>OZ023264.1:28322983-29810483 GCA_964006375.1 Tillus elongatus
TTCTAAGTCGGATACATTTAGCGCTACCTCAGGAGTTCCCCAGGGTTCCAATCTTGGACCTCTATTCTTTTTAATTTTCATCGATGACTGAAAGGAGACTATTGACTGTAAATTTCTGATGCATGCAGATAATGTGAAGTTGTTTCACCAAATAGAGTCCACCCAAGACTGCTCTTACCTCCAAGATCGGCTGACCTCCCCGAATTACTGGTAAAATAACAATAATCTTACTCTCAATGCTTCAAAATGTCAAGTTGTTAGCTATCCCTTGAAGAGATCACCAATACTATTTGCTTATACTGTTGAATAGCTCGAATTGAAAAGATCTGCATCTATAAAATACCTAGGTGTCAATTTTGTCCAAAGATTATCATTTATTGAACATCTTGATGATGGTACTTCATTAGCTGTGAGACTGTTAGGTTTTATAGTGCTTAATGCGAAATCCTTCTTGGGCACTGATGCTTTGATTGTGTTGTTCTACTCTCTGCTTAGGTCCTGATTAGAATATTGTTTAGTGGTGTGGAATCTCCTTTTTACTATTTATTTTGGTCGAGTGGAAAAGTTACAAAGAAGGTTTCTAAAATATCTTTCTTTCAAGCTCTATGGTATATATCCTTCTCAAGGTCTTAACTATTCGCTTTACCTGGAAATATTTGGGTTTCTGGATCTTCATCTGAGAAGACTGCTTGATGGTTTTGGTTTTTTTTATACAAGATCTTGCATAATGAGGTTGACTGTTCTTATTTATTGCTTCTAGTCTGTTTTAAAATTCCACGGCTATCTAGCCGAAGCATGGAGCTATTAACGTATCACAGAGGTGCACATACAAATATTTTGGTGAAGTCACCCATATACTTTATTTTTAATACCATTAATAAAATTGTCCTACCTGCGACGTATATTGCGATTCTTTGAGGAACATTTGCCATTCCACTGCGGCTTATTTTTATACATTTTTTTAAATTGAAACTGTGTAGCACGTGTCATTTTGTCATGTATATATTTTTGCATGAAATTTAGGTTGTATCAATTTATATTACTTGTTAGGTTTGGTTTTGCTAGGATTATTATTACACTCAATGTTAATTTTTTAGTTTTTGTTAGTTAATTATTAATTATATAATATACCTATTAATTACGTGGTACTGTTGTTTTGCAGTAATTTATATTGATTTTTTTTCTTGTGAGCTTTTACCCTGGCTTGTAACTGTTGGGTAAATAAATAAATGAACAAATAAACTAATTAACAAATCTAGAACACTCTGTACAAAAGTGGTTTGTATTTGTACGAGTTTATGGTGCTAATGTTAGAACTAAGATAGAAAAAAAAAAAACGAACAAGAAAAAAGAAAAAATCACCTTTCTAAAACTACACACAACTTACAATAACAAAAATCATCTTAAATTCCAGCCGGAACCGGTAACAGGTCCTACTCGCCCTTCTTCAGCCTTGTTCGGGTATCCCAACATGTCAAGATCAGGGACGTTGCAGCATGGCTCAATGCATGGAACTCTTCCGCCAGTTCCTTTGCCACGACTTAATCTACAGGCGCAGATGGCGAGTAGAGCTGCTAGTCTTCACGGGATGAGACCGCTCGATAATTCCAGCTCCAGCGAAGAAGAGGATAAGGTTGATCTCTTGGGCAGGAGCTTCCATGTGCCAAGACCTAAAAGCAGAAGTAATGCGTCAATTGCGGTGAGTACACATATTTTTATTTAAGGTTAAAAGTAATGCCCCTTAGTTATGTACTTATTTTAGTTTTTTTAAATTGTTTAAATTTTCTAAGATCCATTTATTAAAAGAAAAGTCGAATTACCATTTTATAAGATTCTCTTTTAACTATTTATTTTGGCCGTTCCAGTCGCTTTAGTCAGCTCTCCAATTTAATGAGGTTTCACGTATGAAGATACTGTGTAATTTAAGCTAATAAAGATAAATATAAAAGATAATAATAATCAATAATAATATTTTATAACTTTAGTAGGAGAATGTAGGCTGCTTAGAAAGTCGTATAGGCCTTTTTCCTATCAGCGCTGCGACCACAGTGGATGTTTTGTGCATGTATGTTTTTATGTAGTCTGCTATCTTTTTGGGAGTTATTTTACCTATTTCCAGTGGTGTTAAAGTCACCCTTACAAGGTATTTGAGCCTAGCAAGTTTTTAAAGGTATTTTTTGTACTTGCTAGGTAACCCAAAAAACAAGAATAGCACCGCCAAAATGTCGGGAATTTATGGAATAAGTTGTAAAGATTGTGATCTTAAGTACGTCGGATAAACAAAACGATCAGTTCGACACGTCCGAGAGATAACAAAATATTACAGATATATCCGTCAAACGAAACTATGTTCATTTAGTTGTCGTTGAACCTTCCAAAAATTACTAGAGACCGACACTTTTCAGATAAAGTAATAAAGAAAGTTCAAAAATCCTTGTCCGGCGATAAAAATACAATACGCTACAGAATTTGCCTGCGATTTAGTCCCCCTCTCGGTTCCGTTCTTTACCTAAGATCCCGTATATAGGGGTGATGTTAGTTTTAAAGTATTTAAGTTAGAATTTTTCATCCACTGATGACCGTAACTTTGATAGTGAAACTTGCTCCTGTCCTGATTCGTCTGTTTCAGACATCTTACAATAGAGGCATATTCCCTAGTAACTGGAAACCTGCTCGAGTACAACCCGTCCCCAAGAAAGGATCCAAAGCGCTTCCTAGCAACTACAGACCTATTTCTCTCATTTCAGTCGTCTCTAAAGTGATGGAAAAGTATATAAACACCGAATTACTAAAACTTCTTGAAAAACACAGTCTAATCCACGACAGGCAGTATGGATTCCGTCAGCGCAGATCAACTGCCGACCTCCTTTCCCTTGTCACCCATTCTTGGAACAAGTCTATGGAACTGCACGGTGAATCCCAGATTGTTGCTCTAGTCATATCCAAAGCATTCAGGTCTGGCACGCAGCGCTACTTAATAAACTTTCGGCCTATGGCCTACCACCAAAACTTTGTACCTGGACAGCAAATTTCCTCTCCAACCAGAGCATTTCTGTTGTCGTGGATGGCCATTCTTCTAAACTGTATCCAATTAATGCAGGAGTTCCTCAAGGTTCAGTTTTAGCCCCTACTTTGTTTCTTCTCCACATCAATGACCTTCTCTCTAGCACATCCAACCCAGTTTACAGTTACGCGGACGACAGCACCCTCCACTCAAATATACAATATTCTAAGCCTGTCTCTTTAGCCCAATTAGATGAGGATCGCAGACTCATGGAGGGTTCTGTGTTCGTGGATCTTAAAAAAATATTAGACTGGGGAAGTAGAAATCTTGTACAATTCAACCACACAAAATTTCAGTCTTGCTTTCTATCTCATAAGAGATACACCAGCCCTAGACCCATCATAATGAACAACCAAGTTATTCAAAGGAATGAGTCCTTTTCACTTGTTGGCATTTCTGTGGATCGAAATCTCAATTGTCACCAACATGTCACATAAATTGCAGAAGCGGCTGCTAAGAAATTAGGTTTCCTGTTCCGGGCTCGCAAATGCTTTTCACCAGCTAATCTCTATACCTTATACACTTCACAAATAAGGCCAAACCTCGAATACTGCTCCCACATCTGGGGTGCCGCTTCTACGCTCGCTATCCTGGACTCCTTTCAGAGGAGAGCTATACATCTCATCGGTGACCCTACCCTCACCCAAAGGCTGCCATCCCTTGCCCACCGACGTGCCGTTGGTGACCTCTCTTTTACAGATATCTTCCCAGGCACTGCTCGGAGGAGCTTTCTTCCATAGTACCTCCACCTGCTGCCCCCAACAAATCTACCAGGGGAACATAGCGAATGCACCCTTTTACTGTCCAGGTCACCAGACATAGAGCATCTTGTTATGCCCGATCTTTTGTCCCGAGGACAAGTTGTGGAATTCCTTGCCGGCACATGCTTTTCCTTCTCCTTCGAACCTCCGAACCTTCAAGTCCAGAATTAGCAAGTTGCCTCTTTCCTATTTGTCGACACCCACAGTACGATAGTATTTAGGCTGTAAGCCCTCGTGGTATGTTTTTGAAATATATAAAAAGAAGATATAAGTTGGATGAACATTTTTTCTACTTAATTACCTCTACAGCTTATATTTCTTGCCACAGGTTCCTTGACCATTATTAAAATTACCAATAACATAATTCCAGGGTATGGGTTGACAAGTAACAAACCCCCATAATCCGAAATCCAGGCTTGCATAGCCCAAAGAAATTATATTTGACCAACTAACACTCAAATTTCCTTAATCAAAGTTTTCACCAATAAACCAGACCATGATTCCAGCCTTAAATTACAGGATAATTAACGAAAACATCCGAGAAGGCAAGAAACCCAGGTCTAGGGTTTTTTCCTTTTTCCTTTATTCAAATAAGACACGAAAATAAATCTAAAATATGTTCAAAAGTGTTGGAATTTCAAGTTTTTCTTAACTTGTGATAAGATCGGCAGATAAAAATACGAGAAGTAAAATAAGATAAAAAAGTCTGGACGCAGCAAGTGCGTTATGGTAGTGAATTTTCATAGAAGTGATCTGGCACGAAATATTTTTTTATATATTTTTTCTTTTAACATAGAAATATAGATTTTGGTATATAGTTTCCTTTTAATGTCGTAAACTTACGTACCAAATTTGGTTACCATAGATTTCCTATTTTTTGAGATAAAATTTTTTTCGGAAGACAACCCACAATTTTCCTGGTCCGATTTTCCTGGCTAACGAACTTATCCAAGCCACTTACAAAAGGAAGGCACATGCAAAATTTTATCAAAATCGGTCCATGATTTTTTGAGTTATCGGTGTGATATATATATATATATATATATATATATATATATATATATATATATATATATATATATATATATATATATAAATATATATATATATATATATATATATATATATATATATATATATATATATATATATATATATATATATATATATATATAACATATAAGAATTGCAACTGACCCCGGATATGGGTTCTAGGGGTCCTAGATCGCGCTCATTTGAAGAAATTTTTTCAAAATTCAGAAGTCGAGATTTTCTCATGGTGAATTTTTTCTCAGAAAATTCACTAATACAAAGGAGGCTCCGAGGAGTAGAGTTCCGAGCGAAGCTTTTTATGCGCCAATACCGAAAACCTGCTTCTAACTGATGTACCTACTTGTAGCTGGTATAGTAGTTCGCAAAGTTTACCGACTTCCTTATAATGTCGTAAACTTACGTACTAAATTTGGTTACCATAGATTTCCTATTTTTTGAGATAAAATTTTTTTCCGAAAGAAAACCCAAAATTTTCCTGGAAAAAGTGGTCCGATTTTCCTGGCTAACGAACTTATCCAAGCCACTTACAAAATGAAGGCACATGCAAAATTTTATCAAAATCGGTCTATGATTTTTTGAGTTATCGGTGTGATACATATATATATATATATATATATATATATATATATATATATATATATATATATATATATATATATGTATATATATATATATATATATATATATATATATATATATATATATATATAAACATATAAAAATTGCAACTGACCCCGGATATGGGTTCTAGGGGTCCTAGATCGCGCTCATTTGAAGAACTTTTTTCAAAATTCAGAAGTCGAGATCTCCTCATAGTGAATTTTTTCTAAGAAAATTCACTAATACAAAGGAGGCTTTGAGGAGATATTATCAAAACGTAAAACATTGAACGAACAATTGGTTTTCCAGTCTTGGAAATATGACTGCTACTACTACTACTACTTTTGTGTAAGGTGTTGTTGTTGTTTATATGTCCACTGCTTCAGATGGAGTTGTGATTAAGTTATATCAAATACCCTTTTTATGCATAGTTTTAGATATTTATATACAGTGTGATCAAACCGTAACAGGTGTAAAGATCAAATACGTTGGGAAAACTGAAAGAACCATTGAAATGAGATATAAGGAACATCTGGCACAGCTGATACATGGTACCATTAATAAGTAGTATTTGGATTATAAAATCGCGGGTTCGAGTCCCTTATTGAAACCGACGCTTTTTTACTTGCATGTGGAATGGCTGGCTTCTCATAACTTATGGGTGGTTTTCTTTGCCTAGATGTATCTGTAAGCTTCCTTGCACAAGTCTTCAGACTTCAGCGGAGTGTGTCCACTGTGGTGCGGTGTTAGTCTTATTTTATCTGTTTCTTTATTTATTCCATTTTCTACTGACTTTTTATTTATTTGTTTAAATAATTAATCTGTACTTTGTGTTTTTCAGAACCAAAGTGGTATCTACTATGACGTAGACTACGACCAGAACGAAATTTACAAACAAGTTGGAGGCATACCAATGAGCACATACAGCATAGGACGGCCAACGTATTATAGAAATTAACTTTTGAGAAAAGACTCTGTATATAATTTAATATAGTTCTTAATTAATAGATAGATAGAAAAAATAAAAAACAATGGTTACATATGTAATTTGAATTGATCAAATATTTTTATGCGCTGAATGTGGTGCTGAGTGTTTAGAAGAAGAAGAAGAAAAAACTTCGGTGATTTGTTGTTGAGTGCTTACGATGATTCTTTAGGCATGTTTTGTTTGAAATTATACATTTCTTAAATTTCTATAATTAAATGTTCGAAAATAAAGTCACATGACCATGCATCAACTGAAGCTGAATCCGCTGCATAATTTTGAAGGTAAGTTAAAAAAAACTACGATGGTTGAGTTCACCAGGAGGCAACAGTTGAGTTTAAGCACTCATCTGCTGGTTACCTATACATGGCAGCTCTTGGAGACTGATAAACGCACTGTTGACTTTAAGTACTATTTTGTCACGTTAGTCTTTCATTCCGCTTTGACAAATCGGCAATAGTTGAGTTCCAGCAGAAGCTCAGCGAAACAGGTAAACACTTTTTGTTACTTTGACGCAACTATTCAACGGATGGCGCCTGGTGAACTCAGCCATTGTGTCAATGTTAAGAGTTGTTTTTGGTATCCTTAGCAAAAACAAAATTTAGATAAAAATAGGTTACTAAAAGACTAATTATGTACAAAATTTATTTTTAAACACCCTGTAAGAAAAATAAATAGTGAGGCGTAAACCAGAGGGGGGTCTTTTATTAATTTTTTTCTTTAAAGCGTTTCCTTGCAATTGAGTAGGGGCTAAGATTTTGTACAATATTGCGTTTTCCTCAATGCTTTCTAAACATTTTAATTAACTTCAAATTTGACCCATGTCATTCTAGCAATAATAATAAATTCTTGAACGGGTGTGACAGAATATTGCTCAACGCTAGGAGCGTGGGGTGGATTCTCAAATAGGGTAGTAGTAGTAGCAGTGGTGGGGAGGCCAACGTTAAGCAAATAGACCATAATGGGCCCTTTTTGCCAACCCCAGCAACCCAGCAACCATGCTATACTATTCCTTGGTTTCGTCGCCAAACCCCCTCGACCTCAAAATGAAAGCCGTGACCGTCTTCCATTGGATGGTACTTATCTGATTCCTTGCAGAGTCCTCGAAGCAAACAATTCTGCTCGAAGACTCCCAAAATCCTCGCATTCACCCAGGTAGTGGTAGGACATTTCTTCATCCTCGCCGCATTCCTGGCAAATGGGATCCCTCTCTACTCCTATCAACAAGAGGTGTCTTCTAAGGGCGCAGTGGCCTGTCAGCACCCCAAGGATGCGGAGAAGCGTAGGTCGACTCCTACCGAGTAGCCAGACAGCTTATCGCTGTCCGGCCCCTCCACGGAGTCCCTCGCCTGCCAGCAGCCACCAACCGACCCCCAGTGCCTCTCCATTGCTTCCTCTGTCCACCTGTCTAAGGCGACAGAGGCCGTCTTCCTGATTATGCCTATCGCAGGCCCCGGACCACAGAACGGCCGCCGGGAACCAAGCCTAGCGAGATTATTCGCCACCTCATTCCACGATACGCCACAGTGTCCCGGAACCCACACCAGTTGCACCTCCTTTGTTCTGGCTAGTCCTTTGAGTGCGTCAGCCCACTCCTGAACCAGTGTTGACCTGATTCTGGCTGCGAAGACTGCCCGGAGGACCGCCTGGCTATCCGAGCAAATCTCAAATAGGGAAATCAATGGATTATTCTGTCCAGACTTCTCAGATAGAAAATAAGAAATTTAATTCCAAATAATATTGCCAATAAATAGGTTTTATTGGCATAATTTCCAATTTTTCAGTGCGGATATGCACCAACCATGCAAAATGACAAATATTATTATGTCAGAACTCACTAACCTATCTACGTAAAATTAAATTTAACCAATGTGCGTTTCCTGTTTAAAAAAATCGTCTAAAACGTCGTCGTAAGATTTGGGTCTTTGAACAAGCGTTTTAATCAAATTCTTTTTAATGAACTTGAAAGTCGCTCTTCTCCTGTAGAGTTCCGAGCGAAGCTTTTTATGCGTCAATACCGAAAACCTGCTTCTAGATGATGTACCTACTTGTAGCTGGTATAGTAGTTCACAAAGTTTACCGACTTCTCAATACACAGCGTTAAGTACGCTTTGCTTGAGGATGCTTTTCAATAATCTTGTGGGTCATTTATTTCTAGCATTTTATATAATACACTCAATTGGGCATGAAGAGCTACCATGTCAAAAAAATGCAGTAAATTGTCGTAAGCACTTAAATGCTTCTTCGGGCACAGCTTTCCTGATGCAGAAATTAGCGAGTTCAAGGAACTGCAGGTCACCAACTTCTCTGAAACAGTGATTTAATTATCCATTTGTGTTATCCATAATTTTCACAGACAAGCGTTAATAGGAAGTTTAAACATTTCAATCATTGGCAGTTCGTAGTCGTTTTCCTTGTATCTAAATGTATGTTTAGCTGTCCAAAATTTGTCAAACTGATTCCCTTTTCCAAGTTTTAGTCTCGAAATTCATGAATTTTATTGACACAGTAACCTATGTCGTTCGTTCTTCTTTGGAAAATACATCTGAATATGGGAAAATTTACTCAAATATAACCAGCAGAAAGTTAAAAAACATGGAAATCTAAATTTTGGTGTATAGTTTACTTTTTATATCGTAAACCTACGTACCAAATTTGGTTACCCTAGCTTTTTTAATTTTTGAGATAAAATTTTTTTTCGGATGAAAACTCAAAGTTTTTCCGGAAAATCCCGTCCGGTTTTCCCGATTAAAGAACTTATCCAAGACATTTACAAAAGGAAGGTACGTGCCAAATTTTATCAAAATCGACCGATTATTTTTTGAAAAATTTTTTTTTTCGAATGAAAACTCAAAATTTTCCCAGAAAACCTCGTGTGATTTTCCTGACTAACGAACTTATCCAAGCCATTTACAAAAGAAATGTACATGCCAAATTTTAGCAAAATAGGCCCATTATTTTTTGCGAAAATTTTTTTTCGAATGGAAACTCAAAAATTTCCCGGAAAACTTCGTCAGATTTTCCTGACTAACGAACCTATCCAAGCCATTTACAAAAGGAAGGCACATGCCAAATTTTATCAAAATCGGCCCATGATTTTTTGAGTTATCGGTGTGATATATATATATATATATATATATATATATATATATATATATATATATATATATATATATATATATATATATATATATATATATATATATATATATATATATAAATTGAAACTGACACCGGACATGGGTTCTAGGGGTCCTAGTTCGCGCTTATTTGCAAAAAATTTTTCAAAATTCAAAAGTCGGGATCTCCCCATTAGTGAATTTTTTCTACGAAAATTCACTAATTGAAATAAATCTGAAAGCCTCTGGAACAGTTCATCGTTTCCGTATCCAAACTTCTTTCATTTACAATGAATTAAAAAAAAGTCTATTAGTGACTGTTTATATTGACTGACTGTCTCAACTAGGCGACCATTATAATTTCATCTGACAGGGGTCACCTTCATCAAGCTGATTTTAAATCGCTAACTGGAGACGATCTAAACTGCATAGATAAAACATCAACTTTTGCACAGACTGCAGTGATATAGACAGAGACAGTAGATACAGCAGATAGTAGGAAATAAGCGATCCCTACCACAGATTGTCGGATTTCCACGTTTGTGTTTGTCACATATTATGCAGCGTCACCGCATCTGTCTGGCGTTTGCGACATTGCGAACCTAAATAAATATCCCAAATAACTACCTACAACTAGATTAAAACTTATCAGAAGGAAAAAATACAATTTTACCAGAAATGTTTCCGGAAAGCAGCACTTCCATTGCTTTTACGAATCGCACGCCCCTGCCCAACATGCTGTTGGTGTATTGTGTCAAATGAAGCACTTTCTCGACAGATCTTGCACTATGCTCCTGAGACCTGAGCCTAAAAAATTGTTTTTTTGGAATAAAATTTTCATATTATCTTTATTTTGGGTTACCTAAAGCCTCTAAATTGAAAACAAATATTTATTTTTAAAGTACAAAAAAGGTGTCCATTAAGATGGACGGCAGTTTAATCTTACACAGAAATTAACGCAAATGAAGGTCTTTGAAACAACTGCTGGAGCCCGTAGAACACAAAAATAAGTTGCAAGATTCGCAAGAAACTTTTGTTTTATCTTTACATCCTGGATTTTTACATCTACCAGAGTTTTTAATTCAAAAGCCATAACGGGAAGATGCTGAATACTCTGCTTTGATCCTGTCGGTGTAGAAAAGGTCCTTGGAATGGAAGTGTTTCTAGTTACTAGTGATGGAATGTTAGTTGAATAGAATTTTCTCCATTTGCATCCCTAAGAAAATACTCTGCCACACTTTGTATTCCAGGAACTTTATAATTTTTGTACTGTCACCAAGCTATTTTTTGTCATCTCTATAAAAAATCCATGAATTCGCTTTTCCTAAGTCGAACAGATGAAAAATTGTTTTGTCCGTCCATTTCTTGGTTCTTGTTTCCATTCAATAATAGCATATAATCTATCAAGGAGGTCTATTGCGCCCGTATGGTTAATGTATATTAATGTATATTAATTGTATTTTCTGACCAAGTGTGGCCTACGTATTGTACAATTTTTTGAATCTTCTTTAGACCATCGTCTACATTTGTCTTGTGGTTCTATCTGCAAAGCAGCTGATGCCAGGAGGGTAGATTACATGCCATACCACTGCATGATGTTAATTTTTCCGTCAGACTTTACATCTTGCTCTGAAGACCCACCACCCAGTCGCGCCATCATTTTGTCTGATGTTACATTAACAGTTTTAGTTACTCTGGATTTCATTATGGTTCCAGAAATGAGAATATTTTTACCTATCGTGTATTCAAGCAGCGGTATTTCAGTGAAATATCTATCTACATAGAATGAGTGCCTTCTAGTAGTGTTGCAGATAACCTGATAACTGCAGATGGACCAACACCAAGTCTAGTAACATTATCTAAGAAAGGATTTTCCCTTGGTAAATTTCAAAATATAAAATTAAACCTTTTGGAATGGCGCACACAAGATTTTTGAGCCCTTGTAGGTTTGACTCTCCTCGCACAAATTGTTTTAGTTGGCAAACGCCAGAAAAGGCGATCATTTGTTCATCAGCAGCCAGCTCGTTGTATCTCGGCAGTGAGAAGCAACCCTACTTGATTCTCTCATGCAATGGATGCATTTTAAATAGCCTGTCTGCTCTCTTCTCATCTTCAGCCATATCTGTATCTATTACTACTTTCAAATGTTTCCTTATTACAAAGAACCTATTACGTATCATATAAGTTGCAATAGCATTAACTTTCGTCATTTTGGCCAGGTACATCTTATCTTGCGGGTATTTTAGACATGACGTTAGAACAGAAGTCTTTCCTTTTTCTCCTACATCTCTCACGTTTGTGCAATTACAAATAAGTCAGAATCGCCAATGAAAATAGAAATTAAATTTTTGATCGTCCAATCTCTTCTTTCAATCACGATATCTGTAATTCCTGTGAAATCAATGTTTGGTGGAATAAACGGACTCATTTTCTTCCAAGTTGTACGCTTAGTATTTGCAGATTTTTTTTTCATCAATTAATTTTTTAATGTCACTAAGTAGTTCGTTATTTGAATCACTCTTATTACACTCTTCCAGGTTTGCTCCATTACCATTTGATTTTTTAACATCTAACAATTCTGGGTCCAATTCCATTTCATCTTCATCATGCACCTCAAAATATAACTCTTGGTCTGAATTGTTTTCATTGTCCGAAAAGTACAAATCTGACTTTTCCAAAATCTGACGTAATTGGTTTTCATCTTCTTGCAAATTTAAATGCTTTTCCTCCCAAAAATCGCTAAAATATAAAACAGCATAAAAAACTGATGTACGTTCAAACGAACGTGAAAGTTTTACTAGGAAAAGAGATAGTAAGAAACTGACTAGCCATGAGATAATTTTTAGGTGTACAAATAACAACCCTATCTGGTGATATATGCAAAAAATAGTCCCAGTAACTAAGTAAAACGCATTACATACCGTCAAGTATAGGGCGCCGAAAGGCTGCCATTGTTCACAAATTTTTATTGTAGGTTATTTTGTTTTAAAGTACACGATTACAACACCGCCTGTGTTGTTTCTTCAAATCACATGTCCATTACGTTGGACCCAGCGATCGAAGCCAGTCGATTAAACTGTTATAGAACTGAAATAGAAACTAAAAACCAAGGGTCCATTTGAATGGATATCGGGATTTAGGAGGACTATAGTTTGAAATCAAATTGTACTATTTTGTGTTGTGAGCTAACTAATTTTCTATTAATTGTAAGGAATGCATTTTTTAAGATTGTTACTCCAAGCAAAAACCATAATGTTGTTAGTTTGCTCCGATACGCGTTATTTTCGAATAATTCTGATCTCTGAACCTAATTTGGAATCCCAGATGGTTCCAGAATAATACGCAGCGGATATAAATGCTACAAGAATATTTTTTGTTCTAATGGAAGATGCACAGACGTTGTTTAGTATTTACAAAAACAGAGATGGTATTCATAAGAAAGCAAAATCTCCGCTATTGGACTAGATAATCTATAACAAAAAAATTACATTGATCGTTGTTGTCCTTATTTGGCTAAACCGTTTGATATTAAACACAGATGCAGATACTTTTTCTCTGTCTGCAAAAGTGTTGTTTTTTTCCCCCGCAACCAGCCCCTTACGGAGAGAACTGAATTTATTTACACGCACTCATGCCAATTTTCCTGTGCCTGACGATGCCGTAAAATGTCAAACCGGTTTCAGAGAAGAAAACGAGACCTTGTGAAGCCATAGGAGATAACGCTACATATGTATTTCGGAAAAATTAATTAATGAAGAAGTTTTAGTAAAAAAGTATCGGTCAAATATAAAGTAACCTTGACATATAATTTTAAAATATTGAAAAAACCATAATATTAGGGTGACAAGCCTATTTTTGTAAAAAGTGTTTTTTTAATACTCTTAAAAGTTGTACAACTACGAGGGCGGGACAATAAGTCCGTGACTTTTTGAACGAAACTTAGGTTTTTTGACAAAAAAAAAAACCATTTTATTTCTCAATATAGTCTCCTTTAAGCTCTATACACTTTGTCCAATTATTCTTCAATTTTTTATCCCTTCCAAAAAATTGGATTAGTCGAGATTCAAAAATAGGTGTTTGTTTGTGAGATGATTTCATCATTGGAGTCAAATCTTTTTCCGCCGAGCCATTTCTTTAAGTTTGGAAACAAGAAATAGTCACTCTGGGCTAAATGCGGGAATAGGGCGGATCAGGGAGCAATTCGTAGCCCAATTTATGCAATTTCGCCATGGAGACTACACATGTGTGCACCCTTGCATCGTCTTGGTGGAAAAGAACTTTTTTCTTGGCCAAATGCGGTGGTTTTTTCTTCAAATCGTCATTGAATCGGTCCAATAAAGTTGCTATAATATTCGCTATTGATTGTTCTTCCCTTTTGAACGTAATCAATGTGGATTATACCGCGTGTATCCCAAAAAACGATCGCCACGATTTTATTGGCTGACAAACCCACCTTGACCTTCTTCGGCGCCGATTCGCACGGAGAAACCCACTGTTTTGACTGCTGCTTGGTCTCTAGTGTGTTATGGTGAATCTATGTTTCGTCCACGGTTACGAAACGGCGTAAAAACTCGTCCCTATTGCGGTTGAACAACGCCAAACACTCCTTCGAAGTTGTCACACGATTGCGTTTGTGGTCGATTGTGAGCAAACGCGGCACCCATCTTGCGGATAGCTTTCTTATACACAAGTGATAATTTAAAATCGAAAAAACTAGGCCATGTGATATGCCCATGGCTTCCAAAATCTACCGCACTTTCAATCTCCGATCGGCCAACACTATATTGCGAATGGTTTCAATTGTTTCGTGTGCAGCGACCTCAACTGGGCGTCCAGAACGTTCGGCGACATTTGTGCTTGTACGGCCGCAACGAAATTCAGTAAACAACTTTTTTACCATGTAAATTGATGGTGCAGAGTCCCCATAGTATTTATCAAGCTTAGCCTTGGTTCTAGTGATGTTTTTTTCCAAAAAAAAAGTTTGATGAGCACACGAAATTCACTTTTTTCCATTTTCTTATAACTCAAGAGGTTGTCTACTTGCAATGGCTATCTTACACAAACTAAATGACGCAGCTTGTTCAAAATTTGACAGGAGTCAACTGATGGATGCTGTCAAGAGGCGGGAAATTCAAAATGTCACATACCTATTGACACACCCTTGTATTTTTGGACACCTTGTTACACTGTTTATTTAAACCCTGAAATGCGTTAAACAATTATTTTATGCTACTTTTTACTTATTACACTTACTACAGCAAAGAAAAAACTATATTATGTAAATAATTATAATTCATTTGATGGCAGGTGCAGTAGGTAGTGGTTCGTTTTGGATTAATAATATTTAAAATTTAAAGATAGTAAACAAGTGAGTCGTAAGTTCTTTTGGTAGTTTAAAATTTTGACATCAACTCCACAAATGTTTTTGTAGGTAGATTTTAATGATCTGAGAAGAGCTTCAAAATAATTTTGAACAGCATTAGCCTTACAAGTACATTTGGACCCACATCACCAGAACACATTTTGAAAAACCTGACGACGGTGTCACTAACCACGTTATCGTCATCAGATGATGCAAAATCCTTAGAAGAGAACATTTCTTAGAATCATCCATACTCTGATGACGCTTAGCGAAACGATCGTCAGGTTTTTTAAAAATGCGTTGTGGTGATTTGGGTTCTCCAAGTGTGCTTGTCAGTACTCATCGCAGGATTTAATTTTCACTTAGCATAAGCTTGTTTGTTGAAATTCTTTAGAAACATCATTTGATTTCAAAGTTGTAAATTTAGATATTAAACTACACTGACAAAGAACAAATAAATATAAATTATTAAGAAAGCAGTTGAGAGTAAAACAAAGACTATTAATAAACATGTTATAATATTTAAGATGTATATTTCATAGATTATAAATGTTATTCTGTACTTCTAATATACAAAAAAATTCTTGATGTTATAGGTTGTATATAAGTTTTACCTACCTACTTATATTCTAACTTTTTTTTATTTGCGAATTTATGTAATTAAATATAATAAAGAAATAAAAACTAATGGTATTTTTCTTTAACCTAGACAGATATTCTGAGAACATACCAGAAATGTATTGGAAGAATTGTTGTTGTTGTTGCTGTTGTTTTTGACAATCGATGCCCGTGGCTCTAAGCCGTTAGCTCATTTTAAATGATTTTTTTAAAAAAAAATCCCGACTTTGAAATTTTGAAAAAATTTCTTCAAATGAGCGCAAATTAGGCCCACTAGAACACATATTTCAGTTTCAATTTTTATATGTTTTTTTTTTTTGAGCAAATTTCAAGAGGTAAAGGAAATATGTAAGAACACTCTAAGACCTCAATCTGCCTACTCCTTAGAGCGGTGGACAAAGGTGGGTTGGATTGTTGTAACTCGATTACGGGGCCCCAATCTGCCTACTCCCCAAATCTCGCCGGAGATAGTCTGTGAGGTCTCAGTGTGTTCAACCCTAGGCCTCAGAGAGATCTGAGATTTCTCTGAGTTCTCTTCTAGAACACTGTACATCTAACACTTATTTCCTTTTTCAAAACAAATTTTACAAACAAGTTCGAGGTGCTCCAATGGGTTCACCACTCTCTCCTGCATTGGCTAACATTTTCATGGAAAACTCAATTCATCCCAACTTAAACCAACCTGTTGGTTAAGATACGTTGACGACATTTTCGCTGCCTGGCCAGACGGTAAAGAATTTCTAGACGAATCCCTTTCTTACCTAAATACTATCAACCACCAAATCCAGTTCACCATGGAAAGAGAAAATAATTTTTGTTTGCCTTTCTTAGATGTACGCATCACTAAAAACCCAGTCAGAGAATTTTCTTACACTGTCTACCGAAAACCAACCCACACTAATCGTTACCTTAACGCCCAATCTCACCATCACCCATCGCAACTAAATTCCGTGGTTTGAATACTAGTGACACGATCCCTTAGACTAACGGACAACAACAATAAACAGACAGAATTAAACTTTTTAAGACAGACATTGCTAGAAAACGGATACGACAACAATCACATACTACGAAATATTAGAAACGCACAACAACAAACCACTACACCACAGCAAGAACAAACAGAATACACACAACAACACACAGCGTTTTTACCGTACATTAAAGGTGTCACCGACAAAATCAGCCGAATTTTTAGAACCCATAATATCAAAACCGTATTCACATCAGAGCAAAAACTGTCAAATCTGATAAAAACTCCCAAGGATAAGATTCCGAACGAATCCCACGGAGTTTACGAAATTCCTTGTTCCGACTGTTCCAGCAATTATGTAGGACAAACAAATAGACGCATCCACAATAGAATATATGAACACACCCTCTCAGTTAGAAAATCCCACCCCTCATCGGCGCTGGCCATGCATCATATTCATACAGGACACAAAATAGACTTCGATAATGCCAAAACAATAACATCGGTTTACAACTTCAAAACGAGAATTATCCGCGAAGCAATCGAGATTGATAAGCGTCCCTATTGTTTAAATAAGAGAGATAATGGTCTTCGCCTTCCGACTACTTGGAAACCTATTATATCTTCATTACAAACACACAAAAAGAAAATAAATTCCACAGACAATTTTATTTCCCCATTATCTGTCTCAACAAATACCGGTGATCCTCTTAATCCTCCTCATCCTTTAAGTACCGTGCCCAAGCCCCCCCACTTAATTGAGAGACTGGGACCTCACAGACGATCTCCGGCGAAATTTGAGGAGTAGACAGATTGAGGCCCCGTAAAAGAGCTACAACAACCCAACCCACCTTTGTCCACCGCTCTAAGGAGTAGGCAGATTGAGGCCTTAGAGTCAAAGTCGCGATTTAAAACGTCAAAATTGGCAACATTTAGGCAAAGAACCTGAAATTAATACGGACTGTGGAAAGCAAATGTCCCAAGAAGAATATTTTACAAACACTGAAGTCTTAGCTTCAACCGTCATTGTCCTTAATTTTACTAAAATGTTTCCAGAAAATTCATTTCAAATAGACCCTTTCTCTGATGCTTTGGCAGCAGTCTTAACTATAGAGTTTATCGTTTAATGGTACATAATTTTTGTCGAATTTTCGTGAAAAATCAATAAAGCTCAATGCTGTAGCTCTTGAGCTACATCTTAAAAAATTATTTCTACAATCACAGGATGGCTATACAAATTGGTGATACAAATTTTCTTTTTTTTTTTAGTCGAACACGCCTTATGTTACTGAATTTTTGCATTTTGCATCCACATAAAATGCATGTGAAATGTGAAAAGAAATTCGGGACGCAGCAAGTGCGTTAGGGTAGCGAATTTTTATTAAATGCTTCAAATTTGAATACCTCAATTTGCTATTAACATATAAGGTTGAACAAAAAACCAGTTTTGCGGGAACACATTAAGTTTACTTTTGGAAATTTTTGTGCGTTTTCAAACAATGAACTTTTTTGGTGTAGGTTATAGTGGTAACCAAATTTGATGCCTGCTTTCTTAAAAAAAAACACATATTTGTTATTAAAAACATTTTCATGAAAATTCACTCCCATAACGCACTTGCTGCGTGAAGACTTTTTTCACTTCTTTTTCAATAGTAGTTCCAGGTCCAAGATCGAATTTGCTTGTGTAGCGGACATTTCTCCGATCACTTCGTTATAGTTGAGTATACATTACACCTTTATAAAAATCGCTGTCATACGTATTCAAATTAATTTAATCTGTCTTTATATTATTGTGGTTAATGTTTTTCTAATGGTATTATTTATTTATGAACTCACTTCTAAGGAATTAACACAAGGAAGACATATCTTTGTGCCATGGGGTCAGTCATAGCAACTTAATAGACATACAAGAAGACCTCTACTGGATTTGGTAAACACAAGGACAGTGAGTAGGAATCTTAAAGTTATCTAATCTTAACAACGTTTGTTATGTACAAATTCTTATTGATTATACAATTATTTATTATGCTATAGCGTTAAACACAAGGTATATGTGACCGAGCAGAGTTAACATTGGTTAACACAATCAAATTTTAATGCTGTTGCTCTTGATGGTTATGTCAAAGTCGATGCATTTGTACGAACGATCCACCGACACGGTGGATCAATTATTTACGCCACTGAAGCATCTGCACAGAAATGTAAACCATTGGCTTATTTAAATAGACTTCCAGTTGAGCTTGATTTTGAATGTGCTGCTATACTATATGATAAACAGACATGTATTGTTAATATTTATAGGTCGCCTGCAGGCAACTTTGGGGTATTTTGCGACCTATTGTGTAAACTCCTTAAAATTGTTATTCAGAGATACAAATTTGTTTATGTAACAGGTGACTTCAACATAAATAAGGATGGATCGCTTGATTATAAAATAATAGACGATCTATTTCATTCTTACAATTTAACTTCTCTTGTCAATACTTCGACAAGGGTCTTTAGATCGGGTGACATCTTGAGTAGTAGTAGCATTGATTATGTATTAACAAATATTGAGGGTGTTGTTGTAGACAATTTCGATCCAGGAATCTCGGACCATTACGCTCAGGCAGTTACGTTTCCCGTAGCGAACGGAATTGGCCACTCTTCCATAGAGGCTAAAAGAGAAATTGTCTTTCGACCTCTAAATGAAATGACAATTAACGAATTTAAAACTCGTTTTGCGAGCACATACGATTTCAATTGGAGTGAAATTGAGGATGTAGACATGGCATTTAAAAATTTTTTTGACACTTTTGTCTGGTGCTTTGAGGTAGCTTGTCCGAAAACTAAAAAAGTTGTAAATTCCGGTTTTAACGTAAAATATCGAATCAAGTTTTCACCAAATCTGCAACAAAAACTTAATGACCTGAAGCTTTTAAATTCAATGCGTAAACAATCCGGAGAGAGGGAGATTAACGCTATGTATAAAGTAATGAAAGCGGAGGTAAATAGCCTAATTAAACAGGAAAAACAAAACTACACAACATCTTATATTTGTAACGCCCCAAGTAAAACTAAAGCACTATGGCAGCTTGTTAATATTAAGAAAAACAAACCAAGTGAGGAGCACTGCATTTCGAATTTACTATACGAAAACAAAAATATAACTAGTAGAGTAGAAATTGCTGAGGTACTTGCCGGATATTTTTCAGGTGTTGCTGAGAGGAAGCTCATGTTGCATTTCAGCGGTCAGATGTCTGATAGCTGCACAGCCGAACAATATAAACCCAAAACACTTTTTATAACACCTTTAACTGAATGTGAAGTTATTGAGATCATCAACGAACTTCCTAATAAAAAATCAAGCGGCTTTGATGATGTTCCAATAAAAATTATTAAGCAATGTGCTGCTGAGCTTGCCGCGCCACTTACAAAGATTATAAATTCCTGTATGTGTCTGGGAAAATTCCCTGACATATTGAAACTGGCTGTGGTTGTTGCTGTGTTGAAGGCGGGAGACAGTACCAATTTGGAGAACTATCGTCCCATCTCTATATTAAGCATTTTTTCAAAGATCATAGAAAGGGCAATACATAGAAGGATGGTCAAGTTTTTAAACGCTAATAATATTATATCACCATCACAGCACGGATTTAGAACTGATCATTCTACAGAAACTGCCCTTATCGAATACATTCAATATGTAAATAAAAGAATGAACCTCAACTACATTGTAGTGACCTTATTTTTTGACCTGTCTCGTGCCTTTGACACAGTAAATCCTTTTTTTGTTAAGGAGAAGATGTGGGCGTTGGGGATAAGAGGCACTTGCAACGACCTTCTACTTTCGTATCTCACCAACAGACAGTTGCTCGTAAAAGCGAATAATATTAATTCCCAAAGATATGGGGTAAGTATGGGCACACCCCAGGGAAGTGTCATTGGCCCACTTTTGTTTACACTCTATGTAAACGATTTGCCGCAATTTATACAAGACGGAAAAGTCTTCATGTACGCCGATGACACTTCTATTGTTGTCTACGGCAAGACGGTGGAGGAAACTGAATTAAAATTAAAATCAGTGGTACGATCTTTTGATGAGTGGTGTTATAAAAATCCACTCATTTTAAACTATGACAAGACTTTTTCTCTTGAAATGCATAACTGCCACCGAAGAGAGAGGATGTGCGGCAGCACTATTTTGGTGAATGGAAATGCTGTGCAATTCAAAAAGGTGGCAAAATTTTTGGGTGTTAGAATTGACAGCAGCCTGTTATATGTAGACCAGATTGATCACGTGTGCAAGAAATTAAATTCCGCGTTTTATGCAATTTTGATGCTTAAAGATTCCTTAAGTTCGGAACATCTGCTGAAAGTCTATTACGCGGCTGTCTATTCACATCTGAGTTACGGTATCATTATCTGGGGCCAATCTTCGGACTGCCATAGAATATTTGTGCTACAGAAACGAATACTGAGATTAATATACAATCTACCTTATGGGCACCCTTGTCGTCACATTTTCAAGAAAAATAACATTATGACGTTAACATCAGTTTATTTGTTCCATCTGTTAACTTACATTCATAAAAACAAGAGAAAATTTGTTATCAACTCGGATTTTCATAACCAAAACACTCGTGAAAAAAATACTTTTCACCTGAATAAATGTCACCATTCTTTTTTTAAGAAGTCGCCATGTTATGCGGGTTGCTTTTTGTATAACCAGCTGCCTTGTTCTCTGAAGGACACAAATTGCACAAAAAAATTTAGAAAGCAACTGAAGGTTGCTTTAATTACTCATAGTTTTTATAGTTTGAGTGAATTTTGTGAAGCTGTACTGTGAACGTATCTTTTTTGTTGTGATGTGAAGCTCGTTAGATTTTAGATTTTTGGGCACGTACCCTTGTGATAAGTTGTGATACGTTCTTTATCTTTTTTATCTTGTAAGTTTTTGACTTGTCCGATTTACAATAATTGTAACTAAAGGACCAAATAAATATTATTATTATTATTATTATTATTATTATTATAGACGTCCAGGTCTTTCATCGCTCGTAATTGTGTTAAGCAAAACGGTTTTTCAATATTTGGTAAACTATTGATCTTTGCGACAAATTCATCGTTTTTAGCGAATTTTCATTAAGAAGAAATCGCTCTTAGAGAGGTCAAGATGAAAAGCTTTTGAAAAAATTTCTTCAGATGAGCACGAATATTTATGTTGTCACATTTGTCTATGAGACATAAGTTTATGGACTTTGTTGCTTCTATGATCAGATGTCGGTTATAAAGTGTGTTGGTAAGAGCGAACACTCTGGAATGATATTTCTAGAAGGGACCAGAAGTGACAGGTGTAGAATAGTGTAGAAGGTCTAGACCTTCTTCTACTTCTCTATGGACAGGATAAATAGACGAGCAGTGCGCAGAGTAAGTTAGTTCAGTATTGAATTAGTGTCGTGTAGAATAGTGATCATAGAGTATTAAGCGAGTCAACAGTAAGTGTTGGTGTATAAGAAGCGATCATAGAAGGCGATAGTGGATTATAGTTCTATGGACATTTAGTAATAGAGATAAATACTTTAGTTGATACTGGTGTTGAAAAATAGTTGGTTACAATAAAATAGTAGTTTAAAAAGCTGTCTTTTGTTAGTCAACAAATCCACAACCCCGTAGAACGTAACAATATATATATATATATATATATATATATATATATATATATATATATATATATATATATATATATATATATATATATATATATATATATATATATATGAAATGCCATTTTGTGGCATGTCATAAAATTAAGTTAGTATAAAAAAAGTTATTTATTTGGAAATAATGGGAATGAAAATTGGAAAGTTATATCAGTTACTAAAACAATAACCTTAGAGGATGGATTTGGTTTGAAATATTAGTTGGACAAAGTTTTGGTAAAAATTGTTAATGGCTTTTAGAAAATGTCAAAATTGGTACGAATCTGTGAAATGAACCAGGCGAATTTATTTTAAAACATTGTTACAACAAAATTGTGTAATTATAGTACAAGTATTCTACAAAACGTCAAAGTCGCGATTTGCAACGTCAAAATTGGTAACATTTAGGCAAAGAACCTGAAAATACGGGTTATGTAGAGAAAATTCTGCAAGAAGAGTGTTCTACAAACGCTTGAGCTTCAGCTTCAACCACCATTGTCCTTCATTTTACTAAAATGTTTCTAGAAAATTCATTTCAAATAGCCCCTTTCTATGATGCTAATGTAATTTTCTTAAAAAAATTCGTTAATGACGATACCGCGACTTTTGAATTTTATAAAGATTTCTTCAAATGGGTTTAGTTTAAGTTTTGATCTGTTTACACACATATATATATATATATATATATATATATATATATATATATATATATATATATATATATATATATATATATATATATAGGGTGACGCATTTCAAAAAAAGTTAATCAATTGGTAAAGAAATAGTTTTAGAAAAATTTGGCCCATACTTTTGTGTAATTTCGAAGTTAAAAATTTTCATTTAATTCAGGAAAAAGTCTGGACGCAGCAAGTGCGTTATGGAAGTAAATTTTCATAAAATCGTTTTTAATGGCAAATACGTTTCTTTAATGCAAACTGGCATCAATTTGGTTACCGGTATAACCTATATAGTAGGAAGAATGTACCATATTTTATCAAAATAACTTGTTTGAAAATTTCCGAAACTAAACCTAAAACATTTCCTAAAAAACTAGTTTCCTAGCTGACGAACCTTAGGTTAATAGGACATTGCGTTATTGAATTTTGAAGCGTTTAATGAAAATTCGCTACCAAGACGCACTGCGTCTCGATTTTTTTACAAACATGCATCATATTTCGATGAAAAATGCAAAAATGCAATAAGGCATGTTCAAAAAAGAATGTAGTATTACCAACGAGTTATGGGCCATCCTGTGATTGTCAAAATAATTTTAAAAGATGCAGCTCAAGACACCCTATAGGTAATGTATACAATTTTTTCTCGTATCTTGCATAATAACCATGATATTGAGCTTTGCCGTCGAAATGCGTCACCCTGTATTAATGTAAACAGAAAGTAAACCCGGATATGGATTCTAGGGGGCCTAGTTTGCGCTCATTTGAAGAAATCTTTTTAGAATTCAAAAGCCGCGGTCTCCTCAATAACAATTTTTTTCTACGAAAATTAGCTGAAAAATTATAGACCGTAACCATAAACTGAACTAAAACTACTGCCAAAGCATCAGAGAAAGGGTCTATTTGAAATGAATTTTCTGGAAATATTTTATTAAAATTAAAGGCAATTTTGGTTGAAGCTGAAACTGAAAATCGCGACTTTTTACGTTTTGAGGACAACCCTAAATTATTTTACTTTAAATGCCTCTAACTTTTTTGTCTTAAAAACTTACAGACCTAAATTTTGTTAAATTGTTCACCTTATATATATATATATATATATATATATATATATATATATATATATATATATATATATATATATATATATATAATTGAACGTGGATATGGGTTCTAGGGGCCTAGTTCGTTCTCAATTGAATAATTTTTTTCTAAATTGAAAAGTCGGAATCTCCTCGTTAGTGATTTTTAAAGAAAATTCACTGAAACAAGCACTTGTGAAGCCACGGGAAAAGTCTACGACTGTATTAAATATGGAACGGTTTCACTAAGTTAGGGCAAGAACAAACAACCAGATATGCTATTAAAATTAAATTAAGTCTTAAAACTTTTATCTCCTTTTGATCAAATTATTTTTCATACAAAAACTCGCTAAAAAATTAACCGAAATAACAACAATCTGATTAGATAACGGTAAAGTGAAATGAAACTTTAAAAAAATGATAAAAAGTAAAGTCACTAACTAGAATTAGAACTCGTCATGCAGGAGTCGATTATACGATATACAAATACCTAGCGTACTGAGCTACGCTTGACATGTATTTACTAGCAGGTATATCCCATAATACATGTTAATAGTTCAACGTTTTATAATTTACACAAAACCATTTTGATTTAAAATGGATTTTTTGCTCATATTTTAACGAAATCAAGGAAAGTAACGACTAAGACACATATCTAGGAGCTTGTTAGTCATTTATTGTAGTATTTTTTCGCTCACATTCATACTCAATCAATTTGGAATCAGATTAAATTAATTAAAAATTAATTTACCTCTAACTTTTTGTCTTTTAAGATATAGATCTGAATTTTGAGACATAGGATGCCCTTTATGACAGAAACCAGCGTACTTAGTTTGGTTGCCCTTGCTTTGTTATTTCCGGAGACACAAAATTTTTCGGGAAAATCTGCGCCGATTTTCCTGACTAACGAACTTGTCCAAGCCACTTGCAAAAGGAAGGTTTGTGCTAAATTTTCTCAAATCGGACCATTATTTTTTGAGTTATTATATATATATATATATATATATATATATATATATATATATATATATATATATATATATATATATATATATATACAGGGTGAGCCACGGTGGATGGAGTATTAAAAGTATATAGAGAACGAATCAACCGATTGCTTTGAAATTTTGTTTACGGATGTAACGGAATATGATCTCTCGACCTAAAATATTTTTGAAAATGCAGTGTTGCCACATATACGTAAAACTGGCAACATCTTCGTAATTTTAAATGGAACACCCTATATATTTTCGCATTTTTTGAATTGTCGTCTCTTTTTGAGTAACTTTTGTTGATATTTTCCTATACCTATCTCAAGTCGTTTTCGAGATAATAATTATTTTCTGAATTTATTACCAAAAATTTGACTTTCATTAAATCGTGTTTTCTCCTACCGACGAAGCGATTTAAAGATAATTTTTTAGCTACGGTTAGGCAAGGTCTAGGGGCATCTCCTCCATTAATCAAATCTTTAGAATATCATACAGGGTGAGTTAGAGAACGCTTTCTATAAGTGACTCGGAGAAATGCACGAAAGTCATTTTTTTAAAATAGAACGCCCTGTATATTTTCACACTTTTTGGATCGTCTTCTCTTTTTGAGTAACTTTTGTTAATATTTCCCTATACCTATCTCAAGGCGTTTTCGATTTATGGTCACTTTTCTCTAACCTATCCAAGATTATTGGTCTTTTTGTATATCATAATGGGTGGGCCATGAAATTTCTATTTTGTCACTTTGTCATGACAACAGACATGCTGTTTATCTAAATAAATTTGACTTTAGTTATATTTACATTCAATTTGAATAGCTATAGCACAAACATGACATAAAATAATTATACAAACACAGTTTTAATGGATTTGTTTTTTATTCATGAACAGTGCAATAAGATTATCAGCAGAACTTGTAGAAGATTTAATGAGAAATATCCGAATTTGCCGCAGATGAATAACAGAAAGTTTCTACGAATTCATAGGAATTTTATAAATTTTGGTTCGTCGTTATGAGAACAATAACACTATCAGTATTTGGAAAAACTAATACCTAATCAGCGATAATAGTAAAAAAGGCCAAGTAGCAATAACAAATAATACCAATGACAGTAATAAATATGTATAAAAATCTTAATACTATAATAATTGTTCGAAATGTTGACCGTTAACTTCCAGACACTTTTGTATACGATGATGCACGGCGTTTGTTGTAGCAGCTCTTATTTCAGCGGGGTCCAAGTTTTCAATCTCTTGAATCACTCGACGTTCTAATTCTGCCCTGTTGTGGACTGGAGTTTTATAAACTCGATCTTTAAGAATACCCCAAAGATAAAAATCTAACGGGGTAAGGTCAGGGGACCTCGCAGGCCAGTTACACGGTCCCAAACGTCTGATCCAACGGTCATCGAAAAGCCGGTCCAACTCCATACTAATTTCGGACGTACAATGTGCAGGAGCCCCGTCGAGTTGATACCAACAAGTTCTATATGTTTCAATTGACAGATTATCAAGGAAGCCTTCCACAATTGTTCTAATTATATCTAAATATTTTCTGGAATTCAATTTTTCGTCATATATGTAATATTTTATTTTGTCATCCAATAACATACAAAAAACATTTAAACTAAATTTGACTTGAAAACCAGCCTCTCTAGTAACGTGGGGGTTGTCTGTGGCCCAATAGTGACGATTTCGTGTGTTACAAATCCCCTCCCTAGAAAATTTGGATTCATCAGTCCATATCATTTTCTTTAAAAAATTGGGGTCCTCTTGCATACGCACAACTAACATTTCACACAACTCTATTCTCTGTAGATAATCCTGAGGCGTGAGAAATTGAACTCTTGTAAATTTATAATTATGCATTTTATGATTTACTAGTATTCTTCGAATGGATGAATATGGCAATCCTAAATCCTGTTCAGCACAACGTATGGAATACTGGGGATTCGCATGAAAATACGCTAGCACATTGATTTCATTTACCTCGTCAGATGTCACAGGTTTGGGTAGATTTCTTGCATCTCTTAACGACGCACCAGATTTTATAAAATTCCTATGAATTCGTAGAAACTTTCTGTTATTCATCTGCGGCAAATTCGGATATTTATCATTAAATCTTCTACAAGTTCTGCTGATAATCTTATTGCACTGTCCATGAATAATAAACAAATCCATTAAAACTGTGTTTGTATAATTATTTTCTGCCATATTTGTGCTATAGCTATTCAAATTGAATGTAAATATAACTAAAGTCAAATTTATTTAGATAAACAGCATGTCTGTTGTCATGTCAAATTGACAAAATAGAAATTTCATGGCCCACCCATTATGATATACAAAAAGACCAATAATCTTGGATAGGTTAGAGAAAAGTGACCATAAATCGAAAACGCCTTGAGATAGGTATAGGGAAATATTAACAAAAGTTACTCAAAAAGAGAAGACAATCCAAAAAGTGTGAAAATATACAGGGCGTTCTATTTAAAAAAAATGACTTTCGTGCATTTCTCCGAGTCACTTATAGAAAACGTTCTCTAACTCACCCTGTATGATATTCTAAACATTTGATTATTGGAGGAGATGCCCCTATACCTTGCCTAACCGTAGCTAAAAAATTATCTTTAAATCGCTTCGTCGGTAGGAGAAAACACGATTTAATGAAAGTCAAATTTTTGGTAATAAATTCAGAAAATAATTATTATCTCGAAAACGACTTGAGATAGGTATAGAAAAATATCAACAAAAGTTACTCAAAAGGAGACGACAATTCAAAAAAAGCAAAAATATATAGGGTGTTCCATTTAAAATTACGAAGATGTTGCCAGTTTTACGTATATGTGGCAACACTGCATTTTCAAAAATATTTTAGGTCGAGAGATCATACGCCATTACATCCGTAACCAAAATTTCAGAGCAATCGGTTGATTCATTCTCCATATACTTTTAATACTCCATCCACCGTGGCTCACCCTGTATATATATATATATATATATATATATATATATATATATATATATATATATATATATATATATATATATACACATATAGAAATTGAAACTGACACTGGATATGGGTTCTAGCGGGGCTAGCTCGCGGTCATTTGAAGAAATGTTTTCAAAATTTAAAAGTTAGGATCTCCTCATTAGTGATTTTTTAAAAAGAAAATGAACTAAAAGCCTGCGACCGAGGTGATGGAGCACCATACAATCCAGAAGACTACGCCCATTTGGCCGATATACAGCTTAGAGGCCTAAAGCTGTATGAATGATTTTAGGTAAACAATTTTACGTCGTCTTAAGTGCATTCTTGATGACGTCTTAAATCTCTTAGTTTGTTGTTTTCTTAACTCATCTGAAGCACTCTTCAAAATCTACTGTTATAAATCGGAATACGCTACCACATATCCGCTTTTGTGTTTATCTCATTCACAACACTTTTAAAATGCAATTCATACATAACTGCAAACAATCAAAATGAAATTAATTCAAGCACCTATCTCAACAGTTTTTATAGTTGGCAAACTGTTATCATTAAAATGATTTAGCACGCAAAGTGAGGCATGTTCACCTATAAAATACCAACAGAAAATTTAACCTACACTTAATTTCATAAATGGGCAAACAAAAGCGACGAACGTGCATGTAAATGTGCATGTTTGCTTAGGTTAAAATATTACATGAATTTTAATAGAAAATCTGTCCTATGTCTGAAAAAATATTTACAGTGCTATTAAGTAGCCCGTTACTTCAACAAAACAAACGAGCGTACGCCTGAAGTACGGATACACACCTTCGGTACTGTTATGTTTGTTTTTTCAAGTCATATAAAGGGTTATAACGGAAAGAAGATGGTCATTTTGTTGTCACGTCTTGTGAGAGATGATGTGGGGAATGTTTAGATTTGGTGTTTTGATTTTTGTGATAGTACAGTGTGCCAATTGTGGATTTTTTGATCTGACTGATATCGACGATCCTTTCATAGCGCTATGGAACAACAGGGGTAATAAAAGTCTAGCTGTAGCAAGTGCGTTATGGTAGCGAATGATCATAGAAGTGTTTTTTTTTGTAAATATGTTTTTTTAACGAAACACATCTTTAGTCGAAAGTATCTATAACTTGAAAAGTCTTGACGCAGTAAGTGCGTTATGGTAGTGAAGTTTCATTAAAATGTTATTAATAATAAACATGTTTTAGTGAATTTTCTGAAAAAAAATTCACTAATGATCCCGACGTTTGAAATTTGCATTTTTTTTTTAAATGAGCGCTAATTAGGCCTCCTAGAACACATATCCGGGGTGAGTTTCGATTTTTATATGTTTATATATATATATATATATATATATATATATATATATATATATATATATATATTATATTATTGTTTATTGGCAAAAATTATACAATATGTTAGTACAATAAGTCTTAGACTTGTGCTGTATTATAACATAATTTGGAAGGTTATATCCTAAATAGTTTGACAGTCCTACACCAAATTCAGTAAACTTCAAATTTTGACGTTCCGAATGCAATTTCTTTTGCCCTTCTATTTCTCACCTTCTAACACTTCAACCATCACCTTCATTTACCATAAATCTCTGCTATTCCATAATGTCTTTCTGACTGCTATTCTTACCAAACAATTCATATTTTTGCTAAAATGTTTAAATTTGTAGGAGACAAAAATGACTTTAGTTTGACAATCGCACGCAAAATTCTATATATATATATATATATATATATATATATATATATATATATATATATATATATATATATATATATATATATATATATAGATAGATATATATATATATATATATATATATATATATATATATATATATATATATATATATATCACACCAATAACTCAAAAAATAATGGGTCGATTTTGACTAAATTTGGTGAATACCTTCCTTTTGCAAATGGCTTGGATATGTTCGTTAGCCAGGAAAATCGGCCGAGGTTTTCCCGGAAAATTTTGAGGTTTCTTTCGAATAAAATTTCTTTCTCCGGAAATAACACAGCGAGGGCAACCAAATTTGACACGCGGGTTTATATCGCTATAGGTAAATCACCTACTAAAATTTAGATCTTAGGTTAAAAGACAAAAAAGTTACAGGCAATTAAAGAAAAATAAATTGGGGTTTTCCTCAAAACACCAAAGTCGCGATTTAAAACGTCAAAATTTGCAACATTTAGGCAAAGAACTTGAATCTAATACGGGCTATGGAAAGAAAATGTCTCAAGAACAATATTTTAACAACCGTGAAGTCTTAGTTTCATCATTCTCCTTCATTTTACTAAAATGTTTCCAGAAAATTCATTTCAAATAGATGCTTGGCAGTAGTCTTAGCAATAGAGTTTATCGTTTAATGGTATATAATTTTCGTCGAATTTTCGTAAAAAATATCAATACAGCTCAATATATCCGTTATTATACAAGATATGAAAAAAATTGTATACATTAATTATAGGGTGTCTTGAGCTACATCTTAAAAATTATTTCTACAATCACAGGATGGCCCATAAGTCTATACAATTTTTTTTATTTTTTTTTAGTCGAAGACAATGCAATGTTATTGAATTTTTGCATTTTCCATCAAAATATAATGCATGTTTGTAAGAAAAGAAATTCTGGACGCAGAAAGTGCGTTATGGTAGCGAATTTTGATTAAATGCTTCATATTTGAAAAGCTCAATTTGCTATTAACCTATAAGGTTGACCAAGAAACGGTTTTTTTCGGGAACACTTTAAGCTTACTTTCGGTAATTTTTGTACGTTTTCAAATAATAAAGTTATTTTGATGAAACATGGCACATTGTTTTTACTATATAGGTTATATTGGTAACCAAATTTGATGCCTGCTTACTTTAAAAAAAAAACACATATTTGCTATTAAAAACATTTTTATGAAAATTCACTACCATAACGCACTTGCTGCGTCCAGACTTTTTTAATGAAAGCAGGCATGAAATTTGGTTCTCAGTATAACCTATATAGTAGAAACAATGTACCATATTTAATAGAAATGATTTTATTGTTTGAAAAAGTACCAAAATTTTCCGAAAATAAGCTTAAAATGTTCCTGAAAAAACTGGTCTGATTTTTCCGACTAACAAACCTCTTCAGGCTCTTTAATCCTAAACATTTTTACGACAAAACACGCAGAAGAATTTTTGCATGAAAATTTACAAACAATTTTTCACGAAAATTCTAAAACATTTTTGAAAACTTATTAAATATTAATATATTATATTATTATGCCCTTAAGTTCTGAAACACAAAATACAGGATGTTCCATTTGAAACAATTGAGTTACGGCAGTTTAACCTTTTTTAAATTTAGTCATTATTTGAGAGTGCCCTGTAACGGTATTTCAATTTTTCGACGAATAATTTTTGCTACAAAAATTCGCAACTTATAGACTATTAAACCATAAACTATATAACCAAAACTACTGCCAAAGTATCAGAGAAAGGGTCTAATTGAAATAATTTTTTTGGAAATATTTTAGTAAAATGAAGATCAATGACGAATGAAGCTGAACCTTAAGGGTTTGTGAAACACTCTTCATGCAACATTTTCTCTACATAACTTTCAGCTTCTTTGACTGAAAGTTGCCCATTTTGACGTTTCAAATCGCGACTTTGACGTTTTAAGAGGAAAACCATAAAAATGTTTTCTTTAAAAGATTACAACCTTTTTTCCTCTCAACTTACAAGTCCAGCTTTTGGTACGTGGTTATAATACCTTTTATAATATAAACCCGTATACCAAATTTGATTCCCATTACTTTGTTATTTTCTGAGATATAAAAATTTTCCGAGAGGAAACTCGAAAATTTCCCGGAAAAACTGGGCCTCGCTAAGGAGCTTATCCAAGCCACTTGCAAAAGGAAGGTATATAAACATATAAAAATTAAAACTGGCCCCGGATATGTGTTCTAGGGGTCGTAATTAGCGCTCATTTAAAGAAGTGTTTTCAATAGTCCAAAGTCGCGGGCTCCTCTGAAATTTTTTTAAAGAAAATTTACTAATTTCCCGAATATAAATAAGATATAATTATTCAGAGAAAGATTATTGACATAAATACAAAATTGTACACGAAAATTTGCAAATCAGTTGTTTCACAAAAAATCGCCACTTTTTTTAGAAATATTGGCTGTCATCTTACACGAAAATTATACAACAGTCTTTTTGCGAAAAAAAAAAAGATTTTCACATAAGTTTCCAGAAAAATTTTTCTCCCGAAAATTTGAAAATAATTCTTGTACGTGAATTCAAATGTAATGCAAATATATTTTTACAATAACTTATTAATTAGTAGCATTTCACAAGAATGTGATAAAAAACTCCGAAAACACTGAATAAATTTCTAGAAAAAACTGAATAGATATTTTCTATACCAAAATTTCCTGAAAATTGATAAAATCAAATTATATATTGTATTTAGAATCGAATAAAAAGAAAATGTAATTTTTTGAAACAGTGGAAGTAAAGAAAATTAAAAGCGAAAAAAACTCATATTTTCATGTTACAATGTGTTAGAAATAAGAAAGTTATTTAATTTGCTTTGAAGTTTCATTGTTAAAACAATTTATCAACTACTTACTTATATATTATGAAAATGTAAACAGATAATCTCATCCAATTAGTTATTCCTTTCCTTTTTTTGTACCAAAGTTAATTTAAATATTTTAATAGATTTCTTTAAAAATTCGCTGATAAATCACATAATTTAACCAGTTATTAGAATTCAATAAAACACTGAATTTTCTTAACTGATCCCTATACGAAATATGGTATGCAATTATAAATGTCGATATTTTTAAAACTAAACTCTCTAGGTATAGAAAGTCTTATACAAAAGTCGAAGCAGAGGACATGCTCTTTATTTCTGAAACATAAAATACATGCTTTTCCATTTGAAAAAAATGAGTTACGGCATTTTGAATATTTTCAAATTCAGCCACTATTTGAGAGCGCCCTGTGTAGGACATTTCGATTTATTCAACAAATTATATAAACAATGACCTTCCTCAAAGCATCTTTTTCATGGAATTTCGATTTATCAATGAAAACGCCGTAAAATAATTTTTAATATGTGCCAAAAACGTGAAAAGTTGCAAAATAATTTCATAAAATGCAGCCTAAGACACCCCATAATTAACCTATATAATTTTGTTCGTATATTGTATAATAACGGATTTATTAAGCTTTACGGTAGAAATGCGCCATCCTGTATATATGTAAACATACTAAAACTGAAACTGGCCCCAGACATGAGTTCTAGAGGCCGTAGTTCCGGCTCATTTCAGGAAACCTTTTCAAATTTCTAGTCGCGGCGTCTTCAATAACAATTTTTTTAACCAAAATTCGCTAAAAATGATAGCATATTAAACCACAGATGCTATAACTAAAACTGATTCCAAGGCATCAGAAATAGGATCTATTTGAAATGAATTTTCTGAAAACATTTTGGTAAAATGAAGGGCAGCGTCGATTGAAGCTGAAACTTGAGACTGCAAAACACACTAAGTGAGACATTTTCTCTAGATACCTGTATTCTTTTCAGGTTCTTTACCACAGAGTTGCGAATTTTGACGTTTTAAATCGAAACTTTGACGTTTTGAGAAGATAACCTTTACCAGTGTCAAAGTAGCTTTTCTGGTATTTCTTGACCGCTTTGCGTCAAAAAAAAACTTCACCTTTATCCGTAATATACAATCAATTTGGTTATCCGCACAAAATAATTTGGTCTTGTGCGTTTTTATAATCACCAGTGACACCCAACTTTTTAGTGAATTTTTATTTAAAAAAAAAATCACACCCATATCTGGAGTCAGTTTAAATTTTTATATGTTAATATATTATATATATATATATATATATATATATATATATATATATATATATATATATATATATATATATATATATATATATATATATATATATATATATATATATATATATATATATATATACATGTATCCATCCCATAATTAAAAAAATAATTAACTGATTTCGATAAAACTCGGCAAGTGCCTTTCTTTTATTAATGGATTAGATGAGCTCGTTAGCCAGGAAAATCGGATAGGGTTTTCCGGGAAAATTTTGAGTTTTCTTTAGAAAAAAAATTTTCTCCGAAAATTACAAAGCTGTTTTAATGAAATATTCTACATATATTTCCTTGAGAGAGACCTTACTACGTACCAAAATTCAACTTTCTAAGTTTACATAAATTTGAATTATTCAAATTTTGAAATTTCTTTCGAAAAAACATTTTTTCTCCGAATATTACAAAGCTTTTTTAATGAAATTTGGTGGATGTCTTGCCTTAGGAAAGACTTTGCTACATACCAAAATTGAACTTTCTAAGTTGATAAAAAATTGAGTTATTCAAGTTTGAAGCATTTAATAACAATTCACTACCATAACTCACTTGCTGCGTCCCGAACTTTTTTTCTTTAAATGCCTATAACTTTTTTTCTTTTAACTAAGAGATCTAAATTTTGGTAAATTGATTACTTTTTATATTCTAAACCTGCGGTTGGTTATCGTAGCTGTGTTATTTGTGGAGATATAAAAATCTGTTGAAAAGAAACGTAACATTTTACAGGAAAAATTGGATCCTCGATATCGAAGCCACTTGCAAAAGGAACGTACTCATCATATTTTATTAAGATTAGCCCATTATTTTTTAATTTGTAGTGTGATATTCGTATATATATATATATATATATATATATATATATATATATATATATATATATATATATATATATATATATAACGTGCTGTTATATTTTTCATTAAATATTATATATTTATATATTATTAATATATAAGATCATATTAATGAGGCCACAACTGGTTAAGTTTGAAAATTCGTTTTCACCATGAAATGTGTCCCCTAACTTACACTCACAAAATTTCATAAAAATATCTAGTCTACTTTTCAACTAAGAATATTTATTATTTTTATAAACATATGCTATTTTCAGACGCTTGGCTACAACAGAGCAATGGCCAAACTTGCATCGGTTCCAAGTCTGACGGTACCAAGGTATCAGGAGTATGCAAGAAAGCCTCGAAGTGTATCCTTTCAGGAGGAATACCAGCTGGAATTTGCGGTGGATTACAAGCCTGTTGCTCATGTAAATATACATGTCTAACGGAATTAATACAATGAGTTGGAATAATATAAGGTATTTTACAGACGAGAGCGTATGCGACAAGACAACTAAAGCTAAAGTGTCTTATTTTGACAACGGTGATCAATTTAATGATATCACTACCTGCAAATATACAGTACAGCTAGCCAACCCGAACATTTGTCAAGTGAGGTAAGTTGTTCAATATTACAAATTTCTTAAAGAACTTATATTTTCCAAATAATATGTCCTTTTGTTCTAGCAACTTAAATTTAATTGCAGGTATAGTTAGTATTTTGACAAGGTTCCAACCCTAAAAGTCGTTACAATTTCCCTGATTTCTCTCTGACTTGCCTGACTCAAAAATCAAATTTTCCATGACTAAGGGAGTGGTTTTTGGGCTTTACTTTGACAGTTTTATAATATAAAAAGATTAAATGATTAACTGTTAAAAAACACAAATCAGTAAAGTTTGTAGCAGTAAACCTTTCACACTTAACTGACATTGAAAAGTCAGGACGCAGCAAATGAGATATGGTATCGAATATTCATAGAAGTTTTAATGTTACGTATGCTTTCTTTTTAATATACATCAAGATTAGTAGACGTGTAACCTGTACAATATGTCCCAAACTGGATGGGAATTTATTGCTATCTCCGTTATTATTAGAGATAGGGAGACGGTTAAATAAGCAATGTTTTGTAGAATTTCATGCTCGTTCCAAATAAGACTTGCCCTGCCTCTTTTCGTTTTCGAGTTATTTGAAAAAAACCAAAATTTGTCAAATTTTTTTCTTCAATATCTAAGTAGGCGTTGATCTAACATGTCTAAGACCTGCACATTATCACGACACTTTTTACACAGAGTAATCTTTTTGTGCTATTCTCAACTTTGGATTATCGTTTGTTTTTGAGCTACAAGTATCAACGTTTGTTTTTATTATGGCAGCCATATTGGATTTTTGCCCATGTGATAATCTATGAAAATAGCTTATCAATGATGTACAACATGCTTGGTGAATCTTGTAATTGCACTGACAATTTTGAGAAAAACCGTTTTGAGGATAGTAGGCCATGAAATCCAATACCAGAAAACAAATGACAAAAAAGTGTTCAAAAAGGAGTAGGCCATGGAGTCTAACAATAGACTTCTACTTTTAACATAATTTTCCGTAATGATTCGCGATAAAAAAATATTGTGAAAAAATTTACAATACTTAATTAGGTAATAATGCTAGGTAATATTATGTTAAACAGTTTAATAACAAAACCCGGCAATAACAAATAGAAACTTAAACAACACAAAAGAACACAATTATAAACGGATCTTAACAAATAGTAAAATAGAAACTTAAAAGTACACTAAATAGAAAATTGTTCAATATGGCCACCGTTTTGTTCAATGCACCTTATACACCTTTTTGAAACATGCCTGCAAACTCTGGTGAGAGTGTTTTGGTTAATATCATTTACAGCTTCCGTGATTCTGTTTCGTAATTCATTGATATTTTGTGGTGAATCTAATTTATACACATCATTTTTCAGAGTACCCCAAAAATTAAAATCCATGGGTATTATATCATGACTTCGAGCACACCAATGAACCGGCCCATTGTTACAAATGACACGATTATTAAAATTTTGGTACAAAAATTCTTTGACGATCCTAGCATGGTGAGCTGGACAACCGTCTTGTTGGTACCAAATCTCGTCTAAATTATCATGAACTTTTCTAATTGTTGGTAGAATATCATTTCTCAGTAGATTGAGATACCTTTCCCCAGTTAAATTATTAAAAAAAAAAAACGAACCAACAATGAAGTTACCTGATTTTTTTTTAAACTAACTGTCTAATCTACAAATGAAAATAACAGTTTTTTACCTAATAAGCCGCATAAAACATTAATACCAAACCTGTCTTGCATCGCCTTTCTTCCTTTAGATGCGGATTTTGATTTGCCCAATAATTCCTATTATGGCGATTATATACACCACAATTTATATATCTCGATTCATCAGTCCATATTGTTTTCAACTGAAAATTTTCATCTTGCTGACATTGTCCTTGATACCATCTGCAGAATTGAAGTCGCTTAGGGTAATCGTCAACATTTAAGCCTTGTACGATTATATGTTTGTATGGATGGTAATGACTTTGTTTTAATACATGGTGTACCATACTTTCTGCAACTTTAATTTGTACACCATAAAACCGAACAGATTGAGAAGGGTTTTTGTTTGAAACCTGTAAGACGGCATTATTTATTTCTTCATTTCTAGGCATTGGTAGTTTCTTTGGGTGGAAGCTACCGTCGTTCAATAAATTGATCACTATCCTGGGAAATATGTTAGTGTTTCGTTGTTGACTTTCTGGATAATTGTTTTGATATGAATGTGCAGCTGCCTCCGTATTTCGGTTAGAATGATTATAACATTCCTACATGTCAAAATGTTCTTCATTACTAAACATATTGTTTAATAATATTTCAAATAAACAGGAAACAAACTACTTGGTACAAAATTTTAAGCAACGTGTTAAATACACCTAAAATTGTTCAGATAATTAAGAATGACAGTATTCTTAATTGTCGCGATAGTGTTATATCTATAGCAACCTTGCTTCTGTTGTTTTTCAGTTGACTTACTTTTAAAAATGAAACAATTTTTAAAGGCGCCTTCGTAAAGTATTAATCTGCTTATTATTGAGTTTTGTTAGTAAATTTAGGTATTTACTAGGTTTACCTATTTAATTAAATTATAACAATTTTTTGGGATAATGTTGTAATGTAAAATATCATTTGTAATAATGGGCCGAATCGTTGGTGTGCTCAAAATTACGTTAAAAGTAGAAGTCTATTGTTAGACTCCATGGCCTCCTGCTTTTTGAACACTTTTTTTTTTGTCATTTGTTTTCTGGTATTGGATTTCATAGCCTACTATTCTCAAAACGGTTATTCTCAAAATTGTCAGTGCAATTACAAGATTTCTCAAACATGTTGTACATCATTGGAAAGCTCTTTTCGCAGGCTATCACATGAGCAAAAAATCCAATATGGCTGCCCTAATAAAAACAAACGTTGATACATGTAGCTCAAAAACAAATGACAATCCAAAGTTGAGAACGGCACAAAAGGATTACTCTGTAAAAAGTGTTCTGATAATGTGCAAGTCTTAGACATGTCAGATCAACGCCTACTTAGATATTGAAGCAAAAAAAATAGACACTTTTTTAAAAATAACTCGAAAACGAAAAGAGACAAGGCAAAATACAAGTCATATTTGGAACTAGCATGAAATTCTACAAAACATTGCTAATTTTACATTCCCATCCAGTTTGGGACACACTGCATAAAAGACACAATGTACCATATTCCATCAAAATAGCTTTTTTTCAGAAAAAGTACAAACATTTTCCGAACATAAAATTAAAAATTTTCCCGAAAAAACTGTTTCGGCTTTCCTGGACAACGAACCCATCTAAGTAATTTACACAAAAAATACACCAGCCAAGATATAAATATTTACAGAAAGCTTTTTGATAGAAATAAAAAAAATATATACCTGAAAATTTGTAATAAATTTATTACACGAAAATTATCAATTTTTAATCAAGATTGGCTAAGTGATTTTACGCAAAAATTATATAATTGTTTTTACGGAAATTATAAATACATTTTTCACACCAACATTTGCTACACAATATTTTTCACGAAAATTCAAAATCATCTTTTAAGTGAATTCGCAAAAGAAATTTTACAATCACTATTTATTCAAAATCTTGCTGAAAACATAAAATTCAAATGCTACACCTAATTTGTAATTAAAACTAAAAAAAAGAAAACTGAACCATATTTTCATGTCACAAGCTGTCAAAAATGAGAACATTAGTTAAACCATTTTAAAGTTTCATTTAACATTTATGAAAACAACTTATCAAATACTTATATGTTACGAAAATGTAAAATTTCGGGACGAAGCAAGTGCGTTATGGTAGCGAATTTTCTTTAAAATATATTTAATAGCAAATGTCTTTCTTTGATAATCATTGGGTTGCCTATATAGTAGAAACAATGTAACATCGAAATAACTTTATTGTTTGAAAATATATAAACATTTTTCAAAAGTCTGGATGCAGCAAGTGTGTTATTGAAGAGAATTTCCATAAAAATGTTTTTAATAGCAAATGCGAGCAGGCATCAATCTGATTACCCGTATAGCCTATGTAGTAGAAACAATGTACTATATTTTATCAAAATTACTTATAGTTTGAAAATATACAAAAATTTTCCGCAAAATAAACTTAAATGTTGGTTTCTTAATCAACAAAGCTTACGTTAATAGCAAATTGAGTTATTGAAATTTGAAGGATTTAATGAAAATTCGGTAAATTTGCAGATTAGCTCCCGAATGCTTTTCAAAAAATTGTTTTCAGAAACATTACTAGGACCTCACCTAGATGCACAAACCACAAGAAAAATTTCTTGTTCACACCCCCCAAGGAAGTTACGGGACTGGGAGTGAATAGGGTTGCTGGGTGGGGTAGGTAGTGGTGGTCTGGTCTAGGCAGGTTTCTGAAAACAGTTTTTTGAAAAACGTTCGGGATCTCAACCGCAAATTTACCGAAAATTCGCTACCAAAACGCACTTACTGCGTTCAGATTTTTTCTTACAAAGGCATCATATTTCCATAAAAAATGCACAAATGCATTAACGATATTGTTCTACGAAAATTAGCAAAAAAATATATAGACCGTTAAACCATAAACTTTATTAAACATACAGCAAAATCATCAACTTAACTAAACCGACAGCCAAAGCATCAGAGAAAGGGTCTATTTGAAATGGATATTTTATAAACATTTTAGTAAAATGAAGGGCAATGACGGTTGAATCTGAAACTTTAGAGTTTGCAGAACACTATTCTTTTCATAATCGGTATTTGTTTCACGTTTTTTGCCTAAACATTGCAAATTTTGACGTTTAAAATTGCGAGTTTGACGTTTTTAGGAAAACTCCAAAATTTGTTTCTTTAACTGCCCATAACTTCGTTGCCTATAAAGCTAGAGAGCTAGATTACAGAGTTTACTCTTTATAATACAAACACGCGTACCACATTTGGTTGCCCTTACTTTGTTATTTAAGGAGATATAAATTTTTTTTAGAAAGAAAACACTAAATTTTCGGGGAAAACCTGGTCCGATTTTCCTGACTAACGAACTTATCCAAGCCACTTGCAAACGGAAGGTACTCACTAAATTTGATCAAGATCGGTCCATTATTTTTTGGGTTATCGGTCGGATATATATATATATATATATATATATATATATATATATATATATATATATATATATATATATATATATATATATATATATATATATATATATATATATATATATATATATATATATATATATATATATATATATATATATATATATATATAGATCTCCTCATTAGCGAATTTTTTTTAATTCGCTAAAAATATATAATCTTATGAAATCAATTATTTCTTACCCTTCCTATACCAAAGTTAATTTTAACATTTTAACATTTTCCTTCAAAAATTCGCTAAATAGTCTCATAATCTGATCGATTAATGGAATTAAATAAAAAACTGAAAAAAAACCATCTGAACTGATCCCTACATGAATCATTGTATGCCATTATAAATCTAAATATTTCTAAAACTAGAGTTTTAGGTATAGGTAGTGTTATACAAGAGTTTAGGCAAAAGGCAATGTATTTATTTCTGAAACATAAAATACACGCTGTTTCATTTGAAAAAACTGAGTTACGGCAGTTTGAATTTTTTTCAAATATAGCCATTATTTGAGAGGCCCATGTATGTAAAATCTCAATTTTCTCAACGAATGATTTAAACGAAAACCTTCCTAAATGCAGAATTTTCAAGGGATTCGGATTTCTATTGGTTAAAACACCGTAGCATAATTTTTGGTTGTGCCAAAAATGTGAAAAAATGCTAAACAATTAAAATAACTTGACGATAGTAAAAAAAACTTAATATCACCAACGACTTACGGGCCACTTTGTCGTTGTCGAAATAACTTCATAAGATGCAGCTCAAAACACCCTATAATTAACTTCGATAATTTCTTGTATAATTCTTGTATAATAGCATATATATATATATATATATATATATATATATATATATATATATATATATATATATATATATATATATATATATATATATATATATATTGAGCTTTACCTTAGAAATGCGCTACCTTGTATAATATCTAAGCATGTGAAGACTGAGAACTAACACAAATAAATATAAGCTTACGATAGGATCTAGAATAAATATTATTTATTCAAATATTTTTTGGCAAATTATAATTCTGTATTTTATAGATTCTTTTTAGTGAATTTTTATTTAAAAATTCACTAAGGGGAGGTATCGATGGTGAGATTTAGCAAAAATTTTTTCAAATGAGCGCGATTTAGGACCCCTAGAACCCATATCCGGGGTCAGTTTCAATTTTTATATGTTTATATATATATATATATATATATATATATATATATATATATATATATATATATATATATATATATATATAACTCAAAAAATAATTAATTAAATATATATATATATATATATATATATATATATATATATATATATATATATATATATATATATATATATATATATATATAACTCAAAAAATAATTAACCGATTTCGATTAAACTCGTCAAGTGCCTTTCTTTTATTAATGGCTTGGATGAGTTCGTTAGCCAGGAAAATCTGACCAGGTTTTCCTGGAAAATTTTGAGTTCTCTTGCGAACTTTTTTTTCACCGAAAATTACAAAGCTATTTTAATGAAATTTGGTGGATATATTGCCTTGAGGAAGATCTTACTATACACCAAAATTACACTTTCTAAGTTTACATAAAATTTTAAGTTTATTAAAGGTTTTTAAAATTTTGAGTTTTCTTTGGAAAAAATTTTTTTTCTCCGAAAATTACAAAGATATTTTAATGACACTTGGTAAATATGTTGCCTTGGGAAAGGTCTTGCTACGTACCGAATTCCAACTTTGTAAGCTTATAGAAAATTTAGTCATCCAAGTTTGAAGCATTTAATAAAAATTCATTACCATAACGCACTTGCTGCGTCCCGAACTTTTTTAAAATTTAAATTTGTTGTGTCAGAATTAAATATAGATTTCTTAATTTTACAGTTAGTTGAGTAATTAGCTGATACATATTTTTTTCCTGACCAACATCAAAAATTTGAGACTTTTGGCAAGATTTTGCAAAATTTCACTGTCCATTTTTGACATCATTTATATCACCCTGACTTTTCACGATTTTTTTCTGTTTTCCAGACAAGTGCGCACCTTGCTTAAGCACATGATTTTTATTTTATTTTTTGTACCATTTGTACTATATTAACGTAAGCAAAGTCAATAAAATACCCCGCCCATGATCTCGATTTTGAATTTACTATTTTGATGGTCAGTCTGCTTTTGTACTACTTCAATCCTAGTGTACCATATTTAGAAATGCGAATTTTTTCTTAATGCCCAATATATTAAATTTTTAGGTTAGACTTCGAACGATTTGACATATTGCCGGCAACTTTGGCAAGAAACAACACTCAGATCCTTTGTAATGACGATAAACTAATAATATACCCCAACAATTATGGAATACCAGTTTTGTGTGGATACAACACAGGCCAGCATGGTAATCATAGATTCTTCTATTTGTTGTATTTAAGTTACTAATTTTTATAAAACTCATATTACAGTCTACATTCATATAAACCAGACGGACGGGGAGAAAAACGACGTTGTTTTGAGATTCGAATTCAGAGAAAGAGAAGGAGATCCTTCCTTAGTCGATCCAACGTGGAAGATAAAGGTAACACAACTGGAGTGCCCTGGTCTGAAATACAGCTGGTTTCAACATAGCGATGAAAAACAACTTGCAAGAGATTTTAATATGTTAGGTAGATAAAGTTCTCGATTTATCAAGTCATGTAGTATTTCACGTCAATTGACACCAATTCCAGTATTAATACAGGCAATAGAGAATTTGTTTCTGCTTTAAACTACATGAGCTTTTTTTCTGACTCATAGGTCCAGAATGACGTACTGAATGTAAAAACACAAAATCCTTACAAATTAGGAGGGCGGAAGTGCCGCCATTTTGAGAAAAACCGTTTCGGCCTATATCTCCGTTACCGTGCACTTTAGGCCAAAACTGGTAATGACATTTATTGTAGAGAATTGCATTTTTCATCTTTTTTATTAATTGTTCTTATAGAAGGTTCTCGAATTGGCCTGAAAGGTCTCAAACGGTTAATGTATATTTAAAATTTTCTCTAAATTGGCATTTGAATTTTCTCAAATAACAAGGACAAAAAAGAATGATTCAATGCAGAAAGTGTTACTAAATGGTTTTTGAGCATTGGAGGTAAATGCACAGAATAGAGTTGTTGACGATAAAGAGATTTATCAAGGAAGCAAACTGAACTATTTGGTATGTCAATATCATCTTTATAAGTTTTGATTACTCTATTTGGAAATACCTATCAAAATTGTGACTTGGACCAGCACTTGTCTTATTAAATTAATTTCCCGTTTTCTTTGTCGTTTATTACCTTATGCCATCAGTATATAAATGATTATTTGATAAAAATCGAGGGGCATTTCGAAGTAGAGTACTATTTATTTTATAAAATATAAAAATAATTTAAAAAAATTCAACATGTACTTTCTGTTTTTTTCAGGTAAGCAGGCAAGTTACTTATTAGTGCAACATTTAACGCGTTATGACTTTGAAATTATTAATTGGAGAACAAAAAATTTAAGTAAAAGTTGTAGGAAATTTGTCAATTGAAAAGTGCAACATTTAACGCTTTATAACTTTAAAAATATTAATTTGAGAAAAAAAAGTTAAGTTATAAGTATTTTATTCTTAAACAATTATTAACAAAGATATAGGTAAAAAAGTCAATAAATGATTCCTAATAGTCGTGTAAGTTGTAAACGGTGAGTGATATAAAAAAAAATTAACAAAAATAATGAGAAATGTAATTATCTACAATAAAGGTCATGACCATTTTTGGCCTAAATTGCACGGTTACGGAGATATAGGACGAAACGGTTTTTCTCAAAATGGCGGCACTTCCGCCCCTCTCATTTGTAAGTATTTTGTGTTTTTACATTCAGTACGTCATTCTGAACCTATGTATTAAAACAAAAAACTCCTGTGGTTTAGTGCATTATGGACAAGAGGAACGGGCTCCTCTATTGGCTGTACTATATCTAGAAAGTTTACTAAGTGAAGATTGAAACCTGTGATGAGCACTGATAAGTAGACGTGGAGAACCCAGATCACTACAACACATCCTTCTAAAACACCTGACGATCACTTCAGTCACAAAGTTAGCGCCAGGTCTTTAAAAAGATTGTGATTTGGGTTCTCCAAGTGTACTTATCTAAAAAGTTATTAGGTTTGTAAATGTGAAATCTTGTATTTCAGCTCCAACAGGTGCTATCCAGTATTTCACCGAACCTTCCGGTTATATTAGATCATTTGGGTATAATCCAGCTGGGAAAAAAAATTCATACACTTCAGGAGAAGATTATGCAATAGCATTTAGAAGACACAAAACGACGTGTGGAGTTCGGTAAGTTTTTTTAATTACATAAATAGTTTATTTATAAAACCAGAGGCAAAACTGATAACGCAGCAGTTGCAAATTTTCATAAAAGGCTTTTTAAAATAGGTGTAATAACCTAACTTTTCTTCACCCTAGATACTTGAAATTTTGTGTGAAATATAATCTTGTTTACCACTCTGCATCAAAACAATTTTGGTTACACCAATATTTTCCAAATAAAAATCTGAAACTTTGTAGTAAAACTTGTTCCTTTACAAGAACTAATTTCATGATCAGGTTTTCTGCAAACAATACAATCATTTTTACCACTACTATCCTCATTTGTATTTAAAAAAGTTTTTCTATAACATTTGTTCCTCTTCCTTGATTCTTCTTTCTTGAAGTCAATTACACCTATTTTGCCTATAATCAAAGCTGTTTCTTTACACCAGTGCGCCAGATGGTCTAGGTTAGCATTATTTATCTTATTTTTAATTACATATTCCCCCCATCTCAATTTGAGAATGGTAGGTAATTTAGAGGTTAGTTCTTTAAGGAAAACTGGATTATCTAAATAATTGTAAAGATGCATATTTGTAATTGTAGTGACCATATTAATAACTACATTAGAAAAAATCATGAAATTATCTATATTGCAATTTTTCATTTGACATGCCTTATTAATCAATGTCATTGTGACATACTGTGGTTTTCCAAAATTGATTTCAAGAGACTGCATAATGCTACTTACGTTTTCTGGTGATACAAGCAAAGCTTGCACTACATCTTTAGCATTACCTTTGAGACACTTCTGCAACCTTACCAAATTTTCCGAATCACTGAACTGGCATACCTCTGTACTTTCTCTATACTGGCTGATAAATAACGGCCACTGCTCTGGGTTTCTATCAAAACTAGGTAAGTCTTTGGAGAATCCCTTCCGCTTCAGGTACATTTGCATTCCATTTTGACTCTCACTAAGCTTGACGTTCTCGGCCAGTAACTTGAAAGCTTCTGCTATTCCCTTGTTTGAATTTTCTTCAAATTTCCCTACGCCTTCACTCTGCATCCAAGGTGCATCCTCTTGGTCATCCAACCAATTTTTTACCTTCGAAATATTATTTTCTTCCTCGAAATATTCCCTCTTGGTTGTGTCCATTTCTGATATAATTGTAGAACTAACTCCACTCCCACCTATACTTTCTAATTTATATTTGAGATTTATTGCTTTCATTTGCCTTTCAATAGATGCATTTTCTCTCATTCTTTCATTTTCTTCTTGTACTGCAATGAGTTTATTTATTTCTTCTACAGCTCTAAGTTTTGCTTCCAATGCCTTGCGGTTTCTAGAACTACTATAAGACCTTTTGCTAAGTGGTGCAACTTGCCCAGGTATAACTAATGTAGGCTTGAATACTGAACTTTCTTTACAAGTAGACTGTACTGATCTGTTTTCAACTATGTTGTCTGTATCCTTAGCCAAAACCATAGAACAATTAGTTATATCGAACAAAGCTGTACCTTCTGTTTCACATGGATCAGCTATATTTGAAGAACTTTTGTCACTTAAAACTACCATTCTACTATCAGCGACATTGTCTTCTAAAACCAAATTCTCTATTTCTTCTCCATATTTAACTTTCATAGCTTTACTCTTCTCTTTTAACCGCTGGCCCCTTCTAACTTCACTCACATTTTCCTAATTCAACTAAATATCTCTAATAAGGTCCAAACAATGATTATAAGATAATGTTCGACAAATTAAACTTCACGTGTCTCAGCGTTTTTGACAAAAACTATTTTTTGCTGAATAATGAATTTTATTCCACAAGTGTTTCACACTGTATATATTTTAAGAAAGGCTTCCGGACAAAGAAACCGTGAAGAGATTGAAGTTCTGAGATTTGAGTTCTCGGTATACAAACCCATGATTAAACTCTCCTGTACAGGTCACGTTACAAAAAAACATGCAAAAAGTTATTAGCACTATTAACAACAAAACAATCTGGACGCAGCAAGTGCGTTGTGGAAGTGAATTTTCATAAAAATGTTTTTAATAGCAAACATGTAGCTCTAATGCAAGCAGAAATTAATCTAGTTACCGGTATAACCTATATGGTAGAAACATGTACAATGTTTTATCAAAATAAGTAATTGTTTGAAAATGTGCACGAATTTTCCGAAAATAAACTTAAAATATTTCCGAGAAAACTGGTTTCCTAGTTAATAGCAAAATTAGTTATTAAAATTTGAAGCATTTAACGAAAATTCGCTACCAAAACGCACTTGCCGCTTGTCGTCTTTTTCTTACAAACATGCATCATATTTCGTTAAAAAAGCAAAAATGCAATACTATAAGACTGTTGAAAAAAAATTGTGTATGGGCTACCTGTGATTGTCAAAATTATTTTATAAGATGCAGCTCAAGACACCCTATAATTAACGGAGGCAACTTTCTCTTTTATGCAGTATAATAACAATTATATTGAGCTTTATCGTGGAATGTGTCACCCTGTATATATGTAAACATATAAAAACTGAATGTAAACGCGGATATGAATTCTAGGGGCTCAAATTGAGCAAACTAACAATAGTCCATTATTATACATGTCGGTACGAAAAAATAATTAAGCGAGGAGAGTTTGCTGACCTGACAATGTCATAAAAACAGGTAGTTCCGAGTCGATACCGCACTGTTAAAGGAGCGGACGATATTTAGGGATAATTGATTATAACTAGAATAATATGGACATGGTAACGATGTAATTTGTAATAAATTATAATAAATAATAAAAAGAATTAACAACTTTTTTAAACTAACTTAACCGAATAAAATTTAAAACCAAATATGTACATCATTAAATTAAAAAGTCTCGCGTCTTTACATTTTAAGAATCTAATCAAAAATCTCTGATATTAGTCGCTACATTTTCAAAGCAAAAGTCAAAAGTCAAAAGTCTCTTAATGTATACCAACACCATTACTTATAACATTGCTTGATCTACATAATTCACAAATTGCAAACCTCATCAGTCAGCATTCCTTATACTGTACTCTGCAATTCCAACTTTTTTATTATTTTTTTAAACATGTAATATGAGCAATTCCAGGTCAATAATTATAATTTCTATGCGACCTACTTAATTATAAAAGATATTATTTGGATTTATGCTAGCGAATTTTCGTATAACTATTATAATATAAAATTAATATTAAATATATTTTCACGATTAGGAATGCCCTCTTGGATAGTTTTCTGATCTATGAACACCTAAGGAGACGGAAAGGTTCATCCAACACGGAGTAGATATTGAAATTTAAAATCTCACTTTCATTCTGTATTTGACAAGGCGAGAACTTCAGCGAAACTGCAGTTATACGTTCAACAAAAGAGTCTAAATCAATTTGTTTATTTATCTAAGTTGACAATGGATTTACATCAAGTATCGGCCTCCACAATATCATATAAAAAACTATCTATTAAACATAAGTTATGTGACTATTCTGAATAGAAATAATAATTATTACGTCTAGAAGCCATACAGAACACAATCCTGTACATTTTACATATTTTAGAGCCTTGCTTTTTAATATTCAACAGATTTACCAAAGACTATTTTAATCTACACTACACTGCACCTGACACAACTACGGAGGGCGTGCCCAGAGATCCATCATGTGAGGATTATCTCTTCGTGCCTGAACTGAAAGTCGAGACCACAATGACACCAACATCGATAGCTAGAGTCTGCGGCCGAACCAGAGATCCCACAAGACTTAACTTTACATGTGAGTACCTAATTAGTGATTTACGTCATTTAAGTTTACCTAAAAATAAGTAAAATTACTAGGAGGTGATGTTTTAAGTAAATTTTCGCACAATCGCCTGTTTTTAAACACTTGAACATGCGATAAACGAACCTAAAGATATTGTCTGTTGAATCTTTAAATTTTAAAAGCCTTTAAACATTGAAGAATGCAATTTTAACTTCAAATTTCAAATTACATCACGTTTAACAACCATCCAATATTTATCATATCTTTCTTAGTTATTATATCATGATGCTCACTTTTATAGGTGTTGTTATCTCATGGAAACAGCTAATATTTTAATGATTGTTTTTCAGCTACCCCACCTGGCCCGCTTAATGTAAACTTCCATTCTGCTGTACAGTACGAAGACCCAACCAATTTAAGAACAACTTGGGCATTTAATATCAAATATAACCTGATGTCAGGCTGCTAACATGTAATTTGATTATGTACAATTATTTATTCCCGTTACCATGTAGCAACTTACAAAATAAATCATCCAACTTACAAGTTAATATAAATTCATATCTGTGGGGAATGAGTAAACGGCGAAATAACTAATTCCGACACAGTCGGGGTTACAGAAGGGTGCGCTCATAGCTCGGTAGATGAGCCTTATTTGAATCTAATAAAATCTAAAAAGTGCTTTTGGAAAATAAGGAAAGACTCTCATTTTATCATTATATTTGTTTACAAATATTGCGCTTATAAGTTTGGTTCTACATAAAACAAGCAATTATTGTCACGTTATTAATAATCGCGTTTTCATTTAAACATTTTTTTTTAATTCAGTAATAAGCTGATTGTGACTTTTGAATTTTGAAAAAAATTCTTCAAATGAGCGCAAACTAGGCCACCTAGAACACATATCCGGGGTCAGTTTGAATTTTTATATATACAGGGTGTCCGGCAAATACGTGTACAACGTTTGACAGCAGACTCCTGACGTCAAAATAGGTCGATCTAAGCCGACTTAGTTATATCCAAAATTGCTTCGTTTAGCCGGTAGAGGGCATCGTAAATTTGTAAAAATATTGGTTATTCCTAAATTACGTGAAAACCTGCTAATCGATTTTAATGATTTTTACTATGTAGACTAATACTATAAAATGAAGTTTTTGTTGTAGTATAGTCACCGGCTGTAAATAAGTGGAAGTGTTATGAAAGTGATTAATACGTCAACTTTTCTCCTGCTTTTTTATATCAACGGCGTTATGACAACCCAGATATTTTTGTCGAGTGACTGGATGTATTTGGAAGCTATTTTACCTCTTCAAGATTTTTCGTTTGATGAGCTGTTTTGCCAGAAAAAAATATTTACAATTGCCTGCATACATCAATTAACATTAGTAATAAAACAAAGTACAACAAAGTTGGAAATATGTATTAAAAATATTGTAAGAAACTAAGTAAAACAAAAACATTACTTAAGCAAATGTGTAAAATGACCGCCATCTTGGTGAATACACTCATTAACACTCCTTAAAAAATGATATTGGACCCTATTTAATGTCTCGGGGTTATTAAAATGGTTGCCTGCATTTAAAATCCGCGTCAATAAATCATGGCGTGTGTTTACAGGAGTCTTGTAAACTTCTGTTTTAATAGCGCCCCACAAAAATAAGTCACACATATTTAACTCTGGAGAACGTGGTGGCCATTTTACTGGTGCATCATTGCCCCTTCCAATCCATCGATTGGGATATTGATGGTGTAAGTATTGCCGAACTACAACGGAAAAATGGGGCGGGGCACCATCATGCATATACCACATTTCCCTCTGAAGTAAAAGGGGCAAATTTTCCAGGAGCATTGGTAATGTGTATTGCAAAAAAATTAAATAAACATTTCCATCTAACCTGTCTGGAATAACAATAGGACCAATAAGGTAGCGATCAATAATGCCTGCCCAAATATTTAATTTAAATTGATGCTGATGATGTGCAACTTTAATGGCATGTGGATTTTCATCGGAATAAATGTGTTCGTTGTGCAGATTGGTTACTCCAGATCTTGTAAAGCACGCCTCGTCAGTAAACAATATTTTTCTACAAAAATTTGGATCACGGATTCTTTTGTTTCTAATAAATTGACAAAATGGAAGCCGCATTGGGGGATCAGTCGGTAAAAGTTCCTGGACTTTTTCTACGTGGTATGGATGTAACAACTGTTCGTTTAAAACCTCATTGACAATCGATTTAGGAACATGTAACTCACGTTCTAAGCGACGGGTACTGGTACTTGGGTCTTCTTCAACTCTTTCCAGAATGTTTTCTTCTGTTTCCACAGTTCGAGTTGTTCGCATACGACCCCTGCCTTCAAATTTTTTCTCAAAGCTGCCCGTTTCCCGAAGATGACGCTCGATGTTGGCAAATGTTTGGTGGTTTGGTATTCGACGGTTAGGAAATCTTTCCATGTAAACCCTAACACTCTGACGCCCATTTCCTTGACAAAACCCGTATACCAGGAGCATGTCAACCTTCTCAGAGATCGTATAATTTTCCATGTTTAATGATAAAATGAACTTGTAATTCAAGAATGTTGATCGTATACTTTAGTCAATTTCATAGACTGGTGACAATTTGTCAATACTTGTCAAATTATTAAATGCCATAGCAACAAAGTCACTAAAGAAATTATTGTTACAGGTAATTTGATTTTAATTTTATTACTAATGTTAATAATTGATGTATGCAGGTAATTGTAAATATTTTTTTTGGCAAAACAACCCAACCAACGAAAAATCCTGAAGAGGTTAAATAGCTTCCAAATACATCCAGTCACTCGACAAAAATATCTGGGTTGTCATAACGCCGTTAGATATAAAAAATCAGGACAAATGTTGACGTATTAATCACTTTCATAACACTTCCGCTTATTTACAGCCGGTGGCTATACTACAACAAAACGTCATTTTATAGTATTAGTCTACATAGTAAAAATCATTAAAATCGATTAGCAGGTTTTCAAATAATTGAGGAATAACCAATATGTTTACAAATTTACGATGCCCTCTACCGGCTAAACGAAGCAATTTTGGATATAACTAAGTCGGCTTAGATCGACCTATTTTGACGTCAGGAGTCTGCTGTCAAACGTTGTACACGTATTTTCCGGACACCCTGTATATGACACGAATGACAGCACATAACTGACACCCTCCCGCTCAGAAGCTAAGAGCAGTTTGTGCGCCTGGGGGGGGGGGGGGGGCGTTACATAGAAAAAACAACGGCCACACACCCAACACACAGTGACAGATACTGCCACCACTGGGAATGAATCGAACCCGGACACTCCGTGTATCAGCCAAACACTCTTTATATATATATATATATATATATATATATATATATATATATATATATATATATATATATATATATATATATATATATATATATATATATATATATATATATATAACAACAAACCACGAGGGCTTATAGCCTAAATACTATAGTACCGTGGGTGTCGACAAGGGAAAAGGGGCAACTTGTTACCGATAAGACGTATAGCTCTCTTCTGAATGGAATCCAGGATAGCGAGTGTAGAAGCGGCAGCGGCATCCCAGATGTGGGAACAGTATTCGAGGTTTGGCCTTATTTGTGAAGTATATAAGGTATAGTGATTAGCTGGTGAAAAGTATTTGCGAGCCCGGAAGAGAAAACATAATTTCTTAGCAGCCGCTTCTGCAATTGATGTGACATGTTGGTGCTAATTGAGATTTCGATCCGTAGAAATGTCAACAAGTGAAAATGACTCATTACTTTGAATAACTTGGTTGCTCATTGTCATGGGTTTAGGGTTGGTGTATCCCTGATGAGAAATGAGAAAGCAAAACTGAGATTTGGCGGAGTTGAATTGTACAAGATTTTTACTTCCCCAGTCTAATATTTTTTGGAGATCCACAGAGACATAACCCTCCATGAGTCTGCGATCCTCATCTAATTGGGCTAAAGAGACAGGCTTAGAATATTGTATATTTGAGTGAAGGGTGCTGTCGTCCGCGTAACTGTGAACTGGGTTGGATGTGCTAGAGAGGAGGTCATTGATGTGGAGAAGAAACAAAGTAGAGGCTAAAGCTGAACCTTAAGGGACTCCTGCATTATTTGGATTTAGTTTAGAGGATAGGCCATCCACGACAACAGAAATGCTCCGGTTGGAGAGGAAATTTGCTGTCCAGGTACAGAGTTTTGGTGGTAGGCGATAGGGCGGAATTTATTAAGCGGCGCTGCGTGCCAGACCTGGTCGAATGCTTTGGATATGTCTAGAGCGACAATCTGGGATTCACCATGTAGTTCCATAGACTTGTTCCAAGAATGGGTGACAAACGAAAGGAGGTCGGCAGTTGATCTGCGCTGACGGAATCCATACTGGCTGTCGTGGATTAGACTGTATTTTTCAAGAAATTTAATAATTTGGTGTTTATATACTTTTACATCACTTTAGAGACGACTGAAAGGAGAGAAATAGGCCTGTAGTTGCTAGGAAGCGCTTTGGATCCTTTCTTGGGGACGGGTTGTACTCCAGCAATTTTCCAGTTACTAGGGAATATGCATCTATTGCAAGATGTCTGAAACAGACGAGTCAGCACAGGAGCAATATATATAAATATATATATATATATATATATATATATATATATATATATATATATATATATATATATATATATATATATATATATATATATATATATATATATATATATATATATATATATATATATATATATATATATATATATATATATATATATATATATATATATATATATATATATGATATAAGTAATACTACCAATAAGAGCCAGCGCGCTATTCATAACAACATAATACATCATTGATTACATGTTGCGACCTATAAAACAAATCTCCGACCTTATAAGTTAATATAAATTCATACCTGTGGGGACGAGTAAACAGCGAAATGGTTAATTCCGCCACAGTCGGGGTTATAAAAGGGGGAAATTCAGGGGAAGAAGGTGAGTCCCGGAGTAGGAGTGGATGCGTTACATCGAACTAATATCGGAGAGCAAGCAATCTAAGGCGGCTGGTCACATTTGTTTTTGTTATATGCTTACATAGCTATCCAATACCTTGGAACATATTTGGAGGATCGATACAGTTTACACACATGGATCTCTCCTGAGTTGGAGAACACTGGCCGTGTGTTTGTATATTAGATCCCGAACGACTTATTTTTATGATACAATTTTATGAACTTATGCAAACAGGACAAACCTTTATTTTCGATTCGGCCAGTGTCAACTAAGGAAGTTGTAAATATGAAAAAGGCCGAAATCTATGTAAGAATATGGAAGAACATTTTATCTAGAGGCTTGTTAGCATTGACTGTGTGGCCATGTCTGGAATTTTATGTCCGTACAACATCCATTTCAGAGCTCAAGACTCTCAAAGAGACTCACTAGTAGTTATTGCTACGACAACATAAGCTTCAGCGCACTTCTATCTCATTTTTTTTTTGCTTTTTTTGAGCTCAAGAAATTACTCATAGGGTCCCGTATTTATTTTCCTGAACTTCTCAAGACCGACCTCTATTAGCGAATTTTCATTAAGAAAAACTCGCTAATAGAGAAGTCACGATGAACAGCTTTTGAAAACATTTCTTCAGATGAGCGCGAATTTAGGTCCCTAGAACCAAAAACCAAGGTCCGTTAAAATATATATATATATATATATATATATATATATATATATATATATATATATATATATATATATATATATATATATATATATATATATATATATATATATATATATATGGACGTATTCGAGCTATAACCCAAAAAGTACTCAACTGATTTGAACGAACTTGGCACATAACTTCATTGTACTAAGAACGCAATTCTTTCTGAGGCAAAAAACTCGTTTAATAACCACATCAAAAACAAAGTCCTCTCAAGCTCCAACGGCAGAAAACCCTTCTGGACTCTTGCTAAATCTAATTTCGGCAAGAACACGTTCTCACCTCTTGTTTCAGGGGATGGAATTTTTTCTACCGCCCAGGGCAAGGCTGAACTTTTTGCCTCGTTGTTCGCCGGCAATTCTACTTTCAACCCACTTACAAATGTTTAACCACCAACAGTCCCCAATGTCGCGCATAAAATGACGGATATAATTTTCAAAACTAAAAAGGTACGAAAAATGCTCTCTTCTCTTAATACCAGGAAAGCCTCTGGCCTTGACGAGATCCCAGCAATTATTCTCAAAAAATGCGCACCAAAACTTGCTCCTGTCCTGATTCCTCTGTTTCAGACATCTTACAATAGAGGCATATTCCCTAGTAACTGGAAAACTGCTCGAGTACAACCCGTCCCCAGGAAAGGATCCAAAGCGCTTCCTAGCAACTACAGGCCTATTTCTCTACTTTCAGTCGTCTCTAAAGTGATGGAAAAGTTTATAAACACCGAATTACTAAAATTTCTTGAAAAACACAGTCTAATCCACGACATACAGTATGGATTCCGTCAGCGCAGATAAATTGCCGACCTTCTTTCATTTGTCACCCATTATTGGAACAAGTCTATAGAACTACAGCGTGAATCCTAGATTGTCGCTCTAGACATATCGAAATCATTTGACCAGGTCTGGCACGCAGCGCTGCTTAATAAACTTCCGGCCTATGGCCTGCCACCAAAACTATGTATCTGGACAGCAAATTTCTCTCCAATTGGAGCATTTCTGTTGTCGTGGATGGCCATTCCTCTAAACTGTATCCAATTAATGCAGGAGTTCCTCAAGGTTCAGCTTTAGCCCCTACTTTGTTTCTTATCCATATCAATGACCTCCTCTCTAGCACAACCAACCCAGTTCACAGTTACGCGGACGACAGCACCCTTCACTCAAATATACAATGTTCTAAGCCGGTCTCGCAGACTCATGGAGGGTTCTGTCTCTGTGGGTCTCCAAAAACTATTAGACTGGGAAAGTAGAAATCTTGTACAATTCAACTCCACCAAATCTCAGTCTTGCTTTCTATCTCATAAGAAATACCCATTACAATGAACAACCAAGTTATTTAAAGTAATGAGTCCTTTTCACTTGTTGGCATTTCTGTAGATCCGAAATCTCAATTGGCACCAACATGTCACATCAATTGCAGAAGCGGCTGATAAGAAATTAGGTTTCCTCTTCCGGGCTCGCAAATATTTTTCACCAGCTAATCTCTATACTTTGCATACTTCGCAAATAAGGCCAAATCTCGTATACTGCTCCCACATCTGGAGTGCCGCTACCGCTTCTACACTCGCTATCCTGGACTTCATTAAGAAGAGAGCTATACGTCTCATCGGTGACGCTACCATCACCCAAGGGCTGCCATTCCTTGCCCACCTACGTGCCGTTGGTGACCCCTCTCTTTTTTATAGATGTCTGCACGGGCACTGTTTAGAGGAGCTTACTTCCATAGTTCCTCCAGCTGCTGCCCCCAACAGATCTACCACGGGAACAGAGCGAATGCACCCTTTTACTGTCCAGGTTACGAGACATAGGACATCTTGTTATGCCTGCTCTTTTCTCCGGAGGACTTCCAAGTTGTGGAGTTCCTTGCCGGCACATGTTTTTCTCCTCCGAACCTCCAAACCTTCAACTCCAGAATTTACAAGTTGCGTCTTACCTCTTTGTGGACACCCATGGTATGATAGTATTTAGGCTGTAAGCCCTCGTGGTGTGTTGTTGAAATATTAAAAAAACTTACATGTCACAAAGTGTAAGATTTCATCTGACATACGAGACTTAACTTTACGGTTAAGACGTTAGGCTTTTTTAAACAACATTTGTTGAACTATTACACAACTAATATATAAAATACAATAATAAAAATAACAAGATATCAACATAAGTGTGATATAAATAAAATACAATACTGCGGCACGCGATGTGCATAGTACTAAGATAAGAACAAGGACGAACACCCCGCTGAATGCCAGTTATCTATTTATAATGTTTGACCTCGGGAGTGGCTATATTGTCTTGAGAGGTGACTTACACTCTGCTGACACAGCTTCTCACGCTTCACGACGTAGTTTCCCAAGGTGCCTGCTGATCCGCTGACTCTGGTGTCTGCATTCTTGGGTTGCTATATTGTTTCAGTAATGGCTCTTTGGGAACCTCGGTGGTTCAGGGGTAAGAACGTGTGCCTCTGAACCGAAGGGTACTGGGTTCGATCCGAGGGTACTCCTTTCACTTTTTCAGTACAAACTGTAAAATTAATATCAACCGAGGTTCTGGAATTGTATTTGAGCAAGTTGAATGTCTGCACGTTCCGCCCTTCGGAGGGGGCGTAAAGACGTCGGTCCCGTGCCCATGCGATGTTGGGCACGTTAAAGATCCCTACCCACCTTACAGAAAGGCAGGGGTTCGGCAAAATATCCAGGATAGTGGGGTGAAACTGTTCCCTGACGTCGGTGATTGGCCATAGTCGCGGAAATAAGCCGACGTTAAAGAAACAAAACACACACAGTAATGGCTCGTTGTTATGGGTCCATTTATTTCGCGCATCTACATACTACCGCTTATGCGCCTCTTGGGCAACCAATGAAAAAGACCTAACCCGAATTATGTTAACGCAAAATTTACTCGAAATTCGCAATTATGTTTTTCAGTGCACGAGACAGTTTTAACTTAAATCAGCTTACATAGGTATTTGTTTTTTCCGTTCCTTCTCTTATCAACAAAATGTAAACGTAATGATGAGACATTGAAATTTTGGACAGAAACTAATTTATCGTATCAGAAAAATCTCCAATGTGCTCAATTAAATTAAGTATTGACTGACAGAACGGATGCAGGCCAATGGAAGAGAGATGAAGGAGAACATATCAAAGCAGGAGGGTTGCTTTTTTAATATACCAACTGTCAACGAACTCTGCTATTATTATTAGCTCTCTATCGTTCCTACATTCCACTTATTCTCCTTTGAAAGTGGGATTTTGTTGTGCGAGTATTTTTTGTAAGAAGTATGGTAATTCTCAAGAGGTACAAGTAGCACAATTTTTTTTGTTACGTAAAACTTATTGAGGAAAGAAAACACTTTTTATTTACTTTTATCGCCTTACTTGGTGAAACTGTTCTACACTAAAGAAGGGTACATTGTTTATTAAATGCTTGCTTATCATCCTGCTACTATCATCCGCGATAATACTCCCAAAGTATTTGAACATTTCTACTTGTTCTCAGCTCTAAATTCATTTTAGCAATCCTTCCCTTTCTTATATACATTACTTTTGTCTTTGTCAAATTGATCTTTGCTTTGATTTGTTTTGATATACCTTCAATTTCTTTGTAAAATAGTGCCTGCTAGAACATTTTAAAGTAATTTATGTATTGAAAGACATATTGATCCGAAAAAGCAAATAATCTATATTTATACAGTGTGTCCACGGATTTTTTTTCTTTTTTTTTTATGTCAACAACACACCACGAGGGCTTACAGCCTAAATACTATCGTACCGTGGGTGTTGACAAGGAGGAAAGAGGCAACTTGTTAATTCTGGACTTGAAGGTTTGGAGGTTCGGAGGAGAAGGAAAAACATGTGCCGGCAAGGAATTCCACAACTTGGAAGTCCTCGGGACAAAAGAGCGGGCATAACAAGATGTTCTATGTCTGGTGACCTGGACAGTAAAAGGGTGCATTCGCTCTGTTCCAAGAATGGGTGACAAAGGAAAGGAGGTCGGCAGTCGATCTGCGCTGACGGAATCCATACTGCCTGTCGTGGATTAGACTGTGTTTTTCAAGGAATTTTAGTAGTTCGGTGTTTATATACTTTTCCATCACTTTAGAGATGACTGAAAGGAGAGAAATAGGCCTGTAGTTGCTAGGAAGCGCTTTGAATGTGGGTAAGGTATAAGTGACAAAAAAAATTCGAATTAGATTATGATATTCTGGGAATCGGTCCTGCTTTGTCTCAAACTGAGATGTTGAGAAAATGAATAAAATCAATTAATATACAGACTGGTTTATAAATGATGTAATGAAATGCATTAAGAGTAAACTACCTTCGTTTATGAAGATACCGCAAAAAGTTATTAACAAAAATTGTTTAGAATTAAAATCTATGACAGACTTTCAATTTTTAAACAGATCAGCCTACTATGAATTTTTTTTAGCTGCGACTTTATTTAAATGACGTTCGACGGCTTCTGTGATTAGGTGTACTTTAAAAAATACTTGAAACTGCATTAAAAAAAGTATTTACCATAATTAAACTTGGTGTAGGTGTGCTTTCATCTCAACCAATAAAAAAAGTAAAGTAAACGCACAATTGGACATTCGAAGCAATAATTGGCGGGTTGCATGGCTACTTGAGCTCTGCCTTGTTGTTCGTTTCCCGGGATACTACTTGTTTGGAAAATTGAAACGTCAATTTTATTTGTCACGAACGGCAAGCTTCTGTATTTAAAAATGTTAACAACAGAACAAAAAGTGTTTATTGTGCAGTACTATGGTTTGGGTGAAGAACATTCTTATCAGGGAGTGATAAGAAAATTCCTTGAACGCTGGCCAAATTATTCGGTTTCCGCTACTGGTGTAAAAAAAGTTGTTACAAAATTTATGCGTACTGGGAGTGTTTTAAATGTTAAGAAGACGAAATCCGACCTAAATGAAGAAGACAATGCTGCAGCTGCATTAGGTATGGATTCTGTTAGGCGTTTTCCTAAATTATCATTAAGAAGGAGGACATTAGAAATTGGCAATATTAGCAAATCGCATTTGCAACAAATTTATCGTACAAACAAGGTGAAACCTTTCAAAGCAAAATTTATACACACTTCGGAAGAAAATAACGGGTCAAAACGATTAGATTTTTGTTTATAGTACGGCGAGCAATATCTGCAAAATCACAATTTTGGCAGAAGTATTATTTTTTCGGGCGATTCCACTTTCACCACTAATGGGGTGGTAAATTCCCAAGATGCACGGCATTGGTCTATGGAGAATCTAAATTAGAGAGTTAATTGCAGAAGACAATGCCATAAAAAAGTAAATGTGTGGTGTGCTGTTTCTTACACTGGGATAATTGAGCCATATTTTTTTGAGCGGAATATGAACCAGTACAGTTATCTGGAAATGTTGGAAAATATTATTTAAGACCATTTGCACAACATGTCACTAGAAGATAGACAAACAGCATACTTTCAGCATGACGGCCACCCAGCACATGCAACAGGAATCGTTTGAGAATGGTTAGATCGCGAATCTCCTGGGCGGTGGATTGGTCGATATGGGCCAATACCTTGGCCTCCCAGAAGTCCCGATCTTACCTTAATGGACTTTTATTTATGGGGCTATATGAAACAGAAAGTCTACGCGGCTCCATTAAACAACGATCTTGATTTGTTGAAACTGAGGTTGAGAGAGGCAAATGACGGTATTCCAATTCAACATCTTCAAAATGCCTACAAAGCATTTACTAAACGGACTGAGTTATGTGTATCGGTTGGTGGCAGCACATTTGAATAATTTCTTTATTTTTGTTAGCAATAAGCGTTTTGTATTCTACTAATAAATTATTATTCAACATTGCATGGTTACTTACTTTGCGCGCCTGCGTTCAGAAAACCACAGGTAAAAAGCTCCATGTTGATAGGGAAAAAATGTTAATAATTTACTAGAAAATTCAAAGGCTGATCTGGCTGAACATTGACGGCCTGTCATAAATTTTAATTCTAAACAAGTTTTGTTGATAACTTTTTGCGGTATCTTCATAAGCGAAGGTAGTTTACTCCTAACGCATTTAAGTAAATCAGTTCTAAACCACCTTGTATATTGATTGATTTTATTCATTTCCTCAACATCTTAGTTTAAGACAAAGCAGATTATATCATCTAATTCAAACATTTTTTTGTGACTTATATCTTACCCACACTCAATCCGTGGACACACTGTATATGTTCGTATTACTCCGTTAAGTATTGTACAGTCAAATATACCCTGGAAATATTTGAAAATTGCAGAAAAATGTCCAAATGGCAACCTGCCGCAGAGACATTATACCACCTTAAAAACTAACTAATATACCTTGCAATACACCCAGCATCCTTTGCCATTATTTTTTTAGTTTCCATTTTTTAATGAAAATTCACTAACATCAACAGTAAAAAATGCTGATAATTACAATTTTATACTCATCATAACAAAATTACCCAGGCGTTTTAAAGAAAAATAAGATCTTGACCCAAATATATAAAATCTAGACACTATCGTTTCTACCAAATATTCGGTGTGATACATACATACATATATATATATATATATATATATATATATATATATATATATATATATATATATATATATATATATATATATATATATATATATATATATATATATATACATATATATATAAACATAAAAAAATTGAAACTAACCCCGGATATGTGTTCTGGGGGACCTAATTAGCGGTCATTTAAAGAAATTTTTTCAAAATTCAAAAGTCGGGATCTCCTCATTGGTGATTTTTTTTAAAGAAAATTCACTAAAAATTGATACCGTTCATCGTTTTTGGGTTTTCAATTGTTTTGCAAGTTTTCACGTTTTTTGACAAGTATTTATACTGACTTCTTAGATATTCTTTGTATCGAAGAGGTAAATATAAATACTTGTTTATGTAGAATAGGAAATTAATATAAATACATGTTTTTTTGTAGAATTTTAGTTGGAATATTCATCCTCTGTTAAAGTTAACATTGTGTACGAGACAGTCGCTTTTGTTTTTTAAAAAATATATGCGGTAGTTATTGGTCTGTTCGCCAGATGTGCTTGTCGGCGCTTGTCACGGGCTCCAATATTCACATAGTGAATTTATAGATAAAAAAAAGGAAGTGAGCTTCCTTAAATATTACGGCACCTTTCATTTTAAACCCGTTATCCTTTAAATTAGATAAAATATAATAAATTTGTCAACCAGAAGATTAAAATAGTTCGTCGATCTCGTCCGTTCAATATTGACACAATAGACAAACGATGGGTCGCCGACTATAATTTTTACCTCGATTTAGTTCGTCTAGCTAGCTGCGATCTAAATACATTGTAGCTGTTAATTTAGTTTAAAAATTTGCATCCTCTGATGATGCTGATGTGGTCAGTGAAACGATCGTAAGGTGTTTTAAAATATGTGTTGTGGTGATTTGGGTTCTCCAAGTGTACTTATCAGTGTTCATCACAGGTTACAATCTTCACTTAGAACAATAGAAAAATTGATTGCCTTAGACATTGCCGAATTTGAACACCTATTTGACAATTCAGAGCAATGATACAACAATCAAATAAAGTTTCGTACTGTAGGCAGAATTTCATGGTTGCGAGGACAATTGCCTTTACACCTTTTAAATGTAATAGTGATAGTAATAGTAATATTTAAAGCCATATACAGATCGTGTACTTGTGTTAAGACCAGTTTTCCACCCTCGAAAAATTGAAGTACACCCCTGGCGAAGAAATGAGTTTTCCCCCACAAAATCACAAACCTGATGTACAGATTCTCAAGATCGGTTGGATGCATTTCACTTGTTTTTTATGTTGTTTATGGAATCTTAAACGGTTTATAAGTCTTGTAAATTTTTTGCGTTGTCACTTGAAAGTATGATGTGATGTGATTCGAAATGAAAATATATTCCAGTGTTTACAGTTTTTAATGCAAAATTAAAGATGCTTTGTGACTGGATGAAATTGTGCATTGAAATAGGAATGATTCATTCTATTCCAGCTTCTTTTAGTTTAAATCTGAGAGTATCGAAAGTTTTTTAACAGTTGAATTACAGTGATTTATCATTATTCCACAAAATGCACGGTTATCTAGTGATGCAGGTGGTTCAGTATCACATACCACTAAATATTCAACCTTTCTCCAAGTGTACCTGTTTCTTCTGGAAATTATCAGGCTCATTCTGTATATAAATGATTATGGCTAGAAAAGAGCTGAAAAATCAGGTAAACAAAACCATTTTCGCATTACTTCAGCTTATTCTAGTGTTGATATACTTGACGTGACCACACTTCGGAAACAGTACGTATGGTATTTTGATAATCCTCGTATCATTATCGCTTGAACGCGTTATCTAGTCATGTTGAGACATGATGGGGCTTAACCGTACAGCCGGAGAACAGCGCCATGACCTCATAAGACAATGCCAATTCAAGCGGCTATGATTAAGGGAATCCAATGGCTGCTCCGGAGAAACTCCAGCTTCGTAGTCATGACAGACGGCAGTTCCATTGGCTCACAACATACGTTATGTAGCTGCAAATGCAAGCCAGTTATCAGTGACAAATTCTGTCAAGATGTATCAACTCTGCTCTATGCTTGTCTCAGTATTCAGTTCTACTGTGTAATTTAATCATCCATTGTCACTGAATTCTCTTCTCCAGCTTTCGATAAAATGGAACAAATGATGTCACCACTTCAACCGGCTAAAACATATATGTCGGTTTTGTTGTTACATGACGTTTGCAAAATTTAGTTAATAAGCTTATATGATGTAAAATCTTTGTGAAGTATTTGGAACTGAACGGAATTAATTTACCAATTACATAACAGACATTTGCCGTTTATTGACTAATCAGGAGCCGAACATTGATTTTTAGTGAAATTTCATAGAAAAAAATTCTTTAAATGAGCGCGAACTAGGATATATATATATATATATATATATATATATATATATATATATATATATATATATATATATATATATATATATATATATATATATATATATATATATATATATATATATATATATATATATATATATATATATTGAAGTAAGAGAATATTACAAATGATACTCACAATTTGCATGAGACATTAATGTATATTTTTGTAAATTATATTTTGTCATTAAATATCACAAGCCATTTCAATGCAAATTGTCCAATACACCACAATAGACACATAAAAACCATAAATAATAACACATTGTTGAGAGACATATTCTTTGTCGCTGTTAAATTTGGTACTGTAGGAAATATCCATACAATAATTTAAAAAAAAGTCTTGTTTAGATCATTGTTGTAAATTAAAATATATCCCATACAATATGGAGAAATATCATTAGAAAGAAATAAATTACACACTTTATTATTAGTGTATAGCCTGATGCTTAAAAATAGATAGAATGATTTATATTGTCAGAGAATTTTGTGTAATTTACAGTTTAAGAAGGCAACAAAATGTATTAAAAACACGCTGTATAGGCGTAAGATGTGAAACGAACGTTTACACAGTGAGAACAGTGGTTTTTACGGTTTAAACAGACTTCCAAAAGCAAGAAATAAATGTTCAAAAGTGTTATTAGTTAAGTAAAAAGGTTATTGTTTACTTGTAAGTTGTTATAGGTTATTGAAATTTCATATTTAGCTATAGGAACTTTCGGATTGTAATTGACGTGACGTGCAGGATTTGAACTTGGCGGGCTTAAATTTCACATACCTGTCAGATTGAAGAACAAAAACAAAAATAATTTCCACATTTGATAGGTACTGGTTAACTTGAAAAACCAGACAAGGAATAAAATGAAAATTTCCAAACTAGTTTGCCATGGCTGCAAAGACAGGGAGAAAAATAGAGACGATTTCCATTTGAATGGAATGTTCTAGAAGGTTTTTGTTGGTTGATCTCGAAGTATAGAGCGTCAGATATTAGCCCCGGGTAATAGTGTCGAATAATCGAAATTCTGTTAATAAATAGTGAAATTGTATGTAACATTTAAACAGGCAATCCAGTAGATGTTTATACAGAAAAAATAACAACAACTAGCTGAGGTATAATAATGTAAATCAAATTTACCAGGAGCACGAACAAAACGAACAAGGTACCAAATAATTAAAATGTATATTATATGACCGTTAAACGAAGTTTTTCCCATGAGCATGAACACATGATAAATATTCCATCTAGTTTCGGAAAGTATATGTTTCGAAATTAAAACAGTTTTGATCAATACTAATAGCAAACGTTAGAACCAATTATATTAGAGTTACACAAACAAATCAACAGAGGGCGTACATTGCGTGAAACCTCGAGCAGAAGAATTCAGTTAAGCCATTTTGAACGAAAAGCCAAAAATCTTGTCACTTTTAAAATTAAGAATTTTGTTAATAGCATTTAATTAGTGGATTCAATAGGCGAAATTCTATAATTATCAATATAAAAATAAATAAAACCTTTGTTAAAAAAATAATAAATAATAATAATAATTAAAATTCTTTGACGTATTTATTAATTTTTTTGAGATTAATTTTATATAAAATTAAGGACATAGGGCACTCTTTAGCAAATGGAATCGACTAACTGAGAAGAGAGTCACATGCAAAGCAGCCGGTGGAACAACAATTAAAAAGTTAAGTATATTTTGTGTAGATATTTTGTCTTTCATTGCGGATTTAACAGGGACGGAGGATATACCACACAAAATACATGCAACATCACACAGAACTCATAAAAATTCAAAATAATAGAAAATAAACCCCGAGATATAATTTTATTGATAAACTCATCATTATCTAAATTTAAACACATTAATTACATAATTTGGGCATAAATATTTAATGAAAATTGTGTGTATTATTGTCTAATAAAATAATATAAAAAATCAACATATAATCACATTAAACTAAATTATAATCAATCTTTACATACAGGCTAACCCTAAAAACAAACGATATACATACATTCAACCATATACAACTTAAAAAGTATATTAAAAACTAAATAATATAAAATTGTTGCACATTCGTGTGACATTTTATATATATTAGTCATATAATTTATAAATTATTTATAAATAATAGTTAACAGGGAAAATTAAATCAAAACAATATATATATATATATATATATATATATATATATATATATATATATATATATATATATATATATATATATATATATAAACACATATCAAAATAATAGAGGCTTTATAAATTGAAAATAAAGTGCACACAGAATGTTTACTAGTCTTTCTCAAGATAATCTTATTTTGTTCCCTTCTACCTTGTAGACCGTGTCTTGTATAGGACAATCTTGAAAAGTAAAAAGATAGGGGCAATAAAAATTTATGACCGTCGTAACATAAGCATAAACAAAACACACATCAGTGAAATCGGAATAAAACGCACTAATTTTCTGTGTAAAAATCTAATTTGGCGCCCATAAGAAAAAATAAAGTTGATGATGGTGGCCAAAAGACGAAACGTCGGATGACAAATCTAAAAACACCGTTGTGTAGCCGATGGAAAGTGGCCATGTAAATTTATTTTTTACTTTGGGCTAACTTGTTAAATGCCACCAGAAAAAAATTAAAATCGAAATCCTCAATTTTAAGTTTTTTTCGGATATCTCCGGAACTATTCGGAATTTTAGAATTTTTTATAACTTTGCTCAAATTTAACCCCTACAGTTTCTGATATCCCAATGGTGGGGGTCAAAACTGAATTAGCCTGTATATATACAGTGACCCTAAAAAGTATGCAACCAAATGGAAAAAAATATATGTTTCAAAAATGTTCACGTCCTTAATTTCGGCTTGTATGAATATTTATTTAACCCCGATCAGATGTAACAAGTAAATTTTTTCTTAATTAAAAAAATATTTTTTGGAAATAAACAAAATTCCCTATTTTTAAGGAATCAAGCGAAATCACAGCGGTATTTTTTCACCATGTCGTAGTTTTAACTCACTAAACAATTTTAATGTGAGAAAACAACTTTTTCCTTCCAAGTTTTTGAAAAAATGACATTTCAAATTTCCGAAAATTTTTCAAATTTTCGGATATTAAGCCTTACTTCTGAAAGTATGTTTTTTTGTGTGCGACATCAAAGATCAGAAAAATTGAAAAACAATATAAACTGTCAATTATTCCAAGAAAAATTAACATTTCTGGATTAATTTAACGTTGCAACCTGTGATAACCACTGACAAGTATACTTGGAGAACCCTTCAACCTTGGTTTCGGCTTCTAGGGACCCAAATTCCCGCTCATTTGAAAAATGTTTGGAGAGTCTCACCATCGATATGTCTCTATTAGCGATTCTTTTTATCAAAGGTTCGCTAAAAGCGCAAAATCCGAGCAGTGGCTAGCGTGGGCGTACTCTGGGGGTTATAATTTAGAATAAAATAGGTTAAAAGTCAAAGTTTCTGAAATCTTCCAACGGTTTAAAAAAATTCAAAGACAAAGACAAAAATAAGGTAAACTGGTAGAAATTAGATAGGATGTACAGTTTTCGAGAAAAATGGAGTTAAAATTGTTTGTTCACTAAAGACGCACAAGTTTTAATTTAGATTTGTAAAATGAAAGTTTAGGTTACTATGGATACAGCAAAAGTTGCCAGCAGCAGTTTAAATAGTCAAACAATAAATTGCAGATAATTTCAATAAATAAAGAGAATAAGGAACATTTTTACTTAACTTTGTGGATACAATGGATTAATATAAAACAGAAATAAAACAGAAATGGAAAAGAATATTTATTAAATTAAGAAATTATTAAACGCTATAGCTGGTGCTCAAATTGTGCCCCATTTACTTCTCTACACAAAGCTGTGCGTCGCAGAAAAGATGGTCTTGCTCTAAACAAAACTCCAATATTTTGTCCAACCAGATTTGACTCTTCCACAATTCGTGCCCATAGTTTCTGTTTAGTTTGTACTGGTGTCGCATAAACTGTACTTTTCATAAATCTCCAAAAATAAAAATCTAAAATATTTAAGTCGGTTGACCTGACAGGCCAATTTACAGGTGCATCTTCGCCACGACCAATACAGCGCTCAGCAAACTGGTTATTAAGAAATTGCCGCACGGGTTAAGCATAATGTGGTAGTGCACCGTCGTGCATAGACCACATATATTTCCTAACATTCAAAGGCAAATCTTCAACAGACCAGGCAATGTATTTTCTAAAAAAACTTAGACACTGAACCCGATGTCATCGGAAGATAGCTCAACGGGTCCTAACAAATGTAATAACCGACAATTCCAGCCTACACATTGATGGAAACGTGATATTGGAAATGGCACACAATGATTGCTTTTGGATTAACGTTACTTCATTCATGGCTGTGAAGTAAATTTGTTACTAGATTTTTTATTAAACAGGATTTGTCAGTAATTAAGAGTGTGTCGCAGAAGGTATTATCTTCATTCTGTTTGTTCCTGACCCAGTCACAGAAACTTATTCTGGCATTGTTATATTGGGGCAAAAGTCTGTGTACTCGAGTTAGATGGTAGGGCAGTAGCTTCTGTTCTTTTAATACGTTGTGGACTGTAGACTTGGAAACATTCACTTCAACAGCAATCCTGCTTGCGCTTGTATGTGGTTTTTCTTCAATCGCGTTTAAAACAGTTTCTTCCATATATGCAGCCTTTGCAGATCGTGGACGAGCATGCCCAGTGGTATAACCTAGAAAGGTACCATTTTCTCTAAACCTTCGGTCAATTGCCGCTAAACTACTGTGGTAAGGAACTTGTCGACCAGGAAATTTTTCAGCAACAAACAATTTTAACTCAATTTTTCTCGAAAACTGTACATCCTACGGAATTTCTACCAGTATAGCTTATTTTTGCATTGGTCTTTGAATTTTTAAAACCGTTGGAAAATTTCATACATTTTGACTTTTATCATATTTTTTCTAAATTATAACCCTCAGTGCCCCCACGCGCGCCACTGCTTCACACAATTAATCGAATTTTGCGTTTTTCTTTATGAGCTGTTAATACTTACTCGTGTACAAATTTTGAAAATGTTATCATTAGCCGTTTTAAAGATAATTGAGGAAAATCGCTTTAAGCGTATCAACTTTAACACCCCGTATCTCAGTATCACGACCTTAAAATAAAAAAAATGTTATACGAGCTACCCCCACTATTTTTTTCAAGGGTAACTTGACACCTCTATTTTTTTAAAGTATAATCAGGACACCTTATATACTTTCGAAGCCGTTTAGCTATTCTGGTTGTCTATCATTTTCTTTAATTTTAGATTCTCCTTTTTAGATTAATGTGGTGACCATTATCCCAAATATGTCGAGCGACAGAAGATCTATTTGTAGTACCCTATCTTAATTGTGCTAAATGTTCTTTGAATCTAATTCTAATAGATCTTTTTGTTTGTGCGACGTATTTAAGATAACAATCTTTACAACTTATTTCATAAATTCCCAGCATTTTGGTCGTACTATCCTTGTCTTTTGGGTTACCCAGCAAGTTTTTTAGAGTCTTTTCTTTTGGTCGAAAATGTTAGTTGCAAAATGGCTTTAAAAAATGCTATCTAGGTTTTTTAAATATGTTGTGGTGATCTGGGTTCTCCAATTGTGCTTATGATTATAACCATGTCTTAAACATTTTGATAATCTTACTGAAAAATAGAACCGGTAAAATTTGGAATTATTTTGTTAACATATGTAACATAACAACATAACGTTTATTAGGTCTTTTTAAAATGTATTGTGTTGACTTGGGTTCCCCAAGTGTGCTTATCAGTGCTCATCACAGGTTCCAATCCTGACTTAGTACATTGACGTCAATAGTCATGTGCTCTAAGATACATTGCAACTGAAAGTTGGGGAACAATAGTATATAGGTATATTATTATAGACCTGAGTTAGATGCCAACTGTACTCAACTTTTCCGCTCAACTTTTTCATTACGTTATTTTAGTTTGCGTTCTACTTAAGAATCAGCGAGAAAACAAACTAATTAATCAACATATTTTTACACACCAGACCCAACTTAGCTTTTAGCATTACCTTTTCATTTGTCTCTCAAGTGCTGCAAACTTCGATTATGTCAGAAAGAATTAGTGCCCAATTTAAAACTGTCTATAAGGGCAAGTTTATGTGATGGGAACTTTCTTTGTAAACTTCAAAGCCTGAGAACGACAGAGGCTTAAACCAGAAAACAGAGCAAAACGTTCTAAAGTAAGACAGTTGGCGGGCAAAGCGTGGCGCAGTCCATTAGGATGTGTTTTTACGGTGTCTACATAAGTACAGATTTAGACCTCAGGATACAGAAAAGTCTGACAGTTTTTTACAGGATCTTGCAAAATGTGTAATAATACAACATTTTATTGCAATTAAAACACAGTTTATTTGCACGTCTTAATAATAAAAATGTGGCATTCACTTTATGTTGTAGTAAGTTTAAGCTTTAATTCCACTATCTGAAAATACTTTTCACCAGCTAATCTCCATACCTTATATACTTCACAAATAAGGCTAAACCTTGAATACTGCTCCCACATCTGGGGTGCCGCTGCCGCTTCTACACTCGCTATCTTGGACTCCATTCAGAAGAGAGCTATACGTCTCATCAGTGACCCTACCCTCACCCACAGGCTGCGATCCCTTTCCAACGGACGTGCCGTTGGTGACCTCTCTCTCTCTTTTATAGATATCTGCACGGGCACTGCTTAGAGGAGCTTCCTTCCATAGTTCCTCCACCTGCTGCCTTCAACAGATCTACCAGGGGAACAGAGCGAATGCACCCTTTTACTGTCCAGGTCACCAGACATAGAACATCTTGGTATGCTCGCTTTTTTGTCCCGAGGACTTCGAAGTTGTGGAATTCCTTGCCGGCACATGTTTTTCCTTCTCCCCCGAACCTCCAAACCTTCAAGTCCAGAATTAACAGGTTGCCTCTTTCCTCCTTGTCGACACCCACGGTACGATAGTATTTAGGCAGTTAGCCCTCATGGTGTGTTGTTGAAATATAAAAAATAACAACGAGATATCAGAAATGATCAAAACTACAGCTCGTAACACAGCACAAACATTTATGGAGACAGCGCATTTATTTATTTTTATAATTTTTATTTCTTCCTGATTGCATTTTGCATGCTCTGTTAATGATTTTATCGCATTGTCCATATTTGGTAAATAAATTGAGAATACCTGAGTTGGTGTAATTACTAGCCATCTCATCAAAAATAAGAGGCCATCAATATGAAGTAATAATTGTAAACTACGTGTAGCATCTGTCACATTTATTCCATATTTTGTTTTGTCTACAGTGCTGTCAGTGTAGAAACCGAGTCAAAGGCTACTTGAATATTACGCTTTTCAATAATCATACAATGTGTCCAGTCGGGAACTTATACGGTACATATTTCAGGAACCACGCAAAGTATATTTTTCTGAAACTTTGCATATGTGACAAACAGAATGTGATCTCTGTAATAAAAATATTTTGACAGTTCTGCCACTTCTGGTTATACCGGGATAATGGAATAGGGGAGACCGGGGCATGTTGTAACAGTTTTTCGATTTTATTTGTTTATTCCAAAACTAAACAGCAATAATTATTTCCAACTTGGGCTAGCAAATCTGTATATATTTGTTATACTAAGTGAGTGGTGGACGTTCCGCCACGTAGTTGCGGAACCAAGTAGTATGTTGTCACGCCAGCTCCAAATAACACAAAGTGTTAAAAAAAAATAGAGACTATACAACAAACTAACAATTTAGAAAATTGTCAGCCCTGGCCCATTTCTACCCCAATATAGGGACAAAGTATGTAAAACTAGATTCACTCTCGCAACAATTAGAACCGTAGACCGGTTTCGCTCTCATTAGAGCGGCATACTAATTGTAGCAAAAATGTACCAAAAGTAATACGGCTATAGTATAGCCAGCCTTAAAATACTAAGTGAGTGGTGGACGTGCCGCCACCTAGTTGCGGAACCAAGTAGCATGTTGTCACGCCAGGGCCATGGGCCAGGGCTGACAATCTTCTCGCAACAATTAGAACCGTAGACCGGTTTCGCTCTCATTAGAGCGGCATACTAATTGTAGCAAAAATGTACCAAAAGTAATACGGCTATAGTATAGCCAGCCTTAAAATACTAAGTGAGTGGTGGACGTGCCGCCACCTAGTTGCGGAACCAAGTAGCATGTTGTCACGCCAGGGCCATGGGCCAGGGCTGACAATCTTCTAAATTGTTAGTTAGTTGTGTACAGTCTCTATTTTTCTAACACTTTGTGTTATTTGGAGCTGGCGTGACAACATACTACTTGGTTCCGCAACTAGGTGGCGGCACGTCCACCACTCACTTAATTTTTTAAGGCTGGCTATACTATAGCCGTATTACTTTTGGTGTATTTTTGCTACAATTAGTATGCCGTACTGAAGAGCTCTAATGAGACCGAAACCGGTCTACGGTTCTAATTGTTGCGAGAATGCATCTAGTCTTATATTTGTTATACATTTGAGGCTAAGGTTTTTGTGCATAGTGCAGTCGTTTTTTTGTTAATTTTGAGTTATCTTTGAAGTTGCATATGTTACAATTTACCCCGTGTTCGGGGCAAATTGCAACACTCACGGGGTAAATAATAACAACAAAACACTTTATATTTAAAGGAAAATATATTACAAAATTAACTGCTAAAAGCTAAAACCAAACATGTTGTTTCCTATTTTAGGTAAGTTATACAAAATATAAGTATAGAATTTCGTAATTGTTTGAATTATCTTAACTGAAAGTGAACTAAAACCAACAAAATAAATTAACAGTAAATTATAAAATAAAAGTAACTAAACATTCCTCAATGTTATCACTAATCTTCATCATCATCAGAATTACAGTGATGACAAATATATGTTTCATCACCCGGCGTACATTCTTCATGTGCCCATTATTTACAAAGCTGGCAACGAATCCCAGATTCTCCTGGTTTGCTATCGCTATAGTTTTCACAACACACCACGCATACATTGTCATCTTCGTCAGAAGATTCCTTTTGAAACGCTTGTCGTCTTACGGTTTTTGAGTTCTTCACGCCGGCAGCTCTTTTTCCTCTTTTATTGTCTCTCTTTTCCTTTTCTAACTTCAGGGCATTAATTTCCGGTGTATCAGTTAGAATTGCCGACTTTCTTTTCTTCCGACCTCTGGTAGATGGTTTCCTTTCTGCAGCCGTAGAAATAGGCCTCACATTTGCAGGAGAGAAGACATCGGATGATGAGGAGGACATGAAAGGACACCGATTAACAGTATTACTGGAGACAGCTGATCCTTGATTTCCCGAATCGATAAATGCAGCAGTATTCAGTCCTGATGTTGAAGGAAAATATTGAATTGTTCTACTATCTCCGCTTCTTGGGAGCTCATGACTATTTGATGTGTGTTCCACACTGCAAGCAGAGGTAGATGTTAAAGTTAGGACCTCTAGATTATTGACGGAATCAGGTAGTTGTTCTGTGGACACGTTTTCTGAAAATGGTCTATCAATGACGCTCGCAGGCAGAAAGTCTTCATCACTGAATATATTTCTGTTAAATGGTTCTATTCCAGTACAAATAAAACCATTAGTGATATTACTCGGTGTAAGAGCTCGAGGCAAAGCCTCTCTGGCAAGTCCTGGAATATCATATGTCGTCATAAACTTCATTGGATTGTTACGCATCCACGCATCTTGCTGGCAGGTCATGTACTTTTACAGAGGCTCATACACTGACCTATCGAGGGGCTGGAGTCTGTGAGAACAGTGTGGTGGGAATGACAGTAATACCACACAATTCTGATTGGCATACTCCACGGTTCTATAAGATGTGTGGCAGTCATGGTTGTCAAGCAACAAAAGGATTGGCTTCTCTTTGGTCGGCCGAACATGTGACACGAAATGTTTCATGAAAATGAAAAATTCGTCATCGGTCATTCATCCGGAACCATTTTCGGCGCCAATAGAACCTGGGGGACCGTTACGTATAAAATGGTCTTGATATCGCTTTCGGGGAAAAAGAAACATTGGTGGAACATGGTTGCCTATAGCACTAACCGCTAGGCATAACGTGACAAGAACTCCTCTTTCACTGGAAGTCACTCCACCCACCTGCTTCCTACCTTTTTCTGCTACCACTTTTCCCAGTCAGTGTACTGTTATTAGGCCGTCTCATCCACGTTCCATAATTTGGCAGCTTCAAACTTGAATCTGTCACGGATATCTGCCAGTTTATCGAAGAATATTTTCACATTCGGTTTATTAAAATTTGTAGCTCTTCCTATGCTTGTTGGCTCTGGAATACGAATGAACAAACTTGTATGTTTTTTCAGAAACGTTGTAAGCCAATCTTATCGCGCAGCCATGATTCAGGGACCTTAATATTGTACGAAAAAGCACATTCATATGCCAGTTTTCGCACATCTCGAGGTGATAAACTGAAATAAATTTTTGAGCAATGTTTGAAATATTTCACAAACTCATTTAGTTGATCTTCGGTGAATATTTGCTTATGTTTGCTATATCCATTTATCGAGAGTCATTCCCACAGCACTTTCACTACGTTGTCTATGTTTTTTGACATATCTGCTTAGTGTAACGTAACAAATATTGGTGTCTTTTGCTACAGCTCTAATAGATTCGTTGTTGGTTATTACTCTAGTAATTGCTTCATTCATGACATCTTTGGGAGTTTGACCCCTCTCTGTCTTTTTCTTGTAATTTCTCATCCTATAACCATACAATAACTCCTATCAATTACGTTATATATTACTGTTTATGTTACGGGGTAAGTTGTAACATGTTACAATATACCCCAGACGGAATGTTACAATTTGCCCCGCGCGGACTTTGTTGAACATTTTTCTTATTACTAATTAAATAAACAACATAGAGCAATAAGCTTAGTGTCAACCAATTATTCAAATTACGTAGTATTTGATACAAATTCAAGTTTAGTAAATATTCATGCAGCAAAAGCAATAACCAAAAGTATGGTCTTTCTTGCACTGTTTCAACCTACCCCGTGTTACAACATGCCCCGGTCTCCCCTACTCACTTTTTTATTATCACAATCGATAACTTATGAAATTTCAATGTCACATAATGAAACATATCATATGCCTAATTATTACGGTTTTCTAGATGTTCAAAATTTTATGGAAAAAATGACAGTTGCAAATCCCTAAAACAATTAGCCCCCCAAAAAAAACCTTAAAAAAATGCATTATTTTATGTTCTGTCGTTAAGCAAAGATAGCGGTATTCAGTAGATAATCAGAAAATCTTCAAAATTACACAGGGTGACTACAAAAATTTTTGTGTGAAATAATCTTTGGCGAAGTTTTGATGGAACATTTCTTTTAACACAATTCGGTAAAATGAGGTTTTAACGAATTTTATTTTTCTAAACATTTTTTTTAATTGTTAGCGAATTTTCGAAGGAAAATTAATCAGTTTTTCGAAAAAAAATTTGTATCTCCGAAAATAACGCACCTATGGCAATCAAATTTAGTGTGGTTGTTTCTATTGTAAAATGTATGCTACCCAATAAAACTCAGATCTCTAAGTGAAAAAAAGTTCGGGACGCAGCAAGTGCGTTATGATAGTGAATTTTCATTAAATACTTCAAATTTGAGTAGCTCAATTTTCTATAAACTTAGAAAGTTGAATTTTGGTATGTAGTAAGGTCTCCACAAGGCAACATATCTACCAAATTTCATTAAAATCGCCTTGGAATTTTTGGAGATAAAAATTTTCCGTGAAACCAGGTCTGATTTACCTGGATAACGAACTCGTCCAAGCTATTAATAAAAGAAAGGGATTTGCCGAGTTTCATCCAAATCGGTGAATTACTTTTTAGTGAATTTTCTTTAAAAAAAATTAACTAATGAGGAGATCCTGACTTGTGAATTTTGAAAAAACTTCTTCAAGTGAGCGCGAACTAGGCCTCCTAGAACCCATATCCAGAGTCAGTTTCAATATATATATATATATATATATATATATATATATATATATATATATATATATATATATATATATATATATATATATATATATATATATGTATGTATGTATCACACCGATAACTCAAAAAATAATGGTCCGATTTTGATCAAATTTAGCACCTACCTTCTTTTTCCAACTAGCTCGGATAAGTTCGTTATTAAGGAAAATCGGCCCAGGTTTTCCCGGAAAATTTTGTGTTTATTTTTCAAAATAAGGTAAGGGCAACCTACTTTGGTACGCTGGTGCTTATCATAAATAGTATCCTATGTACCAAAACTCAAATCTCTATCTTAAAAGACAAAAAAGTTAGAGGTAAATTAATTTTTAATTAATTACATCTGATTCAAGAAAGTTAAAACGTCAAAATTGATTGATCAGAATCTGAGTGAGAAATACTACAAGAAATGAGTAACAAGCTCCTAGATATGTGTTATTTTCCTTGATTTTGTTAACATATCAGCAAAAAATCGATTGTAAATCAAAATGGTTTTATGAAAATCGATTTAATTGTTGAATATAAAAATAATATTGAATAAATAACCTTCAATTCATCTTATCGTTGATCATTGTGCAGTTGTGTTTACAACACAACACCCAAAAAATAAGACATTGTCTTTAATACAAGATTTAACTGCTATTTATAAATATATATATATATATATATATATATATATATATATATATATATATATATATATATATATATATATATATATATATATATATATATATATATATATTTGTATCCAACCGAAAACAAAAAAGTCTGGACGCAGCAAGTGCGTTATGGAAGTGGATTTTTATTAAACTGTTTTTAATAGCAAATATGTCTCTTTAATGCAAGCAGGCATCAATTTGGTCACCGGTAAAACCTATATAGTAGAAACAATGTACCATATTTTATCAAAATAACTTGTTTGAAAATGTACAAAACATTTCCGAAAATAAACTTAAGATGTTTCCGAGGAAACTTTTTTCCTAGCCGACGAACCTTAGGTTAATAATTGGGTTATTGAATTTTGAAGAATTTCATGAGAATTCGCTACCAAAACGCACTTCCTGCGTCTTGATTTTTTTACAAACATGCATCATATCTCGATGATAAATGCAAAAATGCAATAAGGAATGTTCAAAAAAAATTGTAGGTATCACCAACGACTTATGGGCCATCCTGTGATTGTCAAAATAATTTTATAAGATGTAGCTCAAGACACCCTACAAGTAACGTATACATTTTTTTTTCGTATCCTGCATAATAACAATTACATTGTTTTAGGAGTCCCAGTTCGCGCAAAGTAATAAACGAAGATCAATAACCTCGTCCGGTAATAAAGACGCAGCAAGTGCGTTATGGTAGTGAATTTTCATTAAAATGTTTTTAATTGCAAATATGTGTGTTTCCTTTTTAAGGAAGCAGGCATCAATTTTGGTTACCAGTATAACCTATATAGTAAAAACAATGTGCCATATTTCATAAAAATAACTTTATTGTGTAAATGTACAAAAATTTCCAAAAGTAAACTTAAAGTGTTCCCGGAAAAACTCGTTTCTTGGTCAACCTTATAGGTTAATAGCAAATTGAGCTATTCAAATTTGAAGCATTTAATGAAAATTCGCTACCATAACGCACTTGCTGCGTCCCGAATTTCTTTTCTTACAAACATGCATCGCTGAAAAATTCAAAAATGCAATAACATAAGGCGTTTGATTAAAAAAAAAAAAGAAAATTTGTATCACCAACGACTTATGGGCCATCCTGTGATTGTAGAAATATTTTTTTAAGATGTAGCTCAAGACACCCTATAATTAATATATACAAATTTTCTTCATATCTTGTATAATAACGGATATATTGAGCTTAATTGATTTTTTACGAAAATTCGACAAAAATTATATACCATTAAACGATAAACTCCAAAGCTAAGGCTACTGTCAAGCATCAGAGAAAGGGTCTATTTGAAATGAATTTTCTGGAAACATTTTAGTAAAATGAAGGACAATGACGGTTGAAACTAAGACTTCAGAGTTTGTAAAAGATCCTTCTTGAGACATTTGATTTCCATATCCCGTATTAGATTCAAGTTCTTTGCCTAAATGTTGCCGATTTTGACGTTTTAAATCGCAACTTTGACGTTTTGAGGAAAACCCCAATTTATTTTTCTTTAAATGCCTATAACTTTTTTGTCTTTTGACCTACATAGCTAAATTTTGGTAGGTGGCTTACCTATAAGGATATTAACTAGCGTACCAAATTTGGTTGCCCTTACTTTGTTAATTCCGGAGATATAAATTTTTTTCGAAAGAAAACACAAAATTTTCCGGGAAAACCTGGGCAGATTTTCCTGGCTAACGAACTTATCCAAGCCATTTGCAAAAGGAATTTTTCCACCAAATTTAGTCAAAATCGGCCTATTATTTTTTGAGTTATCGGTGTCATATATATATATATATATATATATATATATATATATATATATATATATATATATATATATATATATATATATATATATATATATATATATATATATATATATATATATATATATATATATATATATATATATATATATATATATATATATATATATAAACATATAAAAATTGAAACGGACCCCGGATATGTGTTCTAGGGGGCCTAGTTCGCGGTCATTTGAAGAAATTTTTTCAAAATTCAAAAGTCGGGATCTCCTCATTAGTGAATTTTTTTTAAGAAAATTCACTAATATACAATACACAGAAAATGTGCCTGCGACTTAAATCTTCCTCTCAGTTTCGTTCTTTACCTAATAATCAATATGAATAGATGGTGTTGCAGTAGAAATTAGTTTTCATCCTCTGATTACGATTTGGGTTCACTCTTTAGTCAATAAATCGATAAATGGAGTATCTATATACAACTAGCAGTAATAGTTCGGATGCAGCAAGTGCGTTATGGTAGTGCATTTTCATCAACTTGCCAAAAACGCAGTGGCTATTTGACAGTCTAGTCGGTTAACAACTTGAGTATCCGTCTAGTCAAGAAAATACGTAGATATCGACTAGTCGGGTAAATACATATTTAACCGTCCAAAACACAGGTCCAAAACGTGCCTGGTGTGCCGGTATAGAGTTGAAAGTTGAAATATGTTAATTTCACGTTGTAATTTTCAACTTATTAAGTGTGGTGCTGGTTATTCTAGTGTAACTGATTACTAATAACAGATTGTGCGGTGATTGTTATTCTAGGTAAGCAAATTTAATTTATCTATTTCAGTGACGATTAATATTATTAATAAAAATATAGCTATTGAGGTAAACAAAGTTATAGTCTCATAATGTGAAGTTAAGTTGAAACTTCACATTTGTCAGCGACCGGTAATATGTAAAAAAATACATATGTGTATTATGATTATGATATATTCGATTATTTGTATTTTTCATTGTATGCGTTCATTTTCCAGAGAAGCGAAGACAGAAAAGAGAAACATAAGTAAAAAGCAGAAAGATATATGTCCTCGTATATTACAAAAGATGGTTTTTAGCAGAAATGAGACGGAATACATGCAGTACTACGAATATTTAAAAAGCCTGGACGCAGCAAGTGCGTTATGGTAGTGAATTTTCATAGAAATGATCTGGCACAAAATATTTTATTATAACTTTTTTTTCTTGTAACATAGAAATCTAAATTTTAGTGTATAGTTTACTTTTTATATCGTAAACCTACCTACCAAATTTGGTTATCATAGATTTCTTATTTTTTAAGATAAAATTTTTTTCAAATTAAATCTCAAAATTTTCCTGGAAAACCTCGTCCGATTTTTTTTAATAAGAACTTATCAAAGTCATTTATAAAAGGAAGGTACGTGCCAAATTTTATCAAAATCGGCCTATTATTCTTTGAGATAAAATTTTTTTTCGAATGAAAACTCAAAATTTTCCCGGAAAACCTCGTCCGATTTTCTTGACTAACAAACTTGTCAAAGCCATTTACAAAAGAAAGGTACATGCCAAATTTTATTAAAATCGGCTTATTACTTTTTGAGATAAGAATTTTTTTTGAATGAAAACTCAAAATTTTCCCGGAAAACCTCGTTCGATTTTCCTGGCTAACGAACTTATCCAAGCCATTTACAAAAGAAAGGTACATACCAAATTTTATCAAAATCGGCCCATTATTTTTTGAGGTATCGGTGTGATACATACATATATATATATATATATATATATATATATATATATATATATATATATATATATATATATATATATATATATATATATATATATATATATATATATAAACATATAAAAATTGAAACTGACCCCGGATATGGGTTCTAGGGGTCCTAGATCGTGCTCATTTGAAGAAATTTTTTCAAAATTCAAAAGTCGAGATCTCCTCATTAGTGAATTTTTTCTAAGAAAATTCACTAAAAGCAACAAAGTTAGCTGGCGTCTTGGAGTATTTTGAGAAAAATTGGCACCCTATCAGAAATGAATGGGTAACGTGTTTTCAAGAGCAAGGCTTAACTTTCGGTAATAGAACTAATAATCGCCTTGAGTCCATTAACTAAAAAATTACCCAAGTTATATCTCGTTTTGCAAGACTTGATCAACTCTTTGAAAGGCTTGATAATCTTTTAACTACACTTCGAATAGAATGTAACCAAGTAGCGGCTTATGTATTCTCTAAAAAATATTGTACTCTCAAAACTTTAGGAGAAGATAGTACAAAGTACAGTGAATATCTAACACCTTATTCATTTAATTTAGTTCTGAATCAAATAAGACAGAAAGAAAAAGTAAATTGCCTAGTTATTAACGAAGCCGATTTGTCTGCCACGACTAAATCTTCTGCTGGAGATTTATGTGTTACTACTAGTAGTTGTCATTGCTCATTTTTTAAAAGTTTTTCTTTACCTTGTCGTCACATATTTTAACTACGGCAAATTTTTCAAACTTCATTATTTTTTAAAGACTTATGCGCTCCACAATGGAGCAAATGTTACTGTCGACAGTATTGCCGCGTTATACCCTCTGAACATGAAAATGTATTAAATGGAAATTCTCAAGAGATCTCAGATATAATACAGATGATATACGAATGTACCAACTGTAAAAAAGGAGATTTCAAGTTACCAACAACGCTTTAGAATCTCAAAAGTAATAACCGATGAAATGGCATCAATATTAGCGGAAGTTACAGAAAACCGCTTTTTAGAAAGCCAAGAAACTCTTGGCGCTGAAAAAAAAAGTGGCTTTATGACGATAATGGAAATATTTCACAATTAAGTGATGTCTTGCCAGAAGAGAACTCTAGTAAGTATATCTGATTGAAATTTTATTAGCAACTAAAATAAACTGAATTGTTCAAGCAGCAGATACCGAGCAAAATCGTGAAAAGGAAAATTACGACATTATCCATCAGGAAATGCTTTTCCATGAGCAGATATCCAATGCTGAGATTATATTTTCTGCCGAAATTGTAACCAGTGATAATGGGGAAACACAAATAATTACTGAAGGTATCATGTATCATCATTTAATTTTTGAATGTTTTACCTAAAAAAAATTTTGGGCCAGTGTATCTTCAGCAAAATGAAAGTAGTAGGGTAGAAAGCCAAGGGATTTCTTCTTGCCCTATAGATGTACCAAATAATAGTAATCGTGATGCAGAAATACTGGCATCAGAAATAAGCAATAATGGTATTGGTGCTTCGGGCACAAATTCAAATTGTAGGTACCTAATTACAATTTATAAGTACTTATTTTTTGTCATATTCGGTTTTCAGTAATGCAAGCGGATCATTTACCACAGCTCTCACACAAGTAGTAGTAGTAGCAGTGGTGGGGAGGCCAACGCCAAGCAAGTAGGCCACAATGGGCCCTTTTTGCCAACCCCAGCAACAATGCTCTACTCTTCCTCGGTTCCGTCGCCAAACCGCCTCGACCTCGAGATGAAGGCCATGACGGTCTTCAATTGGACGGTACTTACCTGATTCCTTTGCAGAGTCCTTGATCCGAATCTGCTCGAAGACTCCCAAAAGCCTCGCATTCACACAGGTAGTGGTAGGACGTTTCTTCATCCTCGCCGCATTCCTGGCAAATGGGATCCCTCTCTACGCCTATCAATGTGAGATGTCTTCTAAGGGCGCAGTGGCCTGTCAGCACCCCGAGGATGCGGCGAAGCGTAGGTCGACTCCTTCCGAGTAGCCAGACAGCTTTATCTCTGTCCGGCCCCTCCACGAAGTCCCTCGCCTGTCTGCAGCCACCAACCGACCCCCAGTGCCTCTCCATTGCTTCCTCGGTCCACCTGTCTAAGGCGACAGAGACTGTCTTTCTACTTATGCCTATCGCAGGCTCCGGGCCACTGAACGGCCGCCGGGAACCGAGTTTTGCGAGATTATTCGCCACCTCATTCCCCGCTACGCCACAGTGTCCCGGAACCCACACCAGTTGCACCTCCTTCGTCCTGGCTAGCCCTCCGAGGGCGTCAGCGAACTCCTGAACCAGGGGTGACCTTATTCTGGCCGCGCAGACTGCCCGGAGGACCGCCTGGCTATCCGAGCAAATGCACACAAAAATTGTCGAGACTCATCTTCACATCCTGTCTATTGGCCACAGACAGGATAGCATACGCCTCTGTTTCGAACGCCGTGGTGTATGCGCCAAGAGCATAGCTCTCGCGCACCCCCAGGCCCTCGATGTATATTCCTGCACCGGAGGATTGCTGATCCTCCAGCCGCGATCCGTCGGTGAAACAGATCAGGCTTGCGGGCTGGAATGCAACCTCATTTTCCCTCCACTGATCCCTACTGGGGATCCTGAGGGTGTATGGCCTAGTCAACCTAATATCGTCCTCGGCATCCCTCATCCCTTTATGGCGGAAATCGGAATTTTTTTTCCACCTCCTTGGCGACTCTTGCATGCCCTATTACTGCTCCCTCTCCGCACCAGTTACCTGAGTCCCGGATTCTAAGATGCGACGCCATAGCCTCCCTTCTGATACAGACGGCTCTCACACAAAATGCGAAAAAGAGGAAGACCCAAAGGCGCCGCTCTTACTGTCATTAAATTGAAGAAAAAGAAGAAATAATAAGTATTACAAATACTTAATTTATGTACCTATGTATATTATCTTATGAAATATAATAATATCAAAAAAAAGTAGTGTTCCATAGTACCTATTGAATAATTTATAAGTTTTGGACGGTTAAATATGTATTTACCCGACTAGTCGGATATTTACGTATTTTCCTGACTAGACGGATACTCAAGTTGTTAACCGACTAGACGACCAAATAGCCACTGCCTAAAACATAGTTTTCTTCCAATTAATAGAACCAAAAACATTATAAAGGCAATATGTGTATGGAATTTCATCAAATCAAATTTATTGCTTCTGGAGATAGAATGTTTGAAATTTTTGGACATTTTTCATATTTGAAGAAAATTCGCTACTCTAACGCACATGCTACGTCTAGACTTTTTTAAATGCTTTCGGAAACAGACGTGTTCAGTGACTGAACTTTATATGGCGAAATTCGAGCTTCATCGAGGAGGACCACTTGACGAGTAAACAAGACGCCTGTAGTATGCAACAGCAACAACAACAACAACAAGAGTTACTCAATCGGATTATTCAAATCCATTTATCGCAAGCAGAACGGAAACTTGTTGACCCTTCGACCAGAATTGAATATGAGCGTTACATCAACTTCCGAGGAACGAACAGATTAGGCCCTTTTGCCCGAGATGATTACATATACCGAGCAGGAAAGTTTGAAAGTGACTAGCTTTATATTATTATGTCGCCCTTATTTTCTTTGGTGTGTCTCCACCGACTTGGTTGTATACTCTGAATTTATGAAATTTCCTTTGCTTTGATCTTTCTGAGTTATAAAAATATGACAAGGAAAACGATCGATTATATTCTGAAATAGAATTGTTTTTGATAAATCGCATGTTTAAAAATAGTAGTACTCATTTTATAATTGAAGAGTAGAAATTAGAAAGGGCCTAAGTGCCAAAATAAATGTTTTGAGATAATAGAGAAAAACTAAATAAAAGTCAGGTAAGTTTTTTAAGGAAAGTTTTATTAAGTATTATGCATTTAAACCGAAACGAAAAACCTACTTCTTAACAAAAATTTGCATACTAAACTTCTTACTACAAAAAAAAAACTGTTTAAACAAGTAAAATTAGGAAAAGGCCTAAGTGCCATAACTGATTTTGAGTATAGAAACATTCATAAAATACATTTAACTTCTTTTTTGTTTGTTCTTCTAAACCATTGTCTTCAATCTGAAGTAGCTGTTTATAAAAACCTTGGTGTTCTGGATTTTGAAGATAAGGAATCATGCTTCGAAGAGATACCTTTTTATTTTCCGACACATTGCTTTCTGATGGCAACTTCATTATATTAGCCTGTCTAATAAGTCTAGCAAAAGTTTTCCCTTTCTTTAAAACAATAGCTTGCATCTCTTCTTGAAAATCAGAAAATGAATAACTAAGGTTATGAATAATTATATTGGACTTAGGACCTTTCTAAGGAAAATGCTCGCGCACATACAACTGCCGACATATACGAGGGGCTCTTATAAAGGCAAATTTTTAATTTTGGCGCTTAGAACCTTTCATAGGACATAAAGCATGGCACATAGAACCTTTCTATGTAAAAAACTGAATTTCGGAAAAAATGGCACTTAGGCCCTTTCTAATCTCCACTCTTCAATTGTTGTTGCTGATATAAATTTTTACAATTGTTGCCGATATTAATTTTTTATCCCAACGTAATAAAAATAGTAACCAAAACACTTGGTTAAAACTTTCTAGGAGATAGGTTAATAAGGTCAGTCAGTGTTTCGGTCTCACCACCATTCATGATAAGCACTAAAAGTGTACAATACACGTGTATCATTTAAGTGACTTTTCATTAAGAAAATTTACTAATAGAGAGGTATCGATGGTTAGACTTTCGGTAATTTTCTTCAAATGAGCGCGAATGAGGGCCTGTGGAACCCATTTCCATCGCCAGTTAAAATGTTATATATATATATATATATATATATATATATATATATATATATATATATATATATATATATATATATATAGTTAATGATTAACCAGAAGACCCATCTAACAGTGATACAGAAGAATGTGATCTATCAGTCGGTAAAGATTTTCAACCATCTCCCGTTGTCCTTAAAAAACTTATGTGTTAAGAACTTCAAAAAAGAACTAAAACTACTTTTGCAACAGAAAGTATATTACAACATAGAGGATTTTCACCGTGATACAATTGTATGGCCACCTGTAGAATAGGTTATATTTTGAGTTTTTTTTTTGCTTATACTGTGTTGTTCTTGTTAATGTTTATTTATGTGTGCATTTTAGGTACTTGTTTGTACATGTGTTATAAGTTTTTGTTCATGTACATATTTTAGCATATATTTATACGCACATTTCAGGTTTATATTTGAGCACACATTTGTGGTTTTTATCAGTTACATATGACTAATTTGTAATTGCCTTTGATGTTGACAATGCTTTGAGTGTTTGTAGTTCGATTTTGTTTTTTGTCAGTTGGTTTGATATGATGCTTTCTTCTTTACGTCTCATTCCTAGACCTAGTTTTTATGCATTGTAATGGATAATAGTATATTATATTGTTATATTGACGTGTTCGACACGAGGAATGGTATGTGAATAAAGGTTATTATATATATATATATATATATATATATATATATATATATATATATATATATATATATATATATATATATATATATATATATATATATATATATATATATATTTATATATATATCCAACCGATAACTCAAAAAACACTTCACTGATTTGTACAAAATTTGGGAATTACCCTTATTTAGCTAATGGCTTGGATGAGTTCGTTCATCAAATCTTAACGGCCAATTTTTCTTAATAAATTAAAAAATATTGTTTAAAACGCAATATCTCTCAAATTATCTAAGTCATTGAAACGAAAATTTACAACTTAAAAGAACATAGAAATACGTGATTGTGTACCAGTTTTCAAGTCGTTTGATCAAAGGAAAATAAAGTTATTCGAAATTAATAATAAAATAATCCTCGACATCACTTCAGATTCTGTAATGCAATATCTACAATGTTGGACAAAGACAGATGAGGTTATCTGTACTGCTATGCTATTTAAATAAATCTTAGATAAAAATCTAAACAATATAAGTTGTTGCAAGATGTCAGACTGGAGAAAATTGTGAGAGTTACGACAGGGACGCCATCTCGGCGCAGGACCAGGTAGTATGTTGTCACGATAGCTCTAGTTTCCACAAAATTTTATAGATATAGCTGTGTGCAATGTACAACCAACTAAAAATGGTGTAAATTGTCAGCCTTGGACCATACCTTTTCTAATACAGGGATTAAGTTTGTGTCCAAAAGAGCTAAATTTTAGCATGCGAATGTATACAAATAAATACAATTTTAATGAAAGTGATTCAATTTGTTTAAAAGCAATCTAGAATGACGTTTCATTATGTATAAATAAGCTTCCCATTCTTCACGTTCTCGGTATTTAAAAATAAAAGCCACTTCTCTATCTCCCTCTCTCTCCCTCTCTCTCCTAGTTTAATCTAACCACACGTAGCTATTTGCCACAGAGAAGCGTGTACGCTTTACGCATCGCATAACCTGGAAATCGACTCTGCTGATGCTAATTGCTAATACCTTATTAGGAGCCTATAATATAAAACAACTAGGTACCTATATTCTAATACAAATAGTAGGTAAATAATAACCCAACTATTAATTTTAACTTAACTTTAACAAAATGACTGTAGTAGTTAGAAAAATCTTTTCAGAAATATGCTAAGAACCCCTCCCGGATGCCCAAACCACAAGAATAATTTCTTGCAAACAGTCCACAAAAAAGTTACAGGACCAAGAGTGAATAGGGGTGCTGGGTGGAGAAGAATATAAAAAGGAATCACGATCACTCGACTTTACACTACTAGACTTCTTATGGGGATAAGTTAAAAGTAAGGCATGCAAAACTAAACCACGCTATTTAACTCACTTAAGAAGAAAAATAAAAATCGCGATTAGGTCGATCACGCCTCAGAGGTTGATTAACGTTAGAAGACATTTTTATTTAGGATTAGGATGCTGCCAAAACGTTCAAGCTATGCATTTTAGAATTTACTTTTGTATGTATGTATGTATATATATATATATATATATATATATATATATATATATATATATATATATATATATATATATATATATATATATATATATATATATATATAGGGTAGCTCATTATTCTGGGATTCCTCGATACCCCCTAAGCTCTTCAGGTTATAAAAAAAAATAAAACAAACGTTGCTTTGTTTTTGAAGGTGTATAACAGAATTATTTTAAACTATACAGCATATTTCCTAAGTCACCGGCAGCATGCAACTTTGATATTTTAATTGGAACATCCTATATTTTATTATACATTTCGATCCTACGTAAAATTTCAATGTTACTTTCTATAAGGTACTATATGTCGTAAATCAATAGTTTTTGTGTTATTCAATTTTTTCAAAAAATAAAAATTGACACTTGCACAGGTTTGCAAAAAACCTAATACTTCCTCTGCAAACAAAGTTACCAAGATGTTTCTTGTTGTAAGCTTAAGGTTAATACTCCTTAACTACGGATAAAATATTATACTTTGATTTGCAATATACTGGGTATTTATCTAGACTGTTCGCTCTGTCATATTTCAGACGCTAAAAAAGTATTTTTTCAAATGAAGTACCCTGCATATTTTTTCTGAATCTTATAGAGAATTCAATTCTGCATCAATCTATGGTGCATATTATACACCTATTACGTATAGGTTTAAGGTTACACTCGACTTTTTATTTTATTGGGTCGCATTAAATAGAGTCTCTAATTAATTTAGGTAGGTTTTGACATTATTTAGTCAATTTGGCAAACAAATAGTATCAAAATATATTCTTATAGACAGTTGAATTTGTAATAACTTACCCTTTCAGGTCAAACAGGTTTTAATAACAGTCTATAACAGAAAAGAAGATCTTAAGATATTGTATGTGTTTTGTAGGAGTTGCATCAAATTTAGCAAAAAATTAGAATCACAATGTGAATTTTTTTATTATTAGAATTTCCGTCATTTTATTGGATAACAAAATTCCTCGAAGGACTGTTACTTTTGATTAAGAAAAGGTCAATTGAAAACAATAGATGGTTTGTAAATGAATTAATAAATCATAATAGGTAGGCGATGACACTTGATAAATTAACATATTCTGACAGAAGCTATAAACTGACAAAAAGTACTTGTTTTGTTATTTTTAATCAAGTACGCATGCATATTAAAATGAATTTCAGTAAAGAAGCGCTTGGAGATATGGTGTTTATATTAGGAGAGTGCCACATGAACTGTTTTCTGGCTTCAAGGGTTTACAAAGAGCGGTATCCACAAAGGAGATCGCCAATAAAAACTGCATTTCAAGAGCTGAAGCAAATATTTGAGGAAACCGAAAGCGTTTCATACAATAAACATAAAGGAACTAACTCTGTATTAACTGAAGATGTACCGGAAGATGTATTGCTGGTTGTAATAGAAGAACCTCAAAGACGCGCCAAGGATGTGAGTGAGTACTCAGACATTCCTAGAACATCAGTACAAAGAATAATTAAAACGAACAAGTATAATCCTTACCGTATATGTGTCACTCAATATTTAAGTGATCAGGATCACCAGCTAAGGGTTACATTTGCTATATGGGCACTCCAAAAAGGGAATACTAATGAGAGTTTATTTGATAAAGTATTATTCACTGACGAATGTACATTTCATAGCAATGGTTTATTAAATAGACACAAATATCATCATTATGCAACAGAAAATACCCACGTAACACTGGCAATTGATAACCAGCATAGATGGACCATGAATGTATGGGCTGGTATTATTGGGTACTACCTTATTGGACCACAATTCTTTGAGGAACGTCTTACTGGTGTCCAGTATTTAGAATTATTAAGAACTATTCTTCCCGATCTGTTAGAAGAGATTCCTTTGGAAATAAGGCGAGACATGTGGTTTCAGCATGATGGGGCTCCAGTGCATTTCACTCGACCGATTATTCAATTCCTAAATGAAAAGTATCTAAATAAATGGATTGGCTGAGGAGGTATGACTCGGTGGCCGGCGAGATCACATGATATAAGTAAATTTGACTTTTTTCTTTGGGGTTTTCTGAAAAATATTGTTTATAATATACATGTAACAACACGAGAAGACATGTACCAGCGCATAAGAAATGCCTTTTTGCTAGTGACTGCAGAGATCTTGTCACATGTAGGATTCAGCTTCATAAAGAGATTAAATCTTTGTGTACAGCATAATGGAAATGCATTTGAGCCTTTCATTAATAATTTTGTTGTTGAATATTACATTATTGTATTGACTATTGTATTATTTAATTATTACAGTGTTTACTAGTTCAAATAATTTAATCATGAGTGATATTTTCCCGTAAACTCCATAACTAATTGTTTAACATATTTAATAGAATACTTGAGGACAATCTAATATAGTAGTTTTGTAAAATATTTAGTACTCCGAGCATATGAATATTGTATATTGAATAAGTTGAAAATGCTCGAGGCACCCATCTTTTTCAACTGACATTTCCTTAATAAAAGGTACGTTCATAAGATTGTTTACTAGAAGAGGCCTTCGCGGTATTGAGTTGTCCAATAATAATAATAATATAATAATAATAATAATAATAATAATAATAATAATAATAAATTTACTAAATGATGTCAAAGCCTACTAATTAATTGGAGACTATTTAATTCGACCCAATAAAATAAAGAGTTGATTCTAACCTTAAAACTATATATAATAGGTGTAGAGTATGTACTATAGATTGATGCAGAATTAAATTCTCTATAAGATTCAGAAAAAATATACAGGGTATTTCATTTGAAAAAAAATAAGTTTTTAGCGTCTGAAATATGACAAAGCGAACAGTCTAGATAAACACCCTGTATATTGCAAATCAAAGTATAACATTTTATCCTCAGTTAAGGAATATTAAGCGTGGGCTTACAACAAGAAACATTATGATATCTTTGTTTGCGAGGAAGTATTAGGTTTTTTGCAAACCTGTGTCAAATTTTTTTGAAAAAATTGAATAACTCAAAAACTGTTAATTTATGACATATAGTACCTTGTATAAAGTAACATTGAAATTTTACGTAGGATCGAAATATGTAATAAAATATGGGGTGTTTCAATTAAAATATCAAAGTTGCATGCTGCCGGTGACTTGTGAGACATGCTGTATAGTTTAAAATAATTTTAGGTTATACACCTTCAAAAACAAAGCCACCTTTGTTTTTATTTATTTTTTGATAACTTGAATGGCTTAGGAGATGTCGAGGAATCCCAGAATACTGGGCTACCCTGTAGCCATATATATATATATATATATATATATATATATATATATATATATATATATATATATATATATATATATATATATATATATATATATATATATATATATATATATATATAAACAAAAGGTATTAAATATTAGTTACAATTATTAGGTTTATTTAGCGTAAAAAGTCAACGACTACCAGCAGCGATTAACAGAATTACAAGCTAATTTATTGCATTTGGAAAAAACTTTCGAGTTAGAAAGTAACGCCAGTTTGACAGCTTTCATAAATTACATACGAATATCCGGAGCACACTATTTCGGAGACAAAAACTTTATACTTAATAATTTTTTTAAATAAACATCAAATAGACAGTTTCCATGAATGTTAATACAAAATTTAATAATAAAGTTCGTCGCCATTTAATGTGAACTTTAGCATCTAATTAATTATATAGTATTCGAACAGAAAGGGACTAAAAGCAAATTGCTTGTAAAAGATTTCACATCTAATTACTCAGCTCAACACATTTTGATTATATGATTGTTAGTTATCAAACACGTTTGCTCATCTAAATCTAGACAATAAACAATTAAGCTTAAGTGAGTCGAATGAAGCATTCAGGGGGCACTCTATTTAAACTGGTTAAATGTCGCCATGCATGTCACGGTTTTCATTGCATTTCGCCGTATGCACTGGTCCGTAAAGGTGCTGCTGCTATTGTTAGCCTAGTTTTATATCCTAGAATCTTCCAAATATAACTAAGTAATTCAAAGCACTGACATAACTAGTGCTTAACCAAGAGAAATCTCATGGGAAAGGAACAATATGGTTCTAAATAGGATTAATAAATAAATTATTTAAAAATGTCACTTATTTTTAGAGAATTCTCGTAGAAAATCGCGACTTTTGAATATTAATTTTTTTTTCAAATGATCGCAAACTATGGCCACTAGAACCTCACATTCGGGATCAGTTTCAATTTTTATACGTTTATATACAGGTGTTTACGGTCTTGTGATTTTATATTTAAGAGGTGATTAAACACCCCAAAAGAAGGTCATTAATGCTAAAATGCCTTAACAAAAGCACTTCCTAGCAACTACAGGCCGATTTTTCTCATTTCAGTAGTCTCTAAAGTATATAAACACCGAATTACTAAAATTTCTTGAAAAACACAGTATAATCCACGACAGGCAGTATGGATTCCGTCAGCGCAGATCAACTGCCGTCCTCCTTTCCTTTGTCACTCATTCTTGGAACAAGTCTATGGAACTACTCGGTGAATACCAGATTGTCGCTCTAGACATATCCAAAGCATTCGACCAGGTCTGGCACGCAGCGCTGATAAATAAATTTCCGGCCTATGGCCTACCACCAAAACTCTGTACCTGGACAGCAAATTTCCTTTCCAACAGGAGCATATCTGTTGTTGTGGATGGCCATTCCTCTAAACTGTAACCAATTAATGCAGGAGTCACTCAAAGTTCAGCTTTAGCCCCTAGTTTGTTTCTTCTCTACATCAATTACCTCCTCTCTAGCATATTCAACCCAGTTCACAGTTACGCGGACGATAGCACCCTCCACTCAAATATACAATATTCTAAGCCTGTCTCTTTAGCCCAATTAGATGAGGATCGCAGACTCATGGAGGGTTATGTCTCTGTGGATCTCCAAAAAATATTAGGCTTGGGAAGTAGAAATCTTGTACAATTCAACAGATTCAAGAGATACACCAGCCCTAGACCCATCACAATGAACAACCAAGTTATTCAAAGTAATGAGTCCTTTTCACTTGTTGGCATTTGTGTGGATCGAAATCGCAATTGGCACCAACATGTCACATCATTTGCAGAAGCGGTTGCTAAGAAATTAGGTTTACTTTTCCGGGCTCGCAAATACTTTTCACCAGCTAATCTTTATACCTTATATACTTTACAAATAAGGCCAAACCTCGAATACTGCTCCCACATCTGGGGTGCCACTGCCGCTTCTACCCTCGCTATCCTGGACTCCATTCAGAAGAGAGTTATACGTCTTATCGGTGACCCTACGCTCACCCAAAGGCTGCCATCCCACTGACGTGCCGTTGGTAACCTCTCTCTTTCATCCTTGTTGATACCCACGGTACGATAGTATTTAGGTTGTAAGCCCTCGTGGTGTGTTGTTGAAATATTTTAAAAAAAGTTGTATAATAAGTGATATGTGACTTTTTAATATTTCTTTTGTTTTTGTTTTCATATTTTTAAGGAGTGATTAACCAATTAAATTAAATTAAACAAATAGAAATTTAATTAGATTCGTATTTTTCCAACACAATCACCTTAAAATAGATGTTCGAAGTTATCGCCGTGTTGTTGAATGCAAAATCTCGCCCGACGTATCCATGTTGTTGTCAAAACTTAAAAGGCCTAAATCTTGCCGTCCAATTGTTGTCGCAGCTGCTTCTACGTGGTTACAAAGAATTCTGGACGCAGCAAGTGCGTAATGGAAGTGAATTTTCATAAAATATTTTAATATCAAATATTATGTCTGTCTAATGCAAGCAGGCATCAATCTGGCTACCGGTATAGCCTATATAGTAGAAACAATGTATCATATTTTATCAAAATTACTTTTTGTTTGAAAATGTACAAAAAAATTTTGAAATAAATTTAAAATGTTTCCGAGAAAATTGGTTTCCTAGCCAACAAACCCTAGGTTAATAGCAAATTGAGTTATTGAAAATTGACAATTCGCTACCAAAACGCACTTACTGGGCCACGAGTTTTTTCCTTACAAACATGCACCATAAATAGATAAAAAATGCAATAATATTAGAGTGTTCGAAAAAATAATTGTAGGGATCACCAACAACTTATGGACGAGCCTGTCATTGTTAAAATATTTTCAGAAGATGCAGCTTAAGATACCCTATAATTAACGTATACAATTTTTTCTCGTATCTTGTATAATAACAATTATATTGAGCTTTACCGTAGAAATACGCCACCCTGTAAATAGATAAAAACTGGAAGTAAACCCGGATATGTATTCTAGGGGGCCTAGTTTCCGCTCATTTGAAGAAATCTTTTTTAAATGAAAAAGTCGCGGTCCCCTCATTAACGAATTTAGACGATTCCAGAACACGTGACGTAAAATAGAAGACAATGACGCTTGAAGCGGAAACTTAAGGGTTTGCATAACAATCTTTTTGCCCAATTTTCTTTACGCAATCCGTATTTGTTTCAGGTTATTTGCCTAAATGTTGATAATTTTGACGTTTCAAATCCCGACATTAACGTTTTGAGAAATGCCCAAATTTTTTTTAAATGCCTATAAGTTTTTTGTGTTTTAACTAACAGAGTTAGATTTTCCTTTTTTTAAGAAAATTCACTAAAAATCGCTAAGTACCTAGTCACGTTATCTGATCGCTTATTAGATATAAACTAGTGGACCTGCGGTCGTCGAAATTCAATATACATATACTAAAGGTCAGCTCAGAACTGCCACGGACCGGGGGAATCCGACTGACTAATTAAAACAAAGCATTGCTTAATCTATTTAAACTGATCAGATTGTTCTGGCTGACAGACCTAGATTTTGGTAAGTGGACCGCTATTTATAACACAAACACTCGTACCAAATTTGGTGGCGCTAACTTTGTTATCTCCGGAGACATACATTTTTTCCGAAAGAAAACACAAAATTTTCCGGGAAAACCTGGGCCGATTTTCCTGGAAAAGAAACCTATCCAAGCAAATTGCAAAAGAAAGGAACTCACCAAATTTGATCGAAATCGGCCCATTATTTTTTGTATTATCGGTGTGACATATACATACATACTTACATACATACATACATACATACATACATACATACATACATACATACATACATACATACATACATACATACATACATACATACATACATACATACATACATACATACATACATACATACATACATACATACATACATACATACATACATACATACATACATACATACATACATACATACATACATACATACATACATACATACATACATACATATGTATATATATAGGGTGGCGCATTAAAAACTAAACAGACCGATTTGCGTTCAGAGAATATTTTTTTAAGAAACACTGAAACACATCAATTTTAATATTGAGGGGGGCATGATTTGACATAAAACGCAACTTTGTCACATCAACCCCTTAAGGGTGGTGATAACAACCCTTATATTTTAAATAGGGAACATGGATCGAGTGTTACATCATTTTGAAAAGCTCTTTCTTTTCTGAATTCACCACACAGATTTTTTTGGAAGTTTTATCAACTCGTTTAAAAATTATTCACAGTTGGAACTGCAAGAACGTATTTCATTCATTGTGATAAGAAATGCACTAATTAGTCAATTTTTCGTTAAAAAAACTAAAAAACAAAACCAAACGTTTAAAAATGTTTATTCAGTTAAGTGAGTGTTCAAATTGTTGACCACCAGCTTCCAGACAAAAGTAAAAATTATGTTCAAAACTTGCTCTGACATTCTGGAGCATTTGTGGAGTTATTAGACGGCATTCTGCAACAATGCGTCGTCGTAATTCTTCCAGAGACTCCGGTTCTGCTGCGTAAATTATACTCTTTAAATGTCCCCATAGAAAGAAGTCTAAAGGAAATAGATCCGGTAATCTAGGGGGCCACTCAATAGCACCTCTACACCCAATCCATTGTCCTGGAAACTCTCTCTTCAAAAACGTTGTGAAAAATGCGGAGGAGCTTCATCTTGTTGAAACACTAATTGATTATCTTGATAGCGATCATCATCTTCTAGTAACTCCAAATACGTTTCGCCACTCAAATTGTCATCAAGAAAAATTGGTCCAATTAAACGGTCTCCAAAAATGCCAGTCCAGACATTCAATTTCTGTGGAGTTTCAGTGTGGACTTCGTGATAATTTCTTGGATTATTATCTGCCCAATAACGATAATTATGACGATTGATTGTAGAGTTTAATAAAAACGTACACTCGTCTGAAAAACAGATATTGAACAGAAAGTTCCCGTTATCAGCTATTCGTGCAGTCATAACTTCACAACACTTCAGCCGCCGATCAAAATCATCTTCATTCAGTTGTTGTACAAGATGAATTTTATACGGGTGAAATTTATGATGCCTCAATATTTGCTGAATAGTTCTTCTTTTGATATTTGAAACAGTGGCCAATTTTCTCGTGCTCAAAGTTGGGTCTGCAGCAATTTGTCCTAAAACTTCAATCTCAGTAGTCTCATTTCTAACCGGAAATCACGTTCAGGAGCCCGTTTTTTGTTGACTACTGAACCACTTTATCGAAACTTTGCAACTAACTCCAAAATGTATTTTCTGTTAACATGTCTGTTCGGATGTCGTTCATTAAACAAATTTGCGGTACGGTTGGCACAGTCATCGTTTTTGAAAAAAAAAGAGTAATTATTTCAACTCTTTCTTCTACAGAATACACCATTGTGAAATTAATTTTCAGTAGTACTATCAAGTATCAAACCGACCGATAACCTGAAATAATAAACCGCATTTCTCTCATTTCGATAAGAAATGTTCTGATAGTTAATTTTTTGTTTACAAACCAACAAAACATTGACTATCAGCACATTTCTTATCGGAATGAAAGAAATGCGTTTTTGCATCTTCAACTGTGAATAATTTTTAAACGAGTTGATACAACTTCCAAAAAATTAGTGTGCTGAATACAGAAAAAAAAGGGGATTCAAATGATGTAAGACTCGACCCATGTTCCCTATTTAAAATATAAGCGTTGTTATCACCACCCTTAAGGGGTTGATATGACAAAGTTGAGTTTTATGTCAAAACATGTCCCCCTCAATATTCAAATTGACGTGTTTCAGCGTTTAAAAAAAAATCTCTGGACGCAAATCGGTCTTTTTCGTTTTCAGTGCGCCACCCTAATATCTGCATATAAAAATCGAACCTGAACCCGGATATGTGTTCTGGGAGGCCTAATTAACCCTCATTTAAAGAATTTTGTTCAAAATTCAAAAGTCGGGATCTCCTCAACAGTGAATTTTTTTTAAAGAAAATTCACCGAAAACTATATACAAAAAAAGACTATTTCTAAATGCTGCCTGCAAAGGGTTAAGTGATTCAATTATGACTATCATAAACATCAATAGTGATAAAGATAAATCAGATTTCCCAGTACCACTCCTCAGGATTCTACTATAAGTAGTAACAATCCAAACACTTACATAATTTTAAAATTCGGTAACCCAATTTTGCAAATGAAATGGACGACGTAACCTGTACATTCTCAACAAACACTATCCCAATGAACTACGATTAATTCAAATAAGAATATTTCTATAGAAGAACAATTTACTTAATTGCTATTAATACGAGTATATTGCTTCTTAAGCAAGACAAAACTACCCTTGTGATTTTCTTAAGAGAAATAGATACAATTAAGACAGAGTATATGGTACGAAGCATTTTGATCTCCGTATTGTATGGTAGCGAGTGAATAACGTACGCCATCAAAAGGAATATGCATCACGAAATCCTTCACGTACAAGGATACTGAGGTGCGAGAAGTTAACACCAAGCCTAAGCTATCAAAATGACGAGAAAACTATAGTTCAAACTTCATAGAATATTTTCTCCTAGCCTCAAACACATAGTTTAGACCTTACGATCATTACCGATGAAAATAGGGTACATAATTACGAGAAGGTTTTAAGAAGTACTTAGTCTACAATAGATAATGCAGGAATTAAAAAAAAATTCAATATAATCTCCCGTAAGACCTACATTTAGCAGAACGTTCATAATTTAAACAAGACCCTGACACGTCTTCTAAGTCCCCTGAATATTTCATAGTCCCCAAGATGATTTGAAGGCTTAAAGCATTTCCAGGCCTGAAATTTTCTTCTTGTATAACTGATCAGTTCAGAATCAAACCAGGGTGGATATCAGCGGCGCACTCGTGAACATGTCATAGGTACGTAGATGTTAATGAGTGAATACAACAAAGCATAGAACTTGTGGCAGGCTTCGTCCACATTTGAGAACAGGGCAAGTGAAGTCCAGTCAACTGAAGAGAGGTGGTTATATAAGCCAGGACAATTGGCTTTGCGAAAGGAGTATCGGAAGGTAGTAGGTATATTCACAGCGTGTTTGTTCATCGGACGTTCAATTGTAAGTGTTATCTCAAGCGCGGGATGATGACTATCCTCGTCCACCAATATTTCAGAACCACCATGTACACAACCTCTCGCATTTGTGAAAACAAGGTCAAGAAGTCTGTCGTTAGTATGTATGATCGCATTCAGCTGTTCCCACCGAATAATGTCTTGCAATGAAAGAATGGTGCGCACTTAATAGTAACTGGAGCTCTATCTATATAAGCAGTATACTCCGGAACATTGAGGTCGCCCAAGATTAATAACTTGGAGTTCAAAAGAAATTCGCAGGCACACAAAGCATCAAGAAATACGTTGAAAGCAAAAGCAGTGGTGTTAGGCACCAAATAGGTCATAATAACGAACAGTGGATAATCGGTTACATATATCTTGACGCAAATAATATCTATCAGTGGTAGACTGATAAGATCCGCATTAGAGATGTCCACAAAATTTGCGTTATAGACCAAATTGACGGCCAGTAGAATATCCCCACCCGACCAAGACCAGTTTGCTCAAATTTCATGTCGGATCTGAAAATTGTATAACCACTTCCAAGTGTTTCAGAGTTATCGACGTCAGAGTCAAGCCACGTCTTAGTAGATGCTAGTATGTCATAATTACAGGAAAGTGCAGCTATGTACAGTGGGCCAAGCTTATTCTTAATACTCCGTGGATTTTGCAGATAGACGCATAATTCCTGCCTACAAAAGTTATCGCACGCACATCTGTCTGTGATTGCTATGTAGGAAAAACATTAGCCTTTAGCTTGGCCAATGCTATTCTGTAACAACTTATAAGGCAATCTGTAGTTTTACAAGGTTTTAAAGAATCGCCAGCGGTTTTTTTATATTATCAATAGCATAAAGCTATTATATCACTTAACAATCTAACCTAGTATATATATTGACAAAAAGATTACATACACTCCAGAAAATATTATCTGGAGAATTGAAAGTTCATGTCGTCTTTACCTCAAAAAGTTACATATCACATCTAAGACCCTGAACCGGAGCCAACGTCAACAAGAAAACTACTTGTACTTCCTATACTCTCTATAATCTTCTCCAAAGTATAAAATAAGAAGTATCAGAGCTCCAACTTACCCCGTCAGATTCACGCATCCAGGCATCCAGCGACCTTCTGTCCTTCTATATCGACTGGTGGATGTCTACACGTTGCCATGGCGACCAGTTTCACTCAGGTTCAAGTATAGTCTGGTGACAAAGTCGACTTCGACGGCGGCAGAGGCGACGGCGGCGGTCTCTAATCGCCCGAAACGTGTCAGAAGACTTTCAGTTATATGTGCAACTTGTGGAGTCAACTGGGATACTTCCAGCGTCCTCAGCATCGGGACTGTGACTCTAACTTGCGGCTTTCGGGTACAGAACAGCGTCGTCACATCTGTAAAACAACACCAAATTGTATTGGTTTCCCGATAATAGCTACTAAACATAATTAATCCTCATTTAATTTACATATAGGAACACAAATAATGTTAACCTGCAGATAATACTGTACTATTGCCGGGAACTTGAATTTATACTAAAATATTATATACAGAGGCGTATTAGTACGACAAAGCTCGAAATATCCGTTACTATACAAGATATCAAAAAAAGTTATTCACAAAAATTATATAATCTTAAACTGGATATTATTTTTAATGTGCAGAATGTTCAACATTTCAGAGAGAACCAAAGTAGAAAAAAATCGCTTATGAGATAACGACTTTTGAATTTTGAAAGTATTTCTTCTAATGAGGGCCAACTAGGGCGCATATACGGGGTCAATTTCAATTTTAGTGAATTTTCGTAGAAAAAATTCACTAAAGGAGAGATCCCGACTTTTGAATTTTGAAAAATTTTTTGCAAATGAGCGCGAACTAGAACTAGAATCGACTTCACTCAAATTCATAAAAAGGTTTTCTTTTCATGTTTGTTATTACATAATTAGTTTAGTAGAACTCATGTTATATCCTTGAGAAAGGAATAATTTTTTTTTCCGAAAGCTCGGCCTATAATAAAGAGTTTTATTCTATAACTGACGGCTTTCCCACAATTTTTTGATAAATAACACTATTACCGTCACAAAACTTTAATACTATATATATATATATATATATATATATATATATATATATATATATATATGTATATATATATATATATATATATATATATATATATATATATAAATATATATATATATATATATATATATATATATATATATATATATATATATATATATATATATATATATATATATATATACTTATGTATCACACCGATAACTCAAAAAATTATGGGCCGATTTTGATAAAATTTGGCGCGTGCCATCCTTTTGTAAATGGCTTGGAAAAGTTCGTTAGTCAGAAAAAGCGACCGAGTTTTTCCAGGAAAATTTTGAGTTTTCATTAAAAAAAAATATCTCAAAAAATAAAAAGCTATGATAACCAAATTTGGTAGGTAGGTTTAGGATATAAAAGGTAAACTACACACCAAAATTTAGATTTCTATGTTACAAGAAAAAAAAATTATAAAAATTATTTTATGCCAGATCATTTCTATGAAAATTCACCACCATAACTCACTTGCTGCGTCTAGGCTTTTTTATATGTTTATATATACAGCAGAATCCGGATTTAACGAAAAGTCAGGGGACCAGCAATAATATCTCGTAAAAACCGGATCTCGTTATATCAGAACTAAGAAGTAACCAAAAAAATGTAGGTATGTACATATCTATATGTATGTGTACCCACCGGACTACTTCCCTGTAACCCTTTCTACGAATATTGAAATTCAACTGTAACTGCCTAGTTAGAATGAACAATTTTATTCGCATAAAAAATACATCATTGTATATATTGTACATTATTACTTAATCTAACTTTATACAAATCATAAAAAGTATTCTGTGATTTTCATTTATACTGTCGGTTTTTCATTTTCCTTCTTTTCCAAAAAGTTTGCTATGGAAGTTAATAAACTTAGCTCATTCTTTGAGTTTGAGGCCCTCTCTAAAAATGTTCTAAGCTTCTCGGTGGCATCTTGTAGTGAAACGTTGATGCATTCCGGGCTTGTGGATTTTTGGTCCGAATCGGAATCGTCTATCACTTCTTGGGTAGTGTTCAAATTTGTAGCTTCAATTATCTCGGAATCTGTTTGAATACCTGAAGTTCCCACAGAATTATCTATGTTCCGGTGATCCATCGCACTTGACACTTGGCAATTTCTTAACCCTAGCACATTCGCTCAGCAGAATGTCAACGTCTTTGTCGACCATATCTTCGTTAGCAATAACATCTTCCAAAACGCTTAAATCAACGTTTTTATTTCTATCGTCAAAATGAAAACTAGCATGCCTGAAACAATTTTGTACCGTTTTTTGTGAGACATTTTTCCCTGCACGATCAAGGAGACTAATAACTTCGAGGACATTTCCCGAAAATTGACACTGAATCTTGTCCATGTTGTCAATTATTTTGTGACGAGTCGTCTCGTGTAATTACATTTCAGAGAGTTGATAATTCTCTGATCTAAACGCTGCAGCACAGATGTGGTATTAGGTGGCAGAAACACCAGTTTGATGTTCTTCAATCTCGTCAATTATGGATGTGTCACACAATTAACCACAACAAGCAACATTTTTCTATTTTTTCTTTCCATTCCTCTATCCCATTCTTCTACTTGAGTTTTAAAAATATCGCCAGTCACCCATGCGCTTTTATTAGCAACATACTCTTTACATTTTTAAAACATCTTCGTTTTTATGCTTTGCCAGTAACCAATAGTCTTCGAAACTCAGAACCATCATAATTTACACAAACTAGTACAGTCAGTCGCTCTTTGGATAACTTCCCACCAACACCTTTTTCGTTTTAGAATTTTAGAATTTTATCCGGAAACATTTTGTAAAAAAGTCCTGTCTAGTCTGCATTGAAGACATCACATGCCTGGCATTTCTCAGAATTTATTTTGAAACCAATCAGATGTGACTTCCTTATTTACAAATTTCGCTTCTCCAGAAACTTTTCCTGAATTAATTGAATGTCTTTGTTTTAAACGAGAAATCCAACTTGTAGACATTGGAAATTTTCTCCATATACCATTTTACTACCAAGAGCAACAGCTTTCTCCTGGAGAAATAGACCACTTATAGCAATGCTTGCGTGCCTCTGATATTTTAATCAATCAAACAATGCTTTGTCCAAGTTCTCCATGTCGGTTGTTTTTAGACTTTTACTCTTGTTGCCAATGATGTTGGAACCACTAGCCTGGACAATAGCATTCTCACACCTTAAAATTGTTGATAATGTAGACAATGCAATACCGTACTGCCCAGAAACATCACTTTTTTTGTTCCCGTTTTCAACTGTTTTAATATCGACATCTTCCCTTCAATGGTAATGCGTTTTCTTTTAATACCGGACGGGGACCCTGCGTAAACGAGACTCTATTCACCAGCCCCAAACGCGCGGTAATCGAAAACTGAAACACAACTAAAAATTTTGGGACATAGCAAGTGCGTTATGGTAGTAGCAAGGTCTTTCACAAGGCAACATATCCACCAAATTACATTGAAATAGCTGTGTAATTTTTGGAGAAAAAATTTTTTTCGAAAGAAAATTCAAAATTTAAATAACTCAATTTTCTATAAACTTAGAAAGTTGATTTTTGGTGTGTATTAAGGTATTTTACAAGGCTACATATGAACCAAGTTTCATTAAAATAGATGTGTAATTTTCGGAGAAAAAAATTTTTTTCGAAAGGAAACTGAATTTTCCCGGAAAACCTTGTTCGATTTTCTTGGCTAACGAACTCATCCAAGCTATTAATATAAAGAAGGCACTTGCCAAGTTTAATCGAAATCAGTTGGTTATTTTTTGGGTTAGCGGTTGGATATATATATATATATATATATATATATATATATATATATATATATATATATATATATATATATATATATATATATATATATATGTATATATATATATATATATATATATATATATATATATATATATATAAACATATAAAAATTTAAACTGTCTCCGGATATGGGTTCTAGGGGTCCTAGTTCGCGCTCATTTGAAAAATTTTGGAAAAGTCTTACAATCGATACCTCACTATTAGTGAATTTTTTTAAATAAAAATTCACTAAAACAACAAACTAAAAAAAAAACAAATTTAGAGTTAGTTTCAAGTGACGGACACTTTATAACTCGATGTCCATAGAAATGAAACCACCACTCTAAGCTACATTCGGAATGACTCACATCATACGTACGCACAAGAAGGTGTGAGGATAGTAGATTGGCTAACATAACTTTTGTTAATGCATTTGTCCCTATTATTCTAATTGAAACCAAGATATATTAATAAAAAAAATAGTTTCGACTAAACCATAGATGGGTAGACACTAAGCACCCAATTCATGCCATTTTTAGTGAGAAAACTGAAAACTAGCTTATCTCCTGGATTCTGATACAACATTTGTATGCATATATGCAGATTTGCGAGTTGGTGTGTCAAATTTAATTTAAAACTAGACATATATCGCGAATGTAATAAAGTCTAATACGTGGTTTGCTGGAACAGTTCTCTTGTAAGTTACAGTAAAGAGCACAACCGCTGGCAGACGTACTCGTTTATGTACTGCCATTCCAATGTCGCGTAGCTTGTAGATTTAGTGAGAAAATAAAACGATATTGTAATAAGATGCCGGGTCTAGTAAATGCAAGATAGACTTAACACTTGACTCTTATGATATTTATTTATCTATGTGGTGTTTGAATAGCTTTGGCATTTAAATTTCTTGGAGAAAAAATTTAAAACAGTGGTTCGCCTATTCAGGTTCTTTACTTTCTGATTAGTAAAAGTCCGGGACGCAGCAAGTGCGTTATAGTAGTGAATTTTTATAGGAATTGTACACTATTAGTAAGATATATTATTAAAACTATTTCTTTAAATTGAGATGGACCTTGGATATCGATTTTAGAGTTCCAAATTATTATTATTTTAAATTTCAACCACATCACGAGGGCTTACAGCCTAAATACTATCGTACCGTGGGTGTCGACAAGGAGGAAAGAGGCAACTTGTTAATTCTGGACTTGAAGGTTTGGAGGTTCGGGGGAGAAGGAAAGACATGTGCCGGCAAGGAATTCCACAACTTGGAAGTCCTCGGGACAAAAGAGCGGGCATAACAAGATGTTCTATGTCTGGTGACATGGACAGTAAAAGGGTGTATTCGCTCTGTTCCCCTGGTAGATCTGTTGAGGGCAGCAGGTGGAGGAACTATGGAAGAAAGCTTATCTGAGCAGTGCCTGTGCAGATATCTATAAAAGACAAAGAGGTCACCAACGGCATGTCGGTGGGCAAGGGATGGCAGCCTTTGGGTGAGGGTAGGGTCACCGATGAGACGTATAGCTGTCTTCTGAATGGAGTACAGGATAGCGAGTGTAGAAGCGGCAGCAGTACCCCAGATGTGGGAGCAGTATTCGAGGTTTGGTCTTATTTGTGAAGTAAATAAGGTAAATAGATTAGCTGGTGAAAAGTATTTGCGAGCCAGGAAGAGGAAACCTAATTTCTTAGCAGCTTTAACAATTGATGTGACATGTTGGTACCAATTGATATTTTGATCCACAGAAATGCTAACAAGTGAAAAGGACTCATTACTTTGACTAACTTGGTTGTTTATTGTGATGGGTCTAGGGCTGGTGTATCTCTTATGAGAAAGAAAGCAAGACTGTGATTTGGTGGGGTTGAATTGTACAAGGTTTCTACTTTCCCAGTCTAATATTTTTTGGAGATCCACAGAGACAGAACCCTCCATGAGTCTGCGATCCTCATCTAATTGGGCTAAAGAGACAGGCTTAGAGTATTGTATATTTGAGTGGAGGGTGCTGTCGTCCGCGTAACTGTGAACTGGATTGGATGTACTAGAGAGGAGGTCATTGATGTGGAGAAGAAACAAAGTCGGGGCTGAAGCTGAACCTTGAGGAACTCCTGCATTAATTGGATACAGTTTAGAGAAATGGCCATCCACGACAACAGAAACGCTCCGGTTGGAGAGGAAATTTGCTGTCCACGTACAGAGTTTTAGTGGTAGGCTATAGGCCGGTAGTTTATTAAGCAGCGCTGCGTGCCAGACCTGGTCGAATGCTTTGGATATGTCTAGAGCGACAATCTGGGATTCACCGTGTAGTTCCATAGACTTGTTCCAAGAATGGGTGACAACGGAAAGAAGGTCGGCAGTTGATCTGCGCTGACGGAATCCATACTGCCTGTCGTGGATTAGACTGCGTTTTTCAAAAAAAAATAGTTATTTGGTGTTTATATACTTTTCCTTCACTTTAGATACCACTGAAAGGAGAGAAATAAGCCTGTCGTAGCTAGGAAGCGCTTTGGATCCATTCTTGGGGACGGGTTGTACTGGAGCAGTATTTTAGTTACTAGGGAATATTCCTTTATTGTAAGATGTCTGAAACAGACGAGTCAGGACAGGGGCAAGTTCTGGTGCGCATTTTTTGAGAACAATTGCTGAAATCTCGTCAAGGCCGGAGACTTTCCTGGTATTAAGACATGTAAAGTTAAAAGTAAAAGTAAACAATAAGTACCTAGATATTATAAGTACTTACTGTATTAGTTTGAGGTAGGTATATTTCTTCTTTAAATAATTTTGTTACTCTTTGGTTATACCTACCAGTGAATTCTGTAGAGAGTTCACTGGGTAATACATACAGTATCTACATGCAGTTTACCTATCACTTTCTTATTTGTTTCATTGGATGTTAGAATCATAATATACCACTGCAGTCGACGGCCAAGGGCATTTGTACAAAGTTAAGTCAAGTTAAAATTAAAAGATAGGTTATGATTTAACTACTATTTGTACTAACTTTCGAGTATAGGTAGTTGTTTTATATTATAACATTCTAATATATTAGCAATTAGCATTAGCGGAGTGGATTTTGAGGTTATGCGACACGCAGAGCGTACACTCTTCTCTCATGACAATAGCTACGTGTTGTCAGATTAAACTAGGAAAGGAAGATTACTTTTTATTTTAAATACCGTGAAGAATGGGAAGCTATATATATATATATATATATATATATATATATATATATATATATATATATATATATATATATATATATATATATATATATAGTAGTTATAGATTACTTTTAAACAAATTAAATCACTTTATTTTTTTTATTTATTAGTATACATTATTCTCAGCTGTGGCAAATGGCAACCCCGCTGCTGTTAAAAACTTGCAGTTCGTCTAACGTCAATGGTTGTACAGTCTTTATCGATAACATTTGGTGTTAACTAGAGCTGTCATGACAACATACTACCTGGTTCCGCACCGAGATTGCGTCCCTGTCATACATCACAATGTTCTACATCTGACATTTTGAAATTATTGCAACTTCCATTGTTTAGATTTTTATCTACGAATAATTTAAATAGCATAACAGTACAGATAACGTCATCTGTCTTTGTCCAACATTGTAGATATTGCATTACATAATCTGAAGTGATGTCGAGGATTATTTTATTATTAGTTTCGAATAACTTTTTTTCCTTTGAACAAAAAACTTGGAAATTGTTACACAACCACGCCTGTCTAGTTATTTTAGGTTATAAATTTTCGTTTCAATCAATTCAATAATTTGAGAGGTATTGCGTTTTAAAAATATTTTTTAATCTTTTGTTAAGAAAAATTGGGCCCTAAGATTTGATGAACGAACTCATACAAGCTATTAACAAAATAAGGGTAATTCCCAAATTTGGTCCAAATCAATGAAGAATTTTTGAGTTATCGGTTGGATATATATATATATATATATATATATATATATATATATATATATATATATATATATATATATATATATATATAAACTTTTTAACTAACCATGGAAATGGGTTCCAAGTGCCCTAATTCGCACTTACTTGAAGAAATTTTCCGCAAGTCTCACCATCTTAATGAAAATTGACTAAAAACAGCGTTTCCAGCTAGTAATTTTTTTACTATTAAGTATTACTTCCACATCGTCACAACGTGTGGAAGTATCGCATCGGCGACAAAAATTTCAAAAAATTTCTTTCGCTTAAACGTCGTAAAAATATCAAAACAGATGAAAAACAAGATTTAGGACCAATTTTTTTTCTGTCTGTCGGTCTGTCAGTGTGTTGGTCTGTCTGTCTCTCTTTGTAGCCACGATAACTTTAAAACGAATTGAGATATGGTCTTCAAATTTGGTATACAGTTAGCACTAGACAAACAAACGGACCGGAGTGTTTTTGGGTAAAATCGCTTTAGGGGGTAGCGGACGAATGGGGGGTGATTTGGTGAAAATTGATTTTTTTTCTTTAAATATCGAGTAAGATAACGTTTTAGGGTTTATTTATCAGAAAATTTTAAATTTTTACAAACAGCTGGTTTTCTGTGCTGAAATTAAATTAGGAGTTAAATGTGTGGGGGTGGAATATTGTTGACAAAAATTTCCAATTTTTTTTGCCGAGACGGCATAAAATGTCTCAAAACATATAAAAAAAACTTTATTCTGGAATGATTTTTTTTCTGTCGGTCGGTCTGTTGACATGATATGTACGTCTGTCTGTTAATAGGCGCAATAACTTTCCAACGAATTGAGATATCATCTTTAAATTTGGGATCCAGTTAGAACCCTACAAAGCAGCGCGTCTAATTGTTTTTGGGTTAAGTCGCTTCAGGGGGTAGGGGCCAAATATGGGGTGATTTGGTGAAAATTGACATCTTTCAATAAAACTCGAGTAACATAACGTTTAAAAAATTTATGGGTACAGGAATGCAAATATTTTCTTTGTCATGGGCCCTAAATGCATCCCATAAGATCGATTCAGGGGGTAGGGGATAAATAAAAGGTGATTTGGTGAAAATGGACATTTTTCAATATAACTCGAGTAATATAACGTTTCAAAAGTCTATGGTTACAGAAATACAAATATTTTCTTTGTGGTCGAGTCAAGGGCCCTAAATTCATGCCATGAGAATGTCTTTCTGAGAGAATAAATTATCACAGCTATGTGGACGTTATGATTAAATTTTCAGTACTATTTATATTACACACACTAACTCACAAGCTACCCCTAGCTACTGTCTTTATCGTTTATAACTTACTATATTACTTTTTTTTTTTTTTTTTTTTGTTCCCTCAGGGCTCGTCCGCGGCCTTGCCGCCCCGATAGCACCGCAACCCTTGGTTGATTGTGCATACCCCTAGTCTTACTCCACCCATTCCAAAATCACTGTGCCTTGAACTAGTCTGCACAGCGATTGGTAGGGTGAAGTTTTATATTGCTCTGTCTCCGGTCTAGAGTGACCGTAGATCAGTTGTCTTTTCCGGTCCAGAGCTATACACTCGCACAAGATGTGCTGGGCTGATTCCTCCCCCTCGCCGCAGAGTCTGCATGCGAGGTCCCCTTCGAACCGCCCCATTTTATGTAGGTGTTTCTTGACGGCCATGTGTCCCGTCAAGAGACCTGTTGTGTTTCTGAGCTGTCCTCTGCTAAGGTTTAGCAGCTCCACAGCTCTCTTTGAACTGGGTCCGTCAATTATTGACTTCCCATGTCTGAGCCCTGGACAGTCCGCCCAGTACACCTTGTGTTGGTTTCTGACCCAGGACTTAATGGCTCCCCTGGCAGTGCTCTTTGACACGCCCAGAGCCGGTTCTGGTCCCATAAATGGTTCTGCTGACCCCCTCTTTGCGAGACTGTCAGCTTCTTCATTGCCTTTGACCCCCGAGTGACCCGGCACCCAGATGAGGGTCACCTCATTCTGCCCAGCCAGGTCGCTCGTCTCGTCTCGGCACTCACTCACCAGCCAGGAATTTACCCGTGGGCTACTTAGTGCCTTAAGGGCTGCCTGGCTGTCTGTAGCTATGAGGATCCGCTTGTTGGTGTAGCCCCTCCTCTTGTTCTCCCGCACACAGTGCAGGATGGCGTACATCTCGGCCTGAAACACCGTTGCATGGGCTCCGAGGGAAATACTGTGACTTACCCTCGGTCCTTCCGAGTAAACACCTGCCCCCGTCCCACGCTCCCCGCCAGATCCGTCCGTGAACCAGACGAGCGCGTCCCGTGGTATGCCCGGTGTCTCCTCCCGCCATGCCCCGCGATCAGGGATTTCCACTGTGAAGTTGTTTTCCCTGCACATTCGCGGGCTCGCGAAGTCTGACCTCATTTCAAGCATGGGTTCCTTCACGATCTCCTGAATTTTGCAGTGGCCCCTGAAGCCTGGGTTGATCTTCAGTCTACCATTGCAGGCTAGTCTGTATAGTCCTAGCCTGGCCTCTCCCATAATAACGAAGTGTAGGGGGGGTAGATCCAGCAACACCTCCATGGCGGCTGTTGGGGTTGAAGACATGGCCCCTGTGATGCCTAGGCAAGCCATCCTTTGGATCTTGCCTAGTTTTTGTTTGGCACTGGATTGTGTCACCTTAGGCCACCAGACCAGTGCCGCATATGTTAACGATGGTCTGACCACCCTTGTGTACAGCCAGTGGGCCATACTAGGTCTTAGTCCCCACGTTTTTCCATATAGCCGCCTAGTGACGGCTAAGGTCATGACTGCCTTACGCAGTATTTTTCCAATGTGACCATTCCAGGTTAGCTTAGAGTCCAATACGACCCCAAGATATTTTACCTCCCTGGCCATTGGAACGCTCCTACCGTATAGAGTGAGAGTTCTGTGGCTTTCACACTTCCTCCTCCTCGTAAACGGCACGACGGTTGCTTTCTCGGGGCTCACCCCGAGCCCTTGATCAACCGTCCACCCTTCCACCACTTTCAGTGCAGTCTGCATACGCTCCCACACTGCCTGTGTGACCTTTCCTCGGACTATGATGACAATGTCATCCGCATAGCCCTGTACCTCATACCCCCCTCCCGAGAGCCTCCCCAGCAGGCCGTCCACGACTAGACACCAGAGCAAGGGAGACAGAACGCTTCCCTGCGGACACCCCGCCGCGACCCCCGCCAGCAGAGTCCCTCCCGCGAGTGAGGTGAACACCGCCCTGTCCCTGAGCATGGAACCGATCCACCTGCAGCAGGTCTCCTCTATTCCACGCTCCCGGGCAGCTGCCAGAACCGATCCGAACGAGGTGTTGCTAAAGGCCCCCTCTATGTCTAGGAAGGCCCCCAGCGCCACCTCCTTGTTCTCCAGCGTATTCTCCAGTTTCAGCACCAGTTGGTGCAGTGCTGTTTCTGTTGAGAATCCTGCTCTGTATGCATATTGTCCGCAGTGTAGAGGATATGCTTCCAGTACACCGCCCCTAATGTGCCGGTCGAGCAGTTTTTCCACTGTTTTCAGCAAGAAGGACATGAGACTTATTGGCCTCAGGGACTTTGCCTGGTCTGTTGGACGCCCAGGTTTAGGAATAAATACAACCCTGGCCAGTCTCCATGCCCTCGGAATGTACCCCAGAGCCAGGCTGGCCCTCATAATGAGGGTAAGCACCGGCGCCAGTATATCTATCCCCTGTTGGAGCATGATGGGCATTATTCCATCAAATCCCGGCGATTTGTATGGCTTAAAGCTGTTAATGGCCCATCTGATTTTGCTAAAACAGGTCAGGTCAGAGCCCAAACACATAGATTGGTAAACCAAGGTACATGCTGGGGATTACCAATATATGATAATCTACTATATTACTTTACTTCCGCCTATATTACGCGCTTTCTGAATGCTTTGCTAACTACATAAACACTGACTAAGAACTTACTGCTTTGACCACTCAGTTATAAATGGTGCTGTCGAACATTTTGAGCCATACAAGACTCTTCCTTTATGAAATTATCAATTCTGGTTCTCTTTGAAACACATATATTTGAATGTGATTTTAGCGAATTTTGGTTTAAACAATTGGCAATTAATTAAGGCTACGGGACCTATAAATTATATATATATATATATATATATATATATATATATATATATATATATATATATATATATATATATATATATATATATATATATATATATATATATATTCGTTGCTGTTATTCATCAAAACTACAAATTGGAGCTGAAATTTCTGTGGTCGCCGTTTTGTCCGTGTGAGTTGACAACTGACATATTCGATGTTTGATGTCTCTTAATCTGACTAACGTGGTTCGGTTCTTTTAATTGATTTAACTATGATTTGAAAGTGAATGACCATGTAAATTTTGACTTGTTTGAGATCTCAAACAATATTTGATTTTTTTTATCTGTTGTTTCGCTGCCCTGTTCGGGCTTCATTGTGTTTAACTATTGACGAGATGCTTTTTTTTAGTGAAAAAAATTCACTAATGAGGAGACTCGACTTTTCAATTAAAGAAAATATTCTACAAATGAACGCAAACTAGGCCCCCTAGAACCCATATCCAGGATCAGTTTCAATTTATATATATATATATATATATATATATATATATATATATATATATATATATATATATATATGGTCTCATACAAAATCTACAATTTCGGCAAAAATATGGGCAGTTGAGAAAGATTTGTAGTTGGAAAAGTATTATGGAGAGATCAGTATTAATTGTAAATGGAGGTATCGGGTGAAACATTAGAAGAACGAAATGGAAGAGAAAATAAATTTTTTGGAATGTCAAAATTTTAAGGTTGTTGAAATTGGAGTGTTGTCAAGCAGTTTTGGATCCAACTATGTACATAAAATTATGTTAATATTCAGCAAAAGTCTTAGATTTATTGAATAAACATGTATGATTTAAAGCAATAATATATACATACATATATATATATATATATATATATATATATATATATATATATATATATATATATATATATATATATATATATATATATATATACATACCCAAGCAACAAATTAAGGCATGTTAACCAGCACTCAAGTCCAAATAACCTAACCAAGTTGTAATTTAGTAATAATTAACCAAAATGTTGCCTTAATTGTCATAATGACTACAAATTTGGAAATGCGGCTCCGAACTAGCTTATTTTTGACTATTAAAATTACTCCAAAGTCAGTAACTTACAAGTAACTAAATTGGGAAAAAAATTGGTTTAATTTTACTCATAAAATATACTTGAATATACTTTTGTGTTTCAATTCCAGAGTTGGTAATTTTTAGGTCGAAGTGTGCCCTAAATTGGACTGAAAATCGACTACCAAGCCCAGATACCTGAAATACCTACTTTAAGGTAATTTATTACCTAATATTAACCTGCAATATGTCTCTGTGGTATAGTAAATTGGAGGTCTTCTTATAAAGTCCAGCTTACATATATATATATATTACCAATTTCAGTGCAATACAGCACAGGAAATATTTTAGGCACTGAGCTAACCTAAAATGGCTTTCTGATCGGCTATAAAGTCATAATTACTGCAGAAATGGTCTTCCAAGTCAAATTGCCTACCTTCAAGTTGAAAATACCCATAAAATCTGACTTGAAATAAAAATTGTCCTCAAAGTTCAAAGTGTACAGCAGTCAAATACATTTGTGAATCTTAAAGGTGTGTCAGTTGATAAACTTCATCAATAAAAGTTTATTCTTGTTAATGTGCGTGCACCAGTAACAAATATAGTGTTACAATGCCCCTTTGAAACCAAAAAAGTTTACAGACATACTACAAACTATTATAGGATAGTAAAGAATGCTCACAGAAAAATAGTGATAGATGCTGATCATTCAAAGTGGCTTACATCAAATCAGCACGTTTCCCTCTTCAATCAATTGTCATGCCAAATGGAGTGAAACAGTGGCAACACGGTCAGCTGTCATGTTTATGTTTATTTACTTATTTTATTTTGTTTCTATTTTCTATTAATGTCTATCTATTATGGAATCAAAGACCAAAAGCGCTGTATAATCATTCCTATATGTCTCTCGGCTGTGCACGGATATAAGTAATATATATTTCTATACACGAAAATGTTTCATTTCTAATAAATTCAAACAAAATTCGTTTACCATATAGTTGAAATTCCCATAATAGGACAAAATGCCTTCAAAGTTTGGTTAGTATGCCCTGTCATTAGGAATTGTGACTTATAGGTAAAAAATAGGGCAAAATTAACTTTCAGGTCAATAATGTTAGAAGGGCAGCCATATTAAATTAATTTTGCGGTATCCATCTTATTTGTATTGGAAAATGAAAAATAATGTTTTGTTAAATATAGTGTAATCAAATTTTAGTTTGATAAAAACATTAAATAATGATTGTATACCATGACGACAAGATAGTTTTGTGTTGTTTACATCACCAATCCTCCAAAATCAGAATTTTGAATAATTTTTTATTTTCACTAATTTTATCTTTTATACGGGCGCTCGAATTTTATCGAAGTATCATCATCATGTTAACAGAAAAAAACACAACCGCAGTGGGTTTTGTCTTTATACAGTGCGAATCACCTTTATTATTGTTGCAAATATCTGAAGCAAGTTCTTTGATCATTCAAGATGTCATTTTTTGACAAAGATGGACAATATCTCTACTACTCTACTGTTTGTTTATACATACATAACCACAGATCCTGCAGAACCGGATAATGTCACATGCGTAGTTCGTTGTTAAGAACGTCACGGCACTCGGCGCCTAGATGTCAGATTCAAGTAAAGCGTAGCACATATTTACCAATATATTACGTCCATTGGCCCAATGTTGAATGAAAATGCCCTAAATATAACTAAAACGCTATGGTCGAAACGCCTTGCTGGACCTATTATCGACTTCCATATTACTTTGACTTTATTCCCCACCTTGGTAATATACACTTAAATTTTACTTGAAAATGACCTGTGGTGATTTGGTCGCCGACCTATTGGTAGGGCGATTTTACGTCAATTTGACTTTAAATGTTGCTTGGGTATATATATATATATATATATATATATATATATATATATATATATATATATATATATATATATATATATATATATATATATATATATATAGTACCTTCCTTTTGCAAGTGGCTTGGATAAGTTCGTTAGACAAGAAAATCGGACCAGGTTTTCTCAAAAAAATTTTTGTTTTCTTTCTGAAAAAAATTAAATCTCTGGAAATGGTAAAGTAAAGGCAACCAAATCTGTTACGCCTATTTGTATTATAGAGAGTGAACGATGACAAAATGTAGGTCTGTATGTTTAAAGACAAAAAATTACGGGCATTTAAAGAAAATAAAAGTTGGGGTTTTCCTCAAAAGGTCAAAGCCGCGATTGAAACGTCAAAATTGGCAACATTTGGGAAAATAACCTGAAACGAATACGGGTTATGTAAAGAAAAAGTTGCAAGAAGAATGTTTTACAAACCCTGGACTCTTAGCTTCAACCGTCATTGTTCTTCATTTTAAACAATATTTCGGCACTAGTTTTAGCTAGAATTTTAATTTAATTGAATATAATATTGGCGATTTTTCGTAAAAAATCAATAACGTTCAATATATCCGTTATTATACAAGATACGAAAAAAAATTGCATACATTAATTATAGGGTGTCTTGTGCTGCATCTTAAGAAATTATTTCTACAATCACAGGTTGACCCATAAGTCCTTGGTGTACAAATTTTCTTTTTTTAAATAGAACACGCCTTATTTTATTGCATTTTTGCATTTTCCGTCGAAATATAATGAACGTTTCTAAGAAACGAAATTCTAGACGCAGAAAGTGCGTTATGGTAGCGAATTTTCATTAAATTCTTCAAATTTGACAATCTCATTTTGCTAATAACCTATAAGGTTCATTGGCCAAGAAACCAGGAACATTTTAAATAAACTTTTGGGAATTTTTGTACACTTTCAAACAATAAAGTTATTTTCATGAATCATGGTACATTGTTTCTACCATATAGGTTATACTGGTAACCAAATTCGATGCCTGCTTTCTTTGAAAAAAACACATATTTGCTATTAAAAACATTTATATGAAAATTCACTACCATAACGCACTTTCTGCGTCCAGACTTCTTTATTTGTTTTCGTCTAGGAAGTATAAGTAGGGGTAGTGATTTATAAGATTATTATCTTTCTTTAGGTTTATTAAATTGTCGTTAAAAGTAATTTCAAGTTCTTCCAAACACATTTTTTGTATTTTTAAACGTCGGCCTATTACCGCGACTATGGCCAATCACCGACGCCAGGTAGCAGTTTTACCTCACTATCCTGGAAATTTTGCCGAACCCATGCCTTTCTCTATGTGAAGACCGGAATCTGTGATGAACACTGATAAGTACACTTGGAGAACCCGAATCACCACAACACATCTTTTTATAGACCTTACGGTCGTTTCACTAACTACATTAGAATCATCAGAGGATGAAAAAATTCTGCATTTTTTCATGCTCCGATTATGCTTGTAGCCTTGGTAATGCAATAAATTACTCGGAAAGCTGGGAAACTAATACAGAGCTTTTATTTTGAAACGGACGGCTATCCCACTATTTTTAAGAAAATAATAATACTAGCGTCACAAAAAAATATTATATACATTGTGGCGCATTGAAAACGAAACAGACCGATTTGCGTCCAGAGAATTTTTTTTTTAAGAAACGCTGAAACACGTCAATTTTAATATTGAGGGGTACATGTTTTGACATAAAACTCAACTTTGCCACATCAACCCCTTAAGGGTGGTGATAACGACCCTTATATTTTAAATAGGGAGCATGGGTCGAGTGTTACATCATTTGAAAGCTCTTTCTTTTCTGAATTCAACTCGTTTAAAAATTATTCAGTTAGAGTTGCAAGAACGTATTTTATTCATTGTGATAAGAAATGCACTAATTAGTCAATTTTTCGTTAAAAAAACTAAAAAACAAAACCAGGCGTTCAAAAATGTGTATTCAGTTAAGTAAGTGTTCAAATTGTTGACCACCAGCTTCCATACAAAAGTACAAATTTTGTTCAAAACGAGCTCTGACATTCTGGAGCATTTGTGGAGTTCATTCGGTTGTTGTACAAGATTAATTTTATACGGGTGAAATTTATGATGCTTCAATATTCGCTGAATAGTTCTTCTGTTGATGTTAGAAACAGTGGCCAATTTTCTCGTGCTCAAAGTTGGGTCTGCAGCAATTTGTCCTAAAACTTCAATCTCAGTAGTCTCATTTCTAACCGGAAATTCACGTTCAGGATCTCGTTTTTTGTTGGCTACTGAACCACTTTGTTGAAACTTTGCAACTAACTCCAAAATGTATTTTCTGTTAACATGTCTGTTCGAATGGCGTTCATGAAACAAATTTGCGGTACGGTTGGCACAGTCATCGTTTTTGAAAAAAAGAGTAATTATTTCAACTCTTTCTTCTACAGAATACACCATTGTGAAATTAATTTTCAGTAGTACTATCAAATATCAAACCGACCGATAAACTGAAATAATAAAGTGCATTTCTCTCATTCCGATAAGAATGTTCTGATAGTTATTTTTTTTGTTTACTAACCAACAAAACATCTTTTATCGGAATGAGTGAAATGCGTTTTTGCATCTACAACTGTGAATAATTTTTAAACGAATTAATAACACTTCCACAAAAATTAGTGTGCTGAATTCATAAAAGAAAGAGCTTTCAAACGATGTAACACTTGACCCATGTTCCCTATTTAAAATATAAGGGTTGTTATCACCACCCTTAAGGGGTTGATGTGACAAAGTTGAGTTTTATGTTAAAACATGTCTCCTCAATATTAAAATTGACGTGTTTCAGCATTTCTTAAAAAAAATTTCACTAGACGCAAATCCGTCTGTTTCGTTTTCAATGCGCCACCTTATATATAATATATATATATATATATATATATATATATATATATATATATATATATATATATATATATATATATATATATATATATATATATATATACATATATACATGTATATACATATAAAATATTAATAAATATATACATATACGAGAGACAGCTGTATATAAGTTTCTATAATGAAACACGCTGAGTAAAACAGAAAATACCAGCACAACCTTAGTTTACAATTATTGTAGTTAATGATTTAACACAGTGATTATTGTTTTCCCATTCCTGCAGTTTTTTGCACACTTGGCGAAGTGCCGAAAACAAAAGCTTCGCAAAATCTTCCACCCATTCACTAAGAAGTTCCGCCATCTACTAAGTAATTTCCCGCTTGTCATTTATCAACGATTCATTTCAGAAAGTTAGGACGTTATTTTCGTGTACAAGCTCAACCTCTTGACTTTATGGCAACTATTAACAGATTATTAGCAGTTTCACATTGAACTTTCTCTGGAAGCTATGCGTCGAGAATTTATAAGCCAAATAGTTCCTTCTGGAAACTACCGCAACGTTTTATATAATCTCAGGAACACTATCGGCATATAACACATAGTTTTACCATTAGCGTAATTCTGACTTGCAAATATTTACTAAAGGCATATTGTGTGTCACTAAAATCAATATGTTGAGTGTAAGACAATCTCTCTTTAACTTTTGGCATAAAATTTCAATTGAAATGCAGAAATTCCAGCCTTATATTGAACTTATGTATACAAGAATTAAGCAATTGAAGATAAAAATAGGAATACGTAGGGTAAACGCCTTTAAAAGTACCCAATGCATTTTTTAGAAACGAATTATTATATCGAGTTAGAGACGTGATCACGGAATAAGGGTTAGTGTAAAATATATTAGTGTTTCCTTGAGACTTTGACTAAATTTGAGTTTATGAGAGGGCAATTATATAGTTAAATTTAGGTATAGAGACGAGTAGAAGCCACACCTTGAAAAGAGAGAGTCAGCCATAGACAGAGAACAATCAAAGGTAAGTGCATGGCATAGATTTTAATAAGGGCATTTACACGTTTATTTTCTTGTATTAAGATAATAGTAATGGTAATATAGATCTCACAGAACCTACAATAACATGACAAAATTGCGCCCTAAACGCGGGACTTTTTGAGATGTTTATACTGATTAACTATACGTTATACATAACACCCCAATATATAACAAAATGACGTCCAACGTGGGACTTTTTGAGAAAACTATACTGATTAACTATACATTACGCAAGACAACCCATACATTACAATATATATATATATATATATATATATATATATATATATATATATATATATATATATATATAATTTATTTTATTGTTTTGTGTTTGTAACACATATTAGATCACTCAGTAAACGCAAAAAAGTTCTGGAGTAGCAAGTACGTTATGGTAACAAAAATTCACTAATGAGGAGATCTCGACTTTTGAATTTTGAAAAAATTTCTTCAAATAAGCGCGATCTAGGACCCCTAGAACCCATATCCGGGGTCAGTTTCAATTTTTATATGTTATATATATATATATATATATATATATATATATATATATATATATATATATATATATATATATATATATATATATATATATATATATATATATGTATCACACCGATAACTCAAAAAATAATGAGCCGATTCTGATAAAATTTGCCATGTGCCTTCCTTTTGTAAATGGCTTGGATAAGTTCGTTAGTCAGGAAAATTGGACGAGGTTTTCCGGGAAAATTTTAAGTTTTCATTCTAAAAAAATATAAAAAATAAAAAAGCTATGATAAACAAATTTAGTAGGTAAGTTTATAATATAAAAAGTAAACTATACACCAAAATTTAGATTTCTATGTTACAAGAAAAAAAGTTATAATAAAATATTTTTTGCCAGATCATTCACTACCATAACGCACTTGCTGCGTCCAGGCTTTTTCAAATCAACAACATTATAATTAGCTTTTATAAAAAAATACTAAACCAAAATTTTTACAAGTGAAAATTAAAGATGGTAACATTAGTGTATTTTTATTAAGAGAATTCAATAATAGATAGAGCATGAGCGTGAGCCCTTCAAAAACCTTATAAAATCAATTTAAACTAAAGCACACCGCACAGAGTACATGGGAGAATGGCTCTCGGAGATTTTTGCTAAAATTTTAGTATGATTTAGTATTTGACCAAGCCCAACCTCGAAAATGGAGTTTTCAACAAAAGTGTCTTGATAGGATAGGGCGAAACCTTCGTATGCAGGATCAAGCCATGATGGGAACTGTACCTTTTAGTGTAAATGACACTTACAATAAACACTTTGTAATAAAACCCCCGTTTCATTGCAATAAATTTAAATTTCGCTACCACAACACCACTCTGACAATTTCATAAACCGAAATTTTTTTCTTCTCTCTCATTTCTTGAGAAATTTCCCGCTGGTAATACTAGAGTTTTGAATATGCCATCCGCCGTAAATACTCCTGTAGCCGAAACCGTACCAACCGAGACTACAAGTAAAGAACAAACTCCGGTCCCGCCATCACCATTATCACTACCCAGCCAAGCTGCCGCTCCAGAACCGAAGGTAGCATGGATTTATCCATTAAAGAAGCCTGAATTTATCGAAGAACCCCGAAAATTTGGTTTGTTCACTGAAGGACCCGTAGACGAGATGCGTCGGGCACTGAGCAGATTTTTGAAAACCACGTCCGTCTTTAACGTATGAGCATCAGGAACATACAAAAGAATTTTTGTATCTGGACAAAGAGACACGACAAGGACCAAAGCCCTTAGCCGATTATCCTGTATCGCAGGCCCTTTCACCGAAGGTAGAAACCGAACCATTTTCCCCACCTACCGTTTGTCTTTCCGTACACCGCAATATGTTACCGCCAAACCATCCACCATCATCTACAGCCTTAAAGTCATTCTGGACTATGCAGCAACACCCAACAAGCTTCTATCCGCCGCAACAAAAGGATCACTACAGCCCGGAATTGCCACCATTAAAGATTTGTCAGAATGTCGTATCGCCGCAGCGAGAAGTAGATGATAGGATTCAACATGGAATGCTGCCTTCCACCTGCACCTGCAGTTAACATCGGGCATGTCCCCCCATGCCGAACACCTGCTGCAAACCATCCGCTACCACGAGCTGCGCAAGGACCGACTCCATAAATTACTCCCAACCAGATTCCCGATTTGCAGCCGCTGCGGAGAATGGGACCATCACAACACACTTACAGCGTACTCGTAGGGAGTCATCTTAGGTTTGTCAGTTCCAGATCCTGGTCTCTGCTTCTGTACGTTCTTGAGTTTTATGAGTCCAGCCAAAAAAGAGTCCTGAAGGTTGCTTGATAGAAGTTTATAAACTAAATTTCGTATGGTCTTCCTTAGTTCAGTGCTAATGTTTTAAAAGCATTTAAACTTGAAAGAACAAGGTTTTTTCCTAGTAGGCACAACATGACTAGACTTATTCATGTACTCCAAACCGTGAGTTCGATGCTTCTTCGCTATAGGCCTCATCCAACGACTTTCCATTTTGATTCTTTTTTTACGTCTTTGAGAATTCACTGCCCGGTGAACTTCACCATCACTAGACGAAGCAGAGTCCGTTGGCGATGCGACATAATCAGTTTCATGATTCTTTTAAATGGACCCTCATTACTTTCCGATTCCGAACTTGCCATGGTTGGCAAAAAGTAACGGGGAAAACGTTCAGTTTATTAGTCAGTACACTGCAAGGTTTTGAACTCACACAAGCTGACACTAATCAATACGCACACCGAATAAAAGCAAACAAAAATAATAAGTATACAACTTTACTGTAAAACACAAATAAAACCTTACACTCCAGATTAGGTTTATTAGCCAGATCTACACCACAACAAGTGCTAAATTCAACCAAAAGTCCAAAGGAAACGACACGCACACATAATGACCTCAAACGAAAATAATAATAGTTAACAGCCGTTATATACTCGTACAAACATAACCTAACCACGCGGGTTACGCGTGTACGGTACGAACTAATCAATTGTACTGTACAAGAGCAAGGTATATCCAGGAGATACCTCATTATTTCTCAGTAAATTTTCTAGGGCATCCCTGTGTGCTGACTTATCTATAAAGTGGTTGTTTTCAGATGCTTTGTTCTTACGCAGTATAATGAGTGGTATGTGTGTTTTGTTTCTTTAACGTCGGCCTATTTCCGCGACTATGGCCAATCACCGACGCCAGGGAGCAGTTTCACATCACTATCCTGGAAATTTTGCCGAACCGCTGCCTTTCTGTAAGGAAGGTAGGGATACTTAACGTGCCCAACATCGCATGGACACGGGACTGACGGCTTTACGCCCTCTCCGAAGGGCGGAACGTGCAGACATTCAACTTGCTCAAATACAATGCTAAAACCTCGGTTGATGTTAATTTTACAGTTTGTACTGAAAAAGTGACAGGAGTACCCTGGGATCGAACTCAGTAGCCTTCGGTTCAGAGGCACACGTTCTTACCCCTGAACCACCGAGGTTCTTAATGAAGGGTGTAAAAATTTACATCTACAGCTATTTAACCTAATTCCAGAAAATAGTGAAGATACCCGATTTTTGAACAAGACCCTTCAGTTAAGCTATTTCAAGTTTTTCAACACAGCAGTTAACAGAATTATCCCTTATAACACAACACAAAACTTTAAATAACTAAACACAAAACCATTTTTAAACAGAATAACGAATATGGTGCGTCACAACAGAAAAAACGTTTACCAATGATAGGTCTACGAGTTAGTACTTTTTACACAAAAACTCTAAATACCTTAATACAATCTTCCATCATCCCTTATAATACCAGTAGTAGTCCTCTGTTATACGGTCACAGCTTTGCTTGGCATCAGCTGACCTCGAAAATCGCGCTGCTTTCTTCTTGTTCTTTCAAATTTCTCTCTGGTCTGACCAAACTCACTTTTTTCTTCAATTTTTTTCTAATGTCTCCAAACTTACTTTTTTATTTCATATTTCTCTTTCATTTGACACGTACTTTAAAAAAATATGTACCTCTCCTTATTAAATTATCTCCAAACTAACTTTTACTCTCAATTTCTTTCTAATCTCTTGAAACTTACTTTTTATTTTCCATTTCTCTTTCATCTGACACGTACTTTCAAAAAACATGTACCTCTCCTTATTAAATTATATCCAAACTGACTTTTACTTTCAAATTCATCCGTTAAATTTACCCAAAATTCACAACATCTCTCTAATCTGACACGACATTTCAAAAATCTCTACCTATCCAACTTTTTGTTTCCATGACAGTCCGCCTTCCAAATCATTTATAGTTATATTTTAGGTACATCATAGTAAAATTCTTATAACTAACATCTTACTCCATATACACAAATTATTGTCTGTAAATCGTAACATCCAAACTCCTTAGTCTCTTCTACACCACTTATTTACACCCTACTCTACCGCTTATTCTTAATTACTCAATAATACCTTAATTATTTACAGACCTATCATTGCCTATTTGAGTCCGTGTTCTGTTTCATTGAATTTGCCATTTATTTTTATAAATTGTACACAATCTCGGTAATACATGGCACATACTTTGATAAGTGAAGATTGACACCTGTGATGAGCACTGAAAAGTACAATTTGATCCAATTTTTTTTTATATTCAGATTTTCATGGCTATTAAATGTGCAATTACCAAACTTGCTGCATCTTCTCTTTTAACATTGTTTTTTCTATCGATAATAATAATAATAATAGTACGTATTATGTACGTATTTACGTATGTTTGTGTGTACGTGAGATAACACCACAATATATATATATATATATATATATATATATATATATATATATATATATATATATATATATATATATATATATATATATATATATATATATATATATATATATATATATATAAGCCAACAACACACTCTTAAAACCACCCATACAATGCCCAAAACAAACATATTTCGCTTACTTTTTGGCGTATGCAATGCTTATGCAGCATATAAGCAGCATGGCATGGGAGAAACTAAATTTTACAGCCATATCGTAAGACCTGATATAAAAATCTAAGCTCATAATTGATTCCCAAAATAATGTCATATGTATGGATTAAAAGAAGGTAAGACAAGAATAAGAATTGTAAATTAGTCTATAAAAGTGAAAGGTCTAGACGAACTGAAAGTGATATCAAAGACAGAAAGGATTGCATAAAAATTATATGACATAGTGGGAATATATTAAAAAGACTCTAAAACCTTTTTTTTAATTTAATGTAAATATTGGACAATAAGAAATGTGTAAGTAGTTTTTAGGAATATTAAGATGTAAGAATGTTGTATGTAACTTTAATAATGTCATGTAACCTAGATATAAGTCAGCTGTTTAGTTAGGAAAATGTCAAACTGACAATGAAATTGTAATATAGGTTAATGAATCAATCAAACCAAAGTCAAAAGGGAACAACAATGAAAAATGATATATCCTGGGAAATTATCGAGAGGAGGATGATTGTAGATATTTGTTTTGATAGAAAGTATTTGAAAAGGCGGTCAAAAAGACATAATAACTAGGAGATGGTCACCACGGGGGATAATAAATAGATTGAAATTTTTATTAAAAATAAATAGATGGGGATTTTTCGTAGTAAGAAAAAGCAGATTGAAATTTTATTTAAAAATTAATTGATTGAATTTTTGGGTATTAAAAAAATCAGATTGCAATTTAAGAGAGAAAAAGATTAGATTGAAAATTTGTATTAGAAAGAGTGGATTTAGAAAGTTTGGGAAACAAGAAGTAAAAATCAACAGGAGTCGCTGGTCTGATAGTTCAACATAGCTACACGAAAGACAGCAAAGGGAATAAAGAATGAGTGAGTAAAATAAAAACATACCTTTATTGTGCGGCATCTCCAGCTTCAAAAAGAGTAATAAAAACTCGCCAAAATTAACATAAATAAAACGAAAGTAAAGAAGTCTCATCGTACAAACAGCCATCTTGTTTTGCACGTTAAATACAAGGCGTTTGCTGGGACCATCTCTTGGCTTTAACCAACAATAAACGAATCTAGCTTCAGCAGGTCTTCTTTCATTGACTGTGAGCCGGAATACGGTGTTATACAAACCACACAGATACCAATAGGTGTCGTTACCGTTTGGTTTTTAAGAAGTGCGTGAACTTCAAGTAAATATAAGTATTACGTAAGCATTAGGTTATTGTCATTTATTTTAATTAAATAAATATTCGAAGTTGTGTTCATTTGAAGTCCTTGCTTTATTTTGCTTTTTATACGTATATAAGTATGTGGAAGGAAACAAAACAAAAAAGGAAATCAGATAGGACAATAGTTTACAAAATTTAAAAACTCGGGACGCAGCAAGTGCGTTATGGTAGTGAATTTTTATTAAATGCTTCAATATTGAATAAATAACTGAACTCAGCAATGGTGGCGGCATCTCACGTCGGGTAGGGTAACTACCTTGACGATTTTATCCGATACAGAGACATGCGCTTGCTTATAGAACAATCTGTATTACTGCTATATCGAACGTTTTCACATTCATCCTGCAGGTACAGTTTCCTGTAACAGTTTTAGTTGATGGAACTTATAAATCTAAAATAAAAATAATAATTGTACTACAGAGGTGATAAATGATGATAAATTACAATTGGGTTATATATAATCGTAAATGCTGCCAATGATTAACAATCAGTGAATTCAGTATTATTGACATTTCTATGAATCTTAAAAATTAATATCATGAGTCAATGACAATAATACCTGTCATTGACTAACCAGCGGCACATTACTGTGCATTAATATACTCCTTGACAGCTTATGTACTCCTGATGGGTCAGGCTTAAGTGAGATTCGAAAACGCCGTTTCAATAAACATAAATGTTTCAAATTTGAATAGCTCAATTTTCTAACCTAGAAAGCTGTATTTTGGCACATAGTTAGGTCTTTCCCAAAGCAATATGTAGACCAAATTTTATCGAAATATCTTTGTAATTTTCGGAAAAAATTTTTTTTTAAAGAAAACTCAAAATTTTTCCGGAAAACCCTGTCCGATTTTCTTGACCAACGAACTCATCCAAGCCATTAATAAAAGAAAGGCACTTGCCGAGTTTCATCGAAATCGGTTAATTATTTTTTGTTATCAGACGGATACATATATATATATATATATATATATATATATATATATATATATATATATATATATATATATATATATATATATATATATATATATACATATAAAAATTTAAACTGACCCCGGATATGGGTTCTAGGGGTCCTAATTCGCGCTCATTTGAAATTTTTTTGCAAAGTCTCACCATCGATACCCCTCTATTAGTGAATTTTTTTAATAAAAATTCACTACAAAAAGAAAAGAGCCCGGGCTTTAAAGATTTAACTATACAGTAGAAATTACAAGAATTTTGGAGGACTTGAACCCACTAGCTAGAGAAGTTCCCTGATATGAGAGTGAATTTAATCCATGCTATAAATTTATTTAGGTTCCAGGCAGCAATAAAATACATTGGATACACCGGGGTGTAAGTCAAATACACGTGTTTAATAAACATATTTTTTACAGCATAATTTACTCAACTTAGAGGTAGATAAAACTTACAAGATAAAATACACTTAGAAATTAACATCACAATAATAATAATAATAATAATAATAATAATAATGATAATAATAATAATAATAATAATAATAGATTTATTTTTCAAAATACAGTTTAATAATAATAACATACATAGATCTACTAAACATAAAAAATCTTGGAAGGATCCACAAAAGTCAGAGACTTGTGCGTGGATAAATCTAAACCAAGCAAAGAATACAAAACTAAGTAATGAATGCATGAACGAACATATATACATACAGGTGCAAAAATCAAAACACACACAAGCACACTCACACAAACACATTCTCTCACACGTGTTCACATGTAAAATGTACACTCCCACAAATGTATATAATAATATAAAGTGTTCATATTTAAAAATTATTACTGTGCGGTACAACATCGCAAAAGATATCATACGACCTGTTCAACACCTATCTGTGTACTAAACTATGAATCATGTGTCTAGATTTCGAAACCCATGCTTTCACCATCCTCACATAAGAACGTAAAGTTAGTGCAGTTCTGATACTGACTGGAAGAGTATTATACATTCTTGGTGCAATATAAGTATAACTACCCTGGCCCACAGTCTTACTTGCTCTGTTCGTTTGAGCAGCCGCTGCTTCGTTTAGCCTAGTTATGTATGAATGCTCTATTCTAGAGACGCGATCATACTTTCTTATGTACGTCAACACATCCAATGAAAAAAGTTGCCTAATATCATTAGCTCCTGCTTCAGCGTACAACGATTCCGACGGGTAAGTGTAGCACTTATTATATATTAGTTTCAGGAACCAACGTTGAATTATATCCAACCTTTTCAAGTGACAACTCAACGCAGTACCCCAAACAACAATCCCGTATGTAAGAAGGGGTTCAACCAATGCCGAATAGACCATTCTAAGACACACCGATGTCAGAAAGGTTTTTAGGTATTTAAACTTATATAAAATGGTCCTCAACTTTTTAACAACCACACCAACATGCTCATCCCAACGCAGATGTTGATCTATGATAATCCCCAAATACCTAACTTTTTGTGCCGCCTCAATTTGGATACATTGGTTGTTACAAACTATTTGCAGTGTATTAAATGACGGCAGGTGTGACTTATAGGAGGCAAATGCAACATACTTCGTCTTCTTTGTGTTAATAGTTAACCCATTGGCGTCAAACCACCCCTTAATATTCACAAAATCATCTTCAATTTTGGTCTTTAGCCGTTGCCAAGAACAATCTTCATATAGAATTGCAGTATCATCTGCAAAACCAATGACTTTACCAGGTGTCTGCACATTAAATATATCATTGATATACAAACTAAATAACAACGGGCCCAGGACTGTACCCTGAAGAACGCCAAATTCAACCATCTCAAAATCGCTGCAGCTGTCGTCAATCTTTGTGCACTGCCTTCTAGACCGCAAATAATCCTCAATCAAAAACAGCGGAACACCCCTAAAACCGATACTCTCCAATTTTCTGAGAAGAATCCTGTTATCAACAGCGTCGAGGGCCTTTTCGACGTCTAGAAAGGTGCAAATACTTTGTCTTTGCTTATCAAGGGCAGAATAAATTCCTGTAGTTAGGGTATTTAACGCATTCTGTGTTGACAGACTGTCTCTGAAGCCAAACTGCGATTCTGCTAAAATGTTATGCTTCTTTAGATAGCTGGTTATTTTCTGACAAATAATTTTTTCGAAAACCTTGGCCACATTCGATAATAAGGATATCGGTCTATAATTTGGCATTTCGTCCCTGTTTCCTTCTTTAAACAGTGGTTTTATTATTGTCTTCTTTAGAATGTCTAGGAAAATACCAAGTTCTATGCATCTGTTGATTAAGATAGTCAGCGGGACTGCAATAACATATACGAGTTCCTTCAAGTTCTCCACAAAAAGCAATAAATCCTATTTAAATTAGGTACCATATCAAATATTTCAATATACCTAATAATAATAATATAAAACTTAAAATAAACATTTCCCTATTTAAATTAACGCCCATAATTGTGGTAGTAAAATATAATAATAATATAAACATCAGATGAACCCATTCTATATCAATTATCACCCAATCGTGGGACTGAAAACCCTAATACAACCTTTATATATGAATATTTATCTCTCTCTCTCTCTCTCTCTATATATATATATATATATATATATATATATATATATATATATATATATATATATATATATATATATATATATATATTCCTTGCCGCGCATCATTTTATACAAAAATTCGAATCACACGGTTTCTGAATAAGAGCTGAACATTCTATATTTTCTGTCATGGCATATCTGGAAGCAGATGTGTCAATATAGGGCAAAAGTCTCTCCTTTCAGTTTGAACACACATCAAGTTGTCTGTAATTCTAGGTTGAAACCCGATATCGAGCGATCCATTTTTGTTTTCGTGTAAACGGTCTTGAGGGTTCGAAGAATGAAAAGAAGGAATAAAGCAATTGGTTTCTCGTTGTGAACATAGCAAGGTAGTTACCAAAAATTGAAGCCATTTCAGCGCCAATGAAGCGTATGCCACAGTCCGCAGCAGAAACGGGCGAACGGAAGAACTTTACCGTGTATGATTTATATATAAGTAGAGAATTTTTTATGTATTCTTTCTCACAAAAACGATTTTCTTGTTTCGTCCGACTATGATAAACTATACTACCTATCATATGCTGTTCAAATTTATCGCGGTTTCACAACCATTTAATAGCCAAATTTATGTTACGATTTCGCTTTTTTCCAACGTTTATGATAGAAAGTGGATATTATGGACTATTTGTATCAAACACAATTTAATGATACTTTTTAGGTTTAATAAAAAAGTCTGGAAGCAGCAAGTTCGTTATGGTAGTGGATTTTCATAAAAATGTTTTCAATAGCAAATATTCATTGTTTTAATGAATGCAGCTCTCAACTTTGGTTACCAGCAGGGCTCCGATTTATGGGCAAACTTTTTAGGTGAAATATACGCATGTATATGCAGGAAATTTGAAAAAATATGCACCAACTTGAACAAAATATGCACAAAAATATCGATATATGCAATGCATAAATAATCATAGTATACCAATAAAACAAGTTTTTAAAGATCTAAGCTATTAATTTTATTCACAATCAATACCACATAGGGCCCTAATTATATTATTAATTAATTATTCCTTAATGCTATGATTGCAATTCTTACTATTAACACATATTATTAAGTGGCGCTCTAAATTATCTATTTTTAAAGATTACCTTCTCTCAGTTAGTAAGTATAGGGCCCAGTACGGGCTCATTTTAAAAAATCTTTTCAAAAATCAAAAGTCAATAAAATTGTATCCAACTCTATGAGTAAAATTGTGATGGACAAAAATAAATAGGAATGTAAGAAGAAGGGCATGCCTACATTTGTATTACAAATGTCAGAAAACAAAATACTTATTTACATGTCACTTTGAAAGTAAATCTGACATTTATCAAAATAATTTGTGAGTTGAATAGGACTTGAACTGTTGCCGTGACTATTATGCACTATTGTATTACGCCTTATAAGAATCTTGTTTTTTTTTTTGGAGTACGAAAGCTTATTTTACTGTTTAAACATTTTTCGATCCCTTAACGTGAAATGGTTTCGACTAATTTAACCTTGTTTCATCATAGCGTCACAGTAGGTTTTAGAATCTAGAAATTATTCTATTTTGTGTGACTTTTCGTTGCATACCTGGAAAAAGTTTTATTTTCCTTCAATTATAAATGACAACTGTAAGTAAATTCCTATATTTTCTGTGCCCGCAATGTGTTGAACGGATGCGAAACGGGAGAAGGAAATTTCATTTAAAGTTAAAATGACGAAGAGAACTTTATTCGAGGCACGAGCGTTGTGTCCATTTTTTTTAAAATTAATAACATTTCTTCGCAAAAAACTTCCAATTTGCCCAATTGAAAAAAAACCGCTGAATAATAAGCGTAATGTGATTCCTTAAAATTAAATAAATAACTGAAACTGCTACCAAAGCATCACATATAGGGTATATTTTAAATTAATTTTCTGCAAATAATTTAATAAAATAAATAACAATGAAGATTGTAGCTGAAACTTAAGGCTTTTTTAACTTCTTACGACATTTATGCTGCATAGCCGTTCATGTAGGTTTCGTACCTAGAACATGTCAATTTTGACGTTTTCAATCGCGACTTTTTTGACGTTTTAAGAATAAAAACTTAAAAGCTTATAACTTTTTTTATACGAAGAAAAACTCCGTTCCACGTTGACTGAGGTAATTGAAGCATATTTTAAGCTTGACAATATGGTAGGGTCTACATTGTTTAAACCGTCTGACAAATCTCCATCCAGAGCGTTTGCAATCTGCGTTAACTTGGTAAAACCCAAATTTTTTGTGACTGTTTCTGATAATTTTTTTGTAATTTGTTTTGCAACAGGCCCATTTGCTTTATCAATAGTTTCTTTGAAATGTTCTATTAATTTAACGGATTCAGTTAGCAAAACATTTTGCTCCTGAAATTTGTTTATAGTTTCTGTAATTATTTTATAATTACTGTTTATAACATACAAATGCTGGCTCAATTTGGAGTCCTTTAAAATATATTTTGCTTGTTTCACTGACGCACCTGCTTCATCTGCAAATTCAAGCATTACCTCCGTAATTTCTCTAAAATGTTAACAATAAAAAAAGGCAGCCTCGATCCAGGTTCCCCATCGCGTTATTACAGGTCTAGGAGGTAATGGTACCCCAGGCGGAATTTCTCTATATCTTTGAACTCTTAAAGGAGCTTTGACGAATACTTTTTTTCATGTTAATAATAAATTCATTGACTGAAGGAAATTTCTGTCTAATTTCTTCTGCAACCCTGTTTAACCCGTGAGCTGGGAACTTGACGCATGATTTTTTGCAAATAAGGTGTGAATCATATCAATCGATTGCAAAACGTTAGTGCTTCTGAGAAACACAAAATTTTTTGTTAGTGCTCAAATACTTTAGAAAAAACAGTCGATGTCTCGTGGACTTAAAAACTTTTTTTTCGTTAATAAAATACACATTTTCTCTATGACTCGCTGGTTAGTGCATGGTTTGCGCTTTCGCTTTCCTACAAACTGACAATGTAAATTGTCAGCCCTGCCCCATTTATTTTGTAATATAGGGACAATGTTTGCGTCCAAAAGCGCTAAATTTTAGCATACGACTGCAAGCGGCTTGATGTTCTTTGCAAGTGTAAAACCTGCTTAGAAAATGAGAACGGTACTGATAGATAAGTTACTAGACCCATAATTTTTATTATCCATGATTTTGCAAGTTAGTTGGTCAATATCTTTTTTAATAAATAGCACTTTAAAGCGTATTTCTGCATTTATCATATTATATGTTTTAAACAGGTACAGTCTCCCGCTTAAAATTAGACATGTTTGTTAACCGTCCAAGCTATCGAGTTTAATATAATAGTCTTGGACAAAAGCTAGGTTCATACAGTCGCGAATTGCAAAATCGCCGCGAAACGTATTCCTATTGGGTTATTTAAAATGATATCGTAAAACTTTTGGTTTTATTAGATTTTATAAATGTACTTTACAAATTTTTGTATGCATACAGTTAGACACGATCTAAATGTCTTCTCTACTTTTAAGTTTGTGTGGCCCCAATGTTAATTAAGGGGCCCCTCTTTATTATATTCACTTAGCATGTGCTTATATATGTAGTATGAAAATAAAATGAAGTGAAAGAGCAAGTTTTTTAGAATTTTTCTTCAAAAACATGCTTAGAATACTCCTTGGATGCACATGTCACAAGGCAAATTTATTGCAAACAGCCCCCAAAAAAGTTAAGAGACCAACAATGAATAGGGGGGCTAGGCAGGGAGGAAATATGAGCGGAAAATGCTAAAAAACCATTTAGTCGGACTTTGAAATGATGAGTTTTTCACATTTTACAGCAATACCTCCTCTAAACGCTGTCTTCCCCGCACAACACCTATATTCGCCCAGGTCCAGTAACTTTCTTGGGGGTTGCTCTCAAGAAATTTTTCTTGTGCTTTATGCTTTGAAGGTTGTATGCATGCACAAGGAGAAGGAGAACTCCTTGTGATTGTGAGTGAGGGGGCACAAGCCCTCTTTGTTCTGGGGGTTCTTCTTCCCCTCCTGCATGCATACTATCACCCTCAATGCATTAACCACGGGAACTTTTTTTATGTTAAGCTTTCTGGTGTAATATTGTTGAGTATATTTCCTATTTATAATTTGTTTTGTTTGAGTTTTGTATCCAAATTGCTGTATAAATATTTATGTTGGAGATCATGTTTTTGCTTTCCCTTCTTTATCCTATTTTTTACCGTTCATAATTAAATAAAGTAATGTTTTATAACTTTTAATGCAAGGCTAAATCACTATCATATATTATTCTTATGAAAATTCACTACCATAATGCACTTGCCGCGTTCCGAACAATTATTTATTACTATGGTGGTTTGTTCGAAATTAAAAAAATTGGGGAAGAAAAATTTAATTTTAAATGTTTTTTTTCCAGATTTTCTGAATAATAACAAAAAAATATTTTAAATTGATTCGATAACGCCATTATTGAGGATTAACATGCACAAAAAATACATTTCCGAAATGTTTATGTTTTTATCTGAATGTGAAGGGGGGAGGGGCAAAATACCTTTAAATTTGGCCATTTTAAAATTCTTCATAAAATTGTCAATGTCTTGAAAACCGTAAACTTTTTGATCATATAGGGGTTTTCTGAAAGGGCTTGAGGTAGTCTATCTTCGTGTGACGTTTGACTTGCGACTTTTGGAACACCGGTATATATATTACTTAATATAATATTAAGAAAAGTTGTAGTTTAGTTATTGATCACTTTACGAGAGGTTCCGACGAAAAAGGAGCGTGGAAATGATGATAACTGAATTTGGGTAGAGGGAATTTCCAGTAAACATGCAGTGAAAGTTTGTTTGTTTGAATCAGCCTAAATCGTCTAAGCCAAGTCATTGGACAGAATATAAACACAGTTATAGTCCTCAAACGTTTAGAAATTTTTATCCCCTGATGACGCTAACTTGGTTTGCGAAACGATCGTCTGTTTTTTTTAATATGTTGCGGTGATTTGGGTTCTCCAAGTGTACGTATCAGTGCTCATCACAGGTTTCAATCTTCACATAGTGTCAGTCTACATACCTACACGCCCAACGATCCATTTGCGTGAGAGACCTTGTATGCTTATAATCAGTGGCGATTTCTCCTAGTGAGCTAGGTGTGCGTCGCACACCTGAAAATATAATCAAAATGTGCACAGTTAAATATGTTTTATTTGTTTTTCCCTTAGTCTTAATACACTACATATTTTATGAAAATCGATTTAATTTACTTATTTGATTTCATGAAGAATCGGTCAATAGTGACTTGGAATCAAGTAGGTACCACGTCTTCTAACATATTCAGAGAATACGATATGAGTAGGTCAATAGCAACGGGGAATGAATTCGGGTTAGGTGTGCGTTAATATTTCCGAACAACTTCAGCCGATGGAGCTGTATTGATATACAATGCAGTCCCCCCACTCACGTGTTTAAAAAAGTGAGGAAAATACCATTGATTTTAACACTGCAGTGAGCTGTAAAAATATCGCTCAAGACAAATGAAAGGAACGCCGGTCTAACCAACGTTGTGATAGCATTATTTACGAGCATTACGACTGGGCTTGCAAAGACCACAGTATACTAGAATCAAAGACTATAATACATTTTAGTGAATTTTCGTAGAAAAAATTCACTAATGGGGAGATCCCGACTTTTGAATCTTGAAAGAATTTTTGCAAATGAGAGCGAATTAGGACCCCTAGAACCCATATCCGGGGTCAGTTTCAGTTTTTATATGTATATATATATATATATATATATATATATATATATATATATATATATATATATATATATATATATATATATATATATATATATATATATATATATATATATATATATATATATATATATATATATATATATATATATATATATATATATATATATGTGTGTGTGTGTCACACCGATAACACAAAAAATAATCGGACGATTTTGATAAAATTTGGCATGTGCCTTCCTTTTGTAAATGGCTTGGATAAGGTCGTTAGTCAGGAAAATCGGACGAGGTGTTCTGGAAAAATTTTGAGTTTTCATTCGAAAATTTTTTTTATCTAAAACAATAAGGAAACTATGATAACCAAATTCGGTAGGTAGGTTAACGATATAAAAAGTAAACTATACACCAAAATTTAGATTTCTATGTTACAAGAAAAAAAGTTATAATAAAATATTTTGTGCCAGATCATTTCTATGAAAATTCACTACCATAACGCACTTGCGCGTCCAGGTTTTTTACACATTTTATTATTTAGTACCGTATTAACATTGAACTACTTTTAATGTTTTCAGTTTTCACCCCTTTCCGGACGGTGCTAACACTAACATAAATTTGTGTGAAAAGAAGTGGTTGTATAATAATTCAATGTTCTTTTCGTGTTTTAAAGTTTTAAGTGATTTTTTAATTTGTTAGTGTCGCGGTGGGAGATTAATTTATTTACCTACGTATTATTCCCATATAGGTACAATATATGTAGGTACATTTAGTGTTCATAATTAGTGAATTTTTATTTTAAAAAATTCACTAACAGAGAGGTATCGATGGTGAGACTTTGAAAAAAAATTTTCAAATGAGCGCCAATTAGGACCCCTAGAACCCAAATCCGGGGTCAGTTTCAGTTTCAGTTTTTATATGTTTATATATATATATATATATATATATATATATATATATATATATATATATATATATATATATATATATATATATGTGTGTGTGTGTGTGTGTGTGTGTGTATCCGTCTGATAACTCAAAAAATAATTAACCGATTTCAATGAAACTCGGCAAGTGCCTTTATTTTATTAATGGCTTGGATGAGTTCGTTAGCCAGGAAAATTGGACGGGGTTTTCCGGGAAAATTTTGAGTTTTCTTTCAAAAAAAATTTTTTTCTCCAAAAATAACAAATATGTTTTAATGAAATGTACTATATATGTTGCCTTAAGAGAGACCTTACTACGTACCAAAATTTAACTTTCTAAGTTTATAGAAAATTGAGTTATTCAAATTTTAAATTTTATTTTGAAAAAAAAATTTTGCTCCGAAAATTACAAAGTTATTTCAATGAAATTTGGTGGATATCTTGCCCTAGGAAAGACCTTCCTACACACCAAAATTAAACTTTCTAAGTTTAAAAAAATTGAGTTATTCAAATTTGAAGCATTTAATTAAAATTCACTACCATAACGCACTTGCTGCGTCCCGAGATTTTTTTTTAAACCACCACTATCAGCAACTCGTTACCGCACACCCGAACTTTTTGGTCAGGAGACGCCACTGCTTATAATACATATATTTGATTATAATAAGCCCTGTAACATCCCTTGCTTGGTTTCATAAGAGAAATGTTTGAGGTATAGCGATCTATCAGGACCTCACAAACCACCTGGCCACATTATTCGGAGATATCATTTTCTCCTCGCTGGTTCTCCCAATTACCGGAAGTGTTTTTCCACTGTTGTTGCGAGTCTTCAATTGATCTTGTTGAGTTTTTTTGTACATTCTTTCCTGAAAGTCGTTAATCTAAATGGCTACAGTTTAAGAAAATATCCCCTGGTTATTTGACAAGTCGGTAAATGTGGCAAATAGCTGTATTCACAGTAAAAATGACCCCAGGCCTTTCCCATCTATAAACGTCAATGTAATGACATTATCTGCGATGACTATCCGTAAAGAGAATCGATTCGAGAATGATCACTAAACGTACGAAATTATAGGACGTTACGACTGAATACGGCAACAAAACAACACATTATGAGCTTTTCAGTTTGTTACATTTTGATTGACTTTTTCGTTAGTGCGAATGAACAGCACATTGATTTTTTTATTCTGTAAGCACATACGCCATTTAATTTTACACGGTTTTGCGCTTTGTCAAACTAGGTTTGTTTTAGCTTATGTTCGTAGAAATAACACACTTGTGACATGGTGTGAGTTTTAGCTTTCAAGAATGCATTCAATTAAAAAAAGTCGGGACGCAGCAAGTGCGTTATGGTAGTGAATTTTCATAGAAATTATCTGGCACCAAATATTTTATTATAACTTTTTTTTCTAACATAAAAATCTAAATTTTGGTGTATAGTTTACTTTTTATATCGCAAATATACCTACTAAATTTGGTTATCATAGATTTTTTATTTTTTGAGTTAAAATTGTTTTCGAAAGGAAGCTCAAAATTTTCCCGGAAAATCTCGTCCGATGTTCTTGGCTTACGAACATATTCAAGCCACTTACAAAAGGAAGGTACATACCAAATTTGATCAAGATCGGCCCATTTTTTTTGAGTTATCGCTGTGATACCTATATATATATATATATATATATATATATATATATATATATATATATATATATATATATATATATATATATATTGAAACTGACCACGGATATGGGTTCTAGGGGTCTAGGGTTTTTTTTCAAAATTCAAAAGTCTGAATCTCCCCATTGGTGAATTTTTTCTACCAAAATTCACTAAAATTTAAACAGGTTGCAGAAAAGAAAACAAACTCTTCTGAAGTTACAAATCTCCACTGTGGAACGGTTTTACCAACAAGAAGTCTTAAAAGTATTTATCTTTCCATTAGTGGTGTTTTCAACAAAAAGCCACTAAACAAAAATTACCGGATTTGCACAATCTGATCATATAACGTTAAGATTGAATCAAAGACAAAAAAAAAAGACAAAAAAAGTTGAAAGAGAAATTCAATCATAACTGAGATCTGAACCAATACCCCTTTGCCCATAAGCTACTTATGAAAGCCCCAGCGCTAACGAAGCTTGGAAAGCAAAGTATAATCACAGGCAGATAACGCATAATGGTTTCCAGTTATTTATTCGTAATATATGTGAGGTGTATTTGAGAGGCATTTTGCAACTATTTTACCAAATGAGAAAAGTAACATAAATCAAGAATATTCTAGTATACATTTCTTGCAATATTTATCAATGATAAACCGCATTATACCACTTTTCACGTTTTAAATCTCCAGTCTGATATTTACAGAAGAAAAATGATCTGGCACGAAATATTTTACTATAACTTTTTTTCTTGTAACATAAAAATCTAAATTTTGGTGTATGGTTTACTTTTTATATCGTAAATCTACCTACTAAATTTGGTTACCATAGCTTTTTTATGTTTTGAGATAAGAATTTTTTTCGAAAGAAAACTCAAAATTTTCCCGGAAAACCTAGTCCTATTTTCCTGGCTAACGAACTGCTCCAAGCCACTTTACAAACGGAAGGAACGTACTAAATTTGATCAAAATCCGCCTATTATTTTTTGAGTTATCGGTGTGATATATATATATATATATATATATATATATATATATATATATATATATATATATATATATATATATATATATATATATAACATATAAAAATTGAAACTGATCCCAGATATGGGTTCTAGGGGTCCTAGTTCGCGCTCATTTACAAAAAATTTTTCAAAATTGAAAAGTCGGGATCTCCCCATTAATGAATTTTATCTAAGAAAATTCACTAATATGAATTGGACCAATATAACCAATATACAAGGTATTCTAATGTTCTGAGGATCCAATATTCCGAATTGGGATTTAGCAAAAATGGTTGCTTGTTGCTTCAAAAACACAGTTTTTCATCATATCTGCGAAGAAAGACTTACAGGACTAGTATAATGTACAGCGTGTCCACTTTCGATGCTCGTTATTGGTAGGATATCGGTTATTATAAGCGATAGAACAACAGTCATATGGGGAATGTTTTGCGGAATTCAATGCTCGCAACCAATGTCATTTCAATTGCACCCTCTCTTTCTTCGAAATTGAGATATGTTGAAAAAACTAAATTTTGTTATCGCTTTTGATTTTTCACATTATTGAAACTTGACACTTTTTTACGACAAATTCGTTTGTTTCAACAGAAACCGCCTATTTTCATTTGTTTTCAAGTTATCAGTACTATTTGTTGTTTTTCTTATGGCGACCATTTTAGTGAATTTTTATTAAAAAAAATTCACTATTAGAGAGGTTTCGATAGTGAGACTTTCCAAAAATTTTTTAAATGAGCGCGAATTTTGGCCCCTAGAACCCATATCCGGGGTCAGTTTCGGTTTATATATATATATATATATATATATATATATATATATATATATATATATATATATATATATATATATATATATATATATATCCAACCGATAACTCAAAAAATAATTAACCAATTTTGATGAAACTCGGCAAGTGCCTTTCTTTTATTAATAGCTTGGATTATTTCGTTAGCCAGGAAAATTGGACAAGGGTTTCCGAGAAAATTTTGAGTTTTCTTCAGAAAAAAAATTTTTTCTCCGAAAATTACAAAGATATTTCGATGAAATTTGGTCTACGTGTTTCTTTGGGAAAGGCCTAAATATTTAGCAAAATTCAGCTTTCTAAATTTACAGAAAATTGAGCTATCCAAATTTGAAACATTTATTTTTAAGATCACCGCGTTTCATTGACAATGGCAAACCTGGCTTATATGATATGAAGTATGTCTGAGCGTTGCCTGGCAACGGAACATTTGATATTATTGCGCAGGTCTGTTACACGCTGTTACTGACGTTTATCGTATGGTATTAGATTGTTTTATCTGTTTCAGTTGACACATTATTTGTGTTATTTGGTAATTTTTATATACAAGTGCAAATTATTCCTTTATGATTTTATTAATGTTAGTGGCTGGACTAAACAGTGTTTGTTACGTTTTATCAACACATATAAAAGATGTTGGCGGTAGTTTTAGTTAAGTTTATGGTTTAACGGTTCATAATTTTTAGCTTATTTTCGTACAAAAAATTCGTCAATGAAAAGACCGCGACTTTAGAATTTTAAAAAGACTTCTTCAAATGAGCGCAAACTAGGCCCCCTGGAATCCATTTACGTTCAGTTTTGATCTGTTTACATATATACAGGGTGAAGCATTTCTACGGTAAAGCTATATATAATTATTATGATACAAGAGACGAGAAAAAATTGTATAAGTTAATTATAGGGTGTCTTGAGCTGCATCTTATAAAATTATTTTGACAATCACAGGCTGGCCCATAAGTCGTTGGTGATCCCTACAATTTTTTTTCGAAGACCCTTATTTTATTGCATTTTTTATTGAAATATGTTTGGAAGAAAAAAAATAAAGACGCAGTAAGTGCGTTTTGGTAGCAAATTTTCATTAAATGCTTCAAATTTTAATAACTTAATTTGCTATTAACCTAAGGTTTGTTGGCTAGGAAACCAACATTTAAAGTTTATTGTCGGAAAATGTTTGTACATTTTCAAACAATAAGTTATTTTGATAAAATATGGCACATTGTTTCTACTATACAGGTTATACCGGTAACCAATTTGATGACTGCTTGCATTAAAAAGACATATTTGCTATTCAAAGCATTTTTATAAAAATTCACTGCCATAACGCACTTGCTGCGTCCAGACATTTTTTAATTTTTAGTAGGTTAGATAGCCCTCGAAGAGAGCTTTGCAATGAAGTAAGGCATGTCTTATGGATCCTCATTTATACCAACGAGATATATTAACTGACTCTTGTATGCTATGAAATGAAAGGACGGTGTGACATACATGATCAGCTCTGTCAATATTGACATGTAAAAGTGGAATTGGTAAGTTAGTATTTTGATTATTTTTATTGCCGGACGAGTAAAAATACAATACACAGAAAACTTGCCTGCGATTCAGTCTCCCTCACGGTATCGATCTCTACCTTAAACTCAGTATATAAGGTGATGTTTAGTAGTAAACAGTTTATAATTTTTCATCCTCTGATAACACTACCCTTGTTAGTGAAACCATCGTCTGGTCTTTGAAGAGATATGTTGTGGTGATTTGGGTTCTCCAAGTGTACTTATACAAAATCTGTGTTATTATAACTCAATCAAAATGTAAAACCTGCGTAAAACGGAACTTAATTTGGTTCTGGTACTCGAAATCTCAAATAGATGTAGCAATGTCGAATGCAACCAGCGTCTTTTAGCGATTTTCTATTAATTAATTACATAAAAACTGAGACTTTAGAGATGATCTCCCTCGAGATTTGGGGAGTAGGAAGATGAGGCCGCGTAATCAAGCTACAACAACCCGACCCACCTTTGTCCACCGCTCTAAGGAGTAGACAGGTTGAGGCCTTAGAGTTCATGTCCTTACATATTTCCTTTACCTCTTGAAAATGGCTGCAAAACAGGTGCCGAAACGTCGAGTTTTAATAAATTCTGGACGCGGTTCAACCCGAGAAGCAAGCATGTCTCACATTAAAGACCGCGGAAATCTTTCCGAACATTTAATTCGCCTCTAAGGGGAGGAAATTTTATCTTATACCAAAACTTACGGCAAACCTCTCATCTGCAAATCCCGTCTCGTTTGTGACCTCACCTTGCTAAAAGCTTGCCGTGATCATCATGTGGTCCCAAAATCTTTTCAACTTAAACACCACACCATATCATATACCATATCCAACATTTTAAAAGGAACAGGCCTTGCTCTTCTTAGAAATTCCATTCACGAGACAAGACGACACCGTAACACTACCAGTACACTGCTTTACGACACGTACATAAAAATACACACATTCAAAATACACCCTAAACTTTAGAACACTCTAGACAGACTCTCACAAAGTAAAGCAGACCATGTTACACAACAAAAGACGGACGTACAGAAAAGAAAATTACACCATCTTCTAGACAACAAACATCTCAAACAACACTCGCATCATGCCAATCTTACTACAGTAGTTCACAACCTTGCAAAATCCAACATAAGTGACGTCGCCATCAAAGTTATATCCAAAGGTTTTAATTTTGCACCAACCCCTAAATTCATCCCAATAGAAAATATAATTTCTCAATCAAAAATGGTATAATACACCTACCGACTGATGAAGCTGAAATTACGACAGGACATTGCCAGGATATTACGTTCCGCCAAACCTCCACCTTCCAACCTTTCTTCTCACGAACGACTGTCAATCAGAGACCTAAACTGAAACACGGAAATTATAATCCTATCAGCAGACAAAGGCAACGCTACAGTCATACTCGACAAGACAGACTATATACAAAAGATGGACAATATACTAAACAGCACAGACTACAAACAAATCCCTAACGACCCTACAACTTATCTTGAAAAGAAAATCAAAACTATTATTAACAACTGCCAACTCAGTCCCGACATTAAAAAAGAAGTAATCCCTCGCGAAAAACCATCTCGCATCCCTAGAAAATACGGTCTCCCGAAAATTCATAGGCCTGATATTTCCCTTCGCCCTATCGTAAGTGCCCACCGTTCACCCACAAAAAAACCTGCAAAACATCTAGCCAAAACTTTCCAACCATTAGTAGAAAGCACTAGATCCTATGTCAAAAACTCCACCCATTTCATTGACCTTCTTCAAAACAACACCATTTCTCAAAACGACATCCTAGTTAGCTTTGATATTGTTTCCTTATTCACTAATATACATCTATCTCAAAAGCTTGACATTCTCAAAAATAAACACAATATTTCACACGTAACCTTAGCTCTTCTAGAGCAGTGCACGTCTAACACTTATTTCCTTTTTCAAAACAAATTTTACAAACAAGTTAGAGGTGCTCCAATGGGTCCACCACTCTCTCCTGCATTGGCTACCATTTTAATGGAAAACTTCGAGACACAAGCCCTCATTTCATCCCAGCTTAAACCAACCTGCTGGCTAAGATACGTTGACTACATTTTCGCTATCTGGCACTCGGTAAATAATTTCTAGGCGAATTCCTTTCTTACCTAAATAACATCAACCCCCAAATCTAGTTCACCATGGAAATAGAAAATAATTTTTCGTTGCCTTTCTTAGATGTACGCATCACTAAAAACCCAGCCAGAGGCTTTTCTTACACAGTGTACCGAAAACCAACCCACATTAATCGTTATCTTAAAGCCCAATCTCACTATCACCCATCTCAACTAAATTCCGTGGTTCGAACACTAGTAACACGAGCACTTAGACTAACGGACAACAACAAAAAATAGAAAGAATTAAACTTTTTAAGACAAACATTGCCAGAAAACGGATACGAAAAAATCACATACAACGAAACATTAGGAACGCACAAGAACAAACCACTACACCACAACAAGAACAAACAGAGTCCACACAACAACACACAGCGTTTTTACAATACATTAAAGGTGTCACCGACAAAATCAGCCGAATTTTTTTAACCCATAATATTACAAGACAGAAAATAATGGACTCAACTAGGGGAGGCCTATGTCCAGCAGTGGACACAGAGGGCTGATTAATGATGATGATGATGATAATATTAAAACCATATTCACAACAGATCAAAAACTGTCAAATCCTATAAAAACTCCCAAGGATACGATTACAAAAGAATCCCACGGAGTTTACGAAATTCCTTGTTCTGACTGTTCCCGATCTTATGTAGGACAAACAAATAGACGCATCCACAATAGAATATACGAACACACCCTCGCAGTTAGAAAATCTGACCCCTCATCGGCGCTGGCCATGTATCATATTCATACAGGACACAAAATAGACTTCGACAATGCCAAAACGATAGTCCCGGTTTACAATTTCAAAACCAGAATTATCCGCGAAGGAATCAAGATCGAAAAACGCCCCGATTGTTTGAGTAAGAGAGATGATGGTCTTCGTCTTCCGATTACTTGGAAACCTATTATATCTTCATTGCAAACACACAAAAAGACAATAAATTCAATAGACAATTTTATTGTCCCATTACCTAACTCAACAAATACCTGCAATCCTCTTAATCCTTTAAGTACCGTGATAAAAGCCGCTGATTAAACAAATACCTGCAATCCTCTTAAACCTTTAAGTACCGTGATGAAAGTCCTTGAATTAATTGACCGCGACTCGACTCATAACACCGATAACGAAGCAGGAGGACGAAACGATACATAAGGTACAAGGCTTGCCACGAACTGCCAGATCTCTCATAGGCCTAGGGTTGAACACACCGAGACCTGAGAGATGATCTCCGGCGATATTTGGAAAGTAGGCAGATTGAGGCCCCGTAATCGAGCTACGACAACCCAACCCAGCTTTATCCACCGCTCTGAGGAGTAGGCAGATTAAGCTCTAAGCTCATGTCCTTACATATTTCCTTTACCTCTTGAAAATGGCTCAAAAATTGGAGCCGAAATGTCGAGTTTTAATAAATTCTGGACGCGGTTCAATATATATGTATATGTGTATGTGTGTGTGTGTCCGAGCGATAACAAAAAATACTAAACGAAACTTGGCAAATATCTTCACTGTGTTAGGACCACGGACGAGTGGTAACCAGCCCGGTCGAACCCGTTTTTCTACAAAAAAAAAATCATTTATTTTTCTGGAAAAAAAATTGTATCTCAAAACAAACAAGCACAGCTATTTTCATCAAATTTTGTAGGTATCTTGCATTGGTAAATATACCAAAATATTATATACCAAAATTTAACTTTCTAGGCTTATAGCAAATTTTATGTTGTCCTGTTTTCAGGTAAAATTAGTATTCCAATTAAATCTGGATATATTCAGCTGTTGTAGCCTCCGACTGAATGATGTATATTGGTTGTAAAATAGACTTCATCCTTTAAGTAGCTGCACTGAACTTTCCTAATATTTTATTTTTCCACATACGTATCGCCGAGCGAATGTAGCGAACTGTATAGGAATTAGAAGTTGGGAAAAGTGGCTGGATTAACAAGGGCTTATGTGGAAGCTGTTCTTCGGTGCTCGCGTCATGTTTAGATTCGATTTGTAGGACGGATATTGCCATTCGTTATCCTGATTACGCTTCGTTCAATCAATGTGTGCCATGGCCGTGTTGTGTCGCCATTGCTCTCTCGTTCACAGTCCCTGACGTTCCGCACTAATCATTGGACACATTCGTCGTTCTCTCCTCGTCCACAAATGTTGAATGTTTGTGTGTTTGTCAGCCTAGACAATTCTACTTATTTTCGTTTGTTTCCGTCCGCGTCCAACGCTGGACGTTGTAATCATTACAGTTTACATCTACACCAGTAACAACGAATTATACGCTCGTTTCACCAAACTCGATATTTTTCAAGTAAACAAATTTTTAACCAGCTTCCGCAGCTGTTCAAGCTTGAGGTGCATTTTGTGCTCTTTTACAAACACAGCTGAAATGGCATTAAAGAGTGCGCCGAAAACACTTTTTTTTTTCAAATCGTAATATGGAAGAAAATTGAATCGACTGATGTCTTCCGGACGGCAGATATTTTTTTAAACGTCCTTCCTAGTGATGGGCGATTATGAATGATACAATCGAAATATCTCGATTATGCTGGTATAAACGATCATTTGATTATGACGAGATCATGCGTTATTCGTTAAAATCATTCGGTATAATAATTTGATTCGTTTGGACTCGCAACTCATACTCATAACCGATTTTAAATAAGAAACGTGTATCGAATTAATTCTAATCGGTAGGCAACACATATTGGTAGATCAAATATAACAGCTCAGTGGTAGGCCGACGGGAATTAATTTGGCGTAAAAAACAAAAACAAAAAAATGAACGGTTATGTTACTTATGTTTTAACGTTCGTTTAATTACTTTTGAGTTTTATGAAATAAAAAAAATAATTATAATAAAATTAAATGAAACTGGAATCAATACAGAAACAATCAAATAGTTTTAAATCTCCACTACGAGTTTGTGTTTAAAAATACAGTCTGGTCCGAATGTTTGCCCGAAAGTCGATTCCTTCTTGCACTTGTGATAAAACCAGTTTTGAAAAGCATCATTTCAGAAGGTACAGGTGTAGCCGGTGCACAAAGATATTTTGTGTGCATTCTGTACAATTCATAAGATACATTTTAGTTTTCTGACCAAAAGTGAAGTGGATTGTTGGAACGAGGTACATTCGGCATGGATAAATATTGTTTCACTGTCAGAATCGCTTTTGTAGTCGGTAAAGAGGTCATTATATCAGTTGACTGCGCTATTTTGTTGTCAAAATTCCCATAACATATAGACATCACTGGCCTTCGAACTTCGAGGATGTGCTTTAGGCATAGCCGCTGGCTGTTCAACTACGATGTTTGCAAAAGACCCCCCAAGTTCTTCTAGTACCCTGTAAGACATTATTGAAATAATTTTATTTATTATAATAAATAAAATATAAAATTATAAATACATTGTTATGAATAGTTACAATATTATTTGTTTCCAACTGTTTAAATCAAAAGTGCCGTCAGTCATTTCATTGGTAGGTTGAAATCTTGATAACTGAACTACTCAATCGTGCTCCTTAGTTTCTTCTGCGGTCGATTTCGTAATTAGTAACACAAATTTCATGCAAATCATTCATAATCGATATCTCGAAATATAATTCGATCATTGTGGTTGGTTATTTTGATCAATTCGATTATGGAAATATATCGATTATGCCCAACACTAGTCCTTCCGAGTCCAGCCGCTCGTTGAGTCCATGACTTCTTGGCGCATGCGTACAAGAGAAATGTACGAGATGTAGATAAGTTAGTTTAGGTTTATAAATCTTCATTATAAGTGATTTAAGTATTTAATTATATAAATTACAAGCTTGTTGTCTTAGTGGCCTTGTGGTTAGTGCGTTGGACTGCTAATCGAAGGTTCCCGGTTCGATTAATGGCATGTACTTTTCTTGTTTGTGGTTTTCGTTTTTATGCGTCTTATTCTGTACGTTCACATGTGGGAATTTGTATTTTGCAAAGCTTATTTATTATATAGTTAATGCTAATTAATTTATATGTCTGTATATTTTGCTCGGTACTTTTTAAAACTTGGGTTTTTTACTAGTGTATTTTGACCTGCCACCATTATTGTATTTTTCGGTATAAAAAGTGGTCAAATAAATGTATCTATCTATCTAACTCGTGTAGTTGCAGACACAGCAAGTCGCAAATTTGGTAAGCAGGTTCAAATTGTAAAGTAAAGTGAAAGTAAAAATGTATCAAAATTTAGATCTCTACGTTGAAAGCAAAAATATTTTGGTTTTGTGCATTTCTGTGGTCATCAGTGGGACCACATTTTTTTAAATGTCTATAATTTTTTTCCTTTTAACTTATAGATCTGAATTTTGGCATGTAGGGTAAGTTTAGTTGTGTAAATCTAAGTATCAAATTTGGTTGCAATAACTTTGTTATTTTCGGAGATACAAAAATTTCCCGAAAGAGACCCCAAAATTTTCCAGGAAAAAACTGGTCCGATTTCCTGGCTAACGAACTTGTCCAAGCCACTTGCAAACGGAAGGCACCTACGAAATTTTATCAAAACCACTCCTTTATTTTTTGAGTTATGGGTGTGATATATATATATATATATATATATATATATATATATATATATATATATATATATATATATATATATATATATATATATATATATATATATATATATATATATATATTATAATTCATTATTCAGCAAAAAATAGTTTTTGTGGAAAACGCTGAGACACGTGAAGTTTAATTTGCCGAACATTATCTTATAATCATAGGTAAAAAAAATAATTCCCACCATTTTACACCCTACATTTTTTCATCACAATTCGATGGATCACATTTTTCTGAATGTGAAGATACCCCCATATGTACGGTCTAACCTTACATTTTTTTAATACAGAGTGGAAATTCAATACCGGAATATTAAAACTAAACACCCTGAAATTCAAATTTCGAAAATAAACTTAATAAAAACGTCCCTTTCTTATAATAAATGTTCAAAGTGTTCTCCATTCACTTGCACACGACAAAATAATTTACTCTGGAATTATTTCCTAACTATGTTCAACACGTCAGGCGTTACGTTCCTAATTTCTGTTGTTATTTTCATTTTCAAATCATCTAAATCAGCAGGTTGCGTTCTGTACACTATGTTTTTAAGATCTCCCAATAAAAAGAAATCAAGAGGTGTACGATCTGGTGATCTAGCGGGCCATTCTACGAAACCTCTTCGTCCAATCCATCTTTGTGGAACAACTTCGTGTAAATGTTCCCGTACTTGAATAGCAAAGTGAGGCACCGTCTTGCTGAAACCATATCCTTTAATGGGGAATATTAGGTTCCATTAAATTTCGATACAACAAAGTTGTCATCATAGAATGAAAATTTCTAACTACTTTCTACTAAAATACTACCTTTTATATAGGGTCTTAGGTAAGGAACGATACCGAGAGTGAGATTAAACCGCAGGCAAATTTGTATTTAAAATACATACACAGAAAATTTTCCTGCGATTTAATCTCCCTCTCGGTATCGTTCTGTACCTAAGACTCAGTATAAAAGGTGGTGTTTTAGAAGAAAGTAGTTAGAATTTTTTATCCTCTGATGACACTAACTTTGTTAGTGAAATGACCGTCAGGTCTTTAAAAAGATGTGTTGTGGTGATTTGGATTCTCAAAGTGTACTTATTAAAAACACCCGTTAGATAACTTACACGTACAGGATGTAACTTGATGTTCAGTAATAGATAACGGAAATTTATACAGTTGTATCTTCCGGTATTTACTGAATACATAGCTGTTAGCAAAATATCGTATATAAAGTCTTACAAAATGCATCAGTATTGACAAATGATGTATTTAAATATATGGATATTTCTGCTCACAGTCTCTGTCGGTTCATAGCAAGGCAAGGTTTTTCAATGATATCCATTTATCAAGGAAAATTCATCAATCAAAAGGTGCAGCAGCTTGAATGTACACAATTCCACCATCTGCTTGTTTACTGACCTGATATATATCTATCTAAATGATGTTGAAGAAATCGTACATTTCGAGGCTCACTTTTTTAGCTAAAACATATTTGTACGCTGGTAGAAATTTAGTAGCTATGTTATATTTGAGACACATATTTATGCAAAAAATTATACAAACTTTTGAATTTTGTATTGTGACTTTCCTTCATTCTTTAAAAAATTGATAAAAAAACTAACTTTAGTTCTAAACGAAACTGGAAACTGGTGTAGCCCAAAAAACTGGTCCGATTTGTCTGGCCAACGAAACTGTTCAAGCTATGTACCCACCTAGCAAGATATAATTATTCACAAAATCTTTCCGACATAAATTTACATTAAAATTTGCAATTTTTACAATAACTTATTTAACATTTATTACCAAAATGTTACAAAAATCTTACAATCAATGATTTCTATCGAGACACAAAAAATGTTTTGCGAAAATTGACTAACTATTTTTTTGTACAAAAAATTTGCCTAAGGAATACATAAAATTCAAATTATATACCTAATCTGTAAGTAAGTTTAAAAAATTGGAAAATGCAGAATAGTATTGCCAAAACTAGAGTCTTTAGGTATAGCGACTTGTTCAATTTTAAAAATTGAGTTAAGACAGTTCGAATTTTTCCAAATTCAGTCACTATTTGAGAGCACTCCGTATACGGCATCTCGATTTTTTCGACAAATATCATTAAACGAAAACCTCTGTGAATGCGTCATTTTTATGAGGCCCCAATCTATTGGTAAATATAATTGCAAACCTCCCAAAATGGGTCATTTTCATGGGACTACGATTTCCATTGGTAAAAACGCCGTATCACAACTTTTGATATGCTCCAAAACGTAAAAAGCTGAAAAACAATTGAAATAACTCGAAAACTATGGGCGACATAAATGTATTCTCCTTCAAGCATGGATTAAAGTTTGATGAAAAATGCAATTGCTACAATAAATAGGCTATTCAATTAAAAAAAAGGGGACTTGTACCACCAACGACTTATGTGCCACTCTATGATTGTCAATATAATTTTATAAGATGCAGCTCAAAAAAACCTATAAGTAACTTTTATAATATTTTCCTGTATCTTGTATAATACCGATATATTGAGCTTTACAGAAGAAATGCACCACCTTGGAGATATCTAAACATGTAGAAACTGAAATTGACCCCGGAGGTGCTTAGTTTGCACTGCTTTCAAGAAATATATATAAAAAATTAACGTGGCGGTCTTCTCAACAACCTTTTTTTTTCTACGAAAATTCGCGAAAAAGCATGTACATGTCCCCCTCAATATTAAAGTTAAAGTGTTTCTTAAAAAAAATCTCTGGACGCAAATCGGTCTGTTTCGTTTTCGCCACCCTGTATAAGGTGATGTTAGTTTTTAAAGTAGTTAGAATTTTTCATCCTCTGATGACGCTAACTTAGTTTGTGAAACGATCGTCCGGTCTTTTAAATTTTGTTGTGGTAAACCCAAATCACAACACATCTTTTTAAAGACCTGACGCTAACTTTATTAGTGAAACGATCGTCAGGCTTTTAGAAAGATGTGTTGTAGTGATTTGGGTTTTACAAGTGTACTTATCAGTGCTTATCACAGGATCCAATCTTCACTTAGTTAACATATACCTACAAAAAATTTTTATTATTGGCTAGAATTATATCTACATCTTACTTTTTACACGAATTAGCGTTTTCAGTTACACGAAGAGCCAATTAATAAAAGGACAGTTAAAAGAAATTTTAATCACCGCGATTGAAAACACTGTCGTTTTCCTTTTACCAAACTTCAAGTCGTAACTATAAGGAATCAATGACTGTGGATTGTAGATTGCACAAGATGATGGTCTTATCAGTTTTCCGGTAACCCGCTTCAATTAGGCCAGGAAATGAGAATCCTCTAATCTGATTCCCACCGTCTTCCTCGCCGACATTTTCTTCACTCAATTTTCTCTCGTCTTCATGTTCATGCATTAACTTCTCTAACTATAAAAATGTTTTCCTCGCTGCAGGGAATTTTTAATTTAGACTATTTTAAAGGTGGATCTGCTGTAACTAAGCTTTCATAAATAAAACAAGCAATTTGTGTTGTTTTTAAACGTATCAGGTCATGCAAATCGGTTTACAGTTATTGCTTATCGTTCGTCGACTAGTATCAACATTTACCATAGGTAAAATTACGGATTTTTATCTACACCAACTGATTATTTAACAGATTTGGCACGCAGCAAATGCGTTATAATAACGAATTTTCATAATAATTGTAACTTATTAGTGCGGCATATTGCCAAAATTAGTACTTTAAATTCAAACAGACCTAAAATTTAAATAATACGAGGGTCAATCAAAAACACAAAGTAAATCCAATTAATGTAATTAACCAAATAAATACGAATTATTTAAATCACGAGGAAAAACACGTACTAATAAATCTTTTAACGAAATACCAAGACATGTTTCTAAATAAAGACGAAGCTTTGAGACACACAAAGGTAATGTAACATAGAATAAGAAAAATATAATATAATATATTCAAAATTATATACAGGTGGCGCATTGAAAACGAAACGAAATTTGCGTCCAGAATTTTTTTTTAAGAAACGCTGAAACACGTCATTTTTAATATTGAAAGGGACATATTTTGACATTAAACTCAACTTTGTCACATCAACCCCTTAAGGGTGGTGATAACAACCCTTATATTTTAAAAAGGAAACATGGGTCGAGTGGTACACCATTTGAAAGCTCTTTCTTTCCTGAATTCAGCACACTAGATTTTTTGGAAGTTTTATCAACTCGTTTAAAAATTATTCACAGTTGGATTTGCAAGAAAGTATTTCATTCATTGTGATAAGAAGTGCACTAATTAGTCAATTTTTCGTTAGAAAACCTAAAAACAAAACAAAACGTTCAAAAATGTTTATTCAGTTAAGCAAGTGTTAAAATTGTTGACCACTAGCTTCTATACAAAAGTACCAATTTTGTTCAAAACGAGCTCTGACATTCTGGAGCATTTGTGGAGTTATTAGACGGCATTCTTTAACAATGCGTCGTCGTAATTCTTCCAGAGATTCCGGTTCTGTTGTGTAAATTTTACTCTTTAAATGGCCCCATAGAAAGAAGTCTAAAGGAGTTAAATCCGGTGATCTAGGGGCCACTCAATAGCACCTCTACGCCCAATACATTGTCCTGGAAACTCTCTGTTCAAAAACTCCCTGACACGTTGTGAAAAATGCGGAGGAGCTCCATCTTGTTGAAACACCAATTGATTTTCTTGATTGAGATCATCATTTTAAACATTGTCAATTAGTAGAGGGTAAACGATACCTCCAAATACGTTTCGCCACGATTAAACGGTTTCCAAAAATGCCAGTCCAGACATTCAATTTCTGTGGAACCAGTAAATTTTGGAATTTTTTCTACTCTTTAAATGGCCCCATAGAAAGAAGTCTAAAAGAGTTAAATCCGGTGATCTAGGGGGCTACTCAGTAGCACCTCTATGCCCAATCCATTGCTCTGGAAACTGTCTGTTCAAAGACTCCATAACCCGTTGTGAAAAATGCGGAGGAGTTCCATATTGCTGAAACACTAATTGATTTTCTTGATAGCGATCATCATTTTCAACAATGTCAATTAGTAGAGGGTAAACGATATCTTCTAGTAACTCCAAATACGTTTCGATACTCAAATTGCCATCAAGAAAAATTGGTCCGATTAAACGGTCTCCAAAAATGCCAGTCCAGACACTCAATTTCTGTGGAGTTTGAGTGTGGACTTCGTGAAAATTTCTTGGATTATTATCTGCCCAATAACGACAATTATGACGATTGACTGTAGAGTTTAATAAAAACGTATACTCGTCTGAAAAACAGATATCGAACAGAAAGTTCCCGTTATCAGCTATTCGTGCAGTCATAACTTCACAAAACTCCAGCCGCCGATCAAAATCATCTTCATTCAGTTGTACAAAATGAATTTTATACGGGTGAAATTTATGATGCTTCAATATTCGCTGAATAGTTCTTCTTTTGATGTTTGAAACAGTGGCCAATTTTCTCGTGCTTAAAGTTGAGTCTGCAGCAATTTGTCCTAAAACTTCAATCTCAGTGGTCTCATTTCTAACCGGAAATTCACGTTAAGGATCCCCTTTTTTGTTGGCTACTGAACCACTTTGTCGAAACTTTTGCAACTAACTCCAAAATATATTTTCTGTTAACATGTCTGTTCGGATGTCGTTCATTAAACAAATTTGCGGTACGGTTGTCACAGTCATCGTTTTTGAAAAAAAGAGTAATTATTTCAACTCTTTTTTCTACAGAATACACTATTGTGAAATTAATTTTCGGTAGTACTATCAAGTATCAATACCGATAAACTGAAATAATAAACCGCATTCCGCTAAGAAATGTTCTGATAGTCAATTTTTTGTTTACAAACCAACAAAACATTGACTATCAGCACAATTCTTATCGGAATGAGTGAAATGCGTTTTGCATCTTCAACTGCGAATAATTTTTAAAAGAGTTAATAAAACGTCCAAAAAAATTAGTGTGCTGAATTCAGAAAAGAAAGAGCTTTCAAATGATGTAACACTTGACCCATGTTTCCCATTTAAAATATAAGGGTTGTTATCACCACCCTTAAGGGGTTGATGTGACACACTTGATTTTTATGTCAAAACATGTCCCCCTCAATATTAAAATTGACGTGTTTTAGCGTTTCTTAAAAAAATTTTTGGACGCAAATCGGTTTGTTTCGTTTTCAATGCGCAACCCTATATTTATAATTATTCATCGTCTGATGACGCTAACTTGATTGGTGAAACGATCGTCAGGTTTTTAAAAATGTAAGGTGGCGATTTGGGTTATCGAAGTGTGCTTATTTCACATTGTGTAGAATGCTGTTTATTATAAGCATTTTACAAAACCTTTTTCCAAGTGCGCGTAAAAACTTCCCGTGTGGCAAATGTTCATAAATAATGTTTAAAAGATGAATTGTTTCCAGGTCTTGCAAATTATTTGCGGTTGTGTACAACAGTAAATGAGAAGGTTATGATCTAACATCTAAGTAAATAATAAATGTTGTGAGAAAGCTTACTGCTATAAGCTTGGGGAGTATAAAAATTAATATCAATAAAACCCAGGTGTTTGCTGCTTGTACTGGGAGTCTCAAAGCCATCTTCTGTACGGACTTCTGCAGGAATTAAAACTTTTTAGACACATCTCAACCTGTGTATTATTGGATAAAAGTTTTTAAACTGCTTCGGTTAAATATGTTAAATAGGCAAATAAACTTTTTTGTTGAAATTTGTGTAATTTAATATTAAATTTAAAAAGTCTGGACGCAGCAAGTGCGTTATGGTAGTGAATTTTCATAAAATTGTTTTTAATAGCAAATATGTTTTTTTTTTATAGAAAGCAGGCTTCAAATTTGGTTACCAGTATAACCTATATAGTAAAAACAATGTGCCATGTTTCATAAAAATAACTTTATTGTCTGAAAATGTACAAAAATTGCCGAAAACAAACTTAAAGTGTTCCCGAAAAAACTGATTTTTTGGTCAACCTTATAGGTTAATAGCAAATTGAGCTATTTAATGAAAACTCGCTACGTCTTGCTGCGTCCCGAATTTCGTTTCTTACAAACATGCATTATATTTCGATGGAAAATGCAAAAATGCAATAACATCACCAACGACTTATGGGCCAGCCTGTGATTGTAGAAATCATTTTTTAAGATGTAGCTCAAGACACCCTGTAATTAATGTATACATTTTTTTTCGTATCTTGTATAATAACGGATATATTTAACTATATTGTTTTTTTTTTACGGAAATTCGACAAAAATTATATACCATTAAACGATAAGCTCTACAGACTGTCCCACGTAGATCTCCCATTAGCCATTTCTGGAGTACGGCTCACAACTGAAACTTCACGCACATGGGTTTCTCGAAATTTCCAGTTCACTGCAAATATTAACGTTAGTATGGGACTTCCGGTTATACCGGAAGTAGACGTTAACTTTCTTATTTCAAATAGAAGATGGTGTTTTATTATTACGAATCTGGATTGTTCGTCAAATTTTATGGTAGGTTTTACTAATATATTATGTCATTTTTCTCAACCATTTTCGAGATATTTGACTTTTTTTTTAAATTTATTAAAAAACATTGTCAAATTTACACACCTGCAGCTCTCTTATTTTTCAACCTGAGGAGTTAAAATTTTAAAGTGCAAATTCTAAAATGCCACAAAATATTTGTAATTTACTAAAGCTAGTACAAGTTAACCAGGGTGTTCGATAGACCGGCCAATCATGACAACTTTAAAACCTAATAACTCTCTTATTTTAAATACAACACCCTATATTTAAAAACGTTAGTTTATGTACTTTTTGTTGTTCTTTCGATTAGTATTAGCATTCCCTATACATAAGTCCCACCGATTTGAAGGTATTTAAACATTATTTGCGATAAGAAATACTTATTATGCAGTTTATCAGGTTGCCTATGAGATGAAAATTTTAAACGTCATCTTCCGACATAAGTAAAATTTGCGACGACATTTGAATATAACTTTTATTTACGAGAAGTATAATCGAGTTATTAACAGAAGATGTCATTTGGTCCTAAAGAGATTTCCACATAAACACAGATCAATTCGTTACATGATCAGAATATTACTAAAAAAGATTCTAAGAATGGAGTGTTTCGTCCAAAATTTCATAAGAGTAAGGCATTATTAGGGAACAAAGATATTTGTGTGTTATCACTTCACAATAAATGTTCGAAATTTGCACCGTTCACTTCGAGGCATTTGGTGGCTTTTTTAATGATGCTACCCGTGACTCGAGAAAGGTAATCTTGCTCCATTGCAATGAAGGCCTCTAATACTCTAGCTATTATATCTTGTTTTATAGTAGGTGGTTCCTGGTAAACTTTGTTCCTAGTGCACGTCCAGATACTAACATCAATTGGAGTCAAGTCTGGTGAGCGGGCCGGCCAACGATGAGGAGCACCGTTAGCTATCCATTTGTCTTCAAATGTTTCCTGGAGTAGGTCGCTTATTATGTTAGTTGTGTGGTGGAGCTCCATCTTGTTGATAGCAAACTTCTGCAACTTCGTGTTCATGCAATCGAAAGAACAATAAAAGGTACATGAACTAACTTTATAATATAGGATGTTCTACTTAAAATAATAGAATTATTAGGTTTTAAAATTGTTACGATTGACCGGTCTATTTCAGACACCCTGTCTAACTTGTACAAGCTTTAGTAAATTCCAAATATTTTGTGGCATTTTAGAATTTGCACTTTAAAATTTCAACTCCTCAGGTTAAAAAATAGGAGAGATGCAGGTGTGTAAATTTAACAATGTTTTTTTAAGAAATTTTGGAGAAAAGTCAAATATCTCGAAAATGGTTGAGAAAAATGACATAACATATTAGTAAAACCTACCATAAAATTTGACGAGCAATCCATAATAAAAAAACACCATCTTCTATTTGAAATAAGAAAGTTGACGTCTACTTCCGGTATAACCGGAAGTCCCATACTAACGTTAATATTTGCAGTGAACTGGAAATTTCGAGAAACTCACGTGCGTGAACATTCAGAATTCAGTTGTGAGCCGTACTCCAGAAACGGCTAATGGAAGTTCTACGTGGGACACCCTATATAGCCAAGACTACTGCCAAAGCAGCAGAGAAAGGTTGTATTTGAAATGAATTTTCTGGAAATATTTTAGTAAAATGAAAGACAATGACGGTTGAAGCTAAGACTCCAGGGTTTGTAAACCATTCTTCTTGAGACATTTTCTTTCCATAGCCCGTATTAGTTTCAAGTTATTTGCCTAAATATTGCCAAGTTTTAAATCGCTTTGGCGTTTTGAGGAAAACTCCAATTAATTTTTCTTTAAAAGCTTCTAACTTTTTTGTTTTTAACTTAGAGAGCTATTTGGTAGGTAATTTACTTATAATGACATAAATGCGCTTACCAAATTTGGTTGCCCTTACTTTGTAGCTCCCAGAGATATACATTTTTTTCGAAAGAAAACACAACATTTTCCGGGAAAACTTGAGTCGATTTTCCTGGCTAACGGATTTATCCAATTCACTTGCAAAAGGAAGGTATTTACGAAATTTAATCAAAATCCGCGCATTATTTTTTGAGTTATCGGTGTGATATATATATATATATATATATATATATATATATATATATATATATATATATATATATATATATATATATATATATATATATATATATATATATATATTCCGTTTAATTCATGTGGGTTGTGTTCTTGTTTTTTATTTATTTTGTTTATTATTTCGTTATTGGTTTTGTAGCTCAAATAGAATGTAACACAAGCAATAAAAAATATATAGGAATGACAAGAAAATCAATAGAAACAAGATTCAAGGAACATATAACAGCATTAGATAAAATCCACATTCCTAGCTACAAATAAAACGTAGCTACACACATTCACAACAGAACACACCAAAAACCAGATATCAACCAATTACAACTAATGAAACATATTAAAGACCACAAAAAATGGAAATCTGAGAACCATACTACATTCAACTAACAAACAGTAAGAAAGAACTAATGCCAGAACAAATCCTAGTGCAAACATTTAAACAGAACCTAATAAAAGCCATACAAATAGACAAATTATCAAACCATAGTGATCAAGACAGGATACCGATACACACGACACTGTCCAAGAACTCAACCAATCAGAGAACAGTCAATCGACCAATAGTAGCTCAACGCGCATATATATATATATATAAACATATAAAAATTGAAACTGACCCCGGATATGTGTTCTAGGGGGTCTAATTAGCGCTCATTTGAAGAAATTTTTTCAAAAGTCGGGATCTCTTCATTAATGAATTTTTTGGTTTTTACCTAACAAGACAAACAATGCATATTGACTTAACAAATTAATTACCTTAATTAATTATAAGTATTATTAAGCTTTTTAGATATATTTTACAGAGTGAGCCAAAAATATGGAAATTTCGGGACGCAGCAAGTGCATTATTGTAGTGAATTTTAATAAGAATTTTTTGACATATTGTCAGAACTAACACCTTAAATTTAAAGAGACCTTGAAGACTGGGAATAATGGCCCTAATACAAGCTTGTTTGATGAATTTTTTTGGAAGTGTTACCATCGATAGTTCTCTATTATTAAAAAATAATAATAATCTTGTGTTCTAGCTCCTTTTGAGACAAATCGTTAAAACTGAATTTTCTATAAAGCTATAGAAAATTAAAATTTGATATATAGTGGTACAGTAAGTCTCTCTAAAGAAAGGTCTGTATTACAAGTTTCATTAAAGCTACAAGACTTTCTAAAAGAAACCTTAATTCGTATTTAGAAAAAGAAAGTATCTGCCAAATTATAAACGTGGCATGTATTTTTCCAACAATAAAAAAAGTTTTTGAAAAACAAATTCCTTTGTTTTTTCTCGACAATAAAAATGTCTGCTGAAATTTATAATTTTGGACTTAAAGATGACAAAGTTATCCAGGCGTTTTAAAGAAAAATGATATCTGGGTCGACACGTATGAAACCTGGACACAATTATTTCTACCAAATATTAAACTTAGTGAAACAAAACAAAACGTTACATGTGCATTATGCGGGAATACAACACGCACCGGCCATGGTTGAGTTGACTTGTGAGGCGAACACGTTACACCTCGACCATGGGAGCTACCTAACAAGTGTTTCTTTATGCGGTATTATTGCCGTCCTTAAACCCGGATATTTCCACCATAATATGCTGCATCTCCAGTCTGAAAGTTAAACTGAAGCCGTTCATGAAGCTACAAATATAGTGTATTTTAAAAATGTATTGAATCTCCCACTTAAATAACTTTTACAATCATGTCATCTGGAATGGTCACACCATAGGAAGCAATGAAGCAAAATTGAAAACCGGCCTACCCGTTATGAAATAATAAATTGACACCTCAAAAACTCAACATCCTCGTATGCAATATTTTAAGATGCGCTTTTCCATGGCCTACTACGCTAAAAAAAAATCCAAAAATGACTAAAGCATATTAGGCATTTTTCTCGATTTAGGATCTGTAAGCCACAAATCCCAAGTTTCAATATCGTAACTTATACAAATTTTTCACAACTTGAGTGAAAAAAGTTAAAAAATCCACTTTTTCCCCAATTTGGACTTTGATCGGACCAGCATCTTAAATTTTGCACCACTCCATTATTTCTGAAAGTAGCTAAGTGAAAACCGGAACCTGCGATGAACACTGATAAGTACACTTGGAGAATCCACATCATCACAACATGTCTTTTTGAAGATCCAGCGATTGTTTCACTAACAAAGTTAGCATCATCAGAGGATGAAAAATTATATTTTTTATCTTCCTTATCAGTGCTCGTCGCAGGTTCCAATCTTCACTTGGCTATTTTGAGAAATAATGGAGTGTTTTTTTTCGTAAAATTAAAATGCTGGTCCGATCAAAGTTCAAATTGAATTTGCAAAAGGGTAGGTATCTGTATTTATTATGAACACTGTTTATTAGATATTAGGATGGTATTGTGTGAATTGATACACTAAATGACTCTTAATCCATTGGAAATCTAAGATTTGCAAGATACTCAGTAGCGTTTACACAGGGAACTCCAAAAATCGATTTTCATTTTTTTTGCACTTAAGTTGTGAACACTGGATTAAAATTACGATATTGAAACTTGGGATATGTGGCTTAAAGATGTGCCTAAACCGATAGATCTATTTGTTTTTTTCGTAAAAAGTGCCTAATACTTTCAGTCATTTTTTGAGGTCATATTTGTTATCGTAGTAGGCTATGGAAAAAGAGAATATTAAAATAATGCATACCAGGATGTAGAGATTCTGGAGTACTTCACCTAAAGAAACTTTTTTTTTAAATCTACCGACCCGTTATGAAATAATGAATTGTTGCCACTTAAAGTGAAACACACTGTATATAAACATAAGTGTGTGTGTGTGTGTATGTATATGTATATGTAAACAATAATCTCGTCATTAGTGATTTTTTTTTTTAAGAAAATTCGCTAAAAACATATTTGTCGTTAAAATATTTTCACGAAAATTCGTTACCATAACTCACTTGCTTCGTTTAGACTTTCTCTATTTCCAAATATTTGAAAAACGTGTGTGTAACTACACATTTACAACAATGTTTATTTAAAAAAATGTACCAAATGGTTTTCACTTTCTGTAAACAACGTTGCAAACTCATCTCACGTGCAATTGAAGTCCTAAACGATATGATGATTACTGAAGAGCTCTGGTGGTCTGATAAAGTGAATGTGGTCATTTGGCAAGAGAGAAAGGGGGGAACGAGCCGAGCAGCGGGCAGTAAAACCAGTAAATGGCCGTTGCTCTTTCCTGTCGATAGCAGGTGACATGGTCGCCAATTCCGCAATTGCATCAGATAAATATAACAAGACATATTGGTAATAGTCCTGAAGTCGTGAAACTGCCAACTACCATTCTTCCCCTAATATCGGCCAGAAGTCTGATAAACCGTGGCCAACTTATTGAAAAGTACACTACAAAACTAATTACGGCCGATCTGGGAAAGATAAATCATCTGTTGGTTTTGTATTTCGAACTGAAAGTTCAGAGAGTCAGGGGCTGGAAGAAAACGATTAATACGATTCATTTTTTATATGTTCGGGAGCAACATCAATTTAATTGGGAGATATGTCATGAATCTCAGTTACAGTTCTAATTTCTGTTTTATTTTTGTTCAGCGTCGATTCTGGTACGTTAAATACAGATTTTCGTTTGTGTAAAATAAATCGACGTGGCATTTTTTAATTATCTGCCATTTGTACATGTTGTAGCCACATCCAGCAAGTGTGCTATGGTAGCAAATTTTCACAGAAATGAGTCACTCTTTTTTTCTATGAAAATTATGTATACAGGGTGCGGGATTTTGGCCCTCGACATCATTCGGACCTTAAAAACCGTAAAAGATAAAAAGATAAAAGATATAAAAGTTGCACAATGGCAAGAGCAACTCGAGGATACTTACACATTTTAAAAAAGTTCGATAGCTTCTTAGAAATAAGCGAAATCCCAAAAACTGTCATTTTCTTCAATATGTACAAAACTTTGTTGCCTGCCAACTTGAATCTTTGTAAAAAGACATAGTCTGGTATTGTGGTTGCCACGGTGACTTAAGAATTTGTTTGGATTCATTATAATCTAAGTCGCGATAGTCAACTTTATTTTCTTTAATGGACGCCATATTGAATTTTTCCACCAAAGTATTTCGAGTTATTTCTGGTTACAATGATGCATCGCTAGATGGTGTTTTGTCCTCATTTTTGCCAATAAGAATATTTTTTCCAACAAGATGGTGCACCAGTCCATAATACACTAATCGTGATCAACTTTCTTAATAGTGTTTTTGACAACAACTGGATTGGGACTAGGACCTGTACCTTGTGAGCTGACTCCACACGTCTTCACTATTTCCTTTGGGGTTACTTACCTAGAGAACGAAGTTTACAAGGAAGCCAGTCCACACTAGACAATATATGAAGTCAAGAATTATCGAAACTTGTCATAATGTCAACAGTGACTTCTTGCTATTTGCAACAAATTCTATAATATAAAACGCATACGTGTATCCATCAAAAAAAAAAAAAACGGTGGACATTTCTAACAATTGCTTGTTTTTTTCTTTTGCTACTATAAATATATATTTACTTTTTAATATGGCTAAGAAACGGGTATCCATATCCGGAAACAGAAGGCTTTCTTGTTGTTATTTAGGATATAATTCTACCGACTAATAACCATCTAAAGCACGTAGTACCAGGAAGCTGGCCAAACTCCAAAGGCTGGCAATCCTGGGTATCACAGGCGCTATGAGGACGACACCCTCAGCCGCGCTAGAGATCTTGCTGATGCTGCCACCGCTTCCCATCTGTATCAGAAGAGAGGCTATGGCGTCGCATCTTAGAATGCGAGACTCTGGAAACTGGTGCGGAGAGGGAGCAATAATAGGACATGCATGAGTCGCCAAGGAGGTGGAAAAGGAAATTTCAATTTCCGGCATCAAGGTACGGAATGCAGAGGACGATATTAGGTTGACTAGGCCATACACCCCCAGGATTCCCAGTAGGGATCAGTGAAGGGAAAATGAGGCTGCATTACAGCCCGCAAGCCTGGTCTGTTTTACCGACGGATCGCGGCTGGATAATCAATAAGCCTCCGGGGCAGGAATATATATCGAGGGCCTGGGGGTGCGCGAGAGTTATGCTCTGGGCGCATATACCACGGCATTCGAAACGGAGGTGTACGCTATCCTGTCTGTGGCCAATAGACAGTATGTGAGGATGAGCCCCGAGAAATGTGTATACATTTGCACGGATAACCAGGCGGTCCTCCGGGCAGGCTGCGCGGCCAGAATTAGGTCAACACTGATTCAGGAGTGCGCTGACGCCATTAACAGACTAGCCAGCGCAAAGGAGGTGCAACTGGTGTGGGTTCCGGGACACTGTGGCGTAGCGGGAAATGAGGTAGCGAATGATCTCGCAAGGCTTGGTTCCCGGCCTTGTGTGAATGCGAGGCTTTTGGGAATTGTTGGGTTCGAGGACTCTCCAGAAGAATCAGGTAAGTACCGTCCAATTGAAGACCGTCACATCCTTCATTTCGAGGTCGCGCCGGTTTGGCGACGGAACTGATAACGTGTAGAGCATGGTTGCTGGGTTGCTGGGGTTGCCAAAAAGGGCCCATATTGGCCTACTTGCTTGGCGTTGGCCTCTTCACCACTGCTACTACTAAAGCACCTAGTAAAACAACAAGTCGTGGACCAGTGGAAAAGATGCCGCAATGTTGGGGAAACGATGTAGCATATTCTAGATGGATGATCCACCTCATCCAACAATGCTTATCTAGGCAGGCACAATAAACTATACAAGATAATTCACTAGCAAATAGCAATGAAGCATATTTTGCTAAACGATACTGCCCCACCTTATTACAAGTATGCACCCTCTCCCGTGCTAGAATCAAAAAACGTCCTTTTTACTGCGACCGTCATATAATAGCTGATCGCACGGTCGACTACAATCGACCTGACATAATTCTCATTGACAAAAACTGTAAGTCAGGCTTCATCATAGACATCGCTGTACCTCTCTCACGTAATGTGAAGAAAACAGAAACCGAGTATATTACGAAATATGAAAACTTTACTATTCAAATAAAGCATATGTGGCAACTAACTAATGCCACTACAGTAGCTTTCGTGATTTAATCAGAGGCACTCATCAGTAAGACGAGCTCCAGGAATTATTTGGAAAAACTTCAGCTTCTGCACCGCCTACTGCTACTCGGACAAAAACCGGGCTACTTTAGACTTGTCACATAGTCCGATAATTCTTCAACCATGTTGGATAAATTGAATTGTTTTCATATACCTTACACGCAGTCTACTTAAGTCTGCAGATACACTGATAATAATAATAATAATAATAATAATAATAATAATAATAATAATAATAATAATAATAATAATAATAATAATAATAATAATATAAATAACCTCTGTTTTAAGCAAGAAAGAAACATGCGACAACGTTTTCTTGCATCGCAGGATGAACTGATGAGGTTGGTGGTGTGCGAGGATAAGGATTATTGTAAAATATGTTCGTTCGTTCGTTGTAAAAATACACACACGTTGCTAGTTCAGCTTTTTTAATAACAAAAGGAACAAATATAACAATAACAATACGTGAAAACAATGAATATTTACTTAAACCCTAATAATGTACGATTGAATAACAACTACTACCTATATCGCTTTTACGTCAATAACTTTAATTATATCGGTAAATGTTCGTTCGAGCTGTGTCTTTACGCGTTCAAATCTCGTTCACAACTCACTTCTGTCTTTCCTTAAAACTAAAACTTATATACCCCTACGCTACAGATGTTTTCTTCATGTGTGGCCCTTTTTACATATGGTCACACAATGTTTCCATCTACTAAACCTAACTAGTGTTCCACACAATTTTCAACAATTATACTCCACTTAGGCTGGGTCGGCGCAACTATGAGTTGGACACCCCGGCTGGCCAGGACGGTGTAGTCCAGTGGGGCGACCAGGCTATGCATGGGAGGTACCCCAAGTACCTGCAGGCGGATAGTGTTGATAAAACCTTTTCGCTGATATGATTGGTTGAGGGCTAACTCTACCCGGAGACAGAGGGTTTTGCGATGGCCATTCAGGATAGGGTTATAAAAACTAAAAACTACGAGAAGCATTGTCTAAAATTAGAAGTGGTGAATAAATGTCGAAAATGCGCAGTTGTTGGAGAAACCATTGAACACGTCATGGCAGCATGTCCTGCTCTCTCAGACTCAGCTTACTCAGGCAGACATAACCAGCTCGCCAAGATCATCCATCAACAAATCGCTTTGAAATATAGCCTCCTGAACCCGCCAACAACACCAGCTTACTACAAGTATTCTCCGGAGGCTGTGCTGGAGTCGGCGGACTTTCTCCTGTACTGGGGCCGACCCATGATAACGGACCGCACTGTGGACTTCAATAGGCCAGACATTGTCCTGATAAACAAACAGATGAGGCTTGCTGTGATCATAGACATTGCTGTACCGCTGTCCCATAACATTCAAAAAACTGAAATTGAAAAGATCACCAAGTATGAAAACTTGGCATATGAAATAAAAAACATATGGAAGCTCCAGAAGGTGGCTATATATCCTTTCGTAATGTCGGCGGAAGGAATAGTCACCAAAAATTTCATGGGAAATCTAAAGGAACTCGGATTACCAAATAACATCCTCAACGTGGGGCAGAGGGCGGTTCTGCTGCAGACATGTCACATAGTCCGAAAATTCCTCAGTTAAGTGGCGACCTCAAACACGTCTGCTGTGTTGAAGTACCGGAAGTCAGACTGTAATAATAATATCGACATAATGGGATATGATGAATTTCATCACCATCTACCGAGCCGAACGCCAATGTCGCGCGCGGGGGATCGGTCAAAAGGTTTCCAGTAGTAATACTGAGAAAGTGTAACGCTTATATCAAATAATAATAATAATAATAATAATAATAATAATAATAATAATAATAATAATAATAATAATAATAATAATAATAATAATAATAATAATAATAATAATAATAATAATAATAATAATAATAATAATAATAATGTGTTATAAACACCTTGGTCTACCACAAGCGCGTGATGAGGGTGAACATGACAGATGACAGCTGCAGAATCTGTCATCAATCGCCGGAGACTCTTATGCAGATAACTCCAAGTTGGTTTTAAAAAACCTTTTTTGTTGTTTTGTTTGCAAAAACTAGTTCGATTCGGTTGACTAAAAGAAAACCATCCAAGCAATTAAAAGGAAAATATCTGCCATACTTATGATTTGGCAGGTACATTCCCTTTGTAAATCTTTTTTTTTCTAGAAAGCTTTTGTAACTTTAAGAAAATTTGTAACACAGTGTTTTTAAAAATACTTGCAGTGCTTACATATTCTCTACCAAATTATAATTTTCTACCTCCATATAAAATAGAAACTTCTTCAAATAATCGCTAACTGGGACCTCGAAATCCGATCTCCCAGATCCATTTAAATGTTAAGAATTAGTTGTAATAATATACCTTACTAATAGTGTACAATTCTTATGAAAATTCACTATTATAACGCACTTGCTAAGTCCCGAACATTTTTATTAATAAACAACATTGACCGAGTCTTAATTTTTCATTTGTGTGTTTGATGCCACCTAAAGTATAAGCGTCCGTACCCGTGAATTTATAGATTTGTATTAGATGTTAGGTCTCGCCTGACTAGCCACATCATTTTCATTTTTATAATTAACATTTTAGTGAATTCTTTTGTCACTAAATTCTAAATAAAATAACCATTCACTATTAAGGTTATAAAATTCCTGAGGTTATAAATTGGTTACGTAAATTTGATTTATACGTCTATTTACGTTTAGACGTCACAAAACCGATTTAAGTTTTAATGAATTTAAGCGATGCAATTGCATCGTAACGAATTTGTTTTGGAGCGTATAAAGTTCCGCAATGTTTAAATTAGAGTTGCATCCGATTCTGCAGCAACGAAAATAATTTTTGTATACACATTCTTGTTTCCAATTTATAAGGTGTTTTCTATATGCAGATTTAAAAGACACAATGTGTATTAAAGTACACACGCTCGCTAGCAAAAGTTTCCGTTTCTCGTAGTAGAGCTGCATCTGAAAATAAAACTAACAAGCAAAAGTAAAATGCTGCGTGTTTTAAAGTGTCTCCTTTCATATCCTCCCTTGTCATCTCGAACACTTCATCAGAAGGAAGAATAAAACCGCAGTTCAATATAAAGAAATAACATTGGTACTCACCAGGAGATTATGTAAACATCATGTCCTTATATAATGTCACTCTAGTTCGTTGGAAGCGGCGCATCGTTCCAGTAAAGAGCTTTCTTAGCAAACAGTCACAAGTTTCGTCCAGCGGCGTCTAGAATTTGTGATAGGCACAAGGGTGATTTCACTGGAACGTCGACCCTTATTTTGCCCGTTAATTTAAAAGTTACATACAGTTAACACAAGAATGTTATGTATGCGCTCGTTTCTTAGTTTTGTGTATTATTACTTCCACACATGCCTTGTATGAAGCACTTCAATGGTCAATTGAAAGCCAAATTAAACATGCTCTAATTTTATCAGATTCCAAACAAGTTCTGCTTTCACTTAAAGATTTCACCAAACATGGCAAAAATCCAGTAATATGTGACCTTATCAGTCTGTATCAGTCGATAGAGGATGGTGGTAATCGATTCATATTTATGTGGATAAAAGGGCACGCTGGACTAGCAGACAACGAAATAGCTGAAAAACTAGCTAAAGAATCTATTCTTCTTCTTCTTCTTCTTAAGACGCCGTCTCCCTACAAAGGTTGGCGATCCAACTGGCTATAATGGTGCGTGATACCGCACCTCTGAAAATCTCCACAGATGTCCGTCCGAACCATCGACGCAGATCTCTCAGCCATGAGTTCTGCCGTCTGCACACAGATCGTTTGCCCTCGATCTTTCCTTCGATAAGGAGTCGGAGGAGCTCGTACCGCTCCCCCCTCATAATGTGCCCGATGTATTGGAGCTTTCGTTCTTTGATGGTTGTCAGCAGTTCTTTGTCTTTACCTATTCTCCTTAGCACTTCCTCGTTGGTTATCCTGTCTACCCAGGATATACGCAGTATACGGCGATACAAGTACATCTCAAAGGCGTCAATGCGACTCTCCATTGATTGGCAGAATGTCCAGCTCTCGGAGCCATAGAGTAGCACTGGGAATATATAACAGCGCAATATACGCATGCGAAGCTGTCGGTTTAGGTCTCTACTGGTGAAGAGTTTCTTCATGGAGATGAATGTACTTCTGGCCTGTTCTATCCTCAATCTGATTTCCATTTTAGGGTCACTGTTCTCGTTGACGAGGGCTCCAAGGTATTTAACGGACGGCACATGGTCCATAACCTGGTTGTTAATTTGAAGGATCGCCCGTCTTGGTGCCCTGGAAAACACAACCACCTTGGTCTTGGCAACGTTTATGTGTAAACCATACCGTGTGCTATGCTCAACGATGAGGTCCCGCATCGACTCCGGTGTATTTTAGGATCTCAATGAGCTTCTGGTGCGAGACACAGTCGAAAGATTTTCGGTAGTCAATAAAGCAGGCGTATATATCAACATTCATGTCTCTGCATCGCTGTGTGAGAACGTTGAGAGAGAAAAGAGTCTCGCGCGTGCCCATTCCGTTCTTAAATCCAAACTGCGTCTCCCCAGCCTGTCCCTCACATCGGGCGTATATGCGAGTGTGAACAATGCGAAGAAACACCTTGAGGACGTGAGACATCAGGCTTATCATTCGGTGGTCGTCGCATTGAGAAGCATTCGGTTTCTTTGGTAGAGCGATGAACGTCGACCTCAGCCAGTCCGTTGGTATTTTCCCAGTTTCATATATTGAGTTGAACAACGATGTAAGAAGCTTAAGGCCTCCATCATCTGCACTGACGAGCAATTTCAAGGTTTCCGCGTGAATATTGTCTGGTCCTACAGTCTTGTCATTTTTCTGAAGTTTTATAGCACGTCTCACTTCCTCTGCCGTGATAGCAGTGCTGGGTTCGTTGATATCATCATAGTCCCTAAGTGGTTGGTGTGGTCGTGTGTCATTGAAGAGGGCCTCAACATACCCCTTCCATCTGTTAAGCTTTTCCTCAACGCTTGTTAAGATCTTGTTGTTAGTGTCCTTGAAAATACCGTGGATCTGCCTGCGTTGTGTGTTTGTGAATTCCTTGATCTTTTTGTGGAGATTAAACGAGTCGTGCTTTTTTTCTAGTGTCTCCATTTCACTGCATTTTTCAGCTAGCCATCCTTCCCTTGCTTTTCTGCATTCCGATCTCACCGCCCTGTTCAGCTCCTTGTATCGGTTATTGTCTGTGGCCTTGTATTTCCTTCTCTCGTTCATAAGTTGGAGAATTTCCTCTGTCATACACTGTTGCGGCTTGTGCATATCCAATGTCATCCTCCCGGGTTTCCAAAAGTGCCTTCCAAAAAATCTATAGAAAGTCCAAACATAATAATAAACTGTATTATTGCTGACGATGTAAATCAAAAATTAAATTTGAAATAAGGGACACGTGGGAAAGTGTTTGGCATGAATTTGTTAACAAAACAACTAATCGATTTACACTTATCCATCAAATGTTGCCTAAAAAAAATCCACATATTGACAAATTTATTATGCCAAGGTACTATACTACTATAATTACCAGAATGAAGCTAAATCACGGCTGCTTTCCACAACACCGACATAAAATATGCATTAGTAACAATACTTATTGTACATGTGACAACAGTTACCTAGGCACTTTAGAACACATCATGTTTCACTGCAGTTTGTATAACCTGATGCGTAAACAACTCTGGAAAGAACACAAAGATGCAGGAGTAGAGTTTCCTGTGAAGTTAGCAACACTTATTTGTACAAATAGCCTGAAAATCTATAATATACTTATAAAATTCATTCGGCATACAAAAATCTAAATTTAGGTTTGGTGTTTCTCTATATGTGTATTTTAGTATAAGCCTTAGTTAAGAATAATATTAATATAAACATAGTTTTCATACTGTCTCATATATTGTTTTTCATCCCATGTCATTAGCTGTCCAGTGTTGTTTGTTAAAAAATGCCCTGAAGGACACCTGGGCGAGAAGCGAGTATCCTTTGTTTCTATCCTTAATAGTAAGTAAGAACACAAACATTTATTTTTTGACCAAATTGATATCTTAGAAGATAGCTATTGCTTATGCTATAGCTATTTAGAAATAGTCATACTCTGTAAGAGTTTACACATAAAGGTACGTCTATCGCTTTAATCCTCCCTATTGCTGTAAGTATTGATATCCATGCAGCAAATTATAAATATATTTGAAGGAGAATCGCTTTTTATAACAATGTATAGATAAAACAATGGTACAAATTCACTGCAGAGTTTTGTGGACGTAATGTCCGACGTGGACGTAATGTCCGAAGCCAATTCCTTCCACACAGACACATACACTAATTCCACATCGTCAATACGTGTGGAAGCATCGACGACAAAAATGTCAAAAATTTGTTTCGCTAAAATGTCGTAAAAAGTGTCAAAACATATAGAAAACATGATTGGGAACAAACATTTTTCTGTCTGTTTGTAGGCACGATAACTTTAGAACGAATTGAGATATCGTCTTCAAGTTTGGTATATAGTTAGCACCCGATAAACTAACGCTTTGGAATGTTTTTTGGGCAAATCGCTCCATGGTGTAGGGGATGAATGGGGGATGATTTGGTAAAAATTGGCATTTTTTGTTAAAACTCGAGTAATGTCACGTTTTAGGGTTTATTCCTTGGAAAATGTTCAATTTGGTATTCTGTGCTAGATTTAAATTAGGGGTTGAATGTGTGTGGGTGGAATATCGGTGACAGAAATTTCGAGTTTTTTTGCTAAAACTGCGTTATAAGTCTCGAAACATATATAAAACTTGATTCTGGAACAAAATTTTTTTTGTCTGTCGGTCGGTCAGTCTGTCGTCATGTAACTCTCTGTTAGTAGGTGCAGTAACTTCCGAGCGAATTGAGATGGCATTTTCAAATGTCCCCTTCGAAGGTCGGCGCAGAAAGAAATAGGGACTTTTCTATGTTGTGAGTCGACTTTTTACGTTACATTGTCTCTGTTTTTATTATTATCATTAATTGATTAATTATTTTTTATTTTATTTATTTTTTATTTCAACAACACACCACGACGGCTTACAGCCTAAATACTATCGTACCGTGGGTGTCGACAAGGAGGAAAAAGGCAACTTGTTAATTCTGGTCTTGAAAGTTTGGAGGTTCGGAGGAGAAGGAAAAACATGCGCCGGCAAGGAATTCCACAACTTGGAAGCCCCGGGACAAAAGAGCGGGCATAACAAGATGTCCTATGTCTGGTGACCTGGACAGTAAAAGGGTGGATTCGCTCTGTTCCCCTGGTAGATCTGTTGGGGGCAGCAGGTTGAGGAACTATGGAAGAAAGCTCCTCTGAGCAGTGCGCGTGCAGATATCTATAAAAGAGAGAGAGAAGTTACCAACGGCACGTCGGTGGGCAAGGGATGGCAGCCTTTGGGTGAGGGTAGGGTCACCAATGAGACGTATAGCTCTCTTCTGAATGGAGTCCAGGATAACGAGTGTAGAAGCGGCAGCAGCACCCCAGATGTGGGAGCAGTATTCGAGGTTTGGCCTTATTTGTGAAGTATATAAGGTATAGAGATCAGCTGGTGAAAAGTATTTGCGAGCCCGGAAGAGGAAACCTAATTTCTCAGCAGCCGCTTCTGCAATTGATGTGACATGTTGGTTCCAATTCAGATTTCGATCCACAGAAATGCCAACAAGTGAAAATGACTCATTACTTTAAAAAACTTGTTTGTTCATTGTGATGGTTCTAGGGCTAGTGTATCTTTTATGAGAAAGAAGGCAAGACTGTGATTTGGTGGGGTTAAATTGTACAAGATTTCTACTTCCCCAGTCTAATATTTTTTGGAGATCCACGGAGATAGAATCCTCGATGAGTCTGCGATCCTCGTCTAATTAGGCCAAAGAGACAGGCTTAGAATATTGTATATTTGAGTGGAGGGTGCTGTCGTCTGCGTAACTGTGAACTGGGTTGAAAGTGGTAGACAGGAGGTCATTGATGTGGAGAAGAAACAAAGTAGGGGCTAAAGCTGAACCTCGAGGAACTCCTGCATTAATTGGATATAGTTTAGAGGAATGGCCATCCACGACAACAGAAAATTGGAGAGGAAGTTTGCTGTCCAGGTACAGAGTTTTGGTGGTAGGCCATAGGCCGGTAGTTTATTAAGCAGCGCTGCGTGCCAGATCTGGTCGAATGCTTTGGATATGTATAGAGCGACAACATGTGATTCACCGTGTACTTCCATAGACTTGTTCCAAGAATGGGTGAGAAAGGAAAGGAGGTCGGCAGTTGATCTGCGCTGACGGAATCCATACTGCCTGTCGTGGATTAGACTGTGTTTTTCCAGAAATTTCAGTAATTCGGTGTTTATATAATTTACCTTAAGTAGTAAATAAGCTATGCAAGTTGGATTAAGTTTCTGCTTCTATAAAACCAAAAGTTTATTCCTCCATGACGTTCCTCTTATTGCCTATTTGCCTATGCATACAGGCATGCTTTTAATTGTGTTTCTGTTAACAGTTTTCAAAAGTTACCTATACCGATAATCTGCATAATTACCTTTTTTTTACATTTTTTTTTCTGATGGGGCTCTATTAAAATATTATAGTGCGTATCCAGAAAGAGACTTCCTTCCAAAAAATTCAAAAAAATCGTATCTAGACATTTAAAAAAATTATGGACGCAGCAAGTGCGTTATGGTATTTAATTTTCATAAAAATGTTTTTAATAGCAAATATGTGTGTTTTTTAAAGAAAGCAGGCATCAAATTTGGTTACCAGTATAACCTATATAGTAAAAATAATGTGCCATGTTTCATCAAAATAACTTTATTGTTTGAAAATGACAAACATTTCCGAAAGTAAACTTAAAGCGTTTCCGAAAAAACTCGTTTCTTGGTCAACCTTTTAGGTTAATATTAAATTGACGTATTCAAATATGAAGCATTTAATCAAAATTCGCTACCATAACGCACTTGCTGCGTCCTGAATTTCTTTTCTTACAAACATGCATTATATTTCGATGGAACATGCAAAAATGCAATAACATAAGGCGTGTTCGACTAAAAAAAAAAGATTTGTATCACCAACGACGTATGGGCCAGCTGTGATTGTAGAAATTATTTTTTAAGATGTAGCCCAAGACACCCTATAATTAATGAATACATTTTTTTCATATCTTGTATAATAACGGATATCTTGAGTTTTATTGATTTTTTACGAAAATTCGATCAAAATTATATACCATTTTAAACGATAAACTCTGTAGCTAAGACAGCTGCCAAAGCATCAGAGAAAGGGTCTATTTGAAATGAATTTATTGGAAATATTTCAGTAAAATGAAGAACAATGACGGTTGAAACTAAGACTTCAGGGTTACTGAAACATTCTTGTTGAGACATTTTCTTTCCATAGCCCGTATTAGATTCAGGTTCTTAGCCTAAATGTTGCCAATTTTGACGTTTTAAATGGCGACTGGCGTTTTGAGGAAAACCCAAATTTATTTTTCTTTAAATGCCTATAACTTTTTTGTCTTCTAACCCACAGAGCTAAATTTTAGTACGTAATTTACCTAAAACGATATAAATCCGCGTGTCAAATTTGGTTACCCTTACTTTGTTATTTCCGGAGATATAATTTTTTTCCGAAGAAAATACAAAATTTTCCGGTAAAACCTAAGCCGATTTTCCTGGCTAATGAACTTATCCAAGCCACTTGTAAAAGGAAGATATTCACTAAATTTAATCAAAAATGAAAGTGACCCCGGATATGTGTTCTAGGGTGCCTGATTAGCGCTCATTTAAAGAAATTTTTCAAAATTCAGAAGTCGGGATGTCCTCATTAGTGTTTTTTTTAAAGAAAATTCATGTCAAAAGATTTAGTTGCCATAGCAACGAAGTTGTTAACGCTAGGAAAACTTGAATATCGTCAGGTTGTAGCAAAATATATGGAAAGGCTTTTGTTTAAAATTATTATTATTATTTTTTTGAATAACGTATAACTTATAAAATACATTAGAGCTAATTGTTCAATAAGATAATAATCACCTAAGTCAGAGACTTGTTGGTGATACTAGCAATATAATTTCTTTCTCAAAAATACCTAGTGCACATAATCCAAAACAATTGCGAACAATTCAACTGAAAAAAAAAAACCAAGCCACATATTATTAAAACCGATTTCCAGCATATGTGCCCAACAATTTAGATCACTAAAATACCACACATTTTTTCCCTCCTTCCCTTCTCTCTCCCACACCAACATTTACACAGCATGCCTCCATAGAAGCAAAATAGCTTGTCAATGAGGACACCCCAGACACATTGCGCACACAAGAGAGAAAGAAAAAAACAATTGCATCCGACAACAACAGTCACATTCCTCCCTCTCATCCTTTTCTCCCACCAACACAAAACCACCCCCCAATCCAGTACTCCCCAAACAACACCAAAATTCCAAAACCATGTACAGCTGTACTAAAAACAAGCGAGAATATATAAAAACAACAAAAATAATGCTATAAAACACCATACGAATGCGCTCACGAAATATATGCAGAGGTAAAACAATAGTCAAAACCATAAAAAATCTCTGTAAGTTAAGCAGCCAATATATAATACAAGTAAAACACAAACACACATTAAAAAAAACTACATCCGATTTTAAAACACAGGATTGGATTCACTACATCTACAAAATCTTAACCTAAATTAACCAGCCTGTAGATATAATCTCTCGGAGTTTCAAGTAGCCAGGACTGTACCCTGTTCCTAAACAATCTATATGAATGCACTTGTCTTATATCCAGTGGCAACACATCGTATGCTTTCAAACCAATATATCTCAGGACTTTTTTCATACTGTTTGCAAACCCTATATATTCACGATTATTATTAAAATTATGATTATTAGCCCTAACTTTATCCTTGTGAATAATAATTATAATTGTTCATTCATTATTAAGAAATGATTTAACAAGACTATACGTACCTGTTTTCTACCCCACGAGTCGCCTCTTCTACGATCAGCTTTGTGTTTTATTCAAGAGTTCGAAGCGAGAACATGTCGACATGCATCTTGACTGGTATCCAGATTGCATGTGTCCTCCTCCTTGCATAAAATATCTGCTGTTCGAGCGTCTCCAATTTCTATTACGGATTCTAGTCAGCTAGACGGTCCAGACCTGCAAAGGAATTTGATAGTTTAATTAAATGAGCAGATCACGACCGTTTTTTACCCTTCGATTTATCGGCACTGTAATTGTTCTTCATCAATATCAAGAAGGAAAACTTATCAGGTTTTCGATGGTTATTGAATTGATCTTATTAGATTCACTGACATTTTCTTATTGGGAATCATACGGTTTAATTGGTCTGCTGAAAGAATGCCAGCAGGAAGCGAAAGAACGACAAAGGTAGAGATAGAATACAAAATCGGTTTGGGATATCGGATACATTGCACTCGTTAGAAAGACAATCTATGCTTCAAAAAGATAATTAATTCGGCTACTGGGAATTTCAGGATAACTGGCATCGTAGATATTTAATTAACTGCGATAATGAGATAAAACTGTAATACCTAGATTCTAACGTGTTTAAAAAAATATAATGACAATATTAGGCTTCTTATATCTCGCTTCACCAGTGTTTATTTTCTTCTCGACAGCAGGCCTCGCCTTTTACGGCATCATCAGGCAGAAGAAAATTCTTTATTTATATGCATTCATGACAACTATGAAAAAAAGGTCATTCCTATTGCATATTTTAATCAAAATTTTAAAACAAATAAAATAAGAATGGCACGTAACGTCCTTAAATGTCTATGTATCGTACATCAATATTTAGCATGAAAAAAAAAGTATGGACGCGGCAAGTGCGTTATGGTAGCGAATTTTCGTAAAAATGTATTTTTTTAAAAGGATATTTGGTTGATAGTATAACCTATATAGTACTAACAATGTACCATATTTCATTAAAATAGCTTTGTTGTTTCAAAAAGTACAAGCATTTTCCGAAAATCAGCCTAAAAAGTTGCAGAAAAAACTGGTCCGATTTTCCTGGCGGAACACACCTCTTCAAGCTATTTACGCACTTGCCAAGATATAATTATTCACAATGAGCTTAAGGCCAAAATCGAAAAAAAAACATTTAAGAATATTTGCAAAAATTTCTTTTATAAAAATTCACCATTTCTTTTTACAGAATTGCCTTCAGTAATGTTACACAAAATTATATTTTTCACAAAAATTCGACAAATATTTTTTTACAATAACTTACTAAACATTTATTATTAATCACCAACATATCAAAAAAATCTTACACAAATGTATTTCTACGGAAACACTAAAAACATTTCTGCGAAAACTTTTCAAATTCAGCCACTATTTGAGAGCGGGTTGTATACGGCAGCTCGATTTTTTCGACCAGTAATACAAACAAAAAGCTCTCTAAATGTGTCGTTTCCATGGGGCTCCGTTATCTATTAGTAAAAACGCCCTTGTTGCGTCAACACTATTTTGCTACTGCAAATGAATAACTCTTATTAGGTGCCCTTTATTTATTTTTCAAACATCAGAAGAGATCTGTTAGTTGGCTATTTAGGTTTGCTTTAAAATTGTCTTATATAACCAAAACATGGGTTCTTTTAACTTAATCATAGGTATATTATATCAACACGCAAGGGTCTTAAGCGTATTGCCTATTGCATAAACTTAAACACTACCGCGATGAAATACACTCGACCAATAAATTATTGTATGTCCGCCTAAATGAATTGGTGTATGCAGGGGTTGCATACATGTAGGCGCTGTCGGTCGAACAATACGCACTCCATTCCTTTTGCAAGTGGCTTGGATAGGTTCTACTAAGTAACAAAAACGGCCCGCTTTTTCCCGGAAAATTTTGTCTTTTCTTCCGGAAAAGTTGTATATCTCCGGGCATAACATAGTAAGAGCAACCAAATTTGGTACACGGGTATATATAACTAAAAGTAAATTACTTACCAAAATCTAGCTATGTGTGTTAAAAGGCATATAAGTTATAGGCATTTTAAAAAAATGGGGTTTTCCTCAAAACGTCAAAGTCGCGATTGAAAACGTCAAAATTGGCAATATTTAGGCAAATAACCTGAAACTAATACAGGTTGTGTAAAGAAACTGTCGCAAGAAGAATGCTTAACAAAACCTGAAGTCTTAGCTTCAACCATCATGTGCTTCATTTAGTAGACGCCCTTTCTCTGATGCTTTGGCAGTAGTTTTAGATATAGAGTTTATCGTTTAATGATGGTATATAACTTTTGACGAATTCTCGTAAAAAATCAATAAATCTCAATATATCGGATATTATACAAGATACGAAAAAAAAAATGTATACATTAATTATAGGGTGTCTTGGGCTACATCTTAAAAAATAATTTCTACAATCACAGAATGGCCCATAAGTCGTTGGTGATACAAATTTTCTTTTCTTTTTAATCGAACACGCCTTATGTTATTGCATTTTCTATCGAAATATAATGCATGTTTGCAATAAAAGAAACACGGGACGTAGCGCGTGCGTTAGGGTGGCGAATTTCAATTAAATGCTTCAAATTTGAATAGCTCAATTTGCTAGTAACCTATAAGGTTCGTTGGCAAAAATACCAGTTTTTTCGGAACGTTTTAAGTTTACTTTCAGAAAGTTTTGTACATTTTCAAACAATAAAGTTATTTTGATAAAACATGGCACATTATTTCTACTATATAGGTTATACGGTAACCAAATTTGATGCCTCCTTTAAAAAAAACACACATATTTGCTATTAAAAACATTTTCATGAAAATTGACTACCATAACATGCTGCGTCCAGACTTTTTAGTGAATTTTCATTAAGAAAATTCACTTATAGAGAGGTATCGATGGTATACTTTTGGAAAAAAAATTCAAATGAGCGCGAATTAGGGCCTCTAGAACCCATATCCGGGGTCAGTTTCAATTTTTATATGTTTATATATATATATATATATATATATATATATATATATATATATATATATATATATATATATATATATATATATATATATATATATATATATATATATATATTATGTATCCAACCGCTAACTCAAAAAATACTTGACCGATTTCGACCAAATTTGGGAATTGCCTTGATTTTGTTAATTGCTTGGATGAATTCGTAGATGGGCACCTTTTTTGTTGTTTATTGTTTGCAAAAACTGGAAGGGTTGACTAAAACAAAACCATCCAAGCAATTAATAAGGAAAAATACCTGCCATATTTATAATTCGACAGGTACATTCCCTTTGTAAATAATTATTTCTTTTCTAAAAAACGTTTGTAACTTTAATGAAATTTGTAAGACCATTTTTTAAAGGCACTTGCAGTATTTACATATTATATCTAAGACCAAATTTGAATTAAGTATCTCTATATAAAACATAATTTTTTTCAAATAATCGCTAACTAGGACTCTAAAACTGATCTCAAAGGTCCATTTAAATTTAAAGAATTAGTTTTAATAGTATATTTTACTAATAGTGTACAACTTTTATGAAAATTCACTACCATAACGTACATGCTGCGTCTAGACTTTTTTTAATATTTTAAATTGAAAATGTAATCATTTTCTAAGTTTGGCCAAACACGCATTATGTATAAATTTTATTGAAATCGATCAACTCTTACTGAGTGGTCGCAAAACCGCAACACATTAAAAAAAATCGACAATCGTTTCACTAAGCAAGTTAGCGTCATCATAGAATTAATAATATAAGAGTTATTAATCCTAGGATGACGCTAACTTGATTAGTGAAACGATCTTCGAGATTTTTTTAATGTGTTGTGTGGATTTTGGTTCTCCAAGTGCGCTTAATATTATAATTCTCATCACTATAATTTTGACGTTTTTACTTGACATATATATATATATATATATATATATATATATACATGGGGTCATCATAAAGTAAGGCATAAACTTTTAACTCTCATATAAGTTTAAGAAATCAAGCTAGTAGCAAAAAGTAAATGGAATCTAGTTGCTTCAATATTTGGATTTTACTGTATCTATGAAAAACCAAGGATGTACTGCTTCTGATACAAGTGTTAAACATAATCATCGCGTTTTAGAGAATTGTCCTTAAAACAAAACTCACGTAAACGTACATTAAAATGATTTAAAGCTTAATAACATGGATCTACGAACAACAGTCGATTTGGTACAATGGTATTACGATCGTCGTAGAAATTACACTGCTAAATTACGAAAACTTCGTACGAGAATGGGATTGAGAACAGGGCTCAGTCAAATAAATGGAGCCGTAATTTGATTAGGAAATTTGATAGAACAGGGTCGGTAACTGAATAGGAAGACCAAGGATTAGTGATGTCCAAGTTGTAGAAGATTTTCTGGAAAATCAAAACAGCCAACAGTAATCCGCTAGCAATCAGTAGTGTCAATTCCATATCAAAACGATGACAAACGCCATAACACAGTTTGGAAAATTTTACACAAAACCCTATAAACTAAAACTGCTGTTTGGATTAAAGGATGCAGATCAGGTATGATTTTTCTATACGAATATTGGCTTAGATGGTAATTGAAATCGAATAGTTATCCCATATTTCATGGACAGATGAGGTCAATTTCTCTCAGAAGTGTGGAATTATTAATCAAAACTGTCGAATATGGTCAGGAGATAATCCACACAAAATCTTTTAGGAAGGTCACAAGAGAGTCACAGTTTGGTACGGTTTCAAAGCTAATTTTATGAATAGACCATAATTTTTTGAGGAGAAACAGAAAGAGGCCGTATCTGTAACTGTTGCTGGTAAACGGTGCCTGCAAATATTACGAGATTATACCATTGCACATATAAAAAACGAGCACGAAGAAAGTGGAAACATGATTTAGGATAGGGCAACCCCGCATATTTACCGACCAGTTAAAGAATTGTCAGCTGATGGTTTTCAAGATCGTGTTATAACCAGACATTTTGTAAATTCATGGCCTCCACGATCCTCTGATCTTAACCCATGGAATTACTGGCTCTGGGGTTATTTAAAAAAAGTATTGTTTAGAATAGGACCAACAACCGTGGAAAAATTAAAGGGCTTTATTAGCGAGCAAATTGCTGCAATTCATCTAGCATAAATTCTAAATAATGCTGTGTATAATTTGGAGGAACGGTCGGTGATTGTACAGCAGCAAAATGAACGACATATCGAACTTTTGCGTTAACCACTGTTGGACATAATAAATCTCATTATTTAAGCAATCAAATTTCTTTCCCATCCTGTTAACTTAATTTGTTGAAAATACATAAGCTAAAATATGTTTCTCACTTTATGATAACCTTGTATATAATAATAATTTAAAATTTGACCTGACCTAACCCTGAATTTTAGTGGGCCTCGTGTTCGCGTTGATTTGAAGAAGCCTTTTTAAAATTCAATATTCGCTATCTCCACGATAACAAACTTTTTCCACGAAAATGCCCTCAGAACAAACGCTAATATTAAATTTGACAATTAAGCTCACGGCGAACATTCATACAGTTTTAGAAATGTATTTTCTGGCAGGTATAAAAAGATGAGTAAAATCTCGCAAGCTGCTTTATATAACCGTGTTTAATAAACATTAACGTGTGACCATGTATATTAATCACGCCCAGTTGCCCCCGACTACATTATTCGAAAATTCAGTACCTCCATGTAACTGGAGACAATATAACCCATCTGTATTGCAGTATCAACAAAAACTGTCATTATCCCGGAAGTCATCAACGGGCTTATCGTGAAAATTAATATGTATTTAACACTCACGATGGCGAGCACTAATCGCAATTTAACTTTATCGGCCAGAAAGCACGTACCGGCATGTGAGCTTTAATGAAGTAAGACAGAAAGCTCTCCTGGTCCACGTAACAACACACAGCTCGTAATGTATTTTATACCGCAATACAAACATTATTGTGAACCTCTGCTTTACTGTTACAGACTCAGGGAAAATGTGCTGTTTTGTTTTACAATAAAGGATGATGGCGGTTCATTATGTTGACCTGCTGTTGTTTCTGCTGGAGTATATCAGATACCGAATATAGCCGATTATATTATACGTGTAGAGACTTTTAGCGAATTTTCGTAAAAGAAATGGGTTATTTTCAATATATATATATATATATATATATATATATATATATATATATATATATATATATATATATATATATATATATATATATATATATATATATATATATATATATATTGCTATAGATAGCAAATATGTCAGAAAAGTAGAAACATTTTATTGTGGAGTAAAACGGGCCATGTTACATTAAATTGATACGTCCTAATATTTATATGCCCTGTATAATTGAGAGTGTAAAATATTTTAGGTGAAATAAGGAATAGCATAACAGGTAAAAGAATACAGAACAATGATTTCTTTTTTACATGTAGTACATTTTAAGTTCACTAAGCAAACATAGCACAATAGCCTTGTTTTTATTTATTGAGTTTTAACAGAATATAATGATTTTTATTTTATCCTTAGACAGTAAATAAATGTATAGTATTAAGTTAAAAATAAGTTTTTGTCAGTTACCAATTATAAGAAAAGACACGCAGTGTTAGCTAATAGGGATAGTTCTTTTTTGTGTGTGGTTGTTTCAAATGAGTGTAACGAACAAGAAGTTGGACAATGGGAAAATGCAAGGCCTATGAACTTTGTTTTACCCAGGTACAGCGAGAAAATATTTTTTGTAACACAGGTAGTTATTTAAGGAGACGGCGGCAGGACGATAGGGGGATTAGTAAAAGAACTGCGGGAAGTGACACTTCATTCGTTGACGTACGGCGACACTGTAAACATGAAAGTTGAGAATTAAGCGTGACGGCAAGTGCCTCATATTAAAATCATATTCAGTTTGAATTGGGAAAAATAAATATGAGTATCTGGTACACAGTTTGTTAAGACCGTTTCAATAAAATGGAAATTAATTAGTAATCACAGGCAAGCTACAAAATCTAAACAGTAGATCAAATGGAAAGCAATTAGTACAAATGAAATGGAAGAATCAATTAGACATCATGCAGTTAAGTCGTTTTATGAACTTTATCGTAATAAATGTGCAGACTTTTTTCTATAGTGTGATTAGTTTTTAAGAATGTTTCAGTCCCATTGATGATTTTAATGTATCTTTAGCTCACCAAGGGGGATATTAGATAAAGGCTGAATCAGTAGATTATAGTTAGGTAATTCATTGTTTTAAATAAATTTGATTTGTATTGATTTATCGACAAGCAGCGATGATAAATTTGATATAACTATGTTTTTGTAATGGAAATTTGTGAATTTAATTAATCATAAATAAAACATACTAGATCGTACTTACATAATCTGTTTAATTTTGACCTCAAATCAAACAAATACTTGTTATATGATAAAGTAAGGCTATTTTTCACTGTTAATTAAAAGTAAAATCAAAAGAACCCAATTATGTATAATATTTTTTGAAATTTCCAAAAACTCAGGAGAACTATAATTTATAAATAAGATATATCAAACAAAAATGCTAGCCCAAGCACAGAACCCCACCCATGAGATGAGAGAAACATTTAAAAACACAGCAGTAAACAAACAATTTTTGACGTAATTTTAGGATCATCAATATTAGCGTTTTTAAATAAAGACGCAAATTTAGTTCTCATGCTCTACAATCAAAAGTGCTAAAAACCAGAAATACCATAGCATATATATATATATATATATATATATATATATATATATATATATATATATATATATATATATATATATATATATATATATATATATATATATATATATATATATATATATATATATAGGTATATATATTCTTTGGAGAAACTCAATTGGCACGCCACGCCCCCTTCTCTTTTACCTGCCTTCTTTTGCACTGACCTTTCAATCTCATACCTGGAGTTACCGTTCTCTGGATTTCACAATCCTTTTCAATTTGCTGGTAATCTTTATCATCTAGTCGTCTGTATAAATGTCTGCATTCAGTTTACGCCTGAATAATGCCATACAAAGATTACATATTTATCGTTAGGTCCCTTCCTGTAAGTTTCATATTTTTATCCGTATTTGACGTGTTCTTAAAATGCACCTGTGGCGGTGGTTCCGACCGCAGTGTTTCCTTCAACACTACTCTATGTTTCTCTTGACAGCTAAACGTTGCGTTACGTTATTCGACAGCAAGCTGTCAAGAACTACGATATAAGAGACACCAGGGATCTCTCTCTCTCTCTCTCTGCTCGCTACCAACCGACACAGTGATCACACGTCTCTCCACGCTCGGTCAGTTATCTGTTATGTACTCATGTACTGTCTGTGATTGTTTTATAGTTAAATGTATCATATAGTTTATTCAGTTAATGAAGTAATAAAGTTATATTAAATGTTTACGTATGGATTTAATAACAACAAGTGCAATTAACATCCATAGCACCCATTAGAATTATTTACCACTGAATAATACTCTTAACTGCTTGGCCATCCTGCATTACTGACATTATGTCAACTACGTCAGCCAGCGCTATAAAAGCAGGCCTTGCGCAAAGCACAGTTCAGATCTACCACAGATATTCTCTTCTTAGCTTCTTGGGACCTCTGATATCCCAATCTTCTACTTAAAACACCGCTCGTGTGGTTAAGTCAGTTCAGTTCAATTCAGTTCAAGCTCCAATCTTCCGACTCAAATTCCGTTCGTAAACTAATAGCGTAAAAATTCAGTGTTTTCTTCTAAATTAGGAAGTATACGTTATAAACTTCCATCATACGCGCATTTAAATAAATGAAATACACAGGTAGCTAATAAGATTGTGAAGATTGTTATCAAATCAAGTGTGAAACCGCAAATTGTAAATAACAATAAAGTGGAAAAGTGTACAAAGTGACAATACAACATATATAAAAATAACAAGTGTATCATTAAAATCTCCTGGAATCCTGCACCTAGAGTTAAAAATACAGTTCACATACAGTCCACACACAGTCCACCCCTTCAACATCTTCTTCAAACGTTACTTTTGGAATATTGCCCTACACTGTAATCACTTTTAAATATACACTTTATTTGTTTGCTGTACTTTAAAAAAAAAACACATATTAGAAGTTTACGGCACAATTTTGTTTTCTGTTTCACATAACTTTAAAAAAAAAATCAAATCATGTAAACGAAAACAGGAGGTCCGTTCAGAAAATCTAGTACTCTGGGCAGAGAAAGCTTCGAATGTGAAAACTTTATATAACTACAAATGTCAATTCAAAAGATTTTTAATTTCCATGATTTGTTGTTAATACCACAAACCTTTTTTGACTTTAACGTTGGCCTATTTCCGCAACTACGGCCAATCACCGACGTCAAGGAGCAGTTTCACCTCACTATCCTGGAAATTTTGCCAAACCCATGTCTTTCTGTAAGGAGGGTAGCTATCTTTAACTTGCCCACCATCGCATGGACATGGGATCGGCGGCTTTGCCCACCCTCCGAAGAGCGGAACGTGCACACATTCAACTTCCTCAAATACAATGCAGAACCTCGGTTGATGTTAATTTATTACAGTTTTTACTGCAAAAGTGAAAGGGAAACCCTGGGAATCAAACGCAGTACCCTTCGGTTCAGAGTCGCACGTTCTTACCCCTGGACCATCGTTGCTTCTACAAACCTTCTTACATGAATTACACAATCGTAGATAAAGTTCAAATTATGCATGCTATTCAGGTAATAGTTTGAAGAATGTAGGTATGTCATTTGTTCAGTCTTTAATATCCAGATAGACCAATACCAAGTAAATTGGTGGGGAACTTGAAACCAAGGGTATACTTTTATAAGTGGATTTTCCAACCAAAAATTGAGCTGGCGTAATGGGGAAAGGTCGCTAGGATCAGAGGATAACGGGTGCAAAGGCCTTGAGTCGAGAACAACCTCTTTCTGAACATATGTGGTGTAAAATTCTTCATATGTGAGAATTGTGTTCCCTATTACCTTACAAATATGTTGCTTAGCACTCTTTATACTGGATTCCCACAAACCTCCAAAAGACGGCTGCAGGTATAAAATGCCAGTTAATGTGGTTTTCCGCCCATGAGTTTAAGATTACGTCATTAGATTTGACAAGATAAATTCTAAGCTGCTTTAATAAATTTGAAGCACCGACAAAATTGGTACCATTGTCGGAATATATATGCGACGGTAATGCCTGTCTTTGTTCGGTTCATGTTCCCTTTTACAGAGTAATAACTTTTCTCAGTGAATATTTCTCCTTAAATTTATGCAGGCAGAATTTTAACAATGGTTTAAAATAGATTTATATAAACATGTGTACCTACCTATAAGTGTAGCCCATAAATATCCCACAAGGCTATAGATTATTATTATATATGTGAATTACAATTTTCAGGATATAGCTATATTCAGTTTGAGCACTGTATATCTAAATATTCTTGGTGTACATATTGCATATGTACAAGTATACGTGTCCCCACTATAAACGAACACAGCCAGTAATGAAAATGATATTAGTATTCCACAAATCAGATTTGTTTTACCACGTTATACAAAGACCAATAGAATTTATAGTAAGATATCTATGGTAACCCAACACAAACAAATGGAAAATTCCATACAGAATATCCAGGCATGTCAGGAAAGAAACAGACATAGTGACAAGACATTAACGAATCAGCACAAATGAATGTATTATAAAATGGTCGATGATGTTTGTACCTTGGGCTTTGGGGAATTTTAAAATGGTTGATGAAAAATAAGGATTACAGATATAAATGTTCAAATATTGCCTTCCCTAGTTATTTTAGAGCAAAATCGTATTAGACTTAAAAAAAAATTCGGGACGCAGCAAGTGCGTTATGGTAGTGAATTTTCATTAAAATGTTTTTAATAGCAGATATGTGTGTTTTTTTTAAGAAATAAGGCATCAAATTTGGTTATCAGTATAACCAATATAGTAAAAACAATGTGCCATGTTGCATCAAAATAACTTTATTGTTTGAAAATGTAAAAAAATTCCGAAAGTAAACTTAAAGTGTTCCGGAAAAAACTTGTTTCTTGGTCAACCTTATAGGTTAATAGCAAATTGAGCTATTTAAATAGGAAGCATTTCATCAAAATTCGCTACCATAACGCACTTGCTGCGTCCATAATTACGTTTCTTACAAACATGCATTACATTTCGATGGAAAATGACAAAATGCAATATTATAAGGCGTGTTTGATTAAAAAAAAAAAGAACATTTGTATCACTAACGACTTATGGGCCATCTGTGATTGTAGAAATAATTTTTTAAGATGTAGCTCAAGACACCCTATAATTAATGTATACAATATTTTTTCATATCTTGTATAACAACGGATATATTGAGCTTTATTGATTTTTTACGAAAATTCGAAAAAAATTGTATACCATTAAACGATAAACTCTATAGCTAAGGTACTGCCAAGCATCAGAGAAAGGGTCAATTTGAAATGAATTTTCAGGAAATATTTTAGTAAAATGAAGGACAATTACGGTTGAAACTAAGACATCAGGGTTTGTAAAACATCCTTGTTGAGACATTTTCTTTTCATAGCCCGTATTAGATCCAAGTTCTTTGCCTAAATGTTGCCGATTTTGACGTTTAAAATCACAACTTTGACCTTTTGATGAAAACCCCAATTTATTTTTCTTTAAATGCCTATAACTTTTTTTGTCTTTTGACCTACAGAGCTAAATTTTGGTAGGTCAGTCACCTATAACGATATAAACCCGCGTACAGAACTTGGTTGCCCTTACTTTGTTATTTCTGGAGATATACATTTTTTTGAAAGGAAACACAAAATTTTCCGGGAAAACCTGGGCCGATTTTCCTAGATAACGAACTTATCCAAGCCATTTGCAAAAGGAAAGTATTCACCAAATTTAATCAAAATCGGCCCATTATTTTTATTTTTTGAGTTATCGGTGTGATACATACATATATATATATATATATATATATATATATATATATATATATATATATATATATATATATATATATATAAACATATAATATATATATATATATATATATATATATATATATAAACATATAAAAATTGAAACTGACCCCGCATATGTGTTCTGGCGGGCCTAATTAGCACTCATTTGAAGAATTTTTCCAAATTTCAAAAGTCGGGATCCCCTCATTAGTGATTTTTTTAAGAAAATTCACTAAAAGCATCACATTATAAGTTTATTGCACTACATATTTTCATTTATTTTCATCATCCCATTTAAAAAAAAAAACCTCAAATCATTCAAATGAAAATAGGAGACATATTTTCATTTATTTTCATCATCCCATTTAAAAAAAAACCTCAAATCATTCAAATGAAAATAGGAGTTCCATTCGGAAAATATAATATTCTAGGCAGATAAAGCTCCGAATGTCAAAACTTTGAATAACTACAAATGTCAAATCAGAAGATTTAGAATTTTCATGATTTGTTGTTAATATCAATTCAAAATAAGATTTGAATTTTACAACCGTTTAGGATATTGCTTGGCAGCTCATGGAGGATTATTTAACTTTAATTCCACGCTTCTGTCTTTTTGTTTGTATTTGTAAATAAACTTCGAGACTAAATACTTGTTACTGTTCAATATTGTTGTTTTGTTTAAATATTTTTGTGAAAAATAAAACAAGATGGTGCAATAGACTTCTAACGTGATGCTTTCTAAAAAGTCTATTAGCAGCTGATGGAGGATTATCTAATCTAACTTTAATTCCACGCTTCTGTCTTTTTGTTTGGATTTGTAAATAAACTTCGAGACTAAATACTTGTTACTAAGACTAGATGCATTCTCGCAACAATTAGAACCGTAGACCGGTTTCGCTCTCATTAGAGCTCTTCAGTACGGCATACTAATTGTAGCAAAAATGCACCAAAAGTAACACGGCTATCGTATAGCCAGTCTTAAAACACTAAGTGAGTGGTGAACGTGTCGCCACCTAGTTCGGAACTAAGTACTATGTTGTCACGCCCGCTCCAAATAACACAGCGGGCGTGACAACATAGTACTTGGTTCTGAACTAGGTGGCGACACGTTCACAACTCACTTAGTGTTTTAAGACTGGCTATACGATAGCCGTGTTATTTTTGGTGCATTTCTTCTACAATTAGTATGCCGTACTGAAGAGCTCTAATGAGAGCGAAACCGGTCTACGGTTCTAATTGTTGCGAGAATACTAGTGATGGGAAAAACTGTTATATTGCTTTAACAGGTCGCACCTGTTACTGTTATTTATAAATAACAGTTAAATATAACAGGTTGAAAATAACAGTATGAACTATGAATTATTAAGAATTCCACGTAGACGTAGTAACAGTAGCTGAACCCGTCCGGTGGTGTAGTTGGGTAATGTTTAAAATAAAAAATATTCTTGTATTATGTTTAAAACAATTAATAACTTTTTTATTAAAAAAATGATGGAGGTTTTTTTTGGGTATTCATCACTAATAATAATTTGGTAAAAAATTCAACAATGCAGAATTACTTTCGAATTTTCTTAACTAATTAAGTATTAGTTAAGCATTGAGCTTGAAAACTTCTATAGCCATCTTTTCCTTGAAAATGAGAGCTATATGAAATAAATGAATTATTGTAAGCAAAAAATAAAATAAATAATTTAAAAAAAATTAAAACTAATTTTTTTCTCTCTACCTATAGGGCGAAGTGTGTCTGGTTTCAACTATACCGGGTACAGGGAATATTTTTATAATTTCATTAAAATTGGTACTGTTTCTGAGATTTTTTAAGTTTCAGGGATTTTTTATTTTGCAGTAGTAATAAAAAAAGATGTTTAAAATCGGACCTATTTCTTAGATTTCCAAAGTGAAAAGTAAAAAGGAATATTGATTTATTAGTTACATAAGGCAAAGAAGAATGAGCAAAGAAACTACCTAATATAATATAATACCTAAGGACTCACGTTAAAGCATAACTGTACGTTTGTATACATATAAGTTTTTTCTTAAAACAAAAATGCCATCAGCATATCGAGTTATCTAATGAAGATTGAGTTTACGTCAACGCCTATGTGATTATTTTTTTATATACGCGGTGACCTGATTTTATTTTTACAGTGATATAGTTTATTTTTAATAATTTTCACTTGCTACATATACAGCCTTTTTATTTACATTTTTCATATTTTGTGTTTGTTTATAAATTGTAAATATATGTGTGTGTTTTGTGTGAATCAACAACCTGTCAAAATTTAACAGTTTCATTGTACCGACGACCCTACGTTCCCAAAGCTGTGAGCACACTAGTATAAAGTAGTATGTTATGAAGTAAAGTCCGCTCTATACTCTATACCCCATTCCCAGTCTCATGTCCATTCATCCTGTTATAACAGTTACGGATGAAAACAGTATTATGTTATGAAGTAAAGTCCGCTCTATACCCCATTCCCAGTCTCATGTCCATTCATCCTGTTATAACAGTTGCGGATGAAAACAGAAGCTGCTTCATCGTAGCAGTGCAACAGAAACAGATACGACAACAGAAACAGATACGACTCACTGCGCAACAGCATCCCCTCCACTGTACCTGTTATTTGTATATATCCATAACAGGTTGTTACTGCTGCGGCTCGACAACAGTTAAAATATAACAGACTATTAAATAACAACCCATCACTAGAGAATACATCTAGCCTTACATACTTTGTCCCTATATTGGGGTAGAAATGGGCCAGGGCTAACAATTTTATAAATTGTTAGTTAGTTGCATTCTGTCTCTATTTTTGACACTCTGTGTTATTTGGAGGGGGCGTGACAACATAGCACTTGGTTCCGAACTAGGTGGCGACACGTTCACCACTCACTTGTTACTGTTAAATATTGTTGTTTTTTTTAAATATTTCTGTGAAAAATAAATCAAAATGGTGCAATGGTCTTTTAACGTGCTTTTTAAAAAGTCTGTTGGTAATGGGCACGGATATTTACTTTACATTAGCAAGTTTTTATAAAAAAAATCAAACATCTTGTCCAGATTAGGCTGAAGTAGAGACCCAGGAACGCGCGTCTGTATGCAATTTTCGGAACGTCCGCTTATAGTTATCTTTAAATGTGTTTTTATAAATGATCCGTTATTACTGTTTCTTTTTTCTTGTTTCTTTTCGGCAAATTTTCATTAACAAAATTTGCTAATAGAGAGGTATCAATGGTGAGACTTATTAGGGCGTATTAGGGCCCCTAGAACCCAAAACCCAAGGTATGTTTGAATTTTTATGATTTTGTTTTTTATGATTTTTTATTTCAACAACACACCAAGAGGGCTTACAGACTAACTACTATCGTACCGTGGGTGTCGACAAGGAGGAAAGAGGCAACTTGTTAATTCTGGACTTGAAGGTTTGGAGGTTCGGGGAGAAGGAAAAACATGTGCCGGCAAGGAATTCCACAACTTGGAAGTCCTTGAGACAAAAGAGCGGGCATAACAAGATGTTCTATGTCTAGTGACCTGGACAGTAAAAGGGTGCATTCGCTCTGTTCCCCTGTTAGATCTGTTGGGGGCAGCAGGTGGAGGAACTATAGAAGAAAGCTCCTCTGAGCAGTGCCCGTGCAGATATCTATAAAAGAGAAATAGGTCACCAACAGCACGTCGGTGGGCAAGGGATGGCAGCCTTTGGTGAGAGTAGGGCCACCGATGAGACGTATATCTCTCTTATGAATGGAGTCCAGGATAGCGAGTGTAAAAGCGGCAGCAGCACCCCAGATGTGGGAGCAGTATTCCAGGTTTGGTCTTATTTGTGAAGTATATAAGGTATAGAGATTAGCTGTATTTGCGAGCCCGGAAGAGGAAACCTAATTTCTTAGCAGCCGCTTCTGCAATTGATGTGACATGTTGGTGCCAATTGAGATTTCGATCCACAGAAATGCCAACAAGTGAAAAGGACTCATTACTTTAAATAACTTGGTTGTTCATTGTGATGGGTCTAGGGCTGGTGTATCTCTTATGAGAAAGAAAGCAAGACTGTGATTCGGTGGGGTTGAATTGTACAAGATTTCTACTTCCCCAGTCTAATATTTTTTGAAGATCCACGGAGACAGAGCCCTCCATGAGTCTGCGATCCTCATCTAATTGGGCTAAAGACAGACTTAGAATATTGTATATTTGAGTGGAGGGTGCTGTCGTCCGCGTAGCTGTGAACTAATGATACATACATACATACATACACAGACATACATATATATATATATATATATATATATATATATATATATATATATATATATATATACAGGGTGATTCCGGAGGATCGGGGTAGATTCAGGGGGTCAAAATAAGTAAAATAAACACATAAGTTATAGTTCGAATAATGTCAACCATTCTTGAAATAATTAATTTTTTAATTTTTTTTTGCGAAACAAACTTTTTTTTAAATCAAGCCTTTTCCTCTTTTAGCGTATTTTTTATTAAGAAAGTTAGCGTTAGCAGCTGCAACTTTTGTTCCAAATATTTTTTGTATTATTGAATAGTAAAGGAGATATTAAACTTGAACTTGTTGGATCACCTGTACATGCAAATACAGTCTGTCCCAAACTGGATGGGGATGTATTGCTAACTCCGTTGTTATTAGAGATAGGGAGACGATTAAATTCGCAATGTTTTGTAGAATTTCATGCTCGTTCCAAATATAACTTGTATTTTGCTCTGCCTCTTTTCGTTTTCGAGTTATTTTGAAAAAACAAAAATTTGTCGATTTGTTTTTTCTTCAATATCTATGTAGGCGTTGATTCAACATGTCTAAGACTTGCACATTATCAGGACACTTTTTACAGAGTAATCTTTTTGTCCCATTCTCAAATTTGGATTGTCATTTGTTTTTGAGCTACATGTATCAACCTTTGTTTTTATTATGGCAGCCATATTGGATTTTTCGCACATCTGATAGCCTATGAAAAGAGCTTTCCAATGATGTACAACACGCTTGAGAAATCTTGCAATTGTACTGACAATTTTGTGAAAAACCGTTTTGAAGATAGTAGGCTATGAAATCCAATACCAGAAAACAAATGACAAAAAAGCGTTCAAAAAGCAGTAGGCCATGGAGTCTAGCAATAGAATTCTACTTTTAACATAATTTTCCGTAATGATTCACGATAAAAAAATAGGAACTTTGAGCACACCAATGAATCGGCCCATTATTACAAATGATATTTTACATTACAACATTATCCTAAAAAATGTTATAATTTAGTTAAGTAGGTAAACCTAGTAAATAACTAAATTTACTAACATAACTCAATAAAAAGCAGATTAATGATTTACAAAGACGCCTTTGAAAATTGTTTGATTTTTAAACGTAATTCAACTGAAAAACAACAGAAGAAAGGTTGCTATGGATAACACTGTCGCGACAATTAAGAATACTGCCATTCTTAATTATCTGAACAATTTGAGATGTATTTAACACGTTGCTTAAAATTTTGTACTAATTAGTTTGTTTCAACAATATGTTCAGTAGTCAAGAATATTTTGACATGTTGGAATGTTATATTAGTTCTAACCGAAATGCTGAGGCAGCTGCAAATTCATATCAAAACAACTACCCAGAAAGGCGTCAACCAAACACCAAAATATTTCGCAGGATAGGGAACAACCTATTGAACGACGGTAGCTTTCACGCAAAGAAACTACCAATGCCTAGAAATGAAGAGTGAAATAATGCCGTCTTACAGGTTTCAAACGAAAACCCTCCGCAATATGTTCGGTTTTATGGTGAACAAATTGACATTTCAAAAAGTACGGTACACCGTGTATTAAAACAAAGTCATTACTATCCATACAAACCTACAATCGTACAAGGCTTAAATGTTGACGATTAGCCTAAGCGACTTCAATTCTGCAGATCGTATCAAGGACAATGTCAGCAAGATGAAAATTTTCATTTGAAAATAATATGGACTAATGAATCTAGATTTACAAATTGTGGTGTGTATAATCTCCATAATAGGCATTATTGGGCAAATGAAAATCCCCATATAATGGAAGAAATACGATTGCAAGACAGATTTGGTATTAATGTTTGATGCGTCTTATTAGGTGAAAAACTGTAATTTTTATTTGTAGATTAGACTTTTTTTTTAATTTCAGGTAACTTCATTGTTGGTCCGCTCTTTTTTGAAAATAATTAAGCTGGGGAAAGGTATCTTAATCTATTGAGAAATGATATCTTACCAACAAGTAGAAGAGTTCATAATAATTTAGATGAGATTTGGTACCAACAAGACGGTTGTTCCGCTCACAATCCTAGGATCGTCAAAGAATTTTTGTACCAACATTTAAATAATCGTGTCATTTGTAACAATGGGTCTGTTCATTGGTGTGCTCGAAGTCGTGATATAACACCCATGGATTTATCTTTTTGAGGTACTCTGAAGAATGATGTGTATAAATTCGATCCACCACAAAATATCAATGAATTACGAAACAGAATCATGGAAGCTATAAATAATATTAACAAAACCACTCACCAGAGTTTGCAGGCGTATTTCAAAAAGGTGTATAAAATGCATTGAACAAAACGGGGGCTATATTGAACAATTTTCTATTTAGTGTATTTTTAAGTTTTTATTTTACTATTTGTCGAGTTCTGTTTCTAATTGTGTTGTTTTGTGTTGTTTATTTATTTGTTATTGCCGGGTTTCGTTATTAAACTGTTTCTCATAATATTACCTAGCAGTATTACCTAATTAAGTATTTAATTTAATCACAATATTTTTTATCGTAAATCATTACGAAAAATTATGTTAAAAGTAGAAGTCTATTGTTAGACTCCATGGCCTACTGCTTTTTGAACACTTTTTTTGCCATTTGTTTTCTGGTATCGGATTTCATAGCTTACGATCCCCAAAACGGTTCTTCTCAAAATTGTCAGTGCAATTACGAGATTTCTCAAGCATGTTGTACATCATTGCTAAGATCTTTTCACAGGCTATCACATGAGCAAAAAATACAATATGGCTGCCATAATAAAAACAAACGTTGATACATGTAGCTCAAAGACAAATGACAATCCAAAGTTGAGAATAGCACAAAAAGATTACCCTGTAAAAATTCTCCTGATAATGTGCGAGTCTTAGACATGTCAGATCAACGCCTACTAGATATTGAGGGAAAAAATAGACAAATTTTGGTTTTTTCAAAATAACTCGAAAACGAAAAGAGGCAGGGCAAAATACAAGTCATATTTGGAACCAGCATGAAATTCTACAAAACATTGCTAATATAACCGTCTCCCTATCTCTAATAATAACGGAAATAGCAATACATTTCCATCTAGTTTGGGACACACTGTATACCTGGTAAAATTCCAATGATATTTTAGTTTATCCACCAACCTCATAATGTTCCGCATAATAGATGCCACACTTGGTAATCCTCTGTATTCAGCAATGTTGCTAACATATTTGACAGCATTTGTTCTCTGCAACTATTCCCATACACGAAGTATGCAATATCAATGGCTTGCATCCAAGAATCTGGGAGAGCACGTTGCGTATGCGGCGCATCAATGTATGTAATTTGGAAGGTAATTGGCTGTAATCCCGGCATGAATTATCCCAAATCACATTTGTGTGTAGATATCGGCAAAGTGGATGGCTGCATTACGGGCTAGGATGCGCTACCGCAAGCGTTAATTAACGCACCACCGTTCTACCACATCAACGCCACTTTACGACGGACACAACTATTCACTGTGTAGTTAAACAGTTACATGTAGCCGCTTTATTTACCCCTTTACAACAGCCAGAAAAGAATAAACGTGTGATATTCTTTTGTTAATAATGTCGTAATGTTGGAACGTAACTAGCGGCTCTTATGGATAGGTTATTTAAATAATTGAGAAATTTCTTTCCGAAAAAAGGTATTTATTCCACAAGCTGGCAACGTTGCTTTACTATAATTACTATTAACCAACCACATGAAACAGTGTTATCTAATAATTTCCGTAACTGATTATTAATTAGCAGGAGATTGTATCTAAGTCCCATTGGTTAATAAACAATACGTTTTGACAAGAAGAGCAAACTATTTTTGGGCACTAACAATAAGGCTAGATGCACTCTTACCATAAAAGAAACGCGTACCAGTTTTGCTCTTACTACACAGAGAAAACAGTTTCTTTGGTTTTGGCGAATTTAAAAAAAAATCGCTGTTGAGGAGATCTGTGTTTATATATATATATATATATATATATATATATATATATATATATATATATATATATATATATATATATATATATATATATATATATATATATATATATATATATATCTCCGACCGATAACTCAAAAAATAATGGACCAATCTTGATCAAATTTGGTGAGTACCTTCCTTTTGCAACTGGCTTGGATAAGTTCGTTAGCCAGGAAAATCGGACCAGGTTTTCCCAAAAAATGTTGTGTTTTCTTTGTAAAGAGAATCATATCTCCGGATATAACAACGTAAGGTAAGTTTGGTACACGTGTTTGTATTATAAAGAGCGAACTCTGTACCAAAATCTAAGGCTCTAGCTTTAAAGACAAAGAAGTTACGGGCAGTTCAAGAAACAAATTTTGGAGTTTTCCTCAAAACGTCAAACTTGCAATTTTAAACGGCAAAATTGGCAATGTTTAGGCAAAGAACGTGAAACAAATACGGATTGTGAAAAGAAAATGTTGCAAGAAGAGTGTTCTGCGAACCTTTCAGATTCAACCGTCATCGCCCTTCATTTTACCAAAATATTTTCAGAAAGTTAATTACAAATAGACCCTTTCTCTGATGCTTTGGCTGTCGGTGTAGTTAAGTTGATGCTTTCGCTGTAGGTTTAGTGAAGTTTATGGTTTAATCGTCTATAATTTTTATTTAGCTAAATTTCGTAGAACAAATTCATTAATGCTTTGCAGTTTAGCCCCCGAACGCTTTTCAAAAACCTGCTTAGCCATAACCCCCCCCCCCAACCGGGTCCACCAACCCCAAGAATATTTTCTTGTTCACAACCCCCAAGGAAGTTACGGGACCAGGAGTGAGTAGAGGTGTATAATTTTTTTTAGCTAATTTTCGTAGAACAAATTCGTTAATGCGTGTTTGCATTTTTATCGAAATATGATGCGTTTGTAAGAAAAAAATCTGGACGCAGTAAGTGCGTTTTGATAGAGAATTTTCGGTAAATTTGCCATTTAGCTCCCGATAGCTCCCGAACGCTTTTCAAAAAACTGTTTTCAGAAACCTGCCTAGGGCCCCCCTGGATCCATAAACCTCAAGAAAAATTTCTTGTTCACACCCCCCCAAGGAAGTTACGGAAATAGAAGTGAGTAGGGGTGCTAGGCGGGGTAGGTAGAAAAAGGAAATATGAGCAGAAAATTCGAACAAAACGGGCTTGAAAGCTGTCTTTTTCACATCTTGAAGCCATATTCCCCTTAAACCCTGCCTACCCCGCACAGCCCCCCTATCCTACCAAGTGCCGTAACTTCCTTGGCGAGTAGGAACAAGACATTTTTCTTGTGGTTTATGCAGCAAAGGTGGTTGTATGCACGCGACGGGGAAGGGAAAATCCCCAGTCAAACAAAGTTTTTTCGATTAAATATGGTACTTTGTTTCTACTATATAGGCAACCAAGTTTGATGCCTGCTTTCATCAAAGAAAGATATTTGCTATTAAAAATATTTAAAAAAAATTCGCTACCATAACGCACTTGCTGTGTCCAGACTTTTAGTAATTTGTTTTACTTGACTCTTATTTTTTTTAAACAAGCAATTTTTTTTCCTGGGAAACAATTTGAATTTAAACAAAAAAAACTCTGGACGCAGCAAGTGCGTTATGGTAGTGAATTTTCATAAAACTATTTTTTAATAGCAATAATGTGTGTTTTTTTAAGAAAGCAGGCATCAAATTTGGTTACCAGTATAATCTATATAGTAAAAACAATGTGCCATGTTTCATCAAAATAACTTTATTGTTTGAAAATGTACAAAAATTTCCGAAAGTAAACTTAAAGTGTTCCCGAAAAAATTCGTTTCTTGGTCAACCTTATAGGTTAATAGCAAATTGAACTATTCAAATATTAAGCATTTGATCAAAATTCGCTACCATAACGCACTTACTGCGTCCAGAATTTTTTTTCTTACAAACATGCATTATATTTCGATGGAAAATGCAAAAATGCAATAACATAAGGCGTGTTTGATTAAAAAAAAAAAGAAAATTTGTATCACCAACGACTTATGGGCCACTCTGTGATTGTAGAAATAATTTTTTAAGATGTAGCTCAAGACACCCTATAATTAATATATACAATTTTTTTTTCATATGTTGTATAATAACAGATATATTGAACTTTATTGATTTTTTTACGAAAATTCTACATATATATTATACTATTAAACGATAAACTCTATAGCTAAGGCTACTGCCAAGCGTCAGAGAAAGGGTCTATTTGAAATGAATTTTCTGGAAACATTTTATTAAAATGAAGGACAATGACGGTTGAAACTAATACTACAGGGTTTGTAAAACATTCTTCTTGAGACACTTTAGTTCCATAGCCCGTATTAGATTCAAGTTCTTTTCCTAAATGTTGCCAATTTTGACGTTTAAATCGCAACTTTGACGTTTTGTGAAAAACCTCAATTTATGTTTCTTTAAATGCCTATAACTTTTTTGTCTTTTGACATACAGAGCTAAATTTTCAGATGTAGCTTACCTATAAGGATGTAAACCCGCGTACCAAATTTGGTTGTCCTTACTTTGTTAATTCCGGAGATATAAATTTTTTTTGAAAGAAAACACAAAATTTTCCGGGAAAACCTGGACCGATTTTCCTGGCTAACGAACTTATCCAAGCCATTTGCAAAAGGAAGGTATTCACCAAATTTGATCAAAATCGGCCCATTATTTTTTGAGTTATCGGTGTGATACATATATATATATATATATATATATATATATATATATATATAAACATATAAAAATTTTAACTGACCCCGGAAATGTGTTCTGTGGGGCTTAATTAGCGCTCATTTGAAGAAATTTTTTCAAAATTCAAAAGTCGGGATCTCCTCATTAGTGAATTTTTTTTAAGAAAATTCACTAATATGCTTTTCTTGACATTTTTTACCAACTTTTTTTATATAATTTAAAAATAATTGTGTGCTCCAAAGAAAGTTTTAACTTACATACCTAAAACATAAATTTATTCACCTTCAAATAATAATTAAGCCTGTCAGCAGCAAGTGCGTTATAGAGGTGAATTTTCATTAAAATGTTTCGAATAGCAAATATGTCTCTATAATGCAAGCAGACACCAATCTGGTTACCGGTATAACCTATATAGTAAAAACAATGTACCTTATTTTATCAAAATAACTTATTGTTTGAAAATGTACAAAAATTTTCCGACAATAAACTTTAAACGTTTCAGAGAAAACTGGTTTCCTAGCCGACAAACCTTAAATTAATATCAAATTGAGTTATTGAAATTTGAAGGGTTTAATGAACATTCACTACCAAAACGCACTTACTGCGTCTCAAATTTTTTCTTACAAATATGCATCATATTTCGATAAAAAATGGAAAAATGCAATAATATAAGGGTGTTCGAAAAAAACAACTCTGGGATCACCAGCGACTTATGGACCAGCCTGTGACTTGTCAAAATATTTTTATAAGATGCAGATTAAGACACCCTATAATTAACGTATGCATTTTTTGCTTGCATCTTGTATAATAACAGTTATATTAAGCTTTACCGTAGAGATGCGTCACCTTGTATATATGCAAACACATAAAATCTGAAAGTAAACCCTGATATGGATTCTAGGGGGCCTAGTTTACGTTTATTTGAAGAAATCTTTTTAAAATTGAAAAGTCGCGGTCTCCCCATTAACGATTTTTTTCTACGAAGATTAGCTAAAAATTATAGACCGTTAAACCATAAACTTAACTAAACCTACAGCCAAAGCATCAACTTAACTAAACCCATAGCCAAGGCGCAGAGAAAGGGTCTATTTGAAATAAATTTGCTGTAAATATTTTAGTAAAATGAAGGAGAACGTCGGTTGAAGCTGAAAATTTTTTTGTCTTTTAACTTACAGACCTAAATTTTGGCAAGTGGGTCACTATTTATAACACAAACAAGCGTACTAAATTCGGTTCCCTGCACTACTTTGTTATTTCCGGAGATAGAATTTTTTTCAGAAAGAAAACACAAAATTTTTCGGGAAAACCTACGCCAATTTTCCTGGCTAACGGACTTATCTAAGCCACTTGCGGTTGCCCTTACTTTGTTTTTTTCGGAGATATAAATTTTTTTCGAAAGAAAACACAAAATTTTTCAGGAAATCCTGAGCCGAGTTTCCTGTCTAACGAACTTATCCAAGCCACTTGCCAAAGGAAGGTATTCACGAAATTTAATCAAAATCGGCTTATTATTTTTTTAGTTATCAGTGTGATTAATAACATTTATACGTAGATTAGCAGATTAGCGTAATGTTCGTTTTTTGAAAAAAAATTTCAGAAACAAGCTTAGAGGAACCCCTTTAAGCATTAAACATCCGACAAATGCTGTGATCTCAACTCCACGATACAGTTCATAGACCTAAGGCAAATTTGAGGTTCTATGCAGGGTAAACATATTACAAAGGAGCTAGAAATGCAAACTGTAAAAAACTCACCTTACAGAGGTTTATAGAAAGGAGAAACTCCTTACCAACACCGTTTCTCCATAAAAAACTTCAACTTTTCCCAATTGAAAAAAAAAACGCTAAATAATAACGTAATCTGATTATTAGAATTAAATAGATAACTGAAACTGCTACCAAAGCATCACATAAAGGGTCCATTTTAAATAAATTTTCGGTAAATAGGTTGATAAAATAAAGAACAATGAAGATTGTAGCTGAAAGTCAAGGCTTTCTAACTTCTTACGACATTTATACTGCATAGCGGTATTCATTTAGGTTCCCTATCTAGAACATGTCAATTTTGACGTTTCGAATCGCAACTTTTTTGACGTTTTAAGAAGAAAAACTTAAAAGCTTATAACTTTTTTTTATTTTAATTTTTAAGATTCAAATTTTGGTGCATGGTTTTATTTTTATGATATAAACCCTCGTACCCAATATGGTTTCCCTAACTTTGTTATTTCCGGAGATATAAAAATTTTGCAAAAGAAAACGCAAAATTTTTGGGGCAAAACTAGTCCAATTTTCCTGGCTAATGAACTTGTCCAAGCCACTTGCGGAAGGAAGTTTAATCAAAATCGGTTCCAGGGGTCCTCAGTAGCGCTCATTTGAGGAAATTTTTTCAGAATTCAAAAGTCCGGATCTCCTGATTAGTGATTTTTTTAAAAGAAAATTCACTAAAAGCACAGAATAGTTATATAACTATGCTGTGGTAAAAAAGTAGATCTTTTTTCGGGGAATTTTAATTTCGCTATTTAGCATTATAGTGAGATTATTTTAAGCAGCTAAACAACCTTTTAGTTAGCACAGAGAATGAAATTAATTAGCAAAATTATGACCATATACGCGGCGCATGCCAGCACAACCTACTACAGGAATTCACTAATCGTTGTACGTCAACTATGAAAATTTAATTAAAACATTCCCTGGAAAAGCGGGCTTGAAAAGAAAGCTACGCTTTATTCGCCGTTCGTCGAGAGTATTTATACCTCGGCGAGTGCACACCAGACCAGCGTTTGCATTGTGAAAGCCGGATATGAGAACTTTGAGATGAATTTTTCAAAAGTTGTCTCCTGTGTGCATGTCCGATTCAGAACATTCATTTCCAGCTGACAGGTGGATGTTCATGTAGTGGTGATAAAAAAGCGATAAAGAAAAACTTTAATGAGAACCCATAGTTTGCTCTAAGTTAGAACGCTTCAATAAGTATAAGAGTTGTTACATTTTTATCATTATCACTGTCGAATTCTAACACTATTCGAAATAAGTTCGGGACGCAGCAAGTGCGTTATGGTAGTGAATTTTTATTAAGTGCTTCAAATTTGAATAACTCAACATTCTACAAACTTAGAAAGTTGAATTTTGGTATGTAGTAAAACCTTTCCCAAGGAAACATACTCACCAAATTTCTTAAAATAACTTTGTAATTTTCGGAGAAATTTTTTTTTTCGAAAAAAAAATCAAAATTTAAATAACTCATTTTTCTGTAAACCTAGAAAGTTGAATTTTGGCACGTTGTAAGGCCTTATCCAGGACAACATATGCACAAAATTTCATTAAAATATTTTTGTAATTTTTGGAGAAAACATTTTTTTTCGAAAGAAAACTGAAAAATTTCCAAGAAAACCTTCTCAGATTTTCCTGGCTAACGACCTCATCCAAGCCATTAATAAAAAGAAGGCACTTGCCAAGTTTCATCAAAATAGGTTGATTATTTTTTGAGTTATCGGTTGTATACATACATACATACATACATACATACATACATATATATATATATATATATATATATATATATATATATATATATATATATATATATATATATATATATATATATATATATATATAAACATATAAAAATTGAAGCTGACTCCGGATATGGGTTCTAGGGGTCCTAGTTCGCGCTCATTTGAAAATTTTTTTGCAAAGTCTCACCATCGATACCTCCCTAATAGTGAATTTTTTTTAATTAAAAATTCACTAAAAAGTCCGGTATGTCATGTTAATTCAAGCAGCCATCAAATTGGTTACCGGTATAACCTATATAGTAGAAACAATGTACCATATTTTATCAAAATAACTTATTGTTTGAAAATGTAAAAAAAAATTAGGACAATAAACTTTAAATGTTGGTTTCTTAGCCAACAAACCTTAGGTTAATAGCAAATTGAGTTATGTAAATTTAAAGCATTTAATGAAAATTTGCTACCAAAACGCACTTACTGCGTCTCGATTTTTTTTCTTACAAACATATTTCGATAAAAAATGCAATAAAATAATAATGTTCTAAAAAAATTGTAGAGGTCACCAACGACTTATGGGACAGCCTGTGATTGTCCAAAGTAGTTTTAAAAGATGCAGCTCAAGGCACCCTATAACTAACTTTATATTTAGCTTTACCGTAGAAATGCATCACCTTGTATATATGTAAACAGATAAAAACTGAACGTAAACCCGGATCTGGATTCTGGGGGGCTTAGTTTGCGCTCATTTAAAGAAATCTTTTTAAAATTCTAAAGTTGCGGTCTCCTCCCTGACGAATTTTTTGTACGAAAGTTAGCTAAAAATTATGAACCGTTAAACCATAAACTTAACTAAAACTACCGCCACAACATCAGAGAGAAAATAACTAACTTGTTGCATATCAGCCCTTTTTGTAAAACTTCGATCTTTTATATCTGTTGACAAACATCACAAACACTGTTTAGTCCACCCACTAACATTAATAAAATCGTAAAGGAATAATTTGCACTTGTATATTAACACAAATGATTTGTCAACTGAAATTGAAAACAGATAACCGATCTAATAATATACGATAAACGTCAGTTACAGCGTGCAACTGACCTGCGCAATGATATCTAATGTTCTGTTGCTAGGTAACGACTCAAACATACTAGATTTCATATACCTATAAACCAGTTTTTACCATTGTCAATAAAAAGCGTTGATATTAATTATAAATGTTTCAAATTTGGATATCTTAATTTTCTGTAAATTTATAAAGCTGAATTTTGCTACATAGTTGTGTCTTTCCAAAAGCAATATGTCCATGTTCATCGAAATAGCTTTGTAATTTTCGGAGAAAAAGAATTTTTTCGAAAGAAAGCTCAAAATAAATTTTCCCGGAACACCTTGTCCGATTTTCCTGGATAACGAACTCATCCAAGCTATTAATAAAAGAAAGGCACTTGCCGAGTTTCATCAAAATCGGCAGGGCATGTACGCCTAGTGCAATTATTGTGCAAGTGCTGCAAATAATTTGAGTTTGGTTTAGTGATTGTAACATCCCGTTTAAAAGAAAAATGGATTGAACAGTGAGTCTTTAATAAACCTTTTAATTCAGCGGCAAGCTGTTGACGGCAATTCTTTGTGGTCATTGCAAGATTCCAGTAAACGGTTTGGAGTTTTCAATTTCAGTTCTCAGTTTCAAGTTTGCCTTTATGTCCGATTTTTTCGTATACGTTCAAACATACCTTTGTGTTCAAGTTGACCGTTAAAATACAGTTTTTGGACAAGTTTACATTTAGTTTCAAATTATTTTGAAGTTCAAGTTTCAACCCACTGCCTAGCTAACCTCTTAAATGTACATTGCACGTACACTCTCTTCCTGTCTCCACCTCTGCAAGCGTTTTCTGCCAGTTACTGACTGCTCCCCTGGGGAAATTATTCGCCTATGGTAAGCGCTAAATACTGATGCTACCCTGTGCAGTTTCTACATTCCGTCAGCAAGCAAATCAACACCTGTGGGGCCTCAGGTGAAGGCCTTGATCAGCTGATGAACCTTTGGAAGTGCTAGCGCACCACATGTGAGTCTTTTTCAATTTTTTGAGTGATTTTTAAGACTAGACAGACATAAATTTTTCTACATTCATTAAATTTCTCATTAAATTGCAACATAAATTTTAAGTCAGTCAAAATTATAATCTTAGTCAGTGAGATTGATCGTTCTATATAAATGTCTTTGTATTTTCTTTTGGTATGTTGTGAAATATGTAAATTTGGAATACTAGTATGATACTTAATGAATTAGCATTCTGCTCACGAACCTTTCAAACCTCCAAATATGTTTTATAGTACTAAAAAAATAGCTTATAACCATTACTTGATTTTACAATAACTGAGCTTGCTTCTCTCACAAATTTTTAAGAAAACAAAAGAGAGTACTTAACTAGAAATTACCTAATAAATCAGAATTGAGAGCATTGGTAGATGTAATAGAAAAACTATAACTTTACATTTCATATTTATTTTGGTTCTTTGTAATGTACAACATATATTTTATTTACCAGGAGTCTTGATTTAAATAACTCCATGTATTAATTGATATCAATAAATTTAAATATTTGTGTTTTCAATATCTGTTTTGATTGAATAATTAATTCCTCATTTAACCTTTCTCAATTCTGGTGGTGCTGTAGCTGGAAATTCTTTATATCTATTATCTAGATCTCTTCAAACTAACTTTTCCTTTACATGATAGTAAAGGATTTTTTTCACGCCCGAGGAGGTACCACCCCTTACATCAAGGGGCCGCTGAAGTCCCAACGGACGTTTTCGGTTCTGGTGCATGAGTCGGTTTCCCTTATAAACAAAAATGATGATGGCTCCTCCTTGTACAAAATATTCCGGAGGTATAATACCCCTACATTCGGATCTCCGGGAGAAGGATCTGCAGGGTGTCCAGCTCTTTGACTACCTTTCTGAAAAAACCGACCATCTGATTTCTGAATATCCTTCCTCCGAGGTCACTATTCTTGGTGACTTCAATGTCCATAATAAGTAATGGCTAGGATCTTCAAAAACCGATCCACGAGGAAGAGCAGTCAGCAATTCTTTAGCCAATATGGTTCAGCAACCTACTTACTTTCCTCGCATCCCAACACACAGCTCAAATCTCTTGGATCTCCTGCTTACTACAAATCCTGACTGCTATAAGATATCAGTCACCGCCCCACTGGGTCGCTCAGACCACGGCATGGTCACTGATTCCTGTGCAATGCAACCCGAGGTCACACAGTCATCACACTCACGTGTCGTTTGGCACTACAACTCCGCGAACTGGGACGAAATGCGAGATTACTTATCCTCATTTCCATGGGCGTCTGTCTGCTTCTCCCATCCTGCCCCTCTGATATCTCACAAAACGTCACCGAAATTTTGCAAGCTGGCATGGAATTATTTATTCCGCGTACACAGAAAACCTCTGCAGCCACTCAAAAGCCTGGTTCTCTAAATCCTTGACAAAGCCAGACTTGAAAAGGTCAAAGCTCACAAAAAGCTTTTACACAATCCCAGTCAAGAAAACCGTCAAGCATTTAACGACGCAAGAAACCGCTATGTCCGCATTCTTTCTGCGGCAAAAAACTCGTTTAATAATCACATCAAAAAGAAAGTCCTTTTAAGCTCCAGCGGCAGCAAACCCTTCTGGACTCTTGCTATATCTATTGGGAATAATTTCTGCAAGAGCACGTTACCACCTCTTGTCTCAGGGGATGAAATTGTTTCTACTGCCCTGGGCAAGGCTGAACTTTTTGCCTCGTTGTTTGCCGGCAATTCTACTCTCAACCCACCTCCAAATGTTCAACCACCAACAGTCCCCAATGTCGCGCATAAAATGACGGATATCACTTTCAAAACTAAAAAGGTACGAAATATGCTCTCTTCTCTTAATACCAGGAAAGCCTCTGACCTTGACGAGATCCCAGCAATTGTTCTCAAAAAATGCGCACCAGAACTTGCTCTTGTCATGACTCGTCTGTTTCAGACATCTTACAATAGAGGCATATTCCCTAGTAACTGGAAAACTGCTCAAGTACAAACCATCCCCAAGAAGGGACCCAAAGCGCTTCCTAGCAACTACAGGCCTATTTATCTTCTTTCAGTCGTCTCTAAAGTGACGGAAAAGTATATAAACACCGAATTACTAAAATTACTTGAAAACACAGTCTAATCCACGACAGGCAGTATGGATTCCGTCAGCGCAGATCAACTGCCGACCTCCTTTCCTTTGTCACCCATTCTTGGAACAAGTCTATGGAACTACACGGTGAATCCCAGATTGTCGCTCTAGACATATCCAAAGTATTCGACCAGGTCTGGCACGCAGCGCTTCTTAATAAACTACCGGCCTATGGCCAACCACCAAAACTCTTGTTATGCCCGCTCTTTTGTCCCGAGGACTTCCAAGTTGTGGAATTCCTTGCCGGCACATGTTTTTCCTTCTCCCCCGAACCTACAAACCTTCAAGTCCATAATTAACAAGTTGCCTCTTTCTTCCTTGTCGACATCCACGGTATGATAGTATTTAGGCTGTAAGCCCTCGTGGTGTGTTGTTTAAATAAACAAAAACTAACGTAGTGCCGGTGTTTTGACTCAAAGATTCATAAATCCAGGACATTGGGCAGAACAAGACTAAAGCTGAGAAAGTATTTAATTGTCTCTTCATCTTCAAACGAAACTGTGTATTCTTTATCTTACCAAATAATACATCTGAGAGGTAAGTGCAAATAGGTTAGGGTTTGGGAGGTGATTATGGCCTCATTATTGACCGGATTTAGATCCAATTGAAATCTGTCACGAAATATCAATTGCGGACATACATCAAATAAATACACTTGGGTTTTCAGGCTTAAATTGGCACACATAACCCACTTTCTGCGCTCGGACCTTTGTTTTGTTTAGGAACCAATGAATATCGTGTCATCCCAAACTGTTTCTTTATCATCCCGCAGTTAAAAGGAGGAGTTAAAGCGGTTTTTCATATAAAAAAAGCTTTAACTTTGATGAACAATAACAACAACAAATAGCAAATAATATACCATGCTGAGTAAAGATTGGAACCTGTGATGTGCACTGATAAGTACACTTGAAGAACGAAACGAAAAAGAAATCAATAATTCCAACTAAATTAGTTATCTAACGACCGTTGCAACTGAGTGAACTAAAATAAAATGTCCTGTAATTGGTTGTTACATTTATGTCAATTCCTAGTATACAATCCGCTCTTCAATATTCTTTTGCAAACGACAGGCGAGTGATTATATAATTGAAAATAAAAAGTAAAAAAGTTTTGCATACAATCACGGTGCCAGCAGATTCGATTCACCATTTATTAAATCTGTTGATTGAAGTACTACAACACTTTAATTCGTTTAAAGTGGCAGTTTATTTAGACGATTAACTGCGAATATAATAAACGAATTTTAAATGAGGGCAAACAGAATTTCAAGCTATTTTATTTTATTTTCTAAAGGCATTTACATGTATCTAATAGATAACGTAACAAAGAGAATGAAAAGGACAATAACAAATATGATTCTGAGTCTGGACATAGCATTTATTTACGTCAAAGGCTACTGTGTGATACATGGTAATGAAATAGGTGATAAACTAGCCGAAGACGCTGTCCAAAAAGGTGCGTTATGGTAGTGAATTCTCATAAAAATAATATATACTTTATAACAGTGATTTGGCCCTATATTAAAAGTTATAAAAATTACTTTAAGAGCAGTAAAAATAAGGTAAAGAAGGCCACTCAAAAACGTGACCTCTAGCATAAAAATGTGTACAGTAAATTGGATACAACACTCAAACAATGAAATTGACAAACAGGAAATATACCTACTTAACAAAAAATATACTAGAAAGATAAACATAAAAAAGTTCCTGTGAATCATGCATTGAAAGTGATTGTATGCATGCAGAAGGGGAAGAAGAACCCCCAGGACGAAGAGGGATTCTACCCCACACCCAAAAAACACGAGAGACTCTTCTTCCCCTTGTGCATGCATATAACCACCTTCATAAAGAACAAGAAAAAATTGTTGTGAGCAACCCCCAAGAAAGTTTCGGGACCTGAGGTAAATATGGGTATTGTGAGGGGTAGACAGGGTTTAAAGGAGGTATTGCAAATGTGAAAAAAAGCATTTTTTTAAAAGTTCGACGAAGTGGTTTTTTATAATTGTCCGCTCATATTTCCTCCCCGCCCAGCACCCCTATTCATTCTTGGTGCCTTAACTTTCTTAAGGGGTTGTTTGTAACAAATTTGTCTTGTCGCTTGTGAATTAAAGGGGGGTTGTAAGCGTCTTTCTGAAAAAAAATATTCTAAAAACCGTCCTTCAGGAAACTGCAGCTTTACCGATATTTCATTCGATTCATTCTTCGTCGCCTATAAAGTCTTTTTCAAATAATAGAGAATACAGCACTAAATTAAATAGGTTCACTTGCATGTTCATTTCTTTTTTATATTTATATTACATATGTACACAAGATAAGTATAATTAGGGGGGTGGTGTGCTTGATTAAGATTTTCATTTATTTGCTATTCTTATGTTACATATATTAGCACAAGATAAGTATAAACAAAAAGCAGAATTACCCCAAAAACCACAAAAATAATAAGAGACAGTTATTCAATAGATACGTATTTCGATAACGAAGTTGTATTCATCAGTAGCTGTCGCTAAACTTTTGCGTTTAGTTAAACTTAAACAGTTTATTGGAAAAACTCTCTGTCCATTCATTGCGGAACTTTTCATGAGTAAAAATTGATTAAAAAATGAAAGTGGCCACTGTTTTAAACATTAAAATAAGAACTATTCAGCGAATATTGAAGCATCATAAATTTCACCCGTATAAAATTCATCTTGTACAACAACTGAATGAAGATGATGTTGATCGTCGGCTGGAGTTTTGTGAAGTTATGACTGCACGAATAGCTGATAACGGGAACTTGCTGTTCAATATCTGTTTTTCAGACGAGTGTACGTTTTTATTAAACTCTACAATCAATCGTCATAATTGTCGTTATTGGGCAGATAATAATCCAAGAAATTTTCACGAAGTTCACACTTAAACTCCACAGAAATTAAATATCTGGACTGGCATTTTTGGAGACCGTTTAATCGGACCAATTTTTTCTTGATGGCAATTTGACTCGCCAAACGCATTTGGAGTTACTAGAAGATATCGTTTACCTTCTACTAATTGACATTCTTGAAAATGATGGTCGCTATCAAGAAAATCAATTAGTGTTTCAACAAAATGGAGCTCTTCCGCATTTTCACAACGTGTTAAGGAGTTTTTGAACAGAGAGTTTCCAGGACATTGGATTGGGCGTAGAGGTGCTATTGAGTGGCCCCCTAGATCACCGGATTTAACTCCTTTAGATTTATTTGTATGGGGCCATTTAAAGAGTAGAATTTACGCAACAGAACCGGAGTCTCTTAAAGAATTACGACGACGCATTGTTGAAGAATGCCGTCTAATAACTCAACAAATGCTCCAGAATGTCAGAGCTCGTTTTGAACAAAATTTGTACTTTTGTATGAAAGCTGGTGGTCAACAATTTACTTAACTGAATAACTTCTAAAAAATTAGTGTGCTGAATTCAGAAAAGAAAGAGCTCTCAAATGATGTAACACTCCACCCATGTTCCCTATTTAAAATATAAGGATTGTTATCACCACCCTTAAGGAGTTGATGTAACAAAGTTGAGTTTTACGTCAAAACATTCCCCCCCTCAATATTAAAATTGAAGTGTTTCAGCGTTTCTTAAAAAAAAATCTCTGTGCGCAAATTGGTCTGTTTCGTTTTCGATGCCCCAGCCTGTATATATATATATATATATATATATATATATATATATATATATATATATGTACATATATATATATATATATATATATATATATATATATATATATATATATATATATATATATATATATATATATACATACATAAGTTCAAACGGATCTGGGTTCTAAAGGCCCTAATTCGAGTTCATTTGAAAAAAATGTTTCGAAAGTCTCACCATCGTCACCTCTCTATTAGTGAATTTTCCTAATGAAAATTCCCTAAAAAGTAAATGAGTATCCCCTAAACGGTAACATTTTTGTCTAGAATATGCTACATGACGTGGACTTTTTCGTAGTCTAAGAATGTAAACGTCGTGACCTACTGTACCACACGAATTCTCTGACAACAGTACAGTAAAATTTTAGGTAACCAATTATATTTTTATATGAACAAGGATAAATCTCTAGTAAAATACAGTTTTGAAATATTGGTCATTTAAAACATTAGTGCCAGCGGTGAACGACCTATGTGCTATCTCTCTTAAAGTGGAAGATGTAGATACAAAGATAGAAATAACATGTTCCTGCAGAATCCAGGAGAGCTAGTGCAAGGGTTGCAGGAAGACAAAGCTCGTTCTGTTTCCTGTCTATGTGTGATGTGGTAAAATACCGCCCTTCCGGAACCCCTTCTCCCTAAATACCGCCACAGTACAGTTCACCAGCTACTAACAGGAAGTTATTGATTAGTTTTCGTCTGGTGTGGTATCGAAACTAATTGATTAATACTTAATTGATCGCCATTCAACCACAAGACGGTGAATGTCAATTTTCCCAACATTTTCATTTGATTTAATTAAGGAATGGGGGTTTGATGCTTGACGTAACATCACATTACTTAGATGCTGATGGAAATTCAGACAGAATTTTAGCGCTCGTGAGAATGTAGGATGTGTTCAGCGATTTTGAGGTAATGGTAAAGTTTGAGAAAACGGAAACACTTAAAAAACGTAGTAACTACCTGAACTTGCAACTAATTAGCTAACAGGATTGGTAATTTTTATAAAAAACTCTAAAACAAATACGCTTAAGATGTATAATTAATTATTATACAAATCTATATGTAAGTTTATATTCATTTTTTATTCCTTTTTGTTTTACCTCCCTATTTTTTTAAATTGTAGATCAAACCAGTTCAGCAACATGTATGCTATTCATGGCTGTTTTATCTGCCATGAGCTATTGTCTAATATAAGAAACAATAAAAAATTATAACGATTAGATGCTATAGTTATAAACATAAATTGAAAATAGTTTTGTCGATAAATTAGTAACATTATTTGGTAGGCTTACATTCGTATGTACACATCTATACTCACACACACACTCACATACGCCCATATAGCCATACATACTTAAATTATATTTTAACTATGATCATGGACAATTAAACACATCTTGTGGAAGTCTTTTTCTTAGTCTTCTTTGTTGTAGTCTTGCACCAAGATTGTAATGTACTGCTCCAGGACATTCAGTTAAGTTGTTCAGGAAGTTGATTCCACTTGTTTTTATGAAGTCACTGATCACTGGTATGCTTAATTCGCGATGTATTTGCGCGTTGCTAATGAACCACGGTGCATCGGTGATGATTCGTAGCACTTTGTTGTGGAAGGTTTGTGCCATATTTATTGTTGAATGTGACGCTGTTCCCCATATTGGACAGCCATATGTGAGAACTGGTCTAAGAATACTTTTGTAGATGAGAGTTCCGAATTCAATATTCAGTGATGATTTTCTGTTTATAATGGGGTACAGAATTTTCAGACGTCCATAAGGTATCTGAGTTCTGTTTTTGGCATGATGCCTCCAGGTTAAGGTACGATCGTAATGTAGGCCTAAATATTTGACGGATTCGTGTTTGTGATTCCAAGGTACTGCCTTGTTATCTATTTGTAACGGTGGCGGATTTGGTCCTCTTAAGAGCGTAAAGATTTCAGTTGACTCTTTGATGAGTTTATAGTGATTCCCCAGCTCTTGCACCATTATGTAACTTTGTTTAAGGAATTTTGTAAAAGGTTCCTGGATTCGATTATGCTTTTGTGTTGTGTTGCTATCGCTTTGTCCGCATACATCACCAATAAGGAGCCTTGTTCGCATGGTATGTCACTTACATATAATTTATATAGTGTAGGTCCCAATATGAAACCTTGAGGTACTCCTGCGTGAATTGCTTTAGTTGTGGAAAATTCAGCGTTTATTCTTACTGCAAATGTTCTATTTTGTGTGAAGCTGGCAATGATTTTGAGCAGATAGGAGGGTAAGCCTTGGATTTTAGCTAATTTGAAGAGGAGCCCGTCGATCGATATTTTATCAAAAGCTTGTGTTGCGTCAAGAAGTGCTACGGTGGTATATTTTTGTTTTCTAATCCTTTGACAATAATTTCATTTAAACGAAGGTGTTGATGAAGAGTTAAATGCTTTTTTCTGAACCCGAACTGTGTGGGGGGTAGGGTATATTTTACCTCCTTACGGTAGCCGCGTCTTGTGTGCTTTTAAAGCGTGTAAGATGTTCTGGGGATCCCTGAACTGCAGTCTTGTATCCCCGTTTATCCTAAATATGTTTGGGAAAAATACAATACAACAAAAATAAAAAACAGCAAAATAAACAGAAAAAAACAGACCAAAAGAACATAAAAAAGTCTGGACAAACCAAGTGTGTTCTAGAAGTGAATTTTCATTAAAATGTTTTTAATAGCAACTACGTCTCACTAATGCAACCAGGCATCAATCTCGTAACCGGTATAGCCTATATAGTAAAAACAATGTCCCATATTTTATCAAAATTACTTATTGTTTGAAAATTTACAACAATTTTCCGAACATAAACTTAAAATTTTGCCGAGAAAACTGGTTTTTTAGCCAACAAACCTTAGGTTGATAGCAAATTGAGTTATTGAAATTTGAAGGATTTAATGAAAATTCGCTACCAAAACGCATTTACTGCGTCTCAATTTTTTTCGTACAAACATGCATCGTATTTCGATAAAAAAGGGATCACCAACGACTTATGGATCACCCTGTGACTGCAAAAATATTTCTATAAGATACTCGTATATTATAATATTCTCGTATCTTGTATAATAACAACTATATTCAGCCTTACCGTAGAAATGCGTCACCTTGTGTATCAATGAAGGAGAATGACGGTCGAAGCTAGGAGTTCAAGCTTTGTAAAACATTCTTGTTGAGACATTTTCTTTCCATAGCTCTTATTAGTTTCAGGTTATTTGCCTAAATGTGGCCAATTTCCGTTTGACGTTTTAAATCGAGACTTTGACGGTTTGAGGAAAACCCCAGTTTATTTTTCTTTAAATGCCTATAACTTCTTTGTTAAAATTCATTAAAATCGCAAATATATAATATTATGTTTAGTGAAAATTCACTAAACATCGAACGTAACGTTCAATTTTTTCATTAAATTTGTGGTTACTTTTTTAGGAATTGAAAAACTTAAGTTTAATATTCAGTATGAACGTATGGACGCATCCATTCAGTATGAACGTATAGAGGCATCCATTTACATCTGTTCGACCATAGAGTAATATGTGTTTTACATTGGCATAATATATTAACCATCATCAGCTCAAACCTGGACCTGCGTCGCGCGACAGTAAAAACTTGGTGATGTACGGCCGATTTTTTCCTTCTTTTAGCTTTTAATTAGGCAAACTGATGTCGGAAAGGTCGGTTGGGAGGATTTTGTATAAACAGTACCTACGGAGGTCTTTTATTTCGTTAAAATGGCAAAAAAACTCACCCAGTTTTTACTGTCGCGAGACGCAGTGGGTATCATATTGTCTAAATGGAATTAAGCATTGTTTAATCTATCTGCTCTTCTTCCATATATGAACTTTAACTATGCCAAATCTGACACTGCTTCGTGCGCACAATGTGCTTAAAAAGGGATATAAATTTTTTTTCTTCATGTATTATAACCCCATAATTGAAACTTCTACCAAATACTATATAATGACAATACGGGACACTCCGGCTGATTTCGTGTTTCAAGAATATCCACGCCCCTAGCGGATAGTACTGATCTTACGTCGTTCGAGAACGTGTTTATAAGTAAACACTAGCGATTGCTGGTGCTTTAACTGTGTATAATTAAGTTTGAGTTGTGTTTCTTACAATAAATGCCAGTGGTAGGATTTGTGCAATCTATAGTTGTTCGAATTATAACGTATTAAATCTATCAAAGACATTTTACAGATTTCCAAAGGATGCCGAAACGAGAGTATGATTGTTTGTGCTTTCTTTTCTTAACAGCGAATTTTTTTACAAATTCGCCTAATAATTAATATTAAACAATAACTATAACATTGATTGACGATAGTTTTGTATTATAGATGCAAGAAAAGGGTACTGTTATCAAAAATAACTGATTTGGATATAGTGTTTAAGACACAAGGTGCATTTTACATTTCAATGTCACAAATTCAGAATCACTTTTATGTCAATATGTACAGTTCGCAGAAGATAATTTATTGTGTAATATTTGCCACCATGTACCTATTTATAGATACACTTCGTAAATGGATGGTTGAAAGGTTTCAATCATAAACTGTCTTCCAGTGCATTAAAGAAAGGAAATATGAAGGCAAAAAAAATTTTGCATTCATAATTCATAAATGATATAAGAAAACTGTTTTTCTATCTTGTTCTGTGTGCTTTTTTATTTCAGTATGGTATAAATTGTCACATTTTTTACATTTAAAATTATTTTACTTGGTAATGCTTTTAATTATCTTTCTAAGACAAGTTTTGAAAGAGACAAGTAGAAATACCAGATTCAGCCTTATAATAAATTTATTTACGGAAGCAAGAGTTAGTCTCGTCTCTAATCTGCACAATTTCTTAATTATGTACTAAGTATATCACTTACATATTTCAAAATATTAGATTAATAAGGCAGTTTTCATGTAGAGATATAGCAAATTGAGTACTGTGCTACCATTTATACCTAAAACAATTATTTATAGGTGAGTACAGATTGTAACGTAATATGGTCAGAAATAGCTCTCAGTATATTCCTATACCTACCCTTGCAATAGTAGTTTAACGACGGTTTCAAGGTAGTACTTTAAATTATGAAGAAATGAGATTATAGGTAAGAGAAATTTGCAAAATTATTGATGCTGAATTCATTTAGGTTTCAAGCTGATTGTTGATAAAAATTATATTTATAACTATATAATCAGAAAATTTTTACTGTTTTGTCATGTGCAAGTTTTTATATCCATCTATAATGAACCAATTGTCTAAATTAAGAAAAGTAAGTAAGTAAAATAAAAGACAATGTCGGCTTGAGCTAAAACCTTAGGCTTTATAGAGCACACTTCTTACGATATTTCTTTTTTACATAAACCTTATTAGTTTCAGGTTATTTATCTAGAACATGTCCGTTTTGACGTCTTGAATCGCGACTTTGAAGTTTTAAGAAGAAAAACTATTATGCTTATAACTTTTTTTCCTTATAACGTAGAGATCCAAATTTTGGTATGTGGTTTACTTTTTATGATATAAACCGGCGTACCATGTTGCCATAGCTTTGTTATTCCCGGAGATATAAAAATTTTCCGAAAGAAAATACAGAATTTTCTGAGAAAAACTAGCCCGTTTTCCCTGGCTAACGAACTTATCTAAGCGACTTGCGAAAGGAAGGTAATCACCAAATTTTATTACAATCGGTCTATTATTTTTTGAGTTATTGGTGTGACACATAAATATATATATATATATATATATATATATATATATATATATATATATATATATATATATATATATATATATATATATATATATATATATATATATATATATACATACAGGCTGGTCCACTTCGCGGAAAAAGCTCAGTTTTCCATATTAAACTCAGTTTTATCAAAAAAGTTTCTACTGAAACTTGTTTTTATCAATCAGTTGCGTAATTCAAAAATATTTTAATTTACACAGGGTGTTCATTTTCTCCGTGGCAGACCAAACTTACCTTTTTTTAAATAGAACACCCTGTATTTTATATCATTTTTTTAAAGATGGTATCGCAGCAAGCAAATTGATACCCCACATGGTGTTCTTCTTGTTGATTTAAACCTTGTTGATATATGCATTAAATGTTTTCGTCTTTTACATCACACACACTTTAGTTTTTTTATGCAGTATGAATTAAGGAAATCACGTAAACTATTTGAAAATGATATAAAATACAGGGTGTTGCATATTAGCGTGAAGTATTACTTGAATCTATATAAAAATGGCTAATTTCGTAATTGAGCCTTAATATCTTTGAAACCGTTGAAAAGAATGTCATCAAATGTAGCATTGCTGAAAAAGCCATGAAAGTGCGCATCTGATAACCTTCTATTGAACAGGACGTTCCATTTGAAATTTTCGAGAAAATTTAAGTTTTGTGAAATTTAACACTCTGTATAGTCAGGTTACATTAAGAATTACCATGTCACATTTATTATAGTGAGGAGTGTATAAAATTAACTCCATTGAATATGCAGCCAAAACATTGTGCAGAATCGAAGTATTTACGCACCAAACTAGACCATTTTTAATAAACAAATGAAGAACTCTGAAACGGTTGGGCCTAGACCCATCAAGTGGGGTATCAATTTGCTTGTCGCGATACCATCTTTTTAAAAACGATATAAAATACAGGGTGTTTTATTTAAAAAAAGGTAAGTCAGGTCTGCCACGGAGAAAATAAACACCCTGTGTAAATTTAAATATCTTTGAATTACGCAGCTGACTGATAGGAACAATTTTCAGTTAAAAGTTTTTTGATAAAATTGAGTTCAATATGAAAAACTGGGCTTTTTCCACGAAGTGGACCAGCCTGTATGTATATTTATATGCGTATATATATATATATATATATATATATATATATATATATATATATATATATATATATATATATATATATATATATATAGATAGATATATATATATATATATATATATATATATATATATATATATATATATATATATATATATATATATATATATATGTATATATATATATATATATATATATATATATATATATATATATATATATATATATATATATATATATAAAGTCTGAAACTAACCTCGGTATTGGGTTCCAGGGGTCCTAAATAGCGCTCATATGAAGAATTTTTTTCAAAAGGCGCGATCTCCTCATTAGTGATTTTTTTAAAGAAAGTCCACTGAAAGAAAGAAAACAGTGAAAAAGTCTGGACACGGCAAGTGTGTTAGGGTAGTGAATTTTCATAGAAATCATATGTCACCAAACATTATTTTTAATTAAATGCTTATAGTTTTTTTCTTGTAACATAGAGATCTAAACTTTGGTATATAGTTTACTTTTTATAACGCAAACCTACCTACCAAATTTTTGAAGTCTTTGCAAGTGACAAACTTACTGTGAAATTATTCGAACTTGATCTTTAAACAACAATAACTCATCATGTGATCAGAAAGTTGATCACCATTAACAAATTTTAGAGCGAACGAGTAGATCCTGTGTGAAAATACAAATAAGATTCAAAAGACGAAAAGAGACAACACTAACCCCCCCCCCCTTCCTGTAGGTTTCTCAATAATCTGGCTGAAGCTCTACACATCTAAAACATCTATGACAGGATTATTTAGGTTAACTAAATTAAAATTGATGTTACCCAAAAAAATAAATAGGATTTTGTACTTCAAATCTAAAATATTTTATACACTCAATCAAAGCAAAGTGCTGTCATATTGATGCATCCATCATTTCTTGAAGGCAAAGTATTGTGGTACCTTATAAAATTGTGAATAAACTATTTTTATCGTAGACGCAGGTATCTGAGAGCTTATGGAAAGCCCGACTAGCCAGAGTCTGGGTTCCTGAATCTAAGTTAAAATTAAAAAAGCATCGTATCCTGACGTCGAGCTGGAACTAGCTAAAACTTTCTTACAATATCCGCATTCACTGCGAAACATATAATGTCAGAAGACAATCGATTTTGATTTAAGTTTCATTATAACTAGTCGTGGAATGACAGTATTTGATATGTTTTGATTTTCTCGAGCTTTGGGGAAAATTATACCACACAGCAGCAACACAATAGAGATAACGTCACAGAAAACCTTTTATAATTAAATGCCGAGAATGTCTCCGCCGTTATTGATACAAAGTAAATCCAATAAGATGCGACAGCTATTGCCTGCCTGACTGCTCGGTCCTTCCTTAAATCGCGACAAAAAGAAAACTCGCAATGATACGAGAATGTATTATTACAAAACCAGAATATAAGCTTCTTAAGGTGCTTTATTTATCAGAATCTGACGAAAATGTAATAGAAAAGAGACAGTTATTAGTTTTGTTAATTATGTCTTCAATATAATGTAAATTTAGAAGAGACCAGAAGTGACAGGTGTAGAATAATATAGAAGATCTGGAATCTCTATGGACAGTATAAATAGACGAGCGGTACGCAGAGTGAGTTAGTTCAGTATTGAGTAAAAGAAGTCATCATAGAGTATTAAGCGAGTCAACAGTAAGTGTTGGTGTATAAATAGCGATCATAGAAGACGATAGTGGAATATAGTTCTATGGACATTTAATAATAGAGAGAAATATTTTAGTTCACACTGGTGCTGGAAAATAGTTGGTAATAATAAATTAGTAGTTTGGAAAGCTGTGTTTTGTTAATCAACAAATCCAGAACCCTGTAGAACGTAACAACTTTCTACAGGGTTCTGGATTCATTGACTAACAAAACACAGCTTTTCAAACTACTAATTTATTATAAGCAACTATTTTCCAACACCAGTATCAACTAAAATGTTTCTCTCTATTCTTAAATGTCTATAGAATTATATTCCACTATTCTCCTTCTATGCTTCCTTAATGTGCTGGAACAATCTGTCATTCCGCTGTTGGAAAATTTGGTTATTATAGGTGATTTTAATGCACCTCAGTTTATTTATGGACAAATCACTGATCCTAAAACCAAAGCTATCCATGATTTTTCAAATTTTTTAAACCTGTCACAGTTTAATAATATTTCCAATAGAAACAATAGGCTGCTTGACCTTGTCTTTGCCAGTTGTAATTGCTCGGTTCTCCATGATATGGATCCACTAGTGCCCGAAGATGGATATCACCCTGCTTTAGGCATATTTCCTGAATTCAGGAAAAATTACAATGGTCCTAAATACTTTCCATGCAACAATCAGGTCTCTTACAACTTTCGAAAGGCCAATTACCCTGCATTGTATGCTGCAATACTTGATGAAGATTGGTCTCAACTGGAGTCCTTTACTACCGCTGATGAGGCTTGTAGTTACTTTTATGGCAGACTTTACAGTATCTTTGAACAACATGTTCCTCAGTGCAAGAGGTCATCTAGAAAATTTCCTCCCTGGTTTACCAATGAAATAATAAATGATATAAAGAATAAGGAGAGGTGCTATGCAAGATATAGGAGGCATAAACGTGATAGTGATCATGCAGAGTATAGTGTTCTTAGATCTGTAGTTAAAAACAAGCTACGAGAGGGATATGCTGAGTATGTTCGTGGAACTGAAGAGTCTATTAAGATTGATCCCTCTAGATTTTGGTCTCACACGCAGGAAAGGAGGCGAGCAAGTAACATTCCAAGTACTGTGTCTGACGAAAATGGCATGGTTTATAATGAACCCCAAACAATTGTTAACTGCTTTGGAAACTATTTTAAAAGTGTGTACCGTCTTAAATGCATCACTGAACCAGTAGATACCTCTGGACCATCGCATATGGCAGTCAGTGTGACAGTGATTGGTGATAAGGAAATTCTTAAAGCCATCAAGAAGCTCAAGAACAAGTTTACTGCTGGACCAGATTTGGTGCCATCCTTGTTGATTAAGGACTGTGCGCATGCTCTTCTCAGACCCCTTAGAACCCTGTTTAACTTGTCGCTGCGCACACATTGCTTCCCTGTGGTTTGGAAGGTTGCTCGGATCTGTCCTGTTTTTAAGTCTGGGGACCATTCGAGGGTCAGCAACTACAGGCCTATAGCTATCCTATGTAATTTTGCTAAAATTTTTGAGGCAGTTGTGTATGCTCGTATTTATCCTGCCGTGAAGTGTCGCTTGTCACAATACCAGCATGGGTTTATGGAGGGGCGCTCAACACTGACGAATTTATCCCTGTTCACACAGTATGTAAGTGAAGCTTTGAATGGACGGGGTCAGGTGGATGTTATTTATACAGACTTTTCCAAATCGTTCGATCGAGTTGACCACTCAACACTTCTGTACAAGCTGCATTTGGCGGGGTTTGATGGACGGCTGATAGCATTCTTTGGATCCTACTTGACTAACCGTGTGCAATATGTTTTTTATAATGGATTTAAGTCTGAACCCTTCACTGTTAGCTCCGGCGTTCCACAGGGTTCCAATCTTGGCCCACTCCTCTTTTTGTTATTTATCAACGACATAAGCTCTGTAATTTCTGGTAATCATCTATTATTTGCTGATGATCTCAAGTTATACTCCAGTGTTCACGATATTGGTGACTGTTCAAGACTCCAGGTAGACCTTGACAACTTGCAGCTGTGGTGTGTTGAGAACAGACTTGAATTAAATGTCTCGAAGTGCAAAGTGATAACATACACTAGAAAAACCAGCCGTATAGCTTTTCCCTACAAAGTGGGTGGTGTACCATTGGCTAGGACTGAAACGCACAGGGATCTAGGCATTGTATATGATCAACATTTAAGTTTCACTGGACATATTCAAACAATTACAGCATCCTGTTTGAAGTTGATGGGTTTCATTGTGAGGAATAGCAGATCATTTTCCAATTTGGATAGCTTGAAAATTCTCTATTTTGCCTATATTCGATCGAGACTTGAATATTGTAGCTTGGTTTTTGATCCCTTTTATAGTGTTCAGATTGGTGCTCTGGAAGATGTTCAGCGTAAGTTTTTAAAACACCTTGTATATAGGGCATCTGGTACCTACCCACAGAGAGGATGTGATCATGGCCAATTGCTGATGCAAGCTGGCATACCCAGTTTGTATTCTCGTAGAAAAGTTGCATCTGTGATGTTCCTGCATAACTTGTTTCATGGTAAAGTTGATTGCCCAGACTTATTGATGCAATTAAATTTCTCAGTTCCACGGGCTGCATCAAGAGTGGTGAGAGTGTTTAAGCCTCCAATACCAAGGACTAACTTGTATATGAAATCACCTGTTTATAAAATGAGCTCTGACTTTAATAACATTGCAAACTTGTGCGACTTCTATTCGGATAATGCTGCGGTTATTCGTAGGGTGGCTATATCTTACTTTGTCGGTTATTAGAACCATTATATGTACTGTTTTGTAGAATTTCTGCCTTGTGATGTTTTGCACAGTATTTTAGTTTTGTAGTTTAGTTTAATTTAGTTTTTAGTTTTTTTTTGAAGTATTTTTTGTTCATATTATTACATATTGTTCTTTTTTTATGGTGCCCTATTAATGGGATTATCCTGTTGGGCATGTATTCAATAAATAAATATGATCGCTTCTCAAACACCAACACTTACGACTGACTCGCTTAATACTCTATGATCACTTCTTAACCACACCGACTTAATACTGAACTAACTTACTCTGCGCACCGCTCGTCTATTTATACTGTCTATAGACGTTTTACACTATTCTACACCTGTCACTTCTGGTCTATTCTAGAAATGTCATTCCAGAGTGTTCGCTGTGACACTGCCCCCCTCTTATATTCGATCGTCCGGGTCGAATTCTGAGATTTCTTGGTATGGCGTAAGTCTGTGCATATGGACCACCTTAATCTTGCTCTTAGGGCTTCTCTGAATGCGATAGACAACGTCATTGGTCCTTTTGACCACCTTATAAGGACCTTCCCATAATTTCTGTAGTTTCGGTGACCGTCCCTTGCGTCGTACTGGCTTGTAGAACAACACCCGATCTTCTTCTTTAAAACCAGCTGAATTCGGTGGCACGTCATAACGGGTCTTCATGCGGTCACTTTGTAGACTCTCTCTGGCTCTCTTACCCGCCATCTTGGTACCACATCACGACGGATAATCGTTCTGGATGCGCCGGTGTCTACAATCATTTGCGTCTTCCTGTCGCTGATGTATCCGTCTACGGCGAGCGTGTTGCCAGAATTGTTGACCAGTGAAACAGTTGTCGACTTCGGGGCATTGTAGTGGGCAGCCAGCTCTCGCTCCATAAAGCTGGCTGCATTTAGTTTTCCTGTACGTTAGTTGATGTTGATCTTGGATCCCCGCATTCATTTCTTATGTGCCCAACCTTGCCACAGTTCCAACAGCGTATGGCACTTGCACGACGGGCTTGCGTTGGCTCTTTATGAGCCGTGGGCATCGTCTGTTCTACTATCTTCTGTAGTAATTGCATGACCGTGGATGACTCAGTTTTATTTTTTTCTCCCGGGACTTGGCGACTGAGAACTCTCACGTTGCCTTTAAAGGCTTGCTTGGCAGCTTCAATTTTTAGCGATTGTGTCCAAGCATCGTTCAAGTTTTTATGTCTCGCCATCCTCAGTGGCTGTTGAGTGTCGGTATCCCTGATGGCGTCAATGAATATTTGCAGCGACAGCTGGTTCAAAAACTCCACCGGAGCTGCGGGTTAAGCTGATCGCGTTAGTCTGGCAACGTCGGCATCGAATTGCTGCAGACTTTCGTCTGATTTCTGACAGCGACTTTTTAGCTGAGTTTGATACAGCTGTTGTAGATGCTGGTAAGTAAAAGTAGATATGGTATAGAATTAGAGTAGGTACATCAAAAACGTGACTAAATATAACGTATATTCAGATTGCTTAGTGGAAAAAAATAATTAATAGACAAAGAACAAAGAAAATGTTAGCGGAAGGCACGACGTTTAGGGAAGATAAAATGGAGAAAAAGTTTATTTGCCTACCTTTTGAATCACAAAGGGTCCTCAGAGCATTTTTAAGAAAGCAGATAATTTTTTCGACAAAAAATAATTTAAGAAATTTGTTAGGTAATGCGATAGATAAAGATAAAGCCACTGAAATGTAGGGTATCTATGAGATAGATTGTAAAGATTGTAATCTTAAATACGTTGGGCAGACTAGGAGAAACATGGAGACTTGAGCTCGTGAACATCTGGCACCTTTGAGATACGATAGTGTAGACAAGTCATGCGTGGCACAACATATTTGGGATAATATTGATAAGTAAAATCTGTAACTTATCAAAAATGTTAAAAAACAAGCAATGCTTGATGCGTACGAAAGCACTCATATTCCTAGAGCAATAAAAAAGAAAAGTTTCTTAAATCGAGCCACGCCACTGATTTCGAGTCCTCGAGCTTTGTTCTTTATCTAATAAGCAGTATAAATCGACGGTTTTGTAGTATAAATTAATTGGAATTTTAATCCTCTGATGACGCCAGCTTTGTTAGTGAAACGACCGTCAGGTCTTTAAAAAGATGTGTTGTGGTGATTTGGATTCTCCAAGTGTACTTATCAGTGCACATCACAGGTTCCAATACTCACTTAGTTAAACATAAGAAGTCACCTAAGATCAAAACAGTCGTCGAATGTGTTTCAAGTCACCATTCAATTAATTTTCTAGTTAGCCGTTACATTTAATTTTACTATAATATTAAATTTCCCAGGGCAGCAAGTTGCCGTCAAGTATCACGTAAACAAACCTTTTATTGGCGCATATCCGGTTTGGTGGTATAACGCTCGCCTCATACGCAGACGACCCGGGTTCGGTTCCCGCTCCGTGCATGTAACATTTTGCTTTCTTTCATTATTTCTGAACGTCATTACGTCTGGGTTTGACATGCTTAAAGGGAATAATTTTAAAAAAATTTACTACCAGAGAATTGTTTTATTATCCACCCTACGCGTTTCAGCTATTATTGAGCCATCTTCAGGGGTTTAGACTAATTTGTGTCTTTAGTTACAGAAAAGTGCTATATGAAATGTTGCCAAAAAAAAACTTTATATAACTCTGTCACTCTTGAGCTTGATAATTTTTAGCAGACATTTTTTTATTGTTGATATTTTTTAATTCTTATTAGGAAAATTCACTAATAGAGAATTTGAAAAAAAGTTTATTAGTTGTTGAAAAAAACCGGTTCGATAGATTTGACTAAAACGAAATCATCCATAAGGAAAAATAACTGCGACGTTTAAAATTTGGCAGACACTTTCATTTTCTAAGTAATAATTGAGTTTTCTTCTGGAGAGCTTTTGTAACGATAATAAAATTTAAAATACAGGTTTGTTTTAAAGAGACTTTGAGTAAATAGTCATACCAAATTTTAATTTCCTGGGTTGATAGAAAATTGAGTGTTGGGCATTTGGCTCATAAGATGCTACAACAAAAGATTTTTTTGGTAATATATAGATATCGATGGTAACACTTTGGAAAAAATGAGCGCATTTTAGGACCTCTAAAACCAGTCTTCAAGGTCTGGGTAAGTTTCAAATATTAATTTTAGTAATATGCCGTACTAACAGTGTACAATTTTTATGAAAATTCACTGCCATAACGCACTTGCTGTGCCTCTAATTTGTTTTACCTTATTCAAGACTTTCTACAACACCTGAGGTTAAAAAAAAAGTTCTCGATTTTGCGTTCGCGTGGTAGGAACCACACGTTTAAGAGCACGTGTGGAAGTAAAATACAAATAAGTAAACATTTCGGAACGCAGCAAGTGCGTTATAGTAGCGAATTTTTATAATAATTGTACACTATTATTATACGGCATATTAGTAAAGTTAATACTTTAAACTTACACAGACCTTGAAGATCGATTTTAGAGGTCCTAGTACGCGCACATTTGAATATTTCTTTCGAAAGTGTTACCATCGATATCTCTATATTATTAAAAAAATCTTGCGTTCTAACTTCTTTTGAGAAAAATGCCCAAAACTCAATTTTAATAAAGCTAAAAAATTATATTTTGCTATACCTGTAGATAGTGTAAGTCTCTTTAAAAGAAACTTGTATTATAAATTTCGTTAAAACTTACAAAAGATTTCCAGAAGGAAACTTAATTCATATTTAGAAAAGTAAAGTATCTGCCAAATTATAAACGTAGCAGTTATTTCTCTTTATTAATCGACAGTAGGATATTGTTTTAGTCAACCTAATCAAACCGGTTTTTAGTGAATTTTCTTAAAAAAAAATTCACTAATGAGGAGATCCCGACTTTTGAATTTTGAAAAAATTTCTTCAAATGAGCGCTAATTAGGCCCCCCAGAACACATATCCGGGGTCGGTTTAAATTTTTATATGTTTATATATATATATATATTTATATGTATATATGTATCACACCGATAACTCAAAAAATAATAGGCCGATTTTGATTAAATTTGGTGAATAAATTCCTTTTGCAAATGGCTTGGATAAGTTCGTTAGCCAGGAAAATCGGTCCAGGTTTTCCCGGAAAATTTTGTGTTTTCTTTCGAAAAAAATTTATATCTCCGGAATTAACAAAGTAAGGGAAACCAAATTTCATATGCGGATTTATATCATTATAGGCAAGTTACCTACCAAAATTTAGCTCCGTAAGTTAAAGGATAAAAAAGTTACAGGCATTCAAAGAAAAATAAATTTGGATTTTCCTCAAAACGTCAAAATTGCGATTTTAAACGTCAAAATTGGTGAGTACATTCCTTTCACAAGTCGCTTGGATAATTTTGTTAGCCAGGAAAATCCGCCGAGGTTTTCCCGGAAAAATTTGTGTTTTCTTTCGCAAAATATTTATATTTATATTTATATCAAAATTAACAAAGTAAGGGCAACCAAATTTGGTAAGCTGGTTTATATCGTTATAGGTGTGCCATCTACCAAAATTTAGCTCTGTAGGTCAAAAGACAAAAAAGTTATGGGCATTTAAAGAAAAATAAATTGGGGGTTTCCTCAAAACGTCAAAGTGACAATTGAAAACGTCAAAATTCGCAACATTTAGGCAAATAACTTGAATCTAATACGATCTATGGAAAGAAAATGTCTCAAGAAGAATGTTTTACATACACCGAACTCTTATGTTTTACAAACCCTAAAGTCTTAGTTTCAACCGTCATTGTCCTTCATTTTACTAAAATATTTCCAGAAAATTCATTTCTAATAGACCCTTTCTCTGATGCTTGGCAGTAGCCTTAGCTATAGAGTTTATTGTTTAATGGTATATAATTTTTGTCGAATTTTCGTAAAAAATCAATAAAGCTCAATATATTCGTTATTATACAAGATATGAAAAAATATTGTATACATTAATTATACGGTGTTTTGAGCTACATCTTAAAAAATTATTGCGACAATTACAGGGTGGCCCATAAGTCGTTGGTGATACAAATAATTATTTTTTTTCGAAAACGCCTTATTTTTTTGCATTTTCCATCGAAATATAATGCATGTTTGTAAGTTAAGAAATTCTGGAGGCAGCAAGTGCGTTGTGGTTGCGAATTTTGATTAAATGCTTCATATTTGAAAAGCTCAATTTGCTATTAACCTATAAGGTTGACCAAGAAACGGATTTTTTCAGTAACACTTTTGGAAATTTCTGTACGTTTTCAAACAATCAAGTTATTTTGATGAAACATGGCACATTGTTTTTACTATATATGTTATACTGGTAATCAAATTTGATGCCTGCTTTTTCTATATAGGTTATACTGGTAACCAAAATTGATGTCTGCTTTCTTAAAAAGAAAACATACATATTTGCAATAAAAACATTTTTATGAAAATTTACTACCATAACGCACTTGCTGCGTCCCGAGATTTATTTCAATATCAACAATAACAAAATTATATTTTCAGACTCAAAGGTGACAAACTTATTCAGGCGTTTTAAACAAAAATGAGATCTTGTTCAAAACGTATGAAATATGTGCACTATTGTTTCTCCAAATGTCAAAACAAAATATAAAAAAAAACACTCATTAAGCTGGATTCGATCGCGTAACCTTTTGCTTAGGAGGCAACGGCGATCTCCTCGGTGCTATCTGAGTATACTTCAACTAACGCTTTATTTGACCGGTACCTTAGATCGGCTTCAAGCCAGGGATATTATATTCGAAGTATACGTAATTAATTACAGAATTAGTAGAATTATCGCTTAAACATATCCTACGACGGTTTCGGTCTTATATGACGTCTTATGTTTAAGTTTAAAGGTAAAAGACACTATTTTAGAATTATTTTTATAGAGACTTGGCTTGCTTTTGTTTACATTTCTAGTAGGTATATTATACGACAGAATGATATATCTATGCTGTGCTAAAACGGTATTTGAGGCCGTTCATAAAGCTACAAATATAGTGTCTTTTAATAATTAATTGAACAGTTAAATAACAGTTACTTGTCAAATTTTTAATTTTATGTCGTCTGTCATTTTCCATAATTGCAGCAGAGATTTCACGATTGTTGGTTCGGGTATTACGTTTTATGCCTGGTATATATTCAGTTTGGTTACCATTACCATTGATGTATGGTTTATACCTGTTGTATGAACCAATCTACGTGTGGCAGTTAACTACTCTGTCTGTCAGGCATTGGGTTCTAACCACAAAGTTGTTTCAACGCATGTCTTTGAGATTTTATTTTTAATTTGAAAAAAACTTTAAATACTGTGTATTAAATTACTTAAAATTCACAACATAGGTCTATGAGACTCTTTCTAGCCACATGTAACGTCTCGTTCCAGTTACTCTGATACTTACAAAACTATAGCGTTTTCAACACGTTTTCTCCGATTTTCCACCAGAAAAACTTGAGGCTGATTAACGAACTCGAGCTCAGTTTTCGCCCAAACAAGATTTATGCCAAGTTAGATTGGAATTAGTTGAGTATTTTTTGAGTGATCGCTCGGATACATACATACATATACATATACATATACATATACATATACATATACATATACATATACATATACATATACATATACATATACATATACATATACATATACATATACATATACATATACATATACATATACATATACATATACATATACATATACATATACATATACATATACATATACATATACATATACATATACATATACATATACATATACATATATATATATATATATATATATATATATATATATATATATATATATATATATATATATATATATATATATATATATATATATATATGAAAATTTTAACGGACCTTGGTTTTGGGTTCTATGGACCCAAATTCGCGCTCATCTGATGAAATTTTTCCGAAAGTTTTTCATCGTGACATCTCTATTAGCGAATTTTTGTTAACGAAAATTCGCTAAAAGTAATAAGTTTTATAAATTCGCTGCCAATTACGACAAGTAGCACTAGATAGATCAAAATAACCTTGTATACTAGTTTGAACTAACTCTCGTTATGCCTTTTATTTTTTCCAGATCAGTGAGGAAACCCATCAATTTGAACAGAAAATACGGAAGTTGTATAAAATGCGTTTATATGTTTCACCAGTTACAACGATCGTATCGTAAGTTTGCTCGCTTTGTGTGTCAATTTTTCCCATCTCGCTAAAACTGTATGTGGCGGTGGAAAAAACAAGTGCGGCTCGCAACCGTGTGACGTAGGAAACAGTTAATTGAAGACAAATGGATTTCCCTTTAATCTACATTGTGATGTCGATGTTGGTTTAGTTGGTTTAAATAAGGAGATCACAAGCTTGGCTGCGAAACTTGAAGCAAATTACTGGCATTTCTGCAGGACTAATCAGACCAAGTTCTGTATTTATCGATCTAACTAAACGCTGATTTTACTGTGCTGCAACTACATTAACAACTGCTAAATTACAGGAACAATAGTTTACTCGATGCAGATTGTATTTTTTGTTTTGCAAATGCAATTAAGTTATGACTGAAGATCTACAATTTGCGCTTAGAAGTCAGTCAAAGTTTTCCTTTCAATTTTCACGACTTTAAAAATAAAAGCCCTCTAAGTCAATATTTAAACTTGCGATAAGCACTGAGAAGTACACTGGGAGAATCCAAATTACCAAAATACATTTATAAAATTCTGGACGCAGCAAGTGCGTTATGGTAGTGAATTTTCATAAAAATGTTTTTAATAACAAATATGTGTGTTTTTTTAAGAAAGCAGGCATCAAATTTGGTTACCAGTATAATCTATATATTAGAAACAATGTGCCATGTTTCATCAAAATAACTTTATTGTGTGAAAATGTACAAAATTTTCCAAAAGTAAACTTAAAGTGTTCCCGAAAAAACACGTTTCTTGGTCAACCTTATAGGTTAATAGCAAATTGAGCTGTTCAAATATGAAACATTTGATCAAAATTCGCTACCATAACGCACTTGCTGCGTCTAGAATTTCTTTTCTTACAAACATGCATTATATCTCGATGGAAAATGCAATAACATAAGGCGTGTTTGATTAAAAAAAAAAGGAAATTTGTATCACCAATGACTTATGGGCCACCCTGTGATTGTAGAAATATTATTTTAAGATGTAGGTCAAGACACCCTATAATTAATATATACAAATTTTTTTCATATCTTATATAATAACGGATATATTGAGCTTTATTGATTTTTTACGAAAATTCGACAAAAATTATATACCATTAAACTATAAACTCTATAGCTAAGGCTACTGCCAAGCATCAAAGAAAGGGTCTATTTGAAATGAATTTTCTGCAAATATTTTAGTAAAATGAAGGACAATGACGGTTGAAAGACTTCAGGGTTTGTAAAACATTCTTCTTGAGACATTTTATTTCTATAGCCCGTATTAGATTCAAGTTATTTGCCTAAATAATGCCAATTTTGACATTTTAAATCGCCACTTTGACGTTTTGAGGAAAACCCCAATTTATTTTTCTTAAAATGCCTATAACTTTTTTGTCTTTTGACTTACATACCTAAATTTTGGTAGGTAGCTTACTTATAAGGACATAAACCAGCGTACCAAATTTGGTTGCCCTTACTTTGTTAATTCCGGAGATATAAATTTTTTCGAAAGAAAACACAAAATTTTCCGGGAAAACCTAGGCAGATTTTCCTGCTTAACGAACTCATCCAAGCCATTTGCAAAAGGAATTTTTTCACCAAATTTTATCAAAATCGGCCCATTATTTTTTGAGTTATCGGTGTGATACATATATATATATAAATATAAATATATATATATATATATATATATATATATATATATATATATATATATATATATATATATATATATATATATATATATATATATATATATATATATATATATATAAACATATAAAAATTGAAACTGACCCCGGATATGTTTTCTGGGGGGCCTAATTAGCGCTCATTTGAAGAAATTTTTTCAAAATTCAAAAGTCGGGATCTCCTCATTAGTGAATTTTTGTTAAGAAAATTCACTACAAACCTGACGATCGTTTCACTAGCTAGTTCAGATCCATCACAGGATGAAAAATTCTGAGATTGAAAAAATATAGGAATTTATCATCATTTGATGAGTCTGACTTGGTTAGTGAAGCGATCGACATGTTTTTCAAATTCCTGTGGTAATTTAGACTTTCCAAGTGTAATGATAAAAGTCCTCACTGACTAGGTAACTAATTTGTAAGGTTTTACATGTTTCTAATAATCAGTAAAATTATGGTAGTTTAGTAAAATTTGTGCCTTAAATGCCGAAGAATTTTCTAATAAATACTCGTAAAAGCCAAGTTCTCTTCATTAGCTCAAGCATACTGGGTGGGGGAGAAAGAGCTTGTTATCTTTCCCCAATGTTTTGCAGGCGGATTGATCCCACCCTCGCTAACTAGTCGGCTTTGCTAATTAGCGTTGGAAAAAGAATATTTTGAAGATATGAACTGTATGTGGACTGTATTTATAACTCTAGGTGCACTGGATTCCAGAAGTTTTCAATAATACACTTTTAGTGAATTTTTATTTAAAAAATTCACTAATAGAGAGGTATCGATGGTGAGACTTTCTTTCAAATGAGTGCGAACTAGGACCCCTAGAACCCATATCCGGGGTCAGTTTCAATTTTTATATGTTTATATATATATATATATATATATATATATATATATATATATATATATATATATATATATATATATATATATATATATATACATATATATATATATATATATATATATATATATATATATATATATATATATATATATATATATATATATATATATATATATATATATGTATGTATCCGTCTGATAACTCAAACAATAATTAACCGATTTCGATGAAACTTGGCAAGTGATTTTCTTTTATTAATGGCTTGGATGAGTTCGTTGGCCAGAAAAATCGGACGGGGCGGGAAAATTTTGAGTTTTTTTCGAAAAAAAAAATTTTCTCCAAAAGTAACAAAGCTGTTTTATTGAAATTTACTATATATGTTGCCTTGGGAGAGATCTTACTACGTACTGAAATTCAACTTTCTAAGTTTATAAAAAATTGAGTTTTCTTTCGCAAAATTTTTTTCTCCGAAAATTACAAAGTTATTGTAATGAAATTTGGTAGATATCTTGCGTTAGGAGAGACCTTACTACACACCAAAATTAAACTCTCTAAGTTTATAGAAAATTGAGTTATTCAAATTTGAAGCATTTAATATTTAACATGAAGTTTTTAACCACAGAAATCGTAGAAACGACGAAACGATTTTCACGTCTCTAGTATCAGGATCACATGAGAGGATAGGCAGTGGCAGTAAGTTTTGTTTAGTATAGTGTAATGCATGTGGCGTCTGGCGATCGCTTCAGGTCGGTATTGGTATTGGCACATGAATAAGATCTAATATCGCTTGCGTCCAAAAGAGAAATCATGGTAGTTATGCGATTACGTGCCTAATGGACAGTCAGTTTTAATCAACAATACACATCCCTTCCTTTTAAGTTAAAGGCAAGAATTTTAGGCTGTTATTGTATTCTAATTTTAAGAATTTAAATAATGAAGGGACATATTTATATAATTATATAGTGATAAAACAAATTATTACCATTATTCACCCTATATAATTATAATATGAACCGTTTCGTTAAATGTGGCTTCTTCAGAAACAAAAGCAAAATGCATGTAGTAATTAACTACAGATGCAAATATTCATTTGTTTTATTATTTACGTTTGAATTGCATTTACATCAGAGATTATTAGTGAATTTTTATTTTAAAAAAATCACTATTAGAGAAGGATCGATGGTGAGACTTTGCAAAAAAATTTTCAAATGAGCGCGAACTAGGACCCCTAGAACCCATATCCGGGGTCAGTTTCAATTTTTATATGTTTATTTATATATATATATATATATATATATATATATATATATATATATATATATATATATATATATATATATATATATATATATATATTTATATATTTATATATGTATGTATGTATGTATGTATGTATCCGTCTAATAACTTAAAAAATAATTAATCGATTTCAATGAATAATGGATTGGATGAGTTCGTTATCCAAAAAAATCAGATGGGGTTTTCCGGAAAAATTTTGAGTTTTCTTTCAAAAAAAAATTTGTCTCCGAAAATAACAAAGCTGTTTTAATGTAATTTACTATATATGTTGCCTTGGAGGGGACCTTACTAAGGTACCAAAATTCAACTTTCAAAGTTTATCGAAAATTGACTTATTCAAATTTTAAATTTTCTTTCGAAAAAATTTTTTTCTCCAAAAATTACAAAGTTGTTTTAATGAAATTTGGTGAATATCTTGCCCTCTGAAAGACCTTACTACGTACCAAAATTAAACTTTCTAAGTTTATAGAAAATTGAGTTATTCAAATTTGAAGCATTTAAAAAAATTCACTACCATAACGCACTTGCTGCGTCCAGAGTTTTTTATATTGATACATGTTGTATTGTTACTATATACACTTTGAACCTAACATTTATTTACAATTTGCGGTTTTACACTTGATTTAATGGGCTATTCAGGAGATTTCACAATCGTATTAGCTACTTGCTATTGCATTTAACTGCGCGTATACTTTCTAATTTTGAAGAAAACACTGACTTTTCACTATATCACTGTACGAACGGAATTTCTGTAGGAAGATTGGAGCTTGAACTGAACTGGCTTAATTACACTAGCGATGTTTAGGTACAATATTGGGATCTTAGAAGTCCCAAAAAGCGATGAAGATGAGATTCGTTGCAGAACGGCACTGTAGAATTGAACTGACTTAAACACACGAGGCGTGTTTTAAGTAGAAGATTAGGAACTCGGGGTCCGAAGAAGCGAAGAAGATGAGATCTATCGTAGAACTGCAGCACTGAACTGGCTTAAACACGCGAGCGGTGTTTAAGTAGAAAATTAGGAACTCGGGATTCCACGAAGTGAAGAAGATGAGATCTGGCGTAGAACTGTAGCACTGAACTGGCTTAAACACGCGAGCGGTCTTTAAGTAGAAAATTAGGAACTCGGGGTTCCACGAAGCGAAGAAGATGAGATTTGGCGTAGAACTGTAGGACTGAAGTTGCCTAAACACGCGAGCGGTGTTTATGTAGAAAATTAGGAACTCGAGGTTCCACGAAGCGAAGATAATGAGATCTGGCGTAGAACTGACTTGTACCTTGCGAAAGGCTTGCTTTTATCGAGCTTTCGCGTAACGCTAGGTGACGTAGTTGACATAACATAATGTCAGTAATACAGAATGGCCAACTAGGTAGAAGCATTATTCCTAGTGAAGAAAATCCACTGGGTGCATCTTAAGAATACGTCAAAGACAGCTAAAGCTATTTACTATAAAGGACTTAACGGTATATAATTATTCTTTGTATGGCACTGTTCATGCGTAAACCTAATGCGATACAGACGCTTAGAGAATAAAGAATAACAGCAAATTGGAAAAGATTGTGAAATTCAGAGATAAATAATTCTCTAGGTAGAAACTTAAAGGATAGTGCAACCGAATGTAATTAAAAGACAGGGGCGTACCAATATGTTTCTCCAACACTGGGAAACTCAAATATTGTACAACACTCTATCGTTATTCCGGAGTTGGTTTTTGAAAGAACATCGGAAACAATTTTTTATAATTTTGATGGCAAAGTAGTTGAACCCACAACTGGTAACATAAATAGATAACAAGTAGATCTATATACAGATGGATAAAAAAAGAAGGAAAGGTAGGATGTGAAGTATATTGTCCTAAAAATACCGTTTCCCGTATGTATAAGCTACCAGGAACGTTTTTAATTGTTACAGCAGAACCTGCAGCAGTCACCAAACCCTAGAAATAGCACTAGTGAGCAGTAACGATAATTATTTAATTGTTACAGATTCAATAGCGTAACTTAAAGCTATAGAAAACTCAACAAGTTATATCTACACAAAAAAGCTCTGTACGCAGTAAGTGCGTGATGGTAGTGAATTTTCATTAAAATGTTTTTAGGAGCAAATGTCTTTTTTTAATGAACGCAGGCATACAATTTGGTTACCATTGTAACTTATATAGTGAAAGCAATGTACCATATTTCCTCAAAATAACGTTATTGTTTGAAAAAGTACAAAAATCTTCAGAAAATAAACTTCAAATGTTTCCGAAAAAACTGGTCCCATTTTCTTAGCCAAAGAACTTCCTCAAGCTATTGACCCACCTACCAAGATATAATTATTCACAAAAATCTTTTTGACAAAACTTACAACAAAACTTTTTTCATGAGAATTTGCAAACATTTTTTTCACGAGAATCCTAAAAACTTTTTTCACAATAACTTATTAAATATTTATTATTAAATACCAAAATTTCGCAACATTTACAAACAATGAAAGCACAAAAACGTTGTATCCGGGAACACAATTTTTTTTAGGAATAATAAAAACGAAAACCTCTCTGAATGCGTCATTTTCATGAGACTCATCATTTTTTATATGTGCCAAAAATGTAAAGCAATTGAAATAACTCGAAAACGATGAACGTTATAAATTTTTTTTTCAGGCATTACAATTCGATGGAAAATGCAAAAATGCAATAATATAAGAGGTATTTGATTTAATGAAGAAAAATTTGTATCACCAACGACTTATGGGACACCTTGTCATTGTCGATATAATTTTGTAAGATGCAGCTCAAGACACCCTATAATTAACGCTTACAACTTTTTCTAGTAACGGCAATATTAAGCTTTACCGTAGGAATGCGTCACCCACCGTAGAAATACATCACCCTGTATATATTTAAACAGATAAAAACTGAAACCAGCACTGCATATGGGTTCTAGGGGCCCTACTTCGCGTTCATTTGAAGAAATCTTTTCGAAATCCAAAAGTCACGGTCTTCTCGGTAGCGAATTTGTTCTACGAAAATTCGCTAAAAATTATAGAGTATTAAACCATACTAGTGGACCTGTGCAGTGGTCGAAATTCGACCGCTATTCATTAAATTTTTAAGTTTGAAAGTTATTGGTGTTCTTTTGTTACAGAGCGTTTGACTAAATAGTATTGTGTTTGACATTTCACGTATTAATTAACAGTAAGCTCAGAACGGGCAAATCCGACTGTCTAATTAAAACAAAGCATTGTTTACTCTATTTGTAACACATGTTGTACATAGATTTTATCTTTCTGCACACCTTCTCCATATGACATTAACTCTGCCAAATCTCACACTCCCACGTGAGAGCAATGTGGTTAAACAACGGGTACAAATCTTTTTCTTCACTCCATAACTAAAACTACCGACAAAGCCTCAGACAGCTATTTGAAATGAATTATCTGGAAATATATTGGTAACATGAAGGACAATGACGGTTGAAGGTGAAACTGAAGGGTTTGTAAAACACACCACTTGCGACATTTTCTCTACATAACCCGTATTCTTTTTAGGTTCTTTGCCTAAAAGTAGCCAATTTTGACGTTTTAAATCGCGACTTTGACGTTTTAAGAGGAAAACTATAAAATTTTCAAAGTTACTTTTCCGGAATTTTTTAACATTTTTGGCCCCCAAAAAGAAACCCTAATATTTGTCTGTAATATACAATATATTTTGTTGTCCACACAAAATATTCTGTTCTTGTGCGTTTCTCTGGTCAACAGTGGCACCCCATTTTTTTTCAAATGCCTATGACTTTTATCATTAACTTTCAGATCTAAACTTAGGTACCTAGTTGACTTTTTATGATATAAATCCGAGCACCAAATTTGGTTGCTATAGCTTTGTTATTTCCGGAGATATAAATTTGTTTCTCAACAAAACAACATTTTCCGGGAAAAAACTGGACCAATTTTCCTGGATAACGAACTTATCCAAACCATTTGCAAAAAGACGGACTCATCAAATTTGATGGAAACCGGTCTGCGTTTATAATTATGGTGAGAATATATCTAGTTTTACATACATTGTCTCTGTATTAGGAAATAAATAGGCCAGTGCTGACAATTAGCAAAATTGTAAGTTGGTTGTACACAGCCTCTGTCTATAACATGTTATCGCAGCTAGAGCTGTCGTGACAACATACAGCCTGTTTCCTCGCCGAGATGGCGACCCTGTTGTACATCTCACAATGTTCTGGAAGGCTGGCTACCATAGACACATTACTTCAGGGGCGGCTCCTCAATATGTGGCCGTGCGTGCGCACTGCCGCCTGTCCTGGAAAAAATAATATTTTTGCTATGCTATATTTTAATAAATTTTTATTTACTTTTTTACCTCCTGCATTCAACAAACAAAATTAGTATATCGAGGATCGCAGAGAGTCGGCAGCCATTAATACAAAATACAGAATCAGAATAAGTATAGTGTTAATCGTTGCAGACGTTATATACATTCATATCCATATAAAGCCTTCGGTCGGCGATGTGTATTTTTCGGCGCTCTCATCAAATGCGATACTTCAGTGCGAAATGATCGCCGAATCCTGATGATCTTCGTCGAAAACGACCGAATAAGCAATCTGTTGTGCGATATTAAATTACACTCTTCCAGTTTGTAGTGGACTTTTGGCAGAGCATGTGTACCTACTACTACTACCTAGTAATTTTCGTCTTCGCGTCGGATTGATTTTTAATTGGATCATATCGTTGTTGTTTACATGTTCTAACAAGACAATTATTATTATTATTATTATGGTTACTACTTCGGGTTGCTTAATAAGTGGACAAAATAATTGTGATACTGTGATTAATTCAGTGGATATTTTTAATTTAAAGGTTATCTTTTTACGGGACTTTTTAACTACTATAACATATAACTAACTAGAGGAAAACTTGGTAAGTAGTTAATAATTATTAAGTTTAGTAAGTAGGTTTCTTTATAATACATTTTCGGGGAAAAAATAGGCGAGCCTTTCATTGGTAGTGAATTTTTATTTTTAAAAAATCACTAATAAAGAGGTATCGTTGGAGAGACTTTGCGGGAAATTTTTGAAATGAGCGCGAACTAGCACCCCTAGAACCCATATCCGTATACATACATACATACATACATACATACATACATATATATATATATATATATATATATATATATATATATATATATATATATATATATATATATATACATATATATATATATATATATCTTGGATGAGCTCGTTAGTCAGGAAACTCAGATAACGTTTTCCGGGAAAATTTTGATTTTTGTTAAAAAAAAACAATTTTTTCTCCGAAAATTACAAATGTATTTTACTGACATTGGGTGGATATGTTGCCTTGTAAAAGGCCTTACTACACACTAAAATTAAACTTTCTAGATTTGTAGAAAACTGAGTTATTCAAATTTTAGTTTTCTTTCTCCGAATATTACAAACTTATTTTGACAAAATTTGGTGGATATGTTACCCTGGGTAATACCCTACTATACACCAAAATTTAACTTTCTAAGTTCGTAGAAACTTGAGTTATTCAAGCATTTAATAAAAATTTACTACCATAACGCACTTTCTGCGTCCCGAACTTTTTTTTTCTTGCGCACCCCCAATGCATTAAGACACGAGCCGCTACTGCATTACTTTAAAGAAGTGTTCTCGCTGTGATTACTATCGCGCACCGACGAGCTCTAATTGGAGAGAAACCGGTCTGCGTTTCTAATTACGGTGAGAATACATCTAGCCTTACATACATTGTCTCTGTATTAGGGAATAAATGGGTCAGGGTTAACAATATACAAAATTGTTAGTTGGTTGTACACAGTTTCTATTTATAACATTTTGTTTTAACATTAGCTGTCGTGACAACACACTAACTGGTTCCGCACCGAGATGGCAACCCTGTCATACATGTCAGAGTGTTCTAGTATTTATTCCTACATACAAAATTCCGTATTATGCAATTTATTTAAAAATTTCATACATGAAATGCAACTGGGTAATAAATTTTAAATGTTGGTTTATTTTTAGCTAGAATGAGGATGTGTTATTTTTAATTCGGCAGGATATATGGCGCACTTGAACCGTGATTATCAGCCGTGGTATAATTATGTCAACTATTAGTCACACATTTGGAATGACACCAGTTAAATTATATTTTATAACGTTAATTACGTTTTATGTGCAGTAATCTGTTGAATTTATTTTTCCTTTTTGCATTTTGTTAATTATAGGATGTTCCTATAAAACTAATACAATTTACTAGCTAAATACACATTTTAGCGCCTACAACTTCCATGTCCTTGGGTACAAGTTTCTTAGTTTTAACGAATTTTCAACAAGAAAATATCACTAATAGAGAGGTGACGATGAAAAGCTTTCGGAGAAATTTCTTCAGATGAGCGCGAATTTGGGTCCCTAGAACCCAAAAAAAGGTCCGTTATATATATATATATATATATATATATATATATATATATATGTGTGTGTGTATTCGAGCGATAACTCAAAAAAATACTAAACTGATTTTAATCAAACTTGGCAAAAATCTTGCTTGGGCAAAAACCGAAGTCGAGTTCGTTAATCAGCCTTTAAGCTCAAGTTTTTCCGGTGGAAAATTGGGGAAAACTTTTTGAAAACGCTATATTTTTGTATCAGAGTAACTGGCATGAGACTTTACATGTGGTTAGAAATGGTGCAAATAAACCTATGTTGTGAATTTTGGTAATTTGGTACACAATATTTAGAGTTTTTTCCAAATTAAAAATAAAATCCCAAAGACATGCATTGAGACGATTTAGTGACTAAAATTCAATGCCTGACAGACAGAGTAGTTAACTGCGACACGTCGATTGATTCATGCAACAGGTATAAACCATACATCAACGGTAACCAAACTAAATATATACCAGGCATAGGACATACTACCCGAACCAGTAATCGTGAAACCTCGGCTGCAATTATGGAAAATGACAGACGACATGAAATTAAAAATTTGCCAATTGGTTGTTATTTAACTGGCGGATATAATAAATTATTAAAATACATTATATTTGTATCTTTGTGAATGACCTCAACTACAGTTTTAGAGCAGCAAAGATATATTATGCTGTCGTATAATATACTAGAAATGTAAACAAAATCAATCAATGTCTGTATAAAAATGGTTCTAAAATAGTTTCTTTTATCTTTAAACTTAAACATAAGACGTCATAAAAGACCGAAACAGTGGTGGTATGTAATTCTTCTAATCCTGTACTTAATTACGTATACTTATAATATATCCCGGGAATGAAGCCGATCTAAAGTATCACGCAAATAAAACGTTGGTTGAAGTATGCTTAGATGGTGCCGGGTTCTTCGCCCTTGCCTTCTAAGCAGAAGGTTACGCGATCGAATCCAGCTTGTTGAAGGCATGTTTTTTATGTTTTATTTTGACATTTGGAGACACAATAGTGCACAGATTTCATACGTTTTGAACAAGATCTCATTTTTGTTTAAAACGCCTGAATAAGTGTGTCACCTTTGAGCGTGAAATTATAATTTTGTTGTTGTTGATATTGAAAAAACTGGTTTGATTAGGTTGACGAAAACGAAATCATACTGGCGATTAATAAGGAAAAATAACTGCTACATTTCTAATTTGGCAGATACTTTACTTTTCTAAATATGAATAAGTTCCCTTTGGCAAATCTTTTGTATAACTTTAATGAAATTTGTAATACAAGTATCTTTTAAAGAGATACTACAGACATAGCAAAATTTAATTCTTTAGCTTCATATAAAAGTGAGTTTTGGGCATTTTTCTCAAAAGGAGTTAGAACACAAGGTTTTTTTGATAATAGGGAGATATCGATGGTAACACTTTCGAAATAATTCTTTAAATGTGCGCGTACTAGGACCTCTAAAATCGATCTTCAAGGTCTATGTAAGTTTAAAGTATTAACTTTACTAATATGCCGTATAATAATAGTGTACAATTCTTATGAAAATTCTCTACTACACCGTAGTTGCTACGTCCCGAAATTTTTGAGTAACTTCAGAACGTTTTGGTTAAAAGTAATTCTTAAATAGATAGTTTATTTTACAATTGAACAGGGCATTAAACCTGGATCTGTAATGGTTTTGTGATTTTTTAACATATTATTTATTACCGAACTAGTAATGAGTGGACCTCCAATTTGTCCAAGAATATTTCATGTGGATACCCTGTGACTGGATATTCTCCATCTTCCAAAAACAGAACTTCAAAAACTCTGCTGAACACTTTCCAACCAATCTTAATGGGTAATATACACTAGGGACCAAATAACTACCGTGTTTTCGAAGTTTTGTAAACATACAAGAACACCTCAGTTCACAAACAAGTGACAACTATTTGAATAGTCTAAGAGCACAACAATTCTATTTGATTGCTAAAAGGCAGATACCTAGATCGTCATGCTTCTCAGTACTTTTTAGGTGTGTGTGAAAACTAATGATGTGCGATGAAATAACATTGCGTGAGTGTGTAGACCATCTCTATATTTAAAAAAAAGGCAACTATCCACCATACCAGCGATTTAGCTTGAAAGAACATTTTATAAAGCCATTTAATATGATAGTATGGAAAACATTTTAAGATCATCACCATAGAGAAGGCAGTGTACGTTTAAAAATATGTTACGCCGTTTATAAAAAAAAGGAACAAAAGAGGACCATTAATCGAACACTGAAACATTCCTAGGTTTGTGCTGCAACGACGCAAACGGCACCGTTTCCACTCCGCGAGTGTTTTGTTTCTCTCAAATAGAAAGCGATCGATGATACGAAACCAGCCAACAAATTATCTCTGTCCAGGATGAGCAAGAGCCTTGGAAGGCCAGCCTACTGCATATATTATATATATATATATATATATATATATATATATATATATATATATATATATATATATATATATATATATATATATATATATATATATATATATATATATATATGTACAGGAAGAAGGCACTCGGTTACTCAGCCAGAAGCAACGAAAAGAAATCATGGGAGAAATACAAGGCGGGGCGTGTATAGGTCATGTATGTGTGACGCAAACCCAGACAAAGGTCAATGAAAACATTTGTTGGTACAGTACTGATGTCAACGAAAAGGATAAGGCATGCAGCGACTTTTGTTCAAGTACGGGTACCAGACACCAAACCAAGAGTGATGGGGCGGAAGAACCAGGCAACACATCTCTTGAAAAGAGCTCCGACATAATGAAGAGAAGGAAGGCCACCGATTATATTAGAATGCATATACGTGTAGAAAGCGACTAAATAAAGACCCCTTATGACATGCGAGCTGATTCGGCTGGGTTTAAAGAAGGAGATCGGGTGCAGTTTGCAGTTTTCGAATTCACCACGTATTCATCACCGAAACAACATAAATGATGGGAAGGTCGGTACACGGTGATCAAACCGATCATTGACGTTGTCTGTAGCATTCAAAGAAGCCCAAAGAGCAAGATAAAGGCGGTTCATATGACGCCATATCACAAAATGTCATAATTCTAGCGGGACGGTCGAGTGTAAGAAGGGGGCAGTGTTATATCCTTCTTAATCAGAGTCAAGTTCATAGAACATTATTACCTAAACAGAGGCAACTTGTAAAGTGTGTTGGCAGCAGCGAACACTCTGGAATTATATTCGAGAGGGGATGAGAAATGTCAGATGGAAGAATTTTTCCATAGACTGTATAAATAGAAAGTCAGATGTAGATGTCAGTCAGTAAGCAAGTCAGTGTTTGTGCGAAATGATCGATAACAGAAGGCGAAAAGTAAAAGCGTTGGATCATAGAGAAATAAAATAGTCTGCGTGTTTATTTTCAGAAAATGGTTTGCTATAATTAATTAGTAGCTTGAAAAGCTGTTTTGTCAGCCAACAAAAAGAGAATCCCAAAAAACGTAACAATATATATATATATATATATATATATATATATATATATATATATATATATATATATATATATATATATATATATATATATATATATATTATACCGATTGGCTTACTTAAATTTTATATTATATTAGTGAATTTTCTTAGAAAAAATTCACTAATGAGGAGATCTCGACTTTTGAATTTTGAAAAAATTTCTTCAAATGAGCGCGATCTAGGACCCCTAGAACCCATATCCGGGGTCAGTTTCAATTTTTATATATTTATATATATATATATATATATATATATATATATATATATATATATATATATATATATATATATATATATATATATATATATATATATATATATATGTATCACACCGATAACTCAAAAAATAATGGGCCGATTTTGATAAAATTTGGCATGTACCTTTCTTTTGTAGATGGCTTGGATAAGTTCGTTAGTCAGGAAAATCGGACGAGGTTTTCCGGGAAAATTTTGAGTTTTCATTCGGAAAAAATTCTTATCTCAAAAAGTGATAATCCGATTTTAATAAAATTTGGCATGTACCTTTCTTTTGTAAATGGCTTTGACAAGTTTGTTAGTCAGGAAAATCGGACGAGGTTTTCTGGGAAAATTTTGAGTTTTCATTCGAAAATAATTTTTATCTCAAAGAATAATAGGCCGATTTTGATAAAATTTGCCATGTACCTTCCTTTTATAAATGACTTTGACAAGTTCGTTAATCAAAAAAATCGGACGAGGTTTTCCGGGAAAATTTTGAGTTTTCATTTGAAAAAAAAAATTATCTTAAAAAATAAAAAATCAATGATAACCAAATTTTGTAGGTAGGTTTACGATATAAAAAGTAAACTATACACCAAAATTTAGATTTCTATGTTACAAGAATTTTATATTAATTTAATACCACACTGTTGTGCGCCAATTATATAATGATTTTACTTAATTAATATTTATATTATATTTACTGATATTATGTTAATTTAATGTTTTTATATTTCTATTTATTTATATGAAAAAGTGATATTTATGTTTTCTATTATTAAAATACCATATTTATATGAGAATGATATGTGTATACCTTTTTGTTTGTACAGTTTGTACAGTTTTTACACCATGTGTTATGGGTGACCCTATATTTTGTAATGTAAAATTGTATCTGAATAAAGTGTTTATGACTCTTGGTGTTTGAAATTTAATATGTGTGTGTGTTTATCAAATTACAGCTAGCTCAGTGTTATATGGGTTGCCTACCCTTCTACTATATATTTATGTCAAATAAATTATAATCAAAATATCTTATTTACTTACTTTATCTCAGTGGTAGGTTCTGCTAAAATAGGGGAAAGGAAAATAGCCTGCAAATATTTATATTAATCTTATTTTTATCTTATTATGGGTTTTTGTTTCAAAGAATTATGTTTTTAGCAAATTTTTATAACAACTTTTATTGACAGAGTTTTATAAATTTTAAAGCTAAACGGATCCGTTGTTATAATTGTTCAAGCTTACTATTAGATTACAATGATTATTATTAATAACCGAATTTTCGACTGCTTTTCAATTGTTTGTAATAATAAATATGGATCCTGACCTGCACTCCTAACTCCCTCTACATTCTTAAATTTGAATAATGGTAATATAAAAATAAGATTTCTATTTATGCATTAAATCTTATTTTCCCATAAACGCTTTTGATTGACGTTTAATCGACAGAAAATATACTGTCTTTTAAACTAAATTGATTGCCTCCTTGAGTTGATTTTGATAAAATAATTAAATCTCAAACCTTGGTTCCTCGCTACTGGTGGTGGGTATCCTTTAATATAGGTATTCTTGATATATTTACTGTTTATCTTGTAATTTGTTAAGTTAAAAACTTGATATAACCTCTGTTATTTATTTCAGTGGGACAATGGATCTTCTTTACACAATATATACTTTAAAATATTTATATTTAAATGGGATGCAATAATGACGCTCTCTGGCATCTGAATTTCATTTTTTACAACCAACAATAAAATCATAACAAAAGCGGAAATGTTGCCAAAATTCATCTAATATTTGATATCAAGGCATTCTTTCTTGACATTAATTAATACATATCTTGTCATCTGTCCTTCCGGTAAGTTAAAAACATCCTTATTCTTAAAAATGACATTTGGCCTAACCTTACTTTTTTAATCTAATTATAGTCAATAACAAATTTATAAATTCATTAAGTTCATATGCTGCAATCTTGATTTAAAAGTTCCACAACACAAACACTGTCTTTGGTAAACTTCAGTTCATTGTTCACATAAATAAAATAATAAACTTACATCTAAATACATCATACAAAGGGTTTGTTTTGTTCATTATCTTTAGGTAATTGATTTTTTTATAACATAATTCTTTGGTATTTATTTCATGCTTAAGAGTTTAATCTATTTGCAGATAGGTTTTTGGCTCTTTTAATTTCATTTAAACTGAAATGCTTTCCAAATTTGCTAGTTATAAATTATAAAATTTAATTAATGATCACATCAACAAATTATGGCATTATATCTTTCATTGCTTATCCAAATAACACTGACTAACAATAATAGTGAATGTGCTTGTATATTAATGTTATTATTTTGTTTTCTGTTTTAGTGTACAGTAAAATATGTCGAACGATGTGGATATGTATACAATATACGGATAACCCATATGCATTACGTGTTAACCGTAAGTATTTTACTTACTACTGACCAGTGGTACTACTACTACCCCCCATTACTAATCTGATTCCCCAATTTTGTAGATATGACTCTAAATTATTTAATCAATAATCGAAACTTAGCTTTGTCATACTAGTTTCCGTCAGGGTTTTCATTTTTGTTTTTATAACTTTATATGGCCTTTGCAATTCTCAGCACAATATATATATATATATATATATATATATATATATATATATATATATATATATATATATATATATATATATATATATATATATATATATATATATATATATATATATATATATATATATATATATAGGGAGAAAGGTTTAAGGGCAAAGCCGCAAGGAGACAACGGCAAACACGTGTTTCAGGCTAATTAGCCATAATCAGTACGGTATAGCCAGGTGAAGATGGTAACACTCTGGATGAAGATGGAAAAAAATTGCCTGTTTGGACTCCGTATATTTTTCCATCTTCATCCAGAGTGTTACCATCTTCACCTGGCTATACCGTACTGATGATGGCTAATTAGCCTGAAACACGTGTTTGCGGTTGTCTCCTTGCGGCTTTGCCCTTAAACCTTTCTCCTTGTATAGTACATAAATGCCGTGTTATCAATCCTGTTTTAGTTATATATATATATATATATATATATATATATATATATATATATATATATATATATATATATATATATATATATATATATATATATATATATATATATTGGGATCCAAAGAGTCTAAATCACGGTCAGTTAAAAAAAAAACAAAGTTAGAAAATTGTTACCTTTCTAATTTTCTGTATGAAGATTATAATAAAAATAAGGGTTCTGGGTATGGTAATATATCAAGAGTAGGTTTTGTAAAACGTAATTTTTAATTTGACATCATATTTCACAACACAAATGATTAAAAATTAGGGCATGTATCTATTAATACATGGCTAAAAAGTATTTAATTCTTTGTAGTGTTATTCAGAAAGTGGGATATTCACCAAATCAATATAGATGTATTAAAAGAAGAATTGATAGTTTCGTGAAGGTATGTTAACTCTATTTATAGCGCTATCTTTTCGTTTACACAAAAGGGTTGTTCTGTATCAATAGCGAATCTCGATCTGGCTGATAAATGGCGATATTATGTATCAAACGGAGCCAATAACGAAGAGTATTGTTGAGCGTTGTTTGTGTAGCTGTCTGGATGTCTGTGACTACGATCTAGGCAGCTGATGTAAACCGCGTGATTGATGAAAGAAGTCTGTTCGCTGCCGATAAGGACAGTTAATGCAATATTCAAACTGCTAGTAGCGCCATCTTGCCAAAACTTTTCCTACCAGCTTGGCAACTAGAACAGTAGGAATCGTCGCCCTCGCGTTCACACCCAGGGAAACTTTGATGCGTTTCAAATTGAATATTTTGACCCACATGATTATATTCAAATAACTTTAAAGTTTGAATTGCCTGCGACAAGGCAATTTCGAATACTTTCGCATTCTCCGGCACCGTCAACAAAGTGTTATTCTAATAATGGGGAAGTTTTTGTGCCTCGTGCGCCATTATCCAAGTCATGAATGAGTGTTCCGAAACTGAATACTTCGCAAGTATGGCAAATTCACCAAACAATGACGGGCTGTGTAAGAAATATGCCACCTGAATAAACATTCAAAACACAGACAATAATTATTTGAACAGAAAAGGCTTAATCTCGGTAAAACTTTTGGCTGAACTTCCGACTTGTTTACCGGTTACTTGAAAAAGACATTCTACCTGGTAACACTTTTGTAATTTACGGAAAATCTTAATCACAGTTGCTTGTTTTTATGCGAGAAAAGAGTAAAGTAAGAACACGCTAATTCAGCAGTCAGCTTTTTTCTTTAATCAGTCTTGGTTTACTATTGACAAAACTCTGTTTCAGTAACAAACACAGTTGTCATTAACTACCTATGTTGCAGTTAATTGTAGAAGGCAATACAATAGTTTGAAGGTATTAAGAAGTATCATTATTAGTTTGAAAAATAACATTATGCAGTAAATTGATTTTATTTTGAAACATGTATTCAGTTATCTCTACAAGTATCTCATGTAACTAGTTCGTTAGACATTTGATATGGTAAGGGTGACATTTGGTTCCTGTAAATTTAGCCTAAATAACCTCCCTTGTTCTTTGCAACTAAACTTTTCATTTTAGTGGCAGTTCTGGTTATAGGTCAATTTTGTTATTTTACATTTATAGATTCCACTCGTCATTTTATGGGGACTTTCATTAGACTTTCCAATACATAAGTTTAGGTGAATCGCTCAATCCAAAAACAACACAAGTCAAAAAACTAAAATGTGCAGGAACGAGAAAAAACCGCGTAACAATAAAACATTTTTTTAAGACGGAAATAACGATAACAAATAACGACTAGGCTTCGGTATTCGGCCGCTTCAGCCTGTCTTTTCACTATTAGGTTTTGGCCCAAGCAGTTGTTTGATTCGGCCGAAGAAGACGACGCGGCAAACATGTCTTGTCGAGATTTGTGTTAAATCGTGTCGTAAGTATTTTCGAGTCGGACTGTCAGGGGAACTACCAAACTACTTACATACACGACGGACTGTTATCTGACAAATGTGTGTTAATATATTCACCTCCATAACATGCACTATCATGGCCTATTACATACTTTGAACTGATTCTTAACAGTGTGTCCCAAACTGGATGGGAATGTATTGCTATCTCCGTTATTATTAGAGATAGGGAGACGGTTAAATTAGTAATGTTTTGTAGAATTTCATGCTCGTTCCAAATGTGACTTGTATTTTTCCCTGCCTCTTTTCCTTTTCGAGTTATTTTGAAGAACCAAAATTTGTCGATTTTTTTCTTTAATATCTAAGTAGGCGTTGATCTGACATGTCTAAGACTTGCACATTATCAGGACACTTTTTACAGAGAAATCTTCTTGTGCTAGTCTTAACTTTGGATTGTTATTTGTTTTTGAGCTACATGTATCAACGTTTGTTTTTATTATGGCAGCCATATTTGTTTTTTTGCTGATGTGATAGCCTGTGAAAAGAGCTTTCCAATGATGTACAACATGCTTGAGAAATCTCGTAATTGCACTGACAATTTTGAGAAAACCCGTTTTGAGGATAGTAGGCTATGAAATCCAATACCAGACAACAAATGACAAAAAAAGTGTTCAAAAAGCAGTAGACCATGGAGTCCAACAATATAATTCTACTTCTAACATAATTTTCCCTAATGATTCACGATAAAATTATAATTTACAATACTTAACTAGGTCATAATGCTAGGTAATATATTATGTGAAACAGTTTAATAAACGAAACTCGGCAATAACAAATAGAAACTTAAACTCCACAAAACAACACAATTAGAAACGGAACTCAACAAATAATGAAATAGGAACTTAAAAATACACCAAATAGAAAATTGTTCAATATGGCCACCGTTTTGTTCAATGCACTTTATACAGCTTTTTGAAACATGACTGCAAACTCTGGTGAGGGTGTTTTGGTTAATATGATCTATAGCTTCCGTGATTCTGTTTCGTAATTCATTGATATTTTGTGGTGGATCGAATTTATACACATCATTTCTCAGAGTACCCCAAAAGTAAACAGGAAACAAACTATTTAGTACAAAATTTTAAGCAACGTGTTAAATACACCTCAAATTGTTTAGATAGTTAAGAATGACAGTATTCTTAATTGTAGTGATAGTGTTATATCCATAGCAGCCTTTCTTCTGTTGTTTTTCAGTTGACTTACGTTTAAAAATCAACCCATTTTTAAAGGCGTTTTCGTAAATCATGCGTGGAAGCTACCGTCGTTCAATAGGTTGTTCCCTATCCTGCGAAATATTTTGGTGTTTGGTTGACGCCTTTCTGGGTAGTTGTTTTGATATGAATTTGCAGCTGCCTCAGTATTTCGGTTAGAACGAATATAACATTCCAACATGTCAAAATATTCTTGACTACTGAACATATTGTTGAAACAAACTAATTAGTACAAAATTTAAAGCAACGTGTTAAATACATCTCAAATTGTTCAGATAATTAAGAATGGCAGTATTCTTAATTGTCGCGACAGTGTTATCCATAGCAACCTTTCTTCTGTTGTTTTCAGTTGAATTACGTTTAAAAATCAAACAATTTTCAAAGGCGTCTTTGTAAATCATTAATCTGCTTTTTATTGAGTTCTGTTAGTAAATTTAGTTACTTACTAGGTCTACCTATTTAATTAAATTACAACATTTTTTTAGGATAATGTTGTAATGTAAAATATCATTTGTAATAATAGGCCGATTCATTGTTGGGTTCAAAGTTCCTATTTTTTTATCGTGAATCATTACGAAAAATTATGGTAAATAAAGTCTATTGTTGGACTCCATGGCCTACTGGTTTTTGAACACTTTTTTTGTCATTGTTTTCTGGTAGTGGATTTCATAGCCTACTATCCTCAAAACGGTTTTTCAAAAATTGCCAGTGCAATTACAAGATTTCTCAAGCACGTTGTACATCGTTGTACATCATTGGGAAGCTCTTCTCACAGGCTATCACATCAGCAAAAAATCCAATATGGCTGCTATAATAAAAACAAAGGTTGATACCTGTAGCTCAAAAGCAAATGACAATCCAAATTTGAGAATAGCACAAAAGGATTAATCTGCAATAAGTGTCCTAATAATGTGCAAGTCTCAGACATGTCAGATCAACGCCTACTTAGATATTGAAGAAAAAAGAAATCAACAGATTTGGTTTTTTCAAAATAACTCGAAAACAAAAAGAGACAGGGCAAAATACAACTCATATTTGGAACGATCATGAAATTCTACAAAACATTGTTAGGTTAACCGTCTCCCCATCTCTAATAATAACGGATATAGCAATACATTCCCATCCAGTTTGGGACACTCTGTATTAGAGACAATGTATCGAGCAGGAGATATTGCAGCATTAATTTTGAATAAATTCTATTTATTTCAACGCAAAATGTCGTGTATTCAATTCAAAATAATAATCTTTGTAATATTCAATGGTTTTGTGTTAATCTTTAGTTTTAAATTGTGTAAGATATACAGTTTTCTGTGTCAAATATGTCGTAATAAAGTAAAACGTTTTTGACCTAAAAGATTGGTTATAATATAGGGTGGCTCATTGAAAACGAAACAGACTGCTTTGCGTCCAGATAATTATTTTTTAACACACGCTGAAACACGTTAATTTTAATATTGAGGGGGACATGTTTTTATATAAAACTTAACTTTGTCACATCAACCTCTTAAGGGTGGTGATAACAACCCTTATATTTTAAATGGGTCGAGTGTTACATCATTTGAAAGATCTTTCTTTTCTGAATTCAGCACACTAATTTTTTTGGAAGTTTTATAAATTCGTTTAAAAATTATTTACAGTTGAAGATGCAAAAACGCATTTCACTTATTCCGATAAGAAATGTGCTGATAGTCAATGTTTTGTTGGTTTGTAAAAAAAAATTGACTATCAGAACATTTCTTATCGGAATGAGAGAAATGCGGTTTATTATTTCAATTTATCGGTCGGTTTGATACTTGAGAGTACTACCGAAAATTAATTTCACAATGGTGTATTCTGTAGAAGAAAGAGTTGAAATAATTACTCTTTTTTCAAAAAACGATGACTGTGCCAACCGTACCACAAATTTGTTTAATGAACGACATCCGAACAGACATGTTAACAGAAAATACATTTTGGAGTTGGTTGCAAAGTTTCGACAAAGTGGCTCAGTAGCCAACAAAAAACGGAATCCTGAACGTGAATTTCCGGTTAGAAATGAGACTACTGAGATTGAAGCTTTAGTACAAATTGCTGCAGACCCAACTTTGAGCACGAGAAAATTGGCCACTGTTTCAAACATCAAAAGAAGAACTATTCAGCGAATATTGAAGCATCATAAGTTTCACCCGTATAAAATTCATCTTGTACAACAACTGAATGAAGATGATTTTGATCGGCCGCTGAAGTTTTGTGAAGTTATGACTGCACGAATAGCTGATAACGGGAAGTTTCTGTTCAATATCTGTTTTTCAGACGAGTGTACGTTTTTATTAAACTCTGCAGTCAAACGTCATAATTGTCGTTATTGGACAGATAATAATCCAAGAAATTTTCACAAAGTCCATACTCAAACTCCACAGAAATTGAATGTCTGGACTGGCATTTTTGGAGACCGTTTAATCGGACCAATTTTTCTTGGTGGCAATTTGAGTGGCGAAACGTATTTGGAGTTACTAGGAGATATCGTTTACCCTCTACTAATTGACATTGTTGAAAATGATGATCGATATTAAGAAAATCAATTAGTGTTTCAACAAGATGAAGCTCCTCCGCATTTTACAAAACGTGTTAGGGAGTTTTTGAACAGAGAGTTTCCAGGACAATGGATTGGGCGTAGAGGTGCTATTGAGTGGCCACCTAGATCACCGGATTTAACTCCTTTAGACTTCTTTCTATGAGGCCATTTAAAGAGTATAATTTTTGCAACAGAACCGGAGTCTCTGGAAGAATTACGACGATGCATTGTTGAAGAATGCCGTCTAATAACTCTACAAATGCTCCAGAATGTAAAAGCTCGTTTTGAACAAAATTTGTACCTTTGTATGGAAGCTGGTGATCAACAGTTTGAACACTTACTTAACTGAATAAACATTTTTGAACGTTTGGTTTTGTTTTTTAGTTTTGTTTTAACAAAAAATTGACTAATCAGTGCATTTGTTATTACAATGAATGAAATACGTTCTTGCAACTCCAAATGTGAATAGTTTTTAAACGAGTTGATAAAACTTCCAAAAAAATTAGTGTGCTGAATTCAGAAAATAAAGTGCTTTCAAATAATGTAACACTCGACCCATATTCCCTATTTAAAATATAAGGGTTGTTATCGCCACCTTTAAGGGGTTGATGTGACAAAGTTGAGTTTTATATCAAAACATTACCCCCTGAATATTGAAATCGACGTGTTTCAGCGTTTCTTAAAAAAAATTATCTGGTCGCAAATCGGTCTGTTTCGTTTTCTATGAGCCATCCTGTATAAACAAAATGCACTCTAGTACATAGCGTGGGTGTAAAAATTAAGCTTATCCTTTTCACGTTGCAACAAAATTTCCTAGGAAATAACAGGGAAGTGACCAATCTAATCACAATGAAACAATCTTTATCAACTACAGCTTCCTCTTTGCCAACGGAACTGAAAATATTTCAGTGCGAATCGCTAAAGCGATAACCGTTTGTAAACTCCTGCTGACATCATATTAATTAGGGCTTGTTCGATAGTGCTACATGCTTCTAGCCCGAACTAATATTCAATTAATTCTCATAACCTCCCTTAATTAATCATACCAGCAGCTAGGCAGAGAGCGCTCGAGAGGTAGAGGCCACCGGCTTCACGGTGAATTGATATAAAAGTGCCCCATGGTGTTAATTAAGTGTAAGTTATAGGGTCCTATTCACTAGCCACATCTATTCTCTCTAACAGATGGCTTGATACTAGATTCTAACAAATTGATATCATCACAGGTTATGTGTAATCTTAACTTGCGCAACGAATGTTGCCATGTTAAAAGACTGTCTGAATCGTTGGTTGTTATCAACGAAACTATATCAATATGAACATGGTGGCATGAGTTAAAAATGATGCTATTTGTTTTTGCTCCATAGGTTAGTACCGAAGAAGTTACCACTAAGCGATATTTATCCCAGTTTATCCCACAGGTTAGGTTTTGATTTTAATTTATTTAAAAAAACATAAATTTTAGAAGTTGTGCCAATAAGCAAAACATTGTTTTAGTGAATTTTCTTTAAAAAAAAATCACTAATCAGGAGATCCCGACTTTTGAGTTAAAAAAAATATTCTCCAAATGAGCGCTAATTAGTCCCCCTCCCTAGAACACATATCCGGTGTCAGTTTCAATTATTGTATTTTCATATATATATATATATATATATATATATATATATATATATATATATATATATATATATATATATATATATATATATATATATATATATATATATATATACATATATATATATACGTGTTCCCAAAAGTCATAAATCAAACGTAACACGAAGATAGGCTAGCTCAAGTCCTTTCAGATAAACCCTATATGATTTTATCATAAAGTGTACGGTTTTCGAGATATTTACAATTTTATGAAAAAAAAATGAAAATTGTCAAATTTTAAGATATTTCCACCATACCCCCCCCCCCACATGCAGAAAAACATTTCCAGAATGTGACTTTTGTGCCAGTTAATCCTCGATAATAGCGTGAGTAATGAATCTGAAATATTTTGTATTATTGTTCAGAAAATCTAGAGAAAAAATCTTTTCTTCCACAATTTTTTTTAAAGTTTGGAATAAACCACCGTACTGAAAAAAAGTAAGCTAGTAGAATTTACTGGCTCATAATTTCAAAAACTTCCCTGTGTTATGCATATTCTAAAATGGTATAAAACATTATCAATATCTCTTAAAAGTAATTCATTGTCGACGATTGGAAGTAAATTTGGAAGTGAAATCAAGCAGCTAATAAATAAAAATAAACAGATTGTGACATTTACAAAAATTATTTTATTCATAACAGATGCTCAAATTGACGGTCATTCTGTTTTATACAGAAACAATATCGTCTTAGGAACGATGTTCTTAGTCTTTCTAGACCGCTTCGTGAAATTTCTTGAGCTGCTGTTCTGACTCTTTGACGTCCACTTGCCCGGGTATATTCGATTGAAGTATTGCCTTACTGCTAAGGCAGAGTGCGCTGGACATCCATCATTTTGAAGCGACATTGTTCTTCGGGTTTATTTGAAATGAATTTTCTGGAAATGTTTTAGTAAAATGAAGGACAACGGCGGTTGAAGCTGAAACTTAACGGTTTGCAGAACACACTTCCTTTACATAACCCGTATTTATTCAGGTTCTTTGCGTAAATGTTGCCAATTTTGACGTTTCCAATCGCGACTTTGACGTTTTTAGGAGAACCCCAATTTTTTTTAAATGACTACCTTTTTTGTCTTTTCACTTCGAGACCTAAATGTTGGTACACGCTGCACTTTTTATAATACAAACATGCGCACCAAATGTGGTTGCTCTTACTTTGTTTTTTGCGGAGATATAAAAATGTTCCGAAAGAACGAACTTATCTAAGCCACTTGCAAAAGGAAGGTACGTACCAGATTTGATCAAAATCGGCCAAGTATTTTTTGAGTTATCGGTGTGATACATGTATGTATATATATATATATATATATATATATATATATATATATATATATATATATATATATATATATATATATATATATATATATATATATATATATATTGACAGATAAAATCCGAAACTGACCCAGATCACATATGTGTTCTAGCGGGGCTAGTTCGCGCTCATTTGAAAGAATTTTTTTCAAAATTCAAAAGTCAAGATCCCATTAGTGAATTTTTTAAATAAAATTTCGTAAATAAAAGTTGTCAAATTTTTATGAAATATATGATTTAGTCTGTAAAATTACTTAAGGCAATTTCTGTAAAAACAAATTGTGAATTTTTGTAAAAGAAAGTTTTGCAAATTTTCATGAAAAATGTTTTTCTATTTTGGTCATAAATCTGTTTGTAAATAATTATATCTTGGCAGGTGCGTAAATAGCTTGAAGAGGTTCGTTGGTCAGGACAATCGGACCAGTTTTTTCTGGAACTTTTAAAGTTTATTAGCGGAAAATGTTTAAAATTGAAACAACAAAGCTATTGTAATGAGATATCGTACATTGTTAGTACTATATAGGTTTACTATCAACCAAATGCCCTTCTTTTAAAAACAAGACATATTTGCAGTTAAAAACATTTTTACGAAAATTGGCTACCATAACACACTTGCTGCGTCCAGACATTTTTATTAGTCCAATTACTCCTGTAATGCAATATATCACTTGTCCAGCTATTCACTAAAGTTTTTAAAATAAAAGAAAAATGTAATATAATAAAAATCACCACATTTTAAAATTATTTATCGCTGCCTTACCGTAATGCCTAGTGTTTTTATAATCAAATATTTTTCAAGGGTAGTCTTTTCGCTTATTTTTTTTCCAGAAATATCTTGAATATTAATCTAAATTACTATCGATCAGAAAAGTAATGCACTTAAAAAAGCCTGGACGCAGCAAGTGCGTTATGATAGTGAATTTTCATAGAAATGATCTGGCACAAAATATTTTACTATAACTTTTTTTCTTGTAACATAGAAATCTAGATTTTGCTCTATAATTTACTTTTTATATCGTAAACCTACCTACCAAATTTGGTTATAATAGGTTTTTTATTTTTGGAGAAATAACTTTTTTTTGAATGAAAACTAAAAAATTTTCCGGAAAACCTCGTCCGATTTTCCTGACTAACAAACTTGTCCAAGCCATTTACAGAAGGAAGGTACATGCCAAATTTGATTAAAATCGGCAATTTATTTTTTGAGTTATCGGTGTGATATATATATATATATATATATATATATATATATATATATATATATATATATATATATATATATATATATATATATATATATATATATATATATGTATATATATGTATATATATGTATATATATATATATATATATATATATATATATATATATATATATATATATATATATATATATATATATATATATATATATATATATATATATATATATATACACATATAAATTGAAACTGACCCCGGATATGGGTTCTAGGGGTCCTAGTTCGCGCTTATTTGCAAAAAATTTCAAAATTCAAAAGTCGGGATCTCCCCATTAGTGATTTTTTTTCTACGAAAATTCACTAAAACGTAACCTCTATATATTTTATTTAGAATTGTAGAAATCTTTTTATAAATTATGCTGTATTAACATATCTAACTCATTAAATTCGTGAATTATACATATGAGAGTGTATGTGCATTTTTCTCATGGAGAACCAAATTCTTAAGGTAAAGTCATAATGACTTTATTTCAGTGAGTAGGGAATTTTTATGGATGAAACTTGGCGTGTGTTTTTGGAACTAATCCAAAATCCCTTGAGCTCTGGTTGAACTAACGACTATTTCACACAATAAGTTCTTCATTATTAAAAATATATGACCGGGAATAATTTAATGTACAAAATAAGCACATTAGATTTGACATCCCCAGTAAATCCCCTTTCCCAAGAGAAATTTGATTAATAGTTAACGAGGTAATGAGTTTCGGGATTAACAAAAATATCTTAATCCATTTTGCATGCATATAAATATTTTGTATCAGTTAATTTACAATTTTCACTTAAATCTCTTTGGAATTAAGCGGTCTGTGGCCACTCCGTATGCCTACATTTAAATTAAATTAGATGATTACCAAATTACCTTAAAAGTGCCACGTTTATTACCAAACATTCACGGATGGTTCAAAATCAACACGGGGTACCGGTTGTGCCTTTTACTTCCAGAGTGGCATAAAATGCAAAATCAAGCTAAACAACCTGACTTCTATATATACGGCAGATGCGTTTCAAATTCAGGAAGCCCCTAAATGGTCACAGCATAATAATCTAGAAAAAACAATCATTCTTTCAGATTCCAGATCTGCCCTACTATCACTGAAATTTTTTACAAACATGGCAAAAATGCTTTGATTTGCGTTATTGTGAGTTTGTAACAACAAATCCTGATATACAGATTTGGAGACTACTTCTTTGGCTTCACTGTTGGTTTTCATTTTTGTAGGTGAAGGACGTAGCCAAAGCGTAAGCTAACTGGAGCAAGTGGCCCTTAAAAATTCTGGATGCTCTAGGATGTTCTTCAACGTTTCTGTGACTAGTTTCGCTGCTTGACAGCATTCTCTGAGAAAGCAGCGAAACTAGTCACAGAAACGTTGAAGAACATCCTAGAATATCCAGATTTCATAAGGGCCACTTGCTCCAGTTAGCTTACGCGCTGGCTACTTCCTTCACATACAAAAACGAAAACCAACAGTGAAGCCAGAGAAGTAGTCTCCAAGTCTGTATGTAGTGTGGACTAGTTTCACCAAGTAAGGGCAACAACAATCAATGAACAAATACTGAGGCAAGGAAAAGCAGTTTCATTTATGTCGCTAAAGAGACACAGCAGGCTACAAGAAAATGATATAGCTGATAAGTTGGACAAAGCGACTGCAGAAAACTTCTGTAACACATAGACAACATCACGATAGAAGACATTAATAGACATCTAAAAGTAGAGACAATAGCTAATTGGGAAAAAGAATAGCTTCGATTTTCAACCAGATCACATAATCCATATGTCCTCATCCACCTAACATTGCCTAAAACAATACCGCATATTGACGAAAATAAAGATTTTTATTTTATTTCAACACACCACGAAGGCTTACAGCCTAAATACTATCGCACCGTGGGTGTCGATAAGGAGTAAAGAGGCAACTTGTTAATTCTGGACTTGAAGGTTTGGCGGTTCGGGGGAGAAGGAAAAACATGTGCCGGCAAGGAATTTCACAACTTGGAAGTCCTCGGGACAAAAGAGCGGGCATAACAGGATGTTTTATGTCTGGTGACCTGGACAGTAAAAAAGTGCATTGGCTCTGTTCCCCTGGTAGATCTGTTGGGGGCAGCAGGTGGAGGAACTATGGAAGAAAGCTCCTCTGAGTAGTGCCCGTGCAGATATCTATAAGAGAGAGAGAGAGAGAGAGGTCACCAACGGCACGTCGGTGGGCAAGTGATGGCAGCCTTTGGGTGAGGGTAGGGTCACCGATGAGACGTATAGCCCTCTTCTGAATGGAGTCCAGGATAGCGAGTGTAGAAGCGGCAGCAGCACCCCAGATGTGGGAGCAGTATTCGAGGTTTGGTCTTATTTGTTAAGTATACATAGTATACAAGGTATAGAGATTAGCTGGTGAAAAGTATTTGGGAGCACGAAGGAGGAAACCTAATTTCTAACCTAATGTAACATGTTGGTGCCAATTGAGATTTCAATCCACAGAAATTCCAACAAGTGAAAAGGAGTCATTACTTTGAATAACTTCTTTGTTCATTGTGATGGGTCTAGGCAGGTGTATCTCTTATGAGAAAGAAAGAAAGACTGTGATTTGGTGGGGTTGAATTGTACAAGATTTCTACTTCCCCAGTCTAATATTTTTTGGAGATCCGCGCAGACAGAACCCTCCATGAGTCTGCGATCCTCATCTAATTGGGGTAAAGAGACAGGCTTAGAATATTGTATATTTGAGTTGAGGGTGCTGTCGTTCGCGTATTTGTGAACTGGGTTGGATGTGCTAGAGAGGAGGTCATTGAGGTGGAGAAGAAACAAAGGAGGGGCTAAAGCTGAACCTTGAGGAACACCTGCATTAATTGGATACAGTTTAGAGGAATGGCCATCCACGACAACAGAAATCCTCCGGTTGGAGAGGAAATTTGCTGTCCACGTACAGAGTTTTGGTGATAGGCCATAGGTCGTTAGTTTATTAAGCAGCGCTGCGTGCCAGACCTGGTCGAATGCTTTGGCTATGTCTAGAGCGACAATCTGAGATTCACCGTGTAATTCCATAGACTTGTTCCAAGAATGGGTGACAAAGGAAAGGAGGTCGACAGTTGATCTGCGCTGACGGAATCCATATGGCCTGTCATGGATTAGACTGTGTTTTACAAGAAATTTTAGTAATTCGGTGTTTATATACTTTTCCATCACTTTAGAGATGACTGAAAGGAGAGAAATAGGCCTGTAGTTGCTAGGAAGCGCTTTGTATCCTTTCTTGGGGACGGGTTGTACTCGAGCAGTTTTCCAGTTACTAGGGAATATGCCTCTATTGTAAGATGTCTGAAACAGACGAGTCAGGACAGGAGCATGTTCTGGGATCTCGTCAAGGCCAGAGGCTATCCTGGTATTAAGAGAAGAGATCTCAAGAACTTACTGTACATCTATTACCAGAATGAAATTAAACCATGGCTGTTCTCCGCCTCACTTGTATAAGATTGGTAATATTTACTAGTCAGTATTGTTCATGCGACAACAACGCCATAGGCAATCTTGCTATTTCACTGCTCTCAATACGATAATTGCCGAGCGCAACTTGGAATACAGTTTCCTGTAAAATTGACAACCCTTCTTTGTCTGAACGACTTAAATGTATTAATTACTTTTTTATTCGTCAATCAAAGCTCAATATTTAGTTATAAGAAGTATATTATGCTTGTTGTAATAATTGTACTTTGGGAATCTTACTGTTTGTCCTATCGTTTTAAACCCATGCAATCAGTTGTCCAGTCTTGTTTATCAATTACAGAAGTGCCCTGAAGGAAACCTGAGCGACAAGAGAGTGTCCTTGTTTATCCTACTAACTTTAAACGTTTCAACTATATAATAGGCTTAACACAATCGTTATCTTTAACAGCTTGATGCTTTTTTTCTCCCTCAGGGCACGTCCGCGTCTTTGCCGCCACGATAGCACAGCAGCCTTTGGCTTATTGTGCATGCCCTTAGTCTTTCTACTCCACCCGTTACAAAATCACTGTGCCTTGAACTAGTCTGCACAGCAATTGGTAGGCTGAAGTTTTATATTTCTCTGTCTCCGGTCTAGGCTGAACGTAGATCAGTTCTCTTTTGCGGTCCAGAAATTTACACTCGCACATGATGTGCTGAGCTGATTCCTCCCTCTCAAGGCAGAGTCTGCATGCCAGCTCCACCTCGAATCGCCCCATTTTAGGCAGGTGTTTCTTGACGGCCATGTATCTCGTCAAGAGTCCTGTTATCTTTCTGAGCTGTCCTCTGCTGAGATTTAGCTGCTCCACAGCTTTCTTTGTACTGGGTTCCTCAATCACAGACTTCCCATTTCTGAGCTCTGGACAGTCTGCCCAGTACACCTTGTGTTTGTTTCTGACCCAGGACTCAATGGCTCCCCTGGCAGTACTCTTTGTGACACCCAGAACCGGTTCTGGTCCCATAAATGGTCCTGACCCTCTCTTCGCGAGACTGTCAGCTCTTCACTGCCTTTGACCCCCGAGTGTTCTGATACTCAGATGAGGGTGACCTCATTCTGCCCGGCCAGGTCGCTCGTCTCGTCTCGGCATTCACTTACCAGTCTGGAATTTACACGTGGACTACTTGGGGCCTTAAGGGCTGCCTGGCTGTATGTGGCTATGAATATCTGCTTGTTGGTGTAGCCTCTCCTCTTGTTCTCTCGCACACAGTGCAGGATGGCGTACATTTTGGCCTGAAAGACCGTTGCATGGGCTCCGACGGAAATACTATGACTTACCCTCGGCCCTTCCGAATAAAGACCTGCCCCCGTCCCACGCTCCCGTCCGGATCCGTCCGTGAGCCAGGCGAGCGCGTCCCGTGTTAAGCCCTGCGTATCCTTCCGCCATGCCTCGCGGTCGGGGATTTCCAATGTAAAATTGTTTTCCCTGCAGATTCGCGGGCACGCAAAGTCTGACCTCATTTCAAGCATGGGCTCCTTCACGATCTCCTGAATTTTGCAGTGGCCCCTGCATCCTGGGTTGATCTTCAGTCTACCATTACAGGCTAGTCTGTACAGTCCTAGCCTGGCCTCCCCCATGACAACTGTGTGTGTGTGTTGGGGGGGGGGGAGATCCAGAAACACATCCATGGCGGCTGTTGGAGTTGAAGTCAGGGCCCCTGTGATGCCCAGGCAAGCCATCCTTTGGATCTTGCCTAGTTTTTGTTTGGCACTGGATTGTGCCACCTTAGGCCACCAGACCAGTGCCGCATATGTTAATGATGGTATGACCACCCTTGTGTACAGCCGGTGGGCCATACTAGGTCTTACTCCCCACGTTTTTCCATATAGCCGCCTAGTGACGGCTAGGGTCATAACTGCCTTACGTAGTATTTTTTCAACGTGAACATTCCAGGTTAGCTTAGAGTCCAATACGACCCCAGGATATTTTACACCCTGGCCTTGAGATGATTCTACCGTAAGGAGTTCTGTGGTTCTCCAACTTCCTCCTTCTCGTAAACAGTATGACGGTCGCTTTCTCAGGGCTCACCCCGAGCCCTTGGTCAACCGTCCACCTTTCCACCACTTTCAGTGCTGTCTGCATGCGTTCCCACACTGACTGTGTAACCTTTTCTCGGACTATGATGACAATGTCGTCCGCATAGCCCTGTACCTCGTACCCCCCTCCCGAGAGCCTCCCTAGCAGGCCGGCCACGACTAGGCACCAGAACAGGGGAGACACAACGCTCCCCTGCTGACACCCAGCCTCGAACCCCGCCAGCAGAGTCCCACCCGCGAGTGAGGTGAACAGCGCCCTGTCCCTGAGCATGGAACCGATCCACCTGCAGCAGGTATCCTCTATTCCACGCTCCCTGACAGGTGCCAGTACCAGCTTGATATATATATATATATATATATATATATATATATATATATATATATATATATATATATATATATATATATATATATATATATATATATATATATATATATATATATCGTTAGAAATTTGAACGAAAATATTTCGATTAATAGAGTAGCTCCAGTTATATGTAGTCCATTATTGGAACTGTTATCTTAATAACCAGCGTGTCCTTCTTAGAAGGATAACGACGCACAGCATAACAAGGGCAGATATGCAGTTTTAATTACAGGGATTTAAGACTCAACAGTGGGGGTCTGTCTGTATACCTTCCTATAGTAGGCTGTTCGTAACTGCTTGGCAACTAACATATAAATAGTAGTTTTAGTCTCTATTCACTTAGTTTACTCATCTCCTTGATGACGCTAACTTTGTTAGCGAAACGATCGTCGGATCAAAAAACTGTATTGTCATGAATTGGGTTCTCCAAATTGTACTTATCAGTGCTCGTCACAGGTTCAAATCCTCACTCTTTGGTCTTATTCTTGAATTAATGATTTTATTATCATATCCAAACCAAAATTTAAAAGGCCATATGTTGTTGTGAGCAGAATTGAGAAAGCATTAAAATGAGGTGTCATTCAATATAGGATGCCACTTAAAATTTGACGGTACTTTACGCCGCTGCCTAAGGGGAAGGTTTCAAGACACCAAAACTTGCGTCAGCATATTCTGTCCCCATTGAAAGCAAAGTCGAGTTATTTTCTTTTTTGCGATATTTAGTTTGAATTGGCACACTTGTATTTTGAAGAAGAATAGTTTTCTAACAGCATTATTAAAAAAAGGAAAGGTAAACCAAAAGAGAAACTTATGATGCACCACTGATGAAGCGTGGAAGCTAAACTGAAATAAATAGAGCTGCCCGAGATAGATAATTATGGTCGCGACGATAGGCCGAGATTGCCTTTAGATTGTAATGACGATGATCAAAAGATAGAGCAAAATATTGTACATCGTACCTAGCTGAATAACGAAAAATTTTTGGCAACTTAATAACTTAGTGAATTTTTATTTAAAAAAATTCACTAATATTTTCCATTATCCTACAAACTTTATTTTTGGTACTTGGTACTTATAAAAGGTGTGACATCTAACTTTGGATTTGGAACTATAGGTTATTTTGAGGTTGGAAGCTACCGTCCCAGATCCATTATTCCGATATTTGCAAAAATATTAGAACTGGTTAATATATATAAGATTAATGTACTTTTTCGAAAAACAGGAAATATTGTATAACCAGCAACATGGATATAGAAAAAATCACTCCACTATTACTACAATCAATAGTAAAATTCAGAATATTTTAAAGGCTCAAGATGAGAATGAAGAAACGATGATCGCTTACTGCGACCTGTCAAAAGCCTTTGATACAGTTCAACATCAGGTTTTATTGAATAAGCTCTTTTTTATGGAATTAGAGGTACACCATTAGAACTTCTAAGATCATATCTGGCGGAACGTCAGCAGATAGTGAAGTGGAACAATCAAATGTCGAGGCCACGTTTTGTTAAGCATGGAGTGCCCGAAGGTTCCGTTTTGAGACCTATTATATTTGTTATATATATGAATGACCTGGCTGCAAACATACGATGCTGTAGCGTATATCTGTACGCGGACGATACAACTTTTGTTTTGAGGGACACAACGGCGAAAAATGTTGTTAATAAATGTCGAAACACCATGGCTGATGCAAAACGTTGGATGACATCAAACAGGTTGAAATTAAATGATAACAAAACTCAGACCATGATTTTTAATGAAGTACCACCCAAGAGTATAAAGTTTCTGGGCATATATATGGACAGAGGTTTAAAATGGAGTGATCATGTAAGTCAGCTTAAACATAAAGTTACCCGCGCCATTTATTCCATAAGGGTCGTTAAGAATACAGCAAATCTGCAGGCAGCAAGGTCAGCCTACTTTGCAAATTTTCACAGTGCTACAAACTATGGGATTGTGTTCTGGGGAAATTCTGTGGAAGCTCATGGTGTTTTAGTTCTGCAGAAAATAGCGGTAAGAGTGTTGTGCGGTCTCGGTTGGCTTGAATCATGTAGGGATTTATTTAAAGAACTTGGAATATTGACTGTTACATCTTTGTTTATGTATAACTGTTTGATATACGTGCATCAACATATAGGTGACTTTAGAACAAATGATGTGAACCACGACTACAAGACAAGAAATATAAAGGCGTTGCAAACACCTTTGCATCGATTGAAGCGGACACAACAGGGAATTGATTATATCGGAGCTAGACTCTATAACAAGCTCCCTATTTCTTATAAGAATTTGGACAGCAAGGCTTTTAAGAAAGAAATAAAGCAATATTTGTTCAAGGTAATAATATATTCGCTAGACGAATATTTTAGTTTGTGAGTACGGTACTCACTTTTCTTTTATTGGTTGTCATTGCTGTATTTTAGATATTTGTTTGTGTTTGTATTTCATAATTCGTTTTATATTTATATTTAAGTTTTTATACTTGCCCGATTGTAATTTTTATGTTTGTGTTTTTTATGTATGCTTGTACGTAACTAGTGTTGTCGTTATTTTGCATATGGCTTATTTGTTGTTTTATACAGGAACATACCTGCTGACACTATTTGTAATGTTTTTTCTTATTGCAAATAAAGATTGTACTTACATACTTACTTACATTACCAAGTATTATTATGCTAGCAACATAAAATCTAAAATAAAACTCTAAAAAGATAACTTTTTGGGATGTCTCCCCTTCGTAATATTTATTATATTCTCTTCCGTGAAACTTAGCACTTTATAAAACATAAAAGCCAAAGAACTTTGAAAGACATAAAAGTAAACAGAATTCCGCCTTCAAGTGTAAATCCCCTAAAATGTTCACAATTCCTTTCCGTTTTCTGTGCAGCTTTAAATAAATCGAACATATATTTCGTAATCCTTTCAAACCCAACGTACCGTAAATAGCTGCTTAAATATGCTTATTTGAATTGATATGAGTTGACGCGTCCAGCTCTGCAACGCCAGGATTTGGCTGCTCCCATCGCCGTATCCCATTTTCCCTGCTCTGGTATCAGGTGCATTGAAGATGTTCGGTTTCCCACAAGCCCTTATCAGTTCTCCGTCCAGTCGTTAAAATACACCGGGCGAGAGAATGACAAGGGACTGGAAGAAAACGTTCCCATCAATCTTGACACATCCACTTTATTCCTATTTGTAACACTGCTGTTTCGTACACTTGCTAAATTACTGTCTACTTGAGAGCGTAAATTATAAAACTCTAAAGGAAAAGTAAAATCGCAAGTTTATAGGTGTTTTTTGTGTCCTGTGGATGATGCTTTATAGTAACAAGCCATGCTTCTGAAAATAAATAAAACACAGTTTGGAAAAAAGCTGGAACAACATCAATTAAGTGTAGCTGACGATGTAAATGAACTTACAAACTTTGGAAGTGAAAGGTCTGCATTTGATTCACTCGTAAACTTCTTGCTTGTTGAATTCAGTGGGTTAGATACTTCTGCTTTTGAAACTGTTGTTGATGTTTCGATTAGTATTACATGACATGAGTGTATACTTACAATGCGATAGCGTAGCTTGAACGTATATTTTAATCATAATGGTAAGTATACTAATAATAATAATAAAAAAATACATTTGTTATTCAACAAAAAGTTCATATTTGGAAAACAATTATTGGGTTCTCGCCATTCAAATGGAAGAACAATCAAAATAAAAAAGTGTATACGCAGCAAAAAAAGGTTTTTAATATCACTGTTTATTTAAGTTTTATACTGATGTATCACATTTTATTTGTTTTTGTTTCTTGATTAACTCGAAGGACCTGATTATGTTTTGTTAAATTAAACGCTGATTTTAGTAACACTTAACGTTTAATAACAACTGTAAACTTATACAAAATTACTTATATTATGGTATGCTTTAGAGTCCATGAGAACGAAATGAGTAGTGATTATGCTAGCGCAAGCGTGTTGCTTGTTTCGAGTCTATAGAAGAACTGCCCTAATAAATATCGAATTTTCCTACGCTATCTACCTGACATAGGTTAGCAGACTTATGGTCAATTGTAAACAAAAAATGACCCTTGTTGGGTTATTCCTAACCGCCTTTAAAATTGCATTGTACAGATGGTAAATATTATAAAAAAGAAGGCTACTAAGAAATATGTAAATTTGAGAGGTCTAATCCTCCAGACGAGACGCCTTAACAATCACATATGGCCTTTTTTTAATGAAAGCAGACATCCGATTTGGTTAATATAGCAAAAAAGAGTCTGAGCGCAGCAATTGCGTTATCGTTGCGAATTTTCATACAAATGATCTGGCATCAAATATTTTTTTTATAATTTTTTTTTCTTGTTACAGAAATATAAATTTTGGTATATAGTTTATCTTTTATATCATAAACCTACCTACCAAATGTGGTTACCATAGATTGTTTATTTTTTGAGAAATAAACTTTTTTCGAAAGAAAGCTAAAAACTTTCCCGGAAAACCTAGCCCGATTTTTGTGGCTAACAAACTCATCCAAGCCACTTGCAAAAGGAAGGCACGTGCCAAATTTGATCAAAATCGGCGCATTATTCTTTGAGTTATCGGTGTGATATATATATATATATATATATATATATATATATATATATATATATATATATATATATATATATATATATATATATATATATATATATATATGAGACATACTTGGTTCTCGGGTTGAACCGCGTCCCAGTGTGTTCAACTCTAGGCCTCAGAGAGATCTAGAGTTGCACACACTGAGTCTTTAGAGACGATCTCCGGCGACGTTTGGGGAGTAGTCACTTTATGAAAATTATTTGTCAGTTAAATGTAACATGTGCTGTTGCCGCGGACTATTATTATGCACTATTTTATTACGCCTTATAAAAATCTTGTTTTTTTGGAGTACGACAGCTTATTTTACTGTTAAAACATTTTTCTATCCCTTAACCTGAAATGGTTTTCGTTTCATTTAACGTTGTTTCATTATAGCGTCACAGTAGGTTTTAGAATCTAGAAATTATTCTATTTTGTGTGAATTTTTTCGTTGCATACCTAGAGCAAATTGTATTTTCCTTCAGTTATAAATGACAATTTTAAGTAAATTCCTATATTTTTTGTGCCCAGTGTGTTGAACGGTGGCGAAACGGGAGAAGGAAATTTCAATTAAAGTTAAAATGACAAAGAGAACTTTATTCGAGGCACGAGCGTTGTTTCTATTCTTTTTTATACTAATAACATTTATAGGTAAATTAGCAGATTAGCGTATTGTTCGTTTTTTAAAAAAAAATCAGAAACATGCTTACAGGAACCCCTTTATGCATTAACCATCGGACAAATGCTGTGATCTCAACTCCACAATACAGTTAAGAGACCTAAAGTAAATTTGAGGTTCTGTGCAAGGTAAACATGCTATAACGGAGCTGCAAGTGCAAACTGTAAAAACTCACCTTGCAGAAGTCCATATATTATTTACCAACACCGTTTCTCCATAAAAAAAACTTCCACATTGCACAATTGAAAAAAAGAAAACGCTAAATAATAAGCGTAATCTGATCCCTTAAAATTAAATAAATAACTGAAACTACTACCAAAGCATCACATAGAGGGTCTATTTTAAATTAATTTTCTGCAAATAATTTAATAAAATAAAGAACAATGAAGATTGTAGCTGAAACTTAAGTCTTTTTAACTTCTTTTACAACATTTACGCTGCATAGCCGATTATGTAAGTTCTCTATCTAGAACATGTCAATTTTGACGTTTAGAATCGCGACTTTTTTGACGTTTTAAGAATAAAAACTTAAAAGCTTATAACTTTGTTTTATTTTAACGTAGAGATTCAAATTTTGTTGCATGGTTTTCTTTTTATGATATAAACCCTCGCACCCAATATGGTTGCCCTAATTTTGTTATTTCCGGAGATATAAAAATTTTCCGAAAGAAAACGCGAAATTTTCCAGGAAAAACTAGTCCGAATTTCCTGGATAACGAACTTGTCCAAGTCACTTGCGAAAGGAAGGTACTCACCAAATTTTATCAAAATCGGCGCATTATTTTTGAGTTAGCGGTGTGACACTAAATAAATAAATAAATATATATATATATATATATATATATATATATATATATATATATATATATATATATATATATATATATATATATATATATATATATATATATATATATATATACATAAGTCTGAAACCGACCTCGGATTTGGGTTCCAGAGGTCCCAAATAGTGCTCATTTGAAGAAATTTTTTCAAAATTGAAAAGTCGCGATCTCCTCATTAGTGATTTTTTTTTTAAAGAAAATTCACTAAAAACTCTACTCCTAGCAACAAAACGTAACATGGTAATATGTAATGTTGATGAAATTGTCAATATATATATATATATATATATATATATATATATATATATATATATATATATATATATATATATATATATATATATATATATATATATATATATATATATATATATATATGCCCAACTATGTTACATAGATACAGTAGCGGCTCGTGCCTTAATGCATTGGGGGTGCGCAAGAAAAAAAGTTCGGGACGCAGCAAGTGCGTTATGGTAGTAAATTTTTATTAAATGCTTCAAAATTTAATAACTCAAGTTTCTACAAACTTAGAAATTTTGGCCTATAGTGGGGTCCTACACAGGGCAACATATCCACCAAATTTCATCAAAATAACTTTGTAACTTTCGGAGAAAAAAATTTTTTTTCAAGAGAAAACTCAAAATTTAAATAACTTAATTTTCTAAAAATGTAGAAAGTTGAATTTTAGTGTGTTGTAAGGTCTTTTACAAGGCAACATATCCACCAAATTTAATTAAAATAACTCTGTAATTTTCGGATGAAAATATTTTTTTTTTGAAACAAAACTCAACATTTTCCCGGAAAACGTTATCCGATTTTCCTGACTAACAAACTCATCCAAGTCATTAATAAAAGAAAGTCACTTGCCGAGTTTCATCGAAATCAGTTGTTTATTTTTTGAGTTATCGGTTGGATATATATATATATATATATATATATATATATATATATATATATATATATATATATATATATATATATGTATATTAATAAACATATAAACATTGAAACTGACCCCGGATATGGGTTCTAGGGGTCCTAGTTTTTGAAAAGTCTCTGCATCGATACCTCTTTATTAGTGCATTTTAAAAAATAAAAGTTCACTAAAAATTAAGGGCTCGCTAATTTTTCCTCGAAAATGTATTATAAAGATACCTACTTACTAAACTTCATAATTATTAACTACTTACCAAGTTTTCCTCTAGTTAGTTATACGTTATAGTAGTTAAAAAGTCCCTTAAAAAGTTGACCTTTCAATTTAAAATAGCCACTGAATTAATCACAGTATCACAATTATTTTTTCCACTTATTAAGCAACCCTACATCATAATAATAATAATTGTCTTGTTAGAACATGTAAAAAATAACGAAATGATCTAATTAAAAATCAATCCGACGCGAAGACGAAAATTACTAGGTAGTAGGTACACACACTCTGCCAAAAGTCCACTACAAACTGGAAGTGTGTAATTTAATATCGCACAACAGATTACTTATTCGGTCGTTTTCGATGAAGATCATCAAGATTCGGCGATCATTTCGCACTGAAGTATCGCATTTCCTGAGAGCGCCGAAAAATACACACCGCCGCCTGACTGCTTTATATGGATATGGATGTATATAACGTCTGCAACGATTACCACTATACTCATTGAAACTTATTCTGATTCTGAATTCTGTATTAATGGCTGCAGACTCTCTGCGATCCTCGATATACTAATTTTGTTTGTTAAATGCAGGAGGTAAAAAAGTAAATAAAGATTTATTAAAGTAGAGCATAGCGAAAATATTATTTTTCCACGGCAGGCGGCAGTGCGCGCGCACGAGCGCACTTATTGAGGAGCCGTCCCTGCATAGATATATCACGAGAGGAACTATATGCACGACAAGTTCATAATAAGTTACATAAATGATACTTTTGTTAATAACAAAATATTATTTCAGTTATGTGAATGATACTTAACTGTGTTTGTTGGGTTAGCATGATAACGATTGGAGACGCTATTTGATTCTGAGTTTAGATATTGGCTAAACACAAATCTTAATAGCCATTTTGTAACAAGAACTGCACAAATTTCCTTTCTCAACATCTAGCGGCATTATCTCTCTCCAACCCATTTATCCACAGCGAATCTCTAATGTAATCTCAACATCAAACATGGCCGGATGTAAAACCGGCGATGTTTATTTAATCTTCACACATTTCCATGAACAATTTACATTTTCACCTCCTCTTTCTCCATTATCCTTCCCCTGCATCTAATTTGCTTAATATGATCCTTTACAATGTTGAACCTCAATAACTGCTCGATTAATTTAAATTTGTCCATGTCGAGCCGAGTAGTGCACCATCCACGGATAAATTGCGGCACAATCTGGAATGTAAAAGAAAAAAAGAGCTGAAACATTTGATTCTCCGGACTTAATGTCGGTCGCGGGGAGTATATTAAAATCCGACGGGATGAAATGCTAGGCACTGCTACTAGCACTCACATTACGGAGATATTAGCGCTGGAACATTCCTCCCAGTCAGGCCGGCAACTTCTTAATGAATCATTCCCCCAGCGTGCTTTATATCGCACTTAACTAACGCGCGTTAATTCGCGAACACCGATGTCGCGAGTGAAATGGATACTGTGGCGCCATCTCTGTCCCGCCTGCTCTGCAAGATAGCGAGCGAGACGCGGCTAGGGGTACTCGTCACCTCCGACCGGATGTTCGCCAAGTTTGATACGATTGTTCGCCGTATTTATATGACACTTATAGCTGTTATAATTTCGTTAGACCCTGATGAATTATATCAGACTATAATACTGGCTTGATCTGAGAGCTTGATTGCTTAGTAGTTAATCCTAATGAGTTGAAGTATAACTTTAATCTGTTATCGTTGTTTGAATTTCTATGTCTCGAGGAAATTCTGTCTCCGAAATTGCTCTTAAACCACATAAATCGATCATGCGAAAACAACCGTATTCTGAAATAACAGATGCATTCACCTAGTTTATTGCTTAGTAGGTGATTTTTAATCAAGAAATAAAATAATGTATGGTCACTAATAGAAGAGACACTTTAACCAAAGTGGATATGTATGCTCCGATCCTTGCCTATTTATAGGTACTTTTCGTTATCATATTTCATAGAGCAAGCAGTGGTGGTTTCTCTAAGGAGGTAGGGGAGGCCGGGCCTCCCTAGTCAGAATTAGTTACATCCTCCCTGTTCAAGCAGTCAGTTAGTTACATATAACTTTAATCCAATATCCAATTTTCAATATTAAAGTCATATTTATTTATATTATTAATCATTATTCAAACCATATTCATATAAAAATTCTCTAAATCTGCAATTACATTTACAACCGGCAACGCTGCTGAGAAGTATATTACCAAAACGGCGCGATCTGCTTATGTGCTTGTGTGACGTCACGGAGGCCCGGTTCCGATCTTTTCGACTTTGGAACATATTTGAACACATTTATTTAAATGCATACAGGCATTAGCTCTCTGGCAAACCAATTAAAACCGCGCTTAAAATCACGTGCTCGGAGCCCTGACTCCGCTGCTAATGTGAGCGTTGTAAGGTGGAATATTATTTCTAGGATAGTTTCTACAGTGTTGTCAAACAGAAACAAATGAATAGAAGTTTTTAATTATATATTGAATCACGATGATTTAAAACAAGATCAACAAACTCTGAGAGAATCTATTGGCCTAAAACGACATCTTAACGATCCTCAATATGTTTTTTCTTTTACACACTTTTAAATTTATATTTGAACATACCGATGTTGTATTTTTAATTTTACAAAATAAAAGCACAGATATTTCTTACGCTAAGAAACGTCTGATTGTATTAACTACTACATTGCAGGATTTTAGAAATATGGACATTCATTTTAATCAAATTTACAACTCATTATTTGAGGATTTTGAAAATAACGAACCAGCACCAAAGAAAAGAAAGACAACATTAAGTATTCAAAATTAAAAACACAAGTATAAACACATTTTTAATGAAATTTTAGATTTAGACACAATAATTAATCAATTGCAAGTAAGATTTTCGGATTTAAACAAACTAGAATTTTTCGATTTAATAAAGAAAGACCATTTTGTTTCGTATTCAAAAGACTTTCCAAAGGATATATTTGAATTATTATTAAAACAATATCCTTTGTTTGATTCAATTGCATTAAAAAACGAACTCACCACTTTATACACACAAACAGGACAGTTTCAAAATTGCCATACGCCTATCGTAATGATTTCATTTATTTACAAGAAATGACTCAATTTCTTGTCTACCCGAGTTTTATAAACTGCTTGCGTTCATAGTTACAATTCCTGTCACATCTGCTTCAGTAGAAAGAAGTTTTTCTGCACTTAAATGCATCAAAACATTTTCCAGAAATAGTATTAGTCAAGACAGGTTAAAAAACATATTAATCATTTCTATAGAAAAGAGGCTTGTTTAAGAACTGACACAGCAGACTTCATTTTACGATATAGTAATCGATATTTTTGCCGAGCAAAAAGCTAGACGGATTCCATTAATTTATAAAAATATTTAGGAACGTATTAGTTTATCAGTTAAATTCAGTAACATTTACAACATCTCCTATTTTCTTGTTTCCGTTTTATTTATTTATTTTTATTTTCCTTCTTGTCTACCCGAGTTTTATAAACTGCTTGCGTTCATAGTTACAATTCCTGTCACATCTGCTTCAGTAGAAAGAAGTTTTTCTGTACTTAAATGCATCAAAACATTTTCCAGAAATAGTATTAGTCAAGACAGGTTAAAAAACATATTAATCATTTCTATAGAAAAGAGGCTTGTTTAAGAACTGACACAGCAGACTTCATTTTACGATATAGTAATCGATATTTTTGCCGAGCAAAAAGCTAGACGGATTCCATTAATTTATAAAAATATTTAGGAACGTATTAGTTTATCAGTTAAATTCAGTAACATTTACAACATCTCCTATTTTCTTGTTTCCGTTTTATTTATTTATTTTTATTTTCGTTATTGTTATTTAGAACTTATTGTTTAGTTATTTTTGTAAATATGTAAATAATCCTCGAATCCTATTTTCCCGGAGTCCTGACACCACGCCCCACCTCTTGGCAAGTTCCATAAATTTACAAAAACATTTCAATAACAGATGCTCTAAACCACCTATTTTTTGTTTCCGTTTTATTTATTTATTTTTATTTTCGTTATTGTTATTTAAAATTTATTGTTTAGTTATTTTTGTAAATATGTAAATAATCCCCGATTCCCATTTTCCATGATTACTGACACCATGCCCCACCCCTTAGTAAGTTATACTTTACACCTCCGCGTTGGCTCTTACTGGGCAACAGCGACACGTAAGGCTAGATGCATGCTCACCACAATTAGAACCGTAGACCGGTTTCGCTCTAATTAGAGCTCATCAGTACGGCATACTAATTGCAGCGAAAATACACCTATAAAGTAAAACGACTATGGTAGCCAGCCTTCTACCACTAAGTGAGATATAAAACACAAAGCATGTGCCGCCACCTCGTTGCGGAACCAAGTAGTATGTTATCATGGCAGCTCCAAATAACACAAAGTGTTAAATATTAGAGACTGTATACAACCAACTAACAATTTAGTAAATTGTCATCCCTGGCCTATTTCTACCCTAATAAAGGGGCAAAGTATGCAAGGCTAGATCGTATTACTTGGTGACGACCAGTGAAATATAATACATAATATAATTATGCTTACATTTATGTTTTTATTTCTTATTAACAATAAGACAATGCGTTTCGCTGGCTAAGTAGAGTTAGTTATGTAAAAGAACGTGTACTTATTGACTGTCTCTGTACTGTGAATTAGATGTCCTGCCCCGGATCCCGGACTAGAACGTATAAATCCCGGAATATATATATATATATATATATATATATATATATATATATATATATATATATATATATATATATATATATATATATATATATATATACATACATACATACATAGGATTTATATTGAAATTTATTTTTTGTCTATAAACAATACTTAACAATTTAATAAACCTTATCTGTTTATTCCTGTTTATTTAAACCCTCAGTAATTCGTGAATAAATTATTTCAAAAAGGTATCAAATTTCAAAAATTATTCCTGTGAAAGCCTATATTTTTATATAAATGGATTTTTCACTGAAATACTGAAATGCCAGGAAAACGTGTGACCTTGAAAATTAAAAAAATTACTGTCTCCTCTACCGCGACATTCACGAGCCGCCACTGAGAGGAAGTCCGGGATAGGCGTCATATGCGACGGGTTATCGTCATAGATTATTGTAAGATTAAATGGTTTCGGCCAAAAAGCGAAATATAAAACTACAGTTAGTATTCCGCTACATATAAATCGAGTAACACAGTGAAGTAGTACGAAATAGATGCTTAAGCAGTAAAGCTAGAGCCAAATAGACGCTTCACTATTTGAAAACTGGAACCTGTGATGAGCACTAATAAGTACACTTTGAGAAACCCAAATCACCATAACACTTATTTCAGAGACCTCACGATCGTTTCGTTGACAAAGTCAACATCCTCAGAGGATGATGATTCTGATTTCTCTTTTATAGATATTTGCACGGGCACTGCTCAGATGAGCTTTCTTCCATAGTTCCTCCACCTGCTGCCCCCAACAGATCCACCAGGGGAACAGAGCGAATGGACTCTTTTACTGTCCAGGTCACCAGACATAGAACATCTTATTTATGCCCGCTCTTTTGCCCCGAGGACTTCCAAGTTGTGGAATTCCTGGCCGGCGCATGTTTTTCCTTCTCCTCCGAACCTCCAAACCTTCAAGTCCAGAATTAACAAGTTGTCTCTTTCCTCCTTGTCGACACCCATGGTACGATAGTATTTAGGCTGTAAGCCCTCGAGGTGTGTTGTTGAAATAAAAAATAATAATAATAAAAAATTTAAAAAAATGAGTTTTGAATTAAATAAAGAGATAAAGTTAAGACTATAGTTTATAATAGTTGTACTTCTTCGAATATTTCTCAAATCCATGTTAAATAAACTATAGGGTAGAAAACTTTTCAAGTGATTCAATTTTCACCTATTGTTTATAATTCAGCTTACGCTGGCTGGTTTTGAATGCAAGATTTAACAAAAGTTTCCCAACTATAAAGAATTTGCTAAGAATAACGAGCCAAACGAGCAGTAATGGATGAATATAAAAGTTTCGATGGAACAAAGCAACTAGCTAAAGCCCTCTCCTTAATTAACGTTAATCATCTGCGTCAGTTTATTAAAATATTTTGAATGAGTCGGTCTGATGGCAAAAAGCCTTTCTCCAAATCTCATTAAACAGGTATTTGGTGCCTTTGAAATAATTAAATACTTGGAAAGAAATCTCTCACTCCATCCATCCGGCTTGCCGTTGCCCGGAGCTTTGAAAGACTCCTTATTCATAAACTTTATATCCAAATATATAGCGCAGTTTTCTTCGATCAAGTTGGCAACTTGCTCGGCGGACAGAGAGAACTTTATGCAACGTCAAGCGTGATTAAATTTAACTACAAACGACTGTGGAATTCTAAAACGGACAGGAAAACGGATCTCGATCCCCCTTAGGAACTAAATCAAACTACCCCCTTTACTCGATCCCAATATTAGAATGTATTGTTACACTAGAGGCGGACGTAGAACTGTTTTCTCTGGTTATTTTAGCGCTAATGTCCATTTGTTTCACTCCAATTTGTGACTTGATCACTTGCGACTGCAAGAATGAAGGTGAGAGAGTTTTACGCTGAATTACAAAAAATTGCTTTTGGCTGTCCTCTACTTCGGCATTTTCTCCTTTCTGTCGGTTCTTGTTAAAACCTCTGGTGATATTGAATGAGTTATCAAGCCTTTTCGTACATTCAATTCCTTCCAAACTGTAATTGGGGAATCATCATACAGTGTGTATCGTGACAGTATAAAGTAATAGTTAGATAATTTTATTATACCGGTTTTTATATAGCACCTAAATATGTGTTATTCATTTTACTTCGGAACAATGTCATTATAAAGAGGTGACGATGGTGAGACTTTCCGAAAATGTCTTCACATTAGCGCGAATTAGGGCACCTAAAACCCAATTTTAAGGTCCTTTCCAATATGTATGCTATATATATATATATATATATATATATATATATATATATATATATATATATATATATATATATATGTATATATATATATATATATATATATATATATATATATATATATATATGTATATATATATATATATATATATATATATATATATATATATATATATATATATATATATAGCGATAACTCAAAAAATCCTTAACCGATTTGAATTAAATCTGGCACATATTTTCATTTTGTTAATATCTTGGACGAGTTCAATAATCAGTTATAGCCCAGTCGGTTTCCCTTATAAGCAAAAATGATGATGGCTCCTCCTTGTACAGAAGATTCCGGAGGTAAAATACCCCTCCATTCGGTTCTCCGGGAGAGGGGTGTACAGGGGGCGCCAGCATCAAGATTTAACATATCCTTCTCGAATATATGTGGCCTAAATTCTAACCTGAACTCCGTCCACCATTTCCTCCAGGCTAGTAGGCCCCAACTCCTCTTCCTCACCGAAACTCAAATCAGTGCCAAAACAGCCATTAATCACCTTAATTTCCCAGGGTATGAGCTCCTTACTTCCTTAGGTTGCATGGAGGCGTGTGCGCGTACGTCCGTAGCAATATATCCTGCACCAGACTCCCCAATTTAGAAGCTGGAAGAAAAGACATACTATGGATAAAACTCTCTCTCAGGACTCCAAATAAACTCATCTGTTTTATTTACAGGTCACCTTCTGACAACAACTTTGCCGAGCTGTTCGATAACCTATCTAAAAAAACTGACCATCTGATTTCTGAATATCCTTCTTCCGAGGTCCCTGTTCTTGGTGACTTCAATGTCCATAATAAGGAATGGCTAGGATCTTCCAAAACCGATCCAAAAGGGAGAGCAGCGGAGGCCTTCGCAGTCAGCAATTATTTAGCCAATATGGTTCAGCAACCTACTTCCCTTCCTCGCATCCCAACACATAGCTCAAATCCCTTGGATCTCCTTCTTACTACAGATCCGGACTGCTATAAGATATCAGTCACCGCCCCACTTGGTCGCTCAGACCACGGCATGGTCACTGCTTCCTGCGCAATGCAACCTGAGGTCACACAGTCATCACACCCACGTATCGTTTGGCACTACAACTCTGCGAACTGGGACGAAATGCGAGATTACTTTTCCTCATTTCCATGGGCGTCTGTCTGCTTCTCTCATCCTGACCCCTCTGATATCTCACAAAACGTCACCGAAATTATCCAAGCTGGCATGAAATTATTTATTCCACGTACACAGAAAACCTCTGCAGCCACTCAAAAGCTCTGGTTCTCTAAATCCTGTAACAAGGCCAGACTTGAAAAGGTCAAAGCTCACAAAACGCTTCTACACAATCCCAGTCAAGAAAACCGTCAAGCAATTAACGACGAAAGAAACCGCTATGTCCGCATTCCTTCTGAGGCAAAAATCAAACATCAAAAACAAAGTCCTCTTAAGCTCCAGCGGCAGCACACCCTTCTGGACTCTTGCTAAATCTATCAGGAATAGTTTCTGCAAGTGCACGTTCCCACCACTTGTCTCAGGGAATGAAATTGTTTCTACCGCCCCGGGCAAGGCTGAACATTTTGCCTCGTTGTTCGCCGGCAATTCTACTCTCAACCTACCTCCAAATGTTCAACCACCAACAGTCCCCAATATCGCGCACAAAATGACGGATATCATTTTCAAAACTAAAAAGGTACGAAAGAATATCACTTCTCTTAACACCAGGAAAGCCTCGGGCTTTGACGAGATCCCAGCAATTTTTTTCAAGAAATGCGCATCAGGACTTGCTCCTGTCCTGACTCGTCTGTTTCAGACATCTCAGAATAGAGACATATTTCCTAGTAACTGGAAAACTGCTCGAGTACAACCCGTCCCCAAGAAAGGATCCAAAGCGTATCCTAGCAACTACAGGCCTATTTCTTTCCTTTAGGTCTTCTTTAAAGTGATGGAAAAGTATATAAACACCGAATTACTAACATTTCTTGAAAAACACAGTCTAATCCACGACAGGCAGTATGGATTCCGTCAGCGCAGATCAACTGCCGACCTCCTTTCCTTAGCCACCCATTCTTGGAACAAGTCTATAGAACTACACGGTAAATCCCAGATTGTCATATCCAAACAGACATATCCAAAGCATTCGACCAGGTGTGGAATGCAGCGCTGCTTAATAAATTTTCCGGCCTATGGCCTACCACCAAAACTCTGTACCCGGACAGCAAATTTCCTCTCCAACCGGAGCATTACTGTTATCGTGGACAGCCATTCCTCTAAACTGTATCCAATTAATGCAGGAGTTCCTCAAGGTTCAGCTTTAGCACCTACTTTGTTTCTTCTCCACATCAATGACCTCATCTCTAGCACATCCAACCCAGGTCACAGTTATGCAATCGACAGCACCCTCCACTCAAATATACAATATTCTAAGCCTGCCTCTTTAGCCCAATTAAATGAGGATCGCAGACTCATGGAGGGTTCTGTCTCCAAGGTTCTCTAAAAAATATGAGACTGGGGAAGTAGAAATCTTGCACAATTCAACCCCACCAAATCACAGTCTCACTTTCTTTCTCATAAGAGATACACCAGCCCTAGACCCACCACAATGAACAACCAAGTTATTCAAAGTCATGAGTCCTTTTCACTTGTTGGCGTTTCTGTGGATCGAAATCTCAATTGGCACCAACATGTCACATCAGTTGCAGAAGCGGCTACTAAGAAATTAGGTTTTCTCTTCCGGGCTCGCAAATACTTTTCACCAGCTAAGCTCTATACGCTATATACTTCACAAATAAGACCAAACATCGAATACTGCTCCCACATCTGGGGTGCTGCTGCCGCTTCTACACTCGCTATCCTGGACTCCATTCAGAAGAGAGCTATACGTCTCATCGGTGACCCTACCCTCACCCAAACGCTACCATCTCTTGCCCACCGACGTGCTGTTGGTGAGCTCTCATGCTTTTATAGTTATCTGCACGGGCACTGCTCAGAGGTGCTTTCTTCCATAGTTCCGCCACCTGCTGCCCCAACAGATCTACCAGGGGAACAGAACGAATGCATCCTTTTACTGCCACCAGACATAGAACATCTTGTTATGCCCGCTCTTTTGTCCCGAGTACTTCCAAGTTGTGGAATTCGTTGCCGGCATATGTTTTTCCTTCTCTTCCGGACCTCGAAACCTTCAAGTCCAGAATTAAGAAGTTGCCTCTTTTCTCCTTGTCGATACCGACGGTACGATAGTATTTAGGCTGTAAGCTCTCGTGGTGTGTTGTTAAAATACAAAATTTTTAAAAACCCACATTTTAAAAAAATACAAAATAGTATTGAAAAAGCTATCTTTTTGAAAACGGTACAGTAACTAGAATGATACTTTACGCGTAGCTATATATGGTGCAAATAAACCTCTGTTGTGACTTTAAGTGATTTTTTCCCCAATTTAGATTGAAATTCTAAAATAAAGGAGACATGAAGAATCAAACGATTTAAGTGGTTTACGTCCAATACCTGACAAAGACGCGAAGTCAGCTGCTATGCGTGGAATAATACAGATTACATAACTACATAATTCCACGAAATCAAACATAACAAATAACACACGTACAACATACTACCTAACAAGCGATCGAGAGATCTTGGACAATAAATACCGAAAACCAAATAAATTGTTTGTTAACAATTAGGAGTAAATACACTTGTAGCCTACATCTCTGGCTTCACTCTTGTTTTTTTTTTGTCTGCAAATAAAGCACCTAGCCAGCGCGTAAGCTAACTGGAGCAAGTGGCCTTTCCGAATTCTAGATGTCCTTCAACGTTTCTGTAACCGGTTTCACTGCTTGACAGTCTTCTTAGAGAGAAGAAAATTGAACCAATTTGAAATCATGACTACTACAAATAAATATATGTTGCTATGTTATGAGGTTTCGATCATCGCATTAATTCAATTTTTTTTATGTCTGAGGATGTTGGTCAAGTAGCGAAACCGGTTACAGAAACGCTGAAAAAATATTAGAACATCTAGAATTCAGAAGGGCCACTTGCTCCAGTCCTTCATTTGCAGAAACAAAAACCAACATTGAAGTCAGTGAAGTAGTCTCCAAGTATGTGTTTAGTATGGAAGGGTTTTACCCAGTAAGGGCCACAACAATCAACGAACAATTAGGGCGTTAGAACGACAGCCAACATAAAATTAAAAACTAATTTATGCTCTCTTGTTGAGTGATGTTTTTTTGAGGGTGGGATTCAATAAAGTGTTTAAAGTACACTATATTTGTGGTTTGATGAACAGTCCTAGGTCAAACTCTGCAAATGTGAGTTTTATGACCAGGGTGATGAGAACTGTTATTTAAGCAAATGGGAAACTACGGAAATTCACATACGAGATGTAATTAGTTTGGTTAACCATATCTTTGCACTAATAATAATTTTGGGCTCTGTATTTATTTAATATACAAAAACAAAAGTCTGGACGCAGCAAGTGCGTTATGGTAGTGAATCTTCATAGAAATGATCTGGCACCAAATATTTGTTTACAACTTTTTCTCTTGTCACATAGAAATATAAATTTTAGTGCCTAGTTTAATTTTATATCGTAAACCTATCTACAAAATTTGGTTCCCATAGCTTTTTTATTTTTTGAGTTATCGGTGTGATACATACGTACATACATTATATATATATATATATATATATATATATATATATATATATATATATATATATATATATATACAGCGTGGCGCATTGAAAACGAAACAGACCGATTTGCGTCCAGAGAATTTTTTTAAAGAAACGCTGAAACACGTTTTATCGACTCGTTTAAAAATTATTCACAGTTGGAGTTGCAAAAACGTATTTCATTAATTGTGATAAGAAATGCACTAATTAGTCAATTTTTCGTTAAAAAACTAAAAAACAAAACTAAACGTTCAAAAATGTTTATTCAGTTAAATAAGTGTTCAAACTATTTACCACCAGCTTCCATACAAAAGTACCAATTTTGTTCAAAACGAGCTCTGACATTCTGGAGCATTTGTGGAGTTATTAGACGGCATTCTTCAACAATGCGTCGTCGTAATTCTTCCAGAGACTCCGATTCTGTTGCGGCAATTCTACTCATTAAATGGCCCCATAAAAAGAAGTCTAAAGGAATTAAATCCGGTGATCAGGGGGGCCACTCAATAGCACCTCTACGCCCAATCCATTGTCCTGAAAACTCTCTGTTCAAAAACTCCCTCACACGTTGTGAAAAATGCGGTGGAGCTCCATCTTGTTGAAGCACTAATTGATCTTCTTGATAGCGATCATCATTTTCAACAATGTAAATTAGTAGAGGGAAACGATATCTTCTAGTAACTCCAAATACGTTACGCCACTCAAACTGCCATCAAGAAAAATTGGTCCGATTAAACGGTCTCCAAAAATTCCAGTCCAGACATTCAATTTCTGTGGAGTTTGAGTATGGACTTTGTGAAAATTTCTTGGATTATTATCTGCCCAATAACGACAATTATGACGATTGACTATAGAGTTTAATAAAAACGCACACTCGTCTGAAAAACGAATATTGAACAGAAAGTTCCCGTTATCAGCTATTCGTGCACTCATAACTTCACAAAACTCCAGCCGCCGATCAAAATCATCTTCATTCAGTTGTTGTACAAGATGAATTTTATACGGGTGAAATTTATGATGCTTCAATATTCGCTGAATAGTTCTTCTTTTGATATTTGAAACAGTGGCCAATTTTCTCGTGCTCAAAGTTGGGTCTGCAACAATTTGTCCTAAAACTTCAATCTCAGTATTCTCATTTCTAACCGGAAATTCACGTTCAGGATTCCGTTTTTTGTTGGATATTAAACCACTTTGTCGAAACTTTGCAACTAACTCGGTTGGCACAGTCATCGTTTTTGAAAAAAAGAGTAATTATTTCAACTCTTTCTTCTACAGAATACACCATTGTGAAATTAATTTTCGGTAGTACTATCAAGTATCAAACCGACCGATAAACTGAAATAACCGCATTTCTCTCATTCCGATAAGAAATGTTCTGATAGTCAATTTTTTGTTTACAAACCAACAAAACATTGACTATCAGCACATTTCTTATCGCAATGAGTGAAATGTGTTTTTGCATCTTCAACTGTGAATAATTTTTAAACGAGTTAATAAAACTCCAAAAAAAAATAATGTGCTGAATTCAGAAAAGAAAGAGCTTTCAAGTGATGTAACACTCGGCCCATGTTCCCTATTTAAAATATAAGGGTTGTTATCACCACCCTTAAAGGCTTGATGTGACAAAGTTGAGTTTTATGTCAAAACATGTCCCCCTAAATATTAAAATTGACGTGTTTCAGCGTTTCAAAAAAAAAAAAATTCTCTGGACTCAAATCGGTCTGTTTCGTTCTCAATGCTTTAATGCTGCGGTTCTAGGCGTCCTAGTTCGCGCTCAATACCAAAAATTTTTTGTACGAAAATTCACTAGAAAAGTAAAGAAAAATTGAAATTTCAGGCCGTAAGAGTGTTGTACAATTTATATGTAATATGTTGCATCGATGGTAAACAAAAAATATTTTCTTGTTTTTTGAATATTTTTTATTAATCAAATAAATAAGTTTCCTCGAAATTAAAAATAAACACGTTTCGCCGAAGCCGCTTGAACGTTAAATACACATTTAACGTCATTTCACGTCGTTTTGCCCCGAACAACGAAATCAAATTTAAAAGTATGCGGAGAGTCCATTGTATAATGGTTATTGAATTCTGGAATAGGGTGCTTTATCTCTGACAGTTGACATGGTTTATAAATAACAACAGAATGTCACGACAGTCGACAGTCCTGGTAATGCCTATGCATCTATGTTAATTTTAATACCACCTCGTTGCATATTCAATGCGAGCAAATATATCAAATCGGACACAAATAACCTACACTTCAACGAAGTATTACCCCATTGGCTTATATATGACTTTATAATGAGTGTTTAATATCATAATATTGTACGCTATTGACCGAAAATCTAACCCGATAAGACAATAATAGGGTAAATGTTCGCAGCAAAATTGATTGCAGAATTTACAAAAAGTGTCGATTTACAAAAATGGTGTTGTATACAAGCACAAGCTTAAGCTCATTTTCTAAGAAACACTCTTAATTATTATCCCAAAAAACATACAGGGTAGTCCAACGCACAGAGCTGAATTAGATTCTTGCTGTCAAAATTTCACTATTAAGCTAAACTTACTTCAGTATAGAAGTAATAATTTAAAGTAGTTAAAGTAGGAAATTGAATTTCAATTTTCCTAGGTAAAAATTGTAACGTTTCTAACGTCTCCTTAATTATTATTTAATACATTACACCAATATTATTTTACTCTATTGTCTATAGATACTTTTATTTATGGCACAGGTAATGCTATCTCTTTTTAATGCCATTCAGTTTATTATTTTAGACACTGTTGGCTGAACTGTCGTCATGCGCCTGCGTTATCTCGTTTAGGATGTTTATAAATGGCCTACAATTTTAACACGAGTTCTTTTTAATTTGTTCCTGGCTGCAAACAATAAATATACAGAATTAAATGCCTCAACATCTTGCTCATGGGTAAATATATTTTTATTTGTTAATTTACGCAATGTCCGTATTTGCAGGGAATTCCCATAGATTAATTCTTAAAAGGTGTTTATAAATATTTCAGAATACAACAAATAGTTTACTGGAGAAACGAACCCAGCAAGGTAAATAATTTAAAAATAAATGCAGAGGTACTAAGGAGAACTGATTATCAATGTAAAGGAGATTTAGAAAATAAAAAGAACCGGCAATTTGCCAAAATCGGAATTTACCCAAAGCGATTAAGTACAATTTTTCGTAACGAAAATTCGCTTAAAGTTAAACTAGGTTCTCAGGATTTAAATACGTAGGTTTATAATATTCAACCCTTTTTCGTAAACAATTTTTAGCAGAAATTTGCTTAGCCTAAAACTAGATTCTTAGGATTTAAAAATGTAGCTCTCTAATATTCAACGTTGAGCGCAAATTTTTTAACGAAAATTTGCTTAAAGTAAAACAGGATTCCTGAGGATTTAGACATGTAATCTTTTAATATTTAACTCTTATTCACAAATCCATTTATTTAACAAAAACTCACTTATAGTAAAACTAGGTTGTCAGGATTTATATACGTAGTTTTCTAATGTTCAACGTTTGTCCGTAAATAACATTTGTTTATAACGAAAATTCGCTTAATGTAAAACCAGTTTCCCGGAATTTAAATACGTTGCTATTTAATATTCAACGCATCTTCGTAAATCTAATTTTTCGTAACGAAAAGTCTCCTAAACGAAAACTAGGTTATCAGGATTTAAATACGTAGCTTTCCAATATTCTCCGTGCATTCAATAATTTTTAGTAACGAATATTCGCTTAAATTAAAACTAGTTTCAGGATTTGAATACGTGAGTTTCTAATATTCAACGGCTTGTCGTAATTCTAATTTTTTTAAACAAAAACACGCTTACAGAAAAAATTGGTTCTCAGAATATAAATACGTAGCTTTCTTCTTCGTAAATCAACTTTTTAAAGGAAAACTCGCTTAAACTAAAACTAGGTTCTCAGGATTTTTTTTTAAGGAATTTTGACTTTGAGAACGGACCCATTCAGTCACTGTCAATCTTTAAAATATATAGAAAAGGATTTCTTAGGATTTTTATATACGTAGTTTTCTGATATTTAACGCTTTTGCGTACATACAATTTTTTGTAATGAAAATTTGCCTAAAGTAATACTAGGTTTTCAGGATCTCAATACGCACCTTTCCAATATGCAACGCTTTTTTGCTTAACTTAACGTCTTTTAGTGATCAAATAACATTTAGTTCTAAATAATCGTTAATTGTTTCCTAGGAAATTTTCGCCTAGTCTAGGATTTAGAAAATCTATTAAGAAAAACGCTACTAAAGAAAACATACCAAGGCAAATCTGTATTTCTGTCTACCTTTAGATTTTCTTCTCTATCTTTTCACAAGGATATTTAATACAACTTCCTGTGAATTCCTGGATTGTGAGATACTAGCAAGATTTCCAAATAAAGGGAACCATTTTCCTGGGAAACATGCTTAAACGAAGATAATTTCCTAAAAGATAGCGATAGCGTTATTCTGACAGTTCTGCATGTGACGTACAATCAAAGCACAATGCAAATTGGGTTTGTTTCGCTGAAAGGGGTTCGGACATGCGAAAGCAAATTGGTGTGTCATATTCCTCCTATCTTTCCTTCTATAACCAAATTGTCATAATAGGAACAACTTGTGCACTGAGAAATAGAAAATGTTCTTTTGATCTTGCAGCGTCAAGACGCTGGAGTGTGCCTTGCAATATTTCTATGTTAACCAGTTGTAAAAGGTTCAGGAGAGACAGTTAATTTAATTTGAAATTCCAGAATTATTTTAACAAAGCTGGCCTTGATACCTCTACGTAAATACACTGAATTATATTAGAGACATTTTAATTGTGAGCTTTGAGCTTTTCAAATTACACTAGAGAAATTACGGCCGGGGGGAGAATTAATTCTAACTTTCAGCGTCTTCAACTTTAAGCAAGGTGTTATTTATGAATTATCACGTTGTGTTTCACATTATTTGCTACCAAAATTAACACCATTTGGTGACGTGGTTCAAATATAGATTCTGTGGACTATACAGGGTGAATGAAATAGTGCTACAAATTGAATAATAACTTCCACTTCACTGTGTCAATCTACTATCCCAGAAATAATTTTCCATGATATGAATTTGGGGGTCGATGATTTGATTACAAAGGAAAATTACTGTAAGATTAACATCAACCAAGGTTGTGGCATTGTATTACGTAAAGCCATCGGTCCCGTGTACCATGCGATGTTGGGCAAGTTAAATATCCCTAATTTACAGAAATGTGGAGGTTAGGTGAAATTTCCAAGAGAGTGAAGTGAAACTGCTCCCTGGCATCGGTGATCAGCCTAACTCGCCGAAATAGACTAAAGTTGGAAAAATATTTTCTTTTCCCCAAGGCGATTTTACTCACAAACAGTCGAGACTATCAGCTTGTGAATAGCTAAAAAATTTGATATTTCACCCCTACATTATCAAGCGCTACTTTAATTTAATGAGAAAATGTCAGGTTCGACGTAAGATTAGAATTTGTGTTCTCATAAAATCTGATGGCACATGTCACACGATTTTAAATGTTCAAGTCCAGATTTCTATCAATGAACTCACTTTACCTGTAACTTCTCCTGGGGGGATTTTGCTAAAAAAATATCCTAACTGTTCGTTGGTGAACTGATACCCTGGAATTGTGTGATCTAACGGACAGACCGACCTACAGACTGATGTACCGACACCAACACGATTTTAGCTTTAATTTTGAGCAAAATTTAAAAATCTAAAATTGTGGTAAGTGCCACTGCTTCCTAAGAAATGATCACATAAAAGCAGAATGTGAAGATTGAGACCTGTGATAAGCACTGATAAGTACACGTTGGAGAACCCAAATCACCACAACACATTTAAAAAATCTGACGATCCTTTCATTAATCAAATTTGCGTCATGAGAGAATGACAATTCTAAACGTTTTCAATGTTTTGCTGTACTAAACAATTTTGAATATATATATATATATATATATATATATATATATATATATATATATATATATATATATATATATATATACATATATATATATATATAGGTAGGGAGGTATGTACGTATTTTTTTTATTTCAACAACACACCACGAGGGCTTAGAGCCTAAATACTATCGTACCGTGGGTGTCGACAAGGAGGAAGGAGGCAACTTGTTAATTCTGGACTTGAAGGTTTGGAGGTCCGGGGGAGAAGGAAAAACATGTGCCGGCAAGGAGTTCCACAACTTGGAAGTCCTCGGGACAAAAGAGCGGGTATAACAAGATGTTCTATGTCTGGTGACCTGGACAGTAAAAGGGTGCATTCGCTCTGTTTCCCTGGTAGATCTGTTGGGGGCAGCAGGTGGAGGAACTATGGAGGAAAGCTCCTCTGAGCAGTGCCCGTGCAGATATATATAAAAGAGAGAGAGGTCACCAACGGCCCGTCGGTGGGCAAGGGATGGCAGCCTTTGGGTGAGGGTAGGGTCACCGATGAAACGTATAGTTCTCTTCTGAATGGAGTCCAGGATTGCGAGTGTAGAAGCGGCAGCAGCACCCCAGATGTGAGAGCAGTATTCGAGGTTTGGTCTTATTTGTGAAGTATATAAAGTATAGAGATTAGCTGGTGAAAAGTATTTGCGAGCCCGGAAGAGGAAACCTAATTTCTTAGCAGCCGCTTCTGCAATTGATGTGACATGTTGATGCCAATTGAGATTTCGATCCACAGAGATGCCAACAAGTGAAAAGGACTCATTACTTTGAATAACTTGGTTGTTTATTGTGATGGGTCTAGGGCTAGTGTGTCTCTTATGAGAAAGAAAGCAATACTGTGATTTGGTGGGGTTGAATTGTACAAGATTTCTACTTCCCCAGTCTAATATTTTTTGGAGATCCACGGAGATAGAACCCTCCATGAGTCTGCGATCCTCATCTAGTTGGGCTAAAAAAACAGGCTTAGGATATTGTTTATTGGAGTGGAGGGTGCTGTCGTCCGCGTAACTGTGAACTGAGTTGGATGTGCTAGAGGGGAGGTCATTGATGTGGAGAAGAAACAAAGTAGGGGCCAAAGCTGAGCGATAACTTAAAAAATGGTTAACCGATTTTTATGAAACTTGAAACACATATCACTTTTCTAAATCTCTTGGGAGCGTTCATTAACCATCCGAATCTGACCAGTTTTTTCAAAACAATCAAGTTTTTCAAAATTCAAGTGTTTCTAAAAAAAAAAAAGAAAATAAATAAACTATATCTCCGAAAATAATAAACATATTCTGATTAAATGTATAATAGAAAAAATTAAGTTACCGAGAGGCTGAATTCGCTACCATAACGCACTTACTGCGTTTGAACTAGCAAGGCCAACACTATATTGAATTATATTCTCTAAAATAGTCGGTAGTTGGTAGGACTCACCCAATCAAACCAAGGAAAAAAATGCTTATTTTGTCAGAATTAAATGTCAGAATAAACGATCTTTAAACAAAGACTCTGGAGCAGATGCAGTTTGTAAATAACAAGTATTGCATGAAATGTGTTTCGCAAACTGTTAGGAAGGTAATACGTCATCTGTATTCCAAATGCGGATAACACCTATAGTTTCAGATTGCGTTTTGGTGTTTTAAATAACATTTATTAGAAATTTGTGTAGCTTTGTTCAAACATTTTCGAACATGTTCAGTTACAGATTTGTTTTAATATTTGTTTATAAATAGCAGTTAAATCTTGTCTTAAAGACAATGTCTTATTTTTTGAGGTGTTGTGTTGTAAACACAACTGTGGATTTTTTGCTCATATGTTAACTAAATCAAGGAAAATAACGACTTAGACACATATCTAGGAGCTTGTTAGTCATTTCTTGTAGTATTTTTCACTCAGATTCTGATCAATCAATTTTGACGTTTTAACTTTCTTGAATCAGATTTAATTAATTAAAAATTAATTTACCTCTAACTTTTTTGCCTTTTAAGATAGAAATCTGAGTTTTGGTACATAGGATACTATTTATGATAAACACCAGCGTACCAAATTTGTTTGCCCTTACCTTGTTATTTTGAAAAGAAACACAAAATTTTCCGGAAAAACCTGGGCCGATTTTCCTGAATAACTAACTTGTACAAGCCACTTGCAAAAAGGTATTTGCTAAATTTGATCAAAATCGAACCATTATTTTTTGAGTTATCGGTGTGATAAATAAATACATACATACATATATATATATATATATATATATATATATATATATATATATATATATATATATAGAGAGAGAGAGAGAGAGAGAGAGAGAGCGAGAGAGAATAATAAATAATTTATACTACAGCCAGACGGCTAACATCAAGGTGGACAACGAACTCTCAGAAGAAGTAAAAATACAACGTGGTGTAAGGCAAGGATGTGTACTATCGCCGCTATTATTTAATCTTTACTCGGAAGAAATCATTCAGAGAGCGCTGGAAGAAACAACAATAGGAGTAAAGGTCAACGGAATACCCATTAACAATATCCGGTATGCAGACGACACCATACTCATTGCCGAAACAATAGAAGATTTACAGAGCTGAGTATATCAAGTAGTGACGAGTAGCGAGGAGAGCGGACTTACCTTAAATATCAAAAAGACCAAATTTATGATCATTACAAAATCAGTTCAGCAACAGGAAAACCCATGGATCAACGGAGAACTAGTAGAGAAAGTCAGTAAGTACAGGTACCTGGAAACAACTGTCAATGAAAATAATGAGTACACTGAGAAATTAAATCAAGGATTGGACAAGCCAGAACCATATTTAACAGAATGAGAAGCGTGTTATGCAGTAGAGATCTTAACTTACAACTTAGAGTCAGAATATTGAGATGCTACGTTTTCTCGGTGTTGCTATATGGGATGGAATCATGAACGTTAAAGAAAGATATAAGTGTTCGACTGGAGGCATTTGAGATGTGGTCATATAGAAGGATCTTGAGGATAAGTTCGGTAGACATGGTAACAAATGAGCAGGTACTGGGAAGAACGAGAAAAGAAAAAGAGATATTGAACACAATTAGAATAAGGAAGCTGCAATATCTGGGCCACGTGCTGAGAGGAGAGAAATATGTATTGTTGCAGAATATTATGCAAGGAAAGATACGGGAAAGAGGAGCAGAGGAAGAAGACGTATTTCCTGGCTAAATAACCTGAGAAAATGGTACAACTGTAGTTCTGTTGAGTTATTCAGAGCTGCAGCATCAAAAGTGAGAGTAGCCATGATGATAGCCAACCTTCTAAGAGCAGACGACACTTGAAGAGGAAGATATAAACATATAAAAATTGAAACTGACCCTGGACATGTGTTCTATGGGGCCTAATTCGCGGTCATTTGAAGAAATTTTTTCAAAATTCCAAAGTCGGGATCTCTTCATTAGTGATTTTTTTTAAAGAAAATTCACTAAAAACAATGAGAAGAAAATGAGTATTTTTTGTTTGTTCTTTTAAGCGATTGCACAAATGGCAGATTGAAATAAGAAAAAATGTATCATTAAACTTAGTGTTGTAAAATTAAAGATATTTTTTTGTGAACTCTTCTGTGGCCTGATTAGTCCATAATAATTTAATTTGCAACAGAGAATTACAAAACATGGAAGAAAATGCCCGTATTTCATGTAGAATAAAACGTAATCCTCAAATGCGGAGAACAAACTCAATTCACTTATGGAATATATCGCATTCTAAATCCTAATGCATTCTTTATTCAACGAGGCTAATATTTTTCATTGGAAGTGTTAGGGTTCAATCAATTCTAAAATCAGTAATTCAGATATATGCTCCATTATTCATTAGGGTGAAGCGACGGCTTTAAATTATGTTTATTTAACATATAAACGTGGTATTGTGTTGCAGACAGACAAACGATAGCCAGAAGCCCGCATTTTGTGTCTGATTTTCGTTTTAGAACCAATTGACAGCAGATTTGTGTATGCATAGAAAACACCAACAGAGGTCGGGTCACAGGAAATATAAATATTCAGTATTTGACCCTTACAGTTTACAGACGTTTCACATATTCATTTCTGATTGTGAAAACTTACAAAAGATTTTAAAATTATATTTATTTAGGACATGAATACAATTAGTAGAAAGATTCCTTGTAAAACAATTCAAATATTGTTGTCTAGAATAGGAAACCATTATTGGAAAAGTCTGGACGCAGCCAGTGCGTTATGGCAGTGAACTTTCATACAAATGCATCAAATATGGCTGCCAGTATAACCTATTTAGTAACAACAATGTACCGTATTACATCAAAATAACTTTATTGTTTGAAAATGTACACAAATTTTACAAAAACAAACTTAAAAGGTTCCCAAAAAAGTTATGGACGCAGCAAATGCGTTATGGTAGCGAATTTTCGTAAAAATATTTTTAATGAAAACTATGTCTTGTTTTTACAAGAAGGACATTTGATTGATAGTACTTATAACCTATATCGCACTAACAATGTACCATATTTCATTAAAATAGCTTTGCTGTTTCAAAAAGTACAAACATTTTCCGAAAATAAACTTTAAAAGTTCCAGAAAAACTGGTGCGATTTTCCTGGCCAACGAACCTCTTCAAGCTATTTACACACCTGAGAAAATATAATTATTCACACACAGCTTTAGGACCAAAATTGAAAAAAATATGATAATTTCTTTTACATAAATTGCCTTCAGTAATGTTACACTAAATTATATTTTTGACAAAATTCGACAACTTTTTTTTAACAATAATGCACTAAACATTTATTTGTTCATTACCAACTAACACAAAAATCTTACAAAAAATGATTTCTACCGAAACACTAAAAACATTTCTGAGAAAACTTTTCAAATTCAACCACTATTTGAGAGTTCCTGTATACGGCAGCTCGATTTTTTCGACGAGTAATACAAAGAAAAAGCTCTCTGAATGCGTCATGTCTATGGGGCTCCGCTATCTATTGACAAAAACGACATATCCCAATTTGTGATATGCGTTTGAAATATGTGCCAAAAACGTGAAAAGTTGCAAAACAATTGAAATAACTCAAATTTGATGGAAAACACTAAAATGCAATAACATAAGGGATGTTCTATTAAAAAAATAAAGCGTGAAGCTGAAACTTAAGGCTTTGTGAAAGTATTAAGAGATTTTTTTGACATGATCTGTATTTGTTTCAAATTCGTTGTCGGAAAATTGCACATTTTGACGTTCCAAATCGCGACTTTGACGTTTCAAGAAGAAAAATTATAAAATTTTCAAAATATTTTTTCTGCTACTTCTTGACACTTTTGCGCAAAGAAAACTTAACCGTTGTAAGTAATATTCAATTGGTTTTGTTAATCACACAAAATATTTTGTTCTTGTGCTTTCGTCTGATCACCAGTGGCACCCACACTTTTTTTTGAAATGACTTTAACTTTTTTTATTTTAACTCACATATCTGACTTTTGGTGTGTGGGGTAAGTTTGATAGTAGAAACGTATATGCCTAATTTGGTTGTCATAGCTCTGTTTTTCGAAAGAAAACCAAAAATTTTCTTGGAAAAACTAGTCCGATTTTCCTGGCTAACGAACTCAACCAAGCCACTAGCAAAAGGTAGGTACATGCCAAATTTTATTAAAATCTGCCCATTATTATTTGAGTTATCGGTGTGACACACACACACACACACACACACAAATATATATATATATATATATATATATATATATATATATATATATATATACTATATATATATATATAAACACCGATCTCTTCATTAGTGAATTTTTCGTTTTACGAAAAATTCGCTGAAAATTGGTTTCCTGGATAACGAACCTTAGGTTAATATAAATTGAAGCATTTAATGTAAGTTCGCTACTGTAACAATTTTGCTGGGTCCCGAATTTATTTTCTTACAAACATGCATTATATTTCGATGAAAAATGCAACAATATAATGTGTGTTTGACTTAAAAAAAGTAAATGTGTATCACCAACGACTTATGTGCCAGCCTATAATTGTGAAAATAATTTTATAAGATGCAGCCTAAAATTAATGTGTAAACTTTTTTCTCGTATCTTGTATATAACGGATATATTAGACTTTACCGTAGAAATGGGTCAGCCTATACATATGAAAACAGATAAAAACTGAACTAACCCGTATATGAGTTCCAGGGGGACCAGTTCGCGCTCATTTGTAGATATCTTTTCAAAATTTAAAAGTGGCAGTATCCTCATTAGGAATTTTTTTCTACGGAAATTATAGACCATTAAACGATAAACTCTATAACTAAAACTACTGCCAAAGCATCAGAGAAATGGTCTATTTGAAAGAAATTTCCTGCAAACATTTTAGTAAAATGAAGGACAACGGCGGTTGAAACTGAAACTTAAGTGTTTGTAAAACACTCCTCTTGCTTAATTTTTCTGCGTAACACCTATTCGTTACAGGTTGTTTGTCTAAATGTTGGTAACTTTGACGTCTCAAATCACGACTTTGACATTTTAAGAGAAAAATCCCTAATGTTTTTTATATGCCTATAGATTTTTTTGTATTTTAACTTACATATCTAAATTTTGGTACGTAGTTTACTTATTATGATGTAAATACTCAATTTGGTTGCCATAATATTGTTATTGCTGGAGATATAAACATTTTCCGAAAGAAAACACAAAATTTTCCGGAAAAAACCGGCTCTGTTTATAAATTATATAAATAAAAAAAAATGATATTGACCCCGGATATGTGTTCTAGGGGGCCTAGTTCGCGCTAATTTGTAAATTTTTTTTTCAAAATTCAAAAGTTGTGATCTCCTCGTTAGTGAATTTTTTAAAGAAAATTCACTAAAAAGAGTTACAATAAATACCACGTTGGAGAATCCAGTTTACCACAATAAATTTTTCGGACCTAAGGATTGTTTCGCTAATACGTTTAGCGTCATCATGAGGATGAATTAATACATTCTTCGGACCGGTGTTATCAGCTGGATGATTTTATTGCATATACATTTTAAATTAAGAAACCCGTGTTAATGTCTCTACAGATTAAAACTAACGGGACGCAGCAAGTGCGTTATGGTAGTGAATTTTTATTAAATGCTTCAAATTTCAATAACTCGATTTGCTATAAACTGCGAAAATTTAAATTTGGTGTGTAGTAAGGTCTTTCCCAAGGCAAGATATCCACCAAATTTCATTAAAATAATTTTGTAATTTTCGGAGAAAAAAATTTTTTTCGAAAGAAAATTCAAAATTTGAATAACTCAATTTTCTATAAACTTAGAAAGTTGAATTTTGGTACGTAGTAAGGTCTGTACTAAGGCAATATATACGTTATATTTTATTAGAACCGCCTTGTAATTTTCGGAGAAAAGATTTTTTTTTGAAGAAAACTCAAAAGTCTGGTTGGACATCGAAACTGACCCCGGAATTGGGTTCTAGGGGCCCCATCGCGCTCATTTGAAAAAATAATTTGCAAAGTCTCACCATCGATACCTCTCTATTAGTGATTTTTTTTAAATAAAAATTCACTGAAAGTATCAAAGTTAACAAAGTCACTACTTATAAGTCAACTATTTTGGCTTAGCACCTAACAAGAAGATTTCGCTTTTGATTATGTATGTATCTTAGTCTCAATGTATTCATATTGGGACGGGGGCAGGTGTTTACTCGGAAGGACCGAGGGTAAGTCATAATATTTCCCTCGGAGCCCATGCAACGGTGTTTCAGGCCGAGATGTACGCCATCCTGCACTGTGTGCGGGAGAACAAGAGGAGGGGCTACACCAACAAGCGGATCCTCATAGCCACAGACAGCCAGGCAGCCCTTAAGGCACTAAGTAGCCCACGGGTAAATTCCTGGCTGGTGAGTGAGTGCCGAGACGAGACGAGCGACCTGGCTGGGCAGAATGAGGTGACCCTCATCTGGGTGCCGGGTCACTCGGGGGTTAAAGGCAATGAAGAAGCTGACAGTCTCGCGAAGAGAGGGTCAGCAGAACCATTTATGGGACCAGAACCGGCTCTGGGCGTGTCAAAGAGCACTGCCAGGGGAGCCATTAAGTCCTGGGTCAGAAACCAACACAAGGGGTACTGGGCGGACTGTCCAGGGCTCAGACATGGGAAGTCAATAATTGACGGACCCAGTTCAAAGAGAGCTGTGGAGCTGCTAAACCTTAGCAGAGGACAGCTCAGAAACACAACTGGTCTCTTGACGGGACACATGGCCGTTAAGAAACACCTGCATAAAATGGGGCGGTTCGAAGGGGACCTCGCATGCAGACTCTGCGGCGAGGGGGAGGAATCAGTCCAGCACATCTTGTGTGAGTGTATAGCTCTGGACCGGAAAAGACAACTGATCTACGGTCACTCTAGACCGGAGACAGAGCAATATAAAACTTCACCCTACCAATCGCTGTGCAGACTAGTTCAAGGCACAGTGATCTTGGAATGGGTGGAGTAAGACTAAGGGTATGCACAATCAACCAAGGGTTGCGGTGCTATCGGGGCGGCAAGGCCGCGGACGAGCCCTGAGGGAACAAAAAAAAAACATCGTAAGCAAATAGTTTTGCAAAGGACAACCACTGTGAATAAAAGCAAGTCAAATGCTAATCCCAAATAATCAGGTTTAATGTATTTGTATATCGCTTACCTCTTGAAAAACAGCTCGCAACAGAAACCTGAAACCAAATAATTATATTAATAACAAATAGTAAAAATCCTGAAATCGTATGTAATAATAGTAAACTTCGGAGAATTTAATTCACCTAAGAAAACTATTTTAGATCTGATTCTTGTGTTATTTGCGTTATGTTCTTGTCAAACTTGTTGGTGAGAAGTTTTCGTCGTTTACGCTTTATATGCAAAGCACAGCATAAGAAACATTTATTATGCTGTGTCCAAAGCTTCAACAAAATCAAGTTTGTCGTTGTTGTTACAAAAATGTAGTGCCTCTATGCGGCTATTGGCCAGCGTGGTTATTTTTAAATGCAGAAATATGTTCTATGTGTCGGCCCTTAAAACTTCTAAAAGTTTGACCGATGTAGGCTGCGTCACAATATGTAAAAGTTAACAAAATCCAGATTTTGTCACGAAACACGATAGTAAATCACGCCATCCTTTTTGCATATTTTTTAGATGTAGCCATTAGGAGCTTATGGAAAATAACTTACAAATTACCGTGACGTTTCAATATATAGAAAATCTGCTTTTTACACCAATAAAAGTGTGCTATAAAGTGTTCGTCACTTTTGTTTACAAAAACTGCCAACCCATCATTTAATGATATATCGCTTTTTCAGTAGGTATCCACGGCTGAAATTAATTGCGAAAAAATCAATAATAATCATTACTTTGTAAAATAATATCGATGAAGGAGATAATTTAAATTACGACTTAATTTAATTTATCCAAATATTCGAGACAAAGAAGATAAAAAATTGTGTTTCGATGACTTACTTTAGAAACCTTTCAGGGAAGATTTGAAAAACTTTAATGCCAAGGACGACGCTTAATTTATATTTAACGCGAAAAAAATCGTGCCTTTTGACAAAAGCTGGAATTTCTAAATTTTCTTGTACACACTGTAACGCAATCTACATCGGTTAAACTTCTATAGATGTTGACACCTAATACAAAGAACATATTTCTGGATATATAAATAGCATCGCCGACAAATCTACATTTTCAAAATATATTATCGATAGACCCAGTGTAGTTTTGTAATGATAAACGCAAACTTCACTTTTAAGAAGCTTTAGGGATAAAAAGACCCCATACGTGGCAAGAATTACCTTATCTTATATGAGAAAACTAATTTTATGGACTCGCCTTTCTTACAAACCCTTCTTTTTAGTAAGAGAATACGCCTAACCAAATCAAAGATAATTGCAGTAATGTAATAAGTATGTCAGTGTCGATATTTTGTTATACAGAACCTCTTGTTTTTGTTGAGTTACTTTGTTATTATGATTGTTGTTACACTGTTATGATTAGTTGATTTTATTTTCTGCTAAATATTAACATAGATCACATTTGTCCAGTTTTACAAAGCTTGATTAAACATTTAACGGCCGGTGAGTTAATCGAGGCTTATTACAACCAATAACATCAAAATATTTAGTTGTCATGGCAAAAACCCGAAACACAACCTGTGATTGGTCGTCTAAATCTTTGACTAACGAACCGTCCGTTAAATATTTAATCGAGCTTTGTCAAATTGGGCAATAGATATTTTGAAGAAGTCATCTATCATTTTTACTATATTGTTGAAGAATTTTTTGATTAAAATACCCTAACGTAGTAACGGATTGTTATTTTATGATCGTTATAAGTGGAAGAAAAATAAATTAAATTTTGTCCTGCCTGACGATGCCGTAAAAAGCGAAACCAGTTGCTTGGGAGAAAACAAGCATCACTCAAGACGGAGAAAAGGTAACAATACCTTCATTTAAAACTCTTTTGGTTGGTTACAAAAAGTACATGTTCATCTCAATTCTTCTTTTGTGTCAATTCGTTTCGTTTATTGTCTCGAGTACTGGCGCAGTCTCTCTAGTTCCTTCGCAGGATCACCCATTCCTCAGTTTTCCATGTTATATATATTTTTTCTCTGTAATGGTAAAAAAAATGACAATTAAAGAATTGAATTTTTAAGGTCCAAAAAATATTAGTCTTTCCTTGTAAGGCTAGATGTATTCGCACCACTATTAGAATTGCAGACCGGTTTCGCTCTAATTAGCGCTCGTCAGTACAGTATACTAATTGCAGCGAGAACACACCTATAAAGTAATACGGCTGTGGTAGCCAGCCTCACTATGCTCTTTTTTAGTGAATTTTCTTAAAAAAAATTCACTAATGAGGAGATCCCGACTTTTGAATTTTGAAAAAATTTCTTCAAATGACCGCGAACTAGGCCCCCTAGAACACATATCCGGGGTCAGTTTCAATTTTTATATGTTTATATATATATATATATATATATATATATATATATATATATATATATATATATATATATATATATATATATATATATATGTATCACACCGATAACTCAAAAAATAATAGGCCGATTTTGACTAAATTTGGTGGAAAAATTCCTTTTGCAAATGGCTTGGATAAGTTCGTTAGCCAGGAAAATCTGACCAGGTTTTCCCGGAAAATTTTGTGTTTTCTTTCAAAAAAAAATTATATCTCCGGAATTAACAAAGTAAGGGCAACCAAATTTGGTACGCTAGTTAATATCCTTATAGGTAATCTACCTACCAAAATTTAGCTATGTAGGTCAAAAGACAAAAAAGTTATAGGCTTTTAAAGAAAAATAAATTGGGGTTTTCCTCAAAACGTCAAAGTTGCGATTTAAAACGTCAAAATCGGTAACATTTAGGCAAAGAACTTGAATCTAATACGGGATATGGAAATCAAATGTCTCAAGAAGGATGTTTTACAAACTCTTAAGTCTTAGTTTCAACCGTCATTGTCCTTCATTTTACTAAAATGTTTCCAGAAAATTCATTTCAAATAGACCCTTTCTCTGATGCTTGGCAGTAGCCTTAGCTTTAGAGTTTATCGTTTAATGGTATCTAATTTTTGTCGAATTTTCGTCAAAAATCAATAAAGCTCAATATATCCGTTATTATACAAGATATGAAGAAAATTTGTATATATTAATTATAGGGTGTCTTGAGCTACATCTTAAAAAAAATATTTCTACAATCACAGGATGGCCCATAAGTCGTTGTTGATACAAATTTTCTTCTTTTTTTTTAATCAAACACGCCTTATGTTATTGCATTTTTAAATTTTTCAGCGATGCATGTTTGTAAGAAAAGAAATTCGGGACGCAGCAAGTGCGTTATGGTAGCGAATTTTCATTAAATGCTTCAAATTTGAATAGCTCAATTTGCAAATAACCTATAAAGTTGACCAAGAAACGAGTTTTTCCGGGAACACTTTAAGTTTGCATTTGGAAATTTTTGTACATTTTCACACAATAAAGTTATTTTTATGAAACATGGCACATTGTTTTTACTATATAGGTTATACTGGTAACCAAAATTGATGCCTGCTTTCTTAAAAAGGAAACACACATATTTGCAATTAAAAACATTTTTATGAAAATTCACTACCATAACGCACTTGCTGCGTCCAGAGTTTTATTTATTTCAACAACACACCATGTGGGCTCACAGCCTAAATATTATCGTACCATGGGTGTCAACAAGGAGGAAAGAGGCAACTTTTTAAGTCTGGACTTAAAGGTTTGGAGGTTCGGAGGAGAAGGAAAACATACGCCGGCAAGGAACTCCACAACTTGGAAGTCGTCGGGACAAAAGAGCGGGCATAACAAGATGTTCTATGTCCGGACAGTAAAAGGGTACATTCGCTCTGTTCCCCTGCTGGATCTGTTAGGGGCAGCAGGTGGAAAAACTATGGAAGAAAGCTCCTCTGAGCAGTGCCCGTGCAGATATCTATAAAAGAGAGAGAGGTCACTGATGAGACGTATAGATCTCTTCTGAATGGAGTCCAGGATAACTAGTGTAGAAGCGGCAGCGGCACCCCAGATGCGGGAGCAGTATTCGAGGTTTGGCCTTATCTGTGAAGTATATAAGGTATAGAGATTAGCTGGTGAAAAGTATTTGCGAACCCGGCAGAGGAAACCTAATTTCTTAGCAGCCGCTTCTGCAATTGATGTGACTAGTTGGTGCCAATTGAGATTTAGATCCACAGAAATGCCAACAAGTGAAAAGGACTCATTACTTTGAACAACTTGGTTGTTCATTGTGATGGGTCTAGGGCTGGTGTATCTCTTGTGAGATAGAAGACTTCGATTTGGTGGAGCTGAATTGTACAAGATTTCTACTTCCCCAGTCTAATATTTTTTGGAGATCCACAGAAACATAAGCCTCCATGAATCTGCGATCCTCATCTAATTGGGCTAAAGAGTCAGGGTTAGAATATTGTATATTTGAGTAGAGGGTGCTGTCATCCGTGTAACTGTGAGCTGAGTCGGATGTGCTAGAGAGGAAGTCATTGATGTGGAGAAGAAACAAAGTAGGGGCTAAAGCTGAACATTGAGCGACTCCTACATTACTTCGATACAGTTTAGAGGAATGCCCATCCACGACAACAGAAATGATCCGGTTGAAGAGGAAATTTGCTATCCAGGTACAGAGTTTTGGTGCTAGGCCATAGGCCGGAAGTTTATTAAGCAGGGCTGCATGCCAGACCTGGTCGATTGCTTTAGATATGTCTAGAGCGACAATAGACTTGCTCCAAGAATGGGATACAAAGAAAAGGAGGTCGCCAGTTGATCTGCGCTGACGGAATCCATACTGCCTGTCGTGGATTAGACTGTGTTTTTCAAGAAATTTTAGTAATTCGGTGATTGTAAACTTTTCCATCACGTTAGAGACGACTGAAAGGAGAGAAATAGGCCTGTAGTTCCTAGGAAGCGCTTTGGGTCCTTCCTTGGAGACGGGTTGTACTCGAGCAGTTTTCCAGTTACTAGGGAATATGCCTCTACTGTAAGATGTCTGAAACAGACGAGTCCGGACAGGAGCAAGATCTGGTGCCAATTTTTTTGAGAACAATTGCTGGGATCTCGTCAAGGCCAGAGGCTTTCCTGGTATTAAGAGAAGAGAGCATCTCTCGTACCTTTTTAGTTTTGAAAATGATATCCGTCATTTTATGCGCGACATTGGGGATTGTTGGTGGTTGAACATTTGGAGGTGGGTTGAGAGTAGAATTGTCGGAAAACAACGAGGCAAAAAGTTCAGTCTTGCCCAAGGCGATAGAAACAATTTCATCCCCTGCAACAAGAGGTGGGAATGTGCTCTTGCAGAAATTATTCCCAATAGATTTAGGAAGAGTCCAGAAGGGTTTGCTGCCGTTGGAGCTTGAGAGGACTTTGTCTTTGATGTGGTTATTAAACAAGTTTTTTTGCCTCAGAAAGAATGTGGACAAAGCGGTTTCTTGCGTCGTTAAATGCTTGACGGTTTTCTTGACTGGGATTGTGTAGAAGCGTTTTGTGAGCTTTGAACTTTTCAAGTCTGGCCTTGTCACAAGATTCAGAGAACCAGCTTTTGAGTGGCTGAAAAGATTTTCTGTGTACGTGGAATAAATAATTCCATGCCAACTTGGATGATGTCGGTAATGTTTTGTGAGATATCAGAGGGGTCAGGATGGGAGAAGCAGACAGACGCCCATGGAAATGAGGAAAAGTAATCCCGCATTTCGTCCCAGTTGTAGTGCCAAACGATACGTGGGTGCGATGACTGCGTGACTTCGGGTTGCATTGCGCAGGAAGCAGTGACCATGCCGTGGTCTGAGCGACCAAGGGGGGCGGTGACTGATGTCTTATAGCATTCAGGTTTTGTACTAAGATTTGAGCTGTGTGTTGGGATGCGAAGAAACTAAGTAGGTTGCTGAACCGTATTGGCTAAAGAATTGCTGACTGCGAATGCCTCCGCTGCTCTCCCTTGTGGATCGGTTTTTGAAGATCCTAGTCATTCCTTATTATGGACATTGAAGTCACCAAAAATAGTTCTGAGAGAGAACACAACTATAAAGTAATACGGCTATGGTAGTCAGCCTCACAAAACATAGTAAGCTGGGGACTCTTGTCTTAGATCTCACTATGTTCTGTGAGGCTGGCTACCATAGCGGTATTACTTCATAGGTGTATTCTCGCAGCAATTTGTATACCATACTGACGAGCTCTAATTAAAGGGAAGCGGTCTAATTGTGGTGAGAATACATCTACCCTTACATACCTTGTCCCTAAAGAAATGGAACATGGCGGAAAATTTACAAAATTGTTAGTCGGTTGTGCACAATCTCTATTTTATAGAATTTTCTGTTATTTGGAGCTGTCATGACAACAAACTACTTGGTTCAGCAACGAGATGGCGACTCCTGTCTTACATCTCACTATAGTCATTCCTTCTTTAATGATAAGAGTTTTTAATTTACTGGTTACTTAACATGATCGTTTCAAAATTATTTTGAAGAATCGAGTTGCTCGTTGAAACCATTTAACATAAATTTGTCTAATTTAATTAGCTTACAATATCTTAAAGTAACCGCATATAAAAGCTGTAACACCCGCGAAGTATATATTGATGGACTGATAATTAACTATGACGCTTTGGGCATTAATAAAGATAACGTTAACGAGAAGATAAAGGAGTTTTAATAAAAGCGGAAAGCACTTGGACAGTAAGATACTTGTAGAGATTTAGACACTTAAATCTCAACACTTTGCAACGGTAAATTAAAAAAGCTCAAGTGTGTCTGAAGGATCACTAAAACGCAAATTGAACCGAGTGACCCTCGACTTGCTACATTATTTATTTAAATCACGAAATCAAAATGCACAAGGCCAGCTAGGCTAAAATAGATCACATCATTTAAAATTAATTTCGTAAAGAGCCAAAGCTTCAGCTTAATTGAATAATCCAATCACGAATACACAGGAGAATTTTCGTCCTGAAATCAAAAGTTTTTTCATATAGCAATCGTAATTAAATTTAAGTGATTAAGTCAAGCTAAATGCAGGTAATTTTGTTTACACTGTCAGGTGTTTTTGATAATTTAAATTATGTATATCCTATGTTATATAAACATGCACTACTAGTGTATATAATTAACTCTGATCGACGACTGCAATTGCAAGTAGTAGAGAAATACATTTTGTTAAGTAATGCGAAAGCAGTGTAAAGGAGAGAAGCATGATTAAATTTTTTTTCCAGCTTCTCTATTAAGAGGAAAAAAAGTCTGGACGCAGAAAGTGCGTTATGGAAATGAATTTTTATATAAATGTTTTTAATAGCAAATATGTCTCTTTAATGCAAGCAGTCATCAATTTTGTGACCGGTATAACCTATATAGTAGAAACAATGTGCCATATTTTATCCAAATAACTCATTGTTTGAAGATGTACAAAAATTTGCCGAAAATAAACTTAAAATGTTGGTTTCCTATCCAACAAACATTAGGTTAATAGCAAATTGAGTTACTGATATTTGAAGCATTTAATAAAAATTTGATACCAAAACGCACTTACTGCGTCCCGATTTTTTGTTTTACAAACATATTTCGATTAAAAATGCAATAAAACAAGGGTGTTAAAAAATTGGAATGATCACCAACGACTTATGGGCCACCTGTGATTGTCAAAATAATTTTATAAGATGTAGGTCGAGACACCCTATAAGTCACTTATACAATTTTTTCTCGTCTCTTGTACAATAATAATTATATTGAGCTTTACCGTAGAAATACGTCGCCCTCTAGATATGTAAACAGATAAAAACTGAATGTAAACCCGGATATGAATTCTAGGGGGCCTAGTTTGCGCTCTTTTGAAGAAATATTTTTAAAATTTTAAAGTCTCGGTCTCCTCATTGACGAATTTTTTCTACGAAAATTAGTTAAAATTATAGACCGTTAAACTAACACTACCGCCAAAGCGTCAGAGAAAGAAAATAACTAACCTGTTGCATATAAGCCCTTTTTGTAAAACTTCGATCCGTTTCAGCTGTTGACAAAACATCACAAACACTGTTTAGTCCACCCACTAACACTAATAAAGTCGGAAAGAATAATTTGCACCTGTATATTAAAATTTCCAAACAACACAAATAATAAGTCAAATGAAATTGAAACCAGGTAAACGATCTAATAATACACATCAACTAATAAAACTGTTGCAGCGCGTAACTGACCTGCGCAATAATATTAAATGTTCGGTTGCCAGGGTAACGATTGAGGCATCTCATATATAAACCAGTTTTTTTATCATTGTTATTAGAAACCGTCTGATATAAAAATAAATGCGTCAAATTTGAATAACTCAATTTTCTCTAAACCTAGAAAGCTGAATTTTGGTGCATAGTAAGGTCTTTCATAAGGCAACTTTTACGCCTAATTTCATTAAAATAGCGTTGTAATTTTCGGAGATTTTTTTTCTCGAAAAAAAACCCAAAATTTTCCCTGGAAACCTTGTCCGATCTTCCTGGCTAACGAACTCATCCAAGCTATTAATAAAAGAAAGACACTTTTTATGAAATTCATAAAAAGGTTTTCTTTTCATGTTTGTTATTGCATAATTAGTTTAGTAGAACTCACGTTATATCCTTGAGAAAGGAATAATTTTTTTCCGAAAGCTCGGCCTATAATAAAGAGTTGTATTCTACAACTGACGGCTTTCCCACAATTTTTTGATAAATAACACTATTACCGTCACAAAAATTCAATACTATATATAGATATAGGGTGGCGCATTGAAAACGAAACAGACCGATTTGCGTCCAGATAATTTTTTTAAGAAGCGCTGAAACACGTTAATTTTAATATTGAGAGGGACATGTTTTGAAATAAAACTCAACTTTGTCGCATCAACCGCTTAAGGGTGGTGATAACAACCCTTATATTTTAAATAGGGAACATGGATCGAGTGTTACATCATCTGAAAGCTCTTTCTCTTCTGAATTCAGCACACTATTCTTTTAAAATTTTATCAACTTGTTTAAAAATTATTCACAGTTGAAAATGCAAAAACGCATTTCACTCATTCCTATAAGAAATGTGCTGATAGTCAATGTTTTGTTGGTTTGTAAAAAAAAATGACTATAACATTGCTTAACGGAATGAGAGAAATGCGGTTTATTATTTCAGTTTATCGGTCGGTTTGATACTTGATAGTACTACCGAAAATTATTTTCACAATGGTGTATTCTGTAGAGGAAAGAGTTGAAATAATCACTATTTTTTTCAAAAACGATGACTGTGCCAACCGTACCGCAAATTTATTTAATGAACGACATCCGAACAGACATGTTAACAGAAAATACATTTCGGAGTTAGTTGCAAAGTTTCGACAAAGTGGTTCAGTAGCCAACAAAAAACGGGATCCTGAACGTGAATTTCCAGTTAGAAATAAGACTACTGAGATTAAAGTTTTAGGACAAATTGCTGCAGACCAAACTTTAGGCACGAGAAAATTGGCCACTGTTTCAAACATCAAAAGAAGAACTATTCAGCGAATATTGAAGCATCATAAATTTCACCCGTATAAAATTCATCTTGTACAACAACTGAATGAAGATGATTTTGATCGGCGGCTGGAGTTTTGTGAAGTTATGACCGCACGAATACCTGATAACGGGAACTTTCTGTTCAATATCTGTTTTTCAGACGAGTGTACGTTTTTATTAAACTCTACAGTCAATCGTCATAATTGTCGTTCTTGGGCAGATAATAATCCACCAAGAAATTTTCACGAAGTCCACACTCAAACTCCACAGAAATTGAATGTCTGGACTGGCATTTTTGGAGACCGTTTAATCGGACCAATTTTTCTTAATGGCAATTTGAGTGACGAAACGTATTTAGAGTTACTAGAAGATATCTTTTACCCTCTACTAATTGAGTGGCCCCCTAGATCACCGGAATTAACTCCTTTAGACTTCTTTCTATGGGGCCATTTAAAGAGTAGAATTTTCGCAACAGAACCGGAGTCTCTGGAAGAATTACGACGACGCATTGTTGAAGAATGCCGTCTAATAACTCCACAAATGCTCCAAAATGTCAGAGCTCGTTTCAAAATTTGTACTTTTGTATGGAAGCTGGTGGTCAACAATTTGAACACTTACTTAACTGAATAAACATTTTTGAACGTTTGGTTTTGTTTTTTAGTTTTTTTTGCGAAAAATTGACTAATTAGTGCATTTCTTATCACAATGAATGAAATACGTTCTTGTAATTCCAACTGTGAATAATTTTAAACGAGTTGATAAAACTTCCAAAAAAATTAGTGTGCTGAATTCAGAAAAAAAGAGCTTTCAAATGATGTAACACTCGACCCATGTTCCCTATTTAAAATATAAGGGTTGTTATCACAACTCTTGAGGGGTTGATGTGACAAAGTTGAGTTTTATGTCAAAACATGTCCCCTTCAACACTAAAATGGACGTGTTTCAGCGTTCCTTAAAAAAATAATTATCTGGACGCAAATCGGTCTGTTTCGTTTTCAATGCGCCAGCCTGTATATATATATATATATATATATATATATATATATATATATATATATATATATATATATATATATATATATATATTTATATATATATATAAACATGTAGAAATTGAAACTGACCCTGGAGGATATGTGCTCTAGGGGGCCTAGTTTGCACTCATTTGAAGAAATATGTTTTAAATTCAAAAGCTGTCGTCTCCTCATTAATTATTAATATTAAAATGACATAAACTGTCAGACTAAGTCAAAAATATCAAAATTGTCGTGCTCGTGTATTTACACCGTTTCAAAAGAATTATTGTGTTTTGAAAGAAAAGGTTGCTACTAAATAAAAACTTAGCTCCTATAGTACATAGAATGGTTGTAGTCTTATACTACTAGCAGCTGCAGGATTGTTATTGATAGAATGCAGAAAGAAGAAACACTCATTGAACAAAATTTTTAAAAGGACGTTTTATAAAAATAATATTTCGATAGTTTATTTTGGAACATGAAATAAAATTGTGTTAAATGTAAGCACAAGCTTATGCCTATTTGTGGAAGACACTGTAAAATTTGAACAAATAAAATACTACACTAATACATAAACAAATGTTGACTGCTAAATAGAACTTCAAGACACTAAAGAGTCTATAAAATTAAGGAGTGACATATCAAAATGGTTTGGCTTCTACTTATATTTGGACTTATTTAATACTGAAATTGGGATAGGCAAAAGCACAAGCCATAGTTTTTTGTATAACACAATGTATAGTTTTCAAACAAGTAAATAAATTTAATTTAATAAATATATAGTGAATATAGAAAGGATTACATTCAAATGTACTAAACATTTAGTTGCTATTCTTAGGCTTTATTCAAATTTCTGACGATATCAACGAAGCTGATGAAATGCTTCTGTTGTTTCCTGTTCCAACTAACTGTAATTGCAGCAACTATGTAGTCATGACTTGGATAGAGACTGCAGTAGACAAAACAAACCATTCTAAGATTGCAATAAAGGAATCAACACCCATTTATCAAAAAACCTAGCAAGATCCCGCGTAAGTAGAAATATATAATTCATATATTCAATCAACCATCACAAAACTAATCATATTACTTTCTGCTCATACATATGTTTTTTATGGTTACCATCCTCGACCTCAGGAAGAAAAGTGTTTCTCTGAATCCTGCCACTCTTTCGACTACATATATCACTGTCTGCGTTGCTTTCGTTTAGCGAATTACCTATTCAATCTTTTACACGTGTATCTCCTTATCCTATTCCATTTGCAAAATTGACTTCCTCCTTCCTTTTACGCAAAGCTGCAGAGTTTTACGGAATACTGGAAACTTTCAGCCCTAAAACCGCTCCGAATTTTAATTCTGGATATTGTCCTGACTCTTTAAAGGATTTACGGTTTTCTGTGTTGTCTTATTTACATATACCCCTAAAAATAGTGGCTCTGGACGCAAAAGAAGTGTTAACACGACAGTAGACCTGCCTCTGGGCGGATTTGCGAATGAAAATACAATTCCCGTCCAATACAATAACACTCTATGAAATTGAACAAGTCGCTAAAGTTTACTCAAAATTAATAATTATTATTTAGTACATTTTGCACAGTATCCGCGAGTTAATTTAATTTCACGTCGTATAGAATTACAAATTTCTTTTCGAATGTGCGTTAGAATGAGAATTAGAACACATAACCAGTTTAAATTTCTGTGATAACAAAAATAAAAAAGTCCGGACGCAGCAAGTGCGTTATGGTAGTGAATTTTCATTAAAATGTTTTTAATAGCAAATATGTGTGTTCTTTTAAAGAAATCAGGCATAAAATTTGGTTAACAGTATAACCTATATAGTAGAAACAATGTGTCGTGTTCAATCAAAATAACTTTATTGTTTGATGTATAAAACTTTCCAAAAGTAAACTTAAAGTGTTCCAGAAAAAACTGGTTTCTTGGTCAACCTCATAGGTTAATAGCAAATTAAGCTATTCAAATTTGAAGCATTTAATGAAAATTCTCTATCATAACGCACTTGCTGCGTCCAGAATTTCTTTTCTTACAAACATGCATTAGAATTCGATGGAAAAAGCAAAAATGTAATAACATAAAGCGTGTTCGATAAAAAAGAAAAGAAAATTTGTATCTTCAACGACTTATGGGCCAGCCTGTGATTGTAGAAATATTTTTAAGATGTAGCTCAAGACACCCTATAATTAATGTATACATTTTTTTTTCTTATCTTGTATAATAACGGATATATTGAGCTTTATTGACTTTTTACGAAAATTTGACAAAAATTATATACCACTAAACAACAAACTCTATAGCTAAGACTACTGCTAAAGCATCAGAGAAAGAATCTATTTGAAATGAATTTTCTGGAAATATTTTAGTTATATAAAGGATAATGACGGTTGAAGCTAAGACTTCAGGCTCTGTAAAACATTCTTCTTGAGACAATTTTTTCCATAGTTCGTATTAATCTCAGGTTTCTTGCCTAAATGTTGCGAATTTTGACGTTGTAAATCGTGATATTGACGTTTTGCGGAAAACCAAATATTTTTTTTAAATGCCTACAACTTTTTTGTCTTTTAACACATAGAGCTAAATTTTGGCAGGTCATTTACTTATAATGACGTAAACCTGTGTACCAAATTGTTGCCCTTACTTTGTTATTTCCGGAGATATGATTTTTTTTTCGAAAGAAAACACAACATTTTCTGGAAAAACCTGGGCCGATTTTCCTGGCTAACGAACTTATTCAAGCCACTTACAAAAGGAAGGTATTACCAAATTTAATAAAAATCGGCCCATTATTTTTTGAGTTATTGGTGATTATATATATATATATATATATATATATATATATATATATATATATATATATATATATATATATATATATATTATTTATTTATTGTTGATTTAATTATACAGTACGTCTTACAAAAAGCTAAGCTTGTGCTTGCAAACAACATAATTTTAAACATCCTACAAACATATTCCAACTGTCAAACGGTTATATAATCTGTCACTTTCCAAATTTCCTCCAATTTCTTTTCTCTGCAACCCCAAATCTCACGAATATATCTATTTTAGCCATTCCTATTTAGATACACTATGATATAAAAATAATTAATTTTCTACAGTTTCTATCTTTCCGAAAATTGTAATTCTCTCGGCACAAAAAATTTGACAATACTATATATAGGCATGACTTTAATTATTATTATTATTATTATTATTATTATAATTATATATATATATATATATATATATATATATATATATATATATATATATATATATATATATATATAAACATATAAAAATTGAAACTGACCCCGGATATGTATTCTAGGGGGCCTAGTTAGCGCTCATTTGAAGAAATTTTTTCAAAATTTAAAAGTCGGGATCTCTCCTCAATAGTGAATTTTTTAAAGAAAATGCACTAAAAATGAACCGATTTTAATGAAATTTAGTGAGTGCTTTAGCATAACTGAGTTCGTTGGCCAGTCCAATTAGACCAGTTTTTGTGGCGATAATCGAAGTTTTTCTCCAAAAGAATTTTGTATTTTCAAAAACAGTGAATACATTAACGAAATTTAGTAGGCAAATTACTTTAAATCGGGCGATGCTGATTGTGAAATTTCACGTTTCAAGCCTGGAAAATTAGCTTGTAAATATTAAAATGTTTGTTCTGTTAAGAGGTTAAAGGACAGAAAATTAAAAGTTTTTGTGGTATACAAAGTCTATTAACTCCTGTAGAACAAAGAAACGTTATTTTTGACTTCTAAGCTAAAAACAGGTGAAACATTAAAAATAGAATTGAGGGATTGTAACACTATATTAATAAGGGTTTATAATATGTGATTGTTAAATTTAGAGAAAGGTATTTATGAATTAATAATTCTACTCGACAAATACAAATTGTGTGTGTTTTGTTTCTTTAACGTCGGCCTATTTCCGCGACTATGGCCAATCACCGACGCCAGGGAGCAGTTTCACCTTACTATCCTGGAAATTTTGCCGAACCCCTGCCTTTCTGTAAGGAGGGTAGGGATCTTTAACGTGCCCAACATCGCATGGACACGGGACCGACAGCTTTACGCGCCCTCTGAAGGGCGGAACGTGCAGACATCAACTTGCTCCAATACAATGCCAGAACCTCGGTTGATGTTAATTTTACAGTTTGTCCTAAAAAATTTAAAGGAGTACCCTGGGATCGAACCCACTACCCTTCGATTCAGAGGCACACGTTCTTACCCCTGAACCACCGACGTTCTACAAATACAAATTGAAAAGTGCACTTGGAGAACTCAATCACCACAACACACTAAAAAAAATAGGACGACCGTTTCACCAACCAAGTTAGCGTCATCATAGGATGAAGATTCTAAACATTATCTTATAAATTTATGTTGACATTTATAGGCTGGTAAGTACACTTGGAGAACCCAAATCACCACCACACATTTTAAAAGACCTGACGATCGTTTCACTAACCAAGTTAGCGTCATCAGAGGATGAAACATTCTAAATACTTAAAAAACTAACATCAACTTATATACCGGATATCTCTTTACCTGAGATCCGGTATATAAGTTGATGTTAGTTTTTTAAGTATTTAGAATGTTTCATCCTCTGATGACGCTAACTTATGGTCTTTTAAAATGTGTGGTGGTGATTTGGGTTCTCCAAGTGTACTTATCAGTGCTCATCACAGGTTCCAATCTTCACTTAGTGATTTATAGGCTGGCCGAAAAGTGGTTGATGATAGAAATTTTCTTTTATTTAACGAACACCCTTATATTAGTGCATTTTTTAATTTTACATTTTCGATCCAATTATAATTTACGTTTGTGAAAAAAAATTATAGCGTTCATTGTTTTGAGTTATTTTAGTAGTTTTGCAACTTTATATATTTTTCGTACATATCAGAACATATGATATGCCGTATACAGTGCGCTCTCAAATAGTGGCTGAATTTGAAAAAATTCAAACTTCCGTGACTTAATATCTTCAAATGAAACAACAACAGTGAAATTATATATATATATATATATATATATATATATATATATATATATATATATATATATATATATATATAACCGATCAGACCATGTAATTCTTTAGCGAATTTTTAAAGGAAAAAAATTAATTACATAAAATAACGGTAAATTTGCAGATTAGCTCTCGAACGGTTTTCAAAAAACTGTTTTCAGAAACCTGTCAAGGCCCCTCCTGGATGCACAAACCGCAAGAAAAATTTCTTGTTCACATCCCCCAAGGAAGTTACGGGACCAGGAGTGAATAGGGGTGCTGGGCAGGGTAGTTACTAAAAAGGAGATATGAACAGAAAATTCGAATAAAACGGGCTTAAAAGCTGTCTTTTTCATATCTTGAGGCCATATCCTCCTTATACCCTGCCTACCCCGCACAGCACCCCTATTTCCCAGGTGCCGTAACGACCTTTGCGGGTATGAACAAGGCATTTCTCCTGTGGTTTATGCAGCGAGGGTGGTTGCATGCACATGAGAGGGGAATGAAAATCCCCACTGCGTAATCGGCCCACGCTGTATATGTGTGAACAGACAAAAAATTAAAATAACCCAGTAGGTGTTCTAGTTCGCGCTCATTTGAAGACATTTTTTCAAAATTCAAAAGTTGGGATATCCTCAACAGAAATTTTTTTAAAGCAAATTCACTAAATTTCTGGAAACAAAGTGTGATTGGGCGAAATCGGCGCTACATTGTGATGCTGACGACAGTTTTCAATACCTGGTGAATGTATCAGAACGTAAATGTTTCGCACGTGTGCCATTTGTTTTAAATATATGTTAAAGATGTCAAATACGCGTGCAAAGTTTTTTAAGTGAGTTTTTTTGCAATAACCGAAAAGCTGGCAAAAAAAAAGAAAAAAGAAAATGCTTAGCCGGAACTATATAAGCTGCCTATATCCCGTTTTGCAGTTGTATCACAGCTATTCGCCGCCGGTCTCGTAACTTTCATTGGGTTACTTCCAAGAAATGTTCCTTGTGGTTTATGCATTGATGGTGGTTGTTGGCATGTCGAGGGGGTAGAGGAATCCCACCATGTTTTTAAGTGGGGGTTTCCATCCTGGAGTTTACCTTCAACTTCTGCATGCATACAACCACCCTCAATGCGTAAACCACAAGAAAAATTTCTTGCAAATAACCCCCAAGAAAGTTACGGGACCGGCGGCGAATAGGGGTTATGTGCGCGGTAAACAGGATTTTCAGGAGGTATAGCTGCATTTTTTATATTTCAACAACACACCACGAGGGCTCACAGCCTAAATAGTATCATTCCGTGGGTGTCGACAAGGAGGAAAGAGGCAACTCGCTAATTCTGGACTTGAAGGTTTGGATGTTCGGAGGAGAATGAAAAACATGTGCCGGCAAGAAATTCCACAACTTGGAAGTCCTCGGGACAAAAGAGCGGACATAACAAGATGTTCTGTGTCTGGTGACCTGGACAGTAAAAGGGTGCATTCGCTCTGTTCCCCTGGTAGATCTGTTGGGGGCAGCAGGTGGAGGAACTATGGAAGAAATCTCCTCTGGGAAGTGGCCGTGCAGATATCTATGAGAGAGAGAGAGAGAGAGAGAGAGAGAGAGAGAGAGAGAGAGAGAGAGAGGGGGGTCACAAACGGCACATCAGTGGGAAAATGATGGCAGCCTTTGGGTGAGGGTAGGGTCTCCGATGAGACGCATAGCTCTCTTCTGAATGGAGTCCAGGATAGCGAGTGTAGAATCGGAGCAAGAAAATGGGATAAAGGCAGCTTATATAAGTCCGGCTAAGCTGTTTTTTTCGCATTTTTCGTTTATACTTCCTTTTATATTTTTCCTCGCCCAGCACCTTTATTCACTCAATGTCCCGTAATTTATGGAGGTTGTTTGGAAGAAAATTTTCTTGTGGTTTATGCATCCACGAAGAGAAAAGAGGGGTCGGAAGCATGTTTCTAAAACAACCGTTCTAAAAGTCCTCTGTGAGTTCTTCTGCAATTTTACCAGCGGTTTTCCAAGGCTCACACGGAGATCCAAATAAAAGAAAAAAGGGACAAAATTAACAAAAGGTCAGCATGCTTGACTTTAATCAAATTCTTTCCAGGGCACCCAAAATGATAGGGAGTAATACCGTTAAGTTAGAAATAATGTGTGTGTGTGTGTGTGTGTAACTTGATGGGTTCCGTCTATTTAACGTTCCCTGAGAAAATGTTCTTGAATATTTTCACAGCACTGAATATTTTCACAGCATAGATATAATCTATGCTCTGATATCACTATAAAGCATAGTTGTTATAAAAATAAAACTAGGCAAAAATACCACGTGGTGTAACCATTCCAGACGCTCGTAACTAATTGGTTGACATTCATTAAAAACTCTCTAATTTAATATAAACTAATCTTCATATCAGCAGCAAACACATATGCACTTACAAAAATCATTTAAAAAATCATACCTTACTACAAGTCACCCAGATGTCTTCATATCTCAATCACAATTTTAAGTAATTAATAATACTGTAACGCACTTAAAAATGATGAAAAAAATTCATTTAAATTCACACTCCAATTACACGAACTATTAACACACAATTTTCAAAACATTAAAAGAAATAAAAATGGAAAATCAAACGTATGAAATTTCTTATGACGGTCTCCAGTCCTTTATGTTTACCCTGATAAACTAACGATAAAGCACAGAGACCGAGCGGGACAGGCAGCGCGCCTTAAGTCGTCATCTTCAAGTATTCAAGTATTGAATGTAATGTGGTGTAAAGCTCGAGGAGACCCAAATCGCCAGCTGCGGAAGAAATCAGTGCGTAGTGTGCTAGCATGTATGTGTGTGTGCACAGCGATTGTATTATCAAAGACCCCAGAATGAGAAGCGCAGACACTGAAAACGTGGACTAAACGAACGGACAAGGAACATCTGGGACGGCTGGCTGGCTGGGAAGTTGGTTTATTGTTTGAGGATCAGGGCCGGCCTAGTCAAAACTAGACAAGGGCGTAAGCAAGAAGCTTTAAAAAGGGGGTTCCGAATATGTACAGGATATTTGTATTAGACATTTGCTTTAATAATTATAGCGAATGCATATAAAAAAGTCTGGACGCAGCTAGTGCGTTATGATACTGAATTTTCATAAAATGTTTTAGTAAATTTGCAGATTACCCCCCGAACGCTTTTCCTTTTTTTCTTTCAAAAACATGCCTAGGACCCACCTTGGATGCACAAACCACAAGAAAAATTGGTAAATTTGCAGACTAGCTCCAGAACGCTTTTCAGAAAACTGTTGTCAGAAACCTGCCTAGAGCCCCCACTAGGTGCACAAACCACAAGAAAAATTTCTTGTTCACCCTACATCCCCCACCCTAGGAAGTTACGGGACCAGGAGTGAATAGGGGTGCTGGGCGGGGTAGGTAGTAAAAAGGAAATATGAGCAGAAGATGCGTAGAAAGCGGGCTTGAAAGCTGTCTTTTTCGCATCTTGAAGCCATATCCCCCTTAAACTCTGCCTACCCCGCACAGCACCCCTATTCCTCCAGGTTCCGTAACTTTCTTGGCGGGTATGAACAAGACATTTTTCTTGTGGTTTATGCAACGAGGGTGGTTGTATGCACGCGAGAGGGGAAGGAAAATACCCATCCTGTCACAGGTTGAACCGGGGAGGGGTCCTGCTTCGTCGTAGGCATTTTCCTTCCCTTGCCGTGTGGATACAGCCACCCTCGTTGCATAAACCACAAGACAAATTTCTTGTTCATACCTCCCAAGGAAGTTACGAGACCTGGGGCGAATAGGGGTGCTGTGCGGGGTAGGGAGGGTTTAACGGGGATATGGCTTCAAATAGACAGCGTTCAAGCAGTTTTCTTCGCATTTTCTGCTCATATTTCCTTTTTACTACCTACCCCGCCCAGCACCCCTATTCACCCCTTGTCACGCAACTTCTTTGGGGAGTGTGGACAAGAAATTTTTCTTGTGGTTTGTGCACCCGGGGGGGTGGTCCCTTAGTAATGTTTCTGAAAACAATGTTTTGAAGATCGTTCGAGAGCTAATCTGCAAATTTACCGAAAAATTCCAGGTTCGCACCCCACAGGGAAGTTACCAGGAGTACACAGGGGTGCTGGGCGGGGTAGGAAGTAAACACGAAATATCAGCAGAGAATGCGAAGAAAACGGCATGAAAACTGTCTTTTTCTAATCTTGAAGCCATAATCCCCATTAAACCCTGCCAACTCAGCACACCACCCCAATTCATCCCAGGTCTCGTAACTTTCTTGGGGAGTATGAACAAGAAAAAATTTCCCGTGGTTTATGCAACGAGGGTGGTTGTATGCACGCGTGAGGGGAAGGAAAATCCCCACGACGAAGCAGCAATGTAAACTTTATGTCAAATGTAATATTTAGGAGGGGACGGGGTGTCACGGAACAAGACCATACTAGGAAATTGTTAAAAAAGTGTGTAATGTGTAAAGAACAATAAACGTCAATAACTCAGAAAAGACAAGACAACAAAAGGTAAGAATAGTGTGAGTGTATATGTAAGACACCAAACTTTATCTATCAGTAGTAACTTTATCTTAAACTGTTTGAGAGGTAATCTGAAAATTTACCGTAGAAACAATGTGCCGTATTTCATTGCCATAATCTTATTGTTTGAAAATGCACAAAAATTTTCCGAAAATATCATTCAAATATTCCCGCACAAACTGATTTCCTGGCCAACCAGCCTTAGGTTAATAGCAAATTGAGTGAGGCTGGATGTATTCTCACCATAAATAGAACCGCAGACCGGTTGCGCTCTAATTAGAGCTCATCAGTACTGTATACTAATTATAGCGAAAACACACACAGGGTCGCCATGTCGGTGCGGAAACAGGTAGTGTGTTGTCACGACAGCTCCAAATAACACAAAATGTTATAAAATAAAGACTGTGTACAACCAACTAACAATTTTGGACCAGAGCCGACAATTTACAAAATTGTTAGTTGGTTCTACACAGTCTATATTTTATAACAGTTTGTGTTATTTGGAGCCGTCGTGACAACATACTACCTCACAAAACGCTTCTGCACAATCCCAGTCAAGAAAACCGTCAAGCATTTAACGACGCAAGAAACCGCTATGTCCGCATTCTTTCAGAGGAAAAAAGCTTGTTTAATAACCACATCAAAAACACAGTCCTATTAAGCTCCAGCGGCAGCAAATCCTTCTGGACTCTTGCTAAATCTATTGGGAATAATTTCTGTAAGAGCACGTTCCTACCACCTGTCTCAGGGGATGAAATTGTTTCTACCGCCTTGGGCACGGCCGAACTTTTTGCCTCGTTGTTCGCCGGCAATTCTACTCTCAACCCACCTCCAAATGTTCAACCACCAACAGTCCCCAACTAAAAAGGTACGAAAGATGCTCTCTTCACTTAGTACCAGGAAAGCCTCTGGCCTTGACGAGATCCCAGCAATTGTTTTCAAAAAATGCGCACCAGAACTTGCTCCTGTCCTGACTCGTCTGTTTCAGATATCTAACAATAGAGGCATATTCCCTAGTAACTGGAAAACTGTACTGGAGTACAACCCGTCCCCAAGAAAGGATCCAAAGCGCTTCCTAGCAACTACAGGACTATTTCTCTCCTTTCAGTGGTCTCTAAAGTGATGGAAAAGTATATAAACACTGAATTACTAAAATTTCTTGAAAAAACACAGTCTAACCCACGACAGGCAGTACGGATTCCGTCAGCGCAGATCAATTTCCGACCTCTTTTCCTTGGAACAAGTCTATGGAACTACACGGTGAATCCCAGATTGTCGCTCTAGACATATCCAAAGCATTCGACCTGGTCTGCCACGCAGCGCTGCTTAATAATCTTCCAGCCTATGGCCTACCACCAAAACTCTGTACCTGGGCAGCAAATTTCCTCTCCACCCTGAGCATTACTGTTGTCGTGGGTGGCCATTCCTCTAAACTGTATCCAATTAATGCAGGAGTTCCTCAAGTTTTAGCTTTAGCCCCAACTTTGTTTCTTCTCCACATCAGTGACCTCCTCTCTAGCACATCCAACCCAGTTCACAGTTACGCGGACGACAGCACCCTCCACTCAAATATACAAGATTCTAAGCCTGTCTCTTTAGCCCAATTAGATGAGGATCGCAGACTAATGGAGGGTTCTGTCTCCGTGGATCTCCCAAAAATCTTAGACTGGGGAAGTAGAAATCTTGTACAATTCAACCCCACCAAATCACAGTCTTGCTTTCCTTCTCATAAGAGATACACCAGCCCTAGACCCATCAGAATGAACAACCAAATTATTTAAAGTAATGAGTCCTTTTGACTTGCTGGCATTTCTGTGGATCGAAATCTCAATTGGCACCAATATGTCACATTAATAGCAGAAGCGCCTGCTAAGAAATTAGGTTTCCTCTTCCGGGGTCGCAAATACTTTTCGCCAGCTAATCTCTATATCTTATATACATCACAAATAAGACCAAACCTCGAATATTGCTCCCACATCTGGGGTGCTGCTGCTGCTTCTGCAGTCGTTATTCTGGACTCCATCCAGAAGAGAGCTGTACGTCTCATCGGTGACCCTACCCTCACCCAAAGGCTGCCATCCCTTGCCCACCGACCTGACCTGATCTGACCTCTCTCTCTCTCTCTCTCTTTTATAGACACCTGCTGCCCCAACAGATCTACCAGGGGAACAGAGCGAATGTACCCTTTTACTGTCCAGGTCACCAGATATAGAACATCTTGTTATGCCCGCTCTTTTGTCCCGAGGACTTCCAAGTTGTGGAATTCTTTGCCGGCACATGTTTTTCCTTCTCCCCCGAACCTCCAAACCTGCAAATCCAGAATTATCAAGTTGCCTCTTTCCTCCTTGTCGACACCCACGGTACGATAGTATTTAGGCTGTAAGCCCTCGTGGTGTGTTGTTGAAATAATAATAAAAAAAACTGGCTCCACACCGAGATGGCGATATTCTAACAAAGATCTGAAATTGGTTTAAATTGATATAAATCGCGCTCATTTTAAATTGGAAAGTTGAAAAGTCGTTACTTGCCCATAAGAAAATTTTTCTTTATAAGAATTCGCTAAAAATACATTGAAATTCTAAAGCCAACAATTTTCTGTTTGGTAACTAGATAGAATAATGCATGAGCAATTTAAGTCACGTTGAAAAAAATTGTGCTAAAAAATGTAAGTCAGCTTTATATTTTGTCTATCAACTATTTTGGCTGGTTATTCAATGAGATACAGTAAGTAAAGATTTGAACCTGTGATTAGCACTGACAAGTACACTCGGCGAACCCAAATCCTCACAACACATATTTTAAAGACCAAGGACCAGACAATCGTTTCACTAGCCTAGCAATTCTTCGAAATTTTTCATCATCTGATTACGCTGACTTGTCAGTGAAGCGTTCATCAGGTCTTTAAAAATTGTGCTGTGGTGGTTGGGGCGTTCCAAGTGTGATTATAAATTAGATACGGGTTCTTTTTTTTTCAGGAAAAAGCGGCATAATAATTATATCACATTGCTTTCCAATATCGACCCAGTTCACTCTATGCTGTTTTTAATTAACTAACACACATTTTTCCATGAATCATCCAGAAAAATAAAGGTAAATTTGCATATTAGCTCCCGAACGCTTAAAAAAAATATTTTCAAAAACATTACTAGGACCCCCCTGGATGCACAAACCACAAGAAAAATTTCTTGTTCACACCCCCCAAGCAAGTTACGGGACTAGGAGTGAATAGGGGTGCTGGGCCGGGTAGGTATTAAAAAGGAAATATGAGCAGAAAATGCGAAGAATATGTTAAAGAAACTGCTCGGGAGCTGTCTTTTTCACATCTTGAAGCTATATTACCCTTAAACCCCGCCTACCCCGCACACCGCCCCTCTTCCACCAGGTTCCGTAACTTCCTTGGCAGGTATGAACAAGACATTTTTCTTGTGGTTTAGGCAACGAGGTTGGTTGTATGCACACGAGAGGGGAAATGCCTACGTCGAAGCAGACCCCCCGGTTCAACTTGTGACAGTGGTGGGGATTTTCCTTTCTCTCTCGCGTGCATACAACCACCCTCGTTGCATAAACCACAACAAAAATGTCTTGTTCATACCCGCCAAGCAAGTTACGGCACCTGGGGGAATAGGGGTAATGTGCAAGGTAGGCAGGGTTTAAGGGCGATATGACTTCAAGATGTAAAAAAGACAGCTTTCAAGCCCGTTTTCTTCGTATTTCCTTTTTTTTACTACCTACCCCGCCCAGCACCCCTATTCACTTCTGGTCCCGTAACTTTCTTTGGGGGGTGTGAACAAGAAATTTTTCTTGTGGTTTGTGCATCTAGGGGGGCGCCTAGGTAGGTTTCTGGAAGCAGTTTTTTGAAAAACGTCCGGGAGCCAATCTGCAAATTTACCAAAATAAATATTACATGCATGTCAGAAATAAAGGTAACCTCCAATCAGGTAAATGAATTAGCTAAGACATTTTATAAAAACTAAACCGGAAATATATTCACTTCTATAATATACTAAGCACACATTTTACTCCATTCCTTGTAAAAATATTTGATTCATGCAGTGTTTTGCACTCATTTCGGGTTACGCCTTCATGCTAAATCAAGTCTACGCCACTGCTTCTAGACAACATAGTGCTGTTTCTTGCTGGTAAACCAACGGCTTGTTTGAGGAATTTGCCAGGTAGTGTACTGGAAGCTTAGCGGACGACATTATGCATAGACATGCCCCTTGGCATAAGGAAGTGTGTGAGGGCTCTTCAGAGTTCCTAGTAGTATGCAAAGTACAGCTTTTGTGATTTGATTAACGCCGCCGAAATTATCCACCCTACGTATTTACGCTATGGCATTGTCAGGTAATACAACAACAATACGAGTTACGTTCGATTCTAATGAGAACTTTTTCAATATAAATATTAACAAGATATTACAGCTCTCTTATATTTATTTACCAGAAAACATTTAAAAAATTCGGGACGTAGTAAGTACGTTATAGTAGTTAATTTTCATAAGATTATACACTATTATTATACGGCATATTACTAAAATCAATACTTTAAACTTACACAGCCCTGGAAGATCGATTTTTGAGGCCCTAGTAAGCGCACATTTGAAAAATTATTTCGAAAGTGTTACGATCGATATCTTTCTATTATCAAAAAAATCTTGTGTTCTAACTCCTTTTTAGAAAAATCACCACAGCTCAATTTTCTATGAAGCTAAAAAAATTAATTGATATATATATATATATATATATATATATATATATATATATATATATATATATATATATATATATATATATATATATATATATATATATATATATATATATAGATAGTGTAAGCACAGCATAATAAGCTGATTATCCTGTGGTGTAAGCCTCTTTAAAAGAAGTTTGAATTACAAATTTCAGTAAAGTTATGATGAGATCTTGTTCAAAACTCTCTCTCTCTCTCTCTCTCTCTCTCTCTCTCTTTATTCCTAATTAGATGAGGATCGCAGAGTCATGGAGGGTACGGTCTCTGTGGATCTCCAAAAAATATTGAACTGTGGAAGTAGAAATCTTGTACAATTCAACTCCACCAAATCTAAGTCTTGCCTTCTATCTCATAAGAGATACACCAGCCCTAGACCCATCACAATGAACAACCAAGTTATTCAAAGTAATGAGTCCTTTTCACTTGTTGGCATTTCGGTGGATCGAAATATCAATTGGCATCAACATGTCGCATCAATTGCAGAAGCGGCTGCTAAGAAATTAGGTTTCCTCTTCCGGACTCGCAAATGCTTTTCACCAGTTAATCTCTATACCTTATATACTTCACAACTAAGTCCAAACCTCAAATACTGCTCCCACATCTGGGGTGCCGCTGCCGCTTCTACGCTCGCTATCCTGGACTCCATTCAGAAGAGAGCTATACGTCTCATCGGTGACCCTATCCTCACCCAAAGGCTGCCATTCCTTGTCCACCGACGTGCCGTTGGTGGCCTCTCTCTCTCTTAAATATATCTGCATGGGCACTGCTCGGACGAACTTTCTTCCATAGTTCCTCCACCTGCTGCCCCCAACAGATCAACCAGGGGAACAGATCGAATGCACCTTTTTACTGCCCAGGTCACCAGACATAGAACATCTTGTTATGCTCGCTCTTTTGTCCCGAGGACTTTCAAGTTGTGGAATTCGTTGCCGGCACCTGTTTTTCCTTCTCCTCCGAACCTCCAAACCTTCGAGTCCAGAATTAACAAGTTGCCGCTTTGCTCCTTGTCGACACCCACGGTACGATAGTTTTTAGGCCGTGACCCCTCGTCGTGTATTGTTGAAATAAGAAAATAAAAAAACGTATGAAATCTGAGCACTATTGTTTCTCCAAATATCAAAATAAAAAAAAATACATTCATCGAGCTGAAATCATGCAACCTTCTGCGTAGAAGGCAAGCACGCTACCACTAAACTATCCAATGACACGGTAACTAACGTTTTGTTTACATGATACTTCACACCGGCTGCCAGCCCGGGATATTATATTAAATGTATATGTAACAATTAATCGCTGAATGAGCGGAATTGCCATTGAAACACATTCAACGACTGTTTCGGTCTTATGTGAAGTCTCATGTTTAAGTTTAAAGTTAAAAAAAAACAACTATGTAGCAATAATTTTTATAGACTTACTTAAATCTCTTTACATTTCTACTATGTGTGTGATTTGTTTCTTTAACGTCAGCCTATTTCCACGGCTGTGGCAAATCACCGACGCCAGGGAGCAGTTTCACCTAACTATCCTGGAAATTTTGTCGAACCCCAGCCTATCTGTAAGGAGGGTGGGGATCTTTAACGTGCCCAACATCGCATGGACGTGGGACCGACGGGTTTACGCCCTCTCCGAAGGGCGGAAGGTGCAGACATTCAATTTGCTCAAATACAATGCCAGAACCTCGGTTGATGTTAATATTACAGTTTGTACTGAAAAAGTGAAAGGAATACCCTGGGATCGAACCCAGTACCCTTCGGTTCAGAGGAACACGTTCTTACCCCTGAACCACCGAGGTTCTCAATTTATTTTAGTTAACCATATGTTTGCAATAATAATAAATTTTAGCTCTGTATTTATGCCATATACAAAAAAATAAAGAAAAATTGTTGCCGCAATGTCAGGCGGTAACACCGTTCAACCGGCAAAAGCTATGCTCAATTCATACCGACTTAATAATATTAAAATCTCTGGACGCAGCAAGTGCGTTATGGTAGTGAATTTTCTTTAAAATATTTTTAATAGCAAATGTCTTTCTTTGATGAAAGCAGGCATCAAACTTGGTTGCCTATATAGTAGAAACAATGTACCATATTTCATCGAAATAAATTTATTGTTTGAAAATACATTTTTCAAAAGTCTGGATGCAGCAAATGTGTTATGAAAGGGAATTCCCATAAAAATGTTTTTAATAGCAAATGCGAGCAGGCATCAATCTGATTATCGGTATAGCGTATGTAGTAGAAACAATGTACTATATTTTATCAAAATTACTTATGGTTTGAAAATATACAAAAATTTTACAAACGCATCATATTTCGATAAAAAATGCAAAAATGCATTAACGAATTTGTTCTACGAAAACTGGCTAAAATAAAATTATACACCACTACTCACTCCTGGTCCAGTAACTTCCTTGGGGAGTGTGAACAAGAAATTTTTCTTGGGGTTTGTGGATCCAGGGGGAGCCCTAGGCAGGTTTCTGAAAACAGTTTTTTGAAAAGCGTTCGGGAGCTAAACTGCAAATATACCGAAAATTCGCTACCAAAACGCACTTACTACGTCCAGATTTTTTCTTACAAACGCATCATATTTCGATAAAAAATGCAAAAATGCATTAACGAATTTGTTCTACGAAAATTGGCTAAAATAAAATTATACACCCCTACTCACTCCTGGTCCAGTAACTTCCTTGGGGAGTGTAAACAAGAAATTTTTCTTGCGGTTTGTGGATACAGGGGGGGGGGGGCTAGGCAGGTTTCTGAAAACATTTCTTTGAAAAGCGTTCGGGAGCTAAACTGCAAATTTACCGAAAATTCGCTACCAAAACGCACTTACTCCGTCCAGATTTTTTTCTTACAAACGCATCATATTTTGATAAAAAATTCAAAAATGCATTGACGAATTTGATCTACGAAAATTAGCTAAAAAAAAATTATACACCCCTACTGACTCCTGGTCCCACTTGGGGGGTGTGAATAATAAATTTTTCTTGGGGTTTGTGGATCCAGGGTGGGCCCTAGGCAGGTTTCTGAAAACGGCTTTTTTTAAGCGTTCAGGAACTAAAGTGCAAATTTACCGAACATTCGCTACCAAAACGCACTTACTGCGTCCAGATTTTTTTCTTACAAACGCATCATATTTCGATAAAAAATGCAAAAATGCATTAACGAATTTGTTATACGGAAATTAGCTAAAAAAATTATAGACCGTTAAACCATAAACTTCACTAAACATACGAATATATATCCAAAAAAGCATCAACTTAACTAAACTGGCAGCCAAAGCATCAAAGAGAGGGTCTATTTGAAATGAATATTTTGTAAATATTTTAGTAAAATGAAGGGCAATGACGGTTGAATATGAAACTTAAGGGTTTGCAGAACACTCTTCTTGTAACATTTTCTTTTCACAATCGGTATTTGTTTCACGTTCTTTGCCTAAACATTGCCAATTTTGACGTTTAAAATTGCGAGTTTCACGTTTTGAGGAAAACTCCAAAATTTGTTTCTTTAACTGCCCATAACTTCGTTGTCTTTAAAGCTATCGACCTAAATTTTGGTACAGAGTTCACTATTTATAATACAAACACGCGTACCAAATTTGGTTTCCCTTACTTTGTTATTTCCGGAGATATGAATTTTTTTAAAGAAAATGATTTTCTTGGCTAACGAACTTGTCCAAGCTGAATTTAAAAAAAATTCGCTAATAAAGAAAAATTGTTGCCGCAATGTCAGGCGGTAACACCGTTCAACCAGCAAAAGCTATGCTCAATTCATACGGATTTAATAATATTAAAATGACGCCGCAGAGGATTAACGTATATATAATGTTGAAAGGAGTGAAAACATATTGGTCTTTGCTCTCCTCTATCGGAAAACGATTCGTTATATAAAACGATAAAGTTGTCAAAGAGAGGCTGATGCGCTTCTCCAATGCAACCTTTCAAAATGCTTTCTTCCAATCGATCATAGACTACGTAAAACCGCTGAAACCTACTGGTGTAGTGTCAAAGCATAATTCGAGCATGAAAAAGCAATCAGTAGTGTCTGGTGCTTTCTTTAATTCGATTAACCAAGTTGCCGGATTTCGCGAAACAACATAAAATTTTACGATTCTAATTTTGATTTTATCACCAGCTGTTCTGGGGTCAATATACCGTGTTAAATCGATTGAGGTTGACATCAGAAAGTTAAATTAAAACTCTGGACGTAGCAAGTGCGTTATGGTAGTGAATTTTCATTAAAATGTTTTTATTGCAAATATGTGTGTTTTCTTTTTAAGAAAGCAGGCATCAATTTTGGTTACCAGTATAACCTATATAGTAAAAACAATGTGCCATGTTTCATAAAAATAACTTTAATGTGTGAAACTGTACAAAAAATTCCAAAAGTAAACTTAAAGTGTTCCCGGAAAAACTCGTTTCTTGGTCAACCTTATAGGTCAATAGCAAATTGGGCTAATCAAATATGAAGCATTTGATCAAAATTCGCTACCATAACGCACTTGCTGCATCCAGAATTTCTATTCTTACAAACATGCATTATATTTCGATTGAAAATGCAAAAATGCAATAACATAAGGCGTGTTACATTAAAAAAAAAAGAAAATTTGTATCACCAACAACTTATGGGCCAGCCTGTGATTGTAGAAATATTTTTTAAGATGTAGCTCAAGACACCCTATAATTAATGTATACAAATTTTTTTTCATATCTTGTATAATAACGGATATATTGAGCTTTATTGATTTTTTACGAAAATTCGACAAAAATTATATACCATTAAACGATAAACTCCATAGCTCAGGCTACTGCCAAGCATCAGAGAAAGGGTCTATTTGAAATGAATTTTCTGGAAACATTTTAGTAAAATGAAGGACAATGACGGTTGAAAATAAGACTTCAGGGTCTGTAAAACATTCTTCTTGACACATTTTATTTCCATAGCCCGTATTAGATTCAAGTTCTTTGCCTAAATGTTGCCGATTTTGACGTTTTAAATCGCAACTTTGACGTTTTGAGGAAAACCCCAATTTATTTTTCTTTAAACGCGTATAACTTTTTTGTCTTTTGACCTACATACCTAAATTTTGGTAGGTAACTTACCTATAAGGATATAAACCCGCGTACCAAATTGGTTGCCCTTACTTTGTTAATTCCGGAGACATAATTTTTTTTCGAAAGAAAACACAAAATTTTCCGTGAAAAACTGGGCAGATTTTCCTGGCTAACGAACTTATCCAAGCCATTTGCAAAAGGAATTTATTCACCAAATTTAATCAAAGTCGGTCCATTATTTTTTGAGTTATCGGTGTGATACATATATATATATATATATATATATATATATATATATATATATATATATATATATATATATATATATATATATATATTTATATATTTATATATGTATATATATATATATATATATATATATATATATATATATATATATATATATATATATATAATAAAGATATAAAAATTGACACTGACCCCGAAAATGTGTTTTGGGGGGCCTAAGTAGCGCTCATTTGAAGAAATTTTTTCAAAATTCAAAAGTCGGGATCTCCTCATTAGTGAATTTTTTTAAAGAAAATTCACTAAAATTGTAACCACACAATTGTTTCCTCGGAAGTTATGTATAATTGAAAGAAAACCAGATACATTGGAAAACAAAAAATCGTAACGCAGCAAGTGAGTTATAGTTGCGAAGTTCCATAAGTTTTGTAATACAAAATGCATCTTACCTTATCTTCTAAGCATCTGTGTGCACAGGACTAAAGACAAAGAAGACTAAGAAGTAGAGAGATCTACATACTTTCAGAGAGTCCGGCAGTATTTAAGATCGTGAAATCTTTCAAAACCGAGCCGAAGCTGACCTGGGATTGCAAAAAATCCTTGAAGCAACTGGCTGTGGACAACAAAGTAACTTTGATGTAAGTACGAGGGCATCAAAAAAAAGGTAAGATGCTTACTGGCAATTAGGCCATTGCTGACCCTTTTTGCTCATCTAAACTAACCTACCCTCCACCTTGAGCTCGATCTCAACAATGACAGTGATTTGAAAAATCATCCGCCGCCGGTGTGTCTCGAACCGTCGTCCCCCGAGTCCGTATTGGAAAGTCTGAATCAACTTACCCGCACGGCCACGGAGGCGTCACCAGGGCATCAAGGCATTGCAGAAGATGAGGGAGTAGATAACCTTGCAAAAAGGCTAGCAACAATACCATTCTATGGTCTGTTGTGGACTGATAAAGAGCCATGGAATTAATAAACGTGATACTTTGTACGGTGGAAAATAGTGCTGCAAATTGAGTCATAACTTCCACATAATTGCGATAATCTACTCTCCTCAGAAAGAGATTATCATGAACTGAATTTAGGATTCATAACTTGACCATAAACAAAATATTCGTATTCCTCTACCCACAAACTTCTGAAACGTAATGTTACTCGAGTTTTAACGGAAAAGTGTCAATTTTCACCAAATCAACCCTCATTTATCCCCTATCCCATGAAGCGATCTTACCCAAAAACAATTATAACGGTCCTTTGTCGGGTGCTAACTGGATACCAAATTTAAAGATGATATGTCAATTCGTTCGAAAGTTATTACGCCTAAAAGAAAAAAAAAACGTTCCAAAATCAAGTTTTATATTCGTTTTAAGACGTTTTACGCCGTTTCAGCAAAAACATTTCTTTCACCGATATTTCACTACCACACATTCAACCCTTAATTTAATTTCAGCACAGAATACCAGATGTTTGATGAAACTGAAAGTTTTATAATAAACAAACCCTATAATGTTATATTACTCGAGTTTTAACGAAAAAATGTCACTTTTCATAAAATCATCCCCCATTCATCCCCTAGCCCTGGAGAGATTTTACCCAAAAACAATCCGAACCGTTCGTTTGTCGGGTGCCAATTGTGTACCAAATTTGAAGACAATATCTCAATTAGTTTCAAAGTTATCATGGCTACAAACAGACAGACATACAGACCGACAGATCGACGGACCGACAGACCGACTGACCGTCTGACTGATAGACCGATAGGCACAAAAGTAATAATAGTAAAATTAAGAGGTGCAGGCAATTTAATTACAAGTGTTTTAAATATCAAACTAAAAAGGCCATTGACCTATTTTTTTTTTCCCTCAGGGCTCGTCCGCGGCCTTGCCGCCCCGATAGCACCGCAACCCATTGACCTATTACTTCGACACCGTCAATACGTGTAAAGTATGGCTTCGGCGACAAAAATTTAAAAAACATTCGCTTAAACTTATTATAAAGTTTTAAAACATATAGAAAACATGCTTTGGGAACGAACATTTTTTGTGTGTCGCTATTTCGATTTGTTTGTAGCCACGGTAACTTTAGAACGAATTGAGATACACTTTTTTTTAAATTTAGTTAGCACCCGATAAACGAACGGTTCGGATTGTTTTTGGGTAAAATCGCTTTAGGGGTTAGGGGATGCATGGGGGATGATTTGGCGAAAATTGATATGTTTTCGTTAAAACTAGAGTAATACAACAGTTTATAACAAATTAGGGTTGAATGTGTGGGGGTGGAATATCAGTGACAGAAATTTCGAAAGTTTGTTGTTGCTAAAACGGAGTAGAAAGTCTCAAAACATATAGCAAATTTGATTCTGGAACGAAATTCCTTTTCTCTGTCGGTCTGTCGGTCGGTGGGTCTGTCGGCCTGTAGGTCTGTCTGTTAGTAGGCGCAATAACATTTGAACGAATTGAGATATTATCTTCAAATTTAGTATCCAGTTAGCACCCGCCAAACGAACGCGTCGAATTGTTTTTGGGTAAGATCGCTTCAGGGGGTAGAGAGATAAATGAGGGGGAATGAAAACTATATTTTCCGTAGATCTGCTTACCTACTACTTAAATGACGATGAAAAAAATTGGTACCTGACAACATTTTTTTTAACTGCATTATTTACTTTAAAAATTAGAAGCGTATATTTAATAAGAAATATTTTCACAGTTTTGATCGAGGACGAGTATTCTTTAGAATAATGAGGTTTTCCTTCACTTTTCCAAAGTAATGAACACTTGATTTTGTGAGTTTTTGATACGTTGTCATGTAACTATTTGACAGGTGGATCAAAAAGTAAAGTCAAAATCAATTTTAACAACACTTGTTGTGATAATTTATCGATTTTTTTATGTGATCAGTATTTAGTTATCGGAATTTTATGCAGAATGGGTTTGGCATTCAGTGAATAAAGACAATAATGTTAAATCGTGAAATAATTTCAATTATTACCTGTCACTCAAATTAAATAGTAGACAGTGGTTAAAGTGCTAAAAATAATCAATTCTAGTTCGAACTTAACCAAAAAGGCACGTTTAACCGAAAGGAAAAGAATAGAGACATTAACGATGATTTCATATGGCGACAGGCTTAGAAGTCATCATGAAGCATGTAATTAATTTAACCAACAACATCCTGATAAACCGCCAATTGCAAGATCTACAAGTAAACTGGTTGCCAAATTCACAGAAACGGGATCCGTGAAAGATTTGCCTCGGCAGGGTCGACCTCAAGTAAATAAAGAAGTCAGATTGGATATATTGCTTAAGTCTCAAGAAAATACTCACCATTTTACAAGGCAGCTACCCTTAAGTAACAACGTGGACTAATCTTTAGCGGTAAAACTATACAAAGAAGAGAAGTATTATCCTTACAAAGTCTAATTGATACACAAGTTAAACGATGATGACTCAGGCCGCCGTTTACAGTTTTGTGACCAATTAATGTTACGCTGCGACAAAGATCCCAATTTTCTTAATAACATTCTCTTTTCTGATGTAGCTATTTTTTTGCCAGAATGGGACAGTAAATCGTTACAACTCAAGATATTAGTTATGGGAAAATCCTCGTTGGAGTCAAGACTCCCACGGTCAACATCATGGCAAAGTTCATGTATGGATGGGAATAATCGGACAGTGTTTCATAGGGCCTTACTTTTTTTAGTAAGTAAATCTTACAACACACGCTACCTAAATTCCTTGGGATTGGATTTAGTGCCAGCTCTAGCACTAATTTTTCCAAATAATCACGGGGCAGATGTGCCCCATTAATATATTTCATTTAATCACTTTAGTGTAGACTCCCGTTAATATCTAGATGCCACATTTCCTGAAAGATGGTTAGGGCGTCGAGGAGTCACTAAGTGGCCACCGCGTTCCCCAGATATGACTCTTTTGTATTTTTTTCCGTGGGGTTATTTAAAATATAAACTTTATGTCAACAGACCAAATAACTTATAAGATCTGCAGCAAAAAATTCGCGCTAAAGTGGAGCAAAGAATTCGCGCCGAAGTGGAGCAAATTAGACTTGACAATTTTGACCGCAATGTACAAAGTGTGTGTGTGTTTTTTGTTTCTTTAATGTCGGCCTATTTCCGCGCTTCTGGACGATCACCGACGCCAGTGAGCAGTTTCACCTCACTATCCTGGAAATTTTGCCGGACCCCTGCCTTTCTGTAAGGAGAGTAGGGATCTTTACAGTACCCAACATCGCACGGACACGAGACCGACGCCCCTTCCGAAGCGCGGAAGGTGCAGACATTCAGCTTGTTCAAATACGATGCCACAACCTCTAGTGATGTTAATGTTACAGTTTGTACTGAAAAAGTGAAAGGAGAATCCTGTGATCGAATCCAGTACACTTCGGTTCAGAGGCACACGTTCTTACCACTAGACCACCGAGGCTCTCAATGTACAAAGTGTTTACAGTCATATAGGTCAATGCCAAATGGTAGGTCGAAAACAATTTTAACATTTGCGCTAAATCTTGTTTATTTTCCTTAGTTCAATAATTTTTTTCCTTAAACTTACGTTCCCATTTTTTAAGAAAACAATGCGATTTAAAAAAATCGTTATGTCAGGTACCAATCTTTTTTTCATCATCATTTAAGTAGTTAACAGGTCTATGGGAAAACAGCAATAAATATGGTTGTTATTTTACAAAACTTATGATGAAGTCACCATACAGAAATAGGTGACATCACAAATGTGATTTTTTACGTCATAAGTTTTGAAATTGAAAAGATAAAATTGACCTGTCCGAGCGTTTTTCTTGAAAAAATTGAACAACACATTTATTAATTATGTTCCAAACTTTATCATCACACTGTATATGATATATATTTTGTTAAATGTTCAAGATAAATTTTACTCCCTTTCGTCGTTTTATAAAAAAAATTTTACCAGAACCAGAATTCCATTCTTTTTTCAACAGTTCAAACAAGAGAAATACGTCACTGATTAAATAAAATGTATGCACTTAGGGGGACAGAGAGTATAATTACTAAGTTTAGCATTCAGAGTGCAGTAACACAGCAAGTGAATTTGTCATCTAATGAAGATAAACTTCCGCCACTATTTAACCGACATTTCTGTCGGACATTCCCACACATGTGCTGATTCTCACCACGAGATAAAATTATTATCCAGTCACAGAATAAGGATGCCATCAGCCGACACTCATCGGATTATATTGCCACATCCAGCGTTGTCACACTTAAGTCAGTGTGAAGCTATGCAGTAATATCTTATAAAATGTTCGGACGCAGCAAGCGCGTTACGGTAGCGGATTTTCATTACACGTTTCGAATGTTTTAAACTTAATTTGCTATTATCCGAGAGAAACTTTCAGTAAATTTGCAGATTAGCTCCCGGACGCTTTAAAAAAACTGTTTTCAGAAACCTGCCTCCCCCCCTGGATGCACAAAACACAAGAAAAATTTCTTGTTCACACCCCCCAAGGAAGTTACGGGACCAGGAGTGTGTAGGGGGTAAGTAGTAAAAAGGAAATATCAGCAGAAAATGCGAAGAAAACGGGCTTGAAAGCTGTTTCATTTACACCTTGAAGCCATATCCCCCTTAAACCCTGCCTACCCCGCACAGCACCCCTAGTCCCCCTGGTGCCGTACTTCCTTGGTGGGTATGAACAAGACATTTTTCTTGTGATTTATGCAACGAGGGCGGTTGTATGCACGCGAGAGGGGAAGGAAAATCCCCACGAAGAAGCACCCCCCCCATGTCTCTAGTTAAACCGGCGGAGGGGTGGTGGTGTGGGGGGCTGCTGCTGCTTCGTCTTCCAACAGTTACCAGTAACTGTCTGTGGTAATTCCGGCGTAATAGATCTACACGCGTCACGATTTTTTCCTTTAAATCGTTCACGTTGGTTGGACGATCTCGAGAAACTTTTCCTGAGGGTATCCCAAAGTAAGTAATCAAGTGGTGTTAGGTCGGGTAAGCGGGTAGGCCATCTGAGACTTTCCTCAAAAAGAGGGACATATAATTCTATTGTGGAATGTGCCACACCAGACATTAATTTTGGAAGAGTATTGCCTCTTACAATTTATTATCTAATTTGGATTTTGAACGGACAAATACCTTGAATTTTGGGAAGACGCCACCCCGGTAGTTGTGAAGATAGCTTCAGCTCTAAACATTATTTTAGACAAGAAATTTCTTCATCGCTATCTTCGAAGGTATGCAAAAATTTCTGCTTAGAGGCATTTTGTTTGTTTCGCCTAAGGCACCTCCAAACTTTAGTTGGTTTCATGTGAAGATTTCTAGCTAGTTGTCTCACAATGGTCTTCGCATTTCCTTGGAGCATCGTCCGCACAATTATTCACATTTCTGGTGCGCTTTGTTGGAGCAATACTCCCAGTTATATCAAAACGCATATCTACTTTTGCAACTATCTGAAAAGTCACAGGTTTATTATCAGGATAACGCCTGTCAAATTTTACCGCAGCCTCTGGATATGTCTTATGGTTATCGCCCACACGTCGAATTAATTCAATTTTTTGACTGATTGTTAAACTTCTGACCATATTTTCGTCGATTTCACCACGTATTGCGTATACAAAGACTTGCCAGTTTACATAAACTGCCAAATATTGAAATTGCCAAACTGTTGACGTTCTGCTTATGTCAATGGAAATATTGATGAAGATAGTAGACGCTATCTTTGAAACTTGCAATTAAGATTTTAGAAATATTTATTATGGTGCCAAGAAAATTAGTTAACCAACCGATAGAACTTTCTTGTTTAGCGATGAAGTTGTGAACCTACTTTCAGAAATAATAGAGTGGTGTTTTCACAAAATTTAAGATGCTGGTCCGATCAAAGTCCAAATTGGGTAATACCTTGTAACAGGGTATGTTTCTATAATTATTATGTACAGTCTATATAAGATGTACGGATGATATTGTGTGAATTGATACACTACGTGACTCCATCCATTGGCATTCTAATATTTGCAAGGCACGCAGTAGCTTTTACACAGGGCACTTCTAAAAAGTCAATTTTTTTATTTTTTGTACCCATGTTGTGAACATTCGGGACAAGTTACGTTATTGAAACTTGGAATTTGTGGGTTACAGATGCGCCTAGATCGATAGAAATATTTGTTGTTTTTTTTTTTCATAAAAATGCCTAATATGCTTTAGTCATTTTTGGGATCTTATTTGTTATCGTAGTAGGCTAAGGAAACAGCGAATCTTAAAATGATGCATACCATGGGTGTAGCGATTATGAAGTACTTTATTAAAAAAAAAAGAAAAACTTTAAAAATCGGCCGACCCGTTATGAAATAATGAATTGTCGCCACTTGTGTGTGATGAGAAATGCACTCATTAGTCAATTTTTGGTTAAAAAAAAAAACTAAGAAACAAAACCAAACGTTCAAAAATATTTATTCAGTTAAGTAAATGTTCAAATTGTTGACCACCAGCTTCCACACAAAAGTACAAATTTTGTTCAAAACGAGCTCTGACATTCTGGAGCATTTGTGGAGTTATTAGACGGCAATCTTTAACAATGCGTCGTCGTAATTTTTCCAGAGACTCCGGTTCTGTTGCGAAAATACTACTCTTTAAATGGCCCCATAGAAAGAAGTCCAAAGGAGTTAAATCCGGTGATCTAGGGGCCACTCAATAGCACCTCTACGTCCAATCTATTGCTCTAGAAACTCTCTGTTCAAAAACTCCCTAACACGTTGTGAAAAACGCGGAGGAGCTCCATCTTGTTGAAACACTAATTGATTTTCTTGATAGCGATCATCATTTTCAACAATGTCAATTATTAGTGGGTGAAAGATCTCTTCCAGTAACTCCAAATACGTTTCGCCACTCAAATTGCCATCAAGAAAAATTGGTCCGATTAAACGGTCTCCAAAAATGCCAGTCCAGACATTCAATTTCTGTGGAGTTTCATTGTGGACTTCGTGAAAATTTCTTGGCTTATTATCTACCTAATAACGACAATTATGACGATTGACTGTAGAGTTTAATAAAAACGTACACTCGTCTAAAAAACAGATATTGAGCAGAAAGTTCTCATTGTCAGCTATTCGTGCAGTCATAACTTCACAAAACTCCAGCCTTCGATCAAAATCATCTTCATTCAGTTGTTGTACAAGATGAATTTTATACCGGTAAAATTTATGATGCTTCAATATTCGCTGAATAGTTCTTCTTTTGATGTTTGAAACACGGTCCAATTTTCTCGTGCTCAAAGTTAGGTCTGCAGCAATTTGTCTTAAAACTTCAATCTCAGTAGTCTCATTTCTAACCGAAAATTCACCTTCAGGATCCCGTTTTTTGTTGGCTACTGAACCACTTTATGGAAACTTTGTAACTAACTCCAAAATATATTTTCTGTTAACATGTCTGTTCGGATGTCGTTCATTAAACAAATTTGCGGTACGGTTGGCACAGTCATCGTTTTTGAAAAAAAAGAGTAATTATTTCAACTCTTTCTTCTACAGAATACACCATTCTGAAATTAATTTTCGGTAGTACTATCAAGTATCAAACCGACCGATAAACTGAAATATAAAATCGCATTTCTCTCATTCCGATAAGAAATGTTCTGGTAGTCAATTTTTTGTTTACAAACCAACAAAACATTGACTATCAGCACATTTCTTATTGAAATGAGTGAAATGCGTTCTTGCATCTTCAACTTGGAATAATTTTTAAATGAGTTGACAAACCTTCCAAAAAAATTAGTGTGCTGAATTCAAAAAAGAAAAAGCTTTCAAATGGTGTAACACTCGATCCATGTTCCCTATTTAAAACATAAGAGTTGTTATCACCACCCTTAAGGGGTTGATGTGACAAAGTTGAGTTTTATGTCAAAACATGTTCCACTCAATATTAAAATTGACGTGTTTCAGCGTTGCTTAAAAAAAAATGGTCTCTGGACGCAAATAGGTCTGTTTCTTTTTCAATACGCCACCCTATATATATATATATATATATATATATATATATATATATATATATATATATATATATATATATATATATATATATATATATATATATATATATATATATAATTAACGGACCTTGGTTTTGGGTTCTAGGGACCCAAAGTCGTGGTCATATGAAGAAACTTTTTCAAAAGCGTTTCATCATGACCTTTCTATTAGCGATTTTTGCTTAAAATTCTTCTTGAAAATTCTGTAAAATGTATCTATTACATCTATTATTTACCACAAACACGCAGACAACTTTGACATCATCATCTTTGGAATTATTTCCTCTCGTTTTCGAGTTGGGACGTGACCGAGATGAAATACAAACGAAATTAACGAGCAACATCCGCCTGTATAGAGAGAGAATGTATAGAGAGGTATATCATGAGAGGCTGCGGCTTCAGATAATGGCCGATAACACGAGGAAATAGTCCCCAGGAAATATGATAAAATAATTCTAAGGTCAACATTTGTTTTTGTCGATGACCTAAGAGTTCGTTTTATTTTGAGTGATATTTATGTAAATATAGCTTCAGTGGATGAAACGTTTACAAAAAGTGTTTTCAATCAAATTATAATAAAATATGCCAAAAAGTGATAAATTGGCTGAATTTAGAAATTCAATATATGTACTTACAACGTAGTATGTTAGAAATAGAAACTGTTCAATAACCTCTCTAAACCGTAGTCCAGTCTCCTCTGTGTTAAGTCGTCCTGAAGGGCCCCTGGACGCACTGTATCCCTGTTTGTCCTAATGCAAAATTGAAAAAAAAATTAAAAAAAAGTGTGAAGGTGTATATATACAGGGTCGCTGATAAGTCTGGAAAAGGTCGATTATCCGGGAAAATATACAAGGTGTCGAAAAAAGTTTTATACAAAAGTTTTTGGGTTCTTCAATGTCTACTAGGCGGTGATAATTTCATTTATACAGGGTTGGTCATACAGGCGTGGCACACCAATATTATTATTTTTTAATGGAACACCCTATATATTATTCGATATTTCAATCCTTCTCTTAATTTTGAGCAACATTTATCAGAAGCATGATGTACATAAACTCAATCGTTTCCGGGTAAAAAAATAAATAAAAATAAACGCTACTGTTTTTAAAATCTATTGGATGAAGAACAAAAATAAATGAAAAGTAGAATATCTCTTGAAAACAATCTGTGAGTGTGAAAAGAACCGGTTGCGATGTTTTTAACATTGTTTGGAATCCCAAGATAAGATAAGATGCCCATAAGAAACGCAGTATTATTCTTTTGTTTTAAAATGTTTCCAGGACAACGAATGTGAAACATTCATTCAGTGTCAACAGTTTTGAAACATTAGTAATTTAGTGTCAACAGTTTTTGTGCAAAATGGCAAGTTTAAGTGAAACCGAACGTATCGAAATTTTAATGATGATAGGGTACGGTGATAGAACACGAAGTTTTGCTCAAGTGGTGATTATGTTCAATGAGTTGCATCCTGAGCGGGAATCGATCTCCAAATCCACAGTTTCGAAAACTTTGCATCGTTTTCACGAAACTGGCGGTATCAAGGATAAACCTAGAACTGGAAGGCCAGTAACCGTTACAAATGAAGAAAATTCTTTGAATGTAATATTGGATGTGGTGGAAAATCCGAAAACTTCGGCACAGCAATTGGCTTTAAATCACAATATGAGTCGATATTCAATTCAAAAGATTACGAAGCGAGAAAAGTTCCGTCCATATAAAATTCATTTATTGCAAGAACTGAGTGAAGACGATTTTGATCACAGAATCGAGTTCTGTGAACTTATTATGGAGAAGTTACGCCAAAATTTTAACTTTGCCAACCACATTTTGTTTTCCGACGAATCTACATTTTGTTTGAATGGACAAGTCAACCGACACAACTGTAGGTACTGGTCAGACGAAAACCCACATTGGATGGAACAAATTCACACCCAAAGACCGCAAAAAGTAAATGTTTGGTGTGCTATTATTGGTGGACATATCATAGGACCTTATTTTATACACGGTAATTTGAACTCTGCTCGATATTTGACACTTTTGCAAGAATCAATTGTTCCAGACGTTAGTCGATTATTTCCGAACAATAACGACCCAAATCTACCAGCGGAAGAAATATGGTTTCAGCAGGATGGGGCACCCCCTCATTTTGGAATTGAGGTACGGGAATATCTGAATCAAACCTTTCCTGGCAGATGGATAGGGCGCAGGGGAACTATTGAATGGCCAGCTAGGTCCCCCGACATGACGCCGCTTGACTTTTTTTTGTGGGGTCATGTAAAAAATTTAATTTACCAAAATAGACCGCAGAATATTGAAGAGTTGCAAGCAAGGATTGTGCATGAAATTAATAACATTCCTCAAAACGCTCTTGTAAATGCAGTGCAATGTTTTGTTAAGCGAATTCATTATTGTCAGGAGGTCAATGGAGAACATTTTGAACATCTTATAAAATAGGATTCCAAACAATGTTAAAAACATCGCAACCGGTTCTTTTCACACTCACAGATTGTTTTCAAGAGATATTCTACTTTTCATTTATTTTTGTTCTTCATCCAATAGATTTTAAAAACAATAGCGTTTATTTTTATTTATTTTTTTACCCGGAAACGATTGAGTTTATGTACATCATGCTTCTGATAAATGTTGCTCAAAATTAAGAGAAGGATTGAAATATCGAATAATATATAGGGTGTTCCATTAAAAAAAAATTAATATTGGTGTGCCACGCCTGTATGACCAACCCTGTATAAATGAAATTATCACCGCCTAGTAGACATTGAAGAACCCAAAACCTTTTGTATAAAACTTTTTTCGACACCTTGTATATTTTCCCGGATAATCGACCGTTTCCAGACTTATCAGCGACCCTATATATATATATATATATATATATATATATATATATATATATATATATATATATATATATATATATATATATATATATATATAAACACAAAAACACACAAACAAAAAAAATATGTTTATATATGTCTAATTAAATCTTTCATGTGTAAATACTTTTAGATACAAATAAACTGTATGTAAAAACATATAAATTTGTAGTGAATGGGTTCTATTGCTATGCGTGGCGATCTATCATTATGTACCAAATTTAAAAAAAAAAAAAGAAAAGTATTGTAATGGGGGGGGGGGGGTGCATGGCGAGGCAAATTGTGACTGTTCAAGGACTTTTTAGTAACAAAAATCTGTGGCTAATGAAAGGAAACTTTCGAGGCTAACTTACGACCACCACCACCACCAGAAATAGAAGCATATAGTTTATATAAAAACTTAATCTTTAAATTAGATAATTTTGAATATTAGGAATGGTTCAATTTTCAGAGAAACATGTTTGTTGTCATCAACGCGAAGTTAGTAAAAAATATATATACATGACAATAAATTAGAACAGCTTGTAAAATATCAAATTAAAAATAAAAAAAATTCTGGACGCAGCAAGTGCGTTATGGTAGTGAATTTTCATAAAAATCTTTTTAATAACAAATATGTGTGTTTTTTTAAGAAAGCAGGCATCAAATTTGGTTACCAGTATAACCTATATAGTAAAAACAATGTGCCATGTTCCATTAAAATAACTTTATTGTGTGAAAATGTACAAAAATTTTCAAAAGTAAACTTAAAATGTTCCAGAAAAAACACGTTTCTTGGTCAACCTTATAGGTTAATAGCAAATTGAGCTGTTCAAATATGAAATATTTGATCAAAATTCGCTACCATAACGCACTTGCTGCGTCCAGAATTTAATTTCTTACAAATATGCATTATATTTCGATGGAAAATGCAAAAATGCAATAACATAAGGCGTGTTTGATTAAAAAAAGGAAATTTGTATCACCAACGACTTATGGACCAACCTGTGATTGCAGAAATATTATTTTAAGATGTAGCTCAAGACACCCTATAATTAATATATACAAATTTTCTTCATATCTTATATAATAACGGATATATTGAACTTTATTATTTTTTTATGAAAATTCGATAAAAATTATATACCATTAAATGATAAACTCTATAGCTAAGGCTACTGCCAAGCATCAGAGAAGGGTCTATTTGAAATGAATTTTCTGCAAATATTTTAGTAAAATGAAGGACAATGAAGGTTGAAACTAAGACTTTAGGGTTTGTAAAACATCCTTCTTGAGACATTTTATTTCTATAGCCCGTATTAGATTTAAGTTATTTGCCTAAATGTTGCCAATTTTGACATTTTAAATCGCCACTTTGACGTTTTGAGGAAACCCCCAATTTATTTATTTTTAAATGCCTATAACTTTTTTGTCTTTTGACCTATATAGCTAAATTTTGGTAGATAACTTACCTATAAGGATGTAAACCTGCGTACCAAATTTGGTTGCCCTTACTTTGTTAATTCCGGAGATATAAATTTTTTTTGAAAGAAAACACAAAATTTTCCGGGAAAACCTAGGCAGATTTTCCTGACTAACGAACTCATCCAAGCCATTTGCAAAAGGAATTTTTTCACCAAATATGATCAAAATCGGCCCATTATTTTTTGAGTTATCATTGTGATACATATATATATATATATATAATATATATATATATATATATATATATATATATATATATATATATATATATATATATATATATATATATATATATATATATATATATATATATATATATATATATATATATATATATATATATATATATATATATATATATATATATATATATATAAACATATAAAAATTGAAACTGACCCCGGATATGTTTTCTGGGGGGCCTAATTAGCGCTCATTTGAAGAAATTTTTTCAAAATTCAAAAGTCGGGTTCTCCTCATTAGTGATTTTTTTTAAGAAAATTCACTAATAAATAAAACTCTGGACGCAGCAAGTGCGTTATGGCAGTGAATTTTTATAAAAATGCTTTGAATATCAAATATGTCTTTTTAATGTAAGCAGTCATCAATTTGGTTACCGGTATAACCTATATAGTAGAAACAATGTGCCATGTTTTATCAAAATAACTTATTGTTTGAAAATGTACAAAAATTTTCCGACAATAAACCTTAAACGTTGGTTTTCTAACCAACAATTCTTAGGTTAATAGCAAATTGAGTTATTGAAATTTGAAGCATTTAATGAAAATTTGCTACCAAAACGCACTTTCTGCGTCTTGATTTTTTTCTTCTTACAAACATATTTCGATAAAAAATGCAATAAAATAAGGCTGTTCGAAAAAAATTTGTAAGGATCACCAACGATCGACTTGTGGGCCAGCCGGTGATTGTCAAATTAATTTTATGAGATGCAGCTCAAGACACCCTATATTTAACTTATACAATTTTTTCTCGTCTCTTGTATAATAATAATTATATTCAGCTTTACCGTAGAAACGCGTCACCCTGTATAATATCAGCCCTTTTGTAAAACTTCGATCCTTTATATGTGTTGATAAAACATAACAAACACTGTTTAGTCCACCCACTAATATTAATAAAGGAATAATTTGCACTTGTATATAAAAATTTCCCAAATGACACAAATAGTTATAGTTATAGTTATAGTTACAGTTTATTGTGAAAATAATAGTACAAAGCGCCTTACAAAAAAGTATTTTACTTGTGGTTGTAAACAGCGCAATTTAGTCAGGTTTTATCCAAACGTTGATACTTCCAAATTTCTTGACAATGACACTTTTCTAATTTGGCAGACTTCAGATTTTGATCATCAGACAATAATTTACTTTAATATGTTCCTTTTTTCTGTCTTCAACTCAAACCAATCCATTTCCACCACTCTCTATTACACCGTTACTCTTTCCAAAACTAAAATTTTCCATTTGATCCAAATATGGACATTAAAATTATATGATTTGTTCCAGACGAAATTGACACGTCTAGCTACGATGACAGTTCTTAAATATGAAATAATTAATTCGTGGACTCAAACAAATAAACATACAAACGATCTCATATCATACGGTAAATGTCAGTTACAGCGTCTAACAGACCTGCGCAATAATATCATATGTTCCGTTACCACGGCAACAAGATACTAGATCTCGTATAAGTTGTTGACAATGAAAGCGGTGAAATTAAACATAAATGTTTCAAATTTGAATAGTTCAATATTCTGTAAAGAAAGCTGAATTTTGGCACATAGTTAGGTCCTCCGCAAACCAGTGGGTAGACCAAATTTTATCGAAATATCTTTGTAATTTTCGAAGAAAAATTTTTTTTCGAAAGAAAACGCAAAATTTTCCAGGAAAACCGTGTCCGATTTTTTTGGCTAACAAACTCATCCAAGCTATTAATAAAAGAAAGGCACTTGCCGAGTTTTATCAAAATCGGTTAATTAGTTTTTTAGTTATCGGTTGGATACATACATACATACATACATATATATATATATATATATATATATATATATATATATATATATATATATATATATATATATATATATATATATAAACTGACCCCGGATATGGGTTCTAGGGGCCCAAATTCGCGCTCATTTGCAAAGTCTCACCATCGATACCTCTTTATTAGTGAATTTTTTTTAATAAAAATTCACTGAAACCATCTTCTCAGAAAGTTGACCTCATAGAAAATCTTTCTTCACAGAGGTTTAATAAAAATGAGAAACAGGTTGTAAATAAAGGGCTAAAATTCGGCTTGCAATCACAAAAGGACGATATATTAGATCTCATTGCCGGTATTGAAACAGCTATTAAACAATTACCTTGGCCTTAAAAAAAACCTTATTAGACAAGCATGTAAAGATAAAGTAACTAAAAATTTAAATGAAAGTAAGCCCATAAATACCAAAAACTTTAATCAAATAAATAGTGTTATACTCCGAGAGAAATAATGTTTTTACGTTAAAGCAGACAAAGGTCATAAGGTTGTGATTTGAGACAAAAGCGATTATAAAATTAGAGTATATAACGCAATAGAATCAGGACCGTATTAAAAACTAAATAGAAACCCTCTCCCAAAAATTTTTTCCGATGCTAAAAACAATTTCAAGAGATGTCACAACCTTATTACAAAAGATTTTGGAAAAAAGTTACAAGTTTCAAATCCTTAAGTTCCTACCAAGTATTGTCTCCCGAAAATCCATAAACCCGGAAAATCGGTGAGACCTATTGTTTCAGCTATAGATTCCCCGACATACAATATAGCGAAATGGTTAACAAACGAATTTAAAGGATAGGCTACTAAACAAAATTTTGTCTGTTTCAAATTTACTTGAATTTATTAATAAAGTTACAAATACTATGTTGATTGAAGGCGAGTTTTAATAGCGTTTGGTGTGACCTCGTTGTTTCCCAGTGTTCCCATAAAAGAAACGCTAACGTATTTAGACTATTTGTTAAAAACGAACAACATATATGAAGAGATCTGAAAATATAATATAAATTTAACAAATCTTTTCATGAATTAAAATATTTTTCAATTTAATAATGCATTTTCTTAACAAACCCATTATAAGAGATTCCACTTAGTTTATTCTAAGGATTATTCTACATGAATTGAACAACACCGAGTGCACTCCGTGCACCTAGGGTGTTGCTTCTGCGTCTGGATGTCAGGAAGTATCATAGTATCTTCCGTACTATATGCGCCGTGCTCAGGATCACCGCCTTTTGCATTAGCAGGAGATTGTGTTTTCCTGGAACTTCCTTCATGACGGGAATTATTTTGGCCTTCAGGTTCCACATGCGCTGTATCTCAATTTGCAGATCTTTATATTTAAGCATCTTTTCTGCTTCCTTCTGTGTGATGTTGTAGTCAGAAGGTATGTCCACGTCTATGATTAGGCAATGTTTTCTCTTCTTATCCTTAACTATGAGGTCTGGTTTGTTTGCAACTGTATGCACTTGTGTGTCCCATATTATTGTCACATCTTCAGCATCTATTGCATCTATCTTATAGTGTTTGCAGATGTTCCACTGGAGCTGTCTGGCTACTGTGTTGTGTCGCTTCAGATACGAATGTTTTGCTAGTATGGGACAGCCCGCAACAATATGGTGGATGGTTTCATTGAAAGACCGACAGAGTCTGCATTTTGGGTCTGTGTCGGTCCTCATTATTTTAGCTTTCACATAATTTGTTGCGATGGCTTGATCTTGGGAGGCAGTTATCAGAGCTTCCGTCTCGGTCTTGAGATTTGCATGGGTGAACCACGGCCATGAGTTATTTTGATGGATGGTTTCCTTGACGGCCTTATTTGCTATTTGTCCATGAAGTGGCTTGGTTTTCCATTTTGTAATTCGTTCTTTTATCTGTTGTTTCATTCTCTGTTTCATTTTCTTCACCTTCTTTGTCTCAGGTATACTATGGCTGTTGTGCTCTGGTTCTCTTTTTTCTTCGTTATCTTCGCCTTCCCCTGTGCTGTCATATTCTCTATGGGTGCCTTGTTGTTGTCTGTACACAATTCCCAGGTATTTATCTTCTTGTTTTAGTTGCAGGTAGCTGCCGATTCCTTCCTTGGCAATGTTGTTAGCAGCCTCAATGATAATCATTTCTCTGCCTCCTTCTTTTCTAGGGATGTACAATTGGTCAATGTCGGCATGTGGATGGAGAGCACCGTACATTGTAAGGAGCTTGCGTGTATGGGTGTCCAGTTTCTGAATCTCTGCCTGGGTCCACTTGATGATCCCTAGACTGTATTGGATGACAGGAACAGCTAGGGAGGTTATGTCCAGCATATTGTTTTTGGCATTGTGCTCGGTTTTAAGAATCGATCTTATTCGCCGGTAATATTCTTTCTTCAATTTGATTTTCATTTTCTTGTGTTGTTATTATTATTAGTTTTTTTTATCGACTTTAGCCTGAAGGGCTTTCACACTACCTCAAAGGGTAACATTCACTCATCCCAGGTATCTCAGATACCAACGGGACTGAGCTCAGATGGAGCCCTTTACAAGCTATAGGGCCCTGAACTCCAACGCGACACATCCTCATTTCCCAGGAATCTTCGCACGGTGTGGGCAATTGCAAGTATTACTGCCTTCTACATAACCATATAAAGATGCTCTCCAAGGCCCAGTCTCTTAATGTTCTCTCGAAGATTCTTAGGAACCACACCAGTTGACAACATGACTATTGGAATCACTTGGACACTATCTGCCCTCCCCTGTCTCTTTACTTGTATCTCGAGGTCTCTGTACTTAATAATCTTCTAGTTGTACTTTATCTCTAGATTATTAGTATGTGGAATGGCGACATCAATCAGCGTCACTTATTTGCAGGACTTACCCACTATTATTATATCTGGTCTGTTGTGGGCAACTCGCTGGTCTGTGAGCACGGTCCGATCCCAGTAAAACCTGTATCCTGAGTTCTCTAGAACAGGCTCAGGAGTGTATCTATAGTAGGGCACCTTACCAAGATTTTAAAGTCCCAGTTTCAGAGCCAGTTCTTGATGAAGTATTTTAGCAACTGCGTCGTGCCTCTCTTTATACTCTGTTGCAGTAAACGCTTGACATCCTCCAGTGACATGCTGCATAGTCTCTGATGACTGACACCCAAATCTACATTTGTCATCTTGGACCGAATTATCTCCAACTATATACTTCAGGTAGTTTCTTGTTGGGATGACCTGATGTTGTATGGCCAGCAAAAACCCCTGTGTCTCTGGAAACATCTGTCCAGGCACCAACCAGTAGTTCGACGCCAATTTGTCGACATGTGCCTGGGAGGTCTCATTCATATGTCGCCCGTGGACAGGCTTCCGCATCCAAGATTACAGCTTGTCCTGATCAGTCCGATGGTGACTTTGTATTTCACTTTCTTTTAATTGTAGCGGTGTTGAATCATCTGTTTCGCATATGGCACGGTGAAGTTCAGAAGTAAGCGCCTGCTGATAGAAATATCTACGCAGGTTCACTATCTGCTGGTCCAACTGTTTACCAATATCCAACACTCCTCTTCCACCTTGATGTCTAGGTAGGGTTACTCTCTCGGTAGCACTACGGGGGTGCTGCTTTTTGGATTTTGTTAGGAGTGTTCGCACCTTCCGTTGTAGATTTTCGATGTCCGTTTTACTCCAGTTCACAATCCCAAATGAGTAGCTCAGTGCAGAACAGGCATATGTATTCAGAGCTTTAGTCAGGTGCTTGCTGTTAAGATGTGATCGGACCACCTGCTTTACTCGTTTCGTAAACTCACTTGTCAGATCGTTCTTCATTACCGAGTTGTTTATTTTCCTCGCTTGCTGTGTTCTCAGGTATTTGTAATAATATTTTACCTCCATCGACGCAATTTTCTGACCATTCTGCGTTTTTATTATTATTATCGACTTTAGCCTGAAGCGCTTTCGCAATCCCTCAAAGGGGAACATTCACTCATCCCAGGTATCTCAGATACCAAAAAAACTGAGCTCAGATGGGGCCCTTTCCAAGTTTATTATTATTATTATTATTATTATTATTATTATTATTATTATTATTATTATTATTATTATTATTATTATTATTATTATTATCATTATCATTATAACCGCATATATTGATAAATTAAGTGTGAAGACTATTTTCTCGATTGGTTTTAAAAAACCAGCGTATACGACCAACCTTTTCTAGTTTAGATTCTTGATTTCTCTGAGTTTGGAAATAATAATAAAGTCTTTTGATGTGATAGACAACTTGCTTGTATTTATTCGTCCGATATGATGAAATTACATCACCCGGCTACAGTCGTCGATGTCCCCAATAAACTAGCAACTCTCAATTGATAAGGTTCGAAGTCGGTTTGGTAACTCAGTCACGATAGAATGCAAGTATTAAGTATGAAGTATGAAGTTCTCAAGTCACTGGAATACGGCTATATCATGAATCACCTGAATGGCCTTTCTGAGTTATTCCTGGGGCAATTTGTTGAAACTTTCCAACCTGTGCTGAATAGAATATCATCCAGCTTATCTCTACAACTGGTTTTCTTGCTATCCGCAGTTATGAATGGTATTTTCATAGTATGTGCTCATAGTTTTTTTCAACGGTTAAACTATTTTAGCTTCAACCGTACAAATGTCATATTATTATAATTTTTAACCGACTTCAAAAAAGGAGGAGGTTCTTAATTCTACTGTATTTTTGGTGAATTTTTATTTTAAAAAAATCACTAAAAGAGAGGTATCGATGGTGAGACTTTATATATATATATATATATATATATATATATATATATATATATATATATATATATATATATATATATATATATATATATATATATATGTCCAACCGATAACTCAAAAGGTAATTAACCGATTTTGATGAAACTCGGCAAGTGCCTTTCTTTTATTAATAGCTTGGATGAGTTCGTTAGCCAGGAAAATCGGACAAGGTTTTCCGGCAACATTTTAAGTTTTCTTTCGAAAAAAATTACGAGGCTATTTCGATGAAATTTGGTGGACATATTTCTTTGGGAAAGACATAACTACGTACCAAAATTCAGCTTTTTATTGACAATGGTAAAAACTGGTTTATAGGTATATGAGATCTAGTATGGCAATGGAACATTTGATATCATTGCGCAGGTCAGTTACGCGCTGTAATTGACGTTTATCGTATATTATTAGATCGGTTATCTGTTTTCAATTTCAGTTGACACATTATTTGTGTTATTTGGGAATTTCAATATACAAGTGCAAATTATTCCTTTACGACTTTATTAATGTTAGTGGGTGGACTAAACAGTGTTTGTGATGTTTCTCAACAGATATAAAAGTTCGAAGTTTTACAAAAAGGGCTGATATGCAACAGGTTAGTTATTTTCTCTCTGATGCTTTGGCGGTAGTTTTAGTTAAGTTTATGGTTTAACGGTTCATAATTTTTAGCTAGTTTTCGTACAAAAAGTTCGTCAATGAGGAGACCACGAGTTTAGAATTTTAAAAAGATTTCTTCAAATGAGCGCAAACTAGGCCCTCTAGAATCCATATCCGGGTTTATCTGTGACGCATTTCTACGGTAAAGCTCAATATAATTATTATTATACAAGAAACGAGAAAAAATTGTATAAGTTAATTATAGGGTGTCTTCAGCTGCATCTTATAAAATTGTTTTGACAATTACAGGCTACAATTTTTTTCGAACACCATTATTTTATTGCATTTTTTATCGTAATATGTTTGTAAAAAAACCGAGACGCAGTAAGTGCGTTTTGGTAGCAAATTTTCATTAAATGCTCCAAATTTCAATAACTCAATTTGCTATTAACCTAAGGTTTGTTTCTGGGAAACAAACATTTAACGTTTATTGTCGGAAAATTTTAGTACATTTTCAAACAATAAGTTATTTTGGTAAAGTATGGCACATTGTTTCTACTATATAGGTTAACACCGGTAACCAAATTATGACCGCTTGCATTAAAAAGACATAAAATTTTTATGTTTTGCCAGGAATGGAACAAATTCGGAAGTCGCTTCTAAAAGCATCATAAAATTTCCGTTATTTGTACAGCCAAATTTATCCGTCTTGCCACAGAACAAATGACCACTCGTAGCTAGAGATTTTATAGCCACAACTCCAAGAAACACATTGCACCAATATAATCTTTCATTTTCTAACCGCTCAAATAATTTGAAATCAATTCCAGATTCGGCTTGTCTTCCGTCTTTTCGTTTTTAAACCACCATTTCTGTGTCCTAAACTAGTTTCATGTACATGAAGTCTTTCATATGCATGTTTCAAATCGCTAAAGATTTGACCCTAAGCAAGTGGACTTTTTCCGCTATCAAAAAGATGACATGGTTTGCAAAACAACATGAAGAACATCCCAACTACTCCCGAGTCGCGACGGACATGTGACATGCTGGCCGGAGAACACGAACGCCCCGCGTCTTGTTATGTTATCAACCAAACAGTTTTGTTTATATTTTGTTGTTAAGTAGGTAGACTAAAGCAACAAAATATTAGATAGGTAACGGTTATAAAAGGCGCCCAAAGTTGAGCGCGAGGGGCAGTTTGCGCCGCCCTTCGCAGCCTGCCGCCCCGGGCCATGGATCCCATGTCGTCACTGTGCACACCAAATAACATAATGTATGACTTTTTTTCATGAGAGAAACTCATATTATTTCAAATAAATGGCTGACACAAACGAAATACGAACAAAAAAAAGTGATCATATTTGATAGAAAGACATCATTGTTTTTTCAAGCATTCTAGATACATGGACCTTTAGTTCTGTGTTTCGTTGCTTATTTGTGAAGACCCTGTGGTCTTTACAGACATCTTACTATTCTTATACCAATAATGTTTAGAAATTGTAATATCGACGTTATTTTTGGCCTAGGAAGACAATTCATTATGAACCCTTATGTTTGAAATTTGTAGTTTCAACAGAAAATGCTAGAACATTTCTATTTAAAAAGTCGTATTTTATGATTGACATTTATTTTGGATAACAAAGTATTGTATTTTGTTTGTCAACCAATCTGCACAATTAAGACCAAACACAGATGCCCAAGAAAACTTTCACTAAAAACCTAGAAATTCTGTTTAACACTTTTTCGGGCATAATATTTTTATTTCAAATAGATATATGTATGAGATTAGTTTAAGAACTTGACTTGGTCATTTCAGTCTTTTATTTCAAAGAAATTTCGATAAGCAAATCTAAACGATGTTGTTCACAGTGGCAATTACGGATTTGGTTACAGTCGAATGGATCTTCCTTTACAAGTTAAGGCATGTCTTATGTTCGTAATTAATAACGGCAAAACAATGAGGAATACGGACGCTTAGTGTACAGAGAAGCATTCCTGGTGGAATTTATTAATTAGAGCATCAAAACAGAACTGATAGAGAGGGGATTGAATGAGTGGGAGTAAGGGGTACGAAAGGGGAATCGATAACAACCAGGTTATGAGGGGTCGCTAGTATATTTTCGTAACGATTATTTACCACATATTTATTTATTTTAATTTCTAACGAATGACAAGTGCAGCAAAAGATCTAATAGTATCATATTTATTATTTTGATAATAATGAGAGACAATATAATTATAAATTATTAGTGCAGGGCAAAATTCGGATTTCATGAAAGAAACTAAAAGATGAAGGACAACTAAACATAAATATAACAACAATAATAGTAATAATAATACTAATAAATGCAATCTATGAGGTGCAAAGATCAACTAATCATTGATTTGGTTTTGTGCAATCAATACTGACAATAGTTGAAGAAATCTCTTAGCTGCCTGGATTGCAAAAAGGAGTTCCACACGAATGTCTTATAGGTGTGCTGAAGATCTATAAGATAGATACTTATATCGTGAGGTTCCTAGACTACATAATATCCTACCTGAAAAAACAAAATTTAGCTACGTGTACAAACAGGTGATCAACGTAACGCAGGTTCAATATATGTTGGTCGAACTGTTTTCTCTTTCACCTTGGCGTATAGGTTACTTAATTGATGGCACTATGAGCCTGATGCTTTTTGGATTTTACTACCAACGTTCGCGCCTTCTGTTGTAGATTTTCGATGTCAATAATTTTACTCCAGTCCACAAACCCAAATACACAGCAGAATGAAGAACATGCATATGTATTAGGAGCTTTAGTCAGGTTCTTGCTGTTGAGATATGCTCGAGCCACCGGCTTTACTTGCTGTGTATTAGTTCGTTATTGCTTATTGCCTCATTATTGAATACTTTACTTTTATCGCTTGCTGTGTTCCCAGGCATTTACAAGACTTCTTTACATCCATCGAGGCAATTATGCATTTCATATTGTACACCTACTTGTTTGACAACAGATGAGGTATAACAACTGTCAAGCTCCTACAGGACGTCAAAAGTTCTCTGGAGAGTCTTTCCACGATTTAAAGTAGTTGTTCTTTGTAGACGCCATCATTACCTGACGGACAGAGAACAGTATAATGAGATAAAGTTCAAGACATCAAAACAAATAAGTAGGGCATGATCTGAGCGTGTTTTGTTCCTACTGGTGTGCCTCAAGGCTCAGTAGTGGGCCCTATTATTTTACCCTTTACGTCAATGACCTTGATAAAGTATCTCCTGATGCGCATTTTACTCTATATGCGGATGATACGTCTCTAACCGTTTCTGAAAAGACAGATGATGCTTTGAGTAATAAATGTCATCATGTTTTTAATAACTTAAAGAGTTGGTTCTCTCGGTGTATGATATATTTTAATTCGTCGAAGACAGAGATGGTTAGATTTCATCCGAGTCAGAAGGAAGTTGATATACTTAGTGTGGGTGTGGACAATACTTATCTAACGTATGTCAATAACTACAAGTTCCTTGGAGTACATGTTGATGAACATCTCAACTGTAAGTTGCACTGTACGACATTGGTTTCAAGGCTTGCATCTCTTAATTTTTTATTTATAAATATAAGAAATGTGTTGACTGAAAAGCAACTAATATATTTATACTACAGTCATATTGATGCCTTGCTGCATGATGTCTTTATCGCTCAAAAAAGAATAATACGCTGTATTTTCAACATAAGAAAGATGACGTCATGTAGGGTCTACTTTTCTAGTCATAAAATTTCAACTGTGATATGTTTATCTATTTTAGAGTTGTGTTTATATGTTTTAAAAATGGTGATAAATTTAGACTAAACAGTGATGTTTATACCTTTAGTACCAGACAGGCTTGTAACTTTTGTGTTCCGTATGCTAGAACTAAGATGATAAAAGACTCTGTAAACTGTATTGGTTTAAAAATATTTAATCATCTTCCTAATAATTTAAAAAATATCCAAAATATTAAGGTGTTTAAAAGTCAAGTTTCTTCTTTTCTATCAGACCAGTGTTTTTATACCTTAAATGAATATTTTAATGTTGTGAAAAATTAATTATTGTAAAAGGCTGATAAATCCAATGTAGCTTGTATGCTGTCAAAATGGATAATAAAGGTATTATTATTATTATTATTGTCCCAATACAGAAGATGATTTAGTCTCATTTGCTTGCTGCCATTGGTTTTTATTCCAAAAGCATATCTGGTGAAGTTCAGACGGTTCGTTGTGGATTCAGTTTGAGACGGAACCACAATGGACTTAGCAAGTCACCTTAAAATATACCTCTCCTAATTGGTATACTGGTTACAATTTTCATCGACAGGTGTTTACTTCCAAACTACAGCGTGCCATATGGGACAACTAATTAAACCCCGTTACAATTAAAGGAAAGTAAAATGCAAACTCAATATCGGACTGATCAAGACAAACTGCAATCCTAGATGCAAAAGCGTATCCATGGGCGACAACTAAATGAGACCTCCCAGAGCAAAATCGACAAATCGGCGTCAAACTACCTGTTGGTGTTAGGATGGAGGTTTCAAAGACAGCAGGTTTTTTTGCCATAGAAGATCAGGCCAACAAGAAAATACTTGAATTATATAGTTGGAGGTGTTTCTGTCCAAGATAACAAATACAGATTTGGGTGTCAATCATCGGAGACTATCCAACACGCTACTGGATGATGTCAAGCGTTTGCTAGAGATGCAGGGTGTACTAGGATCTGACCGTGCTTACAGACCAAGAAGTCTTCCACAATAGGCCAGATATAAAAATAGTGTATAAGTTGCGCAAAAAAGTGATGTTGATTAACATGGACATCCAAATACTAATAATTTGGAGATAAGGTACAGGGAGAGAATCATCAAGTACAAAGACATCGAGATACAAGTAAATAGGCAGTGGAGGTCAGATAGTGTCTGAGTGATCCCGATAATAATGTAGTCAACTACGGTGGTTGTTAAGAATATTCTAGACAACATTAAGTAACTGGGCCTTAGACAGCACATTTACGGGACTATGCAGGAACCGATAATCCTGCCCACATTAAATTCAGTTTCCTTGTATCCGCAACACTTGATTTTTCAAAACTAATTCCGTTAGAATAAATATAATAAAATGCAGCCCTCGTAAAGCGTGCAACACTACAACCACAGCATAGTCCATAACCATCTACTCCACAGCTACCGCCAACAATGTAATTGTTTCCTTTATTAGACCAAGTTAGCTACCAAATTTGCAACTACCGCTCGTTTGCTTTAAGCCACTCTATAATACTTGTCAGATGAAACAAGCACCCAACGATCAGAATCAGTACACTGCATGTAATGCTGGAAAAACTGCAACGTCACCGACAAGTTTAAAGTCCGATTACATCATAAATAACACATATACACTTTACTTTATAAAAATTAAGATCTCAAAAGATATAAACTCGTAGGAGACCCTAAACTATATATCTTAGCGAATTTTTCTTGAACAAAATTTGCTTATAGAGGTATCGATGGTGAAACTTTGCAAAAATTTTCAAATAAGCGAGAGTTTGGACCCCTAGGACATATATATATATATATATATATATATATATATATATATATATATATATATATATATATATATATATATATATATATATAAAACATTTTTGTACCGAAATCTAAATAACCGTGTCATTTGCAACAATGGGCCGGTTCATTGGTGTGCTCGAAGTCCTGATATAACACCCATGGATTTTTATTTTTGGGGTACTCTGAAAAATGATGTGTATAAATTCGATCCACCACAAAATATCAATGAATTACGAAACAGAATCACGGAATCAATAAATCATATTAACCAAAACACCCTCACCAGAGTTTGCAGGCATGTTTCAAAAAGGTGTATAAAGTGCATTGAACAAAACGGTGGCCAGATTGAACAATTTTCTATTTAGTGTATTTTTAAGTTCCTATTTTATTATTTTTTGAGTTCCGTTTCTAATTGTGTTGCTTTGTGGGGTGTAAGTTTCTATTTGTTATTGCCGGGTTTCGTTACTAAACTGTTTCACATAATAATACCTATCATTATTACCTAATTAAGTATATTAAATTAAATCACAATATTTTTTTATCGTGACTCATTACAGAAAATTATGTTAAAAGTAGAAGTCTATTGTTAAGACTCCATGGCTTACTGCTTTTTGAACACTTTTTTTTGTCTAGTATTGGATTTCATAGCCTTCTATCCCCAAAACGGTTTTTCTCAAAATTGTCAGTACAATTACAAGATTTTTTAAGCATGTTGTACATCATTGGAAAGCTCTTTTCACAGGCGAGCAAAAAATCCAATATGGCTGCCATAATAAAAACAAAGTTGATACCTGTAGCTCAAAAAAAAGACAATCCAAAGTTGAGAATAGCACAAAGAGGTTACTCTGTAAAAAGTGTCATGATAATGTGCAAGTCTTAGACATGTCAGATCAACGCCTATTTAGATATTGAAGAAAAAATAAATCGACAAATTTTTGTTTTTAAAATAACTCGAAAACGAAAAGAGGTAGGGCAAAATGCAAGCCATATTTGGAATGTGCATGAAATTCTACAAAACATTGCTAATTTAACCATCTCCCTATCTCTAATAATAACGGAGATAGCAATACATTCCCATCCAATTTGGGTACACTGTATATCTAAACAATCTAATATTTCGAGACGTCATGAACAACGGGGTTTTTAATCTTTTTCGGTGCTGTTTGAATATCTTCTCCCTGAAAATACATCATCACCAGAAATTTATATAACAAAGCTGCTTTTTGCATTTCGTCCTCTGATGAAAGTGCGAATCGTTAGCGTTTAGTTTTAGAAGCACTTAACATATATTTGGAAGGAGCATTAAATTCTACAAAACAGTGCTAATTTAATAGTCTATATATATATATATATATATATATATATATATATATATATATATATATATATATATATATATATATATATATATATAGTGTGTCCCATGTAAGATGGAAACACCCCTGTAACTTTTGTATTTATAATTTAATTTTGATGAGTAAAAGATCAGCAGATATAAGATGAAAAACACTATAAACGCCTTAAAAAATGGTTCTCGATGTTACATGACCAAGGCTTACTAATGCAGTTTTTTGTCAAAAATAGGAAAAGGGGTAAGCGTCACGTTTAGAAAATAGGTACACCACTGCATTCGGCACCTGTTAGATTAGATACATACCAAATTTCATCAAAAAAGAAAAATTATTAACCATTTCATATTTGTGTGAGATCCTGTGAAAATTATTTCCTATCCCATTCGATCACGGCCTACCAAAACTATTTTCATAATTCACAGCATTTATACATAATTTTTCTTCAAGTTTTGAGATGTTGTTGTTGACTTTCACATATCGTCATAATTATCATTCTTTCATGAAATTTGGTGGGTAACAGTTTTGAAGAATGACCAATCCAGTTTGTGAATAAACAGTTTATTCATCCATCTGATGACGCTAACTTTGTTTGCGATGAATTGGGCTCTCCAAATTTTATTTATCTGTGCTCATCATAGATTCCAAAGTTCATTCACTTAATACTGAAGAATACTTTAAGAAGAGGCTAAAAAGATCAAGAAACCAGAAACGGTTTGCCAGGGTCCTTCTAATAGCACCTACGTATAAAATAATATCGAAAGAGTGCCGACAAAATTTTAGCATTTTTGAAATAGTCTGAAATTTTACCATAGATACAAAAAGCTGTAACTTTGGAAACAAGTCAACTAGTTCTTACGTTTCTTAGTATGAATTAAATTTTTTGTGATGGTAATTTATAGTATTTAGGATAGTATATTTAACCCCAGACAGGTTTCACTCCAATTAGAGCTCGTCAGTACGGCATACTAATTGCAGCGAAAATACATCTATACAGTAATACGGCTATGGTAGCCAGAATTCCATAACTAAGCGAGAGACGAGCTCTAATTAGGGCGCAACCGGTCTGCGGTTCTAATTGTGGTGAGAATGCATCTAGCCTTACATACTTTGTCCCTACATCGGGGTAGAAATGGGCCAGGGCTGATAATTTATAAAATTGTTAATTGGTTGTATACAGTCTCTATTTTTTAATATTCTCTGTTATTTGGAGCTGCCGTGACAACATACTACTTGGTTCCGCAACGAGATGGCGGCACGTGTTTCGTGTCTTACATCTAACTTAGTTTTGGAAGGCTGGCTACCATAGCCGCATTACTTCATAGATGTATTTTCGCTGCAATTAGTATACCGTACTGACGATCTCTAATAAGAGCGAAACCGGTCTGCGGTTCTAATTGTTGTGAGAATGCATCTAGCCTTACATATTTTATCTACTATAATACCCATACACCCAAAATAGTTGTGCTTTGCTTCACACGTAAAGTGGATAAAATTCTCTTAAAAATTCCAAATATTTTGCAGCTTGCTTTTTCTAATGATAAATACGATTATAGTTAATAATGAGCAAAACCAAAAATATAGTTTAGATGCCAAATGTATTACAACCGTTTTATGTATTTCTATTAAATCATCCAGTACAATCGTAACGTTAAAAGCGCATTTAAAACATCTAGCTAAATAACAGCAAGTAGGTACCTGTGACTTATTTACCGTTCTGTTTTTAGGAAGCATATTAAAAAGTTTGTTGGTGAAAAGTCTTTGGCAAGTTTTCACTGGCTTTCAATTTGTGTGCTACTTTGTCAAGTTTGCTGTTCGAATTCTACAGAACGCGACGGAAATAAGAGATGATAATCTTGAAGTTTCCTTGAAAAGTTACACTTATGTTTATCTTTATCAACTTGCAAGACTGGAGGAGGTCTAAATGAGAAATTTGCAGCCTAATTATAATTTTACTCAAGCTATTAAGGGGATCTGTTTATAGTAGCAACCATGCTGCTCTTATAAAAAGACCCTTTCGCTTTTTTGTATACTTTTAAAGGCACAATCATGTCATAGTATGATTTTATATACAGAATAGGTCAACAAAAAGCCGCATATTATTTCTAAAATTTAAGAAGTTTGAAATAGTTACCAAAACCCGCCGACTTTATTTTCTAACATTCATCTCATATTATTGGTAACTTATGTAAGACTAGATGCATTCTCGCAACAATTAGAACCGTAGACCGGTTTCGCTCTCATTAGAGCTCTTCAGTACGGCATACTAATTGTAGCAAAAATGCACCAAAAATAACACGGCTATTGTATAGCCAGTCTTAAAACACTAAGTGAGTGGTGAACGTGTCCCCACCTAGTTCGGAACCAAGCACTATGTTGTCACGCCCGCTCCAAAAAACACAGTGTTAAAAATAGAGACAGTATACAACTAACTAACAATTTAAAAATTGTTAGCCCTGGCCCATTTCTACCCCAATATAGGGACAAAGTATGTAAGACTGGGCCAGGGCTAATAATTTTTAAATTGTTAGTTAGTTGTATACTGTCTCTATTTTTAACACTGTGTTATTTGGAGCGGGCGTGACAACATAGTGCTTGGTTCCGAACTAGGTGGCGACACGTTCACCACTCACTTAGTGTTTTAAGACTGGCTATACAATAGCCGTGTTATTTTTGGTGCATTTTTGCTACAATTAGTATGCCGTACTGAAGAGCTCTAATGAGAGCGAAACCGGTCTACGGTTCTAATTGTTGCGAGAATGCATCTAGTCTTACATACTTTGTCCCTATATTGGGGTAGAAATGGGCCAGGGCTAACAATTTTTAAATTGTTAGTTAGTTGTATACTGTCTCTATTTTTAACACTGTGTTATTTGGAGCGGGCGTGACAACATAGTGCTTGGTTCCGAACTAGGTGGCGACACGTTCACCACTCACTTAGTGTTTTATTGGTAACTTACCTTTCACTCACCACTATAAAGAGCACGACTCGAGTAATACGTCATCAAAACCATTTAGTTCCTTTTACAACGATACTCCACTTATGTGATTGTTTGTACAGAGCGGCCAGTGGTATTTTTAGGTAACAAACAAAATTGCATGAATGCCTGCTTTACGTTTACAAGGTAATTTTTGACACTTTTTAATAATTTAGTAGGTGGTAGTGGAGTTTTTCTTTATGTGATAGTAAATGATTTTTTCACGCCCGAGGAGGTACCACCCCTTACATCAAGGGGCCGGTGAAGTCCCAATGGACGTTTACAGTTCTGGTGTATGAGTTAGTTTCCCTTATAAACAAAAATGATGATGGCTCCTCCTTGTAAAAATGATTCCGGAGATAAAATACCCCTCCATTCGGATCTCCGGGAGAGGGGTGTGCAGGGGGCGCCGGATTCAAGATTTAGCATATCCTTATCGAATATATGTGGCCTAAATTCTAACCTGAACTCCGTCTACCATTTCCTCCAGGCTAATAGGCACCAACTCCTTTTCCCCACCGAAACCAAAATCAGTGCCAAGGCAGCCACTAATCACCTTAATTTCCCGGGGTATGAGCTCCCTACTCCCTTTAGATTGCATGGAGGTATGTGCGCATACGGCCGTAGCAATCTACGCTGCACCAGACTCCCCAATTTAGAAGCTGGAAGACAATACATACTTTGGATGAAACTCTCTTAGGGCTGCAACTAAATTCATCGATTGCATTTACCGATCACCTTTTGACAACAACTTCGACGTGCTTTCTGAAAAAAACGATCATCTGATTTCTGAATGTCCTTCCTCCGAGGTCACTATTCTTGGTGACTTCAATATTCATAATAAGTGGCTTGGATTTTCAAAAACCGATTCACAAGGGAGAACAGCGGAGGCCTTTGCAGTCAGCAATTATTTAGTCAATATGGTCCAGCAACCTACTTACTTTCCTCGCATCCCAACACACAGCTCAAGTCCCTTGGATCTCCTTCTTACTACAAATCCTGACTGCTATAGGATATCAGTCACCGCCCTCCTGGGTCGCTCAGAACACGACATGGTCATTGCCTCCTGTGCAATGCAACCCGAGGTCACAAAGTCATCACATCCAAACGATACGTGTTTGGCACTACAACTCCGCGAACTGAGACGAAATGCGAGATTACTTTTCCTCATTTCCATGGGCATCTGTCTGCTTCTCTCATCCTGACCCCTCTGATATCTCACAAAACGTCGCCCAAATTATCCAAGCTGGCATGGATTTATTTATTCCACGTACACAGAAAACCTCTGCAGTCACTCAAAAGTCCTGGTTCTCTAAATCCTGTGACAAGGCCAGACTTGAAAAGGTCAAAGCTCACAAAAAGCTTCTACACAATCCCAGTCAAGCAAACCGTCAAGCATTTAACGACGCAAGAAACCGCTATGTCCACATTCTTTCTGAGGCAAAAAACTCGTTTAATAACCACATCAAAAACAAATTCCTCTTAAGCTCCAGCGGCAGCAAACCGTTCTGGATTCTTGCTAAAACTATTGGGAATAATTTCTGCAAGAGCACGTTCCCACCTCTTGTCTCAGGGGATGAAATTGTTTCTACCGCCCTGGACAAGGTTGAACTTTTGGCCTCGTTGTTCGCTGGCAATTCTACTCTCAGCCCACCTCCAAATGTTCAACCACCAACAGTCCCCAATGTCGCGCATACAATGACGGATATCATTTTCCAAATTAAAAATGTACGAAAGATGCTCTTTTCTCTTAATACCAGGAAACCCTCTGGCCTTGACGAGATACCAGCAATTGTTCTAAACACATGCGCACCAGAACTTGCTCCTGTCCTGACCTGATCCAAAGCACTTCCTAGCAACCACATGCCAATTTCTCTCCTTTCAGTCGTGTCTAAAGTGATGGAAAAGTATACAAACACAGAATTACTAAAATTTCTTGAAAAACGCAGTCTAATCCACGACAGGCAGTATGGATTTCGTCAGCGCAGATCAACTGCCGACCCCCTTTCCTTTGTCACCCATTCTTGGAACAAGTCTATGGAAATACACGGTGAATCCCAGATTGTCGCTCTACACATATCCAAAGCATTCAACCAGAGGTGGCACGCAGCGCTGCTTAATAAAGTTCCGACCTATGGCCTACCACCAAAACTCTGTACCTAGACAGCGAATTTCCTCTCCAACTGGAGTATTTCTGTTATCGTGGATGGCCATTCCTCTAAAATGTATCCAATTAATGCAGGAGTCCCTCAAGGTTCAGCTTTAGCCCCTACTTTGTTTCTTCTCCACATCAATGACCTCCTCTCTAGCACATCCAACCCAGTTCACAGTTACGCAGACGACAGAAACCTCCACTCAAATACTCAAATATACAATATTTTAAGCGTGCCTCTTTAGCCCGATTAGATGAGGATCGCAGACTCATGGAGGGTTCTGTCTCTGTGGATCTCCAAAAAATATTAGACTGGGAAAGTAGAAATCTTGTAGAATTAAACTCCACCAAATCTTAGTCTTGCTTTCTATCTCATATGAGATACACCAGCCCTAGACCCATCACAATGAACAACCAAGTTATTCAAAGTAATGAGTCCTTTTCACTTGTTGGCATTTCTGTGGATCGATATCTCAATTGGCACCAACATGTCACATCAATTGCAGAAGCGGCTGCTAAGAAATTAGGTTTCCTCTTCCGGCCTCGCAAATACTTTTCACATGCCAAACCTTGAATATTGCTCCCACGTCTAGGGTGCCGCTACCGCTTCTACACTCGCTATCCTGGACTCTATTCAGAAGAGAGATATACGTCTAATCTGTGACCCAACCCCCACCCAAACGCTGCCATCCCTTGCCCACCGACGTGCCGTTGGTGACCTCCCTCTATATTTTATAGATATCTGCACGGGCACTGCTCAGATGAGCTTTCTTCACTTGCTGCCCCCAGCAGATCTACCAGGGGAACAGAGCGAATGCACCCTTTAACTGTCCAGGTCACAAGACATAGAACATCTAGTTATGTCCGCTCTTTTATCCCGAGGTCTTCCAAGTTGTGAAATTCCTTGCCGGCACTTGTTTTTCCTTCTCCTCCAAACCTCCAGACCTTCAAGTCCAGAATTAACAAGTTGCCTCTTTCCTCCTTATCGACACCCACGGTACGATAGGATTTAGGCTGTGAACCCTCGTGGTGTGTTGTTGAAACAAAAAAATAAAATAAAAATAATATGTAATGTACATTGATATAATTTTATTAACACTTATAAGTACTTTTAGAGTTATTTAACGACATTCGTTAGTATTGCGTTGACGCAAATCTCATTACCAAATGGGTTGAGTGCCATAACTTTAGTGGCCACACCAAAAGGAATCCAACTGGTATAAATATGGAGATGGCGGAGGTTAGTCAGTGACTTTTCTTTTTTCAATACTGCGGGGTAACTTGTTATCAAAATATTTACAAACTAGTCGGCCGTAATGTGGATGCGCTCTGTCTTGTGAAAATTACAATTGATCTTCATCCCAGCGATCACTATTACCTATCATATCCTTTCCCAATGGGTCGATGTTATTTTCATGAGATTCTAAATACGTCTCTGCAATTTCATTTAAAAAAGAACAAACAATACGACCAGCAAGTAATCGAGCCCAAACATTTGACTTTTTTGGGTATTAGATATGTACTTGATCAAATAAATTTTGATAAAATTCTGACCAATGTCTACAATTGTGGCGTTTTGCATAGCTACTGAGAATGGAAGACGATTCATCCTAAATGCAAATAGTCCATGCTAAGTTTAGAAATTTGGCTTGTTTACTCTTACTTCACAAATTTGCAAACGATGGTCAAAGTCACTGTTATTAAGCTCTCGTAGTAAACGAATGTTGTAAGGATGGAATTCGTTGTGTTTAAAGATTCGTGGGACGCTTCCCCGACTTACCCAAAATTATTTAGCTAGTTTTCTTTTATTGGGGCTCAAAATCCCTTAGCTAGCTTTCTTATATCGGGGTTTGACTCTGTCACAACGTGTTCCAAACCCGCTAATTGTGTCCCTTCATTTTGACAGACTTTTCCCAAGATTTTGATGTACGCTCTAAATCATATTTCCGTGGAACATGTTCGTCTGGATATGGTTAACAGCTCAGCACTTCTGTTGATTATATTTCCTTGACCTCTTAAAATTAGCTTCAAAATGGGAGCCAAAACGTGGAGTGTCAACAATTTTTGGGACGGGGTTCAACCCGAGATCCAAGTTTTTCTCACATTTATAATCGTGGATTACTTTCGGATTTTTTTGAATATCTTAAAGCTGTGATCTAGAGATAATTTTTTTTCAGAAAATTTGCTAAAAAACAGTGACAAATTGAGAAAAAATTAGCTTAAAGTTGTAGGCTGTGCAGTTTTTTTACAAATTATCTCCAAAAGTCATAGACTTAAAATTTTACGTTGCTATTTAGATCGATGAATGAACCTTGTGATACAATAAAATTGCTACAAAATGCAGATTCTGCAAGATACACGTGTGGGTAGTTATAAGTTAATTCAAACTGCAAGTTAGCAAGTAGTCAGTGAGGCGCCTGATGTTTGATAAATTCTCTCTCCGTTCTTCATTACTAGTCAGTTACTTTTCTTAAATATCTCCAGATGACCTCTACTATACGTCTGACATTGGCATCGGATTACAATAAAGTCAAAACAAATATTTCAAACACTCCCACACACTCATCATGTGTACTCGGTTTCTCACGATTCGCACATCACGTGCAATATTGTGTAGGAAGCACTTTCCATTCATGCCTTCGTGGTTGGAGCTTTACGAATATGCATTTGTAATAAATATATGGTTTACAAGCATTTTTATTTTATTTTAACGTAATACAGTAATTGTTACTGATAATATTGCAGCTGCGGTTAAAATTCCTCTATAAGAATGAAAATAGCAGGTTATGCTAATTTTGTAATCTGTATATTTACTCTTAGACTTCTGCAACTCTAGCAAAAAAACCGCAAGAGTATATGTATTGAATTTACTATATTAAACCTGGCTGGAAGTCTGTTTGGCCCCTATTGTCCAGCTATTTCTATCAGTGGTCTTGTCCTGAAACTATCTCTATATTTTTCACAATGACTAACCTCCAAGCCTTCTAAAAGATTATTTTCACAAATACGTTTTAGTAGGTATGTATAATTTGAAAAGATGACACAAAAACTGAAAATCTTTTTTTTATAAAAGGGAAAAAATTATTTTCTGATGTTAAAATGATTCAATAGGTTGAAGTCAAAACATGTCAAAAAATCATTGCGAAATATTGGTTTATTTCCTAAAAATAGCAAATTTTGTATTTTGACAATTTGCCAAAACAACATTTTAGTTGAGAAAAAATCACTCAGTGTATCAACTTGGTGTTAAATAAGTATTCAGACAAACACAAATCACGGTCGTACATTGTTTTTATCAACAATACAAATTTCTTCCGTTTGGTGCTGATTTTTGGGAGTACCGTGTTCAAAAGTTAGTAACCTGTAAAATACGATGATATCTTATTCGTTACTATAACACACTTGCTGCGATCGTGTTTTCCAATTTCGATCTTAATTAAGTCTATACCTTATTCGTTACCATAACGCACTTTCTACGTCAGTATTTCTTTTAAAGTAGGTACTGATATCTTATTCATTACCGCAACACATTTGCTGCGTCAACATTTCTTTTATAGTACCTATTAATATCTTATTCGTTTTCGCAACACACTTGCTGCTTCCCTATTAGCGACTTTTTATTTTAAAAAATTTCATGGTGAGACTTTGCAAAAATGTTTTAAAATGAGCGCGATTTTAGGAATTCATGGTGAGACTTAGCAAAAATTTTTTCAAATGAGCGCGAATTAGGACCCCTGGAACCCATATCCGGGGTCAGTTTCAATTTTTATATGTTTATATATATATATATATATATATATATATATATATATATATATATATATATATATATATATATATATATATATATATATATATATATATATATATAAATTCAAAATACATATATATAAATTCAAAAGTCGGGGTCTCCTCATTGGTGAATTTTTTATACGAAAATTCACTAAAAATAGAAAACAAAGATAATGTTAGCAGAATCAACGCGCTTCAAAAAATAAACGGCTCCAGAAACCTCTGTTTGTCTACTATTTGAACCACGAATCACGAAAGCTCTAGATTACATTTTTTAAGAAGCCAATTTGCGACAAACATTTTCGACAAAAACTACTTAAAAAAAATTCTAAGCAACGCAAAAGACAGGGTAGTACCACTAAAATGTCGAGGATCTATGAAATAAGTTTTAAGGGTTGTAATCCGAAATACGTGGGGCAAACCAAAAGATCTATTAAAATTAGATATAAGGAACATTCAGCACAACTGAGATACGGTACTGTAGAGAGATCATGCGTTGCCGAGCATATTTGGGATAATAATCACCACGTAGATAAAGAAAACCTAAAATTAATTTAAAACATTAGACAACCGGGACAGCTAAACGCTTTCGAAAGTTTATATATATATATATATATATATATATATATATATATATATATATATATATATATATATATATATATATATATATATATATATATATATATATATATATAACAAAAATTGGATGAATTCAGCATCTCCGCCTATGTATAGTATATTGATCAAGCACCTTACAGAGATTTCCGACAAAAGGTGTACTTAAGGAAAACGTCATTCGGATGGGGGGATTTTCCGATAAACAAGTAGTGAAAATTTGTTTGTTTGAACCACCCTCAGGCGTCGAGGGGCGATTTTCTGCAGGGAATATACACACAGTTGTATCGTCAAACGTATAAAATTTTTGATCCTTTAATGACAGTAACTTTATTAGTAAAGCTACCGTCAGATTTTTTTTAAATCTCTGCCGTGCTGATTTGGGTTCTGCAGGTGTTCTTAAAAACGTGAAAAGTTTTGTCTCCCCATGCACGACGCTAAAAGTCTATCAATACTCTAAAAATTGGATGGAATATTTCATAAAAGCTCGCTCAATGTGTAAATCACATTTCGTGCCCTATCTACCCCAAGGCTACAGGCTGGTTTCCTGTATGAAAGTGCAACGATGCACAGTTAATTTAAAATGTATCATAGTGGAAACAAATTACTGTAGGTGTACTGACACAACACAAAAGAAAACGGGAAAATTTAATCTGGCATTCATTTTAATGCAAGCCCCGAATTGTTGGTAAATAATATGAACTGAGAATGCAAACAAAAAAGCAGAATAACCCGCTGAATCGGTTGCATTGCTAAAACTGATTCAAAACCACAGCTCTCATGAAAAAGCAGAGTTATTATTATTTATTGCTCGTGGTTTTAAAAATTCATCTATATGCGCAAAAAAGAAGAACAACTGAAAATGGATCCGTACCCTTTATAAAACCTTGGATTTCTTTCTAAATGTCTCTTTAGGTGCTATGGAGTGAATTGTCTATAAATATCAACAAACTAAATTTAACATGCGTGGGTGTTAGAATAAGGGATGGCATTGAAAGTTTATCTATCAGCCATAGACTAGATTTAACAAAAATAAGTTGACACGGGCGCCATGATATGCTTATGAAATAAGGTACGTTGGGCTGTGTAAAATAAAACGCTAGTAGAACGCACTTACTGCTGCGTCCAGCCTTTAACAGTTTAAAACAATCTCGAGATAGCATTTTTGCAACAAGGTGATTAATATATATATATATATATATATATATATATATATATATATATATATATATATATATATATACACAGTGAGGACCTAAAGTCCGTCCCCCCCTCTAATTTCTGAACCGTCCAGTATATTGTGATGAAATTTGGAACGATAATATATGAGCAAGGTCTGCATTTTTTGACATATAAATGACAGCTTTAGATGTCAAGGTGACAGCTGCGCGCACTTTTGGAATATTTTTTAAAATAGAAATGGGGTCGAGTGATACCTCATTTTGAAGGTCTTTTTATGCTCAGAACATTCTCCAGTTTAAAAAACATTTGGTTCAGTATTTCCAAATAATAATCAATAATATGGGTTTCTGCGTTATGACTACCCTTGTTTATAACACACTTTTTTTCAAAAAAGATTACTACTATTCATCAGTAGCAAATTATGCACACATTTGCATGTTGTTTGGAGAACCACAGAGGCTATTTAGTTCATCTGTGGTTTCTCCATTTTCTACACTTTTTTACCTATTACATGTCATTATTGATTGTTCCTGTCATACTGTTTTTTAATATCTCGATTTAGTGTTGACAGAAAGTATTAGTTTGAAATTTTTTAACATGGCTCGTTCTTTACAAGATAAATTTGAAGCGGTTATTATTTTTGGCGAAGCTAAGCGAAATTACCATGATGCTGTTCGTATGTTCAATGTACGCTATCCGAAACGCCAAATATGCAGAAAATTTTTACGAAAACTAATTTCAAGAAATGGGTACGGTGAAAGACTCTCCAAGGTCTTGGAGGCTAAAATTGTGGAAGCTGTAAAAGTCCAGGTCTTAGCTGAAGGGATTGTATATCCCCAACAGCCAACGAAGCACGTTGCTGAGGCATGTAATATTTCGCGTATTTCTGTTAAAAGAATTTTGAAAAGCCATAAGTTTCACCCATATAAAATGAAAATTATACACAAAATAACAGAAGACGATCCTGATAGACGACTCGAATTTTGCGAAAATATGTCAGGAAGAATCGTAGGGAATCATAACTACTTGCGGAATATATGTTTCAGTGACGAGAGTACCTTTTTTTACATGGGAATGTTACTACCCAAAACTGTAGGTACTAGAGTGACGAAAACCCCCATGTTTTCCGGGAGGGACACACACAGTTCCCGCAGAAAATAAATGTTTGGGCGGGCATTTTGGGTAATCACATCATAGGTCCCATTTTTGAGGAAGAATATCTTAATGGCCCCAGATATCTGGATATGTTGCAAAATACAATTACTCCATTTATTGATGATGTTGTTGCCCAAAACCCACAGGAATTTCAAGAGGTTATATTTCAACAAGACGGAGCCCCACCTGACTATTTTAGACAAGTCAGAAATTACCTGGATGAGAGTTATGAAAATAGGTGGATTGGTAGTCGAGGTTCTACGGAATGGCCAGCTCGATCCCCAGACCTCGCGCCTCTAGAATTTTTCTCTGGGGATACGTTAAATCTGAGGTTTATAAAATGGCTCCCGGCTCATTAGATGAACTTAGACAACGAATTACAATTACAGATGTTTGTTCAAGAATAACGCCACAGACGCTTCATAATGTCAGAGAAGAATTTACCCGTAGAATATTTATTTGTCAGGAGGTCCATGGTGGTCATTTTCAACATCTGTTGAAGTAACCACATCAACAGTTTGTGCCTTTAGATGTTATTTGAGTTGTTTTTCAATTTTCCCAATTAGGGTTAATTAGTTGTTATTTGTTTACTGTTAAATTGTGTTTTATTTTGAAACATAAATAATTTACAATAATCTATGTGTACTTTACTGGGGAAACAGGAACAATCAATAATGACATCTAATAGGTAAAAAATTGTGTTATAAACAAGGGTAGTCATAACGTAGAAACCGATATTATTGATTCTTATTTGAAAAATACCGAACCAAATGTTTTTAAAACTGGAGAATGTTCTGAACATAAAAATACCTTCAAAATGAGGTATCACTCGACCCCCGTTTCCATTTAAAAAAATATTCCGAAAGCTGTCACCTTGACATCTAAAGCTGTCAGTGATATGTCAAAAAATGCAGACCTTGCTCTTATATTATCGTTCCAAATTTCATCACAATATACCGGACGGTTCATAAATTAGAGGGGGGGGGGGGCGGACGGACTTTAGGTCCTCAGTCTATATATATATATATATATATATATATATATATATATATATATATATATATATATATATATATATATAGGGTGCTTCACGGTGAGTGGCCTATTAGACGTTTCTGGAGAACTACATGTATTTAAATTCTGAAAATTGGTATGCGCACGGTTACACCGTGTCGACACAAACTTTGTTTTTTTAAATGGAATACCCTGTATGTTATTAGCTTTTCGAATTACACGTTCAATTTAAGGGCCAATAGATGACAATATATTCGGGCTAGTTTGTACCGTTTCGGATTTATTCGCCATTTTGTAAAAGAAAATTACCATTGGAGCGCTTTAGAAAAATTCCGATATCTTTAAAGACCTGCATGATAGAAACATGCGGGTTTCACTATCCCATAGAACGTAAAAATTCTTACATACTGTTATAAACACAATACGATTTTAAGATAACTGTTATTTATAACATACATTTGAACTTGAAAATTTTCTATCATGGATAACTTGATTTTTTTAATTGAACGGTACCCATATGTCCCCAGCATCTGATTCAACGTTAAGTTCCCTATCTTTTAAGTATACATTACCTATCTCCTATACTTTCTTTTGAAAATTGATTTAAAAATACCTAGTAATTGTTAGCGGGGCGATGTAATTTTTTTGTACGTACCAAAAAAATACAGTAGAAACAAAAATATTTCACGTTCAAGTTAAAAATTATAATAAAGAAATATTATTTCTGTGTTTGAAAATTATGTATTTAAGTTATTGTAAAAAAATTTAAAAACATTTATAAGATTAACAACAGGGATATTATTCCCTCACATAATCTTATAATTCCTGGAAGAATTATTACAACACGAGTGACAAAACAACTCACACCTCCTAAACTAGTAACTCCTCAAAATGTTGCCCATTAGCACTCAAACATTTAAAATATTCGTGTCGTGACAGCGCTAGTGCCTGCCGACAGAATCTCATTCCTATCTAACTATTCAAACGCCCTTCTTACACTGATTTCTAATGCTTCGCGTGAATTGTCGGGCGTTTCATATACTTTGGTTTTTATCTTTTCCCAAAGATGGAATTCAAGCGGGGTAAGATCTGGACTTCTGCGGGCCATATCCAGGGACCGCCCTTTCCAATCAATCTATCTTCAAATAGATCGTCGAGTGTGTTAGATATTTCTCGTGTAAAGTGAACAGGAGCTCCGTCATGTTGATACCAACAAGTTCTATATTCTTTTTTTTTATTAGAGTTTTGACTTTGAGAACTGGCTCATTCAGTCACTGTCAATCTTTAAAATGAACAAGGATGCAGCTGACCTTGCTTTTCACAATGGCAAAACCTGTCTTAACAATGTTAATCTAACAAGTTCTTTAACTTTTTCTTTTATCTCTCTATACACTTTCTGTTCACTAAAAATATGTATCAAAATTAAAACTTACATAGATATCCAACCACACACATACGCGAGCGCATATACACTCATGTATACGCATTCACGTCAATAGGCTTTATACGGCCAGTACTTAACACTAGGTGCAGGACAGAAAATGCACATTATTTCTTCATGTGCACATACACACACATACATATGCATGCACACATCTACGCTACAAGTTGTCGCAGGAGAAACACTGGGACACTTTTCACACCAATGGAGCCTGTCATGGTGACTTTTTAACATACTGGGGAGGCTGCGGTCAAAAGAGGTTAACACAAGGAAAGACACAAAGGAACTTACTTTTATCTCTCTGACTATACATTAATCTGCTAAGTTTATTTAGTATCCCTTAAGAATATATATTGTATATTGCCACTAGTACAATATTTATTGGAACAGTCCAATTTTCAGAATATCCATCTTTTTACTAAGAGCTATATAAACCTAGCTTACTTAGAGTCTTTAACAAAACACATGAAAGCTACCATGACAATTTTATTGCAAACAGCTTCATACATAAGTGATGTCACATCAAGTGGAAAGGAAACATTGTATTCTATCAAATTACAAAATAATATTTTTGTTTGTTCATGATGCATAATACAGGAAAAAATCAAATGATTTAAATCAGCTGGGCTGGTATTGTCGCGTGAGCAAAATGGATTGTCTCCAACTTTTATTTTATACAAATGAGACTTAAAAGCACCATGGCCTATGATAATTCTGTTAAGTGTCGTAGACAAGTACCTAGGAAGCAACAGTTCTTTGTAAATGGGCTGTTTTCTTAAATTAGGGATGATACTACTGAAGTGCTTGTTACAGCTAGTTTTCAACTTATTCCAATGATCCTGCCATCTTATACTACACACGTGTTTTACTTGCAGAAGTAGATCTCTGTTACTGTAAAAGTCATGTTATCGTTGCTTTTTTAGCAAAATAGTCGGCCTTTTCATTACCCTAAAGCTTTGAGTGCCCTTTTACCCATATGAAAGTAACTTTTTGTGATGTTGTTCCGAGACCTCTAATTGATAAGCAATATCACATATTACCCTAGACCGATATATAGCATTTTGAAGATTCGATGGAATTCTTAACAGTGAAAGGGAATCGGTCAAAACAACAAAGTTACTCATATTTTGGTTACAGGCTAGTACTAACGATTTTTGTATGGCAACAGCTTCAGCAGTGTAAATTGAAGTGAACTTTGGGACTAAATAGCTCAACATAATCTAATTGTTTAATGTACACTGCGCATCCCACTAAAATTAAGGATCTGTTTAGCATACCATTGAGAATTTTTGATTTCCAAAGAAGCGTCAAATAATGGTGCTGAAGTTTTGTTTCTCCAATAGTTGTGCGTAAGATGGATCACAGCTAGCTGTTAAATTTTCATGAACGTGTCCTGAGAGTCTGAGCTAAAGGTTTTTATAAGAAATATACAGGATAACAAAAATCTTCTAACAAAAGGTGGTTGTTCCTTTGTTAAAACTAAAAGAGATTGTACAGGAGAAGTTTTGATTGCTCCTCTTATGATTCTAAGAGCTTTATATTGGATTCTGTCAATTTTTGTTAATAGCGTATTAGAAGCAGATCCATAAAATATAGAGCCATAGTCTAATATAGACCTAGTGTATACTCGATAAAATGTCATTGCAGTTATGTCTGCACCATGATTTCTGCGTGTAGTGTATTTTAAAATATTTAAGCTTTTCTCTGCTCTATCTTTAAGTGAATCTATATGATTTTTTCATCCCAGTCTCTGGTCAAGAGTGATTCCTAAGCATTTGACAGAGAATCGCAATGGAAAGTTAGTCCCAGCAAGAGAAATGGATCGAATTGGCACATTTATTCTATATTCTGATAATTGTAAATTATCTAAAAAGTCTGTAACTACTGTTCTTAATATTTCCATGTAACGATCAAAAGTTAAGCTTCCATCATAAATATGATAGTAAAAGTTATTACATTTCAATAAACAAAATACATTGAGTCAAAATTTTACTTGAAATCCCCTTTCCATTAAAAAAATCGAGTTATCAATAATTGAAAATTTTTCAAATTCAAATATATGTTATAAATAACAGTTATGCTAAAATCGTATTGTGTTTATAACAGTATGTAGGAATTCTTACGCTCTATGGGATGGTGAAAACCGCATGTTTCTATTTTGCATGTCTTTAAAAGATATCGGAATTTTTCTAAAGTGCTTCAGTCGTAATTTTTTCTACAAAATGGCGAATAAATACGAAACGGTACGAACTAGCCCGAATATGTTGTCATCAAAGTGGCTCTTAAATTGAACGTGTAATTCAAAAAGCTAGTAATATACGGGCTGTTCTAATTTATAAAAACAAAGTTTGTGTAGACTTCCGGTGTAACCGGAAGTGCAGATTAATTGAGAATATTTTAGTTAGAAAGAATAGTGTCAAAAACGTGCGCATAAGAATTTTCAGAATTTAAATACGTGTAGTTATCCAGAAACGTCTAATAGGCCACTCACCGTGCAGCACCTGTATGTATATATATATATATATATATATATATATATATATATATATATATATATATATATATATATATATATATATATATATATATATGTATTTTTTGAAACAAATTAATGTAATTCAAATAAAAAGACTGATCTTACTTCAAAACTTTGACATTAAATTGTAAGATAAAGCAATGACGACACTGGTTGAGTTTGACTAATAAAATTTCAAACCGTGTTCCATAATGTCATAGCTTTTACACCGAACATTATTCATCATTGGTCTCGTGAAATTTTAATGGTCCATTACAGTGACGTTTTATGAAGGAATAGACTAGAAGGAAACTGTAACAGCTATGCTTTTAGCTATACAAGTAATCTTGCTAGTTTTTCCCCAGCATCAAGTGCAACTATGCTCGAGAGAACATTTTTCATTTTTAACATTGCTGCAATGACGGTATATAGCATTATTTCGAACAGCGTAAAATAATGTGTTACAGCACGTACTTTTCTTTCCACTGTCAAAAAGCATTATCTATTTCGTTCAAACGCTGCCAAGCTAAAGATTTTCTTTTATTTGTAAAGTCAACTCTAAGGTTGTTCACATGTGCATTTACAAGGGTTCTAACTGTTGTTGATTAGGAAAAATATTGGGAATTATATTTATGAAACGATGAAAAAGTGTTTTTATCTATAAATATGATCAACTATGTAGTGGCTAATTAATAACAACCTTTCAGAAAGTACTTATTTAAAAAAGTCTGGACGCAGCAAGTACGTTATGGTAGTGAATTTTCATAAAAATGTTTTTACTAGCAAATATGTCTCTCTAATGCAAGGAGGCATCAACCTAGTTACCGGTATAGTCTATATAGTAGACACAATCTACCATATTTTATCAAAATAACTCATTGTTTGAAAATGTACCTAAATTTTCCAAAAATAAACTTAAAATATTTCCGAGAAAACTGGTCTCCTAGCCAACAAAACTTAGCTTAATAGCAAATTGAGTTATTGAAATTTAATAAAATTTTAATAAAAATTCGTTACCAAAACGCACTTACTGCGCCTCGATTTTTTTACGAATATACATTACATTACAATAAAAAATGCAAAAAAGCAAGAATATAAAGGTATTTACCCTATGATTAACGTATACATTTTTTTCTCGTATCTTGTATAATAACAATTATATATTGAGGTCTACCGGAGAAATGCGTCACCCTGTATATATGTTAACAGATAAACACTGAAAATAAACCCGGATATGGATTCTACGACGTCTAGTTTGCGCTTATTTGAAGAAATCTTTTTAAAATTCAAAAGTCACGGTCGACTCATTAACGATTTTTTTCTACGAACTAGCTAAAAATTATAGACCCTTAAACCATAAACTTAATTAAAACTACCGCCAAAGCATCAGACAATATACCCTATTTGAAATTAATTTTCTGGAAACATTTTAGTAAAATGAACGACAATGACTGTTGAAGCTGAATCTTAAGCGTTTGCAGAATACTTTTCTTGCGACATATTCTTTACACAATCCGTATCTGTTTTAGGTTATTCGCCTAAATGTTGAAAATTTTGACGCTTCAAATCGCGACTTTTACGTTTTGAGGTAAACCCTTTTTTTAAATGCCTATAAGTTGTTTCTCTTTAAACTTACAGACCAAGATTTTGATAGATGGCTCACTCTTTCTAATGCAAATACGCCTACCAAATTTGGTTACCTTACCTTATTATTTCCGGAGATCGTTTTTTCGGAAAGAAAACAAAATTTTTAGAGATTTTTCTGGCGAACGAACATGTCTGAGCCACTTGCAAAAGGAAAGTACTCAGAAAATTTGATCAAAATCGGCCCATTATTTTTTGAATTATCGGTGTGATACATAGAATATATAAACGGAAATTTATTTTTAACAACCACCACCAGCATCACAATTTTCGTATTTTGATTTGCTTTTGCTGCTTCTTAGGCTCTTTGGTTTCCAATTATCGCTTACTGTCTGTCAATAACTGTTCTTTTACACTGATTTCTACAATTTTTGCACTGTTTCAAACGCATTTGTTTTACACCAATATCTCTGTAGCGAGTTTTAGTGAATTTTCTTTAAAAACTCACTAATGAGAAGAACCCGACTTTGGAATTTTTGAAAAAAATGTTTTCCAATGAGCGCTAATTAGGCCCCTTAGAACACATACCCGGGGTCAGTTTCAATTTATATATATATATATATATATATATATATATATATATATATATATATATATATATATATATATATATATATATATGTGTGTGTGTGTGTGTGTGTGTGTGTGTGTGTGTGTGTGTGTGTAATAACTCAAACAATAATGGGCCGATTTTAATTGGCAACATTTAGGCAAAGAACTTGAATCTAATACGGACTGTGAAAAGAAAATATCTCAAGGCGAATGTTTTGCAAACCCTGAGGTCTTAGTTTCAACCGCCATTCTCCTTTATTTTACTAAAATGTTTCCAGAAAATTCATTTGGAATATACCTCTCCTCTGATGCTTCGGCAGTAGTCTTGACTATATAGTTTATCGTTTAATGGTATATAATTTTTGTCGAATTTTCGTAAAAAATCAATAAAACTCAATATATCAGTTATTATACAGGGTATGAAAAAAATATATCTATTAATTATAGGGAGTCTTGAGCTACATCATAAAAAATTATTTCTACAATCGCAGGGTGGCCCATAAGTCGTTGGTGATACAAATTATTTTTTTTAGTCGAAAACGCCTTATGTTTTTGCATTTTCCATCGAAATAGAATGCATGTTTGTAAGTAAAGAAATTCTGGACGCAGCAAGTGCGTTATGGTAGCGAATTTTGATTAAATGCTTCATATTTGAAAAGCTCAATTTGCTATTAGCCTATGGGGTTGACCAAGAAACGAGTTCATTCTGGAATACTTTAAGCCTACTTTCGGAAATTTTTGTACGTTTTCAAACAATAAAGTTATTTTGATGAAACATGGCACACTGTTTTTACTATATAGGTTATACTGGTAACCAAATTTGACGCCTGCTTTCTTTAAAAAAACACACATATTTGCTATTAAAAACATTTTTATGAAAATTCACTACTATAACGCACTTGCTGCGTCCGGACTTTTTAATATTAGTCTCCTTGTAAGGCTAGACGTATTCTCACCACAACCAGAACCGTAGACCGATTTCGCTCTAATTAGAGCTCGTCAGTACGGCATACTAATTGCAGCGAAAATACACCTATAAAGTAATACATCTAGACTTTCATATTTTATCCCTATATAGGGGAAGAAATGGGCCAGGGCTGACAATTTACTAAATTGCTGGTTGGTTGTAGACAACCTCTATTTTTTTAAATTCTGTGTTATTTGGAGCTGCCCTGACAACATACTACTGTTCCGCAACGAGATGGCGACACGTGTAAAAAGTGTGTCTTACATCTCACTCAGATTAGTCTCCTTGTCACTCACTTTATTTTTCACCTTCAAAATGCGCCTCTGTGAATACCGACTTCTGACTCCTGTCACTAATCATTTTTGCACTCAATTTTCAATTTCGTGTACTTTTCCAGAAACTTTTGTTTCTTTCTCATATCTCTGAAGTTGACTGTTCTTCTTTAGGTCGTAAATTTGTCAACCAGAAGACTAAAGTAGTTGTTCGACCTTGTCCGTTCAGTATCGACTCAATAGACAAACGATGGGTCGCCGACAGTAAAGTCTTTGAAATATGTGTTGTGGTGATTTGGATTCTCCAAGTGTACTTATTAAAATCCTTAAAACTTTTAATCATTTGGTTAAAAAAACAACAAATTGGACAAGAGATCTAATACATCATCTGCCTGCAGGAGGATTGGACTTTATGCGAAGTTCGCAAGAATAAATTATGGCATGCCACCGTTGGAGAATAGAAGATAATAATAGCAACCGACTCCCGGTACAATAGAGTGATGAACGTATGATGATTGATGATGTGGAATAGAAATCCACTGCAAAGCCCTGGTACATAAAAGCTCTTTTGCATATCTCATATCACCTGTTGAAGTGGTAAACCATAATAAAACTGTCCCTTACCGAAAAAGAAAAGTATGAAACCTTTACACTTTCTTGAATATTAGAACGTCAAATAACTGTGATATCGCTAAAATCGATAACCAGCTTTCTTGAGGATTCCGACATAATATACGAAAAGGTAACTTGTAACAGAATTTCGCAACAATGGAAGAATCTTGATCTTTTATATTTTAGTTAACTTAAAACAGAAACAATTTCTGTCAATTACTCGTAATATTTTAACTCAATTTTTATTAAAGGTCCAGACGCAGCAAACAAACCCCAAAAACGTTATATTACTCGAATTTTAACGAAAAAATGTAATTTTTTTACCAAATTATCCTGCATTCATCCCCTGCCACCTAGAGTGATTTTACTCAACAACAATTCGAACCGTTCGTTCGACACTTTTTACGACGTAAAGCGAAAAAATGAATTATAAATTTTTCTCGTCGATGCCATACTTGATTGACGATGTGGAAGTAAAAATTGTTAAGGCGCTGGCGGGTGTCAAATCCTAACGAATCTGGAGGGGCTTAAGATGTCTACGGTGAAATGCACCTGGAGGTTGACGCTTCCACTGTGTGCTTCGAAACAGGCAAACGACCTCGCTTGGGTGATGCTCGAAAGGGGGACCCCATGGTATATCACGCTCTGAGTCGGGCACTGGCGGGTGTCGGTGATCGAGTCTAGACAAACCCGGGAGAGAGCCGAAACCTCTACGAGGAGAATTCCTCATACAGTATGAAACTGCAAGCTTCGAAACGGCAAACGACTTCAATTGGATGCTGCTCGGGAGCAGGATTCCATATGGTATCTCCTCGAGTCAAACTAACAGATTTTTTTTAAATTTCAACAACACACCACGAGGGCTCACAGCCTAAATAATATCGCACCGTGGGCGTTGACAAGGAAAAAAGAGGCAGCTTGTTAATTCTGGACTTGAAGGTTTGGAGGTTCGGAGGAGAAGGAAAAACATGTGCCGGCAAGGAATTCCACAACTTGGAAGTCCTCGGGACAAAAGAGCGGGCATAACAAGATGTTCTAAGTCTGGTGACCTGGACAGTAAAAGGGTGCATTCGCTCTGTTCCCCTGGTAGATCTGTTGGGGGCAGCAGGTGGGGGAACTATGAAGAAAAGCTCCTTTGAGCAGTGCCCGTGCAGATATCTATAAAAGAGAGAGAAGTCACCAACGGCACGTCGGTGGGCAAGGGATGGCAGCCTTTGGGTGAGGGTAGGGCCACCGATGAGACGTATAGCTCTCTTTTGAATAGAGTCCAGGATAGCGAGTGTAGAAGCGGCAGCGGCACCCCAGATGTGGGAGCAGTATTCGAGGTTTGGCCTTATTTGTGAAGTATATAAGGTATAGAGATTAGCTGGTGAAAAGTATTTGCGAGCCCGGAAGAGGAAACCTAATTTCTTAGCAGCCGCTTCTGCAATTGATGTAAAATGTTGGTGCCAATTAAGATTTCGATCCACAGAAATGCCAACAAGAGAAAATGACTCATTACTTTGAATAACTTGGTTGTTCATTGTGACGGGTCTAGGGCTGGTGTATCTCTTGTGAGAAAGAAAGCAAGACTTAGTTTTTGTGGGGTTGAATTGTACAAGATTTCTACTTGCCCAGTCTAATATTTTTTGGAGATCCACGGAGACAGAACCCTCCATGAGTCTGCGATCCTCACCTAATTGGGCTAAAGAGACAGGCTTAGAATATTGTATATTTGAATGGAGGGTGCTGTCGTCCGCGTAGCTGTGAACTGGGTTGGATGTGCTAGAGAGGAGGTCCTTGATGTGGAGAAGAAACAAAGTAGGGGCTAAAGCTGAACCTTGAGGAACTCCTGCATTGATGGGATACAGTTTAGAGGAATGGCCATCCACAACAACAGATGTGCTCCTGTTGGAGAGGAAATTTGCTGTCCACATACAGAGATTTGGTGGTAGGCCATAGGCCGGAAGTTTATTAAGAAGCGCTGCGTGCCAGACCTGGTCGAATGCTTTGGATATGTCTAGAGCAACAATCTGGGATTCACCGTGTTGTTCCATTGACTTGTTCCAAGAATGGGTGACAAAGGAAAGCATGTCGGCAGTCGATCTGCGCTGACGGAATCCATACTGCCTGTCGTGGATTAGACTGTGTTTTTCAAGAAACTTTAGTAATTTGGTGTTTATATACTTTTCCATCACTTTAGAGACGACTGAAAGGAGAGAAATAGGCGTGTAGTTGCTAGGAAGCGCTTTGGATCCTTTCTAGGGGATGGGTTGTACTCGAGCAGTTTTCCAGTTACTAGGGAATATGCCTTTATTATAAGATATCTGAAACAGACGAGTCAGGACAGGAGCAAGCTCTGGTGCGAATTTTTTGAGAACAATTACTGGGATCTCGTCAAGGCCAGAGGCTTTCCTGGTATTAAGAGAAGAGAGCATCTTTCGTACCTTTTTAGTTTTGAAAATGATATCCGTCATTTTATGCGCGACATTGGGGACTGTTGGTGGTTGAACATTTGGAGGTGGGTTGAGAGTAGAATTGCCGGCGAACAACGAAGCAAAAAGTTCAGCCTTGCCCAGGGCGGGATATCCGGCCCGGACGAAATCGGAAAGAAGCTATCTCTTTATATGCTTAGAAACGGACAAACAACTTCATCAGGTGACAGAACACCTGCGAAACCAAGTTTCAGCCCAAAAAATATCGTCTCGTGCAGACAGCTGGATTTGATGTGTGAGATTTAAGCAAACACTGGCGGGTATCGAGTCCAGACGAGCTTGGAGCGAGGGTATCTCTCTGTAGACTTCGAAATGGGAAAACCACCTCGCTTGGATGCTGCTCGGGAACGGGACCCCATATGATACTGTCTAAAGTCAACCACTGACGGATGTCGGATCTAGACGAACTCTCTGTAAGCTTCAAACAGGCAAGCGTTTTCGCTGAGAATGAAGTACATCTCAACAAGGGCAAAGAAAAGCCACTAAAAGACCCTGTCAAGCCAACTTTCACCCACGAAAATATCGAAAAATATTTGATGGGTGAAATTTAAGCGATTTGGCCTGAACCACAATAGATGTAAGGTCGCAGTGAAGGGACTGGAATATTGTTTTGTTTCTTTTAACGTCGATCTATTTACGCGACTATGGCCAATCACCGACGCCAGGGAGCAGTTTCACCTCACTATCCTGGAAATTTTGCCGAACCTCTGCGTAAGGAGGGTAGGAATCTTTAACGTACCCAATATCGCATGGACACTGGACCGACGGCTTTACGCCCCCTCCGAAGGGCGGAACGTGCAGAGATTCAACTTGCTCAAATACAATTCCAGAACCTCGGTTGATGATAATTTTACATTTTGTACTGAAAAAGTGAAAGGAGTACCCTGGGATCGAACCCAGTACCCTTCGGTTCAGAGGCACACGTTCTTACCCCTGAACCACCGAGGGTTGGGACTGGAATAGCTTACTCACATTTAATCGAACCTACTCTAAAAGTAGGGATTCCGATTCTGAATCGATATTTTCGAGAATTGATACTTTACAATCGATTTATATTTTAAATCGAACATTTTCGAAAGATCGATCTTTCGATTTTTTAATAAATTTAAACGACAAATTTGGTGCTAAATTTAAACAGTCTTTAATTGGTAGAAAAGGACAAACTACGTCAACAGTTTGCTTAGCTAACATGAATAGTTTGTTTTGTACTTAGTAGTATGTGGTGACATCTATGAAACACAACTTGAAGGCACTGTAAATTACACGACAATTTTGTTAAAGCTAGGTTCATACACTTAAGAATTGCGAAATTCGGATTGCAAAACTTATTCTTATTGGTTCATTTTAAATAATTTTAGAATATTATCTAAAATAAATCAAAAGGGATACGTTTAGCGAAATCTCGCAATCCGCGAATGTATGGACTTTGGATGTTTTTTATTCGATAATTGATATAAAATCGATTTTCATAGAATCGAGTGTATTCCTATCGATTTAATCATGGATCGATCTTCCTCGTTTCCGTCTAGATCGATTACGAAAATCGATCTTTTTCAAAAGATCGGCATCCCTATCTAAAAGGAAGCTTGAAAAGTACAGCTTAAATACAATAAATATGTTTATTTTATTTGTTGCTGTTATTTGGTGAAACCATTCCACCCTAAATACATAGGTAGATAATTCTTTTCTGATTTAAAAAGTGCTTGTTCTCTCCCCAGAAATAGAAAAGCAAGCTAAAGAGAATGGTCTTGCCGTTAATGAACATTTTAACTTGGACCTAAAAGGAAGGTCAGTTAAGGGGAAAGTGGCACATGAAGGGAACAGGAGGTATAACACCTGGACAAAAAGAAACACGGAAATTCACTGAAATGACAAGGTCAAGGTACACTGATGGAAAGAGAAATCAAGATGTTTGCAGAATGAATTCAAGAAGAGAAGAGAAGAGCAAAATTTGTTGGGTATATTTTGAGGGTAAACAGCTTTCTAGCAACAACGTTTAAAGAACACAAGGCGCAAAAAAATTCAAGGTAGACAAAGAGGAAGCCGTCTAGGAAACCAGGCTCAATTGATAAAGTGCAGCTACAAAGAAACAAAGAGAACTGCTGGAGACAGAGATCAGTACCGCGCGGCAACCACACTGGGCGGCAAATTCAAGTGTGGTACACCGAGAGAGTTCATCAACAAATTGATTATCAGCAACAGACAGGAAATTGGACGAACGCGCCTAAATTGAAGCAGCCGGCCAAGATGGTCGGTGTGAAAGCGCTTCTAGATAATTTACCGAACGTAATCAAATCTTTGGAAGAAATTCAAGAAATTTATCTCAATGCTGAATCAAGGTACGAGGCAAGTAATCTGCTACATGCTGTGAATATTTTTTATTTATTACCAACTCAACAATTTGGGCAAACATTCTTCAAGAAATCGACGAATTAAATATTTCAATTATAAAGGGATATATACAATTATGGCACGTTACGTCATTTTAATGGAAGGCCTGACCAAAAGTTTGCCAAAATTAAAAGAGAATCCAGTGGAATGTTGAATACAAGATCCTAAAATAGTAACAGAAAAATTGGAGTCACAAACACTTCAACCTGTTCAGCTATTTTATAAATCATTAGAAATTGTATTTGATCAAACCATCTCAGCAATTAGAAAAAAGATTTGCAAAACCACCACACTCAATTAAATTTTTTGTCTCTCAATGGTTGTGTAATAATGAGTAAGTCAAGTAATGAACTGTAAAAGAATCAAATAAACCTAGCACGAAAATATGAGCAAACCTTAAATACATTCAATTCTGCCAGGAACTCACCGTTTTTAAAGAACAAGCTCCACTTTTTTCGCTGACATAAATCAGGCTAGCGCTTTCTATCTCTTCCATCAGATCCACAGCCATGATTTGCAGAATGCTCTTGCAATATTCGTACGGCGCCGGCGCTGCGTATTTACTTTACGCGTCCGGCCACATCCGCCAGCTGTGAGTGAAGTTTTAGCAAATTTAAACTTATTAAAAACTATCTGCGATCATCAATAAGCCAGGAACGTTTATCAAGTCTTGTGATTGTGGCAATCAAAAATTAAATCGCACATCAAATAAGTTATAACTAGGCCATAGACTTAGATGCAGAACAAAAAGACTCGCAGAGTAAAATTTTAATTTTAGTGAATTTTCATGAAGAAAATTCACTAATAGAGAGCTAGCGATGGTGAGACTTTTGAAAAATTTCTTCAAATGAGCGCGAATTTGGGCCCCTAGAACCCAAATCCAAGGTCAGTTTAAAAGTGTATATATATATATATATATATATATATATATATATATATATATATATATATATATATATATATATATATATATATATATATATATATATATATATATATATATATATATAGATAGATAGATAGATAGGTAGATAGATAATTTATTTTCGCCTTCTTGCCATAATACATGGATAAGCTCGTCACAATAGTTATAAAAAATATAACAAGAACACAAATATATAATACAGTACAGTATAAAAACAATTATGCTGTTTAGTTACAAAAAAAAAAAAAAACAAAGACAAAAGCGCACAATGTGAAAAACACAGCGCTTGAAACAATGTGATAAAAACATGTGTATACACTTATATAGACCGCAATGTAACAAAAATACACATGAACAATATTAAGCAACAAAACAATCAAGTACAAAAACATCAAAAAAGATTCCAGTTAAATCATCTGCCTCACAGAGCACGAAACAAACTCATCGACCGCATAAAATGATCGCTCACTTAAATATTTTTTTAGACCGGCTTTAAAAGTTCTTATGTTTCCAGTGGACTTTACACTTTCCGGAAGCAAATTGTACAAAACACTACCCGCATACACAGGGGATTTCTTGTACGCCATTCTTTGAAAATGGTTTAAATTAATGTGACTGCAGTGCCTAGTGGAATACGAATGATTGTCTGAATGTCTAGGCAACATATGCTTTTTGCCATGTATGAAACTCAGTACCTTATAAAGGTAAATTTCTACCAACGTCTTAACTTTCTTTTGCTTAAAAAGTTCTCGGCATGACTCAGAGTTGTGCATATCAAAAATTAACCTTAGTATTCTCTTCTGAAGCACAAAAACCCTGTTAACATCTATGGACTGACCCCAGACAACAATGCCGTATGACAGCAGTGGATACACCTCCAAATAGTAGACAGAAAGCAAATGTTGGTCACTTAGAGAGTTCTTAAGATTGTATATCATAAAATACGACGACTTAAGCCTGCCACAGACGTAATCAACATGCGACCTCCAGGACAAGTGCTGATCAACCGTGACCCCAAGGAACCTATATATATATACATACATAGGTATCCAACCGATAAGTCAAAAATACTTCACCAATCGAAACCAAATTTGGCAATTCCCTTCATTTTGTTAATTATTAATAGCTTGGATGAGTTCGTTAGACAGTTTAAACAATCATATACTTTTAGAAAAAAATGCAAAAAACTGCTTGAAAACTAAATATCTTTTTGATTACTAGAAATATTGAACTAAAACTTTAGAAGCACGTACACATTGTACAAGTGGTCCCACCTACCAAATTTGAACTAAATAAAAAATCAATAATTTACGATATAACCTGTAATTACCTCTAAATGGATGCCTATAATGTTAGACAAGGTCAGACAGGTAAATCAGGGTTCCATTGCCATTTCAAAAAAAAATATTAAAAATGAAGTTTTAAACGGACAGGCTACGAAAATATGTCACGATAAACAATCGGCGAGGTTGCCATTTGCGACAACCCTAATCTGAATCTGTAGATATCAGAAAAATGTAAATAATTAAAAATTCTAATGAAAGTGATTCAATTTGTTTAAAAGAAATCAAGAACTACGTTTTATTATGTATAAATATTAAGCTTCCGATTTTCATGGAATTTAAAAGCCATCTCCATCTCTCTAGTTTAATCTGACAACATCACTATTTGTCATTTGTTAACTGACAGGAGTCATGAGAGAAACGTGTACGTTCTGCGCATAACCTCGAAATCAACTCTACTAATACCTTAGAATATAAAACAACTACCTACATTCTAAGGTTAATACAAATAGTAGGTAAATAATAACCCAACTTTTAATCTTAACATAACCTTAACAAATTCTTTGGCTGTCTACTGTAACTGTAGTATATTATGATTCTAACATCCAATCAAACGAATAAGAAAGCGGTTATGTACATCAGATTCAGGTTCTTGATCAATGCATATAGGTATTGTATTACTAAAGTGAAACAAAATGATTTCACGAATAAATATACCTGGGGTACCTAGGTACTTATGGTTTTCTTTACTCTATATATATATATATATATATATATATATATATATATATATATATATATATATATATATATATATATATATATATATATACATATACCTTTGGTTTAGTATGTATCTTTCCATTGCAAAAACAAAATTACAAATGAAAAATTTCTTAGTATAAAATGGATTTCACGATCTCACCCCACTTAAAGATGTGTTTGCTAAAAAATTAGAACTTGACAGAAAAATTTTAAGGAGAATGAGCGATGGGCAAGGGTGACAGTTTGGGTTTTTGTCCCGCCTCGAAAAAATCCAAGATCCGGGGCTGAGAGTCATGGCGAAAACAAGGCGACATCGACTTTAGATTGTAATGTTAAATCGCGTACCACTCTTTTTAGCAACAACGTTTTAAAATACTATATTGTTTAATATCCAGGACACAACAAAAACTGAGCTTCGAGCATTAAAGTTCAAAATCGTTCACGGTATTCTATAAAGATCGCGAGAGGCATGAGGAACCATAATTGGTGCACTAGACGTCGGCAACTAGGAACCATTGACGATTCTCACGAACATCATTAATTTTTCTTTCACACGTGCACCAGCCGCTATTATGATTTGAATGCCGACACCAGTAATGCCGTGTCGAGGTAGAAATGAGGTAGCACGCCTCCCCATTCTTCCACCTACCAGTCTACTTGATCAATGATATCACATAATACCAGCTTCCCTTCCTTATTTACTCATCTTCTGGGAGATTTCGATATTTCTTATTTAAAAGATATTTAGAACTCTGTATGCGAGATGTTGGTAACAAAATAACTGGAATAAATCTATAAAATTATTGTGCAATTTTTTAATAAGTATTTGTGTAGTTCCAAAAAATTTTGTAAATAATAAGATGCAGTCCTTATAAACATTTGGTAACATTGTAAAAACTAAACATCACATAACTTTATGGCTAGACCCAGTTCAACGACTGCTTCTCTTTATCGGTTATTATGCCTAATCCAACAATTTCACTACTGCCACAGAAATCCTCAACTACGAACAAATAAGTTGGTGTTCTGATATCCAACAGTTTGTAAGTGCCGTCGATAAAAAGGAAAATTTTCAACACGTTTCTTTATAGTTGCATTTTAAAAAATAACCCATTACATTTTGTTTTCCAGGATCTGTCAGCAAATTCACTTGACAATGGTGAGACTCTTTTATACATTCTTTTGAATTACTTTTTTTTTTGACTTAATATACGTGTTTATTTTCATTAAGATCCCTTGATAAAATAATTTGACTAGTAGTATTTTGTAAATTAGAAAGCGCTAATTATTCGTTTGCTCTTTTTTTATTATTACAACAATACACCACGAGGGCTCAAGGCCTAAATACTATCGTACCGCGGGTGTCGACAAGGAGGAAAGAGGCAACTTGTTAATTCTGGACTTGAAGGTTTGGATGTTCGGGGGAGAAGGAAAAACATGTGCAGGCAAGGAATTCCACAACTTGGAAGGCTCAGGACAAAAGAACGGGCATAACAAAATGTTCTATGTCTGGTGACCTGTTCCCCTGGTAGATCTGTTGGGGGCAGCAGGTGAAGAAACTGTGGAAGAGAGCTCCGCTGAGCAGTGCCTGTGCAGATATATATATATATATATATATATATATATATATATATATATATATATATATATATATATATATATATATATATATATATATATATATATATATAAGAGAAAGAGGTCACCAACTGCACGTTCGTGGGCAGGGGATGACAGCCTTTGGGTGAGGGTAGGATCATCGATCAGACGTATAGCTCTCTTCTGAATGGACTCCAGGATAGCGAGTGTAGAAGCGGCAGCAGCACCCCCAGATGTGGGAGCAAGATTCGAGCTTTGGCCTTATTTCTGAAGTATATAAGGTATAGAGATTAGCTGGTGAAAAGTATTTGCAAGCCCGGGAGAGGAAACCAAATTTCTTAGCAGCCGCTTCTGCAATTGATGTGACATGCTGGTGCCAATTGAGATTTCGATCCACAGAAATGCCAGCAAGTGAAAAGGACTCATTAGTTTGAATAACTTGGTTGTTCATTGTGATGGGTCTAGGGCTGGTGTATCTCACATGAGATAGAAAGCAAGACTGTAATTTGATGAGGTTGAATTGTACAAGATTTCTACTTCCCCAGTCTAATATTTTTTGGAGATCCACAATGACAGAGCCCTCCATGAGTCTGCGATCCTCATCTAATTGGGCTAAAGAGACAGGCATAGAATATTGTATATTTGAGTGGAGGGTGCTGTCATCCGCGTAACAGTGAACTGGGTTGGATGTGGTAGAGATGAGTTCATTGATGTGGAGAAGAAACAATGTAAGGGCTAAATCTGAACCTTGAGGGACTCCTGCATCAACTGGATACAGTTTAGAGGACGACAACACAAATGCTCCGGTTGGAGAGGAAATTTGCTGTCCAGGTACAGAGTTTTGATGGTAGGCCATAGGCTGAATGTTTATTAAGCAGCGCTGCGTGCCAGACCTGTTTGAATGCTTTTGATATGTCTAGAGCGACAATCTGGGATTCACCGTGTAGTTCGATAGACTTGCTCCAAGAATGGGTGACAAAGGAAAGGAGGTCGGCAATTGATCTGCGCTGACGGAATCCATACTGCCTGTGGTGGATTAGACTGGGTTTTTCAAGAAATTTTAGTAATTCGCTGTTTATATACTTGTCCATCACTTTAGAGAAGACTGAAAGGAGAGAAATAGGCCTGTAGTTGCTAGGAAGCGCTTTGTATCCTTTCTTGGGGACGCGTTGTACTCGAGCAGTTTTCCAGTTACTAGGGAATATGCCTCTATTGTAAGATGTCTGAAACAGTTGAGCCAGGACAGGAGCAAGTTCTGGTGCACATTTTTGAGAACAATTTCGGGGATCTCGTCAAGGCCAGAGGCTTTCCTGGTATTAAGAGAAGAGAGCAGCCTTCGTACCTTTTTAATTTTGAAAATGATATTCGTCACTTTATGCGCGACATTGGGGACTGTTGCTGGTTGAACATTTGGAGGTGGGTTGAGAGTACAATTGCCGGCGAACAAGGAGGCAAAAAGTGCAGCCTTGCCCAAGGCGGTAGAAGCAATTTCATCCCCTGAAACAAGATGTGGGAAGGCGCGCTTGCATAAATTATTCCCAATAGATTTAGGAAGGGTCCAGATGGGTTTGCTGCCATTGCAGCTTGAGAGGATTTTCTTTTTGATGTGGTCATTAAACGAGATTTTTGCCTCAGAAAGAATGCGGACATACCTGTTTATTGCGTCGTTAAATAAATGACGGTTTTCTTGCCTGAGATTGTGTAGAACCATTTTGTGAGCTTTGAACTTTTCAAGTCTGGCCTTGTCGCATGATTTAGAGAACCAGGGCTTTTGGCTGGCTGAAGAGGTTTTCTGTGTACGTGGAATAAATAATTCCATGCCAGCTTGGATAATTTCGGTGACGTTTTGTGAGATATCAAAGGGGTCAGGATGAGAGAAGCAGACATGCGCCCATGGAAATGAGGAAAAGTAATCCTGCATTTCGTCCCAGTTCGCGGAGTTGTGGTGCCAAACGATACGTGGGTGTGATGACTGTGTGACCTCGGGTTGCATTGCGCAGGTAGCAGTGATCATGTCGTGGTCTGAGCGACCAAGGGAGGCGGTGACTGATGTCTTATAGCATTCAGGTTTTGTAGTAAGAAGAAGATCCAATGGATTTGAGCTGTGTGTTGGAATGCGATGAAAGTAAGTAGGTTGCTGAACCATATTGGCTAAAAAATTGCGGACTGCGAAGGGCTCCGCTGCTCTCCCATGTGGATCGGTTTTTAAAGATCCTAGCCATTCCTATATGAACATTGAAGTTACCAAGAACAGTGACCTTGGAGGAAGGATGTTCAGAAATCAGATGGTCGGTTTTTTATAAAGGTACTCGAAGAGCTGGACAAAGTTGTTGTCAGAAGGTGACCGGTAAATGCAACAGATGAATTTAGTTGCAGCCCTGAGAGAGAGTTTTATCCACAGTATGTATTTTCTTCCAGCTTCTAAATTGAGGAGTCTGCTGCAGCGTAGATTGCTACGGACGTATGCGCACACGCCTCCATGCATTCTAAAGAAGTAAGGAGCTCATACCCTGGGAAATTAAGGTGATTAGTAACTGTTTTGGCACTGGGTGGGGTTTCGGTGGGGAAGAGGAGTTGGGGCCTATTAGCCTGGAGGAAATGGTGGACGGAGTTCAGGTTAGAATTTAGGCCACATATATTCGAGAAGGATATTGAAACCTTGATGCTGGCGCCCCCTGTACACCCCTCTCCCGGAGATCCGAATGGAGGGGTATTTTATCTCGGGAATCTTTTGTACAAGGAGGAGCCATCATCATTTTTGCTTATAAGGGAAACCGACTCACACACCAGAACCGGACACTTCCGTTGGGACTTCACCGACCCCTTGGCGTATGGGGTGCTATCTCCTCGGGGGTGAAAAATGCCTTTAATATCACGTAAAGGAAAATTCCACTACCACCTGCTTGACTCCGATTAGTCGCCTCGAAAGACAGGCAGGAGTTACCATGGGCCTATTCTTTTAGTTAGTCCCCGGACCCATAGTTGTCATCATTGTATATGTTACCATATAAGATCTTAAAGAAGCTTACTAAATAAAACGGACTTGGTAAAGTAATAAACAGTAAACTAAAATGCAAACAGATATTTAGTCTAGTAATAAACGTTGGTTTAAAAATGCCAATAGGTATTTGGTACAAAACTTACCACCATGGATGTATGGCGATAACTCGAACCTGAAACAAAGGAAAATTGATCACTCAAAAAAATGCCAGAAGAACAAGTTTAGTACTAAATAATTTATAGAACCATATATTATTTTGCCATTCTAAAATTATCAATGCTTCTTCAGCTCTTTAACACCTAAGTAGTTGAATATTTAAAATGCGAGAAATTATATGTCTCCCATTCCTTAGGGAATATGTAAAAGCTTTTACAATATACGCATTACAAAAGTATAGTTGCAAAAACCAATTAAAAATAAAAATCTTACATAATATGTGATACAATTACTATTTAGAACAGCGATTCTCAATCTGTGGGGCGCGACCCCTGGAGGGATGTGACAAAACAAAAAATTATTTAATTTACTGAAAGACGAGCAATAGAATACACCTATATGGGATTGTATCAATACTGCAAAATGTATTTAATAATTAACGTATCAATATTAAATTAAATACAGAATTAATATTTATTAGTGACTCCCTTGGCCGGGCTTGCAGAGGAAAGTTTTTCAAAAGAATGTTTAGTATCAGAAATTGACACTCCGAGCTCTTTTTCTACATTTAGCTAAGATCTATATGTTGTCTTTAACGTAGCCACCATAGAAAATCCGGTTTCGCGAAGGTAGGACAATCGTAATAGCATACGAAATGCTCTTGTTTTCTGTGCAGAAAACTCATCATCCAACCCTGCCCAAAATTCAAAGATTAATTTATTATTAAACTGTCTTTTAATTTCGCCACTTGCCGTGAAGTCTATAATGATTTCTTGTTTAGAAGTTGAGAAACCTTCGGGAGAATTTTGAAATCGGTCCCTAACACACTCGCAACTTGCTATTCAAGTTGAAGCCAGCAAGAAAATACTTTTTAAAATTCTTTCCCAGCATGGCCAAACGATTTTCAATGGTTCCAAAAACAACTACCACATGTTGTTCTTCTGCCTTGTAAGTTTTAACACAATCATCCACACTTGCAAACATTTCTAGGTTTTTCGCTTTACATTTCTGCTCCATAATTTCAGTTTTATACAAAACGCAATAACTTTATCACTCGTATCCAATATTGTATGTATGCTCAGTGGAGTTGGAGATTTGAGGTATTTGGTAAGCGGTAGTGGATTTTTCCTTTACGAGATAGCAAAATATTTTTTTCACGCCCGAGGAGGTATCACCCCTCCGGCCGGTGAAGTCCCAACGGACATTTCCGGTTCTGGTGTATGAGTCGGTTTCCTTATAAACAAAGTGATGATGACTCCTCCTTGTACAAAAAATTCCGGAGTTAAAATACCCCTCCATTCGGATCTCCGGGAGAGGCGAGCGCCGGAATCAAGATTTAACATAACCTTCTCGAATATATGTGGCCTAAATTCTAACCTGAGATCCGTCCACCATTTCCTCCAGGCTAATAGGGCCCAACTCCCCTTCCTCATCAAAACCCAAATCAGTACCAAAACAACCACTAATCACCGTAATTTCCCGGAGGATGAGCTCCTTGCTTCCTTTAGATTGCATGGAGGTGTGTGCCTATAGGTCCGTAGCAATCTACCCTGCACCAGACTCCCCAATTTAGAAGCTGGAAGAAAAGACATACTTTGGATAAAACTCTCTCTTAGGGCTGCAACTAAATTCATCTGTTGCATTTACCAGTCACATTCAGACAACAACTTTGTCCAGCTCTTCGACTACCTTTCTGAAAAACTCCACCATCTAATTTCTGAATATCCTTCCCCCGAGGTCACTATTCTTGGTGACTTCAATGTTCGTAATAAGGACGTTTCGTTTGGCACTACAACTCCGCGAACTGGGACGAAATACGGGATTATTTTTACTCATTTCCATGGGCGTCTGTCTGCTTCTCTCATCTTGACGCCTCTGATATCTCACAAAACGTCACCGAAATTTTCCAAGCTGGCATGGAATTATTTATTCCACGTACACAGAAAACCTCTTCAGCCAGCCAAAAGCCCTGGTTCTCTAAATCCTGTGACAAGGCCAGACTTGAAAAGGTCAAAGCTCAGAAAACTCTTCTACGCAATCCCAGTCAAGAAAACCGTCAAGCATTTAACGACGCCAGAAACCGCTATGTCCGCATTCTTTTTGAGGCAAAAAACTCATTTAATAACCACATCAAAACCAAAGTCCTCTCAAGCTCCAACGGCAGCAAACCCTTCTGGACTCTTGCTAAATCTATTCGGAATAATTTCTGGAAAACTGCTCGAGTATAACCCGTCCCCAAGAAAGGATCCAAAGCGCTTTCTAGCAACTACAGGCCTATTTCTCTCCTTTTAGTCGTCTCTAAAGTGATGGAAAAGTATTTACACACCGAATTACTAAAATTTCTTGAAAACACAGTCTAATCCACGACAAGCGGTATGGATTCCGCCACCGCAGATCAACTGCTGACCTCCTTTCCTTTGTCACCCATTCTTGGAACAAGTCTATGGAACTACACAGTGAATCCCAAATTGTCGCTCTGGACATATCCAAAGCATTCGACCAGGTCTGGCACCCAGCGCTGCTTAATAGACTTCCGGCCTATGGCCTACCACCAAAAGTATGTACCTGGACAACATATTTCCTCTCCAACCGGCGCATTTCGTGGATGGCCATTCCTCTAACCTGTATCCAATTAATGCAGGAGTCCCTCAAGGTTCAGCTTTAGCCCCTACTTTGTTTCTTCTCCACATCAATGACCTCCTCTCTAGCACAGTTACGCGGACGACAGCACCCTCCACTCAAATATACAATATTCTAAGCCTGTCTCTTTAGTCCAATTAGATGAGGATCGCAGACTCATGGAGGGTTCTGTCTCCGCCGATCTCCAAACAATATTAAACTGGGGAAGTAGAAATCTTGTACAATTCAACCCCACCAAATCTCAGTCTTGCTTTCTATCTCATACGAGATACACCAGCCCTAGACACATCACAATGAACAACCAAGTTATTTAAAGTAATGAGTCCTTTTCACTTGTTGGCATTTCTGTGGATTGAAATCTTAATTGGCACCAACATATCATATCAATTGCAGAAGAAATTAGGTTTCCTCTTCCGGGCTCGCAAATACTTTTCACCAGTTAATCTCTATACCTTATATAATTCACAAATAAGGCCAAACCTCGAATACTGCTCCCACACCTGGGGTGCCGCTGCCGCTTATACACTCGCTATCCTGGACTCTATTCAGAAGATATCTATACGTCTCATCGGTGACCCTACTCTCACCCAAAAGCTGCCATCTCGTGTCCACCGACGTGCCGTTGGTGACATCTCTCTCAGTCTCTTTTATAGATATCTGCACGGGCACTGCTCAGAGGAGCTTTCTTCCATAGTTCTTCCACCTGTTGCCCTTAACAGATCTACCAGGGGAGCAGAGCGAATGCACCCTTTTACTGTCCAGGTCACCAGACATAGAACATCTTGTTATGCCCGCTCTTTTGTCCCGAGGGCTTCCAAGTTGTGGAATTCCTTGCCGGCACATGTTTTTCCTTCTCCTCCAAACCGCCAAACCTTCAAGTCCAGCATTAACAAGTTGCCTCTTTCCTTCTTGTCGACACCCACGGTACGATATTATTTAGGCTGTAAGCGCTCGCGGTATGTTGTTGAAATATAATATATTATATATTATATATTATATATATATATATATATATATATATATATATATATATATATATATATATATATATATATATATATATATATATATATATATATATATATATATATATATATATATATATATATATATATATATATATATATATATACATACCCAGGGTGTTATATGGGAAGTCGTCATCTACTTTGTTTATTTTAATGGAGCACCATGTATATTTTTGCATTTTTTAATGGGAATATAACTTTGAATCTTTTTGTTCCGACTAGAAATAGGTTTTTGAATGGGAAATGAACACTCATGTGTGCTTTTAAAACAAATAACACTGGAAACTCTTAGGACATGATTTATCTAAAAGGAGAATCCTACTGCCTTTTTTCAAATTTCAGACAGATATATACGAGCATCTACTAAACTAGTAGCCGGTGGTTCAGTTTCAGTTAGTAGCACAAAGAGCTACAAATTGGTGTTATACAACATCCTATTAATATATGTGTATAATAAGTCAATGTGGATGTATTTGTGAGTGTGTGCTAGGGAAGTGGACAATTATTAATAAAAAGCCGTAGAAATTAATGTAAGTTACAACATGCGATAGCAGTATCAAGCTCAACTTTTCATGTACCACATGTAACATGTGTTAAACACATCTATTAGCTAACGTGCAGCGCTTTATGATGTTACAGAATTGTGTAACTTTTTATTAAATTATTATTTTGTTCATTTTGAAACTGTATTGATGTGGGAAGATACGTGTAAGTTGTCACTGTGAGAAAAAAAACTAAATAAGTAAAACAGTCAGTTCATAAAAGATAAATACTATTATTTTACGATTTTTATTAGGAAGTTTGTGACACCGGAAGCTCCTCTATGTAACTTACGCTGCACTTGGTGTATTCAAGGAAAGTCAGCCTTGATATAACCCAGTAAACGATTTAAAAAATTTCGGGACGCAGCAAGTGCGTAATGTTAGCCAATTTTCATTAGAATTGTACACAATTATTATACGGCATATTAGTAAAGTTCAGGAACTTCAGGAGGTCTGTGCAACAGTAGGTCTAAAAATGAACATCGGAAAAACAAAATTTATGACAATCGTCCCTAGTAACAACCTAATTATTGAAAACTCTGAGGTGGAATGGGTAGACAAATATACATATTTGGGCCACGAGATAAGCATATCCAAAACCAACCAAACATGCGAGATAAACAGAAGAGTTACGGCAAACTTAGAGACGTTTTCAGAAGCGACCTTCCGATATGCTTGAAAAGAATAGTTTTCAACCAATGTGTTCTACCGGTTATGACCTACGGCGTGGAAACACTAACCCTTACCAACGCTTCTGCTAAGAAACTGAAAGTAACACAGCGCAAAATGGAGAGCTCGATGCTTGGCGTTTCGTTACGTGACCACATTAGAAATGAAGAATTACGCAGAAGAACAGGAGTGACTGATGTTGTCGTACATGTTGCAAAACTTAAGTGGAAGTGGACGGGACATGTGGCTCGCATGCAAGATGACAGGTGGACAAAACGATTAATTGAATGGAGACCTAGATCCGATAAAAGAGACAGAGGAAGACCACCAACTCGCTGGACAGACAACATTGCAAAAATGACAAAAAACTGGATTCGTAGCCCTCAAGACAGAAAAAAATGGACTCAGCTAGGGGAGGCCCATGTCCAGCAGTGGACGCAGAGGACTGATTGATGATGATGATGATATTAGTAAAGTTAATACTTTAAAGTTACACAGACCTTGAAAATAGATTTTAGAGGTCGTAGTACGCACACATTTGAAAAACTCTTTCGAAAGTGTTACCATTGATATCTCTTTATTATCAAAAAAATCTTGTGTTCTAACTCCTTTTGAGAAAAATGACAAAAACTCAATTTTCTATGAAGCTAAAGAATTAAATTTTGCTATATCGGTAGATAGTGTGAGTCTCTTTAAAACAAACTTTTATTACAAATTTCATTAAAGTTATACAGAAAAATTCCAGAAGGGAACTTAATTTATATTTAGAAAAGTAAAGTGTCTGCCAAATTATAAACGTAGCAGTTAGTTTTCCTTATTAATCGCCAGGTGATTTCGTTTTAGTCAACCTAATCAAACCGGTTTTTTTTATATAAACAATAACAAAATTTTAATTTCAGACTCAAAGGTGACAAACTTATTCAGATGTTTTAAACAAAAATGAGATCTTGTTCAAAACGTATGAAATCTGTGCACTATTGTTTTTCCAAATGTTAAAATAAAACAACAAAAAAACATACATTCTTTGAGCTGGATTCTATCGCGTAACCTGCTGCTTAGGAGGCAAACGCGAAGCCACTTGCGCCCACTATGCACACGTCGAGTAACGTTTTATTTGCGTGATACTTTAGATCGGCTTCATGCCTGGGATATTATATTCAAGGTGTACAGAATTAATTAATTAATTACAGAATTAGTAGAATTACCATTTAAACACATCCCACGAGTGTCTCAGTCTTATATGACGTCTTATGTTTAAGTTCAAAGATAAAATATATTATTTTAGAATCATTTTTATAGACTTGACTTGAATTTGTTTAAATTTCTGATATATTGTGCGATAGCATAATATATCTATGCTACGCTAAAACTGTGTTTAAGGCCTTTAATAAAGCCACAAATATAGTGTATTTTAATAATTGATTAAATCCCCCAGTTAAATAACAATCACGTTGAAACTTTTTAGTTTCATGTCGTCTGTCATTTTCCATAGTTGCGGTCGAGATTTGACGATTGTTGGTTCGGGTAGTATGTTTTCTGCCTAGTATATATTTCGTTCGGTTGCTGTTGATGTATGATGTATACCTGTTGTATGAATTAATCTACATGTGGCAGTTAACTGCTCTGTCTGCCGGTAATTGGACTTTAACCACTAAGTCGTTTCAGTGCATGTCTTTGGGATTTTATCTTTTATTTGGAAAAAACTTTAAATTTCTTCCATGTTGCAGCCTTGATAATGGAATAAAGTATTTCGAAAGCTCAGCCATGAATTAACAATTTGTATTGTGCAACTGACGGCTATCCTACTATTTTTAAGAAACTATATATATATATATATATATATATATATATATATATATATATATATATATATATATATATATATATATACAGGGTGATTCGTAACGTAATAAACACAGAGTGTATGCGTGTAGAAAACCTAAAAAAATGCCGGTTTTTCATATAAAATTTTTCTTTGGCGCCCATGGTTGGTTGATATTCACCTCGGAAAATTCTTTAATAATTACAAGAAACAGCTGTCTTGCAGCAATGCCCCGACATAGAACAATCTAATTTTGCAGATGATTTTCTTTTATCAACGTCCTTATTTGACAATAATTTGATGTCGATATAAACCAAAAAAGGGGTGAATGAGGGGTGGATTACCCTTTATATGATTTTTTTTAAACCTTCATCTAATTAAAAGTTAAAGTCTATCAGTTTTATAGCAAATTAAACTCTATCAGTTTTATAGCAAATTAAATTTGTACCCTTTTCTCCTCTAGTAAATTTTTCGGCAAAACACCCGTTGTGGAGAAAATTGTGATTTTTCGAATTGAAATCAAAACAAAATTATGTCGCTAGAAAAGTTTATGAAATATTAACATATCTGAAATTTAGCAAACGCTATTTAAGTGACTTTATAGGAACATATTTTTTTTGGCCGATTTAATTAGTTATGAACTCATCTCACGACGTTGATAAAAGAAGGCCATCTACCAAATTTAGTTGTTCTATACTGGGGCATTGCTGCAATGCAGCTGTTTCTTTTAATTATTGAAGAATCTTCTGAGGTATTATCTGACCGACCATGGGCGTCAGAGAAAAAAATTATTATTATTATTATATATATATATATATATATATATATATATATATATATATATATATATAAACATATAAAATTTTGCGGGCCGTATTAGCTTTGGCTTCAAAGCAATGCAGCTGTTTCTTTTAATTATTGAGGAATCTTCTGAGGTCAACTTCACCAACCATGGGCGTCAGAGAAATAAATTATTATTATTATTATTATTATTATATATATATATATATATATATATATATATATATATATATATATATATATATATATATATATATATATATATATACATAAACATATAAAATTTTGCGGGCCGTATTAGCTTTGGGTTCTAGTACACTCAAAGAAATTTTAGTCTCACTATCGATACCAGTTTATATTATTTCTTAATGAAAATTTTCCAAAAATTAACAATTTTGGATGAAAAAAGAAACTCTTTGCAACATTTTGCATAGAAAAGGTGTTCAACGAATGTTCGTAAAAAAATGCATAAAACATTTCTATGAAAATTTGTTACCATAACGCAGTCGTTGCCTTCAGACTTTTAGTGAATTTTCTTTAAAAAAATTCACTAATGAGGAGATCCCGCCTTTTGAATTTTGAAAAAAAATTCTTCAAATGAGCTCTGATTAGGCCCCCTAGAACACATATCCGGGATCAGTTTCGATTTTTATATGTTTACATATATATATATATATATATATATATATATATATATATATATATATATATATATATATATATATATATATATATATATATATATATATATATATATATATATATATGTACACCGATAACTAAAAAGATAATGGGCCGATTTTGACAAAGTTTGGTGACTACCTTCCTTTTGTAAGTGGCTTGGACAAGTTCGTTAGCCAGGAAAATCGGCCAAGGTTTTCCCGGAAAATTTTGTGTTTTCTTTAGAAAAAAAATCATATCTCCGGAAATAACAAAGTAAGGGCAACCAAACTTGGTATATAGTTTTATGTCGGTATAGATAAATTACATACCAATATATCCGTTATTCTACAAGATATGAAAAAAATTTTATACATTAATTATAGAGTGTCTTGAGCTACATCTTAAAAAATATTTCTACAATTACAGGGTGGCCCATAGGTTGTTGGTGATACAAATATTTTTTATTAGTCGAAAACGCCTTACGTTTTTGCATTTTCCATCGAAATATAATGCATGTTTATAAGTAAAGAAATTCTGGACGCAGCAAGTGCGTTATGGTAGCAAATTTTGATTAAATGCTTCATATTTCAAAAGCTCAATTTGCTATTAACCTATAAGGTTGACCCAGAAACGGATTTTTTCGGTTACACTTTAAGTTTACTTTCGGAAATTTTTGTACGTTTTCAAACAATAAAGTTATTTTGATGAAACATGGCACATTGTTTTTACTATATATGTTATACTGGTAATCAAATTTGATGCCTGCTTTCTGAAGAAAAAAAAGCACACATATTTGCTATTAAAAACATTTTAATGAAAATTCACTACCATAACGCACTTGCTACGTCCGCAATTTTTTTGTTTAGAATGTGTCACATATTTAGTTCGTTATAACTTTCGCTAGACATATCACAGACGTATCGAGACTGTGTTGTAAAAATAAAAAGTATAATTAGAACATGTAAAACTTCCATGATTAAACAGTCAGCATGTGTGAGGCGATTAAAGGGCTGATTGGTGTCCATTGCAGCAATAGCTAGACTGTCAAACTAGGTCGATGACTCGATGCGTCTCGCTCTTCTCGTTCATTAGCGGGTTTGTTCACCGTAGAAAAGGCACAAGGAAGAACGAGGAGGGAAAATGAAGGGAAATCGTAAAGGGCTCCATTGTAAACTAGACTAAAAGGTTACGTCGGATGATTCATTTGCATATATAGAAGGCCATGATAGCGCTATAAATGTCGACGCTTTTCTACAATGTTGCCGACGTCGGTTCTCTAAATACTTGTCTGCTGTTTACTTTTTGACAAATGTGAGCTACACCGAGTTCATCAAATTTAATCTCAGCCCACGTTTGTTTATTTAAAAAGAATAATGACATTCATTGGTATGACAATTTCTTAAGCAGTATTTGTAACGGTCAAGTAAAACAAGGGTTCTTAGGTCCTGGAATAAGCAAAGCGTTGTTAACTCGACTAATCAGACTAAAATAGGAGGACGGTCAGCAAATAATAATAGAAACAAGATCTGACTCAGCAAGTGCGTAATGGTATCGAGCTTTTATTAAACCGTTATCTGATAATTTAATGTGTTGTCGTGTATTTTAAAGTTTCTATTTTATTATTTGCGCGAGTTCCGTTTCTAATTGTATTGTTTTGTGGAGTTTTAGTTTCTATTTGTTATTGCCGAATTTCGTTACTAAACTGTTTTACATAATATTACCTAGCATTATTACCTAATTAAGTATTGTAAATTAAATCACAATATTTTTTATCGCGTATCATTACGGAAAATTATGTTAAAAGTTGAAGTCTATTGTTAGACTCCATGGCCTACTGCTTTTTGAACCTTTTTTTGTCATTTGTTTTCTGGTATTTGATTTCATAGCCTACTATCTTCAATACGGTTTTTGTCAAAATTGTCAGTGCAATTACAAGATTTCTCAAGCATGTTGTACATCATTGGAAAGCGCTTTTCACAGGCTATCATATGAGAAACAAATCTAATATGGCTGCATAAACAAAACCGTTGATACATGTAGCTCAAAAACAAATGACAATCCAAAGTTGAGAATAGCACAAAAAGATTACTCTATAAAAAATTCTGGACGCAGCAAGTGCGTTATGGTAGTGAATTTTCATTAAAATGTTTTTAATAGCAAATATGTGTTATTTTTCAGAAAGCAGGCATCAAATTTGGTTACCAGTATAACCTATATAGTAAAAACAATGTGCCATGTTTCATCAAAATAACTTTATTGTTTGAAAACGTACAGAAATTTCCGAAAGTAAACTTAAAATGTAACCGAAAAAATCCGTTTCTTGGTCAACCTTATAGGTTAATAGCAAATTGAGCTTTTCAAATATGAAGCATTTAATCAAAAGTCGCTACCATAACGCACTTGCTGCGTCCAGAATTTCTTAACTTACAAACATGCATTATATTTCGATGGAAAATGCAAAAACATAAGGCGTTTTCCACAAAAAAAAAAAATTATTTGTATCACCAACGACTTATGGGCCACCCTGTGATGGTAGCAATAATTTTTTAAGGTGTAGCTCAAGACACCGTATAATTAATGTATACAATATTTTTTCATATCTTGTATAATAACGGATATATTGAGCTTTATTGATTTTTTATGAAAATTCTACAAAAATTATATACCATTAAACGATAAATTCTATAGCTAAGGCTACTGCCAAGCATCAGAGAAAGGGTCTATTTGAAATGAATTTTCTGGAAATATTTTAGTAAAATGAAGGACGATGACGGTTGAAACTAAGACTTCAGGGTTTGTAAAACATTCTTCTTAAGACATTTTCTTTCCATAGCCCGTATTAGATTCAAGTTCTCTGCCTAAATGTTGCGAATTTTGACGTTTTCAATTGTCACTTTGACGTTTTGAGGAAAACCCCAATTTATTTTTCTTTAAATGCCCATAACTTTTTTTTCTTTTGACCCACAGAGCTAAATTTTGGTAGGCGCCTCACCTATAATGACATAAATCAGCGTACCAAATTTGGTTGCCCTTACTTTGTTAATTCCGGAGATATAAATTTTTTTTGAAGGAAAACCCAAAATTTTCCGGGAAAACCTGAGCCGATTTTCCTGACTAACGAACTTATCCAAGCCATTTGCAAAAGGAAGGTATTCACCAAATTTGATCAAAATCGGCCCATTATTTTTTGAGTTATCGGTGTGATACATATATATATATATATATATATATATATATATATATATATATATATATATATATATATATATATATATATATATATATATATATATGTATGTATGTATATATATAAACATATAAAAATTGAAACTGACCCCGGATATGGGTTCTGGGGGGCCTAATTAGCGCTCATTTGAAGAAATTTTTTCAAAATTCAAAAGTCGGGATCTCCTCATTAGTGAATTTTTTTAAAGAAAATTCACTAAAAGTGTCCTCATAATGTGCAAATCGTAGACATGTAGGATCAACGCTTACTTAGATATTGAAGGAGGATAATGCAGGAGTTCCTAAAGGTTCACCTTTAGCCCCTACTTTGTTTCTTCTCCACATCAATGACCCCCTCTCTAGCACATCCAACCCAGTTACGCGGACGACAGCACCCTCCATTCAAATATACAATATTCTAAGCCTGTCTCTTTAGCCCAATCAGATGAGGATCGCAGACTCATGGAGGGTTCTATCTCTGTGGATCTCCAAAACATATTAGACTGGGGAAGTAGAAATCTTGTACAATTCAACTCCACCAAATCAAAGTCTTGCTTTCTTTCTCATAAGAGATACACCAGCCCTAGACCCATCACAATAAACAACCAAGTTATTCAAAGTAATGAGTTCTTTTTACTTGTTGGCATATCTGTGGATCGAAATCTCAATTGGCACCAACATGTCACATCAATTGCAGAAGCGGCTGCTAAGAAATTAGGTTTCCTCTTCCGGGCTCGCAAATACTTTTCACCAGCTAATCTCTATATTTTATACACTTCACAAATAAGACCAAACCTCGAATACTGCTCCCACATCTGGGGTGCTGCTGCCGCTTCTACACTCCCTATCCTGGACTCCAATCAGAAGAGAGCTATACGTCTCATTGGTGACCCTACCCTCACCCAAAGGCTGCCATCCCTTGCCCACCGACGTGCCGTTGGTGACCTCTCTCTCTTTTATAGATATCTGCACGGGCACTGCTCAGAGAAGCTTTCTTCCATAGTTCCTCCACCTGTCCTGGAATAAGCAAAGCGTTGTTAACTCGACTAGGAGAAAATACAATGTTACTATGTTTTCTTTAATGAATCAGACTAAAATAGGAGGAGGGTCAGCAAATAATAATAGAAACAAGATCTGACTCAGCAAGTGCCTAATGGTATCGAGCTTTTATTAAACCGTTAGCTGATAATTTAATGTGTTGTCGTGTATTTTTAAGTTTCTATTTTATTATTTGCCGAGTTCAGTTTCTAATTATATTGTTTTATGGAGTTTTAGTTTCTATTTGTTATTGCCGAATTTCGTTACTAAACTGTTTTACATAATATTACCTAGCATTATTACCTAATTAAGTATTGTAAATTAAATCACAATATTTTTTTATCGCGTATCATTACGGAAAATTATGTTAAAAGTTGAAGTCTATTGTTAGACTCCATGGCCTACTACTTTTTGAACCTTTTTTTTGTCATTTGTTTTCTGGTATTGGATTTCATAGCCTACTATCTTCAATACGGTTTTTGTCAAAATTGTCAGTGCAATTACAAGATTTCTCAAGCATGTTGTACATCATTGGAAAGCGCTTTTCACAGGCTATCATATGAGAAAAAAAATCTAATATGGCTGCATAAACAAAACCGTTGATACATGTAGCTCAAAAACAAATGACAATCCAAAGTTGAGAATAGCACAAAAAGATTACTCTATAAAAAATTCTGGACGCAGCAAGTGCGTTATGGTAGTGAATTTTCATTAAAATGTTTTTAATAGCAAATATGTGTTATTTTTCAGAAAGCAGGCATCAAATTTGGTTACCAGTATAACCTATATAGTAAAAACAATGTGCCATGTTTCATCAAAATAACTTTATTGTTTGAAAACGTACAGAAATTTCCGAAAGTAAACTTAAAATGTAACCGAAAAAATCCGTTTCTTGGTCAACCTTATAGGTTAATAGCAAATTGAGCTTTTCAAATATGAAGCATTTAATCAAAAGTCGCTACCATAACGCACTTGCTGCGTCCAGAATTTCTTAACTTACAAACATGCATTATATTTCGATGGAAAATGCAAAAACATAAGGCGTTTTCCACAAAAAAAAATATTATTTGTATCACCAACGACTTATGGGCCACCCTGTGATGGTAGCAATAATTTTTTAAGGTGTAGCTCAAGACACCGTATAATTAATGTATACAATATTTTTTCATATCTTGTATAATAACGGATATATTGAGCTTTATTGATTTTTTATGAAAATTCTACAAAAATTATATACCATTAAACGATAAATTCTATAGCTAAGGCTACTGCCAAGCATCAGAGAAAGGGTCTATTTGAAATGAATTTTCTGGAAATATTTTAGTAAAATGAAGGACGATGACGGTTGAAACTAAGACTTCAGGGTTTGTAAAACATTCTTCTTAAGACATTTTCTTTCCATAGCCCGTATTAGATTCAAGTTCTCTGCCTAAATGTTGCGAATTTTGACGTTTTCAATTGTCACTTTGACGTTTTGAGGAAAACCCCAATTTATTTTTCTTTAAATGCCCATAACTTTTTTTTCTTTTGACTCACAGAGCTAAATTTTGGTAGGCGCCTCACCTATAATGACATAAATCAGCGTACCAAATTTGGTTGCCCTTACTTTGTTAATTCCGGAGATATAAATTTTTTTTGAAGGAAAACCCAAAATTTTCCGGGAAAACCTGGGCCGATTTTCCTGACTAACGAACTTATCCAAGCCATTTGCAAAAGGAAGGTATTCACCAAATTTGATCAAAATCGGCCCATTATTTTTTGAGTTATCGGTGTGATACATATATATATATATATATATATATATATATATATATATATATATATATATATATATATATATATATATATATATATATATATATATATATATATATATATATATATATATATATATATATATATATATATATATATATATATGTATGTATATATATATAAACATATAAAAATTGAAACTGACCCCGGATATGGGTTCTGGGGGGCCTAATTAGCGCTCATTTTTTCAAAATTCAAAAGTCGGGATCTCCTCATTAGTGAATTTTTTTAAAGAAAATTCACTAAAAGTGTCCTCATAATGTGCAAATCGTAGACATGTAGGATCAACGCTTACTTAGATATTGAAGGAGGATAATGCAGGAGTTCCTAAAGGTTCACCTTTAGCCCCTACTTTGTTTCTTCTCCACATCAATGACCCCCTCTCTAGCACATCCAACCCAGTTCACAGTTACGCGGACGACAGCACCCTCCATTCAAATATACAATATTCTAAGCCTGTCTCTTTAGCCCAATCAGATGAGGATCGCAGACTCATGGAGGGTTCTATCTCTGTGGATCTCCAAAACATATTAGACTGGAAGTAGAAATCTTGTACAATTCAACTCCACCAAATCAAAGTCTTGCTTTCTTTCTCATAAGAGATACACCAGCCCTAGACCCATCACAATAAACAACCAAGTTATTCAAAGTAATGAGTTCTTTTTACTTGTTGGCATATCTGTGGATCGAAATCTCAATTGGCACCAACATGTCACATCAATTGCAGAAGCGGCTGCTAAGAAATTAGGTTTCCTCTTCCGGGCTCGCAAATACTTTTCACCAGCTAATCTCTATATTTTATACACTTCACAAATAAGACCAAACCTCGAATACTGCTCCCACATCTGGGGTGCTGCTGCCGCTTCTACACTCCCTATCCTGGACTCCAATCAGAAGAGAGCTATACGTCTCATTGGTGACCCTACCCTCACCCAAAGGCTGCCATCCCTTGCCCACCGACGTGCCGTTGGTGACCTCTCTCTCTTTTATAGATATCTGCACGGGCACTGCTCAGAGAAGCTTTCTTCCATAGTTCCTCCACCTGTCGCTTCCAACAGATCTACCAGGGGAACGGAGCGAATGCACCCTTCTACTGTCCAGGTCACCAGACATAGAACATCTTCTGATGCCCGCTCTTTTATCCCGAGGACTTCCAAGTTGTGGAATTCCTTGCCGTAGATGTTTTTCCTTCTCCCCCGAACCTCCAAACCTTCAAGTCCAAAATTAACAAGTTGCCTCTTTCCTCCTTGTCGACATCCACGGTACGATAGTATTTGGGCTGTAACCCCTTGTGGTGTGTTGTTGAAATAAAATAAAAAAAGACAAAAGAGATCGACAAATTTTTGTTTTTCCAAAACGAAAAGAGGCTGGGCAAAATACAAGCCATATTTGGAACGAGCACGAAATTCTACAAAACATTGCTAATATAACCGTCTCCCAATCTCTAATAACAACGGAGATAGCAATACATTTCCATCCAGTTTGGGATACACTGTATATCGTTAGAAATTTGAACAAAAATGTTGCGATGAATAGAGTAGGTCAGGTTCTATGTAGTCCATTGTTAGAACTGTTAACTTAAGAATCAATGTTTCCTCCTTAGAAAGGATATTTTATAACGATACACATTATTACAATAGCAGGTATGTAGTTTTAATTACAGGGATTTAAGACTCAACAGTGGGGGTCTATCTGTATATCTTCCTAGAGGACGCTCTTTGCAACTGCTTGGCAACTAACATATAAATAGCAGTTCTAGTCTTTATTCGCTTAGTCTATTAATCCCCCTGATGACGCTAACTCTGTTAGCGAAACGATCGGCATGTCTAAAAACGGTACTGTGATCAATTGCGTTCTCCAAATTATACTCATCAAACATCAAGCTTTAAAAATCGCTATCATTTACTCCATGTTATCCTTACTGGTTTTAACCGTGGCATAACGTAATTTAATTCCTTGCTGTACCTTGACTTATTCGTAATGTAATTTTAAAAAGCACAACTAATTAGGATCTAACCCGTTCCACATTTACCATACACGAAATGAAATGAAGCTGAATTTCCTGTATACTCCAAACAAATTGGTAGATCCACAAATTCCACACCCACTTATGATTTCCTCAGTATACCCCAGAATTTCCTTAAACACGAAACTTGAGATCTAAAGAGAAGGTAGATATTTCCGGCACACTCTCCTCTTGGAGCACCTTTTAAAGGCACAGCCCTCTGTTTCAAGACCTCATGAACTCCCATGAAGAACAATGAGAACAGCTATGTCGATACGTTGATAAAGATCCTTGACCTGAAAGCTGCGATAGCGACATGAAAGATTTTATACGAGAATCTATTCTTTGCGTGTGTGTAAAAAAAGGAAACTTTGATGAAAGCGACACATCCGTGTTGCTATATTTATCGCTCAGGAAGGGAACCAAATCACATCAGTCGTGTTCACTGCCACATTTGTGTTCTTTTGATGTTCGGGATGAAAAACAGCTGTTTTATTGTTCGCCGAGAAAAGCATTCAAATGAATCTAGAAGTAGAGGGTCCATGTAACGCTTTCCATCGCTTGGTGAGCTTTGTTTTTACTAACAAACTAAATAAAAAGTTTTGTGTAATTCAACTATAAAGACCTTGTTTTCTAATACATACAGGGTTTCTTAATAACTCTCGAATATTTTACAGGCTGGTTTTTTACGTAACTCCAAGATAGAAAGTTTATGTAAATATGTAGTCAAAAAAGTTTATTGTAGAAAGTACAGAGTCTTACAGATGTTTTTGTTGTATTTTAGTGAATTTTCATTATTAAAATTCACTAATAGAGAGGTATCGATGGTGAGACTTTCGGAAAATTTCTTCAAATGAGCGCGAATTAGGGCCTCTGAAACCCATTTCCATGGTCAGTAAAAATGTTTATATATATATATATATATATATATATATATATATATATATATATATATATATATATATATATATATATATATATTATATATATATATATATCCAACCGATAACTCAAAAAATACTTCACTGATTTTGACCAAATTTGGCAATTACCCTTATCTTGCTAATGGCTTGGATGAGTTTGTTCATCAGATATTAACAGCCAATTTTTCTTAATAAAAAATTTAAAAATATTTTTTAAAACGCAATATCTCTCAAATTTTCTAACTGATTGAAACAAAAATTTACAACTTAAAAGAACATACACAGACATAATTGTGTACCAATTTTCAAGTCGTTTGATCAAAGGAAAATAAAGTTATTCGAAATTAATAATAAAATAATCCTCGACATCACTTCAGTTTCTGTAATGCAATATCTACAATGTAGGACAAAGATAGATGACGCTATTTGTACTGCTATGCTATTTAAATAAATCATAGATAAAAATCTAAACAATGGGACTTATTGCAAAAGGTCAGATATTGTGAGAGATACGACAGGAATGCCATCTCGGTGCAGAACCAGGTAGTATGGTGTCACGACACCCTCTAGTTTACACAAAATTTTATAGATAGAGCTGTGTACAATGTACAACTAACTAGTAAAATGTCAGCCTTAGACCATTTATTTCGTAATAGCGGGACAAAGCTTGCGTCCAAAAGCGCCAAATTTTAGCATGCGAATGTATACTAATGAATAAAACATTTAATGAAAGTGATTCAATATGTTTAAAAGCAATCTCGAACGACGTTTCATCATGCATAAATATTAAGCTTCCCATTCTTCACGTTCACGGTATTTAAAGTGAACTCTATACAGAATACACTGGTAGGTATTACGAAAGTGAAACAAAAATTATTTTAAGAAGAAATATACCTACCTCAAACTGATACAGTAAGTACTTTAATATCTAGGTAGGTATTACTCTTTGTTACATACATCCCTAGTTAAAATTACATAAACAGATGTTTAAGTTAAATTATTAAAATTTTAATTTAAAAATTTTGTTTTGTTTATATTTATTTCCTTTTCAAAAAGTATGGATATAGCAATAGTAGGTAAATGTTTAAAAGAGTTCGAGTGCGTTGTGGTAGCGAATTTTCATAAAAATATTTCAAATGGTGCAAACCCAATTTCCATTAAACTAGAATCTTCAGTTTTGATACATAGTAAAACCTATATAAAAGCAACGTGGGTACTAAATTTAAAAAATAACACAAGTAGCTTCACAGATAATTACAAATTTCTTTTAAAAAACCTTTTAGCGAATTTTTCGTAAAACGAAAAATTCACTAATGAGGGGATCTGTGTTTATATATATATATATATATATATATATATATATATATATATATATATATATATATATATATATATATATATATATATATATATATATATATATATGTATGTGTGTGTGTGTGTATCACACCGATAACTTAAAAAATAATGGGCCGATTTTAATGATATTTGGTACATACCTTCCTTTTGTAAGTGGCTTGAAAAGTTCGTTATCCAGGAAAATAGGACGAGTTTTTCCGGGAAAGTTTTGGGTTTTGTATCTCCGAAAATAACAGAGATATGACAACCAAATTTGGCACATACGTTTCTACTGTCCAACCTACCCTATGTGCCGAAATTCCTAAGATTCCTAAGTTGAAAGGAAAAAAGTTATAGGCATTTAAAAAAAATGGGTGCCACTGGTGATCAAAGGAAAGCACAAGATCAAAATATTTTGTGTGATTAACAAAACCAATTGAATATTACATCCAACGGTTAAGGTTTCTTGACGCAAAAACGTCAAGAAGTAGCAGAAAAAATATATAAAAATATATTGAAAATTTGATAATTTTTCTTCTTCAAACGTCAAAGTCGCGATTTTAAACGTCAAAATTTGCCATTTCCAGACAACGAATTTGGAACAAATACGGATTATATAGACGATATGTCGTAAGAAGTGTGTTTTACAAAGCCTTAACATTCAGCTTCAACCATCATTGTCCTTCATTTAACTAAAATGTTTTCAGAACATCAATTTCAAATAGACCCTCTTTCTGATGCTTTGGCAGTAGTTTCACCTATAGAGTTTATGGTTTAATAGTCTATATTTTAGCAAATTTTTGTCGAAAAAATTCGTAATTAAGAAGAAAAAGATTTCTTCAAATGAGCGCAAACTAGAACCCCAAAAACCCATATACGGGGTCAGTTTTAGTTTTTATCTGTTTACACATATACAGGGTGACGCTGTTTTACGGCAACGTTCAATATATCCGTTATTATACAAGATATGACAAAAATAGTATATACGTTAATTATAGCGTATCTCGAGCTGCATCTTATAAACTTATTTTGACAATCACAGGTTGGCCCATAAGTCGTTGGTGATGCACACTATCTTTTTTTAATAGAACACCCCCTTATTTTATTGCATTTTTGTGTTTTTCGGCGAATTATAATGCATGTTTGTAAGAAAAAAATTGATATCGTTCATCGTTTTTGAGGTATTTCAATTGTTTTGCAACCTTTCACGTTCTTTGCACATATTTCAAACACATATTACAAATTGTGAAACGGCGTTTTTATCAATAGATAGCGGAGGCCCATGAAAATGACGCATTCGGAGAGCTTTTTGTTTGTATTACTCGTCGAAATACTCGAGCTGCTGTATATGGGCACGCTCAAATAGTGGCTGAATTTTAAAAGTTTTCGCAGAAATGTTTTTAGTGTTTCTGTGGAATTTATTCTTGTAACATTTTTGTGATATGTTGGTAATTAATAATAAATATTTAGTAAGTTATTGTAAAATAAAAGTTGTCGAATTTTTGTGAAAAATGTAATTTAGTGTAACATTACTGAAGGCAATTTCTGGAAAAAAATGGTGATTTTCTGTAAAAGAAAATGTTTCAAATTTTCATTTTTTTTTCAATTTTGGTCCTACAGGTGTTTGTGAATAATTATATCCTGGCAGGTGTGTAAACAGCTTAAAGAGGCCAGGAAAATCGGACCAGTTTTTTCTGGAACTTTTAAGGTTTATTTTCGAAAAATGTTTGTACTTTTTGAAACAACAAAGCTATTTTAATGAAATACCGTAGATTGTTACTAATATATAGGTTATACTGCGAACCAAATGTTCTTTCTTTCTTGTTTTAAAAACAAGACATATTTGCCATTAAAAGCATTTTTACGAACATTCGCTACCATAACGCACTTGCTGCGTCCCGTGTTTGCAGAAGCTGGTTCGATTGAGTTGACTAAAACCAATTATTCAAGCGATTAATAAGGAAAATTACATACCTGCCACCTATAATTTCATAGATACATTCCGTTTGTAAATACAAATTAGATTTTCGGTAAATTCTCAGATTAGCACATGGGAGGTGTTTATAAAAATATTTTCAGAAATATACTCAGAACCCTTTCTCGATGTCCAAACCACAAGAAGAATTTCTTGCAAGCAGTGCACAAGGAAGTTACGGGACCAATAGTGAATAGGGGTGCTGGACGGAGGAGAATATAAAAAGTAAGTGTGAGGGAAAAAAACGAAAGAAACAGCTTAGTTAAACTTCTTTAAGCTGCCCTTATCCCATTTTGCAGCTATACCACAGCATAATCAATATTATGCTGTGGCTATACCTCCTTAGATTCCTGTTTACCGCACGGAGAACCCCTATATTCACCGTAGGTCCTGTAACTTTGTTAGGGGGTTGCTCCAAAGGTATGTTTATTGTTTACCTTGTTTTTGTTTATGTATTAAGGGTGATTGTAGGCATGCAGAAGGGGTAGGAGCACCTACGCCACGAAGCAGTGAACTAAGATGTTCAATTTATGTTTAAATTGTTATCTCATTTCATTTTTATTTATTTTTCCAAGAATGATTTTGAGGTTGCCTTGTTTGTCAGTCTTACATAGTAAGCTTCAATATTTTATCATTCTTAAAAGGTGTGGATACAGAAACCGTAAATAAGTGTTGGAAAGGGTCTGGGCGCAGCAAGTATGTTATGGTCGAAATATTCGTACAAATATTTTAAATTCGATAGCTTAATAAATTTGCCATTAAGCTAGAATCTTCAACTTTGAACCAAAGTAACACTTATGTAAACGCACCGTGGGTATTTAATTAGGCCCCCCTGCATTTGGCCCCCTTCGAGTGACACTTGCAACCCTCAAAATTCTAAATAGAAAGGAGGGGCTTGTGATTCCTAATTTCAAAGATCACTTCATTTTCTATGAAAAAATGCTATGGTTTTACAATTTATTTCTTTTTATTACATATTTCGAACTTGGGGAATATGTAGGTGAGGATCGTTAGAATAGCCAGTACCATCACCCTATCTTACGCTATTGGACTTATTCTTATGGGTATATCTGACAACTGTGGTACACAAAACTAAACCACGCGATTTAACTGACTTAAGGAGAAGAATAAAGATAGCGATTGAGTCGGTCACGCCTAGTTTTTTTTATTTGTGATGGATGCTGCCAAGACCTTTAAGCCATGTATTTTAAACATCTCGTACATTAAGGTTGATGTGTTCTTCGGTTTTAATGAATTTTATTTAAAAAAATCACTAATGACAAGATCACGACTTTTGAATTTTGAAAAAAAATTCTTCCAATGACCGCCAACACACTTATTACGATATTATTTCTACATAATCTGTATTTGTTTCAGATTAGTTGTCTGAAATTGACAATTTTGACGTTTCAATTAGCGACTTTGACGTTTTAAGAAAAAAAAATTATAAAATTTCTGCTACTTGACATTTTTTTGTCAAGAAAACTTAACCGTTGTATGTAATATTCAATTGGTTTTAAAAATTAATCACACAAAATATTTTAGGCATGTAGGGTAAGTTTGATAGTAGAAATGTATATGCCAAATTTGGTTGTCATAGCTCTGTTATTTTCGGAGATACAAAAACGAATATCCAAAAGTTTTGCAGAAAAACTGGTCCTTTTTTTCTGGCTAACGAACTGGTCAAAGCAACTTACAAAACGAATGTACGTACCAAATTTTATCAAAATATATATATATATATATATATATATATATATATATATATATATATATATATATATATATATATATATATATATATCCACATTAGTGAATTTTTGGTTTTATCAAAAATTTGCTAAAAATTAGGTTGATTTGTGCAACAAATTTTAAAACTATATCAGTTTTGAATAGAGAATGAAGATATCTTTCCTACTTCCGATTTAAAAATTTGGAATGTGCAACTATCACTCGCAGAGGGTTGAATGTAGGGGGAAGTTTTCACGTCACAGAATGTCATTTTAGTGAATCTTTATTTTAAAAAAATTCACCAATAGAAAGGTATCGGTGTGCGTGCACTAGGACCCCTAGAACCCATACATCCAACCGATAACTCAAAAAGTCAGTAACCGATTTTAATGAAACTCGGCAAGCACCCTTCTTTTATTAATGGCTTGGATGAGTTTGTTAGCCAGGAAACACCGACATATGTATATATATATATATATATATATATATATATATATATATATATATATATATATATATATATATATATATATATATATATATATATATATATATCCAATGTATCCAACCGATAACTCAAAAAGTCATTAACCGATTTTAATTAAACTCGGCAAGTCCCTTCTTTTATTAATAGCTTGAATGGGTTCGTTAGCCAGGCAAATCGGACAAGGCTTTTCCGGAAAAAAATCGAAAAAAAAATATCTCCGAAAATTACAAAGCTGTTTTGATAAAATATGTCAGATATGTTGCCTTGTGAAAGGCCTTACTACATACCAAAATTCAACTTTCCAGGTTTATAGAAAATTGAGTTATTAAAATTTAAAACATTCAATGAAAATTCACTACCATAACGCACTTTCTGCGCCCTGAACATTTTTTTGTTTGAAACTTGCCGGGTTTCGGGATTTTTTATGAATATGCACAATAATTAAAATACTGAATTGATTCCATTTGGTTGTTCCATTTTGTTTAAAGCTCTCCAGCTTATTTTATCGAATATATAACTCCTCTCACATTTCTATGGGTAATTAGGTCATGTATTTTAGAAGTAAAATTAAAGCCCTAGTCACACAAAAGTGGCTTTTCTATTTTTATTTCGGGGAAATTCCTCCAAAATGATTCATGTTTGAACGAAAGTTTAATGGTACAGCCACATTTCTTATATTGTCAGATGTTGTGTCTAGCTTTGTAATTTTGTGCTCCTTGAAGCGACGCCGCTAAAAATATCCACCTTAGACCACTGCAATAAAATGACTGTTCAGTTTCATCTTCTTAGGTATTTTAAAAAGTGACCACGTGCAAATCAGCATTACCTACTCAACATTTTACACTCAATTCATTCATCGAAAAATCAGACTTGGTTAGAGTGTATAAATTTAAATCAAATAAAAACAGACACAACACATTTTTGTCTAATTAGTCTCCATGAATTTTATTATCACTATTCTCATGGCATACCAAGTGTAAGTATGTTTATCAGACCTCTTTTTTCACATGACTGGGGGAACTGGCATTAACGACACCAGCTGTAAAGATGAATGGCGTCTAAACATATACATGACCGATGAGAGAATTCCTTTCTGACATATGTTTAACTGTTAAATGTTGCTGTTATAGTTATAGCTTGTCCTTGCAACCATTTAACATTTGATTGTTTTGCCGCTTGATCACAAAATATTTTAAAATGGGAAGTTATTAAACTCGCGATATTGATTTTAATATCGTTCAATCATTTTTGTTGTGGTCATTGAGTTTTATTTACAACTTTGATAGTGATCTTAACGATACACTGTACGAGTATATAGCTAAAAAAAGTCTGGACGCAGCAAATACGTTATGGTAGCGAATTTTCTTAAAAATATTTTTAAGACAATTTTTTTTATTTTTTTCATTTCAACAACAAACCACGAGGGGTCACAGCCTAAATACTATCGTACCATGGGTGTTCACAAGGAGGAAAGAGGCAACGTGTTAATTCTGGAGTTGAAGGTTTGGAGGTTCGGAGGAGAAGGAAAAACATGTGCCGGCAAGGAATTCCATAACTTGAAAGTCGTCGGGACAAAAGAGCGGGCATAATAAGATGTTCTATGTCTGGTGACCTGGACAGTAAAAGGGTGCATTCGCTCTGTTCCCCTGATAGATCTGTTGGGGGCAGCAGGTGGAGGAACTATGGAAGAAAGCCATGAGCAGTGCCCTTACAGATATCTATAAAAAAGAGAGAGAGTTCACCAACGGCACGTCCGTGGGCAAGGGATGGCAACCTTTGGGTGAGGATAGGGTCACCGATGAAACGTATAAGTCTCTTCTGATTGGAGTCCAGGTTAGCGAGTGTAGAAGCGGCAGCGGCACCCCAGATGTGGGAGCAGTATTCGAGTTTTGGCCTTATTTGTAAGGTATATAAGGTATAGAGATTAGCTAGTGAAAAGTATTTACGAGCCCGGGAGAGGAAACCTAATTTCTTAGCAGCCGCTTCTGCAATTGATGTGACATGTTGGTGCCAATTAAGATTTCGATCCACAGAAATGCCAACAAGAGAAAAGGACTCATTACTTTGAATAACTTGGTTGTTCATTGTGATGGGTCTAGGGCTGGTGTATCTCTTATGAGATAGAAAGCAAGACTGAGATTTGGTGGGGTTGAATTGTATAAGATTTCTACTTCCCCAGTCTAATATTTTTTGGAGATCCACGGAGACAGAACCCTCCATGAGTCTGCGATCCTCACCTAATTGGGCTAAAGAGACAGGCTTAGAATATTGTATATTTGAGTGGAGGGTGCTGTCGCCCGCGTAACTGTGAACTGGGTTGGTTGTGCTAGAGAGGAGGTTATTGATGTGGAGAAGAAACAAAGTAGGGGTTAAATCTGAACCTTGAGGGACTCTTGCATTAATTGGATACAGTTTAAAGGAATATGCTTAGAGAAATATACCTTGTTTTTAAAAGAAGGACATTTGGTTAGTAGTATAACCTATATAGTACTAACAATGTACGATATTTCATAGCCTTGTTGTTTCAAAAAGTACAACCATTCTCTGAAAATAAACCTAAAAAGTTCCAGAAAAAATTATCCGATTTTTCTGGCCAACGAACCTCTTCAAGCTATTTACACACCTACCAACACAAACAGCTTTAGCACCAAAATTGAAAAAAAAACGCATTTTTTTTACAGAACTTGCCCTCTGTAATGTTACACAAAATTATATTTTTCACAAAAATTCAACAACTTTTTTTTTACTTTAACTTACTAAACATTTATTATTAATTACCAACATGTCACAAAAATCTTACAAAAAAATATTGCTACAGAACCACTAAAAACATTTCTGCGAAAACTTTTCAAATTCTGTCACAATTTGAGAAGACCTGTATACAGCAGCTCGATTTTTCGACGAGGAATACAAACAAAAAACTCTCTGAATGCGCAATTTCCATTGGAGCTCTTCTATCTATTGGTAAAAACGCCGTATCACAATTTGTGAGATGTGCTAAAATGTGAAAACTTGCAAAACCATTGAAATAACTCAAAAACTGTGAACGATACAAAATTTTTTTTTCCTTACAAACATGCATTATAATTCGACGGAAAATAAAAAATACAATAACGTAAGGGGGTGTTCTATTAAAAAAATAGAAAGTGTGTATTACCAATGACTTATCGGCCAGCCTGTGGTTGTCAAAATAGGTTTATAAGATGCATCTTGAGACACCCTAATTTAAGTATATAATTTTTGCTCATATCTTGCATAATAACGGATATATTAAGCTTTACCGTGGAAATGCGTCACCCTGTGTATAAACAGAAAAAAACTGAAACTGACCCCGTATATGGGTTTTAGGGTTCTAGTTCGTGCTCATTTGAAGAAATCTTTTTAAAATTCATAAGTCGCGGTCTTCTCAATAACGAATTTTTTCTACCAAAATTTGCTAAAATATAGACTATTGAACCATAAACTCTATAGCTGAAACTACTGCCAAAGCATCAGAAAGAGGATCTATTTGAAATTGATTTTTCGAAATTATTTTAGTAAATTTGTAAAACACACTTATTATGACATTTCTTCTACATCATCCACATTTGTTTCAGATTCGTTGTCTGAAAATTGCAAATATTTACGTTTCAAATCGCGACTTTGACGTTTTAAGAAGAAAAATTATAAAATTTTTAAATAATTTTTCTGCTACTTCTTGACATTTTTGCGTTAAGAGAACTTACCATTGGATGTAATAGTCAATTGGTTTTGTTAATGACATGAAATGTCTTGTTCTTGTGCGTTTCTCTGACCACCAGTACCACCCAAATTTTATTTCTTTAAATGCCTATAACTTTTTTTAATTTTACTTTATAGATCTGTGTTTTGGTGCGTATGGCAAGTTTGACAGTGGAAACGTATACGCCAAATTTGGTTGTCATTGCTCTGTTATTTTTGCAGATTAAAAAAATTGGAAAGGAAACCTAAAGTTTTCCCGGAAAAACTGGTCCGATTTTGCCGGTTAACGAACTTATCTATGCCACTTACAAAAGAAAGGCACATACCACCAACTCTCCTCATTAGTTTCGTTTCACGAAAAATTTGCTAAAAACAAGAAAGGCCACAGGCAAAACTTACTTTGAAAATTGAATTATGTTGTTGATAAACATTATACAGGGAGACCACTAAGAAAACAGGAGTTTTGTTAAAAATCGCTTAAAGAGGTAAATTAGTTTTTGTGGAGTTACATAAAAAGTCAAATTTATTCTACTAAGTCCGAGTCCTTACAAAATTTACGCCAGCCTATCGTAAACAAATGCCGCCAAATTACTCCAGAAATGTTAAAAAATGTGTGCAGAGGTTTTGAATAAACCTCGTACTATTTCATGGTGGCTGGTGGTGGAAATTTTGAACATTTGATAAACTTACATGTAAGTTTTTGATAAATAAAAGTTACCAGCATTTAGAATACAATTTCTCAGAAGCCACTGCTTCAAATTTAAAAAGTCTGGACGCAGCAAGTGCGTTATGGTAGTGAATTTTCATAGAAATGATCCGGCACAAAATATTTTTTTAAACTTTTTTTATTTTAACATATAAATAAAAATTATGGCACATAGTTTCCTTTTAATATCGTAATTTTACGTACCAAATTTGGTTACAATAGCTGTTCTATTTTTTGAGATAAAATTTTTTTCCGAAAGAAAACCCAAAATTTTACCGGAAAACCTGGTTCCATTTTCCTAGGGTCCTAGATCGCGCTCATTTGAAGAAATTTTTTCAAAATTCAAAAGTCGGCATCTCCTCAGTAAATTTTTTCTAACAACATTCACTAAAAATAAGGCACCGTTGAAAAGAGATTGACACCAAAATGATGTGCTACTTGACCCTCTTTGTCATTCAAGATTTTAGGGGTGAATCGCGCCACCGGTTCAGGGTTGGTGTCGCGATGTTGAAAATAAGTGTAAAAGTCTTCCCCCTTAAAATAAAAATTTACTTTTTTGAGCGATTTTCACCAAAATCAAGATATGTGCCCTAAAACCCGTCTGTTGCGATTATATATATATATATATATATATATATATATATATATATATATATATATATATATATATATATATATATATATATATATATATTGTGTGTGTGTGTGTGTATGCAATTCACTCCAAAACATTTGAGTTTTTTTCTATCAAGTCAAATGAAAAGTCACCAAGTCATGTGAGATTGCTTAGAGACACCATTCACAACGACTAAATCATTTAATATAACTATCTTTGTTATTGTATGTATGTATGTGTGTATGTGTTTTGTTTCTTTCACGTCGGCCTATTTCCGCGACTATGGCCAATCACCGACGCCAGAGAGCAGTTTCACCTCACTATCCCGGAAATTTTACCGAACCCCCTTTCTGTAAGGAGGTTAGGGATCTTTAACGTGCCCAACATCGCATGGACACGAAACCGACGGCTTTACGCCCCCTCCGAAGGTCGGAACGTGCAGAGATTCAACTTGCTCAAATACAATGACATAATCTCGGTTGATGTTAATGTTACAGTTTGTACTGAAAAAGTAAAAGGAGTACTCTGGGATCGAACCCAGTACCCTTCGGTTCAGAGGCACACGTTCTTACTCCTGAACCACCGAGGTTCTATGTATGTATGTAAAGCAAGACATGAATTTTAGTAGATAGTGTAACCTGTATAGTAGAAACTGTGTATCGTATTTCATCACACTAACGAAAAAGTACAAAAACTTTAAATTTTCCCAAAAAAAAAACTAGTCTTACTTTCCTGGCCAACGAATCTATCCTCGCAATTTACAAAAAACTACACCAGCCAAGATACAATTATTCACAGAAAGCTTTTTGACAGAAATTTAAAAAATGATTACATGCAGATTTGTAAACAATCTGTTTCATGATAATTCGCTATTTTTTTGACAAGGATTGGCTAAGTAATTTGAGAGCGCCTGTATATGGCCTCTCCATTTTTTTGACGAATATATATTATTGAAAGCCTCCCTCAATGCGTCGTTTTTTTGGGACCCCGATTTCCATATGTAATGACGCCATATCACAATTTTTGATATGTTCCAAAATGTAAAAAGCTGAAAAACAATTGAAATAACTCGAAAACGATGGGCGATATAAATGTTTTTTCCTTACAAGCATGTATTAAAATTGGATCGAAAATTCAATAATGCTACAATAAATTGGCTGCTCCATTAAAAAAAAAAGAAAACTTGTATCACCGACGACTTATGGGCAGGTTTCTAAAAGAAATTTTTTTAAAAGCGTTCGGGAGGTAATCTACATATTTACAATATATAGGGTGATTCATAAGTGGTGACCAAAAATGAAACCCCATGTTCTTTGAACATTTTAGAGAGGTTATGTTCTATAAAAAAAATTCCTATAATGCTTCATTAAAGAGATAGTTGCAGTTGAATTTCAAAAAATAAAATTTCCCAATTTTTTTAAAAAGTAGCACATATATTTTGCTGAAACTTCGCATGCGTAGGCTGCTATGTAAGGCGCGTATTCTACCATAACAATTGAATCGGCTAATCTAGCAGTGACGCGCGTACCCGCCATGTCATTGGTTATCCCTCAAGAAAAAAAAAACGGGTAAGCCAATGATATTTTTTTTATTTTTTATTTTTTGAATCTTACTTTCATTCGTGAACAAAATGACTCTCTAGATAATTTTCTGTACGACGATTTTTAACCAGTCGTTGTTTGGTAGAAAATCGCAATGATACAATTTTATGCCTCCATTGGCCTGAATACACGCACGACATCTTTTTAATATGGAAAATTTAATGTCTTAATAATTTTTTGTACGCCGATTATCTTTGTTGTATTTTAGTAAGTAGTAGTCTGGTTTGCCAAAGTTGAAATTAAGTGTCACTTGACGTTTAGGTTAACAAGTTATTATTTTGAATAGGTGTAAGTGGTAAACTTTATAAAATTGCAAAATTTTCTACTCTTTTACTTCTTATAATGGAGTATACCTCAGAAGAGTATGCAGATATAATTTTTATCTACGGATATGCTGATGGAAATGCTCTAGCTGCTTGTCGGGAATATCAACGTAGGTTTCCCACTCGCCGTCAACCTACACCAAGGGTTTTTTCTAGATCGTTTTCAAGACTTCAGCTGTGCGGTATAGGACGTTACGTCCTGACGCTAGAGCTAATGGTAGAAGACCACATCAACTTGAAGACGAAGAGAGAGTGGTGGATGCAGTGATGGATCAACCTTCTACAAGTACTCGGAGGATTGCCACGCAGTTACAATATTCTTAAAGCCTTGTTTGGAGAACTTTACATCGAGAAGCCTTACATCCCTATCATCGACGAATGTTCATCGCCTTCTACCTGGAGATAATGTGCATCGACGAGTCTTTTGTGAATGGATGTTGGAAATGAACAATCAAAATATCTTATTCCCTAATCTAATCTTCTCGTCCGACGAATTAGCATTTACAAGAAATGGTATTTATAATTCTCATAATGAGCATGTCTGGTCATTGGAAAATCCACATGCAACAAGGACTCGCACATTTCAACATAGATTTTCCATTAATTTATGGTGTGGTATTTTTAAGGGCTCACTGTTCATGGAAGTCCTGCCACAACGTTTAAATGGATCTTCGTACTTAGCGCTCCTAGAAAACCGTGTAGAAAACATTCTAGATGACATTCCACTAGCAAGAAAATGTATAATGCGGTGTCAGCATGACGGTTCACCAGCGCATCATAGTCGAAACGTTGTTACATGGCTACATGAACATTATAATGAAACATGGATTGGCAGAACTGGACCAATACATTGGCCTGCAAGATCACCGGACTTAAATCCACTTGACTTCTATCTTTGGGTTGATTTTAAGCGACTACAGTGAACAAATAAATACACCAGAGCAGCTACAACAACTGATAAATAATGCTTTTCGACATATTCAAGCAACAATGAATCCTCAAGACATTAAATTTTCCATATTAAAAAGATGTCGTGCGTGTATTCAGGCCAATGGAGGCATTTTTGAACATTTATTGTAATAAATAAATTACTATAAGCCTGATAAAAGTGTATCATTGCGATTTTCTACCAAACAACGACTGGTTAAAAATCATGAACTGTGCTCTAAAACACTTACCTGATTCATTGCTTACTCGTAAAATAAGCGTCGTACAGAAAATTATCTAGAGAGTCATGTTGTTCAGGAATGATAGTAAGATTCAAAAAATAAAAAATAAAAAAGAATATCCTTGGCTTACCCGTGTTTTTCTTGGGGGATAACCAATGACATGTGGGTACGCGCGCCACTGCTGGATTAACCGATTTAATTGTTATGGTAGAATACGCGCCTTACATAGCAGCCTACACATGCAGTTTCAGCAAAATATATGTGCTAGTTTTTAAAAAATTTGGAAATTTTATTTTTTGAAATTCAAATTCAACACCGTGTATCTTTTTAATGACGCATTATAGGAAAATTTTTTATAGGACATAGGCTCTCTAAAATTGTTCAAAGAACATGGGGTTTCATTTTTGGTCACCACTTATGAATCACCTTATATATATATATATATATATATATATATATATATATATATATATATATATATATATATATATATATATATATATATATATATATATATATATATATATATATATATATATATATATATATATATATATAGAGAGAGAGAGAGAGAGAGAGAGAGAGAGTAACATATAAGAAACTTGTTTAAAACTCAAAAGTCGTGGTCTCCCAATTAGTGAATTTTTTAAAGAAAATTGGACATGTCAATAGTTTTTGTGTTAAAAATTATACAAGATTAACTCAACTTACATAGAAATCTTCCGTCAATAAATTGATGGTTAACCATCACGTAACACATAAAATTTCAACATATTCACTGTTACCACCACACGCTTATACTGTTTGATATTTTAACTACGATTATCAGTGACACTGTGATATACGATATACGGAATATACTGCGAGATAACGATAGCCTTGTCCTCAAACAAAAACTAAATATTTATACAATAATGTAAACCTCCGTTATTGAAGTTAAAACAGAATACCAAACTGTATTCTATACACAAACAGCATTTAAACTCCAAAACAGAACCGGCAGGTATACAAATTGTTCCATATCGGGATGCTGTATTTTTTTTTTATACCGATCTAAAGTACTTCCGGTCGGCATGTTCGCGGGAAACGCGCAGGGAGACTGTGTGTATTCCCAACATCCCAACGCGTACTCATGAGTAGTGAGTAGTGACTGTTCCCTTTATGCAGGCTCCACACGAAACATATCGCATGACGGCGTGCTAGATGGCTCACACACACTCACTGGATTAAATTTGAATTCCCTAGCATATGCCCCGCTCAGTGTTCTATCTTCTCCCCACTATACAACTGGATGTTCCATTAATAATAATCACTCAATTTATATTTAGTGCTGCCGAGATATTAATAATATTGTTATGGCAACGTTATAAGTTACTAAACAGCCATGGGAATGGGCTGCGTTGTTACTCTTGGTTGCTGCTTGATTTTTGAGCGTGTGAAAGGTGTCGATGATGAGCATATTCTATTTGCATGAAAATAGCGAAAAGTCTAATTAAAAGGTTTATTTAAGTAAACTGGATCTCGTAGATGAATGCAATTTCTTAGGTATATTAGGTACATTGTCCCCTGTGGGTCCGATGACTAACTAAAAGAATAGGCCCAAGGTAACTCCTGCCTGTCGTACGAGGCGACAAATCGGAGTCAAGCCGGTGGCAGTGGAGTTTTTCTTTACGTGATAGTAAAGGACTTTTTCACGCCCGAGGAGGTACCACCCCTTACATCAAGTGAAGTCCCAACGGACGTTTCCGGTTTTGGTGTATGGGTCGGGTTCCCTTATAAACAAAAATTATGATGGCTCTTCCATGTACAAAAGATTCCGAAGATAAAATACCCCTTCATTTGGATCTCCGGGAAGGGGGTGTCCAGGGGACATCGGCATCAACATTTAACATATCCTTCTCGAATATATGTGGCCTAAATTCCAACCTGAACTCCGTCCACCATTTCTCCCAGCCTAATAGGCCCCAACTCCTCTTCCTCACCGAAACCCACATCAGTGCCAAAAACAGCCACTAATCACCTTAATTTCCCGGGGTATGAGCTCCTTACTTCCTTTAGATTGCATGGAGGCGTGTGCGCATACACCCGTAGCAATCTACCCTGCACCAGACTCCCCAATTTAGAAGCTGGAAGAAAATACACACTTTGGATGAAACTCTCTCTAAGGGCTGCAACTAAATTCATCTGTTGCATTTACCGGTCACCTTCTGCCAACAACTTTGTCCAACTCTTCAAATACCTTTCTGAAAAAAACGACTATCTGATTTCTGAATATGCTTCCTCCGAGGTCACTATTCTTGGTGACTTCAATGTCCATAATAAGGAATGGCTAGGATCTTAAAAACCAATTCACAAGGGAGAGCAGCGGAGGCCTTTGCAGTCAGCAATTCTTTGGCCAATATGGTTCAGCAACCTACTTACTTTCCTCGCATCCTAACACATAGCTCATATCCCTTGGATCTCCTTCTTACTACAAAACCTGAATGCTATAAGACATCAGTCACCGCCCCCCTTGGTCGCTCAGACCACGGCATGGTCACTGCTTCCTGCGCAATGAAATCCGAGGTCACACAGTCATCACACCCACGTATCGTTTGGCACTACAACTCCGCAAACTGGGACGAAATGCGCAATTACTTTTCCTCATTTCCATGGGCGTCTGTCTGCTTCTCTCATCCTGATCCCTCTGTTATCTTACAAAACGTCACCGAAACTATCCAAGCTGGCATGGAATTATTTATTCCACGTACACAGAAAACCTCTTCGGCCACTCAAAACCCTTGGTTCTCTAAATCCTGTGACAAGGCAAGACTTGACAAGGTCAAAGCTCACAAAACGCTTCTACACAATCTCAGTCAAGGAAACCGTCAGGCATTTAACGACGCAAGAAACCGCTATGTCCGCATTCTTTCTGAGGCAAAAAACTCGGTTAATAACCACATCAAAAACAAAATCCTCTCAAGCTGCAATAGCAGCAAACACTTCTGGACTCTTGCTAAATCTATTGGGAATAATTTCTGAAAGAGCACGTTCCCACCTCTTGTTTCAGGGGATGAAATTGTTTCTATCGCCCTGGGCGAGGCTGAACTTTTTGCCTCGTTGTTCGCCGGCAATTCTACTCTCAACCTACCCCCAAATGTTCAACCCCCAACAGTTCCCAATGTCGTGCATAAAATGACAGATATTCCCAAATTCAAAAAGGTACGAAAGATGCTCTCTTCTCTTAATACCAGAAAAGCCTCTGATCCCAGCAATTGTTCTCAAAAAATGCGCACCAGAACTTGCTCCTGTCCTGACTCGCCTGTTTTAGACATCTTACAATAGAGGCGTATTTCCTAGTAACTGGAACACTGCTCGAGTACAACCCCTCCCCAAGAAAGGATCCAAAGCGCTTCCTAGCAACTACAGGCCTATTTCTCTCCCTTCAGTCGTCTTTAAAGTGATGGAAAAGTATATAAACACCGAATTACAAAAATTTCTTGAAAAACACAGTCTTATCCACGACAGGCAGTATGGACTCCGTCAGAGCAGATCAACTGCCGACCCCATTTCCTTTGTCACCCATTGTCGCTCTAGACATATCCAAAGCATTCGACAAGATCTGGCACGCAGCGCTGCTTAATAAACTTCCGGCCTATGGTCTACCACCAAAACTCTTTACCCAACATTTCCGTTGTCGTGGATGGCCATTCCTCTAAACTGTATCCAATTAATGCAGGAGTTCCTCAAGGTTCAGCTTTAGCCCCTATTTTGTTTCTTCTCCACATCAATGACCTCCTCTCTAGCACATCCAACCCAGTTCACAGTTACGCGGACGATCGCACCCTCCACTCAAATATACAATATTCTATGCCTGTATCTTTAACCCAATTAGATGGGGATCGCAGATTCATGGAGGGTTCTGTCTCCGCTGTTTTCCAAAGAAAAATTACACTGGGGAAGTATAAATCTTGTACAATTCAACCCCACCAAATGTCAGTCTTGCTTTCTATCTCATAAGATATACACCAGCCCTAGAGCCATCCCAATGAACAACCAAGTTATTCAAAGTAATGAGTACTTTTCATTTGTTGGCATTTCTGTGGATCGAAATCTCAATTTGCATCAACATGTTACATCAATTGCAGAAGTGGCTGCTAAGAAATTAGGTTTCCTCTTCCGGGCTCGCAAATACTTTTCACCAGCTAATCTCTATACATTATGTACTTCACAAATAAGGCCAAACCTCGAATACTGCTCCCACATCTGGGGTGCTGCTGCCGCTTCTACACTCGTTATCCTGGACTTTATTCACAAGAGAGCTATACGTGTCATCGGTGTCCCTACCCTCACACAAAGGTTGCCATCCCTTGCCCACTGACGTGCCGTTGGTGACCTCTATCTCTTTTATAGATATCTGCACGGGCACTGCTCAGAGGAGCTTTCTTCCATAGTTCCTCCACCTGCTGCCCCCAACATAGCTACCAGGGGAACCAAGTCAATGCACCGTTTGACTGCCCAGGTCACCAGATATATAACATCTTGTTATGCCCACTCTTTTGTGCCGAGGACTTCCAAGTTGTGGAATTACTTGCCGGCACATGTTTGTCCTTCTCCTCAGAACCTACAAACCTTCAAGTCCAGAATTAACAAGTTGCCTCTTTTCTCCTAGTCGACACGCACGGTACGATAGCATTTAGGCTGTAGGCACCCGTGGTGTGTTGTTGAAATATATAAAAAAACATGTGCCGCGGAGCGATGCCTATTGGAATGTGCCCCTCTTTGGCCCATCTTCCCACTGCCTGGGCTGCCCTTGTCACATCCTCCAATCAGGGCCAGCAACCTCGGGGAACACCACTGGCTGCGTGTTAAGGGATATGCGGTGTTTCCAGCTTACATATATGTTGTTAGAAAACGGCGTCTCAGTTATTACCTCAGTCTAAACGCAATGTCGCTTTGAAGTTGCAATCGTATCTCTAGCAGGTCTCTTTGTACTAATTGTTGCACTCGGTGCAAACGACTGGGAAACGATTATTCGTTTCCCAGTCGTTTTCACTGAGTGAAACAATTTGCACACGACCCTCGTTTTCTCGTAACGCGAGTGTCATTGTTTACGTTATGATTAACGAATACGAAGTCATGCCCTTCGAAGCTGACGAACTAATAGGCTTGACAAACTTAAACTATGGCACTCGCGTTACGACAAAACGCGGGTCGTATTAGAGTTTTTGCAGTCGGTGACTGAGAAACGAATAAACGACTAACGAATACGGAGTCATGCTCTTCGAAGTTGACGAACGAATAGAATGAGTCCTGGTCTTGATTTTTGCAGGGCCTATTTTTCGACGGTTAGGACATGCGTACAGTGCACTGTCGAGACATTTGTGACGCCCAGGACTGCAATCTTATAACTTAAAATTGCACGGTAAAACTAAACACTTATCAATTTTGAAGAGCCTTGCTTAGAAATTTTACCAGTTTTACAGAGCAAAGATGGCAGCATCTAATGATATTTTAAAAAGTAGTTGATTGAAATTTATTTTGATTGATGGTGATTTTGATTTAACCAAGTCGCAGAGAGGTGTTCACGTTTTGTTTTAAGTTTAATTGAGAATAGTTAATGTTGATTTTCTCCCAAAGTTTAATTATGGTAAGCGTAATAGAGGAAGAGAGGTTGCCATCCCTTGCCCACTGACGTGCCGTTGGTGACCTCTATCTCTTTTATAGATATCTGCACGGGTACTGCTCAGAGGAGCTTTCTTCCATAGTTCCTCCACCTGCTGCCCCCAACAGATCTACCAGGGGAACCAAGCCAATGCACCCTTTTACTGTCCAGGTCACCAGACAAGAACATCTTGTTATGCCCGCTCTTTTGTGCCGAGGACTTTCAAGTTGTGGAATTACTTGCCGGCACGTATTTTTCCTTCTCCTCCGAACCTACAAACCTTCAAGTCCAGAATTAACAAGTTTCCTCTTTCCTCCTAGACGACACGCATGGTACGATAGCATTTAGGCTGTAAGCACTCGTGGTGTGTTGTTAAAATATATAAAAAAAACATGTGCCGCGGACCGATGCCTATTGGAATGTGTCCCCTCTTTGGCCCATCTCCGCACTGCGGCGCTGCCCTTGTCACACTCACATCAGGATCAGCAACCTCGGGGAACACCACTGGCTGCGGGTTTTCAGCTTACATATATGTTGTTAGGAAACGGCGTTTCAGTTATCACCTCAGTCTAAACGCAATGTCGCTTTGAAGTTGCAATCGTAACTCTAGCAGGTCTCTTTGTACTAATTGTTGCACTCGGTGCAAATGACTGGGAAACGATTATTCGTTTCCCAGTCGTTTTCACTGAGTGAAACAATTCGCACACGACCCTCGTTTTCTCGTAACGCTCAATTTTTGTTTGAACTTTGGTAATTACCTAGATTATAGTATGTATGTTAACTAACATAGTTTTTTACCTAAAATACATTTGTGTCGTCTTTAATTTGCATTTTTCGTTTTCCTTTAAAAATGACACTAAAATACCAAGTAATATTACTATATTTTTCTATCGTGCCTCGAACTGTTGGAAGTTGGACTTTAACTCCAACTCCGTGCGTAACCCCCAGAAGTGTCGAGGGAATGATAGCCCTGGTCGCCCTATCTATTACGTAGAGCATCGTTTACAGCTATTTTGCTATTTATCCTACCAGCCCCATAAACATTTGCGTATTTTACACAATGAAAGCATTGTCCATTTATTTAAATTCAATAAAATAATGACAAAGCAGCTTTAAGCTTATAATTGCCGGCAACAACTTAGCTAAGTACTGTAATAAAGTAAACTTATCTGGAACACAGCACTATTAATGCACTCCTAATACATTCATCACCGCATACAGTGTTTCATAAATCCTAACGCCTTTACACACTTGGAGAGTGCCAATTTCTTGTATTCCCATTTCCTGAAAAAACACATTTACGAGTTCCCGTAACACGTGATCCAGAATCTGGATAATGGCGGAACAAAAACTTCATAATTCGTCATGTGTGGTTTCCCTTCCAAAAGTACGTGACAATACTCTGAATTTTTTATAGGACAATATGTCGCTTATGCCCTAACTTGATTAAATGAAAATTTGATATAATATCCCTGTAGTCAGTCGGCTGGGTAATACAGGCACCAGGAATTTCGTTTGTTTCTCTCACAGCGTAATATGTCATTGTTATATCCGGTTGAAATTTGACTCCGTCGACTTGTGTGACTTCGGTGCTTTTGATCTTTTTCACGATCCATTTTAGCTGGAAATATTAAAATGAAATATCTACTGCATCTAGTGTTTCTGGTTTTGCCATTTGGTTGCTACATTTTAGCCCGTTAATTGTTAAAGGTTGATTACTGTTAATCAAACAGGAAAATGCTTACAAAATATAAGTGTTAATAAAATATCACATTTTATTATATTAAACTTAAAGCTCATTAAAATTTTGCAAATCCTTTATACATATTTACAAATGTACATGTAGCAGAGAATAGCGCCAAGGCTCAATCTCAGTTTTTTTTTGATGATTGTAGGCCTTTGTGTTGTTGGAGCATAGGTGCAGTATACTGAAGAAACCAAAGAGGTACGAAACCGGCCTGTGTCTCCTACAATACACACATTACATACACACATGGCAATAGGGGGCATGTTATAGCTCGTTCAAAAGAGCTTTTCATTCCCTATACATCACTTTTTATTTTTAAATTCGATCCATTCGTTAAGAAGATATGGATTTTCGAAATATCACTAATGCATTTCCCGAGAAATTCTTAATACTTGAGTTGGGCCTGGGGAAGTGAGTAGCTCAGACCACAGATACGTCCAGTTTGAAAAATCCATAATCGAAAGATAAATGGTATGGTACCGGGAACGCCGCAAGGCGGACTGGGAATCCTACAGGGCAGACCTAGCAGTGGCACTGCGGGAGGTTAAGAGTACCATAGACAATTCAATAAACCTCGCGACTGCGGCAACCCAAGTGCGGGACGTAATCACCTCGGCCTATAACGCCAACTGCCCCCTGAAAATGAGGGTGTCCACCAGGAACGTCCCGTGGTGGAACGAGGACCTCAGGAACAGGAGGACCCAGGTTCGTAAGCTGATTAACGCGGCCAAAAGGTCAGGAGCATGGGATGAATATAGACAGGCCCTAACGACATATAACAAAAGACTGAGGGACGCCAAGAAGGAGTCGTGAAGGAGGCACTGCGAGCAAGTGAGGAACACGCCCAAGAATGCTCGACTACACAAGATCCTGTCCAAGGGCACTCAGACCAACATAGGCTCCCCTAGAACATCCACGGGAGGCTTTACATGCTCGGGGGAGGAAACTATGGAAATTTTACTCCAGGCGCACTTCCCCGGGTGTAACGTAATAAACCAATCACATCTGGACTGGGAACACTCAGAAATAGAGGCGCCTTATAGGCGGGCATCTAGAGTAGACTGGACAGTCGCTAAAGAGGTGGGTACTTGGAACAAAATCAGATGGGCCATTAACAGCTTTAAGCCATACAAATCCCCGGGATTTGATGGAATAATGACCATCATGCTCCAACAGAGGATATATATATATATATATATATATATATATATATATATATATATATATATATATATATATATATATATATATATATATATATATATATATTGGCACCGGCGCTTACCAACATTATGAGTGCCAGCCTCGCTCTGGGGTACATTCCGAGGGCATGGAGACTGGCCAGGGTTGTACCCATCCCTAAACCTGGGCGTCCAACAGACCAGGCAAAGTCCCTGAGGCCCAATAAGTCTCATGTCCTTCTTGCTAAAAAACAGTAGAAAAACTGCTCGACCGCCATATTAGGGGTATCAGGGCGGTGTACTGGAAGCATGTCCCCTACACTGCGGACAATATGCATACAGAGCAGGATTCTCAACAGAAACAGCACTGCACCACCTGGTGCTGAAACTGGAGAATACGCTGGAGGCCTTCCTAGACATAGAGGAGGCCTTTCAGTAACACCTCATTCGGATGGGTTCTGGACGCTGTCAGGGAGCGTGGAATAGAGGATACCTGCTGCAGGTGGATCGGTTCCATGCTCAGGAACAGGGCGGTGTTCACCTCACTCGCGGGAGGGACTCTGCTGGCGGGGGTCGCGGCGGGGTATCCGCAGGGGAGCGTTCTGTCTCCCTTGATCTGGTGCCTAGTCGTGGACGGCCTGCTGGAGAGGCTCTCAGGTGGGGTGTATGAGGTACAGGGCTATGCGGACGACATTATCATCATAGTCGGAGGAGGTGACACAGTCAGTGTGGGAGCGCATGCAGACAGCACTGAAAGTGGTGGAAGGGTGGACGGTTGGTCAAGAACTTGGGGTGAGCTCCGAGAAAGCAACCGTCATACCATTTACGAGGAGGAGGAAGTGGTAGAGCCACAGAACTCACACTCTATACGGTAAGAACATTCCAATCTCCAGGGTGGTAAAATATCTTGGGGTCGTATTGGACTATAAGCTAACCTGGTCACGTTAAAAAAATACTGCGTAAGGCAGTCATGACCTTAGCCGTCACTAGGCAGCTATATGGAAAAACGTAGGAGCTAAGACCTAGTATGGCCCACTGGCTGTACACAAGGGTGGTCAGACCATCGTTAACATACGCGGCACCGGTCTGGTGGCCTAAGGTGACACAATCCAGTGCCAAAAAAAAACTAGGCAAGATCGAAGGGATAGCTTGCCTAGGCATCACAGGGGCCATGCCTTCAACCACAACAGCCGTCATGGAGGTGTTGCTGGATCTGCCAACACCCCTCCCACCCCCCATACACTTAGTTATTATGGGGAAGGCCAGGCTAGGACTATACAGACTAGTCTGCAATGGTGGACTGAAGATCAACCCAGGCTTCAGGGGCCACTGTAAGATTAAGGAGATCGCGAAGGAGCCCATGCTTAAAATGAGGTCAGACTTAGCGAGCCCGCGAATCTGCAGGGAAAACAACTTTACAGTGGAAATCCCCGACCGCGAGGCATGGCGGGAGCAGACGCCGGGCATACCAGGGGTCGTGCTCGTCTGGTTCACGGACGGATCCGGAGGGGTGAGTGGGACGGGGGCAGGTGTTTTTCGGAAGGACCGAGGGTAAGTCATAGTATTTCCCTCGGAGCCCATGCAACGGTCTTTCAGGCTCAAATTAACTGTCCAGGTCACCAGATGTAGAACATCTTGTTATGCCCGCTCTCTTGTTCCGAGGACTTCCAAGTTGTGGAATTCCTTGCCGGCAACTGTTTTTCCTTCACCTCCGAACCTCCAAACCTTCAAGTCCAGAATTAACAAGTTGCCTCTTTCCTCCTTGTCGACACCCACGGTACGATAGTATTTAGGCTGTAAGCCCTCGTGGTGTGTTGTTGAAATATAGATAATAAAAAAAAAAAGATTTATTACTGTTAGGTTCTTATATGATTCAAATTTATATTTAATTTACTTTAAGGTTATTATTGTCATTTTATATTGCAAACCCTATTTTTTATATTTATAATGTTTATCCTGCATACCAATATATATATATATATATATATATATATATATATATATATATATATATATATATATATATATATATATATATATATTGTATTGTTTCATTTCTTTAACGACGGTCTATTTCTGCAACAATGGCCAATCATACTATCCTGTCTTTCTGTAAGAAGAGTAGGGATCTTTAACATCGCATGGACATGGGGCCTACGGCTTTACGCTCTATCCGAAGGGCGGAACGTGTAGACATTCAGCTTGCTCCAATACAATGCCACAACATCGGTTAATGTTCATTGTACAATATGTACTGAAAAAGTGAAAGCGGAACCCTGGAAATCGCACACGTCCTTACCACTGAACCAACGAGGCTGTATACCAATATCAAAGCTTAACCAACAAGTTAAAATTAACGCGTCTCCTTTTCAGATTGCCTACGTCGTAAATCTATTTTATTGAATAAAGGTAAATCAGTATTTCGTGGGCAAACCAGAAAAGTACATTCCGCTTGTATTATGCGTAATTATTATTACCATTAGTCATACAAGGATCACCAAAATCCCACATGTTAATGCGGGTTATCATTTCTGTTTGTATTTGCAGTAAATGATGCATGTATCTGCGATAACCCATTGCGTTGACTAAGGTCCAGTTAAATATTGACTTTTATTATCATGTGCAAATTAGTTTATTTCTCTTATCTATGTCCATCCTGTAATTACTACTTTTTAATGTCGTTTATTTCAAGTTCGAACGGCAATTACACCATTGCTATCAGTTCGTTTTCGATCCTTCTTAGCTGTAGCCAAAATATGTGTGATATCTAACGTAATTTGGAATGATAACTGTATACATGACGCAGTATAAAACAATTTCAAAACTTTTTGCATATGCCCTATCCTAACGCTAGACTATTTGTGCGATAAACGAACTATTAAATATTTCGATCGTCAGAACCCAATAAACACACGTGCGTTTAATAAACGTCTTACGTAAAGACCGTTGAAAAAACGTTATCAGTTATAAAAATTAACGTTTTAGTACAGGCAATAGAGGAGCCCGTTACTCTTGTCCATAATGCACTTAACTACAGGAGTTTTTTTTTTTGATAGATAGATTTTGAGAAAAACAGTTTCGGACTATATCTCCATAACCGTGCACTTTAGACCAAAAATGGTAATGACCTTTATTGTAGATAATTGCATTTTTAATCTTTCTTGTTGAATTTTTTTTTTCACTCACCGTTTACAGCTTATACGACTATTAGCATTCATTTATTGACTTTTTTACCTGTATCTTTGTTAATAATTGTTTAAAAAATAAAATGCTTATAACTTAACTTTTCAACCAACAAATTTTCCAGAACTTTTGCTTAAAACTTTTTTTTCTAAAATCAATATTTTCCAAAGATATAACGCGTTAAATGTTGCACTTTACAATCGACAAATTTTTCTGGAAATATTTTAGTAAAATGAAGGACAATGACGGTTGAAGCTAAGACTTCAGGCTTTGTAAAACATTCTTCTTAAGACATTTTCTTTCCGTAGCCTGTATTAGTTTCAGGTTCTTTGCCTAAATGTTGCCAATTTTAACGTTTTAATTCGCGACTTTGACGTTTTGAGGAAAACCCCAATTTATTTTTCTTTAAATGCCTATAACTTCTTTGCCTTTAAACCTACAGACCTAAATTTTGGAAGGTAATTTACCTATAATCACATAAAACCGTGTACCAAATTTAGTTGCCCTTACTTTGTTATTTCCGGAGATATGATTTTTTTTTTAAAGAAAACACAAAATTTTCCCGGAAAACCTGGGCATATTTTCTTGGCTAACGAATTTGTCCAAGTCACTTACAAGAGGAAGGTATTCACCAAATTTAATTAAAATCGGCCCATTAGTTTTTGAGTTATCGGTGTGATATATATATATATATATATATATATATATATATATATATATATATATATATATATATATATATAGAAACTGACCCTGGATATGTGTTCTAGGGGGCATACTTAGCGCCTATCTCAATTTTTTTTAAATTCAAAAGTCGGGGTCTCATTATTGAATTTTTTTAAAGAAAATGCACTAATAATAATTGTAGAAAAAAAAGCTTTAAGTAAAAGTTCTAGAAAATTTGTCGATTGAAAGGTTAAGTTATAAGCATTTTATTTTTCAAACAATTATTAACAAAGATATAGGTAAAAAAGTCAATAAATGAATGCTAATAGTCGTATAAGTTGTAAACGGTGATACAAAAAAAAATTTTTACAAAAAAGATGAGAAATGCAATTATCTACAATAAAGCATATTACCATTTTTGGCCCAAGGTGCACGGTTACAGAGATATAGGTCGAAACGGTTTTTCTCAAAATGGCGGCACTTCCGCCCTCCTAAATTGTAAGGATTTTGTGTTTTTACATTCAGTACGTAATTCTGAACCTATCTATCAAAAAAAATAACTCCTGTAGTTTAATGCAGAAAAATATTCTCTATTGCCTGTACTATTTAGTTCTAGGCTAAAAAAGCAACGTTACCATTTCTTCATTGCAAAGACGGTAATTATGAAGAGTTTTTGGACATAATATTTTAACGTTATTTCAACACATTTCGCCTATCAAAAAACTACGTTTAGTTGAGATTAATACGTTGAATATATGTATTTTATTAAACATTTTATAAGCGAAAGATATTTTGTGTGGTATAAACGTTATATGTAAAACAGGTATTTACCTAATTTTTGTGAAAAAAAAAAGCGTAAAAATTTTCTCGTTGTAAAGACCTTATTGATGAAGAGTATAATATTTAAACGTTGTTTCAACACAGTTCGCCTACCAAAAACCTACATGAAGTTAGGATTCATACATAAAATTCACATATTTTAACAGACATTTTATAAGTGAGAGATATTTATGTGATATAAACGTTATATTTAAAACACCTCTTTTCCTAATTTTTGAAAAAAAAAGCAACGAAACAATTTGTCATTGTAAAAGACGTTATTAAGTTTTTAAACATAATATTTAAAGGTTGTTTCATCACAGTGCGCCTATCAAACACATGCATGAAGTAGGGATTTACACATAAAATATACGTATATTATCGGACATTTTTAAGCGAGAGAAATTTTATGTGATAAACGATATATTTAAAACCACTATTTTTGTAATATTTGTTAAAAAAGCAAACTACTTAACAATTTATCGTTGTAGAAGACGTTATTAATTTAGTGTTTTTAAACATAATATTTGACCTAGTTTCAACAAGGTTCGCCTATCAACATACATAAAGTAGGGATTTACACATAAAATATACATATTTTACTAGATATTTTTAGGCGTGAGATATTTTATGTGATATATTATATTATGTACCTATATAGGTTACATTTTTCCTGGCTTTTAAAAAAAATTGTCACATAATTAATCTGAGAGGTATTCGACAATGCGTGTATGTTTTAAAAGGAGCTATTTTGTATTTTGCATTCCACTGTGTAATACATAAAACAGATTTAATATTCTAATTAGCTACTTATGTCCTTGTAAATTAGTAAGTGTTTGTGCGCATGCTGAATGAGAACGAACAACGAATAGAAATAGAAACAGAAGAGGTGACGTGATGGCGTGCAGTGTGTAACGTGGTGTTTAGAATTAGATGTTATTAAATATTATATTGAGTACCTGACACTTGTATGTTTTGGTGAATGGTGGTCTGTTCTATAATTTACAATTGTTTTATACACATTTACAAAGAATGATTATCATCCTGTAGCGATTTCCCTTCAAAGTTTTGGAAATAGGTACAGTTAGTGCAGCTCAAAGTGTCAAGTTTTATGTCTTGAAGTTAGGTCAAGGTAAGTTGTATCACAATATGTAATAATGGTCTTCAAAAGTTGTCGAAGTTAATCACATTTATTGTATTTTGATTGCTATAGAGCGTTATTAGGTATAATAAATAATTGGGACTTATGAGTTTAGCCGGCGTGCTTAAAATCGGCCATGTTGGTTGCTTTATCATATTTCAAGTTTAATTTTATCGAGACATTAGACGTATATCTAACGTTTATGAATACACCTTTTTTTCCTGTATTTTGATTGTTCGTGAATCAAACTTTCGAATTAGAATAATAATGGTTAGCTTTGAGTTTAGCATTTATACATTCTGATGTATTTGTTTATTTTCCCCAGTTTAATTTAATTTGCACGATACATATATATATATATATATATATATATATATATATATATATATATATATATATATATATATATATATATATATATATATATATATATATATATAATTTCATTCGAACCCGCGAGACTAATGGCAGTAGTACATGGTAATCACAATTTCATGACCTATTTATTTCTACTTATTAGCTTATAATTTTAGATGCTGCAAAGCTAAATTTTCCCCAACGTGAAAAAAGCGACAGAGCAATCTTTTGTGCTGATAAGGATTGGTTGAAATAAGCTACTTCGAGAATGTCCAGACCAAAAAACTAATGGGGAAATACTTTTTTTTGGTTGAGAAGTTGCCAAACAATTTAGAAATATATTTTTTATTTCATGATTAAGACGCTGTGATTGAAGAAGCTTGTTATATTTTTAGAATGTGGTATTAATTGTTTTAGTTTTTTCATAATGAAATGTAAGTTTTTTTAAATATATTTTTGTTTTTTAAATAGTTATTTTTATTTGACATTTTATTTGTGATCTAATCCATTTTTATAAAGCCCATTTAAAATTATAAACATAAATAATAATTTGTCAATGGGAGGTTTATAAAATTTAGCAGAGTAGCAAGTTTAGAAGTTTTGATGAGCAATGAGCACTTAAAGTAAGTATCTACACCGCAATGGACCCCAGTTTGACAGTTCTACACCTAATGATCGTTTGTCCTATAAAATGCCATCGTCAAAAAATTAATCGTACTCATCTTCTGCTGTCGGCTGGGTTGAAAAAATATCATTTGGTAGGTATGTATTAGTTGTAATTCAAACGTTTATTATACGTCGTTAATGCAAGCAGTTTAACGTTACAGATCCCCATTGATAAACATTAATTATAAACGTATATTCTTCATGACAGATGATGGTTAAATCAACGTTGCAAAACCCTTGTTAATAAACATGTATAAAAAATGTATATGTTACGTTATTAACGGCAAGTAGTTTAACGTTACAAATTCCCGTTGATAAACAGTAATTATAAACGTATATTCTCCATTACAGATGATGGTTAAATTAACGTTGTAAGATCCTTGTTAATAAACATCTAAGAAAAACGTATATTTAAACGTTAAAACATACATGCATAAAAAAGGTTTTTATATTTATTTAATTACATGTTTATTGGGGCGAGATTTTTACCAGAATTAAACGTAAGGTAGCAGTTTCCTTTCAAACGTTTAATTAACGAACATGAGTTTACTGGGAAAGCGTTTATGTAGAAAAACTCTGGACGCGCCAAATACGTTACGGTAGCGTATTTTCGTAAAAAAGCTTTTAATGACAAATATGTCTTGTTTTTAAAAGGAGGACTTTGACTTTGGTTAGTAGTATAACTTATATAATAGTAGTATATAAAATAGCTTTATTGCTTCAAAAAGTATAAACATTTTCCGAAAATAAACTTAAAAGTTTCAAGAAAAAACTGGTCCGATTTTTCTGGCCAACGAACCTCTTCAAGCTGGGTACACACCTGCCAAGATATAATTGTTAACAAACAGCTTTATGTTCATAATTGAAAGAACATTTTGTCTTTGGAAAATTTCTTTTAAAAAATTCACCATTTTTTTACATAAATTATCTTCAGTAGTGTTACCTTAAATTATATTTCCCACCAAAATTCGACAACTTTTTTTTACAATTATTAAAGATTTGTTATCAATTACCAACATTTCACAAAGATCTAACAAAAAATTATTTCTATGGAAGCACAAAAAGAATTTCTGCGATAACTGCTGAAATTCAGCCACTATTTGGAAGCGCGCCTCTACATGGCAGCTCGACTTTTTCGACGAATAATACAAACACAAACCTGTCTAAATGCGTCAATTTCATGGGGCTCCTCTATCTATTGGTAGAAACGGAGTATCACAATTTGTGATATGTGCTTGTGATATGCACCAAAAACGTGAATAGTTGTAAAACAAGTCAAACAATATCAATTTTTTTCCTTAAAAACATGCGTTATAATTCGATGGAAGATGAAAAAATGCAATAACATAAGGGGGTGTTCTCATAAAAAATGAAGTGTGTACCACCAGCGACTTATTAGCCTTTGATTGTCCAAAATAGGTTTATAAAATGCAGATCGAGACACCCTATAAATAACGTATATAATTTTTTCTCATACCTTGTAATGGATATATTGAGCTTTACCATAAATATGCGCCACCCTGTATATGTGTTAAAAGACAAACACTTAAACTGACCCAGCAGGGGTTCTAGTTCGTGCTCATTTAAAGAAATCTTTTCAAAATTTATAAGTCGCGGTCTTCTCAATAACGAATTTGTTTTACGAACACTTGCTAAAATTATAGACTATTAAACCACAAACTATATAGCTAAAACTACCGCCAAAGCATCAGAGAAATGGCCTATTTGAAATGGATTTTACGTAAATATATAAGTAAAATAAAGCACAATGATGGTTGAAGCTGAAACTTAAGGCTTTGTCAAACACACTCATTACAACATTTCCTCTACGTAACTCGTATTCGTTTCAGATTCTTTGTCTGAAATTTGCAAACCTTGACGTTTTAAATAGAGACTTTGCCGTTTTAAGAACAAAAGCTATAAAATGTACAAAATATTTCTGCTGCAATCTCTTGAACTTTTTGCGTCAGAAAAGTTAACTTTTCTATGTAATGTTTTTTGTTAACCATACAAAATATTTACTTCTTGCGGCTCCATTTGATCACCAGTCGCACCCAATTTTTTTTAAATTTCTATAACTTTTTTGAATTTGAACTGAGAGGTCTCAATTTCGGCATGTAGAGTAAGTTTGATAGTAGAAACCCGTGTACCGAATTTGGTTGTCATAGCTTTGTTATTTTCGGAGAGTTGTCTTCTGATGGATTACTTTACAAAATAAATATCGGCAGGAGCACGTCCGATAGATACTAAAAGAATACAGATAGTTCCGCCAAAAGAAATATGTTAATGTTTGGTGTGGGTGAACCTTCCTAAATTGTTAGTGACCGTTAGTTGTGGTTATAAGATATTTGGAATCATTCATCCTCTGATGACGCTAACTTGGCTAGTGAAACAACCGTCAGGTTTTTTAGATGTGTTGTGGTGATTTGGGCTCTCCAAGTGTGCTTATCAGTGCTCATCACAAGATCCAATCTTTACTTAGTACATTCAAGAATATAATGCTAGATGTATTATCACCACAATTAGAAGCGTAGACCGGTTTATCTCTAATTAGAGCTCGTCAGTATGGCATACTGATTGCAGCGAAAATACACCTATAAAGTAATACGGCTGTGGTAGCCAGCTTCGCAAAACTAAGTGAGATGTAAGACACGCCTTTTACATGTATCGCCATCAAGAATATTTAAAAAAAGAACCATTTTATGCAGTTTGAAAAATAAATAAGTATTGGGTTATTATTTAAATATGCCATTGTATCTCAAAAACGCACACTTCAAAACCAGTGGCTTATCAGTGAATTTTCATTAAGAAAATTCACTAATAGAGAGGTATCGATGGTAAGACTTTTGGAAAATTTCTTCAAATGAGCGCGAATTTGGGCCTTTAGAACCCATATCCAAGGTCGGTCTTGATTTATATATATATATATATATATATATATATATATATATATATATATATATATATATATATATATATATATATATATATATGTATCTTTCCATCTGATAACTCAAAAAATACTTGACCGATTTGGACCAAATTTGGGAATTACCTTGATTGTGTTAATCGCTTGGGCGAATTTGTAGATGGGCACCGTGCGTCTAATTTTTCTTTGAAAAAAATGTAAAGAAAGTTTTGAAATAACAATAATTTTATGAAATATTGGAGTGATTCGAATGAAAATTTGCATATATATATATATATATATATATATATATATATATATATATATATATATATATATATATATATATATATAGGAGACGTGATAATATACCTGTTAACCAAAATTCAAATTAAATGGCCCACAAGAAAAGGAGTTATTCGAGAATAAAGATGTTAAAGTAATAAACAGTCCAAGATATCACTTCGAATTACATGAGGCATTTTACACGGTGAATGTTTTCAATTATGGTTAGGCTGTGAATGTGCTATTCTGAGTACATAATTCAAAATCGACCAAGTCACCTGACAATTAAATATAAATGAGCCGGGTTGCCAGATATAATAAAATTTCATTTGAATCTTAAAATGTAAAACATATGGTCATACCACATATTTGTACTACTTATTGATTGCAAATAAAAGTTCACAATAAATTAGTCCATCCATTAAATGTCGTTTAATATTCATAAATGTTGAGTGACCAATTCCTCGTGTTATTTTCAAAAAATAATTACAATCTAATTTGTACAATATGACATCGTTGCATGCGATGACAGCACAGTGCGAGCTGCGTCGCTGCGTCAAGACACTCGAGGCCTAACGTTAACGTTAATAAACATTCAACATGGACATCTTATTTATATTCGTATTAAAACAGAAATCTTATTTTACATTTTTATTATTATTTAAATAGATAATGTGGGACGCTAAAATAATTATATGTTATAAATGGTAAGTAAAATATTACTTAAATAACTTTCACTAATAACTAACAAAGGTATTTGTTTTTGTTATTTGCTTATAGGTTATATTATAAGCTTAAAGTTGAAACTGTATATTGTATAGCGATAATCTTCTTATCTTTAAGTTAGTGCTGTTTTGGAAAAACGCAATGCACCCGTTTTATAAAAGCGTGAAAAGATACAAAGAAGAGTGATGCTTGCTAAACAATAAATTCAAATTCCTAACATTATTTTCTTGTTATTAAGCAAAATAAAATTAAGTTACATATTAAGAAAAATTATTTGGGACGCAGCAAGTGCGTTATAGTAGTGAATTTTCATAATAATGGTACACTGTTAGTAAGATATACTATTAAAACTAATTCTTTAAATTTAAATGGACCTTTGAGACCAGTTTTAGAGTCCTAGTTAGCGATTATTTGAAAAAATTTATGTTTTATATGGAGCTACTAAATTCAAATTTGATCTTAAATATAATATGTAAATACTGCAAGTCTCTTTAAAAAAATTGTGTTACAAATTTAATTAAAGTTACAAAAGTTTTTCAGAAAACAATTAATTATTTACAAAGGGAATGTACTTGTCAAATTATAAATATGGCCGGTATTTTTTCTTATTAATTGTTTGGATGGTTTTGTTTTAGTCAACCCATCCAGCTTTTGCAAACAATAAACAACAAAAAAGGTTTTTTAAAACAAATTTGTAGTTATCCGCGAAGCTCAATATGTTATTTTTTTTAAATTTATTACCCACGTACGTTTACATAGGTGTTACTAAGGTTCAAGATTGAAGATTCTGGCTTAATGGGAAATTAATTGAGCTATCGGATTTGAAATATTTTTACGAAAATTTTCTACCATAACATAAAAAACCTTTTTTGTTGTTTATTTTTTGAAAAAACTGGATAAGTTGACTAAAACAAAACCATCCAAACAATTAATAAGGAAAATACCTGCCATATTTATAATTCGACAGGTACATTCCCTTTGTAAATAATTATTTTTTTCTGAAAAACGTTTGTAACTTTAATGACATTTGTAACACATTTTTTTAAAGGCACTTGCAGTACTTACTTATTATATCTAAGATCAAATTTTAATTTAGTAGCTCCATATAAAATATAATTTTTTTCAAATAATCGCAAACTGGGACTCTAAAACCGATCTCCAAGGTCCATTTAAATTTAAAGGATTAGTTTTAATAATATATCTTACTAATAGTGTACAAATCTCATGAAAATTCACTACCATAACGTACTTGCTGCGTCTAGACTTTTTACCTTTATGCACCATAACCTATACAACATCGTTTGAAAATTGGTATTTTCCCTGTTTTCAAGTTATTATCTTAATGGGTTATCCACACATAATTATGATTTTGTAAAAACTTGTAAACCGCAAAACGGATATTTTTCGACTCGATTGCTGAGGCAAGATCCCGCTTCTATATTTGCTTTATTAAATAATCATACAATTTCATCTTGTAATTGACGCAAGGTCCATAAGTTTCCCTAAGGTCTAGTATCATTTATGTTGCATGAAATATAAGAGAGTGGTTTCTGGGTTCCCCTTCGAGGCTGTTTATACAAGGGCCACACAAAATTGTTTTTGATTTGTATTTATGATAGTGTTTCTGCTTATGGGTCGCAAATGTAGAAATGCGTAAAATCATAATATACTTAGGGTAATAAAAGCGATACCCCTAAGGTCATTTAGAACATTTCTATGTACAACGGTAAAATTTAGAAAGTAATAAACATGACAACTTAAGTTGATTTAAAGATACATAGATATGCTTTGAAAATTTTAATTTTAATTTCTGAAGAAAAGTGAAAATAATAGAAAACTTACCAGTGCTTCTTCACTGTATTTAAAGCTGATTGTCTGGAAAAAAAAAGTTTATTAGTAAATAATAAATAATTGTAAATCTGAAATATAACTATTGCGGGGCTTTTATACGATCAATATAATCTTCCGATTAAGCAAATTTTGTTAACAAAACTATCATCAGATCTAAAACGTGCTTGATCAACAGAGTTCTCCCAAGGTAGATTACTTGTAAAGAAATTAAAACTTTGCAATTCATTGATTAGATTTATAAAAGGTCTGGACGCAGGAAGTGCTTTATGATAGTGAATGTTCATTTTAAAAAATGTTTAAGAACTACATATGTCTTTTTTTAATGAAAGCAGGCATCAAATTGGGTTACCAGTACAACCTACATAGGAGAAACAATGTACCACATTTCAAAATAACTTTATTGTTTAAAATAGTCAATGAGTGAAGGACGCCTCTCCCAAAATGATTTACGAACTTAAAAACAATCTAAAGAGTTGTCGTAACCCTATTACAAAAGATTTTGGATAAAAATTAGACGTTTCAAATCCTAAAGTTCCCAAAAAGTATTGTCTCCCAAAAATCCATAAGCCCGGAAAATGAGTAGCATCTATTGTTTCAGCAATGTATTCCCCGACAATATAGCGAAATGGTTAACAAACGAATTTAAAGGCTTGCCTATCAAACCAAAAAGGCTTTCAGTTTCAAATTCAATTGAATTTATTAATAAAGCTAAAAATTATAAGTTGGTTAATATCGTTTGATGTGACCTCGTTGTTGCCCAGTGTTCCCATAAAGAAACGCTAACGTATTTAGACCATTTGTTAAAAACGAACAACATAGATGAAGAGGTTTGCAATGAATATATAAATCTAACAAATTTTTGCATGAATCAGAATATTTTTCAATTTAATAATGAATTTTTTGAACAAACCCATAGCACAGCAATGGGCACTCCCTTTTCCCCATTCATTGCAAACTTTTTCATGAGCAGATTTGAAACAGACCTAGCAAATGAAACTGGCGGTTTCCCTAGAGTATGGTTTCGTTATATGGACGATGTTTTTGCAGCATTTAATAAAACTGTATGCAAAGTAGATTATTTTATTGCCAAATTAGGCAGTAAATTGGACTCCATTAAATTCACGCATGGAACAGAAATTAATAACAAATTACCTTTTCTTGATGTATTAGTCATTAAACATAGACACACTTTAGAATTTGTCATCCACAGAAAGGAACCCACTACTGCGAGCTACATTTCCATTGACTCACATCATAGTTTTCACAAAAACCAGATAGTTTGAATCTTCTGGTTCATAGATTAATACAGTTCACTTTAAATATAAAAAGATATAACAGAAAGAATATATAGAAAATGTAGCTAAGTATAATCGTTACTCTGTCTGCTTAGTGGAGAAACTAGCCAATAAACATAAAAGAAAGAAAATGTTAGCGTAGAAAAGATAGACCAGACAAAACCGTTGTTTGTTTGCCATATTCACGGCGAATTATGAAAGTTTTAAATAGCATTTTTAAGCAAGCCAATTTAGCTGACATTTTCTACAAAAAAATATATTAAAAAATTTGTTAGATAACCCAAAGGATAAAGATAAAACCACGGTGGTGTCGGGAATCCATGAAATAGGTTGTAAGGATTGTGAACTTTAATATGTTGGGCAAACTAAAAGAACCATTAAAACTAGATTTAAAGAACATTTAGCGCTGCTGAGATATGGCACTATTGATAATTGTGAGTCGTGAGACGCGAAGCAACGTGCCGCCACCTAGTTGCGGAACCAAGTAGCATGTTGTCACGCCAGCACACAGGATGTTAAAAAATAGAGACTGTATACAACCAACAAACAATTTAGTAAATTGTGAGACCTGGCCCATTTATACCCTAAGATAGGTACAAAGCAGGTAAGGCTAGATGTATTCTCGCCACAATTAGAACCGAAGACCGGCTTCGCTCTAATTAGAGCTCTTCAGTACGGCATACTAATTGTAGCGAAAATACACTTATAAAGTAAAACGGCTACGGTAGCCAGCCTTCCAACACTAAGTAAGTGGTGAGACACGAAGCAACGTGCCGCCGCCTAGTTGCGGAACCAAGTAGTATGTTGTCACGCCAGCTCCAAATAACACAAACTGTTAAAAAATAGAGACTGTATATAACCAACTAACAATTTAGTATATTGTCAGCCCTGACCCATGTATTTCACTACTTGGTTCCGCAACTAGGTGGCGGCACGTTGCTTCGGGTCTCACCACTCATTTAGTGTTGGAAGGCTGGCTACCATAGCCATTTTACTTTAGAGGTGTATTTTCGCTTTAATTAGTATGCCGTACTGAAGAGCTCTAATTAGAGCGAAACCGGTCTACGGATCTAATTATAGCGAGAATACATCTAGACTTACACTATTGATAATTTATATATTGCTCGGCATATTTGGGATAATAATCATCATGTAAATAAAGAAAATCTCAAGTTAGTCAAAAATGTCAGGTCAGATCAGGTCAGGCAGTAACGTCAGCTAGATTCTTATGAAAGTATATATATATATATATATATATATATATATATATATATATATATATATATATATATATATATATATATATATATATTGGATACCGACACACAGTATTACAAAGTCAGGTACGCTGTTTTAATTACAGGAACTTAAGACTCAACACTGTCGGTCTGTCTGTATACTTTTCTAGAGGACACTGTTCCCAACTGCTAGGCAACTAACATATAAATAGTAGCTGTGGTCTTTATTCACTTAGTTTATTCATTCCTCTGATGACGCTAACTTTATTAGCGAAACGATTGTCAGGTCTAAAACTGTATTGTGATGAATTGGTTTCTCCAAATTGTACGTATATATTCATAAGAGTACAAAAATGAACAAATAATATAAACGAAAGCACATATGAAGGCGTCATTTTGATGGGATCTGCTATCTATTGGTGAAAACGTCATAGAACAATTTCTGAGATGTGCAAAAATGTGAAAAGTTGCAAAACAATAGAAATAACTCGAAAATGATGAAGATTATTAATTTTTTTCTTACAAACACGCATTATGATTAGATGGAAAATGCAAAAATGCAATAAAATAAGGGGTGTTCGATTAAATATGTAAAGAAAATTTGTATCACCAACGACTTATGGGCCAGCCTGTGATTAATAAATTAATTTTGTAAGATGAAGCTCAAGACACCCTAGACTTAACGTATACAATTTTTTCCCGTATCTTAAGATTTTGAGTTTATGTTTCAAGAGCTATTGTTCTTCATTTGACTCACGTGTTTGCAGGAAATTCATTTGAAGGAAACCAATCTGCCATGTTTTGGTAGAGGTTTAAATTACAAAGCTTGTGATTTAAGAGGGTTATATTTTCTATTCAACAAAATTAATTAAAAGAAATTTGCCTCCTCAGACGATAAATCAGTAAATGGACAAAAAATATGTATGTAAGCAGTAGCAAAATTTCAACGGCAGGATACACATTTTCAAAATTTTTATATTTCAAATTTTAATAACTTAATTTTTAAAATATTAATATTTAATGATTTGGATGTTTTTCATTAAAACTAGCTATCGTTCATACTTTTTTTTGAGGTTTTATAAAAACGGTGTTTTTTGTTATCAGCTGAAAATATTTAATATAGCATTTATTCTGTGTCAAACTGCAAAAAAGTTCTCCTGCGATCCATTAATTTCGAAATAGTGGCCAATCTATTGAAAAAGGCTTTTTGTACATGCCGACTAAATTTCAAGGTAAAAGTGTGTAATAATGGGTTTTAAATGTGTCTAATTCGTAGCCTATAATATTTTTTCGCTTCACTCAAGTATTTTAAAAAAGGTTAGTTTTTTTTATTAATACCCATTCGTTAAAAACACAAATTTTGGAAAATCTGAAGCTATGTTTAGTAGATGCAATCCTTGTAAGTCCGAAACAAAGTGTCAAGAAAACCAATTACATTATACTACTCCAAGATTTTTGCGTTTGCCATTAAAAAAAAAGTAAAATAATGTATCTGCGTTATTGGTTTATTCAAACGCCATAAAGTATACATTTCATTCTGAAAGGCTGAAATATAACATTCTTGTAAATTTTGTCTCATTTCAAAATGCAGTCTTAAAAAGATTGTTATTAGGACACAATTATAAGATCAAATATACTTCAAACCAAAATTCAGTTAGTTCCAGTAATACTGTTCGAAATTCGAAAATTTTGCCAACGTGATGTGCAGCTGCACTCTTCTATTATCTATAGATGTAATGGAGTCAAATAATTATTTTCTGCTTTATTTAGCTCGTGATGCTGTAAAAATAAAACAAGGGACGGAACAAGAGGTTGAGCGCCAGCAGTGAGGAGATCACTATGCTGAGAAGGACCTGTAAAGAATAATCCTTTTGCAGTACAATCGTGAAACCGGACGGCAAACCTCTATAGCTTTATAAAGTTTCAATATAATTTCCAAAACAGTACCTTTAACCTTTGCCCCTTATTAACTCTTCACGAGAACCGAAAGCAGTATGTTCTTCCGTCCAGTGTTTCTGGAATCCCTTTGGTATCTAAACTCGGACTGCCCTTAGAGGCTTTTAATTTTGCATAGTCACCTAATTTCAACATGACGTCGATCATGTGGCCATGGCACGAATGTAGGAATACGAATGTTGTGAGTCACCGGGGATGATTGAGGGGCGAGAAATGGTGACGCAGCTAGCCCTGTTGCTAGGTAACGGACCGTACTCTCTGTTCGTCTATCTCTGTCTAGGAGTTGGCGGCGGCGACGGTTCCAGCGTGTTGTATGACCGCCGACACGGACCGTTCCAGAGCACCTGTGCGAGCCACGTGTGGCTGCGGCGTCATCGGGAATCGAGAACAGATACACGTATATGCAGAAAAGGGGAATGGGGTGGTTTCATTAATGATAAATCATTCATTCATTTTAGACAGTGCTTGATGTAAATATTTAATGAATGGTGGGTACAGTTTGCAGGAATTTCTCTATTTGCACATTAAAATTAAAACGCTTATACTGGTAAGCATTCGTTATAGATGCATGGAATTTTTATAACTTTAACCAATAATATATATATATATATATATATATATATATATATATATATATATATATATATATATATATATATATATATATATATATATATATATATATATATATATATATATATATATATATCAGTGGCGTCTCCTGACCAAAATGTTCGGGTGTGCGGTAACGAGTTGCTGTTAGTGGTGGTTTTAAAAATTATTAACAGTAAATGTACATATAATATATATATATATATATATATATATATATATATATATATATATATATATATATTCGACCTATATGGGAATGATACGTAGATAAATAAATTAATTTCCCACTGCAACACTAACAAATTAAAAAGTCACTTAAAACTTTAAAACACGAAAAGAACATGGAATTATTATCAAGCTCTTCTCTTCACACAAATTTGTGTTAGCGTTAGCACTGTCCGGAACGGGGTGAAAACTGTAAAGATTAAAAGTAGTTCAATGTTAATATGGTACTAAATAATAAAATGTGTAAAAATCCTGGATGCAGCAAGTGCGTTATGGTAGTGAATTTTCATAGAAATGATCTGGCACAAAATATTTTATTATAACTTTTTTATCTTGCAACATAGAAATCTAAGTTTTGGTGTATAGTTTAATTTTTATATCGTTAACCTACCTACCAAATTTGGTTATCTTATCTTTTTTATTTTTTGAGATACAAATTTTTTTCGAATAAAAACTCAAAATTTTCCCGGAAAAACTCGTCCGATTTTCCTGACTAACGAAATTATCCAATACGTTTACAGAAGGAAGGTACATGCCAAATTTTATCAAAATCGGCCGATTATATTTTGAGTTATCGGTGTGATACCTATATATATATATATATATATATATATATATATATATATATATATATATATATATATATATATATATATATATATATATATATATATATATATATACATATATATATATAGTTTATAGTTTATTGTTATATAAATAGTACAAAGCATCTTACAAATAAGTCTAAACTTGTGACTGCAAATGATGCAATTTTGACTAAATTTTAATCTAAATGTCAATTGTTCTAAAGTTCTGTCATCTGATTTCTAATCTCCAAAATTACCTCACCTCATTATGTACCATTACAATTTCTAGAAATATGGATGGTACTTGAAATCAGTTTCTTCATTTTAATCAAAAATTTCTATATTTTAAAACTTGACTCAAATTAAATTCTTATATATAAAAATTGAAACTGACCCCGGATATCGGTTCTAGGGGTCCTAGTTCGCGTTCATTTGCAAACAATTTTTCAAAATTCAAAAGTCGAGATCTCCCCATTAGTGAATTTTTTCTACGAAAATTTACTAAAATGTATTATAGTCTTTAATTCTAGAATACTGTGATCCAGGCAAGCGCAGTTGTAATGTTTGTAAATAATGCTATCACAACGTTTGTTAAACCGGCGTTCCGTTCATTTGTCTTGAGCGGTATTTTTACCGCTCACTGCAGTGTTAAAAGCAATGGTATTTCCTTACTATTTTAAACACATGGGTGGGGGACTGTATTGTATACCAATACAGCTCTGTCGAGTGAAGTTGTTCGGAAATAACAACGCACACCTAACCCGAATTCATTCCCAGTTGCTATTGTCCTACTCATATTTCCGAATGAAGACGTGGTGCCGACTTCATTCCAAGTTACTATGAACCGACTATTTATGAAATCAAATAAGTAAATTAAATCGATTGTCATAACATATGTAGTGTATTAAGACTAAGGGAAAAAGAAATAAAACATATTTAACTGTGCACATTTTAATTATATTTTAGGGTGTGCAGTGCACACCTAGCTCACTAGGAGAAATCGCCACATATATATATATATATATATATATATATATATATATATATATATATATATATATATATATATATATATATATATATATATATATATATATATATATATATATATATATATATATATATATATATATATATAGCGTGATGATTAAGCTTAGAAATTCATGAATGCGTCATTTAATTTTTTCAAGAAAAAGACAGGTTCATTTTAACTTAGTTGCCCACTTATGACATAAAAATTACATTTATGACGTCACCTATTTCTGAATGTTTTTTTATAGTATATTTGTATTTGGTAACCTTTTGTATCTAATTGTAAATGTTTGTTCCAACTTATCAATAAACCTTATTATTATTATTAGTATTATTATTATTGCCAAATGTCAATAAATGACTTCGAGAAAACTAATCTCAATTACTAATAAGATTACAAAATAGCCAGCAGTGTGTTCATCAATCTCTAATCGTTGAGTCAGCAGCGCATGCGCCGACATCTTTACATAAGTCACGATATATGAAATCAAAAATGGTCTGTCTTCTTATTTAGACAGGTTAGATCATATTTAGATCTGTATCTAGATCTGGACCCCGATCCCCATCTCGGTCTTGGCAACGAAGGCGCAGCCCCCGCCGCCTCTGGCGAAGGGTTTTAGACAACGGGGGCGCCGCCTCTGGCGCGTGTTTTTCACTTCCGGTCGGCCATCTTGAACGGCATCTTGGATGGCGTCACCTCAGATTTGCTCCCTGTTAGCTCCCTACCCAGTGACGTCACTCTGACATCGCTTTGCGCCGGCGCAGTGGCGGGTGGTGGTCCCAGAACCGGCTATCTATGCCTACTGTCAAGCAGTTGCAAACTGCGTCCTCTACGAAGATATACAGACAGACCCCAACCGTTGAGTCTTAAATCCCTGTGACTTAAATTCAAACTGGCCATTTTTTGTGCGTACGTATGATGTGATTCATTCGCAATATAACTTAGTGGTCGTTTCCTTCCTATGGACAGCAAATTCCAAAGTGTCTTTATTTTTGATAACTAGTACATCTTGAAAGGCTAATTTATTATTAATTTCTAATTCGTGTGTACATTTTATATAATTAAGTTTATTGTTCAATTTAGCAATAAATCGTCTATTTTGCAAATGTTTGTATTAAACGCTGTGAAAATATCATCCACACAACGAAACCACAATCTAGTAAAATACCCACTTTCACTTTCAAGGTCTGTTTAGAATCTACTTATGAAAAGGTCCGCAATGAATGTATATAGGGGGTTGCCAATGCAAAAAAAACTCATTGTTGAATCGAACAATATTTTGTTTAATACAAAGTTTTAAATATTTAGCAGAATTGTTAAAATTTAATAAGATAAAAGGAAAGGTCTGCAAAGAATATTTACTTTTAACAAACCTTTGTTTTTCAATTCAACAATGAGTTTTTGTAGAACAAACCCAAGACACAGCAATGGGAAAGCCCCTATCGCCATTTATTGCGGACCTTTTCGTGAACAGATTTGGAACAGATCTTGAAAGTGAAAGTGAGTATTCTGTTAGAGTGTGATCTCGTTATTTGGATGATATTTTCGCAGTGTTTAACACAATCATTTGCAAAATAGACGATTTTATTGCCAAATTGAACAATACATTTGACTCTAAAATTTGGCAACAAATCAGAAATTAATAATAAATCACCCTTTCTAGATATGCTAGTTTTCAAAAATAGAGACACATTAGAATTCGATGTACATAAGAAGGAAACCACCTCTCTAAATTACATATCGAATGACCCACATCATACGTACGCACAAAAATGGCCACTACTGATTTTTTTAGTAAACAGGTTAATTAATTTCCCTTTAAGTAAAAAGATTTTTTTTTAAATTTCAACAACACACCACGAGGGCTTACAGCCTAAATACTATCGTACCGTGGGTGTTGACAAGGAGGAAAGAGGCAGCTTGTTAATTCTGGACTTGGAGGTTTGGAGGTTCGGAGGAGAAGGAAAAACATGTGCCGGCAAGGAATTCTACAACTTGGAAGTCCTCGGGACAAAAGAACGGGCATAACAAGATGTTCTAAGTCTGGTGACCTGGACAGTAAAAGGGTGCATTCGCTCTGTTCCACTGGTAGATCTGTTGGGGGCAGCAGGTGGGGGAACTATGGAGGAAAGCTCCTCTGAGCAGTGCCCGTGCAGATATCTATAAAAGAGAGAGAGGTCACCAACGGCACGTCGGTGGGCAAAGGATGGCAGCCTTTGGGTGTGGGTAGGGTCCCTGATTAGACGTATAGCTCTCTTTTGAATGGAGTCCAGGATTGCTAGTGTAGAAGCGGCAGCGGCACCCCAGATGTGGGAGCAGTATTCGAGGTTTGGCCTTATTTATGAAGTATATAAGGTATAGAGATTAGCTGGTGAAAAGTATTTGCGAGTCCGGAAGAGGAAACCTAATTTCTTAGCAGCCGCTTCTGCAATTGATGTGACATGTCGGTGCCAATTAAGATTTCGATCCACAGAAATACCAACAAGAGAAAAGGACTCATTACTTTGAATAACTTGGTTGTTCATTGTGATGGGTCTAGGGCTGGTGTATCTCTTGTGAGAAATAAAGCAAGACTTAGTTTTGGTGGGGTTGAATTGTACAAGATTTCTACTTCCCCAGTCTAATATTTTTTGGAGATCCACGGAGACAGAACCCTCCATGAGTCTGCAATCCTCATCTAATTGCGCTGAAGATACAGGCTTAGAATATTGTATATTTGAGTGGAGGGTGCTGTCATCCGCGTAACTGTGAACTGGGTTGGATGTGCTAGAGAGGAGGTCATTGATGTGGAGAAGAAACAAAGCTGAACCTTGAGGAACTCCTGCATTAATTGGATACAGTTTAGAGGAATCGCCATCCACAACAACAGATATGCTGCTGTTGGAGAGGAAATTTGCTGTCCAGGTACAAAGTTTTGGTGGTAGGCCATAGGCCGGAAGTTTATTAAGCAGCGTTACGTGCCAGACCTGGTCGAATGATTTTGATATGTCTAGAGCAACAATCTGGGATTCACCGTGTTGTTCCATAGACTTGTTCCAAGAATGGGTGACAAAGGAAAGGAGGTCGGCAGTCGATCTGCGCTGACGGAATCCATACTGCCTGTCGTGGATTAGACTGTATTTTTCAAGAAATTTTAGTAATTCGGTGTTTATATACTTTTCCATCACTTTAGAGATGACTGAAAGGAAAGAAATAGGCCTGTAGTTGCTAGGAAGCGCTTTGGATCCTTTCTTGGGGACAGGTTGTACTCGAGCAGTTTTCCAGTTACTAGGGAATATGCCTCTATTGTAAGATATCTGAAACAGACGAGTCAGGACAGGAGCAAGCTCTGGTGCGCATTTTTTGAGAACAATTGCTAGAATCTCGTCAAGGCCAGAGGCTTTCCTGGCATTAAGAGAAGAGAGCATCTTTCGTACCTTTTTAATTTTGAAAATGATATATGTCATTTTATGCGCGACATTGGGGACTGTTGGTGATTGAACATTTGGAGGTGGGTTGAGAGTAGAATTGCCGGCGAACAACGAAGCAAAAAGTTCAGCCTTGCCCAGGGCGGTAGAATTAGGGTATTTTAGGAACGTTGCCGAATATAACGGATATACTGCTTGCCTACTGGTGAAGTTAATTAGGAAACAGAAAATTAAAAAAATCTTAGAGGAATCAACAACTTTTAGAAGAGAGAAAGCGAAAAAAAATTGTTTGCATACCATTTGAACCGCGAACCACGAATGGTTCAGACGGCATTTTTAGGAAAGCTAATTTATAACTAACATTTTCGATAAAAAATCCTTTTAAAAACTTGCTAAGTAACCCAAAAACAATGATAGTACCGCTAAAATGTATGGAATATCTATTAAAGATTGTGATCTTAAATACGCCGGACAAACAAAAAGATCTATTGAAATTAGATTTAAAGAACACTAAGCAAAACTAAGATACGGTACTATAGATGGATCTCCCGTGCCCGGCATAGTTGGGATAATAATCACCACCTAGATAAGGAGGATATAAGATTAATAAAAAAATGTTAGTCAACCAGGACAGCTAAATGCTTTCGGAAGTATATAGATATTGCTAAATATACTAATAATAAAAAGTGTAGGAATTTGGCTCCGCCGCCTATGGGGAGTTTATTGGTTGATCACTTTACAAAAAAGACCGACAGAAGCACGTCTGATAGATAAAAAATTATTCAGGTATTTCCGCCAAACGAAATATGCTAATTTTTGTGTCGCTGAACCACCCTCAATCGTTATAGACCCGCTACCTGCAGAAGCGTATAAACAGAGAGAGCCTCAATGGTTCAGAGGTAAGAACGTGTGCCTCTGAACCGAAGGGTACTGGGTTCGATCCTAGGGTTCTCCTTACACTTTTTCAGTACAAATTGTAATATTAAGATTCACCCATTCTCTGGCATTGTATTTGAGCAAGTTGAATGTCTAAACGTTCCGGCCTTTAGAGGGGGCGTAAATCCGTCGGTCCCGTGTCCATGCTGTGTTGGGCACGTTAAAGATCACACACACACAATATAAACAGAGTTTTAGATGTGAGATATTTAGAATTATTCACTCTCTGATGTCGCTAACTTGGTTAGTGAAATGATCGCCAGGTTTTGTTTAAACATGGTGATTTGGGTTCTCAAGTGTACCAGTGCTCCTCACGGGTTCCAAAAAGAACTGATGGATGCAGAGGGTTATGATTACAGCAACGGGGCGACATCGCTGGGATGATTCTTTAAATGAGAAATCGCTTCTCTCCTTTTTGGCTGCGTATTAATAACATTATTTTGTACAAACAGCACAGACGTGATCGATGAATTTTATACAGCGTTTAAGATTGAATTGTGTAGCACAAATAATTTAATTTCGATTTACAAAACAAAGCCAAATGGCACTTTACGTCTAAATGATTAATTACGACGAATAATACAATCTCTCCTTTAACTCGTAGCTCAGCTTTCAAAACACTTCAACCGGATCCCATTATTATCTCATTATCTACATTCAATTAAGATTATTATTTTCAATTTAAAACAAGAAATCAGTGAAAATATGAAAACCCAGTTAACTTCAGAGAGTGGTACGTATATAATGGCGTTATTTTCTGTAATACGATATCCCCGTTTAAGGAATTTATCAACCACATACTTAACCAGGTGTATAGCTATCGTTGTTAGTGAGAACTATACCCCCAAGGCAAATATTTCCAGCTCTTTAATAAATACTGAGGTATACGGAAGCAGCCTCAAACCATAATTTCCGCACAGCATCCCCGTAGTAACCCCTGCTTTAACGCTGCTGTGGTAAAATCAATGTTATAGTTGCGTTAATGCCCCGGAGCCATCGAAGATTGCTTGCGATGTATACTGATACTTTCAGAAAGAATTCACCTCAACAGGAACACTGCAGGTTGTTATTGGATTTGTATCTTAGCATCAGAGATTGCTTTTCGTTGCAATACAGATGATTGTATTACGCTCTGGTGTTTTTATAACGATAAAAAACTCTGGACGCAGCAAGTGCGTTATGTAAGTAAATTTTCATAAAAATGTTTTTAATTACAAATATATCGCTCTAATGCGAGCAGGCATCAATTTGGTTACCGGTATAACCTATATAGTAGGAACAATGTACCATATTTTATCAAAATAATTATTTGAAAATGTACAAAAAATTTCCGAAAATAAACTTTAAATGTTTCCGATAAAACTGGTCTCCTAGCCAATGAACCTTAGGTTAATAGCAAATTGAGTTATTGAAATTTGAAACATTTAATGAAAATTCACAACCAAAACGCCATTGCTGTGTCCATACGAGAATTTTCCGAAAATAAAGTTAAATGTTGGTTTCCTAACCAACAAAACTTACGTTAATAGCAGATTGAGTTATTGAAATTTGAAGGATTTAATAAAAATTTGCTACCAAAACGCACTTACTGCGTCCACATTTATTTTTCTTACAAACATTCATCATATTTCGATAAAAAATGCTAAAATGCAGTAACGAATTTGTTCTACGAAAATTAGCTAAAAATTATAGACCGTTAAACCATAAACTTCACTAAACCTACAGCGAAAGCATCAACTTAACTAAACCGACAGCCAAAGCATCAGAGAAAGGGTCTACTTGAAATGAATTTTCTGTAAATATTTTAGTAAAATGAAGGGCAATGACGGTTGAATCTAAAACTTGAGGGTTCGCAGAACACTCTTCTTGCAACATTTTCTTTTCACAATCCTTATTTGTTCCACGTTCTTTGCCTGAACACTGACAATTTTGACGTTTTAAATTGCGAGTTTGACGTTTTGAGGAAAACTCCAAAGTTTATTTTTTAGCTGCCCGTAACTTTTTGTCCTTAAACTTAGAGACCTAAATTTTGGTACATGGTTCGCCCTTTAAAATACAAACACGCGTACCAAATTTTAGTTGCCCTCACTTTGTTATTTCCGGAGATATGATTTTTTTTAGAAAGAAAACTCAAAATTTTCTGTGAAAACCTTGTTCGATTTTCCTGGCTAACGAACATATCCAAGCCACTTGCAAAAGGAAGGTACCCACCAAATTTGATCAAGATCGGTATATTATCTTATGGGCCAGCCTGTAATTGTAGAAATATTTTTTAAGATGTAGCTCAAGACACGCTATAAATAATGTATACAATTTTTTTCGTATCTTGCATAATAACGGATATATTGAGCTTTAAAGATTTTTTACGAAAATTCGACAAAAATGATATACCATTAACCGATAAAGTCTATAGCCAACACTACTGCCAATGTATCAGAGAAAGGGTCTATTTGAAATGAATTTTCTGGCAATATTTTAGTAAAATGAAGGACAACGACAATTGAAACTAAGACTTTAGGCTTTGTAAAACATTCTTCTTGAGACATTTTCCTTCCATAGCTCATATTATTTTCAGGTTCATTGCCTAAATATTACTAATTTTGATGTTTTAAATCGCGACTTTGACGTTTTGAGGAAAACCCAAATTTATTTTTCTTTAAATGCCTGTAACTTTTTTGTCCTTTAACCTACAGAGCTAAATTTTGGTAGGTAACTTATCTATAATAATATAAACCCGCGTACCAAATTTGGCCTTTACTTTGTTAATTCCGGAGATATAATTTTTTTTCGAAAGAAAACACAAAATTTTCCGGGAAAACCTCTGCGGATTTTACTGGCTAACGAATTTTTTTAAGCTACTTGCGAAAGGAAGGTACTCACCAGGTGTTATCAAAATCGATCCATTATTTTTTTAGTTATACGTGTGACGCATAAATATATAAACATATATATTTTAATGTATATATATATATATATATATATATATATATATATATATATATATATATATATATATATATATATATATATATAATATATATATATATATATATATATATATATATATATATATATATATATATATATATATATATATATATATATATATATATATATATATGAACATATACAGTCTGAAACCGTACTCGGATTTGGGTTCCAGGGGTTTAAAATAGCGCTCATTTGAAGAAATTTTTTCAAAATTCACAAGTCCAGATCTCCTCATTAGTGATTTTTTTTTTAAATTCACTAAAAAGGCTTAAATTGGTTTGTGGTATAGAAATACAGGTTTTAAGAATTGCCTTCAGAGGGAATTTTAAAACAGCCTACCTCGTTTATCGAAATAGCTTGGTTCAATTAATCTGTTAAATGTTGTACAGCTTCTTATTATTCGAATTTATTATTTATTGAAGGTGGTAACTAATATGGGGTGCGTTTAATGTAAAATAAGTATTTCCTCATTTGCAAAAATAAAAATCAAAGGAATATTATAACTTAGCCATTCATAGCTAAGAGCATGTCAAACAATCACCACAATTTTCAGCTAAATCAGCTATATGGACTGTGTAAACGTATGAGCAAGGAAAGAAAAAAGATAGGCAAAAAAGTAATGCAAAAAGATAGTATAAAATAATGAAGTTAGCACCGCAACCAATAGCTTGCTTTTCCTATTTTGATTGGCACCAAATGAATATAATGTCTATAGGTAATTTTCAGCAAATGGAGTAAGTTGTTTTAAAATTTTTTTGAGCGTATGATCTAAGCTCGAGGTAAACTCATTCAGTCAGGAAATTTTGTTAAAAAACTGCTATACAAGTTGCAATTATTGCAAAATAGCTGATGATACCACTTTGCATATGGAGCCGGAGAAGAAACTAGGGAAACAGTGCGTGGCACTTAAAACAATAGGACCGGCTTAAAAGAATAGAAACTCGCTTATTGATTTTGTAGACCTGTAAAGAGGATTCCATGATGTGGACTGGAAAATATGCTGAGTTTCAAACAAATCCGATTAAAAAAAATTACATATGTGTTTCATCAACCTTAAAAAGCCTGGACGCAGCAAGTGCGTTATAGTAGCGAATTTTCTTTAAAATGTTTTTAGTAGCAAATGTATTTTTTTGATGAAAGCAGGCATCAAACTTGGTTGCCTATATAGTAGAAACAATGTAAAATATTTCATTGAAATAACTTTATTGTTTGAAAATATATAAACATTTTTCAAAAGTCTGGATGCAGCAAGTGTGTTATGGAAGTGAATTTCCATAAAAATGTTTTAGTAGTAAATGCGACCAGGCATCAATCTGATTACCGATATAGCCTATGTAGTAGAAACAATGTACTATATTTTATCAAAATTACTTATGGTTTGAAAATATACGAAAATTTTTTGAAAATAAACTTAAATGTTGGTTTCCTAACCAACAAAGCTTACGTTAATAGCAAATTGAGTTATTGAAATTTGAAGGATTTAATGAAAATTCGCTAACAAAACGCACTTACTGCGTCCAGATTTTTTCCTTACAAACGCATCATATTTCGATAAAAAATGCAAAAATACATTGACGAATTTGTTCTACGAAAATTAGCTAAAAATTATAGACCGTTAAAGCATAAACTTCACTAAACCTACAGCGAAAGCATCAACTTAACTGAACCGACAGCCAAAGCATCAGAAAAAGCGTCTATTTGAAATGAATTTTCTGTAAACATTTTAGTAAAATGGAGGGCAATGCCGGTTGAATCTGAAACTTAAGGGTTCGCAGAATACCCTTCTTGCAACATTTTCCTTTCATAATTCGTATTTGTTTCACGTTCTTTTCCTAAACATTGCCAATTTTGAAACGTCAAAATTGCGAGTTTGACGTTTTGAGGAAAACCTCAAAATTTGTTTCTTTAACTGCCCATAACTTCTTTGTCATTAAATCTACAAGCCTACATTTTGCTAAAGAGTTCACTCTTTATAGTACAAACAAGTGCACCAAATTTGGTTGCTCTTACTTTGTCATTTCCGGAGATATATCTTTTTTAGAAAGAAAACACAAAATTTTCCGGGAAAAGCTGGTTCTATTTTCCTGGGTAACGAACTTGTCCAAGCCACTTGCAAAAGGAAGGACTGGGACTGGGGTCTCCCTTCCCTACTCCGTAAACCGTTCATCTTTTTGTGTGCCAGTCATTTATTTGTTTTTGTGTCTCCAGTCCGTATCCATAACAGTCGTCAGCGGGTTATCAATCCTTTTTTTAAGCGGTAAGTGAAATGGCACCTCGCCCTCGAATACCCTAACAGCATCGGCGTCAGCAAACAAAAAGAGTCGGCCGAGAGTAAAAGAAATAGAAGCTTGGCCAAACAGAAAAGGTGAAAGTGGGGGGACCTCACCCAAGAAAAGTTGAAGGAAGGTGAGTAGTCCAGCTCAGATGTAAGTGCGTGTAGGTAATCTTGTGTATGTGTGTAGGTGTATAAGTGTTTGTACTTGCATGCGCTGGTGCACCCCCGTAGTCGCTATCCACGTACTCGCAAGACGCGAGCCGCTGTGGGAGTAGTAGTAGTGGTAGTAGTATAGTAGAAAGGTAGATGGAAAATCAGTTTATTGACTGTAATTTCGTATAAACAAAGTAATTAAAATATGTAATCCTTGACGTGTTTCCATTTGAAATAATCCATTAGCAGCTTAACACAAATGACAGGATTTTAGCATACAATCGGAATTTACATTTACTACAATAAAGGCATGAATACTTTAACGCTGCATTTAAATATAAACTGTGACCCAGCAAAAGCAGGAAATTTAAATTTCGAATGAAACACGGGTCTTCTTTAATTTATTACTGAAATTTTGATTAAATCATAGAGTATAAATATATATATATATATATATATATATATATATATATATATATATATATATATATATATATATATATATACATTTGTGTGTGTGGACATTATGTATGCAACAATACGTCTAGTAAGTGCCCTACCCAGCTTTCCTGGTACATTTGCGTTCATTTGACGAACTTTTGAATCGTGCTTTGAATTAATTAAGGGTAGATTTCAGCGACACAGCTTCTAGTCTTCTCCTTTAAGGATTGTGTGGTCTTGGGCTCGTTGGTATGCACTTTTGAACAATAAACTACTGAGAAAGAAGGTCGAATGCGTTAAAACTTCCCATCTAGGCGATCGAACTTGATCCGACCGGGAGACTATACGGACATGGAATGTTTCGTGCAATAACGCCATTAGTTTACGTCATTTGAGACGAGCCGCACTACCTTGTTGGAATCACATGTCGTCGAGATCTATACAATCCATTTGAGTAACAAAAACTGGATTATCCTCACAGGTACCACTCACCATTGACTGTTTCTACATTCCCGGTAACCTCTTCGAAGAAAACCGATCCAATGAGGCCTTCTGTCCAAAATCCGTACCTAGCACCGACACGTGTGGAATTTATTTTCTTCACATGAAACACCTGTGGGTGTCCGTCACTCCAGATGCCACAATTATTCTTATTTGCGAAGCGGTTAACATGAAAATGAGGATGATTTTTTGGACAACTCACCAATAACTTTTTGTTGTTCAAGTACCCAATTAACGAGCTCTTTTCGCTACTCATGGTGTGTAGGCTTGAGTTGTTGAGTCAGTTACATTTTATAGGCATAAAGGCGGAAATATTTCGTAAGAACACGCTACATAGCGCTTCTTGTAATGTTGTATTTTTGAGCATAATGCCCATGGCTATTCCGGATTCGCGGGAATATACTAGCATACGGCCGTGGTTGTTTTTGCCGAATGACCTGGGCGAACACGTGTGGATGGTCTGACACCAATAATCGATCCTGTCTTTTTAAGTTTTTCCGATTATTCTTTTCGCAGTTGATTCACGCAATTTTCCAACCATGGCAGTCAAGCTTTTCAAATAATGAGCACCAATAAGAATTCGTTATTGTGTCAAATGGGGATTAATTTTTATTAATGGCGAACTGTCTACCATCGGACTCTTATAATTCTCTTACCGACAATAGGCATGGATGCAAAATGATGAAAATGTTTTGTATCCTCCTACTATGTCGAAAATCATAACTACTGCACAATTGATAGTCCCTTTATTAATCTTATTTTTAAAGGGGTAGACATTGATCCAATCCAATCCATAGCAGGTGGTAGTGGAATTTTCCTTTATGTAATAGTAAAGGATTTTTTCACGCCCGAGGAGGTACCACCCCATACATCAAGGGGCCGGTGAAGTCCCAACGGACGTTTCCGGTTCTGGTTTATGAGTCGGTTTCCCTTATAAGCAAAAATGATGATGGCTCCTCCTTGTATAAAATATTCCGGAGGCAAAATACCCCTCCATTCGGATCTCCGGGAGAGGGGTGTACAGGGGGCGCCAACATCAAGATTTAACATATCCTTTTCGAATATATGTGGCCTAAATTCTAACCTGAACTCCGTCCACCATTTCCTCCAGGCTAACAGGCCCCAACTCCTCTTCCTCACCGAAACCCAAATCAGTGCCAAAACAGCCACTAATCACCTTAATTTCCCGGGGTATGAGCTCCTTACTGCCTTTAGATTGCATGGAGGCGTGTGCGCATACGTCCGTAGCAATCTACCCTGCACCAGACTTCCCAATTTAGAAGCTGGAAGAAAAGACATACTATGGATAAAACTCTCTCTCAGGGCTGCAACTAAATTCATCTGTTGCATTTACCGGTCACCTTCTGACAACAACTTTGTCCAGCTCTTTGACTACCTTTCTGAAAAAACCGACTATCTGATTTCTGAATATCCTTCCTCCGAGGTCACTATTCTTGGCGACTTCAATGTCCATAATAAGGAATGGATAGGATCTTCAAAAACCGATCCACAAGGGAGAGCAGCGGAGGCCTTTGCAGTCAGCAATTCTTTGGCCAATATGGTACAGCAACCTACTTACTTTCCTCGTATCCAAACACACAGCTCAAATCCCCTGGATCTCCTTCTTACTACAAATCCTGAATGCTATAAGATATCAGTCACCGCCCCCCTTGGTCGCTCAGACCACCGCATGGTCACTGCTTCCTGTTTAATGCAACCAGAGGTCACACAGTCATCACACCCACGTATCGTTTGGCACTACAACTCCGCAAACTGGGACAAAATACGGGATTACTTTTCCTCATTTCCATGGGCGTCTGTCTGCTTCTCTCATCCTGACCCCTCTGATATCTCACAAAACGTCACCGAAATTATCCAAGCTGGCATGGAATTATTTATTCCACGTACACAGAAAACCTCTTCAGCCACTCAAAAGCCCTGGTTCTCTAAATCCTGTGACAAGGCCAGACTTGAAAAGGTCAAAGCTCACAAAACGCTTCTACACAATCCCAGTCAAGAAAATCGTCAAGCATTCAACGACGCAAGAAACCGCAATGTCCGCATTCTTTCTGAGGCAAAAAACTCGTTTAATAACCACATCAAAAACAAAGTCCTCTCAAGCTCCAACGGCGGCAAACCCTTCTGGACTCTTGCTAAGTCTATTGGGAATAATTTCTGCAAGAGCACGTTCCCACCTCTTGTCTCAGGTGATGAAATTGTTTCTACCGCCCTGGGCAAGGCTGAACTTTTTGCATCGTTGTTCGCCGGAAATTCTACTCTCAACCCACCTCCAAATGTTCAACCACCAACAGTCCCCAATGTCGCGCATAAAATGACTGACATCATTTTCCAAACTAAAAAGGTACGAAAGATGCTCTCTTCTCTTAATACCAGGAAAGCCTCTGGCCTTGACGAGATCCCAGCAATTGTTCTCAAAAAATGCGCACCAGAACTTGCTCCTGTCCTGACTCGTCTGTTTCAGATATCTTACAATAAAGGCATATTCCCTAGTAACTGGAAAACTGCTCGAGTACAACCCATCCCCAAGAAAGGATCCAAAGCGCTTCCTAGCAACTACAGGCCTATTTCTCTCCTTTCAGTCATCTCTAAAGTGATGGAAAAGTATATAAACACCGAACTACTAAAATTCCTTGAAAAACACAGTCTAATCCACGACAGGCAGTATGGATTCCGTCAGCGCAGATCGACTGCCGACCTCCTTTCCTTTGTCACCCATTCTTGGAACAAGTCTATGGAACAACACGGTGAATCCCAGATTGTTGCTCTAGACATATCCAAAGCATTCGACCAGGTCTGGCACGCAGCGCTGCTTAATAAACTTCCGGCCTATGGCCTACCACCAAAACTTTGTACCTGGACAGCAAATTTCCTCTCCAACAGGAGCATATCTGTTGTTGTGGATGGCCATTCCTCTAGACTGTATCCAATTAATGCAGGAGTTCCTCAAGGTTCAGCTTTAGCCCCTACTTTGTTTCTTCTCCACATCAATGACCTCCTCTCTAGCACATCCAACCCAGTTCACAGTTACGCGGACGACAGCACCCTCCACTCAAACATACAATATTCTAAGCCTGTCTCTTTAGCCCAATTAGATGAGGATCGCAGACTCATGGAGGGTTCTGTCTCCGTAGACCTCCAAAAAATATTAGACTGGGGAAGTAGAAATCTTGTACAATTCAACCCCACCAAAACTAAGTCTTGCTTTCTTTCTCACAAGAGATACAGCAGCCCTAGACCCATCACAATGAACAACCAAGTTATTCAAAGTAATGAGTCCTTTTCTCTTGTTGGCATTACTGTGGATCGAAATCTTAATTGGCACCAACATGTTACATCAATTGCAGAAGCGGCTGCTAAGAAATTGGGTTTCCTCTTCCGGGCTCGCAAATTCTTTTCATCAACTAATCTCTATACCTTATACACTTCACAAATAAGGCCAAACCTCGAATACTGCTCCCACATCTGGGGTGCAGCTGCTGCTTCTACACTCGCTATCATGGACTCCATTCAAAAGAGAGCTATACGTCTCATCGGTGACCCTACCCTCACCCAAAGGCTTCCATCCCTTGCCCACCGACGTGCCGTTGGTGACCTCTCTCTCTTTTATAGATATCTGCACGGGCACTGCTCAGAGGAGCTTTCCTCCATAATTCCCCCACCTGCTGCCCCCAGCAGATCTACCAGGGGAACAGAGCGAATGCACCCTTTTAACGTCCAGGTCACCAGACATAGAACATCTTGTTATGCCCGCTCTTTTGTCCCGAGGACTTCCAAGTTGTGGAATTCCTTGCCGGCACATGTTTTTCCTTCTCCTCCGAACCTCCAAACCTTCAAGTCCAGAATTAACAAGCTGCCTCTTTCCTCCTTGTCAACACCCACGGTACGATAGTATTTAGGCTGTAAGCCCTCGTGGTGTGTTGTTGACATAAAAAAAAAAAATGATTTCAAAGTTTACCAGCAGATATGGCGCCAGAATTACATTCTCTGCTCTTGCTAGGTCACCCATTATTAAGATTTTTTTGTTATGAAAAAGATTTATGAATTCCAACTACATTATGCAACTTTGCCTACATTTTAAAGGACATTACTTTATGATTATTAAAACCTGTAAAACGTATCGTAGATAGGGTCTCCTTTTGTCTTTTTATTGGCTTTAAAAATTCACAAAAAGGATAAAGCCTTGTATTTCGCATGTCACACAAGATCTCGCACTGACAATGACGGCAATCGCTATATAGAAAAGCATATACAGAGCGATTCTGAAAGATTGGTTACTTACTCAAGACAGTTGAACGACATTTAAAAAAGTCTGGACGCAGCAAGTGCGTTATGGTAGTGAATTTTCATAAAAATATTTTTAATAGCAAATATGTCTTTTTGTCATGAAAGCAGGCATCAAATTTGGTTACATCAGAATAATCTATTAAGAGGAAATAATGTATCATATTCCATTAAAATAACTTTATTGTCTGAAACAAGTACAAAAACTAGTCCGATTTTCCTGGCCAACGAACCTCTTTAAGCTATTTACCCACCTGCCAAGATCATATGCGATTATAAATGTAAATATATCCAAAACTAAAGTATCTATAAAAAACCTTAAGCAGAGGGCATGCCGTTCACTTCCGAAACAAAAAATACCGGATTTGAAAAAATTGAGTTACGGCAGTTTGAATTTTTTCAAATTCAGTCACTATTTGAGAGCGCCCTGCACATGGCATCTCGATTTTTTAAAAGCCAATATAAACGAAAATCTCTCTGAACGCCTCATTTTCATGGGACCCTAGACTATTGGTAAACACGCAGTATCATCATCTTTAATATGTGATAAAAATTGTAAAACAACAAAACAATGGAAATAGCTCAAAAACTATCAACGCTTTAAATTTTCCTCACAAACTTGTATTACAATTCGACGGAAAATGAGCAAATGCAATAAATTTAGAGGTGCTCCGAGAAATGTATTTAAATGAGCACGAATACGGACCACTAGAACCCACAGGCTACAGTTTTTATATGATTATATATATATATATATATATATATATATATATATATATATATATATATATATATATATATATATATATATATATATATATATATAAGTAATATTATTAGTTTATGGTTACTAGTTGAAACAATTTTCAAATGTCTCAAAGTTGTGATCTCTCTCTTCATAAACGAATCTTTTCTATGCAAATTGTTTAAAAAAATGTCTATGATAAGTTGCGAAAAAATAATACTTCTACAAAATTTGGTTAAAAACTTTTACGTAAACAATATTTTTCTCAAAAATTTCCCCAAACAATTTTTTTGCTCGAAAATTCATTACCTAGGACATTATTTCACGAGTTTCGTTCCATCAAAACTTCGCAATATATTATCTCACACAAGAATTGTAAACAAATTTTCTTTCAAGAAAATAACCAACAATGTATCTTTCAAGGAAATTCGTTAAAAAGTTTAAGAAATTTGCTATTACAATAACATGTTTTACATGAAAATTCTGTAATGAAATAAATTTAAATGTATACATTCTTATCGAAATACAGACCTAAGACTTCTTTTGCGAGTCCACAAAGAAATATTTCTTTTGCCTGATGATGCTGTAAAAAAGCGAAACCGGTTAGAGAGAACAAACAAGCACTTGTGAAGCCACAGGAAAAGTCTACACGGCTGTTTTCAGTATGAAATGGTTAACCTAGTTAGAGCAACGACAATAACCTGATATGCTATTAAAATTTGAATTAAGTCTTAAGAGTTCCCGTAATCTCATTAATGAATTATTTTTATAAAAATGTTTTCAGTATGAAATGGTTAACCTAGTTAGAGCAACGACAATAACCTGATATGCTATTAAAATTTGAATTAAGTCTTAAGAGTTCCCGTAATCTCATTAATGAATTATTTTTACAAAAATTCACCAAATATTCTGTGCAATTACATAATCTGATCATATAACGTTAAAAAAAGAATAGAAATAAAATTTAAACAAAGATAATTCACACACCTGGTTTTGAACTAGCGTCACAAGTTAATAAAATTCTGGACGCAGCAAATGCGTTATGGTAGTGAATTTTCATAAAAATGTTTTTAATAACAAATATGTGTGTTTTTTTAAGAAAGCAGGCATCAAATTTGGTTACCAGTATAATCTATATATTAGAAACAATGTGCCATGTTTCATCAAAATAACTTTATTGTGTGAAAATGTACAAAATTTTCCAAAAGTAAACTTAAAGTGTTCCCGAAAAAACACGTTTCTTGGTCAACCTTATAGGTTAATAGCAAATTGAGCTGTTCAAATATGAAACATTTGATCAAAATTCGCTACCATAACGCACTTGCTGCGTCTAGAATTTCTTTTCTTACAAACATGCATTATATCTCGATGGAAAATGCAAAAATGCAATAACATAAGGCGTGTTTGATTAAAAAAAAAAGGAAATTTGTATCACCAATGACTTATGGGCCACCCTGTGATTGTAGAAATATTATTTTAAGATATAGCTCAAGACACCCTATAATTATAATATACAAATTTTTTTCATATCTTATATAATAACGGATATATTGAGCTTTATTGATTTTTTACGAAAATTCGACAAAAATTATATACCATTAAACGATAAACTCTATAGCTAAGACTACTGCCAAAGCATAAGCGACAGGGTCTATTTGAAATGAATTTTCTGCAAACATTTTAGTAAAATGAAGGACAATGACGGTTGAAATTAAGACTTTAGGGTTTGTAAAACATTCTTCTTGGGACATTTTATTTCTATAGCCCGTATTAGATTCAAGTTATTTGCCTAAATGTTGCCAATTTTGACATTTTAAATCGCCACTTTGACGTTTTGAGGAAAACCCCAATTTATTTTTCTTAAAATGCCTATAACTTTTTTGTCTTTTGATTTACATAATTTTGGTAGGTAGCTTACTTATAAGGATATAAACCAGCGTACCAAATTTGGTTGCCCTTACTTTGTTTATTCCGGAGATATAAATTTTTTTCGAAAGAAAACACAAAATTTTCCGGGAAAATCTAGGCAGATTTTCCTGCTTAACGAACTCATCCAAGCCATTTGCAAAAGGAATTTTTTCACCAAATTTAATCAAAATCGGCCCATTATTTTTTGAGTTATCGGTGTGATACATATGTATATATATATATATATATATATATATATATATATATATATACAGGGTGTTCAAATAAGGGCACGGACTGGCTATATCTCGAAAACCGTCACAGCTGCAGCTTTCGGAAAAAAATTAGCATAAGTAAAGTGGCCATGAGAAAATGTTGGAAATTATTTTCAGCTTCCTAAATCTGCCGCTAGGTGGCGAAAATGCCATGGCATACCTAAAATCATTAATTTCTCGAAAATCTTGACGCATAACATAAACTGGTTTTAGGTAATTTGTAATGAACGTTCACTTACCTACAACTGCTGTTAAAAAAAAATTCCTTATAGACCAGTGGCGGAGGTAAGGGGCGAGGATTTTTTTTTATAAACAAATGCCTATAACTTGATAACCAGTAAAGATAATTTCAAGATTTTTGGCTTGTTGGAAAGAGATCTCATAAGAAATTCCACGTATTAGTATTTTAAATTCACAGTCACACATGCACAAAATATAGAGGGCGTTAGAGTAGACGAGTCTAGTTTTATTAAATTTTATGAAAAATTTCAAATGGCAGCATAGTATTATAATATAACTATCGAAAAGTAGATGAAGTTAGAAAGAACTCAGTGAAAACCCAAAACGAATATGTTTTTCCGTTTCAGAGAAAACTCGAATTTTATGTATTTTGGTGCTTATGCCATTTCTCAAAATTAAATATGAATATAGAAAAATCTCTATAGAATATTTGTTTTCAGGCATCGTTATACAAATTAACATAGTTACCAATAACAATTAATCACTTTAATATGAAATATATTTATCACCTTATCACAAAACTAAGATACAAGAGCCAATAATCGAATTTAAGGTTGTATTCGTAAATTAAGTGGTTGTATTATGAAAACGAAACTATATAAATGTAAAACACCTAAAATTTAACTAACATATAATTATTTACAAATGTTCAAACTGCTGTCCGTTTTTATGTATACATTTAACTAATCTCTGACGAATAGAGGCTACCGCCGTTTGAACTTCAGCCGTAGATATGCTATTAACAGCAACTTGTATCCATCATATTTTCTCTAGTCGTTTTTAGAGTTTGATATACCAAATCTTTCACTCTCCCCCATAAATAAAAATCTATGCAAATCAAATCAGGTGATCTGGGTGGCCATGGAAATAAGCTTCCTCTTTCTATCCACCGATTTGGAAATTGAACATTAAGATATTCGCGTACAATTTGCGCGAAGTGTGCTGGACACCCGTCATGTTGCAACCACATTATTAATCTTGTTTCTAGGCAAATGTCTTCCAATAACATTTTTAAGCTTTGAGTTAAAAAATTTAAATACAGATCTCCGTAAAAAAATATGGTCCAACAAATTTCCCTTCAGCTATACCACACCATACGTTTAGAGTCCATCGATTTTACCGATCTAATTCTCTCATCCAATGGGGATTACTGTCCGACCAATAGTGCATATTATGAAGATTTACTTATCCACAATTTGGAAATGTTGCTTCATCTGTCCATAGTATTTGGGATAGAAATCGTGGTGTTTCTTCTGGGATGCTCAGCATCCAATGGCAATAATTCAGTCTGTGGTCACAATCAGCTTCATTTAGCGCCTGATGCAATACTATGTGATATGGGTGCATATTATGGTCTTTTAAAATATTGTATACAGATCCTACGGTCACACCTAAGTTTCTAGAAATTTGTCGTACACTAATATGTGGATTTGTGGTAACAAGAGCAATTACATTAGTAATGTTTTCTTCATTTCTAATCCTACGAGCTCTGACTTGTCTCCCGGTGTGCCTTACAGATCCAGTTTCCCGCATATATCTTGCAATGCGACTAGACACCTCTCTTGAGTAATGTCTCTATGGGGGTACCTTAATACATATTCTCGTGATGCGATAACAGGATTCCGAAAACATTGTAAATATATTTCAAGCATATCAAATGCTTCCTCGTTAGAATAAGACATCCTGAAAACGTAAAGCACCAACTATTGATAAAAAACACACAGAAACACTACAAATAATTAATAAGATCAGTAATAAATTGAACATAAGATTTTGACGTCTATAAAACAAATTCTTTCAATTGTCTTACCTTCGCTGACAACACATGCACCACATTGATTGAAGTACAAAACTGCATATGAATTTTACATGCGTATTAACAAGTGTTTAAATGATTGTAGACAATGCTTGTATTTATTACTATATTATGATAGAGACATGTATGGAATGAATTTTCAAAATAAATACTAAGCATTTTCTCTAAACGCCTAATGAAAAGTGTTTCGTTTTCATAATATTAATAAATTTTTTCATGACTTCTTCATTACTTCTGTATTGTAATTTTAATAAAGTAATAAATTTATTTCATTTTAAAGTGATATAAATGCTATTGGTAAGTACGTTAATTTGTATAACGATTGTAATGAAGTTTGAGTTCATTCCGTGTCCGTGTCCACTTGGCAGACGTGGTATTCTAATTTAAAGTAGATACCTTCAGGGATATAATCAAATAATATTTATCGTATTTTGCTTTAGTGCGTAGGGTGTACAGATGTTAGTTAAATTTTAGGTGTTTTACATTCATATAGTTTCGTCTTCATAATACAATCACTTAATATACGAATATAACCTTTAATTCAATAATTGCCTCTTGTATCTTAGTTTTATGATAAGGTAATAAATATATTTCATATTAAAGTGATTAGTTGTTATTGGTAACTATGTTAATTTGTATAACGATGCCTGAAAACAAATATTCTATAGAGATTTTGCTATATTCATATTTAATTTTGAGAAATGGCATAATAAGCACCAAAATACATAAAAGTCGAGTTCTCTCTGAAACGGAAAAACATATTCGTTTTGGGTTTTCACTGAGTTCTTTCTAACTTCATCTACTTTTCGATAGTTATATTATAATACTATGCTGCCATTTGAAATTTTTCATAAAATTTAATAAAACTAGACTCGTCTACTCTAACGCCCTCTATATTTTGTGCATGTGTGACTGTGAATTTAAAATACTAATAATTGGAATTTCTTATGAGATCTCTTTCCAACAAGCCAAAAATCTTGAAATTATCTCTACTGGTTATCAAGTTATAGGCATTTGTTTATAAAAAAAATCCTCGCCCCTTACCTCCGCCACTGGTCTATAAGGAAAATTTTTTTTTAACAGAAGTTGTAGGTAAGTGAACGTTCATTACAAATTACCTAAAATCAGTTTATGTTATGCGTCAAGATTTTCGAGAAATTAATGATTTTAGGTATGCCATGGCATTTTCGCCACCTAGCGGCAGATTTAGGAAGCTGAAAATAATTTCCAACATTTTCTCATGGCTACTTTACTTATGCTAATTTTTTTCCGAAAGCTGCAGCTGTGACGGTTTTCGAGATATAGCCGGTCCGTGCCCTTATTTGAACACCCTGTATATATATATATATATATATATATATATATATATATATATATATATATATATATATATATATATATATATATATATATATATATATATATATATATATATATATATATATATATATATATATATATATATATATATATAAACATATAAAAATTGAAACTGACCCCGGATATCTGTTCTAGGGGGCCTAATTAGCGCTCATTTGAAGAAATTTTTTCCAAATTCAAAAGTCGGGATCTCCTCATTAGTGAATTTTTTTCAAGAAAATTCACTAATAATGGACTAAGTGAAGATTGGAACCTGCGATGAGCACTGATATGTACACTTGGAGAACCCAAATCACCAGAACACATCTTTTTGAAGACCCTACGATCGTATCACAAACAAATTTAGCGTCATTAGAGGATTAAAATTTCACAGAATTTGTCATCCTGTGATGACGGTTACTTTGTTAGTGAAACGATCGTCAGATCTTTAAAAATGTGTTGTGGTGATTTGGGTTCTCCAAGTGTACGTAAAAATAATGGAATAAGCGTCGGGCATCCCTGGCAAACTGATCTATAGGAGTATACTATATATTGTTTATAATGAACGTGTTATAAGTTTATATGTAAACTTGTGCTTGAGCATAACAAATAATATCTATTTAAAATGGATTTTTTGCAAAAGTTTTATGAAATTAACATCTGAAACGGAAATCTAGGGCTGCTAAAGACATCACTCAATATTTCTTATGCATCATGCTTAGGATCATTGCAAAAACTCATAAGTTTTCACGTTTTAATTAGTCACTTTGACATTTTCAGAAGAAAAACTTGAAAACTTTCAAATGCTCAAAAATTTTTTCTGATCTAAAGATCTCAATTTTGGTACATAGTTTACGTTTTATAATGTTAACCAGCGTACCAAATTTGGTTGCCTTAACTTTGTTATTTCCGGAGATATAGACCGAAAGAGAACACAAAATTTTCCGGGAAAAACTGGTCAGATTTTCTTGGCTAACGAACTTATCCAAGCTATTTGAAAAAGGAAGGTACCCACCAATGTGTGTATATATATGTAAACATATAAAAACTGAAACTGACCCCGGTTATGTATTATAGGGGGCCTAGTTCGCGCTCTTTTGAATAAAGTTTTTCAAAATTAGAAAGTCACAATCTCCTCATTAGTGAATTTTTTTAACAAAACTCACAAAATTTTTTAAAGAATATTCACTAAAATTACATGACAACGAATATCTTCAATATTTCAATGCAAATGAATAAACATTTAAAAAAATCACAATAGCTTTGAAACAATTGTAAGTAGATAATGAGAGTTAACGTTGGTGTACACAGAATTTTACCTACAATCCAAATATTTAAAAATATACAGGTGTTCCATTTTAAATAGCAAAGTTGATCGCTACTTCCGGTTACACCAGAAGTGATATCGATACTATTTTACATGGACAGAGCGTTATGTCTTATATATGAATGCAAATTTTCAGAATTGAAATACTTTAATAACTAGAAAAACGTTTAACCAGCGCATTTCGTGGTATACCCTGTCTAAGTGACAAATATGCCCACAGTTGAACTATTGTCAAATGACCCACTGGTCAAACAGTTTTTTACGAATCCTTGTCTAAAATGAAATGAATGAAAAATGAATATTATTAGGTAATTCGTCCTTCTATGACACAAAATTATGCAAATATAATAAATAGCACGATGAAAGCCACCCTTCTTAAAAGTTGAAGTAACTATATCAGTTGTTAATCTACAAACAAAAACAGTATTTTATTAGTATTCAAAGCGTCTACAGTGATTGCCGTATAGAATGCCCATAGTTCACGTAAGGGACTAATGATTAATCCGGAAGGGTTGATTTTCAATCTCCGAGACCGGAGCCCGTGAAAGTGACGTTTGCCCTTGCAAGGAATGCGCCCCTTTAATCCGACCACCGGTACCACACCCTTGCCAAGCCTACTGCCTACAAACACTCAATACGTCTGCATACCTCACAACATTTATTGAGAAACCCTTCTCTTGCAGACGTTTAAATATATCGCCAGACATTTACAAGTCCACAACAACAATCTCATCTGTTTTCATAACTATTTATCTCACTTTCACTGGTTTTAACGACCATTTGCGGCAACTAATTTTCTGGAATTCTAGGGTTTCTTTAATTGCTGTACAGGGATGGACTAAATGGGGCGGCTACAGTGGTGTCAAGTTTCCAGTCTCTACGTAATCCTTTTATATGCGCTTTAAGCTTGTTTGCAGTGATAGAAGCCTAGAGGTATTGTGAATGTCTAAAAAATTTTAAAGTCTTAACAGACTTCTATTCTATACCCAACACATCACCATCACAGTCTCAAATCGATGTCGCTTTATCGTCACAACCATGACTCTGCCTTAAAGAATTATTTTTATTTTGTTATATCTAATGCACTTCATCAACTGGAGCAGTTTTACTGTAAGCTTTAATCTTCAGCAGTCTGTCTCCCCTTTTATAGAATTTTCGTAAAAAAAATTAATAGTGTAATCGTGTCAATTGAATTTTGAAAATGCTTCTTCAAATATGCGAACTATAACCAATATTTAAGGTCTGTTTCAGTTTCTGTGTTTATATAGGGTGGTGCATTGAAAAGGAAACAGACCGATTTGCGTCCAGATAATTTTTTTTAAGAAACGCTGAAACACGTCAATTTTAATATTGAAGGGGACATGTTTTGACATAAAACTCAACTTTGTCTCATCAATCCGTTAAGGGTGGTGATAACAACCCTTATATTTTAAATAAGAAACATGGATCGAGTGTTACATAATTTGAAAGCTCTTTCTTTTCTGAATTCAGCGCACTAATTTTTTTGAAAGTTTTATCAACTCGTTTAAAAATTATTCACAGTTGAAGATGCAAAAACGCATTTTACTCATTCCGATAAGAAATGTGCTGATAGTCAATGTTTTGTTGGTTTGTAAACAAAAAATTTACTATCAGAACATTTCTTATCGAAATGAGATAAATACGGTTTATTATTTCAGTTTATCGGTCGGTTTGATACTTGATAGTACTACCGAAACTTGATTTTACAATGGTGTATTCTGTAGAAGAAAGAGTTGAAATAATTACCCTTTTTTTCAAAAACGATGACTGTGCCAACCATACCGCAAATTTGTTTAATGAATGACATCCGAACAGACATGTTAACAGAAAATATATTTTGGAGTTAGTTGCAAAGTTTCAACAAAGTGGTTCAGTAGCCAACAAAAAAAACGGGATCCTGAACGTGAGTTTCCGGTTAAAAATGAGACTACTGAGATTGAAGTTTTAGGACAAATTGCTGCAGACCCAACTTTGAGCACGAGAAAATTGGCCACTGTTTCAAACATCAAAAGAAGAACTATTCAGCGAATATTGAAGCATCATAAATTTCACCCGTATAAAATTCATCTTGTACAACAACTGAATGAAGATGATTTTGATCGGCGGCTGGAGTTTTATGAAGTTATGACTGCACGAATAGCTGATAACGGGAACTTTCTGTTCAATATCTGTTTTTCAGACGATTGTACGCTTTTATTAAACTCTACAGTCTATCGTCATAATTGTCGTTATTGGGCAGATAATAATCCAAGAAATTTTCACGAAGTCCATACTCAAACTCCACAGAAATTGAATGCCTGGACTGGCATTTTTGAAGACCGGTTAATCGGACCAATTTTTCTTGATGGCAATTTCAGTGGCGAAACGTATTTGGAGTTACTAGAAGATATCGTTTACCCTCTACTAATTGACATTGTTGAAAATGATGTTCGCTATCCAGAAAATTAATTAGTGTTTCAACAAGATGGAGCTCCTCCGCATTTTTCACAACGTGTTAGGGAGTTTCCAGAGCAATGGATTGGGCGTAGAGGTGCTATTAAGTGGCCCCCTAGATCACTGGATTTAACTCCTTTAGACTTCTTTCTATGGGGCTATTTAAAGAGTGGAATATTCGCAACAGAACTGGAGTCTCTGGAACAATTAAGACTACGCATTTTTGAGGAATTCCGTCTAATAACTCAGAGCTCGTTTTGAAAATAATTTTTACTTTTATATGGAAACTGGTGGTCAACAATTTGAACACTTACTTAACTGAATAAACATTTTTGAACGTTTGGTTTTGTTTTTTAGTTTTTTTTTTAACGAAAAATTGACTAACTAGTGCATTTCTTATCACAATGAATGAAACACGTTCTTGCAACTCCAACTGTGAATAATTTTTAAACGAGTTGATAAAACTTCAAAAAAAAAATTTTGTGCTGAATTCAGGAAAGAAAGAGCTTTCAAATGATGTAACACTCGACCCATGTTCCCTATTTAAAATATAAGGGTTGTTATCACCACCCTTAAGGGGTTGATGTGACAAAGTTGAGTTTTATGTCAAAACATGTCCCCCTCAATATTAAAATTGACGTATTTAAGCGTTTCTTAAAAAAAATCTCTGGACGCAAATCGGTCTGTTTCGTTTTCAATGCTCCATCCAGTATATATAAACATATAAAAATTGAAACACCCCGGATATTTTTTTCTCCCTCAGGGCTCATCCGCGGCCTCGCCGCCCTGATAGCACTGCAACGACTCCGGATATGGGTTCTAGGGGTCCTAGTTCCTGCTCATTTGAAGAAATTTTTTCAAATTTGAAAAGTCGGGATCTCCCCCATTAGCTAATTTTTTTTCTAATAAAATTCACTAAAATGACAAAGATAAGATAACCTATAGAAAAACGAATAAAAGTGTTTTAGAAAATGTGAAAGACGAAACATAATGTTTGCTGAAAGGAATTGAAAGAAGGAATGCGAAATTTGTCAGATATATTCTAAAACATAATACGTTTTTAACAATATTATTTAAATGATACATATTTGGAAAAGCGAAGCGTGTAGAGCAAGAGGAGAAGTGTAAAACCTTACATAATTTTAAAAAGCAGAAGCCACAATCTAATGAACAGAATTTATGGGGAAGGATAGGGTTGCGACGATAAGGCAACATCGCATTAGACTGTGATGATGATGATTTACAAAAATATTTTTTACTTGATTAGTTGTTGTTGTCCTTACTCCTTGAACGTTCCATACAAAATACAGACGTAGAGACTTTTTTCTGGCTTCACAATTGCGTATTTCCTTCTCCCAATTCTGAAGCCAGTTAAAAAGCCTCTACGTCTGTATTTTTTATGGAACGTTCACCAAGTAAGGGCAACGACAATTAATCAAGTAGAAAAATATTTTTGCAAATCATCGTCATCACAGTCTATATGCGACGTTGCCTAATCGTCGCAACCCTGACTAGCCTTCCCCATAAATTCTTTTCATTACATTGTGGTATCTGCTTTTAGTGAATTTTTATTTTAAAAAATTCACTAATAGAGAGGTATCGATGGTGAGACTTTGCAAACATTTTTTCAAATGAGCGCGAACTAGGACCCCTAGAACCCATATCCGGGGTCAGTTTATATATATATATATATATATATATATATATATATATATATATATATATATATATATATATATATATATGTATGTATGTATGTATGTATGTATGTATGTATGTATCCGTCTGATAACTCAAAAGATAATTAACCGATTTCAATGAAACTCGGCAGGTGCCTTTCTTTTCTTAATGGCTTGGATGAGTTCGTTACACAGGAAAATCGGACGGGGTTTTCCGGGAAAATTTTAAGTTTTCGTTAAAAAAAAATTTTTTCCGAAAAGAACAAATATGTTTTAATGAGATTTACAATATATGTTGTATTGGGAGAGACCTTACTAAACACCAAAATTCAGCTTTCTAAGTTTATAGAAAATTTAGTTATTCCAATTTTAAATTTTCTTTCGAAAAAATTTTTTTTTTCTCCAAAACTTACAAAGTTATTTTAGCAAAATTTGGTGGATATGTTGCCCAGGAAAGACCTTACTACATACTAAAATTAAACTTTCTAAGTTTATAGAAAACTGAGTTATTCAAATTTGAAGCATTTAATAAAAATTCACTACCATAACGCACTTGCTGCGTCTAGAGTTTTTTTAATTATGTAAAGTTTTACAATGCCTATATCCTTCTCTCAATTATGAAGCCAGATAAAAAATCTCTACGTCTATATTTAGTACATTTTTACTGCCTTCCGTTCCGCTTCAAAAATTTAGCGGGGTTATATCGACTGGGTTATATGTAGGTGCGTACTAAATTCAAATCTTTTGGAAATTAAGCATTTTAGATTTGTCGAAGTATAAAGCATTTTTTTCTACAAAATACACATAGCATTGAAGACTTATACGACTACTAAGCTTTTTATTAGTTTTCGATTACACATAATAAACTTAAATCTTAAGGTAAGGACATCGAACGCGTACTAAATTTACTCGTTCACATAGTGCAGCTGTTCTACGAGAGATTAGAACATTTAAAACTCAATTTTACACCGCAACTTGGTGTCACTAATACACAAGTGTTAAAGGAATAGTGTAAATGTAGTTAGATGGGAATCTGGCTAGCCAGAACAGGCGATTTCCATTAGCCAGGTCGTCCAAGGAAGCCGGTGCTGCCCCCTGTGCTACTCCTGCCTGTAACTGCCTAACCAGGTTAACGGAACGACTCGAATTAGAGTACTCTTAGTTTAGTTTATCTCTATCTCTCCGTTAATCTCTCTAATTCTGATTGATGCTTAATTGAATAAAGCTCTCTTCCGAGATGGATGGAAGATGGAGTCCACTGCAGGACTTCCATTGCGATTCCATCAAGCTGGCCGTGGCAGTTGTGGTTTTGGTCGTTGAACTTAATCTTGTATAAGGAGATGTCATTGTTACCCTAAACTGTTAGTTGGAGAGGGTGTAAAGGAAGCCTTAATTGCATATTACGTATTTAAGAAAATAATGTTATACAACACTGATGTTATGTTTATGTTTTATTAGCTTGAATTACAGAACACACTTATACAAAGCGCCTGAGATTTTTGTTGTATAATATTTGATTGATTTATTTATTTCGGGGTATCAAGTACATCATGGCGCAGAGAAAAGTCTTTGTTTGTAATTGTATATGCATTAAGTATTTAAGAAGGTAAACAGCCAAAACATATAAAAAAATTCATTTGTTTCTTAACACTCCTCAATTTGACCGTCTGTTTTTGATCTGTTTTCAAAGAGCAACATTTATGCAGAGACTTTTGTGTAATCCCATTTTAATAGATAAGACTTTCAACTTTTCTATTTGTATGAAACTTGCAAATTTTGACGTTTCAAATCGCAACTTTGACGTTTTAAGAAGAAATATTATAAAATTTTCAAAATCTTTTTTTTTGCTACTTCTTGACTTTTTTTCGTCAAGAAGACTTTAACCTTTGTACGTAGTATTTAATTGATGTTGTGAACCACACAAAACATCCTGTTCTTGTGCTTTCCTTTGATCACCACTGGCACCCTTTTTTTTAATACCTATAACTTTTATTCTTCTAACTTAGACATCTGAATTTCGGCACGTAGTTTGATAGTTAAAACCTGTATGTCAATTTTGGTTGTCACAGTTTTGTTAGTTTCGGAGATACAAAAATTTCTAAAAAAAAAAACCAAAATCTCTTAGAAAAACTGGTCCAATTTTCCTGGCTACCGAACTTATCTACGCCACTTACACGATTTTTTGAGTTATTGGTACGATACATAATGCGTGGCGCATTGAAAACGAAACAGACCGATTTGCGTCCAGAGAATTATTTTTTTAAGAAACGCTGAAACACGTCGATTTTAATATTGTGGGGGACATGTTTTGACATAGAACTCAACCTTGTCACATCAACCCCTTAAGGGTGGTGATAACAACCCTTATATTTTAAATAGGGAACATGAGTCTAGTGTTACATCATTTGAAAGCTCTTTCTTTTCTGAATTCAGTACACCATTTTTTTTGGCGTTTTATCAACTCGTTTAAAAATTATTCACAGTTGGATTTGCAAGAACGTATTTCATTCATTGTGATAATAAATGCACAAATTAGTCAATTTTTCGTTAAAAAAAAGCTAAAAAATAAGAACAAACGTTCAAAAATGTTTATTCAGTTAAGTAAGTGTTCAAATTGTTGACCACCAGCTTCCATACAAAAGTACAAATTTTGTTCAAAACGAGCTCTGATATTCTGGAGCATTTTTCCAGAGAGTCCTGTTCTGTTGCGTAAATTCTAATCTTTAAATGGCCCCATAGAAAGAAGTATAAAGGAGTAAAGTCCGGTGATCAAGGGGGCTACTCAAGAGCACATCTAGGCCCAATCCATTGCTCTGGAAACTATCTGTTCAAAAACTCCCTAACACGTTGTGTTAAATGCGAAGGAGCTCCATCTTGTTGAAACACTAATTGATTTTCTTGGTAGCGATCATCATTTTCAACAATGTCAATTAGTAGAGGGTAAACGATATTTTCTAGTAACTCCAAATAGGTTTCGCCACTCAAATTGCCATCAAGAAAAATTGGTCCGATTAAACGGTCTCCAAAAATGCCAGTCCAGACATTCAGTTTCTATGGAGTTTGAGTGTGGACATGGTGAAAATTTCTTTGATTATTATCTGCCCAATAACGACAATTATGACGATTGGCTGTAGAGTTTAATAAAAACGTACACTCGTCTGAAAAACAGATATTGAACAGAAAGTTCCCCGTTATCAGCTATTCGTGCAGTCATAACTTCACAAAACTCCAGCCGCCGATCAAAATCATCTTCATTCAGTTGTTGTACATGATCAATTTTATACGGGTGAAATTTATGATGCTTCAGTATTCGCTGAATAGTTCTTCTTTTGATGTTTGGAACAGTGGCCAATTTTCTCGTGCTCAGAGTTGGGTCTGCAGCAATTTGTCCTAAAACTTCAATCTCAGTAGTCTCATTTCTAACCGGAAATTCACGTTCAGGATCCCGTTTTTTGTTGGCTACTGAACCACTTCGTCGAAAATGTATTTTCTGTTAACATGTCTGTTTGGATGTCGTTCATTAAACAAATTTGCGGTACGGTTGGCACAGTCATCGTTTTTGAAAAAAAAAGAGTAATTATTTCAACTCTTTCTTCTACAGAATACACCATTGTGAAATTAATTTTCGGTAGTACTATTAAGTATCAAACCGACCGATAAACTGAGATAATAAACCGCATTTATCTCATTCCGATAAGAAATGTTCTGTCAATTTTTTGTTCACAAACCAACAAAACATTGACTATCAGCACATTTCTTATCGGAATGAGTGAAATGCGTTTTTGCATCTTCAACTGTGAATAATTTTTAAACGAGTTGATAGAACTTCCAAAGAAATGAGTGTGCTGAATTCAGAAAAGAAAGAGCTTTCAAATGATGTAACACTCGACCCATGTTCCCTATTTAAAATATAAGGGTTGTTATCACCACCCTTAATGGTTTGATGTGACAAAGTTGAGTTTTATGTCAAAATATGTCCCCCTCAATATTAAAATTAACGTGTTTCCGCGTTTCTTGAAAAAAATTTTCTCTGGGCGCAAATCGGTCTGTTCCGTTTTCAATGCGCTACATATATATATATATATATATATATATATATATATATATATATATATATATATATATATATATATATATATATATATATATATATATATATATATATATATATATATATATATATAAACACATCCCCTCATTAGTTAATTTTTCGTTTTACGAAAAGATTGCAACACAAGTGGCTCCAGATACGAATAATGAAACAAGCTGTAACAAAAAAAGCTTTTACATCAATTAAAAGAACATTAATCCTTTATTTTTTCAACCAAAGAACATTTTTACCATCATTATATAAAGAGCCAATTCAGATGTTTTATTCATCCTGAACATTAGTAAAATGAAGGGTTTCCTATTTGATAGATAAAAATGTGTGACGGTATCGGAAATGACGTAAGTCTTCCTGTGACAAAGGAGCTACTTGATGTAAAAATGTGCTGCATTCACTTTGATATTTAGAACAATAGCTGAAATAATATGCAATGCGATACGAAGTGCTGCTTTTACGTATCTCGCAGAGCTTTTAGAAGACAACCGCTATGTTTCAGAGAAAAGAGCCATAGATATATCATTTAAAACTTTACTCACTACCCGCTGCATCCAGAGCTTTTTGTCTTGTTACTAGAAGATATAGTAATCTGCTTTAGAGCTTTTGTGCCGTGAAGCTCATCTCTTAATGCACTTTAATTATATTTAGGTTTCTATATGGTTTTATTATTGTTAGATTTTACATTATTCTGGATCTGAGAATAAGTAGCTTAACACAATCGAATAGTTTTGTAGCCATATTAGGCCAGGAAACGAAAGAAAAATAACACGGAAAATGGGAAAGTGCTGGAATCAGATGTTTATTATGGCTTACTGTTGATTGTATAAAAAGTCTCTAAAAATTCTAGTTGAGGAAACGCCGCCATCTTGAGAAACTCTGGACGCAGCGAGTGCGTTATGGAAGTGAATTTTCATAAAAATGTTTTTAATTACAAATATATCGCTCTAATGCGAGCAGGCATCAATTTAGTTACCGGTATAACCTATATAGTAGGAACAATGTACCATATTTAATCAAAATAATTATTTGAAAATGTACAACAATTTTCCGACAATAAACTTTAGATGTTTCCGAGAAAACTGGTCTCGTAGCCAATGAACCTTAGGTTAATAGGAAATTGAGTTATTGAAATTTGAAACATTTAATGAAAATTCGCAACCAAAACGCCCATGCTGCGTTCATACAAAAATTTTCCGTAAATAAAGTTAAATGTTGGTTTCCTAACCAACAAAACTTATGTTAATAGCAAATTGGGTTATTGAAATTTGAAGGATTTAATGAAAATTTGCCACCAAAACGCACTTACTGCGTCCAGATAAAATGCAGTAACGAATTTGTTCTACGAAAATTAGCTAAAAATTATAGACTGTTAAACCATAAACTTCACTAAACCTACAGCGAAAGCATCAACTTAACTAAACTGACAGCTAAAGCATCAGAGAAAGGGTCTATTTGAAATGAATTTTCTGTAAATATTTTAGTGAAATGAAGCGCAATGATGGTTGAATCTGAAACTTAAAGGTTCGTAGAACACTCTTTTTGCAACATTTTCTCTTTACAATCCGTATTTGTTTCACGTTTTTTGCCTAAACATTGCCAATTTTGACGTTTTAAATTGCGAGTTTCACCTTTTGAGGAAAACTCAAAAATTTAACTTTTTTGTCCTTAAACTTAGAGACCTAAATTTTGGTACATGGTTCACTCTTCATAATACCAATACGCGTACCAAATTTGGTTGCCTTCACTTTGTTATTTCCAGAGATATGATTTTTTTAGAAAGAAAACACAACATTTTCCGTGAAAACCTGGTCTCATTTTCCTGGCTAAAGAACCTATCCAAGCCACTTGCAAAAGGAAGGCACTCACCATATTTGATCAAGATCAGTTTATTATTTTTTGAGTTATCGGTACGATATATATATATATATATATATATATATATATATATATATATATATATATATATATATATATATATATATATATATAGGGTGACGCATTCCTACGGTAAAGGTCAATATAATTATTATTATACAAGAGACGAGAAAAAATTGTATAAGCTAATTGAGCTGCATCTTATAAAATTATTTTGACAATCACAGGCTGGCCCATAAGTCGGTGGTGATCCCTACAATTTTTTTCGAACAGCCTTATTTTATTGCATTTTTTTTTCGAAATATGTTTGTAAGAAAAAAAGTCAAGACGCAGTATGTGCGTTTTGGTAGCAAATTTTCATTAAATGCTTCAAATTTCAATAACTCAATTTACTATTAACCTAAAGTTTGTTGGCTATTAAACCAGCATTTAAAGTTTATTCTCGGAAAATTTGTGTACATTGTCAAATAATAAGTTATTTTGATAAAATATGGCACATTGTTTCTACTATATAGGTTATACCGGTAACCAAGTTGATGACTGCTTGCAGTAAAAAGACATATTTGCTATTCAGGGCATTTTTTTAAAATTCACTGGCAGAACGCACTTGTTGCGTCCTGACTATTTTTTTTTTAATTTGTCACCTCTCTCTCTAAGCAAAACTGTACAATCGTATTATTTTTTCGCTATAGAGTGAAATAGTAATATATTTAGTGTAATACTTCCACTAAAAGTTAATAAGTGCAGATGTAAATGTGATTTCATTCCAGCGAACCTAGTAATCAATGAAAATGAGAACGGAATTATATTGGGCACTAAGAGTAAGCTTTATAGATTCGTTTAATAGGCATTCTAGCAATTCTCTCATTTTCAATTACAAGGTCTAGTTGGCAATACCAGCTGCTACAAATGCAAATAAGAAACAAAATGAAACAAAACGTTAAAGCTGTGTTAATTCGTTTCTAGTTAAAGAAATATTTTAAATGCATGTTTTTGCTCTTGTTACTTTTAAATCCTCAAGCGTTAGCCATCATTCTCGGGTAGGTTTAAAAAAAAAACAAAGCGTATATATTATACAGGGTGACTCACGGTCAATAGCAGGTTAGACGTTTACGTAAGATTATTTTGAAAATTTGGTTCTTGGGTAATTACTTCTGCTCTATCGATCTAAAACATTTTCAGCGTTGCCGCTTTTATTGAAAAGTAGCAAAAACTTTGATATTTTAAATAAAACACCCTGTAGATTAATTTACATTTCGCTTCGCTATTGCTTTCCAATTACTTTTATGTGATACTTCCCTACATCTTCAGCGGTTTTAGATAATTTAATTGTTCTCCTTATTTTTTTGTGCAAAACATAGCTTCAATTAAATGTTTACTACTGCGGTATTTGGATTCGTAGAAAGCTGAAATTGTTGGTGTAGTTCATCAATGCCTTTTGTATTAGTTATGTGTAAGGTACTTTGTTGTCCATTATACAGGTCGTCCAAAATTTGTGATTTTACCGATATAATAACAAATTATTCCTCGAAATCACAATCAATTCTGTAATGCAATATCTACAATATTAGACAAAGAGAGTTGACATTACCTTTAGTACTGCCATGCTATTTAAATGAATCGTAGATAAAAATCTAAGCAATGGAAGTTATAATCATTGCAAGATGTCAAGATGTAGCTGTTTCTTACCGGGGTTGCCAGATCTTCAGTAGTTTCATGCAGAAACATCTCAAATTTTCACTAGTTCTGATAATAAATAAAACATTTTATAAAATGTAATTCTATCAGTTAATTAAAAATGCCGTAATCGATAGTTGTATTAAATACTCGCAAATTTCGGATTACCCATTTCTCATGATTTTTTATTTATCCCCCAATCCTAATTACTCGATGTGACAACGCTGTTCGACTGCGTTGTTGTTGGTGCTTCGCTGTCATTTGCCATTCTGTGATAATGTCATTTGTCAATATCGAGTTCTAAATTTAGCCTCAAATTTAGGTTTTAGACATGATACAATTATAAGAGAGATATGATAACGCGGCTATCTATTTTTGCACTGTGAAGCGCATGCGACACGGGGTGAGAACAGTCGCAACACAACATAATAATATTGTGCTGGGTACAGTGACTATTTGTATTGAAGTTTCATCACATCTCAATTACGAAACTGTTGTTTTTTATTAGATTTTATAAATGTGTTTTTTAATAAGTTTTGTCTGCACACAGGTTTTTTTTAATTTCAACAACACACAACGAGGGCTTACAGCCTAACTACTATCGTACCGTGGGTGTTGACAAGGAGGAAAGGGGCAGCTTGTTAATTCTGGACTTGAAGGTTTGGAGGTTCGGAGGGGAAGGAAAAATATTTGCCGGCAAGGAATTCCACAACTTGGAAGTCTTCGGGACAAAAGAGCGGGCATAACAAGATGTTCTAAGTCTGGTGACCTGGACAGTAAAAGGGTGCATTCGCTCTGTTCCCCTGGTAGATGTGTTGGGGGCATCAGGTGGGGGAACTATGGAAGAAAGCTCCTATGAGCAGTGCCCGTGCAGATATCTATAAAAGAAAGAGAGGTCACCAACGGCACGTCGGTGGGCAAGGGATGGCAGCCTTTGGGTGAGGGTAGGGTCACCGATAAGACGTATGGCTCTCTTTTGAATGGAGTCCAGGATAGATAGTGTAGAAGCGGCAGCGGCACCCCAGATGTGGAAGCAATATTCGAGGTTTGGCCTTATTTGTGAAGTATATAAGGTATAGAGATTAGCTGGTGAAAAGTATTTGCGAGCCCGGAAGAGGAAACCTAATTTCTTAGCAGCCGCTTCTGCAATTGATGTGACATGTTGGTGCCAATTAAGATTTCGATCCACAGAAATGCCAACAAGAAAAAAGGACTCATTACTTTGAATAACTTTGTTGTTCATTGTGATGGGTCTAGGGCTGGTGTATCTCTTGTGAGAAAGAAAGCAAGACTTAGTTTTGGTGGGGTTGAATTGTACAAGATTTCTACTTCCCCAGTCTGATATTTTTTGGAGATCCACAGAGACAGAACCCTCCATGAGTCTGCGATCCTCATCTAATTGGGCTAAAGAGACAGGCTTAGAATATTGTATATTTGAATGGAGGGTGCTGTCGTCCGCGTAGCTGTGGACTGGATTGGATGTGCTAGAGAGGAGGTCATTGATGTGGAGAAGAAACAAAGTAGGGGCTAAAGCTGAACCTGTGACATGATGATGAAATCAAGTTTATGACTGTTAACGCGCTCTAAATAACTTCTCCACTTTTCAAACTTGTGTTTAATGTTTAATTAATTTAACACAAGATAAGTTGAATAAAGCCCCCCCCCCCCCCCCCCGCTTAATTATACTGATTTTGTGTTTATATGTGTAATATAAAATCTAAAAAGAAATAAAAATGCAAGTGGACCTATTTAATTTAGTGATGTGTTTTATATTATCTGAGAAAGACATTATAGGCGACGAAATGGAATATAATTTTGCTAAATTTGCAGTTTACTGAACGGAAGGTTTTAGAATTTTTTTTCAGAAACATGCTTAGAATCCCCCTTAGATGCACAAGCCACACGAAAAATTTGTTGCAAACAACCCCCAAGAAAGTTAATGGACCAAGAATCAATAGGGGTGCTGGGAGGGGAGAAAGAATGAGCAAAAAATCCTAAAAAAACACCTAGTCGGACTTTCCAAAGATGGGTTTTCACATTTTGCAGCAATACCTCCTTTAAGCTCTGTCTACCCCGCACAACACTCATATTCGCCCGGGGTTCTGTAACTTTTTTGGAGGTTGCTCCCAAGAAATGTTTCTTGTGCTTTATGCATTGAAGGCTATTGTATGCATGTACAAGGTAAAGGAGAACCACCCGTGTTTTTGGGTGAGGGGGCAGAAACCCGCTTCGTCCTGGGGGTTCTTCTTCCATTTTTGCATGCATACAATCACCCTCAATGCATTAATCATAGGAAATTTTTTATCTTCAGCTTTCTAGTGTTTTTTTTTTGTTGAGTAGGTATATTTACGGTTTATAGATTGCTTTGTTTGAGTTTTATATTCAGTTTATTGTATAAATATTCGTTAGAGATCCTGTTTTTCTTGCCGTTTTTATCTTATTTTTACTGTTCCCAATTAAATTAAGCAATTTGTTATAACTTTTAATACAAAGCTAAATCACTATAATATATTATTATTATGAAAATTCACTACCATAACGCACTTGCTGCGCCCTGAACTTTTTTTGCTGAAGGTCGACCTAAAAATGTTTGACAGCTACTTTCCATGCCAAACACTTCAAATTTTGACAAATCAAAATTCTAGAATTTATATCTTCCGTTTCCATCCTCTATCCTAAAAATTCTCCCAAAACCTTTTTTTGCTGGTTTCCCTTCCAAACTTTGCAATGATCCACGTTTAGACAATTTACTTATATTAATTGATTACTTATTTTAAGAAACCGGGAAAGAAAACCAATGCTCTCATGATAAAAAATAAAACCACGATGATGTCAAAAATTTATAGTGTGTATCACCAACGACTTATGGGCCATCCTGTGACTGTCAAAATGAGTTTGTAAGATGCAGCTCGAGATACCCTATAATTAACGTATATACTATTATGCCATATCTTGTATAATAACGGATATATTGAGCTTTGCCGTAGAAAAGCGTCACTTTGTATATTTGTAAACAGACAAAAACTGAAACTGACCCCGTATATGGGTTTTTCGGGTTCTAGTTCGCGCTCATTTGGATAAATCTTTTTAAAATTCATAAGTCGAGGTCTTCTTAATAACGAATTTCTTCTACGAAAATATGCTAAAATATAGACTATTAAACCATAAACTCTATAGCTGAAACTACTACCGAAGCATCAGAAAGAGGGTCTATTTGAAATGCATTTTCTGAAAATATTTTAGTAACATGAAGGACAATGATGGTTGAAGCTGAATCTTAAGGCTTTGCAAAATACACTTCTTACGACATATCGTCTACATAATCCGTATTTGTTCCAAATTCGTTGTCTGAAAATTGGATGTTTTGACGTTTCAAATCGCGACTTTGACGTTTGAAGAAAAAAAATTATCAAATTTTCAAAATATTTTTTCTGCTACTTCTTGACGTTTTTGCGTCAAGAAAACTTAACCGTTGGATGTAATATTCCATTGGCTTTGTTAATCACATAAAATATTTTGTTCTTGTGCTTTCCTCTGATCACAAGTGGCATCCAAATTTTTTTTAACTTTAACTTTTTTCCCTTGCAACATAGAGATCTGAATTTTGGCGCGTGGGGTAACTTGGAGAGTAGAAACGCATATGCCAAATTTGTTTGCCTTAACTCTGTTATTTTCGGAGATACCAACATTTCCCCGGAAAAACTGGTCAGATTTTCCTGGCTAACGAACTTATCCAAGCCATTAATAAAAGAAAGGCACTTGCCAAGTTTCATCGAAATCGGTAAATTATTTTTTGAGTTATGAGACGGATACACACACACACACATATATATATATATATATATATATATATATATATATATATATATATATATATATATATATATATATATATATATATATATATATATATAAACATAAAAATTGAAACTGACCCCGTAAGAATTTTTGCAAAGTCTCACCATCAATACCTCTCTTTTGGTGAATTTTTTTAAATAAAAATTCACTCAAAATAATTGCGTATTCTTCTGTCTACAACTTACAGTCAACTTATTTTTTCCACTCAATGTACGATCAATGCATTTACCACGCAAGAATGTAGGTACCCACTTAAACCTCTAACTCCACACATACCTATGACTTAACAGACAATTATCAAAATATTTATTTAGAGTTCACCTAAACAGAAAGTTTTAAATATATGTGTAGCCTGCTTAAAAGACAATCAAATTATTAGGATCATATAATGTAAAATTATTGTTATTTTTGGAGTCGGTGTCAGCCAAGGAAATACGACAATATACCTTACATTAATAATACGATATTAATTATAAAATCTATTTTACAAGTGAAATTTTATACAATATACTGTGACAATATCCTTAGACCTTGAAACGACAATATACCAATACCTAATTAAACCTTTTTACAAATGAATTTGAATGCAGCAAGACACACACACCTAATTAAACCTATTTACAAATGAACTTTAATAAGATATTATGCTGTGACAATACCTCTCTCAAGCAGTGGCAATTTCTCCTAGTGAACTAGGTGTGCGCCGCACATCCTAAAATATAATCAAAATGTGCACAGTTATATATATTTTATTTCTTTTTCCCTTAGTCTTAATACACTACATATTTATGACAATCGATTTAATTTACTTATTTGACTTCATAAATAGTCGGTTAATAGTGACTTGGAATGAAGTAGATCCCACCTCTTCTAACATATTCAGAGAATATGAGTAGATCAATAGCAACTGGGAATGAATTCGGGTTAGGTGTGCGTTAATATATCCGAACAACTTCAGTCGATGGAGTTACAATGCAGTCCCCCACCCACGTGTTTAAAATAGTGAGGAAAATATCATTGATTTTAACACTGCAGTGAGCTATATAAAATTTGAATAACTCAGTTTTCTATAATCTTAGAAAGTTTAATTTTGGTAGGTAGTAAGCTATTTCCTAGTACAAGATATCCACCAAATTTCATTAAAATAACTTTGTATTTTTGGAGTAAAAAATTTTTTTTGAAAGAAAACTCAAAATTTTCTCGGAAAAATCCGTTAGATTTTCCTGCCTAACGAACTCATCCAAGTCATTCATACAATAAAGGCACTTGCCGAGTTTCATTGAAATCGGTTAATTATTTTTTGAGTTATCAGACGGATACATATACATATATATATATATATATATATATATATATATATATATATATATATATATATATATACATATAAAAATTGAAACTGATCCCGGATATGGGTTCTAGGGGTCCTAAATCGTGCTCATTTGAAAAATTTTTTGCAAAGTCTCACCAAAAGGTTTGAATATTTGTATCTGCTACGTCCCCGATGTCAGATTCTATGTTAATGTGTCCATCACTTAGAAATAAGATAATAAGGTAAAGAAAGCTGTTTTTTATGACTTAAAACAGATTGAGATTACTGAAATGGAAATTAGCTGGTAAATTTTATAAATAAGAATTCCAACGTTTGACTGGTTTAAGCAGGGCGTTAGCGGGGTTGATTTTTCAGATGTAATATGAAGGGCTTCTTTCATGCGATCCCTGAAACCGAGGACTTTCAGCTTACTTCCGCTTTACATGCATTTCATACTCCATTCCCTTTTATCTACTTAACTCTCGCGCTACTTATAATTCGACCAACCCTCCTCCCTTCTAATTCACTCCGGATTTCTCTTTTCTATTTCTCATCTTCGTACATGACGCGAATAACTCCAGCTTCAATTTCAAACGAATGAATAAATATTGTAGAATTAAAGAAATAAGAGAAAAACTGAGTTTGCTTTGAGTAAATATTTCTGGTTGATATAACGTCATAGGATTTCGAGCTTTGATATATAGAAATATATTTTTGAGACCCTCGATGTTGTCATAACTCACACTTATATAATATAAGGGATATATTTAGCTTCAAAACTTACACAAGAAACACTATAAATTTTTGACATAATCGTGGTTTTATTTTTTATCATGAGAGCATTGGTTTTAATTCCCGGTTTCTTAAAATAAGTAATGAATTAATATAACTAATTTGTCTACTAAACGTGGATCATTGCAAAGTAGAAAGGAAAACCAGCAAAAAAGGTTTTGGGAGAATTTTTAGGATAGAGGATGGAAACGGAAGATATAAATTCGAGAATTTTGACAAATCAAAATTCTAGAATTTATTTTGACAAATCAAAATTCTAGAATTTATATCTTCCGTTTCCATCCTCTACTTCATCAGTTGTGCTGAATTTTCAAGAATCTTTCGCCTTATCTACCTTTTATTTTTTCCAGGTATGTGTTTGCTGTTCTTATTATAAAACAATATTTTCCAATCCATATTATCGAATGCTTTTCCCGGATTTATAAAGCATCTCCATTTTTCTCTACACGCCTTTATTTTATTGGTTTACGGGCTAGTATTTCTTCTCTAGTTCCTCGTTCGTGTCTAAATCCGAAGTGAACTTCATCCAAGCAGCTATCAATTTTTCTTCTTATTATATTATTTCTATTACTTTCGGGCCAGCCTCTAGATTATTGTCCCGATTAAAATTTACACGTGCTTTCCAAGCGTTACTAATTTATAATAATTGAAACTAACTTTTAATTTAGATTTTGGATTTTGGTGTGGTATACTTGCAATATGGTAGGTGGTAGTGGAATTTTCCTTTACGTGAAAGTAAAGGATTTTTTTCACGCCCGAGGAGGTACCACCCCTTGCATCAAGGGGCCGGTGGAGTCCCAACGGACGTTTCCGGTTCTGGTGTATGAGTCGGTTTCCCTTATAAGCAAAAATGATGATGGCTCCTCCTTGTACAAAATATTCCAGAGGCAAACTACCCCTTCATTCGGATCTCCGGGAGAGGGGTGCACAGGGGGCGCCAGCATCGAGATTTACAATATCCTTCTCGAATATATGTGGCCTAAATTCTAACCTGAACTCCGTTCATCATTTCCTCCAGGCTAATAGGCCCCAACTCCTCTTCCTGACCGAAACTCAAATCAGTGCCAAAACAGCCACTAATCACCTTAATTTCCCGGGGTATGAGCTCCTTACTTCTTTTAGATTGCATGGAGGCGTGTGCGCGTAGGTCCGTAGCAATCTACCCTGCACCAGACTCCCCAATTTAGAGGCTGGAAGAAAAGACATACTATGGATAAAACTCTCACACAGTCATCACACCCACGTATCGTTTGGCACTACAACTCCGCGAAATGGGAGGAAATGCGAGATTACTTTTCCTCATTTCCATGGGCGTCTGTCTGCTTCTCTCATCCTGACCCCTCTGATATCTCACAAAACGTCACCGAAATTATCCAAGCTGGCATGGAATTATTTATTCCACGTACACAGAAAACCTCTGCAGTCACTCAAAAGCCTCTCTAAATCCTGTGACAAGGCCAGACTTGAAAAGGTCAAAGCTCATAAAAAGGTTCTACACAATCCCAGTCAAGAAAACCGTCAAGCATTTAACGATACAAGAAACTGCTATGTCCGCATTCTTTCTGAGGCAAAAAACTCGTTTAATAACCACATAAAAAACAAAGTCCTCTTAAGCTCCAGCGGCAGAAAACCCTCCTGGACTCTTGCTAAATCTATTGGGAATAATTTCTGCAAGAGCACGTTCCCACCTCTTGTCTCAGGGAATGAAATTGTTTCTACCGCCCTGGGCAAGGCTGAACTTTTTGTCTCGTTGTTCGCCGGCAATTCTACTCTCAACCCACCTTGAAATGTTCAACCACCAACAGTCCCCAATGCGGCGCATAAAATGACGGATATCATTTTCAAAACTAGAAAGGTACGAAAGATGCTCTCTCCTCTTAATACCAGGAAAGCCTCTGGCCTTGACGAGATCCCAGCAATTGTTCTCAAAAAATGCGCACCAGAACTTGCTCCTGTCCTGACTCGTCTGTTTCAGACATCTTACAATAGAGGCATATTCCCTAGTAACTGGAAAACTGCTCGAGTACAACCCGTCTTCAAGAAAGGATCGAAAGCGCTTCCTAGCAACTACATGCCTATTTATCTCTTTTCAGTCAACTCTAAAGTGATGGAAAAGTATATAAACACCGCATTACTAAAATTTCTTGAAAAACATTCTAATCCACGATACGCAGTATGGATTCCGTCAGCGCAGATCAACTGCCGACCTCCTTTCCTTTGTCACCCATTCTTGGAACAAGTCTATGGAACTACACGGTGAATCCCAGATTGTCGCTCTAGACATATCCAAAGCATTCGACCAGGTCTGGCACGCAGCGCTGCTTAATAAACTACCTGCCTATGGCCTACCACCAAAACTCTGTACGTGGACAGCAAATTTCCTCTCCAACCGAAGCATTTCTGTTGTCGTGGATGGCCATTCCTCTAAACTGTATCCAATTAATGCAGGAGTTCCTCAAGGTTCAGCTTTAGCCCCTACTTTGTTTCTTCTCCACATCAATGATCTCCACCATAGCACATCCAACCCAGTTCACAGTTACGCGGACGGCAGCACCCTCCACTCCAATATACAATATTCTAAGCCTGTCTTTTTAGCCCAACTAGATGAGGATCGCAGGCTCATGGAGGGTTCTATCTCCGTGGATCTCCAAAAAATATTAGACAGGGGAAGTAGAAATCTTGTACAATTCAACCCCACCAAATCACAGTTTTGCTTTCTTTATCATAAGAGATACACCAGCCCTAGACCCATAACAATAAACAATCAAGTTATTCAAAGTAATGAGTCTTTTTCACGTGTTGGCATCTCTGTGGATCAAAATCTCAATTGGCTCCAACATGTCACATCAATTGCAGAAGCGGCTGCTAAGAAATTAGGTTTCCTCTTCCGGGCTCGCAAATATTTTTCACCAGCTAATCTCTATACTTATATACTTCACAAATAAGACCAAACCTCGAATACTGCTCTCACATCTGGGGTGCTGTTGCCGCTTCTACACTCGCTATCCTGGACTCCATTCAGAAGAGAGCTATACGTCTCATCGGCGACCCTACCCTTACCCAAAGGCTGCCATCCCTTGCCCACCGACGTGCCGTTGGTGACCTCTCTCTCTTTTATAGATATCTGCACGGGCACTGCTCAGAGGAGCTTTCTTCCATAGTTCCTCCACCTGCTGCCCCTAACAGATCTACCAGGGGAACAGAGCGAATGCACCCTTTTACTGTCCAGCTCACCATACATAGAACATTTTGTTATGCCCGCTCTTTTGTCCCGAGGACTTCTAAGTTGTGGAACTTCTTGCCGGCACATGTTTTCCTTCTCCCCCGAACCTCCAAACCTTCAAGTCCAGAATTAACAAGTTGCCTCTTTTCTCCTTGTGACACCCACGGTACGATAGTATTTAGGCTGTAAATAAATAAATAAAGCCAAATTTACATTTAAATTATAATTTTTCTGGAGCTTTCTGTTAAAAATAATTTACTAAGAAAGTAAGCAATCGATGTTTGCAGAATAAGTTTTGGGATAGACACTAATCTTATTAGAATTTGTAAACTTAGCAAAATTGTTCGGTCTATCAATTTTCCTGCTTAAAATTATTAACAGCATTGTAACTTTTTCTATTTCAATTGGGACTACGGCTTATTAATTTTCTAAAACCCAATCCAGAAGCTTCCTAATGAAAGTTTCAGCGTCTGCTTCTGACCTCTTTTCTTTTAAATCCTCGGTTAAGACAAAAAAAGGAAACTTTCTTTACAAATTCCCGTATAACGAAATGTAACTGCTCCCGCTCGGATACAGCAGATGTAGCATCTTGTACAGGCGGCTGTTTCATTTACTAATGCCCTGTGAATAATACAGACAGGCTGGTCACGTGCAACCTAATTGATTGCGTCACGAACTTTAATATTGTTCTTGGTTGTGGTAACCGTGAGTGAATTAGCTCTCTCACTGTTCCCTACAATTAGACATGACACTAACAAGCTCGTTTTTCAGTCTTTATCTTATTGTTTACCCTTTTGTTCCAACCAGTTATGTTTGAAGAAGCACTATCAGGATCTTGTATTTATGTTCTTTTTTAATAAAATAATTTACACAAGGTAAACCCTATATGTTTTTCTATAGAACATCATAAACTTGGTTGCTTTGCTGCAACATGGGTGTATACTGGCTTCTTAAACGGTTGGAAATTATATGTCTTTGGAAACACATGCTGGGGCATTGGCGCAGCGAAATCCAATTACACATTTATTGTAAAATATAGAAAAAGATGTTATTGTGATGAAAGCTGAAGCGCTTAACACTCTTAACCCTAGTTGACTTTTCGAAAGCGTTCGACAGACTAAACCATCAACTTAAAAATAAATAAAAATATCATGGTTCTCAGAACAACGAACTCTCACCAATTGGCGACTATTTGTCTGGTAGAGATCAACGTGTAAAATTTACTGCCAGACATCTGACTATTTACATGTAATATCTGGTGTCCAACAAGGCTCTATCCCAGGGTCCCTCTTGTTCGGCATTTATACTTCAAAACTGCCTTCTTGCTTGCAGTCAAGCCAAACTCATTTTTATGCTGACGACACACAGGTGTATTTTTCGTTTGAACCGTTGGCCATAAAGGAACCGTGTGATGTTGTTGGTGATGACTGATTTTTATCATCGTTACTGCTCGTCCATTAATCCGACCAAATCGAAGGTCATACTGCTTGGACGTAATTCTCTGGTAAAACGGGTGAAGTGCCGGGTTAGCGTGGTTGTACGTGGGAAACATTTGGATACAGTTGATGATGTTGATAATTTTGGATTGAGACTGGACAGTCCGTCTAGATTCACTCAACATATTAACAAGCTGACTCATCGTGTATTTAGTAGCTTAAAATTAGTTTACAGCTAAATACACTTTTTAAGCAAATTGAAGGTGAGCCTTTGTGAAGCGCTTATATTATTACACATTAAGCCTGGTCATGTAATCCCTGTCTTAGAGCAATTGATGCAGTATGACTGTAGCGCATACAAAACTTTTGTGTCTGACTTGTTTGGGGCTTACGAAAATGTGAGCACATCTTTCACAAGTTTGAAGATATCGAGTTGCTAACTGTACGAAAGCGAGTACATCTACAAAGCGTCTGTCTTTCTCGCAAGATAATATCGAGAGGCTGACCTCCCCCCCCCCCCCCCCCCCAATTATCGCCATAATAAGATAATCTTTCGGACAGATGTCCATAATAGTAGTGTCCGCTTTAAAAGACCCTGAACTAGACGCCAACATAAGTCGGATTTGTTTCGAAGATTCTTTTCATACAATGTGGCCTTTGTGAATAATGGGATACCTGATGAATACAAGTGCTTGAGTCTAATATCATTTTACCAAAATATAAAACAACTACTTCTTAATGAAAAGTAATCGTTTTAATCCATACTTGATTAACTATTGGCCCAAAGCTGTTTTAGTACGTGCCAATACTTATTGTGGTGCTTGTTTTTGTTTATGTATGCTTGTTAATTTAATAGCTAAAGCCCGCTTTTATAGCGTTATATCTTTATGTAGTTTCTAGCTCTTTTTTGTATTTTTTAACTTGCTGTATATTTCGTGCGTCTTATTATTGTTATTTTATTTTAGTATGTTTAAATATTTTCTGGTTGGGTGGAAGAACAGAAAGTAATCTCTGAACTCTGTCGTTTATCATGTAGTCAGATTAGATTAGATTCATTGTGAGTGGGCTATTCCAGTCCGTCTATTGTGCCTCACGTTTAATTGCTTAAATTTCAACCAACAATTCAGCTCCCTGCGGAAGTCGATCTTTTCTTGAGGGTGAAAGTGTGTTTGGCAGGTGTACTGCCATCTGAGTGAAATCGCTTGCCCGTTTTGAAGCTCAAAGAGAGATAACCTCTCTCCAAGTCCAGTGTTTGACTGAAGGCGGTATCATGAAGTCCCGCTCTCGAGCAGCATCCAATCTCCGGTTATAAGCCACCCCTAGAGATAACAGAACTCCTTCAGGTTCGTCTAGATCCGACACCAACCAGTGCTAGATCCAAGGCGAGCATCACCCAAGCGAGGCCGTCTGTTCGTTTCGAAGCACATAGGGGTTGCCTCAAACTCCAGGTGTATACCACTCATCAGAGATCTCAACCATCTCCTGGTCGTCTTAACACACGACACGCGCAAGTTGTCCACCCCATGCGGGATCATCTGGAACCCCGCTCCCGAATAACAACCAAGCGAGGTCAATTGTCAATTTCTAAGCCTACAGTGGAGGCCTCAAAATCCGGGTGTACATCACTTCCCAGAGATATCCGCCTCCCTCCAGACTTACCTGGACCCGACCCCGCCAGTGTTTGACTGCTATTAGTCGCCTCTTACGAAAGGGATTAGTTACCTTGGGCCTATTCTTTTAGTTAGTACCCGTACTCGTAGGGAACCAATCATCTTGTAGTTACCTATGTTATGTTAATAAAAGCTATTTATTATTATTATTATTATTGTTATATATAGAAGCATAATTTAAAAATATTCTTGGATATACATCATCATGTTACTGATGTTATCATGTGCCCCCTATAAACCCAGTTTTCTATTTTTAATTCTGCCAAAATGGGATCATATCTCAAGAAACAAAACACCGTTACTAAAGCTAGGTACGTATTTCTTTTTCACATATTAATTGGAAATAACAGTGATCAACCCGTTCCTATGTAAAAGATTTACCCTACAAGTATTAACGTGTATTTATAGAGCGTCCGTGGTCCAGTCGTAAGAACGTTTGATTAAGGGAAGTCATTTTTGGCTAGATCGATTACCTGTTTGCACCTGTTATTTGCTGGTTTAAAAGCAGAGCAAGTTTCATTGCTAGGGTTTTGCGTTAAAAATTGCAGGCAGAATTTTTTGTAGCCACTGCTTTTTGGAAAGCCTTATTGGACCGGGATTTTGATGTGAAATAAGCGCAAAGAAAGTAACTTCAGAAATGTTGTTAGCTGTTCAGTGGTATTCATATTTCAAAGACACATATCTGCCCAGGCAATGAAGGGGACATGACTTTACCCCCAACAGCCGTCATGGAGGTGTCGTGGATCTGCCCCCCTACACTTACTTATCATGAGGGAGGCCAGGCTAGGACTATACAGACTAGCCTGCAATGGTAGACTTAAGATCAACCCGGGCTTCAGCGGCCACTGCAAAATTCAGGAGATCGTGAAGGAGCCCATGCTTGAAATGAAGTCAGACTTCGCGAGCTCGCGAATCTGCAGGGAAAAAATTTTTACAGTGGAAATCCTCGACCGCGAGGCATGGCGAGACGACACACCTGGCTTACCACGGGACGCGATCGTCTGGTTCACGGACGGATCCGGAGGGGAGCGTGGGACGGGGGCAGGTGTTTATTCGGAAGGACCGAGGGTAAGTCATAGTATTTCCCTCGGAGCGCATGCAACGGTGTTTCAGGCCGAAAGGTACGCCATCATGCAATGTGTGCGGGAGAACAAGATGAGGGGCTACACCAACAAGCGCATCCTCATAGCCACAGGCAGCCAGGCAGCTCTTAAGGTCCTAAGTAGCCCACGGGTAAACTCCAGGCTGATAAGTGAGTGCCGAGACGAGACGAGCGACCTGGCTGGACAGAATGAGGTCACCCTCATCTGGGTGCCGGGTCACTCAGGTGTCAAAGGCATTGAAGATGCTGACAATCCGACGAAGAGGGGGTCAGCAGAACCATTGATGGGACCAGAACCGGTTCTGGGCGTGACAACTGGCACTGCCAGGGGAGCCATTAAGTCCCGGGTCAGAAACGAACACAAAATGTACTGGGCAGACTGTCCAGGGCTCAGACATGGGAAGTCAGTAATTGAGGAATCCAGTTCAAAGAGAGCTGTGGAGCTGCTAAATCTTAGCAGGGGACAGCTCAGAAACGTAACGGGTCTCTTGACGGGACACATGGCCGCCAAGAAACACATAAAATGGGGCGGTTCGAGAGATTAGGACTCTGCGGCGAGCGGGAGGAATCAGCCGAGCACATCTTGTGCGAGTGATTTTCTCTTACAAGAAAGACAGTGATTTTTAACGTGCCCAACATCGCGCGGTACATGCTCTCTCCGAAGGGCGGAATGTGCAGATACTCAACTTGCTTAAACATGCTTCCTCAGATGTTAATTTGATAATATATACTGAAAAAGTGAAACAACGTTTCCACTAGAAGTCGAATCATAGACACTTGGTTTTAGAGACACACGTTCTGGAGACTAGGCTGATATCACTATCCTATTATTGTACTATTAAGTATTTTATTGCAACAAGCTTATAATATGTCATAAATTCATACTCAAATTAGGGTTTTTCATTAGCCTGTTCAGGATTTCATAATCAGTAATGATAACAAAAGTAAAACCAACAATTTGTTCAAGAAGAAACGTAAATACTTACCACATAAGTCGTACTGATTTTTCATCTGTGGCACTACGTTACCTGAAACGAAAACAGATTAGTTTTTTGCTGAGTCCAAAATATATAACATAATACATTGCACTAATTTTATGTTATTGATCTTTGATCACTAGATACAGAATAACCTTGGAGAAACATGCCAAATTTTAAGATATCAAAATTGTTTTTTCTTTCATTATCTTCTAAACAGATGATCAATAAATTCGAAGTTATATTGGGGTGAAATGGCAAATAAAAAGTCATTGATCTTCATTTAACTAAAATATTTACAGAAAATTTATTTCAAATTCAGTAAGTCCTCGCAAAACGTCGTCACATTTAACGTTGTTTGATTAAAGCGTCGCAGTTTGTTGTATCGTTTACCCTTGGAACTGATTCGATATAAAAATGTTATTCTAAAAAAAGCCTAAAATAGTAGGTAAAAAAGGAGTACATAAGATAATATGTAGGCACGTACATAATACATACGTAAATGATTACTGTTTTTTAAATCACTTCTCAATCACAAATATGTACATATTATGTATGTACATTACATTCATTCCCAATAATGATTCGTTTTACGTCGTTTCACTTAACTTCGCGATTGTTAGGTCCCTAACTAGGACGTCAAGCGGGGACTTGCTGCAGACCCTTTCTCTGATGCTTTGGCGGTAGGTTTAGTTAAGTTTATGGTTTAACGGTCTATAATTTTCAGCTAGTTTTCGTAAAAAAAATGCCTTAATGAAGAGACCGCAACTTTTGAATTTTAAAAAGATTTCTTCAAATGAGCTCAAACTAGGACGCCTAGAATCCATATCTTGGTTTACATTCAGTTTGTATCTGTTTACATATATACAGGGTGACGCATTTCTACGGTAAAGCTCAATGTAATTGTTATATTACAAGATACGAGAAAAAATTGTATACGTTAATTATAAGGTATCTTGAGCTGCATCTTTTCTTCGAACAGCCATATATTACTGCACTTTTGCATTTTTATAGAAATATGCTGCATGTTTGTAAGAAAAAAATCGGGATGCAGTAAGTGCGTTTTGGTAGCGATTTTTCATTGAATGCTTCAAATTTTAGTAACTCCGTTTGCTATTAACCTAAGGCGTGTTGGTTTGGAAACCAATTTTCTCGGAAACATTTAAAGTTTATTTTCGGAAAATTTTTGTACGTTTTGAAACAATAAGTTATTTTGATATAATATGGTACATTGTTTCTACTATATAGGTAATATGGGTGACCAAATTGATGCCAGCCTGCATTAGAGAGACATATTTGCTATTAAAAATATTTTTATGAAAATTCACTTCCATAACGCACTTGCTGCGTTCAGACTTTTTTCACTAATATTTCCAAAATAAAGCGTTAAGCAATATATTTTACCATCATTACCTCTCTATGGAAGAACTTTTTGAAAAACAAATTATTACACTTGAGCAGTTATTTTATCAAAATTCGCTACCATAGCGTAACGGCTGGGTGATATTTTTAGTGAATTTTTATTTTAAAAAATTCACTAATAGAGAGGTATCGATGGTGAGACGTTGCAAAAATTATTTCAGATGAGCGCGAATTAGGACCCCTAGAACCCATTGCCGGGGTCAGTTTCAATTTATATATATATATATATATATATATATATATATATATATATATATATATATATATATATATATATATATATATATATATATATATATATATATAATAATAATATAATTTTTCCGGGAAAATTTTGAGTTTTTTTTTTCGAAAAAATTTTATTTCTCCGAAAATTACAAAGCTGTTTTAATAAAATTTAATGAGTATGTTGCCCTGGGAGACACCTTGCCACTTACGAAAACTAAACTTTATAAGTTTATAGAAAATTGAGTTATTCAAATTTTTAAATTTCTTTGGAAAAAAAATTTTTTCTTCGAAAATTACAAAGGTGTTTTAATGAAATTTGGTGGATATGTTGACTTACGACAGACCTTACAACATACTAAAACTAAACTTTCTAAGTTTATAGAAAATTAAGTTATTGAAATTTGAAGCAGTTAATAAAAATTCACTACCATAACGCACTTGCTGAGTCCCGAACTTTTTTTGCTAAAAGTATACCTTCTCAGATCCATATTATTATTTATCTTTTCTCAATACAGTTTTTTTGAGTTTCATAAGATATTATTTTAACGTAACTTTAACTTTATCGTATTATCTAAAAAACTTTTAACGCATCACTCGTTGAAACACATTCGACACCCGAAAATGGCCCTTTCTGTTGATAAAAATGCAATTTTAAGAGTTCCCAACATATTTATAACGACCGAAATAAATTTACCCTTGCGAAGTTCACAAGAAATTCTCTTCGCAGATTTTATCTCCTCCCAAAGTGTTCCAGTACCTATTTGCAGAAGATTTAAATGGGAAAGAGTCGACCCAGTCAGTCCATTTCCATTAACGGTTAGGTCATTAAGTGACATTTGGCATTCTAAAAGCCGAATTATGAAATATAGTTTGATGGGACCGTATGCGGTGTTACATTTTAAGGGACTGGGAGAGCGAATACAACATTAATCTTGGTAACATTTCCTGTATGGACCGTAAAAATGAGATATAGCCGTATGTGCGATAGGATAGCAAAGTGAACAAGATACATTGACCTCCCAGCGTTACACTCTCCATGAAATATTACATTGTTGTAATTGAAAGATATATTGAAAATTAAATAGGTGAAATATAGCTCAAAATGATATCTAGTTCGTTTAGTTTGAATCAGTACTGTCGCAGTAGATTTAGCTCTACTTTTTGAACACCAAACCAATACAGTGTGTCCCAAACTGGATGGGAATGTATTGCTATCTCCGTTATTATTGGAGATAGGAAGACGGTTAAATTAGCAATGTTTCGTAGAATTTCATGCCCGTTCCAAATATGGCTTGTATTTTGCCCTGTCTCTTTTCGCTTTCGAGTTATTTTGAAAAGAACAAAATTTGTCGATTTCTTTTTTCTTCAATACCTAAGTAGGCGTTGATCTGACATGTCTAAGACTTGCACATTATGAGGACACTTTTTACAGAGTAATCATTTGGTGCTGTTCTCAACTTGGGATGGCCATTTGTTTTTGAGCTAAGGGTATCAACGTTTGTTTTTATTATGGCAGTCACTCTGGATTTTTTGCTCTGTAAAAAGACATTTCCAATGATTTACAACATGCTTGAGAAATCTTGTAATTGCACTGACAATTTTGAGAAGAACCGTTTTAAGAATAGTAGGCTATGAAGTCCAATGTCAGAAAACAAATGACAAAAAAAGCGTTCAAAAAGCAGTAGGCCATGGTGTCTAAGGAGCGGAGGATAATTAAGGACTAGGTTGCTTTATAACTGGGATAATATGGACATGGTAACGATGTAATTTGTAATAAAAATCTTAATAAATAATAAAAAGAATTAACAACTTTTTAAAACTAATTTAACCGAATAAATTTAAAACCAAATCTGTACATAATTAAATTAAAAAGTCTCGCGTCTTTACATTTTAAGAATCTAATCAAAAATATCTACCTCATTCAAAGCAACTCTTGTAATATCAACAAACATCTCTATATATAAACTTCTGTGTGAACTAGGTTCTTAAAACTACGTAATCAATTAGTCAGCGTTTCTTATACTGTACGCTGCAATTCCAACATGTTTATTATTTATGTAATATGAGCAATTCCAGGTCAATAATTATAATTTCTATGCGACCTACTTAATTATAAACGATATTACTTGGATTTATGCTAGCGAATTTTCGTATAACTATTGTAATATGAATTTAATATTAAATATATTTTCACGATTAGGAATGCCCTCTTGGATAGTTTTCTGTTCTATGAACATATGGAGTCTAACAATAGACTTATACTTTTAACATCATTTTCCCTAATGATTCACGATAAAAAATAGGAACTTTGAGGACACCGATGAGTCGGCCCATTATTACAACTGATATTTTACATTACAACATCATCCTAGAAAAATGTTATAATTTAATTAAATAGGTAAACCTAGTAAATAACTAAATATACTAACAGAACTAAATAAAAAGCAGATTAATGATTTACGAAGACTCCTTTGAAAATTGTTTCATTTTTAAACGTCAGTCAACTGAAAAACAACAGAAGAAAGTTGCTATGGATATAACAATATCGAGACAATTAAGAATACTGTCATTGTTAATTATCTGAACAATTTGAGGTATATTTAACACGTTGCTTGAAATTTGTACTAAATAGTTTATTTCCTCTTTATTTTAAATATTTTTCAACATGTTCAGTAATGAAGAATATTTTGACATGTTGGAATGTTATATTCGTCCTAACCGAAATATTGAGGCAGCTGCAAATTCGTATCAAAACAACTACCCAGAAAGACGACAACCAAACACCAAAATATTTCGCAGGATAGTGACCAATCTATTGTACGACGGTAGCTACCACGCAAATAAACTACCAATGCCTAGAAAGGAAGAAAGAAATAATGCCGTCTTACAGGTTTCAAACGAAAACCCTTCGCAATCTGTTCGGTTTTATGGTGAACAAATTGACGTTCAAAAAAGTACGGTACACCGTGTATTAAAACCAAGTCATTACCATCCATACAAACCTACAATCGTACAAGGCTTAAAGGTTGACGATAACCCTAAGCGACTTCAATTCTGCAGATGGTACTCCAGATTTACAAATTGTGGTGTGTCTAATTGCCATAATAAGCGTTATTGAGCAAACGAAAATCCCCATCTAAAGGAAGAAAGACGATTGCAAGACAGATTTGTACTAATGTTTGGTGCGGCTTATTAGGTAAAAAAGTGTTATTTTTATTTTTAGATTAGACAGTTAATTTTCAAAAATTTTGAGGTAACCTCTCTATTGGTCCGTTCTTTTTTAAAATAATTTAACTGGGGAAAGGTATCTTTATCTATTGTGAAATGATATCTTACCAACAATTAGAAGAGTTCATGATAATTTAGACGAGATTTGGTACCAAAAAGACGGTTGTCTAGCTCACAATGCTAGGATCGTCAAAGAATTTTTCTACCAAAATTTTAATAATCGTGTCATTTGTAACAATGGGCCGGTTCATTGGTGTGCTCGAAGTCCTGATATAACACCCACGAAATTTTATTTTTGGGGTACTCTGAAGAATGATGTGTATAAATTCGATCCACCACAAAATATAAATGAATTACGAAACAGAATCACGGAAGCTATAAATCATCTTAACCAAAACACCCTCACCAGAGTTTGCCGGCAAAAAGGTGTATAAAGTTAACACAACGGTGGCCATATTAAACAATTTTCTATTAGGTGTATTTTTAAGTTTCTATTTTATTATTTGTTGAGTTCCGTTTCTAATTGTGTTGTTTTGTGGAGTTTAAGTGTCTTATTGTTATTGCCGGGTTTCGCTTTTAAACTGTTTCACATAATATTACCTATCATTTCTACCTAATTAAGTATTGTAAATTAAATCACAATTTTTTTTATCGTAAATCATTATGGAAAATTATGTTAAAAGTAGAAGTCTATTCTTAGACTCCATGGCCTACTGCTTTTTGAACCCTTTTTGTTTGTCATTTTCTGGTATTGGATTTCATAGCCTACTATCCTCAAAACGGTTTTTCTCAAAATTGTCTGTGCAATTACAAGATTTCTCAAGCATGTTGTACATCATTGGAAAGCTCTTTTCACAGGCTATCACATGAGCAAAATCCAATATGGCTGCCATAATAAACACAAACGTTGGTACATGTAGCTTAAAAACAAATCACAATCCAAAGTTGAGAATAGCACAAAAAGATTACTCTGTAAAAAATGTCCTAATAATGTGCAAGTTTTAGACATGTCAGATCAACGCCTAGAAAGGCTTAGATATTGAGGAAAAAAGAAATCGACAAATTTTGTTTGTTTTTTCAAAATAACTCAAAAACGAAATAAGGCAGGGCAAAATACAATTTGGAAGGAGTATGAAATTCTACAAAAGATTGCTAATTTAACCGTCTCCCTATCTCTAATAATAACGGAGATAGCAATACATTTACATCCAGTTTGGAACACACTGTATACAAAATGTCTCGTTTTATTTTATTTTTATGTATTTATTTATTGTAATTGAATATACAATGCACAAGACAAAAGATCTAATGCTTGTATTATGTCTAAAGAAAAGGTTTGGTCCAGATATCGATGCAGTGGATTTGAACTCGCGTTATCTCTGAGTGTAAGTAGCATGTACATGCTCTAACGAACTCGACCACGGAGCACATGACAGGTTTTCATGTACATGCTCTAACGAACTCGACCACGGAGCACATGACAGGTTTTCATGTACATGCTCTAACGAACTCGACCACGAAGCACATGACAGGTTTGTTGCAATGAATAGTTATAGACTCGTATACTTTAACATAGCAAATCATTTCTATTTCAAATGGATTATTTGCAAATATTTTATCGATAAAACATTTGAATAGGAACTCGAGGACTTTGTTAAAGACATATTATTTAATATACTCCATCATGCCCACAACCTTTGTTAAAACTCATCAGTTTTAACAAAGGTTGTAGGGCGTTGGGTTTAAGAATAGAATCAGTTGTCTGGTAGTAAAAGCCTTTTAATTTTCCTTAATCATCTCAAACCTAGACGTTATGACGTTCAGAAATAATAATCTCATCAGTTTTGACGTTGTAAATCCATACTGTGACATTCTGAGAAGAAAAACTATAACATTTTCAAAGTAACTTTTCTTGACCTTTTTGAGTCAAGAAAAGAAAGTCGTTGTTTGTAATATTCACTATATTTTGTTTAACACACAATATTTTGATCTTGTGCGTTTTTCTGATCACCACTGGCACCCAAATTTTTTATTTTTAAATGCTTATAACATTTTTTTTTCCTTTTTATGCTGGTTTTTGGTATGTAATTTGAGTTTTATAACATAAAGCTGCGTTCCAAATTTGGTTGCGATAGCTTCGTTACTTCCAGAGATATATAAATTTTTCGAAAGAAAACCTAAAACTTTTCTTAAAATTCGATTTTCCTGGCTAACGAACTTATCTAAGCCACTTGCATAAGAAAGGCACGCACCAAATTTGATCAAAATCGGCTCGTTATTTTAGTGAATTTTTATTTAAAAAAATTCACTAATAGAGAGGTATCGATTGTGAGACTTTCAAATGAGCGCGAACTAGGACCCCTAAAATCCATATCCGGGGTCAGTTAAAATTTTTATATGTTTATATATATATATATATATATATATATATATATATATATATATATATATATATATATATATATATATATATGTATGTATGTATCCAACCGGTAACTCAAAAAATTATTTACCGATTTCGATGAAATTCAGCAAATAACTTTCCTTTATTAATGGATTGGATTAGTTCGTTATCCAGGTAAATCGGACAAAGTTTTCCGGAAAAATTTCAAGTTTTCTTTCGAAAAAAAACATTTTCTCGGAAAATTACAAAGCTATTTTAATGAAATTTGGTGGATACGTTGCCTTGGGAAAGTCCTTACTACGTACCAAAATTTAACTTTCTAACTCTATACAAAATTGAGTTTATCAAATTTTGAGTTTTCGTTGGAAAAAAAATTTTTTCTCAGAAAATTACAAAGCTATTTTAATAACATTTGGCGAATATGTTGCCTTGGGAAGGCCTTACTACTTACCAAAATTGGACTTTCTAAGTTTATTGAAAATTGAGTTATCCAAGTTTGAAGCTTTTAATAAAAATCACTACCATAACGCACTTGCTGCGTCTCTAACTTTTTGTGAGTTATCTTTGAGTCATATTTTTCAAAATCCAAAGGCGATATCTCCTAATTAGTGAATTTTTTATACGAAAATTCACTAAAAACAAAAAATTTGGGACCCGTGATCCATTTGGTAAACTTTGGATTTAATTAAACAAAAAGTTTAAAAATACAGTATTACATTGGTTCTCAAAACAAAACAATTACGTTAGGTTGTGCAGCCAAATGAAACACACCGTATAAGAGAACATAACTTTGGGTTATAGACATTTGGCATAACCTGCATACTAACTACCTATTAGCGCTGTAACTTGTAATTTCTTTGAAATTTAATGACGTCGCAGAGGTTGGGTGCAACCCAGTAGTTTACATAGTATCTGCTGAAGGCAAGACTGACCCAAATCATGAAATATAAAGAAAAATCTTGAAATGTTTCCACTATTACTACAACTACTTTATATCGTATACAGCTCTCGCATATCTCATAAGGGGACTTCTCCCACCATGGGGATCATTGCGATGTTGTTAAAAGCATTTCCTGGTTACTAGAAGTGAAAATGCTACCCTTCTGAAACCTCTTACTCTCACGTTTCTTCCAGTATTATATCTAATAACACCGTGATCTACATACATACACACAAAATGCGATGTGTGAAAATTCAACCTCTGAATGTGCCAGAATCAGTGCGATAAAAACGCACGCGCTAAGAATGCATGCCTTTTTTATCTGCGAATTGAATATCAAATTGATTTACGAGCTTAAAAACCAACACCTAAAAATATAATGTGTCATTTTTTATCTTGCATTTGGGTGATTTATTTTCCCGCTGCTTTGTCTTTGCTTTTTCGGGAAGACATATGCGAGATTAAAATCAGGGATAAGCTTTAGTGGTTTTCTAAAAATAAATTCTTGAGATGTCTTATTTCAATTTTTCATGTGACCTTTAGTCAATTCTATTTGACCTACATATTTCTTTGGGTAAAAAAACCTGGGAAGTGAAATATCGCAAAGAAATTTATTTCAGCCATTATAGACTATAATCATTTAATGTTAGCAGGAATAGAAATTGTCACTGTAAGTTTAGTCAATTTTGATTCAAAATAAAATAGTCTGGGATGGTGAACTATATGCCATAAAAGAAACACTTAGGCATGTTATACTATCTTATATACAACAGACTGTTGTCTGCACAGACTCTTTGAGTGCGTTACAAATAATTAGTCAAATCTACCCTAAACACCATATTGCAAGGGAAATAAGAGATCGAATGACGTACATAATTGGACATAAAAAGAAACTCATTTTCATATTCACCCTCTCCCACGTAAACATCCAAGGTAAGGAAATTGTGGATGCACTTGCAAAAGGAGTCGCCACTTCCTGTAACGTTCCAGTCTACCAAATCCATACGAACGAGGATATCAAGATCAATATAAAAACAGTTATCTCTAGCAAATGGCAAAAATGTGGGAGACTAACCCTTAAAAACTGTCCCATATCAAACCAAGAGTAAACGATAAACTACCACTTCCAAATGGAAGAAAAAATCAGACAATCATATCCAGGTTGAGAATAGGCCATACTAAATTCACCCACGAATATATGATGAAGAAGCTGCCCCCATCTATTTGTTTTTGCTGTGATACACAAAGCACTGTTCAACATCTCCTTGTAGAATGCCCACTATACGAAGCAAATAGGATATCCTCAAACATACCAAACAACTTGACCGATCTTTTAGGATCCAACAGAGAAAACCATACTCAGCTCCTGACATTCCTGAAGTCAAGTGCATTATTCAACCAGATCTAGTGCTAATAAACTTTAACTGCTCCTTCTCATGATATTAGTGTATTTATTCTATGTATTTGTTGTTGTCATTTAATTATTATGTAATTATATCTCACCAAGACCTGCTAGTAGTCTTTTAGGTTGAAGCAGGATATTTTCTTAAATAAAAAAATAATAAAAAAGTCTGGATGCAGCAATCGCGTTATGGTAGCGAGTTTTCATAAAAATATTTGAATTGACTAATATGTATTTTTTTAATGAAATGCATCAAATTCGGTTAACACTATAATCTATAGGTATATTAGAATTAATGGATCATGTTTTATTAAAATAATTATATTGTTTGAAAAGGTACAACAATTTTCAAATAAAATTTTGTTCGCGAAAACTGATCCGATTTTCCTGGAAACGAACATTTTCAAGCTACACTAAGTGAGTGGTAACACACCAAGCAACGTGCCGCCACCTAGTTGCGGAACCAAGTAGTATGTTATCACGCCAGCTCCAAATAACACAAAGTGTTAAAAAATAGAGACGGTATACAACTAACTAACAATTTAGTAAATTGTCAGCCCTGGCCCATTTCTACCGTATATAGGGACAAAGTATGTAAGGCTAGATGCATTCTCGCCACAACTAGAACCGTAGACCGGTTTCGCTCTAATTAGAGCTCGTGAGTACGCCATACTAATTGTAGCGAAAATACACCTATAAAGTAAAACGGCTATGGTAGCCAGCTTTCCAACACTAAATGAGTGGTAAGACATGAAGCAACGTGCCGCCACCTAGTTGCGGAACCAAGTAGTATGTTGTCACGCCAGTTCCAAATTAGAGCCGTTTTACTTTATAGGTGTATTTTCGCTACAATTAGTATGCCGTACTGACGAGCTCTAATTAGAGCGAAACCGGTCTACGGTTCTAATTGTGGCGAGAATGCATCTAGCCTTACACACTTTGGCCCTATATTAGGGTAGAAATGGGCCAAGGCTGACAATTTGCTAAATTGTTAGTTGGTTGTATACGGTCTCTATTTTTTAACACTTTGTGTTATTTGGAGCTGGCGTGATAACATACTACTTGGTTCCGCAACTAGGTGGCGGCACGTTGCTTGGTGTGTTACCAATCACTTAGTGTTGGATGGCTACCATAGCCGTTTTACTTTATAGGTGTATTTTCGCTAAAATTTGTATGCCGTACTGACGGGCTCTAATTAGAGCGAAACCGGTCTACGGTTCTAATTGTGGTGAGAATGCATCTAGCCTTACATACTTTGTCTCTATATTAGGGTAGAAATGGGCTAAGGCTGACAACTGAGTAAATTGTTAGTTGGTTGTATACAGTCTGTATTTTTTTACACTTTTTGTTATTTGGAGCTGGCGGGACAACATAGATTTTCCCCTGCAGCCTAGTTTTTTGACACGTTCTATAGCTTCAGTTTATTTAGGCCGGTGCGAAAATTGATCAGTTTGGACATAATCATTGGGTCGAGTTTCTAGACATCTCATTTTTTGGTGGTCACTGAATTTCATTGTTGGGTTTTCCTCTTTTAATGGGATCGACAACTCCACGACTGCATAAAAGCTTTGCTAAATTTACCTTGCAGGAAGTAGGACCCCTAGAACCCATTTATATGGTCCGCTAAAATGTTTATCAATATATATATATATATATATATATATATATATATATATATATATATATACATACATACATATATATATATATATATATATATATATATATATATATATATATATATATATATATATGTATGTATGTATCCAACTAATAACTCAAAAAATACTTCACTGATTTGGATCATATTTGGGAATTGCCCTTATTTTGTTAATGACTTGGACGAGTTCGTTCATCAGATCTTAACGTCCAATTGTTCTTGACAACAAATTAAAATATATTTTTTTAAACGCAATATTTCTCAAATTCTTTAAGTGATTGAAACGAAAATTCACGGTTTAAAATAACAAAGATGGACATGGTTATGTACTGATTTTCAAGTTTTTTGATCAGAGAAAAATTAAGTTATTCGAAATTAAAATTAAAATAATCCTCAAGATCACTTAAAATTCTGTAATGCAATATCTACAATGTTGGACAAAGACCGATGATGTTACCTGTAGTGCTATGCTATTTAAATAAATGGTGGATAAAAATCTAAACAATGGAAGTTACAAGTATTATTGTAACATGTCAGAACGTAGAACATTGTGAAACGTACGACAAGAGCGCCATCTCGGTGCAGAACTAGGTAGTGTGTTGTCACGACAGCTCTGGTTAACACAAAATGTTAAAGATGGAGACATGTGTACAAATCAACTAACAATTTTGTAAATTGTCAAACCTGGCCCATTTCTTATATAATATCGGGACAATGTTTGCTTTCAAAAGCGCTAAATTTTAGCATGCGACGGTGTTTTTTGCAAGTATCAAAACCAGCTCAAAAAATGTGCTGATAGATAAGTTACTAAATGCATTATTTTTTTTATCGTTGATTTCGCAGGTTAGTTTTTTTTAGTTTGGTAAATAGCAATTTAAACCATATTTTTGTATTTATCATATTGTTGTTTCAATCGGATACAGTCTCCCGCTTAAAATTAGACATACCTATGATTGTTAAGCATCCAATCCGATCGAGCTTAATTTAAAAGGTGCTTGCTTTCGGCGTCGACCGGATTTCAGTGTAGTCTTGGACAAAAGCTAGATTCATACAGTCGCGAATTTAGAAATCGCCGCGAAACGTATTCCTATTGGTTTATTTAAAACAATATCGTAAAAATGTTGTTTTTTATTAGATTTTATAAATGTATTTTACTAACTTTTGTGTGCACACAGAAACTATCTGAATGTCTTCTCTACTTTTAAGTTTGTGTAGCCCTAATGTTAATTAAGCCCCCCTTTATTATACTTACTCATCTTGCGCTTATATATGTAAAATAAAAATAATAACGTGAAACAGCATGTGAATTTATTTGCTTTAGTGTTGTATTCGATATTATCTGAAAAAGACATTATAGGCGACAATGTGGAATTTAATTTCGGTTAATTTACAGTTTACTGCAAGGAGAGTTTCTCGTTTTTTTTTTCAGAAAGTTGCTGAGAACCCCCCTTGGATGCAAAAGCCACAAGGAAAATTTGGTGCAAACAACCTCTAAGAAACTTAAGGGACCAAGAATGAATGGGGTTGCTGGTCGGGGAGGATATCTAAGCGCAAAATGCTAAAATACATTTAGTCGGCTCTGAAAAGATGCGTTTTTCGCATTTTACAGCAATACTTCCTTTAAACCCTGTCTGCTCCGCATAACCCCCATAATCGCCTAGGTCCATTAACTTTCTTGGGGGTTGAACCCAAAAAATTTTTCTTGTGCTTTATGCTTTGAAGGTAGTTTTGGGCATGCACAAGGGGAAGGAGAACACCCCGTGTTTTGGGTGAGGGGGCAGAAACCCTCTTCGTCCTGAGGGTTCCTCTTTCCCCTGCTGCATGCATACAATCACCCTCAATGCATGAACCACAAGAATATTTTTATGTTGCGCTTTCTAGTGTATTTTTCTTGAGTATATCTCTTGTTTGTCAGCTGTTTTGTTTGAATTTTGTATCCAAATTACTGTAGAAATATTTATGTTGGAGGTCACGTCTTTGCTTGTCTTTCTTTACCATATTTTTTACCGTTCCTAATTGAATAAATCAACGTTTTATAACTTTTAATTTAAGGCTAAAACACTATAATATATTATTCTTATCAAAATTCACTACAATAACGCACTTTCTGTGCCACTAACATTTTTTATATGTTTATCTATCTATCTATCTATCATATATATATATATATATATATATATATATATATATATATATATATATATATATATATATATATATATATATATATATATATATATATATATATATATATATATATATATATATATATATATATATATATATATATATATATATATATATATATATATATATATATATATATATATATATGTCTGATCACACCGATTACTCACAAAATATTAAGCTGATTTTACTAAAATTTGGCAGGTACCTTCCCATTTACAAAAGAAAGTTACCTTAAATAAGTTCGTTAGCCATGAAAATAGGACCAGGTTTTCGGAGGAAATTGTGGGTTTTCTTTAGAAAAAAATCATATCTCCGAAAGTAAAAAGCTATGTTATTTAAATTTGGTACAGAGATTTACTTCATTGATTGTTGTTGCCCTTTCTTGGTGAACTGGTCCATACTACATACAGACTTGGAGACTACTTCTCTGGATTCACTGTTGGTTTTTGTTTTTGTAGGTGACGGACGTAGCCAGCGCGTAAGCTAACTGGAGAAAGTGGCCCTTATGAATTATGCATGTTCTATGATGTGCTTCAATGTTTCTCTGACTAGTTTCGCTGCTTGACAGCATTCTCAGACAGATAATTTTTTTATCTGTTTTGAAGCACTCTCAGACAGATAAAAAATTTATCTGTCTGAGAATGCTGTCAAGCAGCGAAACTAGTCACAAAAACGTTGAAGTATATCCTAGAACATCCAGAATTCATAAGGGCCACTTGCTCCAGTTAGCTTACGCGCTGGCTAAGTCCTTCACCTACAAAAACGAAAACCAACAGTGAAGCCAGAGAAGTAGTCTCCAAGTCTGTATGTACATAGGTTTACGATATAAAAGTAAACTATAGGCCAAAATTTAGTTATCTATGTTTCAAGAAAAGAAAGTGATAAGCATTAAATAAAAAAAAATTCTGTGTCAGATCATATCGATGATTATTCACTACCATAACGCACGTAGTTCGTCCAGACTTTTTTGCTTGTGCTAAAAACGCAAGTAGTTGCAAAACAAAATAACTCGAAAACAATGAATAATATCAATTTTGGTTTTCATTCCAAGCATGCATTATAATTTGATGGAAAATGGAAAAATGCAATAAAATAAGGGCGTTCTATTTAGAAAAATCTATACGCTGTATACCCAATATTGTTACATTATTTGCAACATCTTGCAAAAAAAGCTGGAAACCAACAACTCCATGTTGCATATTGCCCTCAATGGGTGTTCGATAAAGCTGAATACCAAACTTTCGTATTCCGAACATAGGTTAGCTGTATATGTACAAGCTATACATGACGATGTATTGATGGAAGTTTTTATGAAAATAATTTTAACGTCTGATGTAGAAACGAGCGTAAATGGAATCGAATTTTAATTGCACTCCAGGTTGAAAGCCAATTTAACTTAATACGAGCATTACGAACATTTGAATATCCTCTATCAATATTTCTCCTGTTACCAACCGCGAGCTTTACTAATTCGCTCGCCTCTCCATTTTCTGTAACTCAGCTGAAATAATAATTCCATTTGGACTTTCGTTTATCTGACAATTAAATAAAGTGTCTGAAAGCCTATTACATAAATTCCCGACCTGATGATATTTTTAACTAAGCTGTCCAAGAGCGAAACTATCTTGTTTATGCAAGGCCAGTATGCGCTGTTTGATGGGAAAGAAATGTTAAATACCTTGCATAACTGAAACTACAGACAGACAGACAAACAGTTTATTTTCGCTTTTTTGCCATAATACATGGATATGCTTAGCAGAACAGATATAAATAAATAAAATAAAAAGTTTCGGGACGCAGAAAGTGCGTTATGGTAGCGAATTTTCATAAGAATTTTAGACTATTATTATACGGCATATTAGTAAAGCTAATACTTTAAACTTCACAGACCTTGAAGATAGGTTTTAGAGGTCTTAGTATGTGCACATTTAAAGAAATCTTTAGAAAGTGTTACTATCGATATCTATCAATTATCGAAAAAATCTTGCGTTTTAACTCCTTTTGAGAAAAATGCCCAAAACTCAATTTTCTATGAAGGTAAAGAACCAAGTTTTGCTATATCTGCAAACAGCGCAAGTCTCTTTAAAAAAACTTATATTACAAATTTCATTAAAGTTATACAGAATATTTCCAAAAGGACACTTAATTTATATTTAGAAAAGTAAAGTATCTGTCAAATTATAAACGTAGCAGTTATTTTTCCTTAATAATCACCAGTATGATTTTGTTTTAGTCAACCTAATCAACCCGGTTTTTTCAATAACAATTACAACAATAACAAAATTATAATTTCAGACTCAAAGGTGAGAAACTTATTTAGGCGTTTTAAACAAAAATGAGATCTTGTTCAAAGCGTATGAAATTCGTGTACTATTGTGAAAATAAAACATTAAAAAAAACATACGTTCATCCAGCTGGATTCGATCGCGTAACCTTCTGCGTGGAATGCGGGCGCGGTACCCTCTGCGCTATCTAGCCACACGTCAACAAAGGTTTTATTTGCGTCATACTTTAGATTGGTTTCACGCCCGGGATATTATATTCAAAGTATACATAATTAATTAATTACAGAATTAGGTAGCAGGATTACAATTGAAACATCCCACAACTCTTTCGGTCTTATATGACATCTTATGTTTAAGTTTAAAGATAAAAAAACTATTTTAGAATCATTTGTATAGGGACTTGGCTTGGTTTTGTTTAAGTTTCTGCTATATTATGCGACAGCATAATATATCTATGCTGCGCTAAAACTGTATTTGGGGGCCGTTAATAAAGCTAAAAGTACAGTGTATTTTAATAGTTGATTAAATCGCCCAGTTACATAACAATCAATTGGCAAATTTTTAATTTCATGTCGTCTCTTATTTTCCATCACTGCGGCCGAGATTTCACGATTCTTGGTTCGGGTAGTATGTTTTCTGCTGGTATATATTAGTTTGGTTACCGTTGCTGTATGGTTTATACCTGTTGTATGAATTAATCTACGCGTGGCAGTTAACTACTCTGTCTGTCAGGCATCGGACTTTCACCACTAAGTCGTTTCAACGCATGTCTTTGGAATTTTATTTTTAATTTGGAAGAGCTCTAAATATCGTGCACCAAATTACTTAAAATTCACAACATAGGTTTATTTGCACCATTTCTAGCCACATGTAAAGTCTTATTCCAGTTACTTTGATACTTACAAAAATATAGCGTTTTCAAACATTTTCCCCCAATTTTCCACCGGAAAAACTTGAGAATAAAGGTTGATTAACGAACTCGACCTCGGTTTTCGCCCCAAACAAGATTTTTGCCAAGTTTGATTGAAATCAGTTGGATATTTTTTGAGTTATCGCTCGGATACACACACATATATATATATATATATATATATATATATATATATATATATATATATATATATATATATATATATATATATATATATATATATATATATATATATATATATATATATATATATATATATATATGTATATGTATATGTATATGTATAAATCAAAATTTTAACGGACCTTGGTTTTGGGTTCTAGGGACCCAAATTCGCGCTAATCTGAAAAAAAAATTCAAAAGCTTTTCCTCGTGATCTCTCTATTAGTGTATTAGCGAATTTTTCTTAATGAAAATTCGCTAAAACAGTTTTGTGGTTTAGTTACAAAAAAGATAAAAGTGGGCGACTTTTCTGGAAGAGGAACATCAACCGGAAGCCGATAACTTTCGAGATGATTTATTTGTGATGAAATTGAGGTACTTGATCGGCATATTCGAGAAATGAGATACCTTGAATCTTCAACTCCAAGCAGCAAGCACACATAAGTTGGATGCGAGTGATAAAGTTAATGCGTTTTGTAAAAATCTGGAATGATGGAGCAGAAATGTCAACCAAAAGAACCTAAATATGTTTACAGATGTAGATGAATGTGTTAAAACATACAAGGCTGCAGAACAATATGTGGAAGACCCATTTCAAAATACTTCCCAAGGTCTCTTAATTGCCGAAGAAGAAATCTTTATCGACTTCACGGCAAGTGGCGAAATCAAAAGACAATTTAGTAAGAAATCACTCTTTGAATTTTGGGCAGGGTTGGATGATGAGTTTGCTGCACTGGAAACAAGAGCATTTACTATTTTCAACATCATATCTTTCCGAAACCAGATTTTATGCGGTGGCTGCTTCGAAGACAAAATATACATTTCAGCTAAATACAGAAAAAAGAGCTCAGAATGTCGATTTCTAATATTGCATGAAAGGATCCAAAGCGCTTTCTAGCAACTACAGGCCTATTTCTCCCCTTTCAGTCGTCTCTAAAGTGATGGAATACTATATAAACACCGAATTACTAAAATTTCTTGAAAAACACAGTCTAATCCACGACAGGCAGTATGGATTCCGTCAGCGCAGATCAACTGCCGACCTCCTTTCCCTTGTCAGCCATTCTTGGAACAAGTCTATGGAACTATACGGTGAATCACATATTGTCGCTCTAGACATATACAAAGCATTCGACCAGGTCTGGCACGACAGCGCTGCTCAATTGACACCAACATGGAAGCTCTCACATCTGGGGTGCTTCTGCCGCTTCTACACTCGCTATCATGGACTCCATTCAGAAGAAAATTATACGTCTCATCGGTGACCCTACCCTCACCCAAAGGCTGCCATCCCTTGCCTACCAACGTGCCGTTGGTGACCTCTCTCTCTTTTATAGATATCTGCACGGTCACTGCTCAGAGGAGCTTTCTTCCATAGTTCCCCCACCTGCTGCCCCCAACAGATCTACCAGAGGAACAGAGCGAATGGACCCTTTTACTGTCCAGGTCACCAGACATAAACATCTTGTTATGCCCGCTCTTTTGTCCCGAGGACTGCCAAGTTGTGAAGATGTGGAATTCCTTGCCGGCACATGTTTTTCCTTCTCCCCCGAACCTCCAAACCTTCAAGTCCAGAATTAACAAGTTGCCTCTTTCCTCCTTGTCGACACCCACGGTACGATAGTATTTAGGCTGTAAGCCCTCGTGGTGTGTTGTTGAAATAAAAACTAACAAAAAAAAGTTTGGTACCGTGTAATCTCAAACAAATACAGATTACTTAAAGAAAATGTCGCAAAAAGAGTGTTCTGCAAACCCTTAAGTTTCCGCTTCAACCGTCATTGTCTTTCATTTTACGTCACGTGTTCTGAAATCGTCTATTTTCGTGGAAAAATTCGTTAATGAGCAGACCGCGACTTTTGAATTTTAAAACGGTTTCTTCAAATGAGCGCAAACTAGGCCCCCTAGAATCCATATCCGGATTTAGTTTCAGTTTTTATCTGTGCGAAATTAAAAAAATAATTAAATCTCCTTTCGAAAAGTTTTTTCTGCAAGACATGTCCGAGGTAGTCACTAATAATTATTAACCTTGTTTTTAATTTAATATTGATAAGTTAATTATTAGATACATTGTGCAGTACTGGTACAATTATATATAAGTGTACTTTATGGATTTTCTTTCAGTAAACTAAAAAAAATCAATTTTATTATATATTTTTTTGATTTTTAGTAAATTTTCAATTTCACTAATAAGGAGATGGCGACTTTGAAATTTTGAAAAAAATTCTTGAAATGAACGCGAACTGGGCCCCCCTGAAACACATATCCGGGGTCAGTTTCAATTTTATATGTTTATATATATATATATATATATATATATATATATATATATATATATATATATATATATATATATATATATATATATATATATATATATATATATATATATGTCACGCCGATAACTTAAAAAATCATGGACCGATTTTAATAAAATTTACTGGGTACCTTCCTTCTGCAAATGGCTTGGGTAAGTTCGTTGTCCAAGAAAATCGGACCAGTTTTTTCCAGAAAATGTTGTGTTTCTTTTTCGGAAAATGTTTATATCTCCGGAAATAACAAAGATGCACTATTAAGATTTGGTATGCGGGTTTATATTTTTAAAGTTAATTATGTGCTTAAATTTCTAAGTTAAACGGAAATAAAGGTACAGGCATTTAATGCAAAAAAAATCGGTTATTCTGGAGGCTAAATGGGGACACAAGACGAAATACACCCTCACTGGGTGTTCAAATTTTTTTGAAAGTCAGTATACAGGGTGGCGCATTGAAAACGAAACAGACCGATTTGCGTCCAGAGAATTTTTTTTAATATTGAGGGGGACATGTTTTGACATAAAACTCAACTTTGTCACATCAACCCCTTAAGGGCGGTGATAGCAACCCTTATATTTTAAATAGGGAACATGGGTCGGATGTTACATCATTTGAAAGCTCCTTCTTTTCTGAATTCAGCACACTCATTTTTTTGGAAGATTTATCAACTCGTTTAAATATTATATTAACAGTTGAAGATGCAAGAACGTATTTTATTCATTGTGATAAGAAATGCACTAATTAGTCAATTTTTTGTTAAAAAAAACTAAAAAACAAAACCAAACGTTCAAAAATATTTATTAAGTTAGGTAAGTGTTCAAATTGTTGACCACCAGCTTCCATACAAAAGTACAAATTTTGTTCAAAACGAGCTCTGACACTCTGGAGCATTTGTGTAGTTATTAGACGGCATTCTTCAACAATGCGTCGTCGTAATTCTTCCAGAGACTCGAGGTCTAAAGGAGTTAAATCCGGTGATCTAGCGGGCCACTCAGTAGCACCTCTACGCCCAATCCATTGCTCTGAAAACTCTCTGTTCAAAAACTCCCTAACACGTTGTGGAAAATGCAGAGGAGCTCCATCGTGTTGAAACACTAATTGATTTTCTTGAGAGCGATAATCATTTTCAACAATGTCAATTAGTAGAGGGTAAACGATATCTTCTAGTAACTCCAAATACGCTTCTCCACTCAAATTGCCATCAAGAAAAATTGGTCCGATTAAACGGTCTCCAAAAATGCCAGTCCAGACATTAAATTTCTGTGGAGTTTGAGTGTGGACATCGTGAAAATTACTTGGATTATTATCTGCCCAATAACGACAATTATGACGATTGACTGTAGAGTTTAATAAACACGTCTAAAAAACAGATATTGAACAGAAAGTTCCCCTTATCAGCTATTCGTGCAGTCATAAGTTCACAAAACTCCAGCCGCTGATCAAAATCAGCTTCATTCAGTTGTTGTACAAGTTGAGTTTTATACGGGTGAAATTTATGATGCTTCAATATTCGCTGAATAGTTCTTCTTTTGATGTTTCAAACAGTGGCCAATTTTCTCGTGCTCAAAGTTGGGTCTGCAGCAATTTGTCCTAAAACTTCAAACTCAGTAGTCTCATTTCTAACCGAAATTCCACGTTCAGGATTACGTTTTTTGTTGGCTACTGAACGACTTTGTCGAAACTTTGCAACTAACTCCAAAATGTATTTTCTGTTAACATGTCTATTCGGATGTCGTTCATTAAACAAATTTGCGGTACGGTTGGCACAGTCATCGTTTTTGAAAAAAAGAGTAATTATTTCAGCTCTTTCTTCTACAGAATACACCATTGTTAAATTAATTTTCGGTAGTACTATCAAGTATCAAACCGACCGATAAACTGAAATAATAAACCGTATTTCTCTCATTCCGATAAGAAATGTTCTGATAGTCAATTTTTTGTTTACAAACATTGACTATCAGCACATTTCTTATCGGAATTAGTGAAATGCGTTTTTGCATCTTCAACTGTGAACAATTTTTAAACGAGTTGATAAAACTTCCAAAGAAATTAGTTTGCTGAATTTAGAAAAGAAAGAGCTTTCAAATGATGTAACACTCGACCCATGTTCCCTATTTAAAATATAAGGGTTATTATCACCACTATTAAGGGGTTGATGTGACAAAGTTGAGTTTAATGTCAAAACATGAACCCCTCAATTTTAAAATTGACGTGTGTCAGCGTTTCTTTACAAAAAAAATTTCTGGACGCAAATCGGTTTGTTTCGTTTTCAATGCGCCAGCCTATATATACGTAACTTGTTGGCATATCATAAAATTGCTTAGTTAAGTGTCATTTGAATAAGTAGATAAAATTAGTAAAAGTCTGCTATTTATTTGACGAATTTAACGTATTATGAGAACATTCACAAAGTACGTATCCTCTTTATTAAAAACCTAATTTGTTATTCAGCAATCTTATTAGCAGCTAACACCTTACAAAAGCGTCTAAATAAATGTCGCATGCTTTGACATTTCCTTATGATAACTTTTTCCCAAAAGGTCACTTTACAATAAAGTTCAGTTACCAGCCATTTTCTAAAGGGGAACAGAGTATTTTCTTCCTGAAATACGTCCCATGATGGATACACAACACTGATAAAACACTGGCAGGATAGAAGGCAGGACTCTAGCAGAGGATTCCCGGCATATGGCAGCTTATGCTTAATCCTGCCGTCGCAGATCCCTACATTACCGACTCTATCATTCATGTATTCACCCCCCATATGAGGTTATTCCGAAAATTGTCCCTGTCACGGCGTATCTCTCGCAATTTGTCATATTCACAAACTTTCCTATACTCAAATTGCGTCACATTCTGCGCTTCACTAAGGAGAACGATAATAGCAAAAATATTTTATACAGAGTTTACGTTCTAAATATGCCCTGAATATATCAAACACAAAAGCTGCTTTACCGGAGTCAAGTGGATGCTTATTTTTTTCTTTCGTGGTACACTTCCTATTTATCTCCTTGTAGAGGACGTAAAGTGAATATTGGTGAGACAGCGATCATATAGAGGACGTCTACTTAGAACGGTGCGTAGAAGAAGGATATATTTGATGAATGTCTTATTTTACCCACGCATGATTTCACAGCCAACTTTCTGAAAAATTTCAAATTATTGTTTTAGCTGCAATGAATAAGGTCATCATCACAGTCTAAATGCGATGTTGCCCTGTCGTCGCATTAATGATTTCCACCTTGACTCGTGATGATAGATATTCACAATATACATTAGTTTTTATTTTATTTTTTAATTGCAGTAGTGGTATAAAACAATTAAATTTAATAAATCAGGTTGATGTAACAAATGCAGAAAATAATTATAAATCATAATGTAAACTATTATTATTAGAGGAAAGTGCCCGAATATCGCATACTGTTAAAAAACTATATATTTCGCACAAAAATCACAAGGCTTTCAAATTTTCTCTCGAATGTGCTGTCTACAAGAAAACAATATACGACAGCAGAAACTTTATTAAACCAGCAGTTTATAGAAGTAAATTACAATAGATTTTGTGGTTAAATTTTGTCGAAGCGAGTATAGTAACTTTTATGTAGTATGAGGATTGGTGGCAACACTGGCCAATGACTTTTCAGAGAACCTTCATGTTTTGACGTTTCATTAATTGTTATAGATATCTGCACGGGCACTGCTCGGGATATCTCTCTTTTATAGATATCTGCACGGGCACTGCTCAGAGGAGCTTTCTTCCATAGCTCCTTCACCTGCTGCCCCCAAGAGATATACCAGGGGAACAGAGCGATTGCACCCTTTTACTGTCCCGGTCACCAGACATAGAACATCTTGTTATGCCCGCTCTTTTGTCCCGAGAACTTCCAAGTTGTGGAATTCCTTGCCGGCACATGTTTTCCCTTCTCCCCCGAACCTCCAAACCTTCAAGTCAAGAATTAACAAGTTGCCTCTTTCCTCCTTGTCAACACCCACGGTAGGATAGTATTTAGGCTGTAATCCCTCGTGGTGTGTTGTTGAAATTATAGGATTAAAGATAATTTTGTATTGGTAAAAAGTAATTAAAATGAAGTTCTTTAAATACAGTGAATATACAAAAGTAGCGACGAAGATGGGATTGAGAACCTCGGTGGTTTAGGGGTAAGAACGTGTGCCTCTGAACCATACTAGGTTCAATCCCAGGGTACTCCTTTCACTTTTTCAGTACAAACTGTAACATTAACATCAACCGAGGTTCTGGCATTGTATTCGAACAAGTTGAATGTCTGCACGTTCCGCCCTTCGAAGGGGGCGTAAAGCCGTCGGTTCTGTGTCCATGCGTTTAGACACGTTAAAGATCCCTACCCTCCTCACAGAAAGGCACGGGTTCGGCAAAATTTCCAGGATAGTGAAGTGAAACTGCTCCCTGGCGTCGGTGATTGGCCATAGTCGCGGAAATAGGCCGACGTTAAAGAAGCACACACACACAGGATCAGATTGTCAGTGGGAACGATCCACTTAACCGCAACTACATATTAACGTGATTATAATAGAATATGGCCTAAGAACAGTTGTACGTGCCTTAATAAAATTAAACAATGTGGTATATTTCGTTTTTAATAACCTTTCAATGATAAACGCAATTAAAACGTTTCGATTTGCAACGAAAACATATATTTTTGCACCTGAAGTTATGACTGTTGTTTTGTTGGCATATTTGATGCAGATAGGCGGTGTTGTCAGGTCCAGAAGGTCAGGTCGGCAGAATCGTGTGTGAAAAGCATTTTAGATCTTTTATTTCGTTAAATAGGCAAAACACTCTTGGGATTAAATTGCAGATAGGCGGTGTTGTCAGGTCCAGAAGGACAGCTCGGCAGAATTTTGTGTAAAAAGCATTTAAGATCTTTTATTTCGTTAAAGGGGCAAAACACTCTTGGGATTAAATATTAAATGTGGCAACGCTGCAATTTTTTTTTCAGATTATTACTCTACGTTACATACGCTTTTTTGTGGTGTGCGCCATTTTGGTAATCTCCGGTTTCGGTTAAGTCGACCGTCCCCATTGTCAGCTTATAGCTTTAAGATACAATTCCTAAATTCTACTAACAATACAGCAGATTTTCTCTCTAGGTGTTGTGAAGAAATAAATACTCCTAAGTGACATACACAAATTATATTCATTTATCATCCCCCTCCATAGTAGACTGGATAGCAGTAAAAAAAGAGGAAAAGAAAAGACCCAAAACTGGCAAAAGTAAAGTATTACGTGCTAGAAATTGATTGGCCAACAGAATGCGAAGACGAAGGTGATTTCAGGAATCGTATAAATGAGTTGATCACGGTTGCATAATGTGGGGTTATCGACTGATAGTTCCTGAAAAACTTGGAGACCAGGTTTTGACCATCTTGATCTCGTATCATGCAGGATCAACAAAAATTAAGGGTCTGTCTCGATGATGTTTTTGGATGGACTGGTCTCAGATATAGAAAAAAATGGCAAATTCGTGTGTAGGTTGTAAAAGGGTCAAGCCTGCGCCCCCAAAGGCATATTTAAGCAAATGGCCTTATCCTGTGGCACTTTGAAGCAGAATACACCTTCATTTTTTTGGACCTGTAAGGGGATATCAATATAACTGAGTACCTGGAGCGTTTTCATGCGAAAACGATTATAAGAATTATTATCAAGGTTTGGTTATTGTAGAACCATAACTACCCATTGTGCATCCTGCTTTATAAGTTCCAAATTTCAAGATAACCTAAATGGATTACGTAGTGCAATGCATTTAATAGATGTAACAGAACTTGGAGATAACCCACACAGGCTCTGAAAGGTTCGGCCTATTTACGATTCGCTTAGAAACGTGTGTAGAGAATTATCTATTGAAACGAAAGTACGTGTCGACGAACAGATAATACCGTTCAAATGACAAATTAATGTGGAACAATATATAAAAAACAAGCCGAAGAAATGGGGATAAAGCTCTTCGTTTTGGGTGGGCAAAGTGGCCAGATTTATGATTTCGTAATTTATCAGGGGTCCACTACCAAGATCAATCCTGTATATTCCAAATTCGGTGTGAGGACAGGCACTGTGATGCAACTCGTTGATAGAATTGATGAACCTAATCATGGCCTTTTTATTGACAATTATTTTAGAATATATACTTTGTTTCAGTATTTAGATTATAAAAATATCTATGCTGTTGGAACCATATGTATAAATAGATTCCTCGGAGCGCCCTTGCTTTCAGATAAGGAAATGAAAGAAAGAGGCAGTGTTGGCACAATAGTAAACAAATCAGACAAAATTACAGTTTCTTCGATAAAGTTTTATGAAGTGGCGAGTCAGCATGTAAAAATGATTTGTTACATGAACCTCCACAACTTCCATAGTTGCAAAATTGAAAATCCACATGAGTTCAGAGAGGATTGGTCGCAGCATCAATTTAAGATAAGTCTCTGGGCCGGTGTATTTTTAACGGAACACTTTTGGGACCAGTGGAACTGTGCCCTACGTTAAATTGCCAAATATATTTGGCGTTTTTTACAAAACAATTTGCCAGAACTGCTGGAAGACACCCCATTAGAACTTCGGAGAACAATTTGGCTTCAGAATGATGGATGCACAGCCCACTCTGCCTTAGAAGTAAGGCAATACTTAAATCAAACATACCCGGGCAGGTGGCCGTCAAAGAATCAGCACAGCAGCTCAAGAAATTTCACAAAGCGGTCTAAGAAGACTAAGAGGATCGATCCTAAGACGATATTGTTGATGTATAAAACATATAATGGCCGTCAATTTGAGCATCTGTTATGAATAAAATAATTTTTATAAATGTCACAATCTGTGTATTTTTATTTATTAGCTACCTGATTTCACTTCCAAATATACTTTCAATCGTCGACAGTGAATTACTTTTAAGAGATATTGATAATCTTTTGTACCATTTTAGAATCTCCAGAAAACAGGGAAGGTTTTGAAATTATGAGCGAGTAAATTTGATTAACACTTTTTTAGTATGGAGGTTTATTCCAAATTTTAAAATATGGGGAAGAAAAGTCAAAATTTTCTTTTTTTTTTCTTTACATTTTCTGAATAATAATACAAAATGTTTCAGATGGTTCAATAACGCTATTATTGAGGATTAACGGGCAGTTTCAGTATTTAGATTATAAAAATGTCTATGTTGTTGGAACCATACGTATAAATAGATTCGTCGGAGCGCCCTTGCTTTCAGATAAGGAAATGAAAAAGAAAGGAAGAGGCAGTGTTGGCACAATAGTAAGCAAAAATGGTATAGTAATAACTAAATGGTATGACAATAAACCCGTAACGGTGGCCTCTAATTTTATTGGAATAGGGGAACCTGATATATGTAAACGATGGTATAAAAAACAAAGACAATATATAGAAGTACGAAGACCAGAAGCTGTGAAAATGTACAATAACAACATGGGTGGCGCTGATAAATTAGATTTTTACTGAGTACTTATAGATCATATGTTCGTTCAAAGAAATGGACAGTAAGAATGATCACCCATGCGTTTGATCTAGCTTTAGTTTGAATATAGGAAGCAGGCTGACGCTTTAGGTATACCGAAAAGACGAATAATAGACCTCTTGGGCTTTCGCCAGAGCGTGGGAGAGAACCTAATTTTGACAAAAAGTACAATTAAACGTGGCCGACCATCAAACATAGACCAAATGGATCCTGGCACAACCAAACGACCCAAATAGACTGCTCCATTAGTTGATTCAAGATATGATGGGTTCAACCACCTACCCAAATGTGACGAAAAAAAAAGAGAGAATGCTCGATGTAAAATGGAAAATTGTAAATTAAAAACTCATATTTATTGTGAATACCATAATAAAACCTAGTTGTTCGTGATCTATAGCAATTTATTTTTTCCTACATTTCAACCGTGCAGTAATTTTGTCTCTGCTGAAGGACATTTTGAAACTCGAAGCCAGTAAGGCCTGATTGATTCTGATTAGGTTCAAAGAGTTAACAAAAAATAATACAATATAACTGCCAAATTTCAGATTTTTTCAGCAAAGAATTATATAGATGGTACTGAAAAGGTTAAAAGCCTTTTTCGACCCACTACATATGTTTTTGGGTATTTTGATGCATGTGATAAATATATATGTATGAAAAAATATTAGGCAAATTCATGTAATGGAAAATCCATGCAAATTGTCTGTTGCATTGCCCATGCACCATTAATGGTCAGTAAACCTTTTTTAACTCTACAATCGTTATCTCCTTAAAGCAAAACTCTTTTAAACAAAATTCACCCTAACGCAAGGTACCATAAATGTTCTCCAGTTAACCAAACCTAAACTGTTTTTAGATCTGATATACGTTTTTAGAGAGGTATCGATGGTAAGACTTTTGGAAAATTTCTTCAAATGAGCGCGAATTTGGGCTTGGATGAATTCGTTGATTGGTACCATGCGTCTAATTTTTCTTTGAAAAGATGTAAAGAAAATTTTGAAAACACAATATTTTCATTAAATAATGGAGTCATTCGAATGAAAATCTGCACATATATAGGAGACGTGATAATATACCTGACGTGATAATTCAAATTAAATGGCCTACGAGAAAGGGACTTATTCTAAAATATAGATGTTAAAGTAATAAACAGTCTAAGATATCACTTCGAATTACATGAGGCATTTCACACGGTGAATGTTTTCAAGCATGGTTAGACTGTGAATGTGTAATTCTGAATAGATAATTCAAAATCGACCAAGTCACCTGACAATTAATTATAAATAAGCCGGGTTGCCAGATATAATAAAATTTCATTTGAATCTTAAAATGTAAAACATATCATGGTCATAACACATATTTGTACTCCTTAGTGATGACAAATGAAAGTTCACAATAAATTAATCCATTCATTCAATGTCGTTTAATATTCATAAATGTTGAATGACCAATTCCTCGTCTTAATTTCAAAAAATAATTACAATCTAATTCGTACAATATGACATCGTTGCATGCGATGACAGCATAGCTACGAGCTGCGTCGACACACTCGAGACCTAACGTTAACGTTAATAATCAACATCAACAGGGAAATATTATTTATATTCTTATTAAAACAGAAATATTATTTTACATTTTTATTATTATTTAAATAGATAATGTGGGACGCTAAAATAATTATATGTTATAACAGGTAAGTAAAATATTACTTAAATAACTTTCGTGTATAGCAAATACTGTTAACTAATAACTTTTTTTAAAGGCACTTGCAGTACTTACATATTATATTTAAGGCCAATTTTTAATTTAATAGCTCCATATAAAATATAAATTTTTTCAAATAATCACTAACTGGGACTCTAAAACCGAGGTCCAAGGTCCATTTAAATTTAAAGAATTAATTTTAATAACATATCTTACTTATAGTGTACAATTCCTATGAAAATTTACTACCATACCGTACTTGCTGCGTCTAGACTTTTAAACTTTATACAGCTTTTGAATTCAAATTTTAACTGATAATGATTATTATTTTCAGATACTTTTTTAATTACAATAATATAACACGTAACGTCTGATTACATTAAACTAGCGTTAGGGAAACGTTTAATGGAAACACACGCTATTTTAAAACAGATGGGTAATTCTTTGAGCTCCCACTAATTTCACCCGTATTTAAGGTAAAGCTTGTGAGGTTGTGAATTAAAAATCACAAGCTTCTAAAAGTATCCCTTTTAGAGGTGTTTCCCCATGAGTAAAACACCGACGCTGAGAAGATTTATCCTGCCGTATGCGAGGATAATGGCATCGCCATTCTGATCTCACTGTTTTTATTTCTGGCGAGTTTTATTGGAAGTACCTGCAGAGAATATCGAAGCAGGTGGCAAACTGTGGAATACGCTTTTGTTTCAATAAAGTGCGGTTTAAAACAGAACTAAAAGCTTAGGTGGATAATCTAGTTAACGTTCTTTTTGCTTTTTTTTACTTTAAGCTTGCAGTTACTTAGTTTTGATCTTATTTATTCATTTTTATGGTACCGAGTATCTTGCCCTAACAACTTCGTGTAAATATTTTCTCATAAAAAGTTTATATTTTTCCTGCACGTACAACCGACAGTAATAAATACCATTATATTTTTGTAACCACCAGAACAAACCTGAGTTTTTAGAACCGTTCCGCAGAAGCACGTTTATTGCAATCATCCTTATATTTTGAATCATCAAACTAATGGTATGTAAGGCTAGATGTATTCTCACCTCAATTAGATCCGTAGACCGGTTTCGCTCTATATAGAGCTCGTCAAGACGGTATACTAATTACAGCGAGAACACACATATAAAGTAATACGGCTATGGTAGCCAGCCTCACAGCACAAAGGAAGGTGTAAGACAGGCGTAGTCATTTTGTTGATGAACCAAGTAGTATGTTGTCACGACAGCTCCAAATTACACAAAACGCAGCAAGTGCGTTATGGTGGTGAATTTTCATGAAATGCTTCAAATTTGAATAACTCAATTTTGTATTAACTTGGAGAGTTTAATTTTGGTGTGTGATAAGGTCATTCCCAAGGCAACACATCCACCAAATTTCGTTAAAATAGTTCTGTAATTTCCGAAGAAAAAAAATTTTTTTGAAAAAAAAATCCAAATTTGATTAACTGAATTTTCTATAAACTTAGAAAATTTAATTGTGGTATGGAGTAAGGTATTTCCCAAGAAAATATATAGGTCAAATTTCCTTGACATATCTTTTTAATTTTCGGAGAAAAACATTTTTTTTTAAAGAAAACTAAAAATGTTCCGGAAAACCTTGTCCGATTTTTCTGGCTAACGAACTCACCCAATCCATTAATAAAATAAAGGCACTTGCCGAGTTTCATCTAAATCAGTTAATTATTGTTTGAGTTATCGGTTGGATATATATATATATATATATATATATATATATATATATATATATATATATATATATATATATATATATATATATATATATATATATATATATATATATATATATAGAGAGAGAGAGAGAGAGAGAGGCTGTCCCAAAAGTCGTGAATCAAACGTCACACAAAGATGGGCTTGCTCAATCCCTTTCAGCAAAACCCTATATCATCTTATAAAAATTTCTGGACGCAGCAAGTGCGTTATGGTAGTGAATTTTCATACAAATGATTTTAATAGCAAATATGTGTGTTTTTTTTTCAGAAAGCAGGCATCAAATTTGATTACCAGTATAACATATATAGTAGAAACAATGTGCCATGTTTCATCAAAATTACTTTATTGTTTGAAAACGTACAAAAATTTCCGAAAGGAAACTAAGGTGTAACCGAAAAGATCCGTTTCTTGGTCAACCTTATAGGTTAATAGCAAATTTAGCTTTTCAAATATGAAGCGTTTAATTAAAATTCGCTACCATAACACACTTGCTGCGTCCAGAATTTCTTTGCTTACAAACATGCATTATATTTCGATGGAAAATGCAAAAATGCAATAACATCTTCGACTAAAAAAAATTATTTGTATCACCAACGACTTTTGGGCCAGCCTGTGATTGTAGAAATATTGTTTTAAGATGTAGCTCAAGACACCCTATAATTAATGTACACAATTTTTTTCATATCTTGTATAATAACGGATATATTGAGCTTTATTGATTTTTACGAAAATTCGACAAAAGTTATATACCATTAAACGATAAACTCTATAGCTAAGACTACTGACAATCATCAGAGAAAGGGTCTATTTGAAATGAATTTTCTGGAAATATTTTAGTAAAATGAAGGACAATGACGGTTGAAACTAAGAGTTCAGGGTTTGTAAAACATTCTTCTTGAGACACTTTCTTTCCATAGCCCGTATTAGATTCAAGTTCTTTGCCTAAATGTTGCCAATTTTGACGTTTTGAATTGTCACTTTGACGTTTTGAGGAAAACCCCAATTTAGTTTTCTCTGAACGCCCATTGTCTTTTAACCTATAGCGCTAAATTACCTATAGGTAAATTACCTAAAGCGATATAAAACGATGTACCAAATTTGGTTGCCCTTACTATGTTACTTCCGGAGATATGAATTTTTTTCTAAAGAAAACACAAAATTTTCCGGGAAAACCTCGGCCGATTTTCCTGGCTAACGAACTTATCCAATAAACTTGGAAAAGGAAGGCATTCACCAAATTTTATTAAGATCGGTCCATTATTTTTTGAGTTAGCGGTATGATACATACATATACATATATATATATATATATATATATATATATATATATATATATATATATATATATATATATATATATATATATATATATATATATATATATATATATCGAAACTGACCCCGGATATGTGTTCTAGGGGGCCTAATTAGCGCACATTTGAAGAAATTTTTTCAAAATTCAAAAGTCGGGATCTCGTCATTAGTGATTTTTGTAAAGAAAATTCACTTAAAAGTTCGCGGTTTTCAAGATATTGACAATTTTATAAAAAAAAAGAAAAATTGTCCAATTTTAAGGTACTTTGCGCCCCACATGCTGAAAGAAACGTTTCCGAAATGTGATTTTTGTGCATGTTAATCCTCAATACTGGCGTTATCGATTCAGTCTGAAATATTTTGTGTTATTATTTAGAAAATCTGAAAAAAAAAATAAAAGATCGGACTTTTCTTCCCCATTTTTTTTAAAATTTGTAATAAACCTCCGTACCAAAAAAAATTATAAAATTTACTGCATCATAATTACAAAAACTTCCCTGTTTTATGGAGATTCTAAAAAGGTATAAATCATTATTCATATCTCTAAAAGTAATTCACTGTCGACGATTGAACGTAAATTTGGAAATAAAATCAGTTAGCTAATAAACAAAAACCATCAGATTTTAACATTTATGAAAATTATTTCTATCAGTGCCAGTAAAATTATTAATTTGTACTTGCTACACACGCGCTCACACTCAGAATTAATTCACTAACGGACTTTATTTTACTCTGGATTTTTGATAGAATGAAAGATCAAGTGAATCACACGCATCAAGAGTCTGCGGACATGCATCTTATTTACGGATAGTCTCGATACGTGCCGTTCAGATATATATATATATATATATATATATATATATATATATATATATATATATATATATATATATATATATATATATATATATATATATATATATATATATACGCAGCGTTACCCAGACCGACAACATCCATATTATGGCATGTTCATAAGAACCCCTGAGCCTGCAGCGCTGTTAGAACTGGACGACTGGGAACTGCAGACGAGGATGCTGTTATCGAAGAACCTGGTACCTCGACGCGGAAAGTACAGAGACAAACTAGTGTCTCAACGTCTACTACTCATCGAATTTTAAAAAGGTATGGGTACCATCCTTACCATATTCAGACGGTCCAAATTTTGGAACCGCGTAAATACGCAAGGCGCAAGCAATTTTGCGAAATTATGTTAACAAAAATCAGACAAGATTCCAGGTTCTTCGATACAGTTTTATGGAGTGGCGAGTCAGCGTGTAAAAATGATTTATTACATGAACCTCCACAACTTCCATAGTTGCAAAATTGAAAATCCACATGAGTTCAGAGAGGATTGGTCCCAGCATCAATTTAATATAAATCTCTGGGCCGGTATTTTTAACGGAACACTTTTGGGACCAGTCAAACTGCGTCCTACGTTAGATGGCAAAAGATATTTGGCGTTTTTACAAAACAATTTGCCAGAACTGCTGGAAGACACCCCATTAGAACTTCGGAGAACAATTTGGCATCAAAATTATGGATGTCCAGTCCACTCTGCCTTAACAGGAAGGCAATACTTGAATCAAACATACCCTGGCAGGTGGACGTCAAAGTATCAGAACAGCAGCTCAAGAAATTTCACGAAGCGGTCTAAGAAGACTAAGAGAATCGATCCTAAGACGATATTGTTTATGTATCAAACAGAATGGCCGTCAATTTGAGCATCTGTTATGAATAAAATAATTTTTATAAATGTCACAATCTGTTTATTTTTATTTATTAGCTACCTGATTTCACTTCCAAATTTACTTTCAATCGTCGACAGTGAATTACTTTTAAGAGATATTGATAATGTTTTATACCATTTTAGAATCTCCAGAAAACAGGGAGGTTTTTGAATTTATGAGCCAGTAAACATTTTTTTTAGTACGGAGGTTTATTCCAAATTTTTAAAAAATGGGGAAGAAAAGTCAAATTTTTTTGAATATAATACATGTTTCAGATGGTTCGATAACGCTATTATTGAGAATTAACGGGCCCAAAAATCACATTCCGGAAATGTTTTTTCTGCATGTGGGGGGCCAAATACCTAGAATTTGACAATTTTCATAAAATTATTAATATCTTGAAAACCGTAAACTTTTTGATAAGAACATATAGGGTTTTTCTGAAAGGGCTGGAGCTAGCCTATCTTTGTGTGACGTTTGATTTACGACTTTTGGGACACTCTGTATATATAAACATATAAAATTAAAACTTACCCTGGATATGGGTTCAAGGGGTCCTAGTTCGCGCTCATTTGAAAAAATGTTTGCAAAATCTCACCATCGAAAGCTCTCTATTAGTGAATTTTTTTAAATAAAAATTCACTAAAATGTTATAAAATAATACAGATATATAAGTTAAAAAAACATTTATAGGCATATAAAGAAGAGCTAGTCACATTATTGGTGTCCACAAAATTTTCTTAAAAGGGCACAACCCCAAAATATTACAAGGGGTTAACGAAAACGATTAAGTATTACAGTTGAAAATTATTTTTTTAGGCATCAGAGATTATGAAACGAGTGCGAGTTATGAACAATGAATATTACAAGTTGTCAGATTGTTGAAGTAAAAATGTTATACCAAGAAAAAACATTCAACCGAACCAGCAGAAATAGAATTATTGGCAATATTCTGGGAGAAAGGATTTTAATATAACTTGCGTCGTATTTCAAATATGTTCAATAGTTACAAAGATTCTTAGTGGCTTCACTAGCTAGCAGATAAGATATTAATAGTGGAATATTGAGTATTCTCAACGTAGCAAAATAAATCTACTAGTCGAGGCTAAACATATATCCAGCTGCAGTAATACTCTGAGCTTTCCAAATGAACAGTCGTGCTTTGACTGGTTTTATTTCATTCCCAAATCTAAAAAGTTAATAAATCGCCTCCATTCGTTTACATATCTCTCAATTTTTTCCGACGGAATACAATCGAAAAAGTAGCGAACTAAATAATTTAGAGTCCATACATTTACCCCACAATGGAGCTCAGTTGTAGCTATCTACAAAAAGAAATAAATATTTGTTGGAAAGTGGAGATTGCTTCTATGCCAGCAAATAGTTTATAAATCACCTTTCGTTGGCCGTCTATCTTTGGGCACCTTAATCTGTGAAAACAGGTAGTTCCACTGTTCTGTCATTTAGTTTTGTTTTCACACAAACGTGAATCACTGGAAATCAATGTTTCGGTACTGAATAAATAATATTTTTTTACAGGAATCAAGAAACTTACAGTTTATAAATAATCTAATACCACCGTTTTTATAAATTTATGGATATGAGATATATTTGCAAAATTGTTTTTTGTTAAACGGTGTACGGAAAAGATAATCTCGCATAAAACATTGAGGCTGGACACTGTGGCTAGAAAGTAATCTAAACAGTTTCAGGACAGCTACTGATGAAGAAAACTTCGTTGCCGAAATACGTATCTAGCGCATAACTCTCTGTTATTATTTTTGTGGTTTTTGATGTGATTGTGCTTTTTGTTTCAGTAATGTTATCAAGTCAACAAGGATTTCTAGTTCGCCTTTTATATTATTTCAAGCACATGTGCTTCAAATATTGTTAAGGTTTTTTTTAATTAGTCGAGATCTCCCGATTAGTGAATTTTTGTATTAAAATTCACTAATGCAAAAATTAAAAATCATAGAAGCTTCCATAAATTTCGCAAAATCTCATAATAAATACAAGCAGCGGCAACACTGCGCTGAGCGATCCGTCGCCGACGTCACCATGGTAGAATCGGCTAGAACCGACCAGCGCGCTAGTGCTCGAAAACGATCTGTGTCGCTTTGAACGGGATAAATACACATGGCGCGGCGACATGGCCCTCAGTTTATAACTGAGCGGCATAATCAACGTCCAGCGGTTGGGTTACTAGAGAGCAATAAAAATATTATTGCCAGCAGTAGTAAGAAGGTGAAGGCATACCATTTCAATTCGGAATGGGCGGAACAATACTTAGATGTTAAAAGTAAATATGTATGTTTGTTATGTAATGCCGTTGTTAAAAAGGTAAATATTGAGAGGCATCATAAAACTGCACATTCGAATTTTGAAAAACAATTTCCATTGCATTCTACTACCAGAAATGAATAACTGAAACAATTAGAAAAACAGCTAATCGGACAAAAGTCAATATTTTCTTAAACAGTCGAGAAAAATAAGGCAGTAACTGAAGCAACATACCGTGTGTCCCAGATGATTACACAAAAGAACAAACCTTATGTAGATGGGAAAATAATAAAACAGGCATTTTTAGAAGCTGCAGAATTGTCATTTGCCAAATAGAAATAGATACGACATAGTTTCAGCTGCAAAATCTATGCTACTCTCTGCTAATATCGTATGAGACGAGTAGAAGTAATGAGCAATGATGTTTTTTTACAGTTAAGAATTAACTTAAAATTTTAAATCGTATGTGACGTATATGCCATGTGGCTGTATATATATTTTTTTTAATATTTAGAACACCTACGATTGGTAGGTATGGATATAGTTATGTAGTATGTATTAGTAATATTAGTTATTCTGTTATTAGTTTATTCTCAGTATGTGTGTTTTGTTTTCTTAACGTCGGCCTATTTCCGCGACTATGGCCAATCACCGACGCCAGGGACCAGTTTAACCTCACCATCCTGGAAATTTTGCCGAACCCCTGCTTTTCTGTAAGGAGGGCAGGGACCTTTAACCTGCCCAACATCGCATAGACACGGGACCGACGGCTTTACGCCCCCTCCGAAGGGCGGAACGTCCAGACATTCAACGTGCTCAAATACAATGCCAGAACCTCGGTTGATGTTAATGTTACAGTTTGTACTAAAAAAGTCAAAGGAGAACCCGGGGATCGAACCCAGTACCCTTCAGTTCAGAGGCACACGTTCTTACCCCTGAACCAACGAGGCTCTGCTCTTAGTATGTATTATTTAATTAGTAAAATAAACACATGTATGTCGAATAAAACTGTGCATTATTCTACGTAGATGCTTATGTCGCTTGCGACTAGGTAGCTCGCTGTTTATTCCAAAACTATCAAAGTAGCTCAACACATTAAAAAGGTTGGCGACCACTGGTTTAGATGAAAAAGCGAGATTTACTAATTGCCAAATCAGGAATCTGATTCTTTACGCTTTTTTTAGAAATGCTGTTTAAGCTTTTTGCTGCCAGACTTGTTTTTCTGTTTTATTGATTATCCAAATGTTGTAATACGAATTATATGAAGAATTAATCGATATAAATACAACGTATAGTGATTTTTTTACACAGTAAAGTAAATCACATCACTCTTTAACAGTATCGGCTCGTGCCTTAATGCATTGGGGGTGCGCAAGAAAAAAAACTTCGGGACGCAGCAAGTGCGTTATGGTAGCAAATTTTTATTAAATGCTTCAAATTTGAATAACTCAAGTTTCTACGAACTTAGAAAGTTTTGTTTTGGTGTATAGTAGGGTCTTTCCCAGGGCAACATATCCACCAAATTTGATCAAAATAACTTAATAACGTCATTTTCGGAGAAAAATATATATTTTTTGAAACAAAACTCAACATTTTCCCGAAAAATGTTATCCGATTTTCCTGACTAACGAACTCATCGACGCCGTTAATAAAATAAAGGCATTCGCCGAATTTCATCGAAATCAGTTGCTTATTTTTGGAGTTATCGGTTGGATACCTATATATATATATATATATATATATATATATATATATATATATATATATATATATATATATATATATAATTTTTAAAAATAAAAATTCACTAAAAATGAAGAGCTCGCCAATTTTTTCCCCGAAAATGTATTATAAAATGTATTATAAGGGAACCTACTTACTAAACTTAATAATTGTTAACTACTTACCAAGTTTTGCTCTAGTTAGTTATACGTTATAGTAGTTAAAAAGTCCCTTAAAAAGTTAACCTTTAAATTTAAAATATCCACTGAATTAATCACAGTATCATAATTATTTTGTCCACTTATTAAGCAACCCAAAGTAGTAACCATAATAATAATAATAATAATAATAAAAATAATAATAATTCTCTTGTTAGAACATGTAAACAACAACCAAATGATCTAATTAAAAATCAATCAGACGCGAAGACGAAAATTACTAGGTAGTAGGTACACACACACGCTCTGCCAAAGTCCACTACAAACTGAAAGTGTGTAATTTTATAACGCGCAACAGATTGCTTATTCGGTCGTTTTCGACGAGGGCCATCGAGTGTCGGCGATCATTTCGCACTGGAGTATCGCATCTCCTGAGAGCGCCGAAAAATACACACCGCCGCCCGATGCTTTATACAGATATGGATGTATATAACGTCTGCAATGATTAACACTTTCTGTCACATATGTGTAAACTTACTTTACATTAAGATGTGAATACGGCTTTAGTAACCGTCCTAATCTGTACGAGGTGAGCCATAGAGACGTGGTTCCTCCATGACACACGACAGATGACAGATGACGATGGTCGTAGTATCCCGGTCACATGTAAGTAGCTGTACACTTGTCTAAATAAATGTTAATTAATACTGTGAGCTGGTGTATTAATAGTAATAAAAGTTATTACAAAACAACATCTAAAACACTTTCTGTATTCTGTATTAATGGCTGCCGACTCTCTGTGATCCTCGATGTACTAATTTTGTTTGTTGAATACAGGAGGTAAAAAAGTAAATAAAAATTTATTAAAATATAGCATAGCAATAATATTATTATTTTTTCCACACCAGGCGGCAGTGCGCGCGCACGGGCGCACTTATTGAGGAGCCGCCCCTGCTTTTTAATATACCATAGTTAAATAACGCTTTATGAAATTTGAAGCCTCATTTTGTTAAAAACTGTTATTTCTGGTACTTCTCTCTGTTTCGTTCTGTTCTCCTGGTACATAATAATTTTATAACGCAAATACAACGGCATTTTGTTTATATTAAATATGTTCTAAAAGTAATAAATGAATATGCTGTTGGAAACTTTTATTTGTAGGATGTACCTATAAGTCCAAAAAAATCGGTACGCCACTTCATTTAAAAATTAGTTGGTATCTTAAAACACGATAATGATTTTCTGTCGCCTATTGGTAAACACATTACTACAGCTAATTATTGCACAAAATTAACTAATCAACTATAATTTTCTACCGTGCAGGAATCATAAAGTACGGAAGTCATTTGTAGTAATTTCCTAATTAAGCTTAATGCAGGTTTGACCTCTTTCTCTAACTATGCCGCTACATTAGAGCATATTGTTGTTGTTCGTGAACAACACATTAGTCTAACAGTTATAAGTCCTGCTGCATCAAGTGGGTTACGGTAGCGAGTTTGGATAACGTTTTGTTCGGGGGCCAATAGGTTTTTCCATTAATTTAGAAACTTTAGTTTGGGTACTTGGCAATTTGTATTAGAATACTTGTGTACCATATTCCATTAAAATTACTTCATTGTTTTTAGAGATACCTAAAATTTTTCCTCAAAAAGTTCACCCAATTGTACAACCCATTTAGAGAATATACAGGCTGGCGCATTGAAAACGAAACAGATCGATTTGCGTCCAGAGAATTTTTTTTAAGAAACGCTGAAACACGTCAATTTTAATATTGAGGGGGACATGTTTTGACATAAAACTCAACTTTGTCACACCAACCCCTAAAGGGTGGTGATAACAACCCTTATATTTTAAATAGGGAACATGGGTCGAATGTTACATCATTTGAAAGCTCCTTCTTTTCTGAATTCAGGACACTAATCTTTTTGGAAGTTTTATCAACTCGTTTAAAAATTATTCACAGTTGAAGATGCAACAACGCATTTCACTCAATCCGATAAGAAATGTGCTGATAGTCAATGTTTTGTTGGTTTGTAAACAAAAAACTGACATCAGAAGATTTCTTATCGGAATGAGAAAAATGCGGTTAATTATTTCAATTTATCGGTCGGTGTGATACTTGATAGTACTACCGAAAATTAATTTCACAATGGTGTCTTCTGTAGAAGAAAGGGTTGAAATAATTACTCTTTTTTTCAAAAACGACGATGGTGCCAACCGTACCGCAAATTTGTTTAATGAACAACATCCGAATAGACATGTTAACAGAAAATACATTTTCGAGTTAGTTGCAAAGTCTCGACAAAGTGATTCAGTAGCCAACAAAAAGCGGCATCCTGAACGTGAATTTCCGGTTAGAAATGAGACTACTGAGATTGAAGTTTTAGGACAAATTGCTGCAAACCCAACTTTGAGCACGAGAAAATTGGCCACTGTTTCAAACAGCAAAAGAAGAACTATTCAGCGAATATTGAAGCATCATAAATTTCACCCGTATAAAATTCATCTTGTACAACAACTGAATGAAAATGATTTTGATCGGCGGCTGGAGTTTTGTGAAGCTATGACTGCACGAATAGCTGATAACGGGAACTTTCTGTTCAATATCTGTTTTTCAGACGAGTGTACGTTTTTATTAAACTCTGCAGTCAATCGTCATAATTGTCGTTATTGGGCAGATAATAATGCAATAAATTTTCACGAAGTCCACACTCAAACTCCACAGAAATTGAATGTCTGGACTGGCATTTTTAGAGACCGTTTAATCGGACCAATTTTTCTTAATGGTAATTTGAGTGGCGAAACGCATTTGGAGTTACTAGAAGATATCGTTTACCCTCTACTAATTGACATTGTTGAAAATGATGATCGCTATCAAGAAAATCAATTAGTGTTTCAACAAGATGGAGCTCCTCCGCATTTTCCACAACGTGTTAGGGAGTTTTTGAACAGAGAGTTTCCAGGACAATGGACTGGGCGTAGAGGTGCTATTGAGTGGCACCCTAGACCAGCGGATTTAACTCCTTTAGACTTCTTTCTATGGGGCCATTTAAAGAGTAGAATTTACGCAACAGAACCGAAGTCTCTGGAAGAATTACTACGACGCATTGTTGAAAAATTCCGTCTAATAACTCCACAAATGCTCCAGAATGTCAGAGCTCGTTTTGAACAAAATTTGTACTTTTGTATGGAAGCTGGTAGTCAACAATTTGAACACTTACTTAACTGAATAAACATTTTCGAACGTTTGGTTTTGTTTTTAGTTTCTTGTTTAAGAAAAATTGACTAATTAGTGCATTTCTTATCACAATGAATGAAATACGTTCTTGCAACTCCAACAGTGAATAATTTTTAAACGAGTTGAAAAAATTTATGAATTCAGAAAAGAAAGAGCTTTCAAATGATGTAACACTCGACCCATGTTCACTATTTAAAATATAAGGGTTGTTATCACCACCCTTAAGGGATTGATGTGACAAAGTTGAATTTTATGTCAAAACATGTCCCCTTCAATATTAAAATTGAGTTTCAGCGTTTCTTAAAAAAAATCTCTGGACGCAAATCGGTCTCTTTCGTTTTCAATGCGCCAGCCTGTATATATATATATATATATATATATATATATATATATATATATATATATATATATATATATATATATATATATATATATATATATATATATATATATATATATATATATATATATATATATATATATTAGGCTCAACTTGAGTATATATCGAAACATATTATTTCTAAACGTCAACAAGTCTGAGTTTGACAAAATTAAAAGGAATGGCAAATAAAGGCTCCTTCTACCAGACAATGTATGAGATCTTTCCTGATGCAAGTTGTCAAGAACCAGATTCTGAGAGACAATCCGAGTGAAGACCTCGACAGCTTCCCGTAAGATTTGGTGACGTTGACCAGCCTCACCGAGAGGATATTATTTATAAACGTCAACACGTCTGGTTTTTACATGATTAAAAGGAATGGAAATTTAAGGCTTTTTCTACTAGACAATGTATATGTATATATGACATATATGTATATACATTGTTTGGTAGAAGAAACCTTTAATTTCCATTCCTTTTAATCATATATCGAGACAACCTAAATGACTTAGGCTGCTAAATAAATTAAATTATCAAAGATAAATGGTCGAAAAAACTAAACATGACTGTAGAAAGCTATGAAAAACAATTGATGGTATAATCAACAAGAATACGCATAATAATTATAACATAAATGTTTGAAAAACCAACCAGGTGCGATAATAAATGGCATAGTTAAACCGTGAATTTGGTAGGTATTTTTCAAGCTTTGGTAAATAGTTTGCTTTAAATGTTGTTGGGCCTAATTCTTTACCTCCAAAGCGTAGCTGTTTCTTACTTTATGTTTTGCACCCACTGCTAAAATCGATATAGTTGATACGATAGATCCGCTAAAATCAAGTAAATCAGCGGGATCAGACAACATAAAAGCACGGGCTTCAAAATAAAAATCATCGATTAATATAACTGCTTTCTGAAAAAAACTTTGTTTTGCTTGGCATCGGTAAAACTGTGCATAAGTCAATTCTCTTTGAATTGGAAAAAATAACGATTGACTGAAATATTTCCACTACCAAGTTTTTAATAATAGTTTATTGCCGTGTTTGAAATGCCTTGGATAGGGGTCAATAAACGATCGGTATTAAAGCCTATACCATAAAATCTGTTTTATAACCCCAAACATTCTTGTTTTATAGGCCATATTGGTGGATATGAATATGCGGACTATAAGAGCATGTCTCATACTAAAAGGAAACTTCTTATACTTTGTGCCGGGTAAAGGGGACATTTGTGCTCCTTAACCTACTTACTTGTTGATTTTTTAGGTACAGCATAGAGTGAAGCATTGAGTATATTTACTGTTCATCAATTGTTTTGTTTGACTTTTGTATCCAAATGACTGCATAAATATTTATGTTAGGGATCATACTTTTGCTTGCCCTTTTAGTGAATTTTCGTAGAAGAAATTCACCAATGGGGAGAACCCGACTTTTGAATTTAAAAAAAATTTTTGCAAATGAGCGCGAACTAGGACCCTTAGAACCCATATCCGGGGTCATTTTCAATATATATATATATATATATATATATATATATATATATATATATATATATATATATATATATATATATATATATATATATATATATATATGTATGTATCACACTGATAACTCAAAAATAATGGGCCGATTTTGACTAAATTTGGCACGTACCTTCCTTTTGTAAATGGCTTGGATAAGTTCGTTAGTCGTGAAAATCGGACGAGGTTTTCCGGGAACATTTTGAGTTTTCATTCGAAAAAATTTATATCTCCGGAATTAACAAAGTCAGGGCAACGACAAACACGGGTTTATATCATTATAGGTAAGCTACCTACCAAAATTTACCGCTGTAGGTTAAAGGACAAAAAAGTTACAGGCATTTAAAGAAAAAGAAATTTGGATTTTCCTCAAAACGCCAAAGTCGCGATTTAAAACGTCAAAATTGTTAATATTTAGGCAATGAACCTGAAACTAAAATGATGTATGGAAGGAAAATGTCTCAAGATTAATGTTTTACAAAGCCTGAACTCTTAGTTTCCAACGTCATTGTCCTTCATTTTACTAAAATATTCCCAGAAAATTCATTTCAAATAGACCCTTTCTCTGATGCTTTAGCAGTAGTGTTGGCTATAGAGTTTCTCGTTAAATGGTATATCATTTTTGTCAAATTTTCGTCAAAAATCATTAAAGCGCAATATATCCGTTATTATGCAAGTTACAAAAAAAGTTGTATACATTAATTGTAGGGTGTCTTAAGCTGCATCAAAAAATATTTCCACAATTACAGGTGGCCCATAAGTCGTTGGTGATTCAAATTTTCTTTTTTTTTTAATGAATTTTTTAATCGAAATATAATACATCCTTGTAAAAAAAGAAATTCGGGACGCAGCAAGTGCGTTATGGTAGCGAATTGTCATTAAATGCTTCAAATTTTGGATCAATTTGCTATTAACCCATAAGGTTGACCAGAAAACCAGTTTTTACGGGAACAATTTACTTTCGAAAATGTTTGTACATTTTCAAACAATAAAGTTATTTTGATAAAACATGGCACATTGTTTTTAATATATAGATTATACTGGTAACTAAATTTGATGCCTGCTTTATTAAAAAACATATTTGCTATTAAAAACATTTTTATGAAAATTTACTACCATAACCCACTTGCTGCGTCCAGAGTTTTTCACTTTATTTTTTACTGTCCCTAATTAAATAACGTAGTGTTAAAGCTTTTAGCGAATTATTCGTAAAACGAAAAATCAACTAATGGGGAGATCTGTGTTTATATATACCAACTGAAACTGATCCCGTATATGGGTTTTAGAGGTTCTAGTTCGTGCTCCTCTCAAAAACGAATTTTTTATACGAAAATTTGCTAAAACATAGACTATTAAACCATATTTTTCGAAAATATATTAAAACAATGAAGGATAATGATGGTTGAAGCTGCAGCTTAAGACTTTGCAAAACACACTTACTACGACATATCTTCCATATTATCAATATTTGTTTCAAATTCATTGTCTGAAAATTGCAAATTTTGACGTTTCAAATCGCGACTTTGAAGTTTTAGGAAGACAAATGATAAAATTTAAAAATATTTTTTCTGCTAGTTCTCGGGCCTTTTGCGTCAACAACTTAACGGTTGTATGTAATATTCAATTGGTTTTGTTAGTCACACAAAATATTTTGTTCTTGTGCCTTTCTCTGATCACCAGTGGCACCCACTTTTTTTTTTCTTAAAATACCTATACCTTTTTTCTTTCAAGTCCTCTAAACCAAAAAACCGAAAAAGTTGGTTTACGCATTCTGATCTGGATCTTACTCTACATCTAAATCTGAATCTCACCTAGTCACACATACCTAAAGATTTGAACCTGTAGCCATATACCAGACAAACAAACAAAGTTCAGGATTTGAACCTGTAACCACACATGCACCACACCACACATTTCCTCTAAACTAAAATACAATTAACGGAGCTGGTTTACGCATCCTGATCTGGATCTCAATCTGACGCCACCATACCTCTAAACTGAAAGTTAAACCACACATGTGGTTTAAGCCAAAAACCAAAAAAGTTGGTGTGCGCATACGCTAACCGCCATACGTTGTGACATAGGAAATCAAAATAATGGATCCTCTTTTAACAGGTTAGTCCAAATCTCCTTTCAAATGTCAAATTTCCTGGGTTTTTCACTGCCAGTCGGCTATCTGAATTTCGGCATGTAGGATAAATTTGATAGTAGAAACGTATGTCATAGCTCTGTTATTTTCGAAGATACAAAAATTTTCCCAAAGAAAACTCAACATTTTCTCGGAAAAACTGGACTGATTTTCCTGGCTAATAAACTTATCCAAACCACTTACAAAACGAAGGTACATACCAAATGCCATCAAAATTGGCCCTTTTGTATCATATCGCATCGATAACTCAAAAAATAATATGCTGATTTTGATGACATTTGGTACGTACAGTCGTTTTGTAAGTGGTTTGGATATATATATATATATATATATATATATATATATATATATATATATATATATATATATATATATATATATATATATATATATATATATATATAGATCCTCATTAATTAATTTTTCTTTTTACGAAAAATTCGCTAAAAACATCATTAAGTGAAACGAAGGATAAAAAAGACAATATCGAAAATCTTTAACTATATATAAAATCAAATGCCGGCAACTCTTAACCTCAAAATCACCAGACGAAGAAGCTTTTTCAGCTTTCTTGTTCAATTAAGCGCAGAAAATTGAAAATATTGAAGGCGAAGTAAAGCGAGAAAGGTGTAATTTATTTCATTTATCGCCTATTATCACACAATATGAAATCATTCCGATCGATGTTAAAATTTTATCTTAAAATTTATCTTCTTCGCCTTCACTTCTGGTTATGGAAGAAAATAAAACATGACAGTATAATTCATTACTGGCTGCAGAGAGCTCTTAGGACGTCCGCCGCCTCTCCTGCAGCCGCCGTTGTTAGAATTCCTGGAACTGAAAGATTCCCGTCGTAATTAGAAGCTGCCAAATATGTTTAGCGAGTTTTGACACCGCGCGGATATTTTAAATTAAAATTTGATAACAGAGCACTTCGGAAAGTACTTACATCGAATACAGCCACTGCAGTAATAAGCCATAAAAGACATTCTGGCAGTCATTAAAGTCATTATCACCTGGCCACAGCATCAGATAAGAGAGTTGCGTTTCCTGCTCCGTGGATAGAGGTGGGTTCAGGACGGCGGACGGACTGGAGATGCGCGGAGCAGGTTTTCAGGGCAGTTTCATAAATCGGGCCGACGCTGACACCTAAACGCCTCTCTTTATGATTTTATGTTGTCATAAATTAAATGTCACATTGTATTAATATCAGCGTACGCCGTAACATTAAGCAAATGACATTTAACTGCATGTCGCTGGTTATTAAGCCCTACTAAGCGCGGCGGGAATCCTGTCTTCAGCGGACTAGTGGCTGCAGCCGGGAATTTTCAACACCGAGGACTATTTGCCTTATTTTCGTTTTTCAGTCAAGAGAGATGACGAATCCCACCAATATGCACAAATATGCCGCTAGAAGTGCTAGAATATGCTAGTTGCTATTTATCGCCAGTGTCGACTCTGTAATTTCTTGTATTATTCCGAGAGATAACCCATTTTTAGAGGATATTCCAGTTGACATTACAATATCGTCATCGTTTTACTGCATCATTAAGTTTTAGTACCGTTTAAAAATGAGTAGGATAATATACCGGCTTATCGATAAAGGGCAGTGGAGAAAAAAAACATACCGACATGTTCTGACATGTGCAAAGTCTGTTCCCTATAAAATTTCGGGACGCAATAAATGCGTTATGGTAGTGAATTTTCATAAGAAAAATATATTATCGATTTAGCCTTATATTAAAAGTCGTAAATGATAACATTTAATTTAATTCAGGGAATTAGGGCAGTAAAAAATTAGATAAAAATGTCAAACAAAAACATGATCTCTAACATTAATACTTATAGCCAGTTGCATACAAAAGTAAAAAATAATAATAAAAAGTTCGGGACGCAGCACGTGCGTTATGGTAGTGAATTTTTATTAAATGTTTCAAACTTGGATAACTAAATTTTCGATAAACTTAGATAGGTGAATTGTGGTATGTAATAAGGCCTTTCCTAAGGTAACATATCCGTCAAATGTCATTAAAATAGCTTTGTTTGAAGGAAAAAAAAATTTCGAAAGAAAACTCAAAATTTGAAAAACTAAATTTTTTATAAACATAGAAAGTTGAATTTTGGTATGTAGTAAGGCCTTTCCCAAGGCAATGTATACACCAAATTTCATTAAAATAGCTATGTAATTTTCTGGGAAATTTTTTTTTTTTGAAAGGCAACTCAACATTTGCCCGGAAAATCTTGTTGAATTTTCGTGTAAACGAACTCATATATATATATATATATATATATATATATATATATATATATATATATATATATATATATATATATATATATATATATATTAGAACTGTGGACAATTTATAACTGTTTGATCTTCTAATAAAATTTGCATTAAGGATAGATGTATTCCCACCATAATTTGAACCGCAAGCCGGTTTTGCTCTAATTAGAGCTCGTCAGTACGGTATAGTAGGTATACTAATTACATCGGAAACACACCTATAAAGTAATACGGCTATGGTAGCCAGCATTCTAGAATATTGTGAGATCTACGACAAGGTTGCCATCTCTGTGAGAAACTAGGTAGTATGTTGTCACGACAGCTCCAAATAACACAAAATCTTATAAAATAGAGACTGTGCACAACCAACTAACAATTTTGTAAATTGTCAGCCCTGGCCCCTTTCTTCCCTAATATAGCGACAATGTATGTAAGGCTAAATGTATTTTCACCACAATTAGAACCGCAGCCGGTTTTGCTCTAATTAGAGCTTATCAGTACGGTATACTAGTTACAGCGGAAACACACATATAATGTAATACGGCTATGGTAGCCAACCTCCAAGATTATTTTGATATATACGACAGGGTCGCCATCTCGCCGCGGAGCCAGGTGGTATGTTGTCGTGACAGCTTCAAATAACCCAAAATGTTATAAAATCGAGACTGTCTACGACCAACTAACAATTTTGTAAATTGTCAGCCTATTTCTTCTCTAATGGAGACAATGTATGTACGGCTGACAATTTACAGTATTGTTAGTTGGTTGTACACAATCTTTATTTTATAACATTTTGTGTTATTTGGAGCTGTCGTGACAACATACTACCTGGTTCCGCACCGAGATGGCGACCCTGTCGTACATCTCACAATTTTTTAGGAGGTTGGCTACCATAGCCGTATTACTTTATAGGTGGGCCTCCTAAACAAACTTCTATCATTTAATTATCCCCTTCCTCTGATTCTGCTAATCAGGTCATACCTGCACCAGAGGAAGTACCAGGTCAAACATCTGGGAGCCAGATCTAGAACGTACCCAGCCACGGCTGGTCTCCCGCAGGGTTCTGCTATCTCCCCTCTGCTGTACAATATATTTGTTGCAGACATTCCGACACGGCCCCTAAACGTTTCATACGCACTGTACGCAGACGACACTACCATCCTCAGCAGCTCCACTCAGCTGAGGATAATAACGGAACGACTTCAGACCGCCGTAGTCGAGCTGCGAGCATGGTATAGGAAATCCCTTCTAGCCATAAACCCCGATAAATGTTCAGCAGTCCTATTTTACAAGACGAGACACTTACCTCACGAACACGTATCATTAGACAACCGTTTAATTCCCTGGCAAGATTCCGCCAAATACCTCGGGGTTTTCCTCGACAAACACTTAACATTGCGCACCCATGTCAAACACGGCAGACAAAAAGCCTCGATGTTCATCTCGAAGCTCTTCCCACTTCTAAATAGAAATTACAAATTGTCGATGAACAATAAATTGCTCATGTACAAAGTCGTCATCCGACCAGCCTTGACCTATGCATCCCCTGCATGGGCCACCGCGGCCGCAACACACATCAAGACCCTTCAAATCAACCAGAATAAAATTCTGAGAATGGTTACCGGAGCGCCATGGTTTGTCAAAAACAGTCAGATTCATTCTGGACTGGAAATGCCTTCGATGCTTGAGTTTATAACTCAACTATCCACAACTCAGTTCGCAAAAGCCGCTTCTCACCCAAATGCTTTTCTCCGTAGTGCCATAGACTACGATGAGCAACTTCCATATAGGCATAAGCGTCCAAAGCTTATACTTACCCGCTAAAGCCCCCGCGGCAAAATTAGAATGGAAACATTCAAACCCAAAAGTCATTATGTTTATTCTTTCCGACGGAGGTATGGACTAAGGTCCGGTACTCCTAGGGAGGGAGTTTTAGTGAGTAGGTGTACTAAGAGTACGAGTCTCACAGTACCTCGATATCCCACGGCACTGCGGTGTCGTTAATGAGGTCTGCATGAGGCATCTCTCCCTCCTGTATCCAAAAAAAGGTGTGTTTCCGCTGTAATTAGTATACCGTACTGGCAAGCCATAATTAGAGCGAAACCGGTCTGCGGTTCTAATTATGGTTAAAATATATCTAGCCTTACATACATTGTCCCTATATTAGGGAAGTGGTGGACCAGGGCAGGCAATTTACAAAATTGTTAGTTGGTTCTACATAGTCTCTATTTTATAATATTTTGTATTATTTGGAGCTGTCCTGACAATATACTACCTGGTTCCGCACTGAGATGGCGACCCTGTCGTACATCTCACAATGTTCCAAATTTGGATTATCCTCTTGGTATTGTACAAAATAGATATACCAATAGATTTGTATAAAATATTCCGGAGGCAAAATACCCCTCCATTCGGATCTCCGGGAGAGGGGTGTACAGGGGGCGCCAACATCAAGATTTAACATATCCTTTTCGAATATATGTGGCCTAAATTCTAACCTGAACTCCGTCCACCATTTCCTCCAGGCTAACAGGCCCCAACTCCTCTTCCTCACCGAAACCCAAATCAGTGCCAAAACAGCCACTAATCACCTTAATTTCCCGGGGTATGAGCTCCTTACTGCCTTTAGATTGCATGGAGGCGTGTGCGCATACGTCCGTAGCAATCTACCCTGCACCAGACTTCCCAATTTAGAAGCTGGAAGAAAAGACATACTATGGATAAAACTCTCTCTCAGGGCTGCAACTAAATTCATCTGTTGCATTTACCGGTCACCTTCTGACAACAACTTTGTCCAGCTCTTTGACTACCTTTCTGAAAAAACCGACCATCTGATTTCTGAATATCCTTCCTCCGAGGTCACTATTCTTGGCGACTTCAATGTCCATAATAAGGAATGGCTAGGATCTTCAAAAACCGATCCACAAGGGAGAGCAGCGGAGGCCTTTGCAGTCAGCAATTATTTGGCCAATATGGTTCAGCAACCTACTTACTTTCCTCGTATCCCAACACACAGCTCAAATCCCTTGGATCTCCTTCTTACTACAAATCCTGAATGCTATAAGATATCAGTCACCGCCCCCCTTGGTCGCTCAGACCACGGCATGGTCACTGCTTCCTGTGCAATGCAACCCGAGGTCACACAGTCATCACACCCACGTATCGTTTGGCACTACAACTCCGCAAACTGGGACGAAATGCGGGATTACTTTTCCTCATCTCCATGGGCGTCTGTCTGCTTCTCTCATCCTGACCCCTCTGATATCTCAGAAAACGTCACCGAAATTATCCAAGCTGGCATGGAATTATTTATTCCACGTACACAGAAAACCTCTTCAGCCACTCAAAAGCCCTGGTTCTCTAAATCCTGTGACAAGGCCAGACTTGAAAAGGTCAAAGCTCACAAAACGCTTCTACACAATCCCAGTCAAGAAAATCGTCAAGCATTCAACGACGCAAGAAACCGCTATGTCCGCATTCTTTCTGAGGCAAAAAACTCGTTTAATAACCACATCAAAAACAAAGTCCTCTCAAGCTCCAACGGCGGCAAACCCTTCTGGACTCTTGCTAAGTCTATTGGGAATAATTTCTGCAAGAGCACGTTCCCACCTCTCGTCTCAGGTGATGAAATTGTTTCTACCGCCCTGGGCAAGGCTGAACGTTTTGCTTCGTTATTCGCCGGAAATTCTACTCTCAACCCACCTCCAAATGTTCAACCACCAACAGTCCCCAACGTCGCGCATAAAATGACTGATATCATTTTCAAAACTAAAAAGGTACGAAAGATGCTCTCTTCTCTTAATACCAGGAAAGCCTCTGGCCTTGACGAGATCCCAGCAATTGTTTTAAAAAAATGCGCACCAGAACTTGCTCCTGTCCTGACTCGTCTGTTCCAGATATCTTACAATAAAGGCATATTCCCTAGTAACTGGAAAACTGCTCGAGTACAACCCATCCCCAAGAAAGGATCCAAAGCGCTTCCTAGCAACTACAGGCCTATTTCTCTCTTTTCAGTCATCTCTAAAGTGATGGAAAAGTATATAAACACCGAACTACTAAAATTCCTTGAAAAACACAGTCTAATCCACGACAGGCAGTATGGATTCCGTCAGCGCAGATCGACTGCCGACCTCCTTTCCTTTGTCACCCATTCTTGGAACAAGTCTATGGAACAACACGGTGAATCCCAGATTGTTGCTCTAGACATATCCAAAGCATTCGACCAGGTCTGGCACGCAGCGCTGCTTAATAAACTTCCGGCCTATGGCCTACCACCAAAACTTTGTACCTGGACAGCAAATTTCCTCTCCAACAGGAGCATATCTGTTGTTGTGGATGGCCATTCCTCTAAACTGTATCCAATTAATGCAGGAGTTCCTCAAGGTTCAGCTTTAGCCCCTACTTTGTTTCTTCTCCACATCAATGACCTCCTCTCGAGCACATTCAACCCAGTTCACAGTTACGCGGACGACAGCACCCTCCACTCAAACATACAATATTCTAAGCCTGTCTCTTTAGCCCAATTAGATGAGGATCGCAGACTCATGGAGGGTTCTGTCTCCGTAGACCTCCAAAAAATATTAGACTGGGGAAGTAGAAATCTTGTACAATTCAACCCCACCAAAACTAAGTCTTGCTTTCTTTCTCACAAGAGATACAGCAGCCCTAGACCCATCACAATGAACAACCAAGTTATTCAAAGTAATGAGTCCTTTTCTCTTGTTGGCATTTCTGTGGATCGAAATCTTAATTGGCACCAACATGTTACATCAATTGCAGAAGCGGCTGCTAAGAAATTGGGTTTCCTCTTCCGGGCTCGCAAATACTTTTCACCAACTAATCTCTATACCTTATACACTTCACAAATAAGGCCAAACCTCGAATACTGCTCCCACATCTGGGGTGCAGCAGCCGCTTCTACACTCGCTATCCTGGACTCCATTCAAAAGAGAGCTATACGTCTCATCGGTGACCCTACCCTCACCCAAAGGCTTCCATCCCTTGCCCACCGACGTGCCGTTGGTGACCTCTCTCTCTTTTATAGATATCTGCACGGGCACTGCTCAGAGGAGCTTTCCTCCATAATTCCCCCACCTGCTGCCCCCAGCAGATCTACCCGGGGAACAGAGCGAATGCACCCTTTTACTGTCCAGGTCACCAGACATAGATCATCTTGTTATGCCAGCTCTTTTGTCCCGAGGACTTCCAAGTTGTGGAATTCCTTGCCGGCACATGTTTTTCCTTCTCGCCCGAACCTCCAAACCTTCAAGTCCAGAATTAACAAGTTGCCTCTTTCCTCCTTGTCGACACCCACGGTACGATAGTATTTAGGCTGTAAGCCCTCGTGGTGTGTTGTTGACATAAAAAAAAAAAAAAAAAAAAAAGATAGATAAATAAAGAAAACGAAGCCCCTAAACATCAGACATGAATTATTTAATATATTTTGCAGAAAACTGACAAACTGAGGCTATTAATATCAATTTATAATGCGGATTTATTAAATTCATAATGAATTTGTATATACAGATTGCTCCAGGAAACAGTTATTCCGGAGTACGTTAGGATACATTAAGGAAGGGTGCTAAACCCAGCATTATTAGCTTATATGCCATCCCCATAATGAAGTTGGTAAGCTTATGACTAAGATGAAATGTTAACATTTTATCAAGACGTCAAATTCTCTATTAACATTTAAAATATGGCGCCACATTATTTATATCAACAATGATATAGCGCTTCGTCACTTTGCCTCTTAGTAACCTTAGTATCTAATATTTTGGTTTTACTTCCCAACTAACAAGAATGTTCTATAATTTTTAAATAATAGTGCAAATTTGTTGTGATACTGTTATATTACTGATCTTCGAAAGCAGTTTTGTTGTATTAAGACTGCCGAGGTGAGTATTTAGCTTCTCGCAGCAAAATGCTTCTTTAAATTTATTGTTAGAATGTTCTTAGAGCTATAACATTTTAGAGATTTCGTTTTTCGTTGTTTTGTAAACGTCTATACAACAATCGTTATAGAATATATTAGCTTACAGAACAAAATTGTTCTGTAATGGCTTTATAACAAGGATCGTCCAAACATATCTGTCAACTTGCAAACATTTATAAAGCTTTTCTTTAAGTGATTATGTAAGCAATTATAAAACAGTTTTGTTAACATTATCTACAATACAATATAGCTGCAAATAGCAGAGTCTACGTGAACGCAGGTGTTAAACAACTATTTTATTGTTGTATGGAACGCGAATGTAATACACTTAGAAAACAATTATAGTACAAAATTATTTCTTTGCATAAAAGTGCGTTCGCTAGGATCTTTATAAAATATATCCGGGGTCAATTTCAATTTTATATATATAGGGTAAACTACCCAGTGATTGGCCTTTTCTAAATTAGCAGTCAGTTATTGGCCGTTGAACCAAAAGATGCATTAGTAAGATTTCATTCACTTTATTATTGTATTTGTGGAGATGTGCACAATCTGACAACACTACTTGATATTCGGCAACAAACGCGTCACTCGTCCTCCCGCCAGTTTAACACATGTGAAGGTTATAAAGTGGTGAACCGACCAGGCTGTATTCATCGAGAATATATTGTGTGATCCGACAAGAGAGTGCTCCTACTCGTAAGTTATTTATCTAGCTGTAGACATACTATACCTATAAATATGATTAATTCAGTGCTTCTCTAATGAACATTTTTGATGATATTCTGTCGAACTGTAATGATATAACCTCAAATTTTCCATAAAAGTGGGGGCCAATCACTAAACATTATGTTGAACGTTTCATTTAGTGATTGGCCACACGGCCAATCACTGAATTGTTCAAGTAATGTAGGAAATTCATTGTTTGGTTCGTTTTCCATCCAAATATAACATAAGAAGCCACTTATCGACGAATCTGGCTAATAATTGCCGCGTATCTAGTTGCTGGCCGGGGGCCAATAACTAGATTTCATAAAAGGCCAATCACTGAAGAAACATTACTTATTTCAGGTCAAAACGATGCCAAAAATTATTCTAGGAGAGAAATATCACAAGAAATATACAGAGAATAACTTACAAAAAGCTCTTGATGATATTAAGAATGGAATACCTATAAGAGAAGTATCAAGACGTTACAAAATTCCGAGGGCTACTTTGCAGTTCAGGAAAAATCAAAGTTATGTGAAACCTGGGTTTGGCCCCAACCCAGTTCTCTCTAGTGATGAAGAGCAAACATTGGTAACCTGGATCTTTGAGAACCACAAGCGTGGATTTCCTCGCCGCAAAGAAGATGTCCAAGAATCAGTAAAAGAGTTTCTGGACCAAAATCCGAGAGAGAATCCCTTCGTCAATAATCGTCCAGGTGAGACATGGTATAGGGCTTTTCTCAGAAGGAACCCAAGAATTTCGGAGCGTACAGGTGAAGCTGTGACAGCAGCAAGCGCAAACGTATCAGATGCAGATATAAAGAAATGGTTCAAAGAAATAGATACCTACTTGACATCAAAAGGATACAAGGAAATTCTGAGCGATCCGAATAGAATAATGAACGCTGATGAAACATGTTTCAACGTGTGCCCTAAAAGTAGTAAAGTGCTTGCTCCAAAAGGGACACGTAATGTGTATGAGGTGGAGCATGCTTCTTCTAAGGCCACGTTAACAGTAATGTTCACTTTCACAGCCTCTGGCCAAGTGACACCGCCTATGATCGTGTATCCTTATAAAAGGCTCCCCTCAAATATTGCAATGTCTGTGCCCTCAGGATGGGGGATTGGCCTTTCAGACACTGGTTGGATGAAAATTGACGTCATGTGTGACTATATAGAGAATATTCTACATCCTCATCTGAAGAATATCGATACGATTTTCCCTGTAATTCTCTTCTTAGACGGTCACAGTACTCATCTCTCATATAAACTTAGTTCCCTATGTGTAAAACTTCAAATTATATTAATTTGCTTGTATCCCAACGCTACTCGAATCATGCAACCCGCGGATGTCGCGGCGTTCAAGCCAATAAAAAATGGCTGGAAAAAAGCCATAATTGAGTGGAGAAGAAATCATCCGTTAGAGACGCTGACTAAGGAACATTTCGCTCCCGTTCTCGAACTTGTAGTACAACGTTGTGCTAAGAGTGACACAATCAAGAATGGATTCCGTGCTTCTGGACTTTATCCTTGGAATCCAGACGCGATCGATTCTTCAAAATGTCTCGGAGGTCAGAACAAACCATCTAAATCAACAAATAGGAATATGGATGGTACATATTTGAGCTACAAAGATTTTGCAAATATTGTTGGATGTGAATTATTGGATGAATTTTCCTCGCGTAAGCAGAAGTGTGAGAATGATTCAAGTGAGAAGGCTCTCCTTTATGAGCTATGGAGAAATTTTGCGCCATTAGGAGAGGAATTTTATCAAGGAGTTGAACATTCTCACTCAAATCAACCGTTAGCAAAAAGCGTTATCATAGAAGAGCTGGGAGAAATTACGACTAACGAAGAAAACAACTGCTTTTCAATTGATATAACTGATATTCCTATTCTGTTTGTGACAGATGAAACTCAAAATCATGTTGATTCTGCAGAAGATATAATAAGTCAAAATGAAACGCAAGCCAAGTTATTGACAGAATGTGAGGGATGTTTGGGAAATTATCCTGAAACAGGGGTGAAGTTAAACGCAAACATTCCAGATAGTTCAATTCCTCTGGACAAAACATTGTGGTATGCGAAAACACCTACCAGGAAGGGAAAAAGACAGAGTGAAAAAATACCATTCGCAATTACTTCAACGCAATGGCGCAAGCAGAAATCAGAAGCAGACGATGCAAAAAGACAGAAACTCATTGAAAAAGAAGAGAGAAAGAAGCAAAGACTCCAAAAACAGATTGATAAAAGAACGACTGGGGTCACTAGACGTGCAAGCAAGAATGGCAAGAACACCAAAATTTCTAATAGCTGTTCGAAAGAAACGGAAACAAACGAAGATAATGTTGGTACGAAACAGATTTTGAGAAATTGTGACCTAAATTTAACGAGCTGTGAGGTAATTGATATTCAAAACGTTGGAGCAAATGTCGTTGATAGAAACAGCAAGTCAGAAGATCAGACTAGGATCATCGCAACTGAGCATTCCGCATCCTGGGAAGAAAAAAATGAGAATAGCATTACAAACTACAGAAAAAATGATTATGCGAAAGAGAATATTCTGTCAACAGCTGACATTAGAAGAAGCTCACCAAAGGAGAATTTTGAACAATTTGAGGAGGAAACACACGAAGAAGAGCTGGAACGAGAGAAAAAAGGTATCGAAAAAGTCAAGAAATGGCTCTTCACGGAGACAAATTCAGAAGTTAAATTGAGTTTCACAAAACAGACATTATATCAAGGGTTATGTTACTGCTGTACCAAAAATTTTAGTTCTCAAAACTGTGGAGTGAAATGTTATTCATGCAGACGTGTTTACCATGCCTCATGCATCCAACGACTCAACTTACACAAATCGACCTCCAGTATATTTACCTGTCAAACTTGTTTGAGGAATCAAAAATATGCATGGAAAGAATAAGCCTGATAGATTGGAATCAAAGGAAGAGAAATGCGTTTTGTTACTCATACATTTTGTGTTAATTTTTGTATAATATGAAATGTGATAGAGTTTCAGTTTTTCTTTTGGTATTTGTGCTTAATAAAGTTTATTTTGAATTTGAAGAACTGGCTTCATTAGTTATTTAGTTATTCCCGCTCGTTTACATGCAGTGGCCAATAACTGAAGCATCTGAGGGCCAATGACTGAGTCAGCTCGGCCAATGACTAGCTCTCAATATCTAGAAAACTAATTAATTAATTTTGCGAAATTCATTAACAGATGAGTCAATCTATCGTACTTCTCGAAGAGGTTGATCTACAACCTATCAAAAAAACACGGCGTCATCGCAATTACTGCCCTTAGTTGAATATAAGGAGCAGCGGAATCTAATTTCGAAAATAGGAGGCCAATCACTGGGTAGTTTACCCTATATATATAAACATAAACAAATTGAAACTGACCCCGAATATGGGTTATAGGGGTCCTAGTTCGCGAGTTACAGCACCCTGTATAATGCTATACTGATATCTCGTGTCAGTAGAGTAATAGGATCGAAGCAGTCGTTCAACGCGGAAACACTAAAACCGCTGAATAATCATAGTCATCATAATTATTTAGTTTAAGTTGTTTTATTTTATAATGTTAGCTAAGCATTATGTGTTATGCTATTATGGCATACAATCATAGCATTCATTCAGCCACAAATTTTACCCCGTTTGATATTGTCTTAGGTCATACTTCTAGTAAAGATGTGTATGATATAAACGATCAACAAAAACTCTTGCAAGAGTACCTATTACAACATAAAAATAAACTAAATTTAATGTACGAAAAAATTAAAGAGAATTTAGAAAAAAATAAATTAAGAGTTGTGTCCGGCAGAAATTCCAAAGATGATACCGCTTTATTTAATAAGGAAACACATGTCTATACTAAAGTAGATAAACGAAATAAAAATAATCCAAAATTCAAAGGTCCATTTGAATTGATAAAAGTTACAGATAAAAATGTTGCATTAATTAGAAAAAATAAACAAATAGCTAAACAACATCTACGAAATCTAAAACGACCTAATGTTTCAGGTCAATCCTCTTCCTCACCCATGTCCTTGGACAGGTAGAGTTTAACAGACTGAATGACAACCCTGGACTGCTACCCGTAAAAATAGGAACTATGCAAAACGCAATCGATAAATGGACATTGATTTGAACGATTGAACTACAACCACTTTTACAAGACTTTAACTTTTTACAAAACACATCCTATCACCTGAACATCTCTATACAAAACTCCCCTTATAATGAATCCTATTATGAAGAACTACGAAACTCTCAAAATGTGTTATTCCATGAAATAAGTGAAACTAACAAAATTTTCAAACAAATTATACCATCAAGTTTAAATCGAAAAAGAGAGGTTTGATAAACGGACTCGGAACAGTAATTAAGTCAATCACAGGAAATTTAGATGATAATGATGCTTAACGTTATGACTCAACAATTTTAGAGCTAACTAGTAACCAAAATAAATTAGAAATAATTCAAAAAAATCAAATGTCACTAACAGAAACCGCTATTACCAAATTTAATCAAACAGTTTACATTTTGACTAACAATCAAAAAAAGATAGCAGACCGTACTGAATTTCTGACGAAAAATTTAGAAGCTGAAGACTTAAGACAGGATTACATGGACATCGTAATCATAGCTCAAATGCTCTTTGTTCAGTTAATTACCGAAATAACGGGAATTAAAAATATTTTGGAGACTTTAGTTAATGGAATAACGTTTGCTAAATTAAAGACAATGCATCCCTCTATTTTGGAAACAGATGATTTATTGATAGAGCTTAATAAAATTCAAAGACATAAAGTAAATTTGCCATATAAGGTAAATATAGATAATATGGCCCTTTATGAAGAAATAATTACTATTAAAAGCTATTACAAAACCACTCAGTTAACATTCATTTTACGAGATGAATAATAGGTGAAATAATATTAGGTAATTAATATTTGTGAGTACATATGTATGTATTCCATAATTTTGTAATATTATTAGGTATTAGAATATAAGGTCCTAATGTCTGTCCTATTGTTTCCCTACTCCATTATGGGTCTCTTTGTTTGTCTTTTAAAGTTGCCTAGTCAGACCCCTAAGGCATGAAGCGTGTGTCCCTGTCTATCCCAATTTATAATAAAAAAAAAACAATTAAGTAAAAATAACTATTACAGGATAAAATTCTGTTACAAAATTCGATAATCACTACTTTATTTTTGGGGGGTATGTAATCCAGTATATATTATGCGTTTATACATGCGGCACAATAACAATTAATGTAAAGCTTAGTGATCTGATCAAGCTATTCTAGTAAAAATACCACTGATGCAACATAACGAGAGGGGAAGAATGTGCGTATGGCAAATAGCCGTAGCCATCTAAACTCGAAGGAAAAAAAAACATTCATTTTAGATGTACCTTTGGTTGAGTCAGAATATTACGCTTACTATCATTTATATGCCTTTCCCATTCGTAATAGTTTGACCCACACATTCCTAACATTAATTCCCCATTCAAAATACCTTTCCTTGAATGATGAAAATTACAAACTCCATGATGGACCATGTCGAGAGGTCCGACCAACTGAATTCCTGTGTCAAGCTCAAACAATGAATCACATCAGTCCAAACAGCCCTTGTGAAATACAATTAATAAAGTTCTCCACCCAGTATAACAATTGTGAGCATCACCAAATGTTAATAGAAGATGTGAAGATTCAGAAGATCAGCGAAAGTAAATGGATTATCATCTCTCCAGTAGAAAATATAGTCAACTACAGATGCAGCGGTGACCGTAAAATCATGGCCATAGATGGTAGTTATCTGGTAAAAATAGAAGAAGGCTGTGAGGTAAAAATCAAAGGACAAACAGTAAGTTCTCATCGATCTGAAATTAAAAAACTTTTCTATGTGCCGTTACGCGAACTCAAATTTAGTGAACTGTCCATGAACTCAAAACTTAACATTGTGCCTTTACATCTAGAATCTATAAATTTAGATGAATTGAATCTAGTGAAATCTCAACAGCATCAGAAGGAGTTACTACAAACAATAAGTGTTCCTGTAATTCATACTTCGATTAGTGTTTTTACTTTAACTGTTTGTGTTCTTTTATTAACAGTAGCATGTTTCTGTTTTTGGAAATTTCAAGGCAGAATAACCAGTTCCGCAGTCGAGTCCAAAATCGTCAACGAACTTAAGAAGACCCACGAAGTTCCCCTGGAGGAGATCAATTTCAAGATTTAGGTACCCTAAACTTGTTGTAATTTCGAAATAAAGTTTTTTTGTTTTGAAGTGCCAAAACGGCACTATCCAAACTCGCGCTCATTTGCAAATTTTTTTTCAAAATTTAAAAGTCGGGATCTCCCAATTAGTGAATTTTTTCCACGAAAATTCACTAATAATAAAATAAGTAATTAGGTAGCACATTTGTTTTAAATTTGAGATAACTCTAACCTTGTCTCGCAGTTGGTTGAACTCGAAACATGTTAAAACTTAACTTTTTTAGCTTTTTTGTCAGCAAATTCTGTAATAAGACAAGCAAAATCTAGGTTTTCTGCAACTCGATTTTCCATGGACAGTGACGCCAAACTGGTCAATCTGGTTTGAGATATTGTAGACCGCAAGTAGGTTTTCATCAATTTCAGTTTGGAAAAACTGCGTTTACCACTTGCAACAGTCACTGGTATTGTTAACAGAATATGCAACGATATCCAGATGTTGGGATATAATTCTTGAAGGTTATGCTTCTTGATAAAGTTTAAGGCTTCAATAGGCGTTGCTTGACTGTCTTCAAGATAATGTTGCAGGCCTAAAATTTCAGCGCACAACAAATTGCCATCGATATCTGATTTAAAGTTGACAGTTAACTGTTCCTGTAATTTAGCACAATGTTTTAATAATCGTTCTTTATTTTGATTTATTTTTACGTTAAACAAGAAACTCCACGTCATTGCATCAATCTTTCTTTTATAGATATATAAGCACGGTATCCAAAAGAGCATTAAAAAATTTGCGGCGTCCCTGTGCTCCGGCGCCCTGGGCACGCGGCATCCTCCCAATCACCTCCCCCCCTAAAGCCGGCACTGTCTATAACTAAGATTCCATTACCTGCTTTTGTAAAACCGCTTGCAGTTATTAAATATTCGTTCTAAGAAAGAGACACTGATTAAGGTAACAATTCGAACAATCAACTAGACATGATTAGATTTCTTTATCTCCAGTTTAAATGTATTACAAATAAGTGAGCGCCTCGGTGGTTCAGTGGTAAGAATGTCGAAGGGTACTAGGTTCGATCCCAAGGTTCTCCTTTCACTTTTTCAGTAAATACTGTAATATTAACATCAACCGAGGTTGTGTCATTGTATTTGAGGAAGTCCAATATCTGTACGTTCCACCCTTCGGAAGGGGCGTAAAGCTATCAGTTCCGTGTCCACGCGATGTTGGTCACGTTAAAGATCCCTACTCTCCTTGCAGAAAGACAGGAATTCGGTAAGATTTCCAGGAGAGTGCGGTGAAACAGCTCCATGGCGTCGGTGATTGGCCATAGTCGCGGAAAGAAACCGACGTTAAAGAAACAAAAACACAGATTAGTGTAACTTGAAAATGGTTATAAGTTTAGTAAATCTATCTATCGATAGATTTGACATACGATGATTTGAAATATATAATAAATCACCGTTAATAATTTCGGAAAGTTAATTATAAATATTTATCTATTTTTGTTCACACTAATAAAATGGAAACATATGAATATAGATTAATTACAAATGGATATTTTCACCCGTCGAGTTATGCCACTGTTAATATTTATATAGGCAAGTAAACAAAAAGTTATTTAATGCTGAATTGTTATATTATATGCTGTAGAATATATTAATATTGACCTTATTTATTATGTTTTATATAACGTACAGGTTTTAAACTGTGAAGTACTAAAATAAAACAGTTTGATCAAAATCAGTAACTTTTAATTGGAAAATCGTATTCCCTAAAAATTAATAGTGCCAATATACGTACAAAGCGTTAGCATTACTGTGTAGGGATGGTTTAGTGAATTTTTATAGAAAAAATTGACAAATTTGGAATTCTCAGCTTTCGAATTTAAAAAGAAATAACCGTTAACTAGGCTTATAGAATACATATCCGGGATCAGTTTCATTTTTATATGATATTTTATATTTTTAAATATAGACGCCCTCGTGGCGCAGGTGGCTAGGTGCCAGCCTGCAAAGCGAGAGGTCCCGGGTACGATTCCCGGGCGAGCCAAGTTGACTTTGTCTGGAAAATTTGTAAATAATATTAAATGATGGGAAAGAATGTGCTAATGGCCTGAGATGCCGCAGCCAATAATATTAAATAAAAATATTTTTTATTTAATATTATATTTCATTTAATAATATAATATGCATATATATATATATATATATATATATATATATATATATATATATATATATATATATATATATATATATATATATATATATATATATATATATATATATATATATATATATATATATATATATATATATATATATATATATATATATATGTATCACACCGATAACTCAAAAAATAATGGGCCGATTTTGATTAAATTTGGTGAAAAAATTCCTTTTGCAAATGGCTTGGATAAGTTCGTTAGCCAGCAAAATCTGCCCAGGTTTTCCCGGAAAATTTTGTGTTTTCTTTCGAAAAAAATTTATATCTCCGGAACTAACAGGGGCAACCTGGTACGCAGGTCTATATCCTTATAGGTAAGTTACCTACCAAAATTTAGCTATGTAGGTCAAAAGACAAAAAAAGTTATAGGCATTTAAAGAAAAATAAATTGGGGTTTTCCTCAAAACGTCAAAGTGGCGATTTAAAATGTCAAAATTGGCAACATTTAGGCCAAAAGCTTGAATCTAATACGGGCTATAGAAATAAAATGTCTCAAGAAGAATGTTTTACAAACCCTGAAGTCTTAGTTTCAACCGTCATTGTCCTTCATTTTACTAAAATGTTTCCAGAAAATTCATTTCAAATAGACCCTTTCTCTGATGCTTGGCAGTAGCCTTAGCTATAGAGTTTATCGTTTAATGATATATAATTTTTGTCGAATTTTCGTAAAAAATCAATAAACCTCAATATATCCGTTATTATATAAGATATGAAAATTTTTTGTATATATTAATTATAGGGTGTCTTGAGTTACATCTTAAAATAATATTTCTACAATCACAGGGTGGCCCATAAGTCTTTGGTGATACAAATTTCCTTTTTTTTTAATCAAACACGCCTTATGCTATTGCATTTTTGCATTTTCCATCGAAATATAATGCATGTTTGTAAGAAAAGAAATTCTGGACGCAGCAAGTGCGTTGTGGTAGCTAATTTTGATCAAATGTTTCATATTTGAACAGCTCAATTTGCTATTAACCTATAAGGTTGACCAAGAAACCTGTTTTTTCGGGAACACTTTAAGTTTACTTTTGAAAATTTTTGTACAATTTCACACAATAAAGTTATTTTGATGAAACATGGCACATTGTTTTTACTATATAGGTTATACTGGTATCCAAATTTGATGCCTGCTTTCTTAAAAAAACACACATATTTTTTATTAAAAATATTTTTATGAAAATTCACTATCATAACGCACTTGCTGCGTCCAGAGTTTTTTTTATTTCAATAGATAATTGAATTGTCTATACGGTAGCATCAAAATTTTGATACCTCGCATTGTTAACTTTTCGAAAGAAAGTCATTTAAAGAGTGAGAAACAAACTCCATTAAAAACAACAATCAAAAGATAACAAGTAATGTAAGAATATTTCCTGTAAATAAAATATAAAAAATTGTATTAACAAGCAGGTACTTGTCAACAACACAGAAGAATAAGGTGTATGTCATTGCCAAATGTAGTAATTTTAGTGATTTTGAGAATGTAACTAGGATACAGGATTTTGAACTTGGCGGGTTTCTGAATTAAACATACCTGTCAAGAGATGACATAATAATTTCCATACCACACTAGCTAGAGCGTCTATGCAACTGAGGACAATACAAACCAGAACATTGAACATTGAAAATAATTTCCAGAAAACTTGCCATGCTAATACAGGAAACAGGCTTCGAGATTAATTTTTCAAGAATATCTGTTTTCCGCTCTAATTAGGACGGTTGTTGTATGTAAGACACGAAGTAGCGAGCGTCATTTTTCACTATCAGAATGAGGTTGAATATTTAAAACGAATTTTGTGTGTAAACAATACTCATTGATTCCTAAAAGTAACAGGAAATATACTAAGTGATCCAGTGCAAGAAAATCAACCAAATGAATAGTATATTATGGTAAAATAACGTCAAAACTTACACCAGGGATCAGCCATCTGATACAGGGTATTCGAAATTTATTTATTTTGTATAAATCAATCCAGAAGGGAAAACCTTTCAAGTATCAACATATACAAGCTGTCAATACTTTATCTGGCAATAAATGTTTTAATGGTAACAGCAGAAATTTAAGTATATAACCAGAAATCCAAACCAAATTCCAACGATAATTTAAAAGCGGAAACATAGAGGGCGCGAAGTGTATCAAATCAGAAATTTAAAAGAATATTTGTCAATTTTGTAAACATTGAAACAATCATAATCCTGTCACCTAATGAATAGTAAAATTTGTTCGTAATTTTAGCAAAGTGTTTGAACCGAAGCCTGTCCAATCTCGTATGTTCTTAAGCCAGGAGCACTGCCTACGTCCGGGTGCACGTCTACCTTCGATCTTACCCTCTATCATGAGTTGTAGAAATTCATATCTATTGTGTCTCATTACATGACCGAGATATGCAGTTTTCGCTTTTTTATGATTTCGATAAGTTCACGTTCTGTGCCCATACGATGCAAAACCTCCAAATTTGTGGTGTGAGCAGTCCAAGGAACTCGCAACATTCGTCGATACACCCACATTTCGAATGCCTCGAGTCTGTTTAGATCGCCAGCATTTAGCGTTCACGTCTCAACCCCATACAGAAGCGTGGAATATATGTATCTAATTTCTATATCAAGTGACCTATCACTTAACAGGTTTCGCATTTTTAAGAAATTTACCCTAGCCATTTCAATCCGAGCTCTGATTTCCAAATCAGGATTCAGATCTTCGCCGATCCAACTGCCCAAGTATTTAAACTTAGAGACCTTGGTTATCTGTGTCCCGCATACGTTTATATGTATTGGTTGATTTGGATTCCGGTTTACCGCCAAAATTTTTGTTTTTGCAGTGTTGATTTCTAAGCCTAATAAATTTCCTTCGGCTGATATCTTGTTAAGTAGCCGCTGTAAGCCATCAGGACTGTCTGCGATTATAACTGTGTCATCGGCATATCGTAGATTATTTATCAAGGTTCCATTCACTTTTATGCCATCTTCTGCACCTTCAAGTGCGTTTTGGAATACAATTTAGGAGTACATGTTAAAAAGCATAGAGATCAGTACACAGCCTTGTCTGACTCCACGTTTAATTGGTACAGTTTTTGTTTGGGTGTTTTCAATCTGCACTGTCGCCACCTGGTGTTCATGAGGTACTGAATGATTTTTAGATCTTGGAATATATAACCGGAATCGGGAAAAACCCAGATGGTTGGAATTACCATAATTCAAGGTACAAATAATAAAGATTGAGTTTCAAATGCTATAATGACCGACAGTTTAGTAAATATTATTTAGTATCACTCAGTTCATGTTAGCGAGAGCGCTAAAAATTCGATGCGCAACATATTTTTGGAAGTGTTGAAAGTAAACAAAAGTGTTGTCAATTAAAATGCCCAAAACAAAATTTAATACGTTGTGGAAAAAGAATTACGGAGAATTTACATAGAATGGAGACCAACTTTTTTGTGCTGTGTGTTCAAAAATTTTAAGTACTTGTTTTTTTACTACATGTTTTTTTTTATTTAAAGACAAATGCACCCATAAAATGTATATACCAAAAATAAAATTTGATAGTTACACCGACAATAAGATTTTAATTTTTACAAATAAAGTGTCAAACTAATTTTGGCCCAGAGTAAACATATATTTTTTTTACAAATCAAAAAAAAATTAAAATTTTTATTGTTTTTTTTTGGTCACTACAGGTTTATGCCGACAAAAAGTTCATTGTAGATCAGCATGTTAAAATCGCAAAGCATATTCTCAACATGCGGAAAGTTGAAGAAGGTGTAACATCACAGCAAACCTTAAAAAGTTGCCTTCAACATAAACGAAAACAAACCGACCAGAAGCAGTTCAATGCAGATTTATGCAAGGCGATGATTGGCAGCAATATACTGACAAAATCAAATAATCCAAACCTAAAGCAATGTCTAGGAAAGTACTGCTTGCATACTATCCCTGACGAGTCAACTTTGCGTAAAGGACGCGTCGACACCATTTTTAAAGAAACATTACTGAATATAAGAAATGCTGTTAGCTCAAATTATCTTTATGTTGTAGTAGATGAAAGTAGAGATTCGTGCAGTAGATATATCGCCCATAAATTAAATGGCGTTTTAGGGGAAGATAGTCCAGGCAGATCCTATCTTTTTGCGTCAAAAAAACTTGAGAAAGCGAATAATTTAACTATAACCAGATTTGTTCAATACTCTCTGACAAATGTTTTCTTGCCTGATATTGTCCCTTCAGAAAAATTCATTTTACTTTTATTCGATGCCGCACCTTACACGCTTAAGGCCGGACAAAATTTAAACATTTCTTATTCCAACGTATTACATGTAACTTGTATGGCTTATGGCTTTATTAGATTAGCAGAGTGTATAAGAGAACAATTTCCTTTAGCAAATTATCTTATTAACTATATTAAAAAAGTAGTTTTAAAAGCTCCAATACGCATTCAATTTTACAAAGAACACGCTCCAAATCTTTCGTTGCCTCCACAACCTGTTATAACTCGTTGAGGTACATGGCTTGATGCAGCTGTATTATATGCTGACAATTACGACGTAATTTAAAGCTTTATTAACGCTCTGAACGACTCCCCTTCCACCGCTCACATAAACTCCAAAAGTTTTTTTTTAAATTCAGCCTTAAAGAAAAATTTCATATATATAAAAATAATTATTATTTTGTATCTTGAAAATTATTAAAATTAGAGAGTACATGTGCCTCTTTACCAGAGTCAGTTGCTTTGATACATCAATTTGAGTCTGATTGTAAAAAAGTTTGCGGCGCAATGGGATCAGTAATTCTTAACAAATTTAACTCTGTGATTCAAAATAAAGAGGATTCCAAATTTTAAAAAACATTTCGAAAATTCTTGTAGGGAACTTTGAAGATGATGTAAATGTACCTGAGTCAGAAGCAAACATTATTTCTAAATATAAATATGCTCCTATTACTTCTGTTGGTCTTGAACGACGTTTCTCTATTTTTAAACACATGTTTACAAAGAAAAAGTCTCCTACTAGAAAACTTTGAAAACCACTTAGTTGTTAATTTTTCTTATAATTATTGTAAGACATGATTTATGTCTAATATACTGTTTTGTATAGTTTTTAAATTATCTCATTTCATTAAAAAAAATTTTTATGTATAATCTTATGAATTATGACACTTATGAATAAAAAACTTTTATTTTCTAACAAATTGTGTTTTATTATTGTCGAATTAATTTTACTAAACTTGAAGTTTAATTTTTATCAAAATTTTTAACGAAAAAATTAAAAAAACTGAATAGTATTCATAATCAGTGGCTTAGCAAACTTAATATTATGATATATAATATATTTTTGGCATTTTTTTCTAAAATCTTTGCTTTTTTTGTCAATATAACGCATTTAAATGCGCATATTTTGTCTTTTTTTGTGTGCATTTTTCCGTGCCTTCTTGATCCTGGTGTTGCATCTCGATCAATTGCAGTAGACCATGAAATTTCTCAGCGATTGGTATTCCGTGCATTAAAACTAGAAAATTACCAACCTTACACAATACAGCTGCTGCAAGAACTCAATGAAAATGACCCTGGGCGAAAAATCCATTTTTGTGCAATAATGCAAGGTTTATGTAACGGTAATTCAAACTTTGTTCGTCAAATTCTTCTATCGGAGGAACCATCTTTTTCGCTAAATGGAACAGTGATTAAACAAAATTACAGGTATTGGAGTACAGATAATCCTCACAGGATGACTGAAGTACATACACAACACCCTCGTAAAACTAGCCTGTGGGCAAGAATGATCCACGATAGAATCGTAGGTCTCTTCTTCTTGGACGGAACTCTCATTTGGCAGCGATATCATCACTTTCTAAGGAATGAGCTTATGTCTACCCTTGCTGCAAGTTTTCCAAATGAAGATGATCCTGATTTACCTAGTGGTGATATTTGGTTTTGGCAAGACGGTGCTTCTCCATACTTTGTACGTCCCGTTCTCGAGTTTTTTAAAGGCTGCCTGCCTGGCAAGTGGATCGGTAGGCGAGGACTAATAGAGTGGCCCCCCAGGTCGCGAGATATAACGTCACTAGATTTTCATGGGGGTATTTAAAATCAAAAATCTATGTTAACAAACCAAATAACCTAGCAGCTTTGAGAAATCAAATTACTGATGAAATAAGTCGATTTAGCCTTGATCTCATTCGCAATGTACAAGAAGAATACGTCAACAGATTTGCTAATTCTTAAAAGTCGGTGGATTGCATTTCGAACATTATATTTAAAGAAAACAATAATTTAGTTTGTTGATAGGAGCCTTTATCTTTTGATTATTGTTATAAATAGAGTTTATGTTTTCCACGTTTTAAATGACTTTCCTTCGAAGATTGAACTGTTTTGAGTATTAAATTTATTATGATACCGCGTAGACAACTCAATGATCTCTCAATATAAAAATGGGGGTTGTCATTTAAAAGAAAATATCGACGATGTCATATTCGAAAAGCAGGACTGGTATAAACGTAAATTCCATGCAAAAATGTGTATGTGTGAAAACTCGAGTTTACATGTTCGAGCATTTCGTGGAAACACAAATGGTTCAAATTTTAATGAATTTACTCCATAATTTTGCCGCTCACTGTATACAGTTAAACAGAGTAGGAGGAAAACGATGGTACCGTTAGTTACGAAAATTCAAAATCTCATTAAGGGCTATGGACCTTTTGCATCGATCATGCAAGTTCTTTGCTAAAACTTGCTGTGTATTTCGCATCCACTTTGATGCTTTTTCAGGACCTGAAAGCTGAACCACAAAAAAACTGTCTGATTAGGAACACAAATAAAATTGCGTGGCATCTCACAAGGTTGGGGACATATTACATCTAAAAGACAAATACTGGGAAAGTTACTTGTTCAAACTGTTTTAAGACAGCGTACTTTTGGAGGTTGTAACCACTTGGAAGAAGATGCGTTGTTTGATATAGATATGTTTGCTTGTATCGTCATATTTTTTATTACTTAATTTTTAATTGCGAGGGCATAGAGAAGCCAAGAGCTTAAGTCAACAGGATATGACTGCCGCAGGTAGTTAGTTATTCAGAAAAAAAGATTATTAAGCTGATAATTTAAAGAAAGGTTAAAAATTGTTGCTTTAGCAGGCTTACTATTGCCTATAAGCAAAAAGCCTGGAAGCAGCAAGTGCGTTATGATAGTGAATTTTCATAAAAATATTTTAATTAGCAAATATGTGTTTTTTTTAAGAAATCAGAGATCAAATTTGGTCACCAGTATAACATATATAGTAGAAATAATGTACCAGATTTCATCAAAATAACTTTATTGTTTGAAAATGTACAAATATTTTTTGAAAATAAACTTAAAATATTCCCGAAAAAAACTAATTTCCTGGCCAACGAACCTTATAGGTTAATAGCAAATTGAGCTATTCAAATTTGAGGCATTCAATAAAAACTCGCTACCATAACGCACTTGCTGAGTCCCGAATTTATTTTCTTACAAACACGCATTATAATTTCGTGGTCGAAATTCCATACATTTAAGGTCAGCTCAGAACTGACACTGATAGGAGGAATCCGCCGGTCTAATTAAAAGAAATCATTGTTTAATCTATTTCAACTGAGCTGATTTTCTTGGTTAACGAACTTATCCAAGCCACCTGCAAAAGGAAGGTACTCACCAAATTTGATCAAAATCGGCCATTTATTTTTTGAGTTATCGGTGTGATACACACACACACACACAATTGTTCTGAAGTTGCGTAGCAAATATTGCAAATGAAACAATTATATTCATTACAAGTGGGAATCAATTAATTTATCTAAATATCCTCTCCAATCCAGCCTACTTGCTTTACCTGGTTTTTTATTCTCATTATAATAGAATCTTAACAGCGTTTAAATTGCAAAACGTGTTAAAATAACATTAGAGATCTTTTTGGGACAAATATTCACCTGTGCGTCATACTTCTATGCGTTGAAATATTTTTTAGTTGGTTACTTAGTTCTTTACAGTCATTTTTAGTTGTTCCAATTATTATGTATCAATTTCTAGTTATTATACGAAACATGTATCAAATAGTCAGATAATAATATATAAAACATTCCGGACGAAGCAAGTGCGACATTAACGCAATTTCTCATAGAAATGTGTAAATATGATGACGAGAAAGCATTTCACAATATGTCCAGAATTCTTAGGTTATTAAATATGTCAGTTCGAAGAAAGATCCGGCGTTTGTGAATAATATACAAGCTATATAACCATGGGTTATCCAATATATTAGGACTTAGCTTCTCAGTTTTTTTTTTATATTTTATAATTTTAATATATTGTTATCTTTCGATACCTTAACCCAGAATATATTTCCTATTGTCCATAAAATTAAATTAATTGTTTTTGCCATACAAAATTTTACCCGTCCTACCCTCTTGGATTATTTCGTTTTAGCTAACCCGATTGAATCAGCTAACAAATTATTTAATACCAACTTGTATCTCTGAAGGTTACTATTATATTTTTAAACGAATTAGTATCCGTGTTGCTTTTATAGAGGCTTTAATTTGTATCGAAATTGAAAATTCCAGCTTAATGGGAAAATTAATGGGAAAGTTATTATGATTTCAAATATTTTCATGAGAATTCACTACCATAACGCACTTGCTGCATCCATAGTTGTTTTAATACTTGTGTACTATGTAACAAAAATTTTTTTTATTGTATCAATCATCTTAAAGAAAAGTTTATATTTAGCTAATAATTTGTTGACGAAAATAATTGTTGTTTTTGAAAATTCACTACCATAACGCACTTACAACGTCTAGACTTTTTGGAGCTGATAAAATACTGTAGCTTTCAATGTGAGACTTGCACAAAAGATCTACTTAATATTAATTACTTTCCTGCAAATATTATAAACAAATGCAGTAAGATTATTCACACATTTTCTTTTTCAGAAAGCGTATTTGTTTCAAAATTTCCGTTAAGAAATCATTGAATGTGACATTGCGTTTTTCACAAGCGCCTGCACTTCCGGGAATCATAGCCTCACTGTCCCAAATGTTAAGTTGCGTATCCAAATTAACAAAATTTTAATTTCAGATAAATTTTGTGAAACTATTTTGAACAGAAATGTAAGATCTTGCAAAACACATTTCAGACAGTTACCAACTGCATCGCCTACAAAATATTTCAATACAGACGTAGAAACTTTTAACAACAATTAATAAATCTAAAATAATAACAATTAATAAATCCAAAATAACGGTTTAAAAACTGACAATTTTGGATTTTATTTGTGACTTACTTCTTTTATCTCTTGCCTTGTGACTGGCCAAGACCTGTTATATAGAACTGTCGAGCATTTTAGAGAATTGAATTTATTATCGTTTTGGCGTGTACATTATTGCTTACAAAAAGTTTAAACACAGTAAGTGCGTTACGGTATCGAATTTAGTTCTAACTCTAATAATATTATTTTTTTTATTAACATGAAAACTTTGATTTTAGTGTGTGTATAAAGCTCCCGTTTAAAAAATTTCTTTTAAATAGCTCTATTACTTTCAGCGATTAATTTTTTTCTGAGAAAGCTTGATTTTTTTCGAATAACTGGTCTGAATGGAATAGTTAACAAAATCATCCAAGAGATTTACAACAAAAATATACCTGCCAATTCTGATCAATATCGGCTAATTATTTTTCGGGTTATCGCGCAAATACATACACACTTTTAGTGGATCCTAAATATGAGTTCCAGGGGCACTAAAACGGGCTTCATTGACGAAATTTTCGTGAAGTTTGATTTTGCAGCAAAGCACTTTGGTAGAGAATATAAATCAAGTTTGTTAAAAGTCAAGAAGCTCGGTGGTTCAGCGGTAAGAACGTGTGCCTCTGAACCGAAGGGTACTGGGTTCGATCCCAGGGTACTCCTTTCACTTTTTCAGTACAAACTGTAAAATTAACATCAACCGACGTTCTGGCATTGTATTTGAGCAAGTTGAATGTCTGCACGTTCCGCGCTTCTGAGGGGGCGTAAAGCCGTAGGTCCCGTGTCCATGCGATGTTGGACACGTTAAAGATCCCTACCCTCCTTACAGAAAGGCAGGGGTTGGGCAAAATTTCCAGGATTGTGAGGTGAAACTGCTCCCTGGTGTCGGTGATTGGCCATAGTCGCGGAAATAGGCCGACGTAAAAGAAACAAAAACACACACAAACACATTGTTAAAAGTCGAGCCATTTAAAAATTATATAATTTACGGTGGAAGTTTGCGGAACTTCAGCATTAATAAACATAAAAACAATATTATACGGAAAATTAATTATAACTATTAAAATGACACTGACTATAGGAAGGAAAGGCACACAAAAATTATATGGTTACATCCTAAGTCTTAAGAAAATAGTAGTCCTTACCAACGCCAGTTTTTAACTTAAAACGTCTTAAACAACAAAGATCAGCATGTTTCCAGTATTCTTACATTTAATTAATTCAATTACCTTTTAAACTTACTACCAAAGGAGCAGTTTATTTCCATTTTAGAGCTGAACGATTAATTTTTATCTATGTAAGGTTCTGTAAAAGATACAATTCAAGATACTGTGACCACTCAGAGAAAAAACTTACAGGAAACTGAGTGCCACAAGAACTATTTTTTAAATTTCTCATTTTGTTACAATTTGTAGCTTTCCAACGAAATCTGCCAAATACTGTGTATTGTAGCATTTTGATACATTTTTGAGGTTTTGAACGAAATCTGCCTAGGAATGTGTAGTGTAATTTGTTGTCGAAATTTGATTTTTACCTACTTTAACCAAATAATACTTTGTATAAACTCTAATCTGAAATTATGAAATATTTTCAAAACTTACAAAACAACCAACTAAAGATAACCACACCTGGAAAACCCAAATCAGCACAACACCTAAAAAACCCTGGCGATCTTTTCACTAACCAACTTAGCGTTATATTTCAGAATTATTCATCTCCCTATGACGCTAACTTTGTTAGTGAAACGTTCGTTAGGTTTTTTTTTAATGTGTTGTGGTGATTGGGGTTTTCAAAGTGTGCTTAACAGTGCTCATCACAGGTTCCAACCTTTACTTAGTCAACCAAGTAAAGAAACTGATATTTGTTCGGAAAAAATAACGTTTGTATACTTGATTATTACCTTCATCTCTGCCTGCCTCATTTTTTCCCTGATTCAAACTATCTTAAGAATTTTTGTAATACGGAGCATAAAAAGATCTCTAGATTTAAAAAACCTGACGATCGTTTCACTAACCAACTTAGCGTCATATTTCAGAATTATTCATCTCCCTATGACGCTAATTTTGTTAGTGAAACTATCGTTAGGTTTTTTAATGTGTTGTGGTGATTTGGGTTCTCAAAGTGTGCCTAACAGTGCTCATCACAGGTTTCAATCTTTACTTAGTGAACCAAGTAAAGAAACTTATATTTGTTAGGAAAAAATAACATCTGTATACTTGATTATTACCTTCATCTCTCCCTGCCTTATTCTTTCCCTGATTCAAACTATCTTAAGAATTTTTGTATTACGGAGCATAAAAGATCTCTAGATTTAATTTATTACAATAATAACACAGGGGATAGCAGAAGATCAGCTTTTCTACATATTTGAAAATAAAACGATTACAAAATCCGTGTAAGCTGTATTTTCTGTTGCAAAACAATTATATTTGAATAATTTAACTTATAAATCTATTAATATTTTGAGAGACCTAAAAAATGCTACAAAGTTTTACGTGGAATATTTTGTAGGTTAAAAAATAATGCGTTATCCGCTATCCGCATGACTTTTACTGCGACCTTGAATTTCAGGAATATTAACCTTTCCTTGAGTGGCACGAAATATCTGGATTATCTCAAATACAATACTGTACAAAATAACCCCAAGAAACGAAAAAAGCGTGTTTTCTACGACAGCAGAAAAAAGCGGAGAAAAACATTTTAAAGCACAGTAAGAAACGAATTTCCAGATGTACATTTTCTTGCTATAGGAAACTTACCATGTCTCGCCTGAAGCGCAGGATTTCAGCCAGCTGATGTTTCAGTTCTGTGACTTCTCTCGCAGGAATATATGAACCCTTCCACATCAGTGTCTCTCTTCCCATACTGCGTTTCATCAAAGCGGCGGAACAAAACAGTTGAACAAGAAAAAAACACAGCCTGTCAGGAATGAACTGAACAACAGACTGGAGAAAACAGTAACGTGTCGAATGGACGCACTGCACGCTAACAGCTTCCGCGAAGTGATGCGCGTCAAACCACCCTTACGTTATATACCAAGTGGAGGGGATGGAAACTGCGCGTTCCTTAGCAACCTCGGATCATAATCATATCATACACCACCCCCGCCCCGTTGAACAGTCGAGGAGTTGAAGGAGAGGCAATGCAGGGGAGGTTTGGAGAATTGCTCTTTTACAACTTCTCCCGTGTGATCGACGAGTGACCTGATATTGATAATAAATGGTAACTAAAACCTTGTTGCATTAAGGGAGCATGGCCCCTGATGTGATGATAAGGAATTTTTTTTCTTTAATTCAGATCTAATAGGATTTTTAAATTTATCTATTTATATTTAGATTATTGGCCGCGGTTTTAAACAATTGGTGCATTTAAACCAGAATTTTTAGCCGCTGTGGTTACCACGAGTCTGAGAATAAATTTGTGATCGTCGGGTCTTTACGCATAAGGGTGAACCTTAATATTTATTCTAATCTAAACATTTTAATTACTAAGCCATTCACCTACATATATAAATCAAGATTTACTTACACAAGCACCAGTTTACACTCTCGGTCACACAATTACAGGTTATGTATAGATGTACCTTTACAATTTACGCCTGCAATCTTCTGTATCTATTTATCTATTTCTCGCCAGCTTATATGACGGAAAAAAAACTAGACGCAGCAAGTGCGTTATGGAAGTGAATTTTCATAAAAATCAATTTGATTACCGGTATAACCTATATAGTAGGAATAATGTACCATATTTTATCAAAATAATTATTTGAAAATATACAAAAATGTTCCGAAAATAAACTTTAAATGTTTCTGAGAAAACTGGTCTCCTAGACAATGAACCTTAGGTTAATAGCAAATTGAGTTATTGAAATTTGAAACATTTAATGAAAATTCGCTACCAAAACGCCCTTACCGCGTTTATACAAAAAATTTCCGAAAATAAAGCTAAATGTTGGTTTCCTAACCAACAAAACTTACGTTAATAGCAAATTGAGTTATTGAAATTTGAAGGATTTAATGAAAATTTGCCACCAAAACGCACTTACTGCGTCCAGATTTATTTCTTACAAACATGCATCACATTTACATTAAAAAAATGCTAAAATGCAGTAACGAATTTGTTCTACAAAAATTAGCTAAAAATTATAGACCGTTAAACCAAAACTTCACTAAACCTACAGCCAAAGCATCAACTTAACTAAACCAACAGCCAAAGCATCATAGAAAGGGTCTATTTGAAATGGATTTTCTGTAAACATTTTAGTAAAATGAAGGTCAATGGCGGTTAAATCTGAAACTTTTGGTTTGCAGAACACTCTTCTTGCAACATTTTCTTTTCACAATCCGTATTTGTTTCACGTTCTTTGCCTAAACATTGCCAATTTTGACGTTTTAAATTGCGAGTTTCACGTTTTGAGGAAAACTCCAAAATTTGTTTCTTTAGCTGCCCGTAACTTTTTGTCCTTAAACTTAGAGACCTAAATTTTGGTACATGGTTCACTCTTTATAATGCAAATACGCGTACCAAATTTGGTTGCCCCCACTTTGTTATTTCCGGAGATATAAATTTATTTAGAAAGAAAACACAACATTTTCCACGAAAACCTAGGCCGATTTTCCTGGCCAACAAACTTATCCAAGGTACTTACCAAACTTGATCAAGATCGGTCCATTATTTTTTGTTATCGGTACGATATATATATATATATATATATATATATATATATATATATATATATATATATATATATATATATATAAACAGGGATCTCCCCATTAGTGAATTTTTTCAAGAAAATTCACTAAAAAAGAAAACTTGAATCACCAACGACTTATGGGCCAGCCTGTAATTGTAGAAATATTTTTGTAAGATGCAGTTTAAGACACCCTATAATTAATGTATACAATTTTTTTTCGTATCGTGCATAATAACTGATATATTGAACTTTAAAGATTTTTTACGAAAATTCGACAAAAATGATATACCATTGACCGATAAACTCTATATCCAACACTACTGCCAAATCATCAGAGAAAGGGTTTATTTGAAATGAATTTTCTGGGAATATTTTAGTAAAATGAAGGACAATGATGATTGAAACTAAGACTTCGGGCTTTGTAAAACATTCTTCTTGAGAAATTTTCCTTCCATAGCTCATATTAGTTTCAGGTTCATTGCCTAAATATTACCAATTTTGACGTTTAAAATCGCGACTTTGAAGTTTTAAGGAAAACCCAAATTTATTTTTCTTTAAATTCCTGTAACTTTTTTGTCCTTTAACCTACAGAGCTAGATTTTGGTAGGTAACTTACCTATAATGATATAAACTCGCGTATGATGCCCTTACTTTGTTAAGTTTGGAGATATAATTTTTTTTTGATTTTTTTCGAATATATATAGTCTGAAACAGACCTCGGATTTGGGTTCTAGGGGTAAGTAGCACTCATTTGAAAAAAAATTCAAAATTCAAAAGTCGGTATCTCCTCATTAGTGAATTTTTTTTAAGAAAATTAACTAAAAACAGGGATACAAATATTCCGCGTTTTAGGGGTCTATCGAGACGACTTTATTTGATTAACATACATAGGCTGACTCTGGATGAATAAGGAAAACACACGGTTCGACAGAAAGATCACTAAAAATATGTACAAAATTTCAAGTAGGTACTACGAAATGAAATTTGAAACAACACCATAAGGATTCATGCCTTTTTAATGAATTTTCGGTAAGAAAATCCGCAGACCATAAAAAACGAATAGTCGATCAGAAAGCCCTCCAACAACCAGGAAATGGGCTTGTAAATGTTGAACTCAACGCGCTTCAATTGTCGTTTGTCGTTATTGATCATTAGTAAGTGCTAACTGTTATTGCTATTAATAAAGTGTTGTGCTGAGATTGTAATCTAAACTATATGTAAATAAGTTAAGGGTAGACCACGTGGCTGTAGCATCGGTAACGTATAGGTTAATTACTTAATAAGTATCACAAGTGTCAAGCAAAGAAGTTGACAGTTCTTCTAAATTCATAAGCTCTGTTACTTCACCTAATAGTACGTGGTTAAGAGGTGTGAAATTAACAGTTATTGATAAATCTCATATAAGACGATAAGCTTGTTTCTGAATGGAATTTAAGAAGGACAAAGCAGTTTTCGATGCAGTATTGCAGACTATTTCAGTTGGGGACATACGGGGGTGATTACTAGTTAGCCTTAAAAATTTCCAGTAAGCCTAACTGAAAAGATTTGCTATTGTAAAAACCGTTATATTCCACAAATAAACTGTCGAAGTTTGACATCAAAAATAGAATTTAAATTGTTAATTTTTGAAAGCGACATGTCTGAGAAGAAAGCTCTATATTGAGAAAAAATTATTTTGGTTAGATATTAGGTATTATATTCTGAAGGGTCATCAGAAATTACTTAGAAGATAAATCTTTTTCGCTGATTCGCGAAATTTTTTAAATCAAGAGAGCTGCCCAGTAAGTTTATATTAGGTAAGAGGGTTACTCTTCGGGAAACGAGGAACGAACGGAAATGCATCCAGCACCGGACAATAAATGTACAAGGTGATGTGGCAAATATTCTGATAATCGTAATAAAGTCTGGATGCAGCAAGTGCGTTATGGAAGTGAATTTTCATAAAAAATTGTTTAATCGCAAATATGTCTCTAATGCAAGCAGACATCATTCTGGTTACCGGTATAACCTATACAGTGTGTCCCAAACTGGATGGAAATGTATTGCTATCTCCGTTATTATTAGAGATAGGGAGACGGTTAAATTAGCAATGTTTTGTAGAATTTCATTCTCGTTCCAAATATGACTTGTATTTTACCCTGCCTCTTTTCGTTTTCGAGTTATTTTGAAAAAAAACTTGTCGTTTTTTTTTCTTTAATATCTAAGCAGGCGCTGATCTGACATGTCTAAGACTTGCACATTATCAGAAAACTTTTTACAGGGTGATTTTTTGTGCTATTCTCAACTTTGGATTGTCATTTGTTTTTGAACTACAGGTATCAACGTTTGTTTTTATTATGGCAGCCATATTGGATTTTTTGCTCATGTGATAGCCTGTCAAATGAGCTTTCCAATGATGTACAACAAGCTTGAGAAATCTTGTAATTGCACTGACACTTTTGAGAAAAACCGTCTTGGGGATAGTAGGCCATGAAATCCAATACCAGAAAACAAATGACAAAAAACAGTGTTCAAAAAGCAGTAGGCTATGGAGTCTAACAATAGACTTCTACCTTTAACACAATTTTTCGTAATGATTTACTATAAAAAATATTGTGATTTAATTTACAAAACTTAATTAGGTAATAATGCTAGGTTATATTATGTGAAACAGTTTAATAACGAAACCCGGCAATAACAAATAGAAACTTAAACTCCACAAAACAACACAATTAGAAACGGAACACAACAAATAATAAAAAAAATTCTGGACGCAGCAAAAAAATCTTTTTAATAACAAATATGTGTCTTTTTTTAAGAAAGCAGGCATCAAATTTGGTTACCAGTATAACCTATATAGTAAAAACAATGTGCCATGTTCCATTAAAATAACTTTATTGTGTGAAAATGTACAAAAATTTCCAAAAGTAAACCTAAAATGTTCCCGAAAAAACACGTTTCTTGGTCAACCCTATAGGTTAATAGCAAATTGAGCTGTTCAAATATGAAACATTTGATCAAAATTCGCTACCATAACGCACTTGCTGCGTCCAGAATTTATTTTCTTACAAATATGCATTATATTTCGATGAAAAATGCAATAACATAAGGCGTGTTTGATTAAAAAAAGGAAATTTGTATCACCTACGACTTATGGGCCAGCCTGTGATTGCAGAAATATTATTTTAAGATGTAGCTCAAGACACCCTATAATTAATATATACAAATTTTCTTCATATCTTAAATAATAACGGATATATTGAGCTTTATTAATTTTTTACGAAAATTCGACAAAAATTATATACCATTAAATGATAAACTCTATAGCTAAGGCTACTGCCAAGCATCAGAGAAAGGGTCTCTTTGAAATGAATTTTCTGCAAATATTTTAGTAAAATGAAGGACTATGACGGTTGAAACTAAGACTTTAGGGTTTGTAAAACATCCTTCTTGAGACATTTTATTTCTATAGCCCGTATTAGATTTAAGTTATTTGCCTATTTGCCAATTTTGACATTTTAAATCGCCATTTTGACGTTTTGAGGAAAACTCCAATTTATTTATTTTTAAATGCCTATAACTTTTTTGTCTTTTGACCTACAGAGCTAAATTTTAGTAGGTTACCTGTAATACTATAAACCCGCGTACCAAATTTGGTTGCCCTTACTTTGTTAATTCGGGGGGTATAAATTTTTTTCTAAAGAAAACAGAAACTTTTCCGGGAAAACCTGGGCCGATTTTCCTGGATAACGAACTTGTGCAAGCCATTTGCAAAAGGAAGCTACTCACCAAATTTAATCAAAATCGGCCATTATTTTTTGAGTTATCGGTGTGATATATATATATATATATATATATATATATATATATATATATATATATATATATATATATATATATATATATAAACATGCAAAAATTGAAACGGATCCCGGATATGTGTTCTGGGGGGCCTAATTAGCGCTCATTTGAAGAAATTTTTTAATTTTTTCAAAATTCAAAAGTCGGGATCTCCCCATTAGTGATTTTTTTTTAAGAAAATTCACTAAAAGGTAACCTGTAAAATATAAATTTGATGTCTATTAAGTAGGTACATATAACCTGAAAGCTTCTGCAATAAATTGTAGTTTATTTGTCGGAAACTAAAGTCTTGAGCAGATGTGCTTTTGGTAGGTAACGTACCTATAAGAATGCAAACCTGCGTACCAAATTTGGTTGCCCTTACTTTGTTAATTCCGGAGATATAAATTTTTTTCGAAAGAAAACACAAAATTTTCCAAGAAAACCTGGGAAGATTTTCCTGACTAACGAACTCATCCAAGCCATTTGCAAAAGGAATTTTTTCACCAAATTTGATCAAAAGCGGTCCATTATTTTTTGAGTTATCGGTGTGATACATATATATATATATATATATATATATATATATATATATATATATATATATATATATATATATATATATATATATATATATATATATATATATATATATATATATATATATATATATATATATATATATATATATATATATATATATATATATATATATATATATATATATATATATATATATATATATATATATATATATATATATAAACATATAAAAATTGAAACTGACCCCGGGTATGTTTTCTGGGGGGCCTAATTAATTTGAAGAAATTTTTTCAAAATTCAAAAGTCGGGATCTCCTCATTAGTGAATTTTTTTTAAGAAAATTCACTAATAGAAACTTAAAAATACACTAAATAGAAAATTGTTCAGTATGGCCACCGTTTTGTTCAATGCACTCTATACACCTTTTTGAAACATGTCTGCAAACTCTGCTGAGGGTGTTTTGGTTAATATGATATATAGGTTCTGTAATTCAATGATATTTTGCGGTGGATCGAATTTGTACACATCATTCTTCAGAGTATCCGAAAAATAAAAATCCATGTGTGTTATATCAGGACTTCGAGCACACCATTGAACCGGCCCATTGTTACAAATGAGACGATTATTAAAATTTTGGTACAAAAATTCTCTGGCGATCCTAGAATTGTGAGCTGGACAACCGTCTTGTTGGTACCAAATATTGTCTAAATTATCATGAACTCTTCTTATTGTTGGTAAATAAATTGTTCAATATGGCCACCGTTTTGTTCAGTGCACTTTATACACCTTTTTAAAACATGCCTGCAAACTCTTGTGAGGGTGTTTTGGTTAATATGATTTATAGCTTCTGTTTCGTAATTCATTGATATTTTGTGGTGGATCGAATTTATAAACATCATTCTTCAGAGTACCCCAAAAATGAAAATCCATGGGTGTTATATCAGGACTTCGAGCACACCGATGAACCGGCCCATTGTTACAAATGACACGATTGTTAAAATTTTGATACAAAAATTCTTTGACGAACCTAGCATTGTGAGCTGAACAACCATCTTGGTACCAAATCTCGTCCAAATTATCATGAACTCTTCTAATTGTTGGTAAGATATCATTTCTCAATAGATTAACAGACCTTTCCCCAGTTAAATTATTTTCAAAAAACAATGGAATTACTTGAATTTTTTTTTGAATTAACTGTCTAGTCTACAATTAAAAATAACAGTTTTTTAATTAATAAGCCAAACATTAATACCAAATCTGTCTTGCAATCGTCTTTCTTCCTTTAAATGGGGATTTTCACAATTTGTAAATCTGGATTCATCAGTCCATATTATTTTCAAATGAAAATTTTCAGCTTGCTGACATTGTCCTTGAAACCATCTGCAGAATTGAAGTCGCTTAGGGTAATCGTCAAAATTTAAGCCTTGTTTTAATACACTATGTACCGTACTTTTTGGAACGTCAATTTGTTCACCATAAAACCGAACAGATTGCGGAGGGTTTTCGTTTGAAACCTGTAAAACGGCATTATTTCTTTCTTCCCTCATATGCGTTGGTACTTTCTTTGCGTGGAAGCTACAGTCGTTCAATAGATTGGTCACTATCCTGCGAAATATTTTGGTGTTTGGTTGTCGTCTTTCTTGGTAGTTGTTTTAATATGAATTTGCAACTGCCTCAGTATTTCGGTTAGAACGAATATAACATTCCAACATGTCAAAATATTGTTCATTACTGAACATATTGTTGAATACTATTTAAAATAAACAGGAAACAAACTATTTAGTACAAAATTTTAAGCAACGTATTAAATACACCTCAAATTGTTCAGATAATTAAGAATGACAGTATTCCTAATTGTTGCGATAATGTTATATCCATAGCAACTTTTCTTCTGTTGTTTTTCAGTTGACTTACCTTTAAAAATCAATATATATATATATATATATATATATATATATATATATATATATATATATATATATATATATATATATATATATATATATATATATATATATATAGTTTGTTAGTCAGGAAAATCGGACGAGGTTTTCCGAGAAAATTTTGAGTTTTCATTCGAAACAACAAATTTTTATCTCAAAAAATAAAAAAATCTATGATAACCAAATTTAGTATGTAGGTTTACGATATAAAAAGTAAACTATACACCAAAATTTAGATTTCTATGTTACAAGAAGAAAAAGTTATAATAAAATATTTTGTGCCAGGTTATTTCTATGAAAATTCACTAGCATAACGCACTTGCTGCGTCCAGACTTTTATAATATAAGCCAGTATTCAAATTAAATTATTTTGTAAAGTATTGATCTTGCTCTCTCCCAGATAAATCTACTTACATATAGGCAACTGTTACACTCATTTTAAAGCTGCCGATCGATAGATAGCAGGCTGATAATGTGTCAGTGGAGAGTGAAGACTGGACTTTTGATGTCTCAAGGGAATCAAGCAAACAGGTAATGAACAAGAGATGGGAATAATATAATACAGACACGATTAGTTAACAATACGTTCGTCTTGTGATACCCCAAGTTCCTGCTTGTAGTGGCAACAAACTTAACACAATACAGTGTCAGGTTTCATGTTATTGTAACGAGAGTATTGAATTGTTTGTCGGTTGACTGGATGGTTACTCGGTTTGTTTGTTGGTTGACCGGTGGAGTTACAATTTCTATAGATTAGTGTAGTTCATGTTTAGTCTCCTATTTTGGTTATGCTAAATATCTGAATGACATAAGTGCATGTTATGCATATTTTAAAAGTCTGTTTAACAAAGTCATTCGTTTGTATATGTTAACTTTAATTAGTGGATACATTTAAAAAAATTCGGGACGCAGCAAGTACGTTATGGTAGTGATGGGAAAAACAGTTATTTTCTGTTAACAGTTGAAGCCGTTAACGTTATTTAATAAAAACTGTTGAAAATAACGGCTTCAGTTATTTTAAACTGGATAGTCGATCGATAGTATCCTACATTCCCAAAGCTGTGAGCGAGAGCGAGCACACTAGTATAAATGCATTGTATTTTTACCCCGTTATTTCACGTAGTGTATAAATCTCAAATTTTGTCGATATGAAAAGGAAACAAAGGGTTAAGAAATTATAATAAGCGTGTCGTAAATCTTTTGCCACTCTGAAGTGAAACTTTTAGAAATCAGAAAGGAGTCTTATATTAGTATTTACTTAGATGTTTTAGGAATTATAAACTAGTCATTTCTCACAAATTTATTTTATGAGGGCCTTTACGTAAATGTGAATGCCACAGCAAGAATCAATAAATATCATTATTTATCATGCCTTGGGACGTTAGACGTTAGAACTTTTATTGCTACACAGGGAGTGATTCTAAGAACTCCATAACATAACGCAACTAATAAAAATTCGGTAAAGAAACAGTATAAAAAATTGAGTTTGAGTTTAAAAAAAAATTGGAAGATATATAATATTAATTGTTTATTTACTTATTTTAATATTCGTTGTTTTAAAATTAGTTTCAAAAATTTCAAAAGGCTGTAACTTGGAGGAGAAGGGGTTTTAAGAAAAACTTAAAAAGACACCCCTTATTTTTCGCCAAAGAATCACCCTGTAAAATTTTTCGCATCAATTTGGAAACACCCTATATATATATATATATATATATATATATATATATATATATATATATATATATATATATATATATATATATATACATATATATATATATATATATATACATATATATATATTCATTTAATTTTTTATATTAAAATGTATATAGATATTAAAAAATGTTGTATCATTATACTTTTTTTAATCAATTTGATAACTATTATCAGACAAACGAAAATGACGTGTTAACTGTTTTCTTAGGTAATGTATATAAATTTAAATAAATAAGTACTCTAATTTCACGTGAAATAACCCTATTTTGCGTTGTCTATAGTGAAAGTAATAACACGTTGTTACAGAAATTCATCTTTTCACCCAATATTTTTTATTATAAAATATTTGGCTTTACATACTAGTGGGAAACTCAACTGTTTCAACAATAACAGCTTCTCAATTTAACAGAATAACTCTGTGCAGTAGTGTCCGTATGCCGTATCCCCATCAACAACCGGTTAAAGTTAAAATTAAAATTAAACTGTTTTATTGTACCGAAAATTCTACGTTCCTAAAGCTGTTAGCGAGAGCGAGCACACAAGTATAAATAACGTGTTTAGCATTCCCAATCTCAAGTCTATTCATCCCGTTAAATAGTTAAATAAACAGTTGCCGATGAAAACCGATGTTTATTCATCGAGGCCGAACTAGTTGCAGTAGAACTGAAACAGACACGACTCCGAAATCTAGTTTAGTGTAAAAAGCGTTATTTTTTAAGCTGCTATTTTTATAAATCCATAACTGGTGGTTACCGTTCCGGCTCGGTAACCGTTTAAAATAGCTGACAGTTAAATAACGACCCATCACTACGTTATGGTAGCGAATTTTTATTAAATGCTCCTAATTTGTATAACTTAATTTTATATAAACCTAGAAACCAACCTCGGTGGTTCAGGGGTAAGAACGTGTGCCTCTGAACCGGAGGGTACTGGGTTCGATCCCAGGGTACTCCTTTCACTTTTTCAGTACAAACTGTAACATTAACATCAACCGAGGATCTGGCATTGTATTTGAGCAAGTTGAATGTTTGCACGTTCCGCCCTTGGGAGGGGGCGTAATGCCGTCGGTACCGTGTCCATGCGATGTTGGGCACGTTAAAGATCCCTACCCTCCTTACAGAAATGCAAGGGTTCGGCAAAATTTCCAGGACAGTGAGGTGAAACTGCTCCCTGGCGTCGGTGATTGGCCATAGTCGCGGAAATAGGCCGACGTTAAAGAAACAAAACACACACACATAAACCTAGAGAGTTGAGTTTTGGTGGAGTAAGGTATTTACGATGACAACATACCAACCAAATTTTATCAAAATAAGTTGGTTATAATTTTCTTAAATAAAAATCGCTTACTTTTTAATAAGAATCCGCTAATAGGAACAAAACAAAAATGTCACTACCTACAAAAAAGACAACAGTACACGGTGTTCCCAGGCGGTCACCCATCCCGGCACTCACTTTGCCCGAGGTTGCTTAACTTTATTTTAAATAAATAATATTTATGAAATTATTTTAAAATTTTGAAATATTTGCACAATTTTTAACAGTCCTGATTGCATACGGACTGTTCCTGTGTGAAAGAATTTAACACAACTTATCTTATTATCTTATCGGTTGGGGTCTTGGACAACTAATATGATCAGACAACTTTGATGTTTTTTTTCTTCCAACAACACACCACGAGGGCTTACGGCCTAAATACTATCGTACCGTGGGTGTCGACAAGGATGAAAGAGGCAACTTGTTAATTCTGGACTTGAAGGTTTGGAGGTTCGGGGGAGAAGCAAAAACCTGCGCCGACAAGGAATTCCAAAACTTGGAAGTCTTCGGGACAAAAGAGCGGGCATAACAAGATGTTCTATGTCTGGTGACCTGGACAGTAAAATGTTGCATTCGCTCTGTTCCCCTGGTAGATCTGTTGGGGGCATCAGGTGGAGGAACTATGGAAGAAAGCTCCGCTGAGCAGTGCCCGCGCAGATATCTATAAAAGAGAGAGAGAGAGAGAGAGAGAGGTCCCCAACGGCACGTCGGTGGGCAAGGGATGGCAGCTTTTGGGTGAGAAGAGGGTCACCGATGAGGCGTATAGTTCCCTTCTGAATGGAGTCCAGGGTAGCGAGTGTAGAAGCGGCAGCAGCACCCCAGATGTGGGAGCAGTATTCGAGGTTTGGTCTTATTTGTGAAGTGTATAAGGTATAGAGATTAGCTGGTGAAAAGTATTTGCGAGCCCGGAAGAGGAAGCCTGATTTCTTAGCACCCGCTTCTAGAATTGATGTGACATTTTGGTGCTAATTGAGATTTCAATCCACAGAAATGCCAACAAGCGAAAAGGACCTATTACTTTGAATAACTTGGTTGTTGATTGTGATGGGTCTAGGAATGATGTATCACTTATGAGATAGAAAGCAAGACTGAGATTTGGTGGAGTTGAATTGTACGAGATTTCTACTTCCCCAGTCTAATATTTTTTGGAGATCCACGGAGACAGACCCCTCCATGAGTCTGCGATCCTCATCCAATTGGCCTAAAGAGACAGGCTTAGAATATTGTATATTTGAGTGGAGGGTGCTGTTGTCCGCGTAACTGTGAACTGGGTTGGATGCGCGAGAGTGGAGGTCATTGATATGGAGAAGAAACAAAATAGGGGCTAAAGGTAAACCTTGAGGAACTCCTGCACTAATTGGATACAGTTTAGAGGAATGACCATCCACGACAACAGAAATGCTCCGGTTGGAGAGGAAATTTGCTGTCCAGGTACAGAGTTTTTGTGGTAGGCCATAGGCCAAAAGTTTATTAAGCAGCGCTGCGTGCCAGACCTGGTCGAATGCTTTGGATATGTCTAGAGCGACAATCTGGGTCTCACCGTGTAGTTCCATAGACTTGTTCCAAGAATGGGTGACAAAGGAAAGGAGGTTGGCAGTTGATCTGCGCTGACGGAATCCGTACTGCCTCTCGTGGATTAGACTGTGTTTATCAAGAAATTTTACTAATTCGGTGTTTATATACTTTTCTATCATTTTAGAGAAGACTGAAAGGAGGGAAATAGGCCTGTAGTTGCTAGGAAGCCGTTTGGATCCTTTTTTGGGGACGGGTTGTACTCGAGCAGTTTTCCAGTTACTAGGGAATATGCCTCTATTGTAAGATGTCTGAAACAGACGAGTCAGGACAGGAGCAGGTTCTGGTGCGCATTTTTTGAGAACAATTGCTGGAATCTCGTCAAGGCCAAGGGCTTTCCTGGTATTAAGAGAAGAGAGCATCTTTCGTACATTTTTTAATTTTTTGTTAGAAAAATTGGGCGTTAAGATCTAATGAACGAACTCATCTAAGCCATTAACGAAATAAGGGTAAATCCCAAATTTGGTCCAAAACAGTGAAGTATTTTTTGAGTTATCGGTTGGATAACTATATGTATACATACATACGTACACGCATCTATATATATATATATATATATATATATATATATATATATATATATATATATATATATATATATATATATATATATATATTGAGACATACTTGGTCCTCGGGTTGTACCGTGTAATGTGTACCGAAAACCGACCCACACTAATCGTTATCCTAACGACCAATCTCACCATCACCCATCGCAACTAAATTCCGTGGTTCGAACACTAGGTAGACGATCCCTCAGACTAACGGACAACAACAAATAACATACACAATTAAACATTTTAAGACAGACATTGCTAGAAAACGGGTACGACAACAATCACATACTATGAGAAATTAGAAACGCACAACAACAAATCACTACACCACAACAAGAACAGACAACCGACAAAATTTTTAGAACCCATAATATCAAAACCATATTCACAACAGAGCAAAAACTGTCAAATTTGATAAAAACTCCCAAGGATACGATTCCAAACGAATCACACGGAGTTTACAAACTTCCTTTTTCCGACTCTCCTCGAACTTATGTAGGACCAACAAATAGACCCATCCACAATAGAATATATGAACACATCCTCGTGGTTTGAATATCCGAAGTGTATATATATATATATATATATATATATATATATATATATATATATATATATATATATATATATATATATATATATATATATATATAAACTTTTTAACTGACCATGGAAATGGGTTCCAGAGGCCCTAATTCGCGCTTATTTGAAGAAATTTTCCAAAGCACTTTGATACTAAAAAGAGCGGAATGTTGCATACAAAAATTTAAATGTAATATTTTTATTAATAATAATATTATTATTATATATTCATCACAATTATACAATGCGTCATACAAATAAGGTTGGCTTGTGCTTGTATAAGACACAATTTCTATAAAGGATGAATTCTAAATAAAACTGTCAAAAATGATTAACGTTAATTGTCACTTTGCAAATTTTTCTCAGATCTTGCTCTAATTATATTTTGGTGAATTTTTATTTTAAAAAAATCACTAATAGAGAGGTATCGATGGTGAGACTTTGCAAAAATTTTTGCAAATGAGCGCGAATTTGGGCCCCCAGAACCCATATCCGGGGTCAGTTTCGATTTATATATATATATATATATATATATATATATATATATATATATATATATATATATATATATATATATATATATATATATATATATATATATATATATGTATGTATCCAACCGATAACTCAAAAAATAATTAACCGATTTTGATAAAACTCGGCAAGTGCCTTTCTTTTATTAATAGCTTGGATGAGTTCGTTATCCAGAAAAATCGGACTTAGTTTTCCGGGAAAATTTTGAGTTTCCTTTCGAAAAAAAATTTTTTCTCCGAAAATTACAAAGATATTTCGATAAAATTTGGTGTACATATTGCTTTGGGAAAGGCCTAACTATGTGCCAAAATTCAGCTTTCTAGGGTTACATAAAATTGAGCTATTCAAATTTGAAACATTTATGTTTATTTTAACCGCGTTTCATTGACAATAGCTTATATGAGATCTAGTATGTCGTTGCCCTGGTAACGGAACATTTGATATTATTGCGCAGTTCTGTTAGACGCTGTAACTGATGTTTATCGTATGGTATTGGTATGAGATTATTTATATGTAATAAATTTTTATATACAAGTGCAAATTATTCCTTTATTAATATTAGTGGGTGGATTAAACAGTGTTTGTTATGTTTTATCAACACATATAAAGGATCGAAGTTTTACAAAAGGGCTGATATGCAACAGGTTAGTTCTTACTCTCTAATGCTGTGGCGGTAGTTTTAGTTAAGTTTATGGTTTAACGGTCCATAATTTTTAGCAAAGTTTCGTACAAAAAATTCGTCAATGAATAGACCGCGACTTTAGAATTTTAAAGATTTCTTCAAATGAGCGAAAACTAGGCCCCCTGGAATCCATATCCGGGTTTACGTTCAGTTTTGATCTGCTTACATATATACAGGGTGAAACGTTTCTACGGTAAAGCTGAATATAATTATTATTATACAAGAGACGAGAAAAAATTGTATAAGTTAATTATAGGGTGTCTTGAGCTGCATCTTATAAAATTATTTTGACAGTCACCGGCTGGCCCACAAGTCGATCGTTGGTGATACCTAGAATTTTTTTTCGAACAGACTTATTTTATTGCTTTTTTAATCGAAATCTGTTTGTAAGAAAAAAATCAAGACGCAGCAAGTGCGTTTTGGTAGCAAATTTTCATTAAATGCTTCAAATTTCAATAACTCAATTTTCTAATAACCTAAGATTTGTTGGCTAGGAAACCAACGTTTAAGGTTTATTGTCGGAAAATTTTTGTACATTTGCAAACAATAAGTTATTTAAAATATTATATAAAATATGGCACATTGTTTCTACTATATAGGTTATACCGGTAACCAAATTGATGACTGCTTGCATTAAAAGGACATATTTGATATACAAAGCATTTTTATAAAAATTCACTGCCATAACGCACTTGCTGCGTACAGAGTCTTTTCCCATCGCTAACATGTCAGCAACTTTCCATCATTCTAATTTACAAACAACTTCAAACTACAGTCCATCCATATTTACTTCCAAAAAACCTTGAAATGTTAAAATTCTTGCAACTATAATTGTGACATGTCAACATGTAAAAAATATTAATAATTTATCAGTTTCGCCCTTATGGCATAAATTGCTTATATTAAACCACAAAATTAATTAATTCATGGCGATGTATAGTTTACCCTAAATGAAAGTTGTGTTAATCAAATTTGTTTTGAATCAATAGTCAAAGGCAGGCTAATATTTTAAACAAACTAATTAAAACATTTTCGTCATTTTCGACACAAGAAACTAATTAATAAATTAATATGCATGCTGTACAAAATATAATAATGACATTTTAGTGTATGAAATTGGCCAATGGTGGTGGTTTATTGCATAGCTTAAGTGCCGTCGAAGCTAATAATAAAATGATAGTAATAACAACATTTTACCTGAATAATAAAAATATGTAGAATGTCAGTTAAGATGTGAAACGAATGACTTGATTATCTTCTACCCTAATTATGGGAAATAGTTTCAGTTCTTTTAATCATTAGTCAATTTTGTGAATTAAACAATTAGGTTAATAGCCGATGTGTGTGTGTGTGTGTGTTTTGTTTCTTTAACGTCGGCGTATTTCCGCGACTATGGCCAATCACCGACGCCAGGGAGTAGTTTCACCTCACTATCCTGGAAATTTTTGCCGAACCCCTGCCTTTCTGTAAGGAGGGTAGGGATCTTTAACGTGCCCAACATCGCATGGACACGGGACCGACGGCTTTATGCCTCCTCCGAAGGGCGGAACGTGCAGACATTCAACTTGCTCAAATACAATGCCAGAACCTCGGTTGATGTTAATATTACAGTTTGTACTGAAAAAGTGAAAGGAGTATCCTGGGATCCAACCCAATACCCTTCTGTTCAGAGGCACACGTTCTTACCCCTGAACCACCGAGGTTTAATTTATTTCTGTTCGCAGAGTTTCAGTTAAGTATCGCATTATTAGACCAAAAATTAATTGAAATTATCGGAACAAATTTACGACTAATTTATTAGGAGACCGTGCATTCAAGACAATATACCACAAAATAAAACAAAACTGTTAAATTTAGATTATTTCGCTGTGTGCAAGTGAATGGAGAACCTTTTGAACATTTGTTATAAGATACGTTTATATTACGTATACTTTCGAAATTTGAATTTCAGAGTCAACCGTTTAGTTTTAATATTCCGGTATTACATTTCTACCCTGTATTGAAAACTGTAATATTAAACCATACATATGGGGTATTTCCGCATTCAGAAAAATGTGATCCATCGAGTTGTGATGAAAAAATGTGGGTTGCAATTTTAAAAAAATTAATAAAGTGGTGGGGTTAAAATTGTTTGTGTTTAATTTTTTTAACTATGATTATAAGATAATGTTCCACAAATTAAACTTCACGTGTCTCAGCGTTTTCCACAAAAACTATTTTTTGCTGAATAATGAATTTGATTCCATTAGTGTGTTTTACATTGTATATATATATATATATATATATATATATATATATATATATATATATATATATATATATATACGTTTGTGTGTGTGTATGTATGACACCGATAACTCAAAAGATGTCCGACCGTTTTTGATAAAATTTTGCAAATACCTTCCTTTTGTAAGTGACTTGAATAAATTTGTTAACCAGAAAAACGAAACCAGGTTTTCTGGGAAATATTTTGATTTTCTTTCAAAAAATTTGTTCCTTAAAAATAGAAGGGCTATGGTAACCTAATTTGATACGTGGGTTTATGATATAAAAACTCGGGACGCAGCAAGTGCGTTATGGTAGTGAATTTTTATTAAATGCTTCAAATTTAAATAACTCAATTTTCTATAAACTTAGAGAGTTTAATTTCAATATGTAGTAAGGTTTTTCCTAAGGCAAGATATCCACAAAATTTCATTAAAATAACTTTGTAATTTTCGGAGAAAAAAATTTTTTTCGAAAGAAAATTTAAAATTTGAGTAACTCAATTTTCTCTAAACTTAGAAAGTTGAATTTTGGTACGTAGTAAGGTTGAGGCAACATATATAGTAAATTTAATTGAAACAGCTTTGTTACTTTCGGAAAAAAAATTTTTTTCGAAAGAAAACTCAAAATTTTTCCGGAAAACCCCGTCTGATTTTTCTGGATAACGAACTCATCCAAGCCATTAATAAAAGACAGGCAGTTGCCAAGTTTCATCGAAATCGGTTAATTATTTTTTGAGTTATCATATATATATATATATATATATATATATATATATATATATATATATATATATATATATATATATATATATATATATATATATAAACATATAAAAATTAAACCTATTTACAAATGAACTTTTTTGAACTGCAATTTGCTTTTTTACAGTACATACCAACAAAATATCAATCAGATTTTGGACCATATCACATCGTCTTCTATTTTAACACTAAAATAAATTTAATATTGAATGAGACAAACTTTAATTACTTTTAGTAGTACCAATCATAATAAAAATATGTCTAGTCAAAGTAACAAAACCCGATAAAAAAACAATTACGAAAACTAATAAATGCTGTTGAGCCAAAAATAGCCTTGTTAATATATCATATTCCCTTTCTTTGTCCAATTTTATCATATCTTTTGTTGGTCAGTAACAAAAGCAAACAAATTATATCCCAAATGATACAGAAAACTTTACAACTCTAGATCTAAATAAAAGGACTGTAACAGCGGCAGAAGCAGAAGTCAATGGAAGGTTGATGAATGAATCTCATGAGTCAATAAGAAAAGCATTGACTAACCAACAGCAACCACTTACTTATGATTTAAACATGTTTCAAATTTGAATAGCTCAATTTTCTGTAACCCTAGAAAGCTGAATTTTGGCACATAGTTAGGTATTTCCCAAAGCAATATGTAGACCAAATTTTATCGAAATTTTCGGAAAAAAAAATTTTTTTTGAAAGAAAACTCAAAATTTTCCCGGAAAACCCCGTTCGATTTTCCTGGCCAACGAACTCATCCAAGCCATTAATAAAAGAAAGGCACTTGCCGAGTTTCATCTAAATCGGTTAATTATTTTTTGAGTTATCATATATATATATATATATATATATATATATATATATATATATATATATATATATATATATATATATATATATATATATATATATATATATATATAAAGATATAAAAATTAAACCTATTTACAAATGAACTTTAATAAGATATTATGCTGTGACAATACCTCTCTCAAGCACCCTAATATATATATATATATATATATATATATATATATATATATATATATATATATATATATATATATATAAGCATATAAAAATTCAAACTGACCCCGGATATGGGTTCTAGGGGTCCTAATTCGCGCTCATTTGAAAGAATTTTTGCAAAGTCTCACCATCGATACCTCTCTATTAGTGAATTTTTTTAATAAAAATTCACTAAAAAGTAAACTATGTACCAAAATTTAGATCTTTGCGTTATAAGGAAAAAAGGTATAAAAAATACAATTATTAAAAAAATATTTGCTGCCAAATCATTGCTATGAAAATGCACTACCATAACGCACTTGTTGCGTCCAGACTTTTATTTCTACACCATCAGCAAATAATGAAGTAACAACAAAGTCAGAGACTGTGTGTCGGTAAAATTTAGTTTAGATTTGCCTACCTTGTAGATGGTTAAACATAAATATATCCTGAACTAAGTCTCATACAACGAACGCAAGGAAACTACTACTATACAGAGGGTCCCAATAGTGTATAATTCCTACACATATATATATATATATATATATATATATATATATATATATATATATATATATATATATATATATATTCCTTACCCATAGAGCTAGCCGAAAAAACTTGTTACAAAATTTTCTTGTGATTATCTAAGCTATACCGAGAAAATATATTCAGCTTTGTGAAACTTCCGGTTGCACCGGTGGTAGCTATCAACTTCATTATTTTAAATATAATGCCATACTTTTTATTACATTTTTGAATAGATAATAAAAAATAAGTGTGACTTTGTGTAGCATTTTCTATAGCGATCTTTGATATTTGTGAAAATATTACAACTTTCTTTTTTTTTTTAGCTCCGATTAATGTGTTATTTCAAACGTAACCTGTGGGCTGTGTTTTGAGTTTGGCTGCCTTACATTCGAAATACCAATAGACGAAATTTAATGCTTTAAAATAGCTAAAGAATAATTTATCATTATTGTACAGGGTGTATTATTTTTGGGTTACAGTATATCTAATTTTAAAGTGGCATAACTTGTGTTTTTCAAATAGAACATCCTAATTTTTATGGATTGGTCAGGTAGATCATTAAATTCTACATCGATGCAGTATAGGTTTCCCGATAGCTAAAGTTGATAGTTTTTGAGTTATAGTGGTTTGTTTTAGTTTCTCTTGTAAAAACTGTATTCTGTCAGATACAGGAGGTATAGAGAATAAGACAACTAATATTTATTGTCAGATGACAGATAAACGCCACTTAACCAAAACTATAACTATTTTCAGTTCTCGGATGTTTGGACGAAGTGTTATATTCTCACTTTGGTGTTATTTAATTTAAAATGAATTATAATACTGAGGAATTAATATGACACTAATTATAGGCGAATGTCAGCGAAACTGTTTTCTAGCATCTCGTGTGTACGGACAAACATATTCGAACCGAAAACGTCCTCAGAAAAAAATGTTAAATTGTTTCACCGCTTTTTACGAACTGCTCACACCAATTATGAACATGCCAAGGGAGAGTAAGTGGCAATGAAGAAAACGAATTTTCCATTGTTGCATCAGCATTAGATAATCCGAACAGTGAGGAAAGTTGTCAAAGAATTAGGAATATCAAAATCTTCAGTGAACAGAACATTGAGAAAATACAAATTTCACCCATATAAAATGAAGTTGCAGCAGGCATTGACGAATGCAGATTTTCGAAGTTGCCTCAGTTTTTGCGAGTGGGCAGTTGGCAAGTACAATGAAAGTAAGATTTTTTAATTACGTGATGTTCAGTGAGAAATCCTAATATTCAAGTTGTGGTAAGGTTGACGGGCAGAACTTTCATTATTACGCTTCAAAAAATCCGAACTTTTGCAGATCAGTTGACAACCAGCACCGTTTTACGATAAATGTTTGGGCTGGAATAATTGGGAGAAATCTTATTGGGCCATATTTCTTTGATGGCCACCTCAACGGGCAAAGATATCTGCGTATGTTGGAAGAAGATGTAGAGGTGTTTTTGGAAGATTTACCTCTAGATAACAATCGACGTATGTGGTTTATGCAGGACGGGGCACCAGCACATTATGACATAAATATTCGCCGATTTCTAAATGATCGGGGTACCCCAATAAATGGGTAGGTCGAGGTTGTCCCGTCTTGTAGCCTGCAAGGTCTTCTGACCTCACATGTCTCCATTTTTTACATATGGGGCTATATCAAGGAAATTGTGTATCAACCACCATCCAACACCCCACAGGAATTAAAAAATAAAATTGCAGACACGTGCAGGGCAATAACTTCGCAAATGTTGAGCAATGTTCAAGAAGCAATCTTAAGGAGGGTTAGATTGTGCATTTAGGTCAATGGGCCAAATTTCGGACACTTCTAATATATCGCTTTTTTAGCTTATTTTTTTATGTTAATGACTGTGGATCTATCATGGTTTACTTCACTTTCAGATTCGCATAATTACAACTATCTTTATCAAACTGTGTTTCACTTTTTGTATGGTAAAAATGTAAATAAGTCCATAATATAACAATCATTGCATGTAGTTGCATTCGATAAGTTTTTGTGTCGACACATTATTTAATTACGAGGACAGGATAAAATAAGCTGCATCGTGCCCAGCTCATTTTATTTTTGATAATTATATTTAAATTATTGTTAAACAAACATTTATTAGACGGATGTAAGCTCAAGCAATGGATAAAAAACTGCTGACTTCCTTGCCAAGGAGTCGTTAGGTGTTACCTGACATTGTTCGCATGCTCTGTGCCTCATACAGTGACAATCTGACAGCACCATTATTTTTACAAGCGAAACTAAAACAAACCACTATAACTCAAAAACTATCAACTATAGCTATGGGAGAAACCTATACTACGTCGATGCACAATTTAATGATCTACCTGACCATAAAAATTAGTGTGTTCTGTTTGAAAAATACAAGTTATGCCACTTTAAAATTAGATATGCTGTAACCCAAAAATAATACACCCTGTACAATGATGATAAACTATTCTTTAGCTATTTTAAAGTATTGAATGTCGTCTATTGATATTTCGAATTTAAGGCAACAAAACTCAAAACTTAGCCCACAAAATACGTTTGAAATAACACATAAATCGGAGGTAAACGAAAGTCGTAATATTTTCACAAATATCAAGATCTCCATAGGGAATGCTACACAAGCTCACACTTATTTTTTATTCTCTATCCAGAAATGCAATAAAAAGTATAGCATTCTATTTAAAATAACGAAGTTGATAGCTACTTCCGATGCAACCGGAAGTTCCACAAAGCTGACTATATTTTCTAGATATATATTAGATAATCACAAGAAAATTTTGTTGAAGGTTTTTTGGCTAGCTCTAAGAGTAAGGAACATATATAGGAATTAAACAGTATTGGGACACCTGTATACACCCACACAGAGAGAGCTACCTAAACACATTTACGAGCCTTATATTAACAGCCTTATTTTATTGCATTTTTTATCGAAATATGTTTGTAAGAAAAAAAATCAAGACGCAGTAAGTGCGTTTTGGTAGCAAATTTTCATTAAATGCTTCAAATTTCAATAACTCAATTTGCTATTAACTAATAAGATTTGTTGGTTAGAAAACAAACATTTAAAGTATATTGTCAGAAATTTTTGTACATTTTCAAACAATAAGTTATTTTGATAAAATATGGCACATTCTTTCTACTATATATTTTGCTCATAACCTTATCTCGTTTCTGTGCTTCTGTGTGCTCTGGAGAATGCATTAACAAGTCGTTATTGTAGTGTAAAATTAAAATTTACTAAATGTAGTTTTGATAAAGCAGAATGAAAAAAGTGAATTTATTGACTGAGGAGTAGTATTGTGTTGTATACTGGGAGAGTGTTTGAAAATGATCATGTTATATTCTATAAATTAATTAATTATCAACATATTTTGTAAAATACTTCAACCACTTTATTTAAAACGTTAAAGTGGTGTATCTGCTTGTCATAATAAGATTACTTAAAGCACGAGGGATATACTGTTTGGTTTGTTTTATTAGTGAATTTTTATTTTAGAAAAATCGCTAATAAAGAGGTATCGATGGTGAGACTTTGCAAACATTTTTGCATATGAGTGCGAACTAAGACCCCGAGAACCCGTATCCGGGGTTAGTTTCAATTTTTATATGTTTATATGTTTATATATATATATATGTATATAGATATATATATATATATATATATATATATATATATATATATATATATATATATATATATATATATATCTGTGTGTGTGTGTGTGTGTGTGTGTGTGTGTGTGTGTGTGTGTGTATGTATGTATCCGCACGATAACTCAAAAAGTTATTAACTGATTTTGATTAAACTCGGCAAGAATCTTTATTTTAATGATGGCTTAGACAAGTTCGTTAGCCAAGAAAATCGGATAAGGTTTTCCTAGAAAATTTTGAGTTTCCTTTCGAAAAAAATGTTTGTCTCTGAAAATTATAAAGCTATTTTGATGAAATTTGGTGAATATGTTGCCTTGTGAAAGTCATTACTATATGGCAAAATAAATTTAACTTTCTAGGTTTATATAAAATTGAGTTATTCAAATTTGAAGCATTTAATAAAAATTCACTACCATAACGCACTTACTGCGGCCCGTTAGTTTTTTGTTTATAGTGGTAGTATGTTGTACAACGTAGGCATAACAAAGTTATAGTACCTTTGTTCCATCGTGTTGTGTGCTCTAGGAACCTTCATATGCTGTTCTCTTCATCCTCCATACGTAAGGTCAACAATATCAAATTCTCCCTTATGTTTATTATAAGACAGAAAGGCAGGATATGAATACAACTGTCTCATGTCTAACACATTGGCTTCTGCGAATAACAATTTACTTGGATATACTAAAGGTTTCCCGTATATAATTTTCAAGAACAGTTTTTGAATTTCCAAATGCTTAATATGCCTTGCCAGCATTTTTAGCCCAATTCACTGATTTTAATTTATTTTATTTTTATAGACAAGGCTAACTTAACGTTCGCCCGCACGGAAATCTAACCCGGGACTTTAGTAGTGATGGGTCGTTATATAACTGTCAGCTATTTTTAAACGGTTACCGAGCCGTAACGGTAACCACCAGTTATGGATTTATAAAAATAGCAGCTTAAAAAATAACGCTTTTTACACTAAACTAGATTTCGGAGTCGTGTCTGTTTCAGATCTACTGCAACTAGTTCGGCTTCGATGAATAAACATCGGTTTTCATCGGCAACTGTTTATTTAACTATTTAACAGGATGAATAGCCTTGAGATTGGGAATGCTAAACACGTTATTTATACTGTGTGCTCGCTCTCGCTAACAGCTTTAGGAACGTAGGATTTTCGGTACAATAAAACGGTTTAAACGGCATACGGACACTACTACACAGAGTTATTCTGTTAAACTGAGAAGCTGTTTATTTGAAACAGTTGAGTTTCCCGCTAGTATGTAAGGCCAAATATTTAATAATAAAAAATGTTGGGTGAAAAGATGAATTTCTGTAAAAACGTGTTATTACTTTCACTATGCACAACGCAAAATAGGGTTATTTCACGTGAAATTAAAGTACTTATTTATTTAAATTTATATACATTTCAATATAAAAAATTAAATGAATATATATATATATATATATATATATATATATATATATATATATATATATATATATATATATATATATATATATATATATATATATATATATATATATATATATATATATATATATATATATATATATATATATATATATATATATATATATATATACAAGGTGATTCTTTGGCGAAAAATAAGGGGTGTCTTTTTATAACGTTTTTCTTGAAACCCCTTCTCCTCCAAGTTACAGCCCTTTGAAATTTTTGAAACTAATTTTAAAACAACGAATATTAAAATAAGTAAATAAACATTAATACTATATATCTTCCAATTTTTTTTAAAACTCAAACCCAATTTTTTATACTGTTTCTTTACCGAAATTTTTTTAGCTGCGTTATGTTATGGAGTTCTTAGAATCACTCCCTGTGTAGCAATAAAAGTTCTAACGTCTAACGTCCCAAGGCGTGATAAATAATGATATTTATTGATTCTTGCTGTGGCATTGAAATTTACGTAAAGACTCTGATAAAATAAATTTGTGAGAAATGACTAGTTTATAATTCCTAAAACATCTAAGTAAATTCTTATAGAAGACTCCTTTCTGATTTCTAAAAGTTTCACTTCAGAGTGGAAAAAGATTTACGACACGCTTATTATAATTTCTTAACCCTTTGTTTCCTTTTCATATCGACAAAATTTGAGATTTATACACTACGTGAAATAACGGGGTAAAAATACAATGCATTTATACTAGTTTGCTCTCTCTCGCTCACAGCTTTGGGAATGTAGGATACTATCGATCGACTATCCAGTTTAAAATAACTGAAGCCGCTATTTTCAACGGTTATTATTAAATAACGTTAACGGCTTCAACTGTTAACAGTAAATAACTGTTTTTTCCATCACTAGACTTTAGTAACCCTAATATGTATTTTATATTTTTTCGTGTGTTAAACAATAAATGTGTCCTCGCTTATTAAAAATGAACAAATCATTTTGGCTCTCACTGTAGTTAGATAATTTCGTTGTCGGAATACGCATTACTATTTTCGTGGTTTGCATTTTTCACAAATACCTACAAATAATTATATCATCAGCTTAAATTTATTTTTTATCAAAAATCTAATTTTAAAGTTAAACTCTGTATAAGATAAGCTAATAGAAAAATGATGATTTTTTGTAGTTTATTGTCGCTAATTAAACGTCCATTGTTACACAAATCTGTGGTACACAGATCGCATAATTCATATGTCGGGTTATTTGGACAAGTATCAGATTTGTAGCACCCTCTTCTAATGTACACTTCGTTACCAGCATTATCTTGGAAAACCTCTTTCAAACAATGGTTAGGAGACCCTCTGCATACTTGCACAACAACTTCAGCCCGTGAAGATACAAATGGGTCACCGCAAGTCTCGTTTATAAAACTGCTGCACTTGTAGCACTTCAGCGAACAAACTGACACAAATTTAAGCAAGAGAAACGTAATAAGCATAAGTTGCATCCTAAGTTGTAGACACCAGTCATTTGTTAACAAATTATAAGCAATGGTAATTTACAGCTACCTGATAATGTTTTCATACCTCCAAACATTTATTTTGCATACTTTTGTTTTTTATCTCCAATCGTTTCTGAACCTGACCATTAAACTACAGATGATTCTACAAATTTTATTTGGCTTGTCAAAACTGACATAAATATGACAAGAATTACTAAATGTCTCTTACAAGTTGTCTATTTTCTAGTCTATTTTGCACTTTTTGATCAGCGTTATCCAATATCGTTGATAAATAGCACAATAGACGTACCGTGGTCAGTAGTTATATAACGGGCACATAGCGGCACGAATTCCACTTTGGATTTTACATTATGCGCCGATAACCTTATTGTTTCACGCTGTATATCTTATTGACAGCGTTACGTCTTTTAAGGACATAGAAAAAAAGCATTAACTTGCCTACCATAATCGCTTTTACAAATTAAACATATCCACCATAATAAAACTATCTTCCAGCAGAGACGATTACAAAAAAGATTCACTAATCTGGACGCAGCAAGTGCGTTATGGAAGTGAATCTTCATAAAAATGTTTTTAATGGCAAATATTGTTTTTAATGCAAGCAGACATCAATATGGTTAACGGTATAGCCTATATAGTAGACACAATGTACCATATTTTATTAAAATTACTTATTGTTTGAAAATGTACAGAAATCTTTCCAAAATACACTTAAAATGTTTCCGAGAAAACTGGTTTCCTAGCCAACAAACCTTAGGTTAATAGCAAATTGAGTTATTGATAATTGAAAATTCGCTACCAAAACGCACCTACTGGGTCTGGATTTTTTTCTTTCAAACATGCATCATATTTCGATAAAAAATGCAATAATATAAGGGTGTTAAAAAAAACCAATTATAGGCACAACCAACGACTTACGGACCACCCTGTGATTTTTCAACCATTTTTAAAGGTGCAGCTTAAGACACCCCATAATTAACGTATACAATGTTTTCTCGTATCTTGTATAATAACAATTATATTGAGCTTTACGGAAGAAATGCGTCACCCTGTATATATGTAAAACAGGTAAAAACTGAAACTAAACCCGAAAATGGATTCTAGGCGGCCTAGTTTGCGCTCATTTGAAGAAATCGTTTTAAAATTCAAAAGTCGCGGTCTGCTCATTAAAGAATTTTTCCAAGAAAATAAACGATTCCAGAACACTTGACGTAAAATGAAAGACAATGACGGTTGAAGCGGGAACTTACAGGTTTGCAGAACACTCTTCTTGCGTCATTTCCTTTAAGTAATCCGTATTTGTTTCATGGTTTTTGCCTAAATGTTGAGAATTTGGGGTTTCAAATCACGACTTTGACGTTTTGAGGAAAACCACCTTTTTTTTAAATTCCCATAGCTTTTTTGTGTTTTAACTAACAGACCTATATTATGGTACGTAAGTGGCTATTTATAATACAAATACGCGTACTAAACTTTTTTATTATTATTTTATTTCAACAACACACCACAGCTTACAGTCTAAATACTATCGTACCGTGGGTGTCGATAAGGAGGAAAGAGGCAACTTGTTAATTCTGGACTTGAAGGTTTGGAGGTTCCGGGGAGAAGGAAAAACATGTGGTGACAAGGAATTCCACACCTTGGAAGTCCCCGGGACAAAAGAGCGGGCATAACAAGATGTTCTATGTCTGGTGACCTGGACAGTAAAAGTGTGCATTCGCTCTGTTCCCCTAGTAGATCTGTTGGGGGCAGCAGGTGGGGGAACTATGGAACAAAGCTCCTCTGAGCCATGCCCTTACTTTGTGATTTCCGGAGATATACATTTATATATATATATATGTATATATATATATATATATATATATATATATATATATATATATATATATATATTTATATTTATATATACAGTGTGTCCCAAACTGGATGGGAATGTATTGCTATCTCCGTTATTATTAGAGGTAGGGAGACGTTTAAATTAACAATGGTTTGTAGAATTTGATGCTTGTTCCAAATATGACTTGTATTTTGCCCTGCCTCTTAGTTTTAAAGTTACTTTGAAAAAAAAAATGTCGATTTTTTTTCAATATCTAAGTAGGCGTTGATCTTACATGTCTAGACTTGCATATTATCAGGACACTTTTTACAGGGTAATCTTTTTGTGCTATTCTCAACTTTGGATTGTGATTTGTTTTTGAACCACAGGTATCAACATTTGTTTTTATTATGGCAGTCATATTGGATTTTTTGTTCATGTGATAGCCTGTGAAAAGACCTTTCTAATGATGTACAATATGCACGAAAAATCTTGTAATTGCACTGACAATTTTGAGAAAAACCGTATTGAGGATAGTAGGCTATGAAATCCAATACCAGAAAACAAATGACAAAAAAAGTGTTCAAAAAGCAGCAGGCCATGGAGTCTAACAATAAACTTCTACTTTTAACATAATTTTCCGTAATGATTCACGATAAAAAAATATTAACTTTGAGCAAACCAATGAATCGGCCCATTATTACAAATGATATTACATTATCCTAAAAGATTGTAATAATTTAATTAAATAGGTAAACCTAGTAAATAACTAAATTTACTAACAGAATTAACTGCTATGTATATAACACTATTGCGACAATTAAGAATACTGTCATTCTTAATTATCTGAACAATTTGAGGTGTATTTAACACGTTGATTAAAATTTTGTACTTAATCGTTTGTTTCCTGTTTATTTTAAATATTATTCAACAATACGTTCACTAATGAAGAAGATTTTGACATGTTGGAATGTCATATTCGTGCTAACCGAAATACTGAGGCAGCTGAAAATTCATATCAAAACAACTACCCAGAAAGACGACAACCAAACACCAAAATATTTCGCAGGATAGTGACCCATCTATTGAACGACGGTAGCTTCCATGCAAAGAAACTACCAATGCCTAGAAATGAAGAAAGAAATAATGCCGTCTTACAGGTTCCAAACGAAAACCCTGCCCTGGTATCAAGGACAATGCCAGCAAGACAAAATTTTTCATTTGAAAATAATATGCACTGATGAATCCAGATTTACAAATTGTGGTGTGTATAATCGCCATAATAGGCATAAATGGGCAAATGAAAGTCCCCATCTAAAGGAACAAAGACGATTGCAAGACAGATTTGGTATTAATGTTTGGTGCGGCTCATTAAGTAAAAAAAAACTTTTTATTTGCAGATTAGACAGTTAATTTTAAAAAATTTCAGGTAACTTCATTGTTGGTCCGTTCTTTTTCGAAGATAATTTAACTGGGGAAAGGTATCTTAATCTATTGAGAAATGATATCTTACCAACAATTAGAAGAGTTCATGATAATTTAGACGTGATTTGGTACCAACAAGACGCTTGTCCAGCTCACAATGCTAGGATCGTCAAAGAATTTTTGTACCAAAATTTTAACAATCGTGTCATTTGTAACAATGGGCCGGTTCATCGGTGTGCTCTAAGTCTTGATATAACACCCATGGATTTTTATTTTTGGGGTACTCTGAAGAATGAATGTTTATAAATTCGATCCACCACAAAATATCAATGAATTACGAAAAAGGCATGTTTCAAAAAGGTGTATAAAGTGCATTGAACAAAACGGTGGCCATATTGAACAATTTATTTAGTGTATTTTTAAGTTTCTATTTTATTATTTGTTGAGTTCCGTTTCTAATTGTCTTGTTTTGTGGAGTTTCAGTTTCTATTTGTTATTGCCGGGTTTCGTTATTAAACTGTTTCACATAATATTACCTAGCATTATTACCTAATTAAGTATATTGTAACTTAAATCATAATATTTTTTATCGTGAATCATTACGGAAAATTATGTTAAAAGTAGTTAGAGGTATATATATATATATATATATATATATATATATATATATATATATATATATATATATATATATATATATATATAACACCTCAAAATTTAATCAACCGTATTAAAAAAAATTGGTAAGTAGGTTAGCGTTATAAAAGGTAAACTATATGCCAACATTTAGAGCCCTAGGTCAAAAGAAAAAAAGTTATGAGCATTTAATGAAAAATGCTTGGTGCTAGGTCATTTCTATGAAATTCACTACCATAACGCACTTGCTACGTCCAGACTTTTTATCTTTGCTTCTATGTAATTTCGCTTATAACCTGTTGGATAGTTTCAAGCTAATAAATAAATAAATAAATAAATAAATAAATAAATAAATAAATAAATAAATAAATGAAAAAATCAATAAATGAACAAATAAATTATTAAATAAATAAATAAGTAAACAAATAAACAAAATGTGTTTGGTTCCCGGAGCACTAGACTAAGGACATTAATTTGTATGGCCTTATTTCTTTGTAAGAGTAACTTAAGTAAAATATCTGAAATAATATATTAGGGCAATCTGTTATTGTAAGTATTGCCTAGGATATAAAATGTATGTTTCATAACCTAATGGTATGAAGGGATAGCAATATACACCAGCAGAAATAGGAGGCAGAGGTGATCTGTTTATTGAAAATTTACACACATCGCGGTCCGGTCCGTAATTTACTATCATGAATATAGTTAGCGGTATAATACAGGTAACGATATACCCGTGTTAATGGAATACTAGTGGCCGTTTTGGGTCGTTATCTCGTTTTGTTTTGTCAGATATCACATAGTAGCAGGATCCGGAACTTCCATTGGTTCCACTGATATCATGTAAACCTATCGTTTATGATATGTCAACACTGTTAATATTCCGCACACTACTTCTGCAGATATTGTTTTGACCGCTGGCACTGTTGGAAACTCGTTACACAAGCCGGCCGATATAATAATACTGAAACGGGTGAGTTGCAGTTTCTATATTCATTATTCGGTAAGAGCTCTGAACATTGTGAGCTCCATTCTTAAAAGGCTGGTTATAAAGTGTTACAAGTATTCAAACAAACATTTAGCGGTTACCTTACCTACGTTTATTTTACTCACACATGTTAAATTGAAAATTGTAATATAAGCTTTGGTGGTTAAGTAGTAAGAACGTGCGCCCCTAAACCGAAGGGTGCTGGGCTCACTTGTCGGTAGATGACCCTTTCAAATTTTCAGTACCTACTGCAAAATTAACATCAACCGGGGTTTCTGGATTGTGTTTGAGCAAGTTGAATGTCTGCACGTTCTGCCCTTAGCAGGGGACGTAAAGCCATCGGTCTCGTGTATTATGCAATGTTGGGCACGTTAAATATTCCTACCGTCCTTACAGAAAGGCAGGGGTTCGACGAGATTTCCGGGATAGTGAGGTGAACCTGCTTCCTGGCGGCAATGAATGGCCATAGTCGCGGACATTAAAGAATAAAGGCTGGACGCAGAAAGTCCGTTATAGAAGTGAATTTTCATAAAAATATTTTTAATAGCCAATATGTCTCTCTAATGCAATCAGGCATCAAATTGGTTACCGGTATAGCCTATATAGTAGAAACAATGAACCATATTTTATCAAAATAACTTATTGTTTGAAAATGTACAAACATTTTCGGAAAATAAACTTAAAATGTTGGTTTTCTAGCCAACAAACCTTAGGTTAATAGCAAATGGAGTTATCGAAATTTTAAGGATTCAATGAAAATTCGCTACCAAAACGCATTTACTGCGTCGCTAATTTTTTTCTTACAAACATGCATCATATTGATAAAAAATGCAAAAATGTAATAATATAAGGGTCTTCGAAATAAACAATTGTAGGGATCACAACGAATTATGGACCAGCCTGTGGTTGTCAAAATATTTTTATAAGGTGCAGCTTAAGACACCCTATAATTACAGTATACAATTTTTTTCGTATCTTATATGATAACAACTATATTGGGTTTTACCGTAGAAATGCGTCACGCTGTATATATGTAAACAGATAAAAACTGATAGTAAACCCGGATATGGATTCTAGGGGCCTAGTTTGCCCTCATTTGAGGAAATTTTTTAAAATTCATAAGTTGCCGTCTCCTCATTAACGATTTTTTTTACGAAAATTAGCTAAAAATTATAGACCGGTAAACCATAAACTTAACTAAACATACAGCCAATGTATCGTTTAACTAAAATTACAGCCAAAGCATCAGATAAAGGGTCTATTTGAAATGAATGTTCTATAAATATTTTATTAAAATTGAGGACAATGACGGTTGAAGCTGAAACTTAAGGGTTTGCAGAACACCCTTCTTGCGACATTTTTGTCACATAATACGTATTTGGTTGAGGTTCTTTGCCGAAATGTTGCCAATTTTGACGTTTCAAACCGCGATGTTTTCAGAAAAACTCAATTTTTTTAACTGCCCATACCTTTGCTTTGTCTTTTAACCTACTCACATAGATTTTGGTAAGTGGTTCACCCTTTATAATGCCCTTGCTGTGTCATGTAATATATTATAATATAATTTTTTTTCGAAAGAAGATACAAAATTTTCCAGGAAAATCTGTGCTGATTTTCCTAGCTAACGAACTTATCCAATCCACTTGGAAAGGAAGGTCGCACCCAATTTGATCAAAAGCGGCCCATTAATTTTTGAAATATCGGTGTGATATATATACACACACACACACACACACATATATATATATATATATATATATATATATATATATATATATATATATATATATATATATATATATATATATATATATTCAAAAGTCGGGGTCTCCTCATTAGTGATTTTTTTTTCAAGAAAATTCACTAAAAAAACAAGTAATTATAAGAAAGAGGTGGCTGATAACAATTAATATTTATAAAATTAGCCGTTGCAGCCGTAAAATCAAGGGGTTAAAAATTACCCTTTGCACCTAAACTAAAATCTAATTTTTATGTTACTTTTGGTTCATAAAATCATGTGTAACTCAAAAAATAGCACATTGGCGTATAGGGGATGCTCAATAAAAAAGGAAGTACCATAAAAATATAGTTTTTTACAATAATAAAATGTAGGGTGTTCCATTTAAATAAAGCAAGCATTGTATATTTCAATCAAACAACAAATTTGAAATGTAAGTACTTTTTAGTGAATTTTCTCTAAAAAAATCACTAATGAGGAGATCTCAACTTTTCAATTTTGAAAAAATTTCTTCAAATGAGCGTGAACTAGCCCCCCTAGAACCAACATCCAGGGTCAGTTCAAATTTTTATACGTTTGTATATATATATATATATATATATATATATATATATATATATATATATATATATATATATATATATATATATATATATATATATATCACACCGAGAACCCAAAAAAATGGGCCGATTTTGATCAAATTTAGTTCGCAACTTCCTTTTGCAAGTGGATTGCACAAGTTTGTTAGCCAGGAAAATTGGTGCAGGTTTTTCTGGAAAATTTTGTGTTTTCTTTCGGAAAAAATTATATGTAAGGAAATAATAAAGTAAGGGCATCCAAATTTGGTACGCTTGTTTCTATTATAAAGAGTGAACCATACACCACAATTTAGGTCTATAAGTTTAAAGACGAAAAAGTTATGGGCAGTTAAAAAAAATGGAGTTTTTCTCAAAACGTCAAAGTCGCGACTTGAAACGTCAAAATTCGCAAAATTTAGGCAAATAACCTGAAACAAATACGGACTATTAAAAGAAAATGCCGCTGGAAGATTGTTCTGCAAACACTTAAGTTTCAGCTATAACGGTCATTGTCCTTCATTTTACTAAAATGTTTCCAGAAATGTCATCTTACATAGACCCTTTCTCTGATGGTTTGGCGGTAGTTTTAGTTAAGTTTATGGTTTAATGGTCTATAGATTTTAGCTAACTTTCGTTGTAAATATTCTTTAATAAAAAGACCGAGACTTTTGAATTTAAAAAAAATTCTTCAAATGAGCGCAAACTAGGCCCTCCTATAATCCATATCCGGGTTTAGTTTCAGTGGTTATCTGTTTAGATATATACAAGGTGACGCATTTCTACGGTAAAGCTCAATATAACTGTTATTATACAAGATACGAGAAAAGGTTGTATAATTATAGGGTGTCTTAAGCTGCATCTTATAAAATTAGTTGAACAATCACAGGCTGGCCCATAAGTCGTTGGTGATACCTACATTTTTTTTTCGAACATATATACTTTTATACGAACTTATATTATTATATTTTTGCATTTTTTATCAAAATACGATGCATGTTTGTAAGAAATAAATCGAGACGCAGTTAGTGCGTTTTGGTAGCAAATTTCTCAGTGCTTCAAATTTAAATAGCTCAATTTGCTAATAACCTAAGGTTTGTTGGTTAGGAAGCCAGTTTTCTTGGAAACGTTTTAAGTTTATTTTAGGAAAATTTTTGTACATTTTCAAACAATAAGTTATTTCGATAAAATATGGTAAATTTTTTTTCCACTATATAGGTTATACTGGTAACCAGAATGACGATGGCTTGCATTAGAGAGACATCTTTGCTATTAAAAACATTTTTTATGAAAATTCACTTCTATAACCCACTTGCGGCGTCTCGAACTTTTTAAAATATGAACACATTAGCCGATGTCAAAGCTCTAAGACCCTACAGGTGTCGATGTGGTTACAACATTGATACAAAACTGCTCATACCATTTGATATGCCTTGTATAAAGACAGTAAGATTGGGAGAAATATAATAATATAATAATAAATAGGAAGTTCTATTTATAATTAAGCTTATTTGATTTACCTTGTCATTATGGGTTACCCTGAATATACAAAAATATATTCAAATTATGACCCTGCATATACTTAAATTTTTATCTTAATAACATTTTTCCTACCTCTTAATATGAAGGTGTAACTGGACTTCCCGGCACTTAAGCCTGTGTAAAGAATAAATTCAATGTCATTCATTTTTACGAATATACAGCTGAACCTAAAACGACAAGTCATTTTAGGAAGTCATTAAATTATTTAATTTGTCACAAAATAGAGTAAATTATCATGAAATAAAATTTAATGCAAAGAATAAAATGTCCGTTTAACCCAATTCCGATTCAATTAATTATTTTTGCCGATAGTCTGGAAAATCCGATTTATAAATAAAAGATTTTTACCTTTCATTTTTGGCCTGTCAGCAATCTGAACATGTGTTATAAATAATTCCTAAGTGAAACAATCCAATGAATGAGGGGAGGTATCCGTGGTTCTTCCATCCCCTCCCCACTCCAGGTCACGTAGTTTCAGGACTTCAGGCTCTCCCCACCACCAACAAGTAGAATGTTTCCAGCAGTGTGCACACTCTACTGGAATAGCAAACAACTAAAACCCATTGTTCGACACAGATTCCTTCGAAATAAGGACACACAATATTGAATAAATGGAATAATTTGGAGTTGTTAGTAAGACCATAGATTATGAGATTATCTGATCTATGAAATATCATATAGTCTGGGCATCTAAAATATTTATATGCGAAGTAACGGGCATATAAATGGTTTTTCACGATCTTTCAGAGTACAGTTCTCATATTTGACACAGTTAAATGAGTTACGTGCAAGTGTCTGGCTTAAAATTATATAATTAAACCTAGAAACTAGAAACAGGTTTTAAAATATTTGTTAGTAAATTTTGTTTGAAAAAAAAATCACTAATGAGGAGATCGCGACAAAATTACTTTTAAGTTTTACACTTTTTCTTCTTAAAGCGTTAAATTCGCGATTTAAAACGTCAAAATTGGCAATTTTTTGGCAAAGAACCTGAAACGAATACGTGTTATGTAGAGAAAATGTCGCAAGAAGTTCAACTTTCACCGCAATTGTCTTTCATTTTACTAAAATGTTTCTAGAAAATTCACTTCAAATAGACCCTTTCTCTCATGCTTTTGCAGCAGTTTCAGTTAGAGAATTTGTGGTTTAATAGCCCATAATTTTTAGCGAATTTTTGTAACAAAAATTCGTTTTGTAGCAGAACGCGACTTTTGAATCTTGAAAAGATTTCTCCAAATGAGCGCCAACTTCGCCCTCTACAACCCACTTTCGGGGTCAGTTTTAGTTTTTACATGTTTACGTATATACAGAGTGACGCATTTTTACGGTAACGCTACATATAGGCTGGCGCATTGAAAACGAAACAGACCGATTTGCGTCCAGAGATTTTTTTTCTAAGAAACGCTAAAACACGTCAATTTTTATATTGAGAGAGACATCTTTTGACATAAACTTATCTTTGTCACATCAACCACTTAAGTGTGGTAATAACAATTTTAAATAGAGAACATGGGTGGAGTGTTACATCATTTGAAAGCTCATTCTTTTCTGAATTCGGCACACTAATTTCTTTGGAAGTTTTATCAACTCGTTTAAAAATTATTTACAGTTGAAGATGCAAAAACGCATTTCACTCATTCCGATAAGAAATGTGCTGATAGTCAATGTTTTGTTGGTTTGTAAACAAAAAATTGACTATCAGAACATTTCTTATCGGAATGAGCGAAATGCGGTTTACTATTTCAGTTTTTCGGTCGGTTTGATACTTTATAGTACTACCGAAAATTAATTTCACAATGGTATTCTGTAGAAGAAAGAGTTGAAATAATTACTCTTTTTTTCAAAAACGATGACTGTGCCAACCGTACCGCAAATTTGTTTAATGAACGACATCCGAACAGACATGTTAACAGAAAATATATTTTGGAGTTAGTTGCAAAGTTTCGACAAAGTGGTTCAGTATCCAACAAAAAACGGGACCATGAACGTGAATTTCCGGTTAGAAATGAGACTACTGAGATTGAAGTTTTAGGAAAAATTGCTGCAGACCCAACTTTAAGCACGAGAAAATTGGCCACTATTTCAAACATCAAAAAAGAACTATTCAGCGAATATTGAAGCATCGGCGGCTGGAGTTTTGTGAAGTTAGGACTGCACGAATAGCTGATAACGGGAACCTTAAGTTCAATATCTGTTTTTCAGACCAGTGTACGTTTTTATTAAACTAGTCAATCGTCATAATTGTCGTTATTGGGCAGATAATAATCCAAGAACTTTTCACGAAATCCACACTCAAACTCCATAGAAATTGAATGTCTGGACTGGCATTTTTGGAGACCGTTTAATCGGACCAACTTTTCTTGATGGCAATTTGAGTGGCGAAACGTATTTGGAGTTACTAGAAGATATCGTTTACGCTCTACTAATTGACATTGTTGAAAATGATGATCGCTATCAAGCAATTAGTGTTTCAACAAGATGGAGCTCCTCCGCATTTTTTACAACGTGTTAGAGAGTTTTTCAACAGAGAGTTTCCAGGACAATGGATTGGGCGTAGACGTGTTATTGAGTGGCCCCCTAGATCACCGGATTTAACTCCTTTAGACTTCTTTGTATGGGGCCATTTAAAGAGTAGAATTTACGCAACAGAACCAGAGTCTTTGGAAAAATTACGACGACGCATTGTTGAAGAATGCCGTCTAATAACTCAATAAATGCTCCAGAATGTCAGAGCTCGTTTTGAACAAAATTTGTACTTGTATGGAAGCTGGTGGTCAACAATTTGAAAACTTACTTAACTGAATAAACATTTTTGAACGTTTGATTTTGTTTATCTTTTTTTTTAACGAAAAATTTGCTAATTAGTGCATTTCTTATCACAATGAATGAAATACGTTCTTGCAACTCCAACTGTGAATAATTTTTAAACGAGTAGATAAAACTTCCAAAAAAATTAGTGTGCTGAATTCAGAAAAGAAGGAGCTTTCAAATGATGTAACACTTCCCTATTTAAAATATAAGGGTTGATATCACCACCCTTAAGGGGTTGATGTGACAAAGTTGAGTCTTATGTTAAAACATGTCCCCCTCGATATTAAAATTGACGTGTTTTAGAGTTTCTTAAAAAATCAATTTTTCTGGACGCAAATCGGTCAGTTTCGTTTTCAATGCGCCACCCTGTATATCCGTTATTATACAAGATATGAGAGGAAATTATATACGTTATATATACGGTGTCTTGAGCTGCATCTTATAAAATTCGTTATGTAGCACGCCGCGATTTGAATCTTGAAAATATTCTCCAAATGAGCGCGAACTTCGCCCCCTACAACCCACTTCCGGGGTCAGTTTTTATATGTTTACATATATACGGAGTGACGCATTTTTACGGTAACGCTACAAATATCCGTTATTATACAAGATGTGAGAAGAAATTATATACGTTATATATATATATATATATATATATATATATATATATATATATATATATATATATATATATATATATATATATATATAGAGAGAGAGAGAGAGAGAGAGAGAGAGAGAGAGAGTGTCTTGACTTACCTAAACCTTGCTCAGACAAGTCTGATAACTAACAAAATTCACCAGAAACTAACGAAATGTCTTACAGTTTCAGTAATTTACTTCCAACACCCAAAATAAAAACTTCGACTACGCCAAGGCGCAAGGCTTTAAATTGATCAGCCCAAATAGTAAGAAAAACTTATTTGCAAAAGCAATACCTAACACAAATGAAGTTGAAGCATCAATCCGAAAAAACACAAATAAAACGACCAATAAGCAGCAACCTCTTGAAAAACTGAGCCAAAAAAAGGAGAATCTTGGTATTGTTTCATTTTTGACAGAGATGAAGTCTTGGATATGCGCTTCAGGTATGTGCACGAAGAATGCGTTGGTCTATGCAGAGAAGACAAAACACCGTTTTTGTGTCCCACCTGTTCACAATAGATTAATTGTTTTTGTTTGTACGCTAACAATTATTCTTTTGTTGCCCTGTGATGTGTTTATTTTTTTGTAACAATGTTTATTTTTTTACAATTTTGAAATAGTGGCCTTATTATGAACACACTATTCCTATTAAGGCCAATGATTACTAAATAATTTTCATTTATTTTCATTTTTGTAATACAGTTTTAATACAGCAATAGTTTTGGTAATACATTTTTTTTTTGTTTTTTTTTACCATTTTGATATGTTGGCCTTATTATGAACTCCCTGTTTCTATTAAGGCCAATGATTATTAGATCATTTTTATTTTCTTTAAACTTTGTTAATAAATTTACCACAAAAATAAAAATAAGTTTACATACTAATAAACCCAGCAATGAATCCCTCTTATTTTCGTATGATTTTATAATAAAAGTCTTGCAGTAAAATAATCTTAAGCCTTAACATGGCCTTATATGGTACAGTGACCTTATTTTGAAATTTCGCGAAATATAAATGTTGTATATTAAAAAATTAATTGTCATTATTAGCGTGCATGAAGGCAGTCTACTCTAAAAAACAATTATTTTGGCAGAACCCGATATTAATATCTCAAAAACGACAATGGACATAAACGTCTAAAATAGACCACTTTTGACATCTAACTCCTTGTGGTTGGAGAACGCTTTAAAATAACCCAAAATAACATGATATCAGTTTAAACAGCAGAGCCTTGGTGGTTCAGAGGTAAGAACGTGTGCCTCTGAACCGAAGGGTACTGGGTTTGATCCCAAGGTTCTGCTTTCACTTTTGCAGTAAAAACTGTAATATTAACATCAACCGAGGTTCTGGCATTGTATTTAAGCAAGTTGAATGTCTGCACGTTCCACCCTTCGGAAGGGGCGTAAATCCGTCAATCCCGTGTCCATACGCCAAGCATCGACCTCACCATTATGCGCTGTGCTACTTTTAGTTTCTTAGTAGAAGCGTTGGTAAGGGTTAGTGTTTCGGCGCCGCAGGTCATAACCGGTAGAACACATTGGTTGAAAACTTTTATTTTCAAGCATATTGGAAGGTCGCCTCTGAAAATGTCTCCAAGTTTGCCGTAAGCCGCCCAGGAGAGTACAACTTTTCTGTTTATCTCGCATGTTTGGTTGGCTTTAAATATGCTTATCTCGTGGCCCAAATATGTGTATTTATCTACCCATTCCACCTCAGATTTTTCAATAATTAGGTTGTTACTAGGTACGAGGTTTGTCATAAATTTTGGATTTCCGATGTTCATTTTTAGACCTACTGTTGCACAGGCCTCCTGAAGTTCCTGTAGCATCACTCTAATATCTTCCAAGTTGTCAGCCAGTAAGACAATGTCGTATACAAACCGTAAGTTTGACAGACTTTGGCCGTCTATTCTTAGACCTTTCTGGTCCCAATCTAGCTTCTTGAACACATATTCCAAGACGGTGATAAACAGTTTTGGAGACATCGTATCTCCCTGGCGTACTCCTCTCCCAATCTTTATAGGATACGTGTTTTCATGCAGTTTTGCCGCAAGAGTAGCATTTTTATATAGATTGTAAATTAGTGTGGTGTAGCGATAGTCAATACGGCATGCTTCGAGGGACTGCAACACTGCGTCCAGCTCCACAGTGTCGAAAGCCTTATGGAAATCCACAAAAGCAAGGACAATAGGTGTGCCATATTCGATGGTCTTTTCAATCACTGTTTTGACGCTCTGGAGATCATCATTGGTTCCAAACCCACTTCGAAAACCGGCTTGTTACTCTGGCTGGAGGTTCAACTTCTTTTTAAGTCGTGTGGTAATTATTCCAGTAAATTCCAGTAAATAAGTAGAGGTGGCTAAGTAGACTTATCAGCCTGTAATTTTCTAGGTTCGAGATGTCTCCTTTCTTGTAGACCAGTATTACGATGGTGTTGTGCCACTTTTCTGATATCGTACTATTGAAGAGACAAATGTTGAAAAGAGATTTGATTTTTTGGAGCAAGCAAGGACCACCAATCTTTATCGCATCAGAACCCACGCAGTCTTCTCCGGGCGATTTTTGATTTTTCATATTTTTCAGGGCTAGTTTAATCTCATCTAGTGATATTTCCATCAGTGTTTCCGAGCCTTGGTTAACCACAGCTTTTTTACGGGTTAGTATGTCAGATTCTGGATGTAGACTTATATCACTTTGGCTCTTATGTAGCATTCCATAAAACTCTTCTACTATATTTAGAATATCTTTCCTGTTCGTTGATGTGTGCCCTTGTGCATTTTTAAGTTTTATTAGTTGACTCTTTCCATTGTCAATCTTTCTACGTAGAACTTTCATACCCTTGTTGTTCTCTATGGTATCTTTGATTTGGTTATGTCTAAAAGCTCTTACGTCGCGTCGGATGCCTTCCAAAAACACACACACACAGTTTATCAGCATCGACGTGGTTTTCCAAAAATGTTATAATATATAAGTGTTCCATTAAAAAAAAAGAAGTTTGGTGTAACACTCTGTATGTTAACACCCTGTAAGAATGGAAATAATTTTAAAATATGCACTCGTCGAACATATATTGAATCGAGAAAACTGCATTTGAAAATATGGCCTCAGTGAGGAGCTATCTCCGTCCTCGCACCGATGGGACACCTGTAGTAGGTAACGTTTAATTTTCTACCAAAAAAATTTTGTTTTCCGCTTTCCGTGAATATTATTTGAACTGCTTTGTTTTGCTATATTGTATTATTTGGCATACAGCGTTTTTAGGGATCGTATCTTAGCCAGCTGTAGTTAAATTTCCAGCACGATATACATAGACAAACATAACGATACTAAACAACATTGCCTTAAAGCAGAAGCAAAAGAGGAGCACAGAAATGCACTGAAATGTTGGTAAGCCAGCCATCGACGGTCTGACACGTGTAGAACGCCACCCCTGAAATATTGGGGGTGTTAGTGAACCATTTAAATAAAATAATGCGAGGTCAAACTGGCGCTCGAACACGTAGATTACTCGAACAAACAATTCATTTGCGACTAAAGTAAATTTTAGTGTCAGTGCCGTTTGCCTACATGTATACATGACATTTATCATTTTGAAAAACAGCACCTAGTAAGCATTTTGTTTATTTTGCACATATTATGGCTGTTATTACTGTCATTTGTATTTGTGAAAAAATGCCGGTGATAAAATACAATATTATTTTATGTGGTGGTGAAGTGATAAATATTAAAAACTGGTCCACTCAACATCAATGCTAATGGATCCAGATGGCCGAAATGTCAATTAAAATTCATTCGTAAAAACAACGGCCAGGCGAAAAATATAAAATATTTAGCTGTATAAAATGTAACAATTAAAATATTCACATCATAAAAATGTTATTCGCTCTTTATTGTTTACGTGTTTGGTGAAAAATACAAAAAGTTAACAATCGCCAATTAATTACGATGAATTAGACAAACAGTACTGTAATATTATTTTACAAATACGCTTGGAGAACCCAAATTACCACAACACATTTAAAAAAACCTGACGATCGTTTCACTAACCAACTTAGCGTCACCAGAGGATGGATAATATTAAGTATCTTACATCTACAGCTCTGCTTATATTCTTGCGCAGGTAGTCGGTCAATAAGGATAGAGGGGGGGGGGGGGTACAACAACATAAAAATTAACATATTTCGTTTGGCAGAAGTACCAAAATTATTTTATTATCTATCAGACGTGCTTCTGCTGGTCTTTCTTGTGGAGTGATCTATCAACCGAGTTAACGATAGGCGGCGGTGCGAAGTTCATACACTTTTTATTATTACTATATTTAGAAATATATATATATATATATATATATATATATATATATATATATATATATATATATATATATATATATATATACTTTTCAGCTGTCCCGGTTGTCTATCATTATGAATCAATTTTAGATTATCCTTATCTACGTGGTGATTATGATCCCAAATATGCCGGGCATCGGAAGATCTATCTATAGTACCGTATCTTAATTGTGCTAAATGTTCATTAAATCTAATTTCAATAGATCTTTTTGTTTGTCCGGCGTATCTAAGATCATAATCTTTAAAACATATTTCCTAAATTCCCGACATTTTAGCGGTACTATCCTTGTCTTTTGGGTTACGTAGCAAGTTTTTAAAGTATTTTTTGTCGAAAATGGTAGTGGCAAATTGGCTTTTTTTAAATATGCTATCTAGACCCCTCGTGATTCTTGGTTCCAATGAGCAAACAACGGTTTTTTTTTTCGGCCTTCTCTCTTCTAAATGTCATCGATTCCGCTAACATTGTCTTTGTTTTATGTTTGTTAATTAATATTTCCTCTAGACAAGCAGTGTATCCGTTATATTCGGCCGCGTTCTTAATATATCCCAATTCTTTGGTATATCTATTTTTATTTAAAAGAAAATTAATTAACCTGTTTATGAAAAATTTTTGACTGGCCATTTTTTTGTGCGTACTTATGATATGAGCCATTCGAAATGTAACTTAGAGTGGTGGTTTCCTTCCTATGGACATCAAATTCTATTCTAATTGTCTATTTACGACAACTAGTACATCTAGACAGGGTAATTTATGATTACAACCCGTCCCCAAGAAATGATCGAAAGCGCTTTCTAGCAACTACATACCTATTTCTCTCCTTTCAGTCATCTCTAAAGTGATGGGAAAGTATATAAACACCGAATTACTAAAATTTCTTGAAAAGCACAGTCTAATCCACGACAGACAGTATGGATTCCGTCAGCGCAGATCAACTGCCGATCTCCTTTCCTTTGTCACCCATTCTTGGAACAAGTCTATGGAACTACACGGCGAATCCCAGATTGTCGCTCTAGACATATCCAAAGCATTCGACTAGCTCTGGCACGCAGCGCTGCTTAATAAACTACCGGCCTATGGCCTACCACCAAAACTCTGTACGTGGACAGCAAATTTCCTGTCCAACCGGAGCATTTCTGTTGTCGTGGATGGACATTCCTCTAAACTGTATCCAATTAATGCAGGAGTGTCTCAAGGTTCAGCTTTAGCCCCTACTTTGTTTCTTCTCCACATCAATGACCTCCACTCTAGCACATCCAGCCCAGTTCACAGTTACGCGGATGACAGCACCCTCCACTCAAATATACAATATTCTAAGCCCGTCTCTTTAGCTCAATTAGATGAGGATCGCAGACACATGGAGGGTTCTATCTCCGTGGATCTTCAAAAAATATTAGACTAGGGAAGTAGAAATCTTGTACAATTCAACCCCACTAAATCACAGTATTGCTTTCTTTCTCATAAGAGATACACCAGCCCTAGACCCATTACAATAAACAACCAAGTTGTTGAAAGTAATGAGTCCTTTTCACTTGTTGGCATCTCTGTGGATCGAAATCTCAATTGGCACCAACATGTCACATCAATTGCAGAAGCGGCTTCTAAGAAATTAGGTTTCCTCTTCCAGGCTCGCAAATACTTTTCACCAGCTAATCTCTATATTTTATATACCTCACAAATAAGACCAAACCTCGAATACTGCTCCCACATCTGGGGTGCTGCTGCCGCTTCTACACTCGCTATCCTGGACTCCATTCAGAAGAGAGCTAAGGCTGCCGTCTCTTGCCCACCGACGTGCCGTTGGTGACCTCTCTATATTTTATAGATATCTGCACGGGCACTGCTCAGAGGAGCTTTCTTCCATAGTTCCTCCACCTGCTGCGCCCAACAGATCTACCAGGGGAACAGAGCGAATGCACCCTTTTACTGTCCAGGTCACCAGACATAGAACATCTTGTTATGCCCGCTCTTTTGTCTCGAGGACTTCCAAGTTGTGGAATTCCTTGCCACCACATGTTTTTCCTTCTCCCCGGAACCTCCAAACCTTCAAGTCCAGAATTAACAAGTTGCCTCTTTCCTCCTTGTCGACACCCACGGTGCGATAGTATTTAGGCTGTCAGCCCTCGTGGTGTGTTGTTGAAATAAAAAAAATAAAAAATTACTTTCTAATTCGTGGCTAAATTTTATAGAATCAAATTTATTGGCCAATTAGGCAATAAAATCGTCTATTTTGCAATTGTTTGTGTTAAACACATCGAAAATATCATCCACATAACGAAAGCATACTCCAGGAAAATATATTCAATTTTAAGATCTATTTCAAATCCACTCATTAAAAGGTCCGCAATAAATGGCGATGGGAGGTTGCCCATTGCCGTGCCTTGGGTTTGTTCAAAAAACTCATAGTTGAATTGAAAAATATTTTGTTTAATACAAAGATTTGTAAATGTTTAACATTCTTTGCAAACCTTTTCATTTATGTGATTCTAAATATGTTAACGTTTGCTTCGTGGGAACGCTAGGAAATAGTGATGTTACATCAAATGAAATCAAAAGCAAAGAATTCATTGGCAATGCTCCCCCCAATGTTCTATACAACCCATCTCTACTCGAGCTAGTATTTTACAAGATACCACCTACGATACCAACTTAAATTCCTACCAGGTTTTCCACACTATTGACATTTTGTGGCAGTGGTAGTGTTTACTCGTAAGTACCTAGTTTTAAGTTTTTAGTTTTAAGCGTTGCATGATAGCTAGTAAGTTTAGTTTGATATTGTCAAATATCAATACAATATATATATATATATATATATATATATATATATATATATATATATATATATATATATATATATATATATATATATATATGTATGTATATATATATACTGTGTGTGTGTGTCTGTGTGTGTATGTATGTACTATATGAACATATTAGAATTGAACCTGACCATAGATGTGGGTTCTAGGGAACTAGAGTTACCAAAATTCACTAACAAGGGGAAGAGGTAGACCAAAATAAAAACTCCTGGGAAACCTGTCTCACTTGATGTAACACAAAACCTACAACGAAATGAAAGACCTACTGAAGACCTGAAGACAAGGAGTCATGGTGGCGACATTGTCTTAGACGGTGATGAGGACCACATTTTACAAAAACACACACATATATATATATATATATATATATATATATATATATATATATATATATATATATATGTTAAAGCAGCAAGGGGAAAATGTCGCTTAGTGAACTCGCATTGTTGTTCTGCATTCGCATCACAGATATGTACGAACTTTTTAAGTAGTCGTCATATCTACTAGCAAATTGAAGCAGCACTATGTATTTAAGTTTTTCTTAGAACTATCTAAAGTCTTTTCTGTCATCGATTGTCTCACTGTTCTACAATATCGTAGAGTAGGTACTCTATCAAATTTTGCTTTCAACGAAAATTCTATGTTGAGAATAAATTGTCACGTCACCTCCGAACAAGGATATATTATGATTGAAAACGTTGTCCCAGTGAAATGATATCTGAAGTAGGTAGGTGGAATTTCAGTCAAATGAATAAATCTTCCAGAAACATTTAACCAATGGCGAATGAAAACGTCTAGTGAAACAAGTCAGACATAAAAACGCATTGCCTGGTGATTGTACAACTACAGCTCTAATGGAAGCCGATCTATTATTTGCATCTCGGCTGGTGATTCCGCAACGTATATGTATCGATTTCTACCGATTAGTTAAATAAAGACAATAAGGCGCATGCAAATTAAGTTAAATTAGATATAGAATTACTATTACACAAGAAAGTTTATTGTTGGTAGTTAAACGTAAATTGTATTCATTTTTTAGTGAATTTTCATTAAGAAAATTCACTAATAGAGAGGTATCGATGGTAAGACTTTTGGAAAAAAAATTTCAAATGAGCGCGAATTAGAGCCTCTATAACCCATATCCGGGGTCAGTTTCAATATATATATATATATATATATATATATATATATATATATATATATATATATATATATATATATATGTATGTATCAACCAATAACTCAAAAAATACTTGACCGATTTCAACCAAATTTGGGAATTACCTTGATTTTGTTAATGGTTTGGATGAGTTCGTAGATGGGCGCTGTGCGTCTATTTTTTCTTAGAAAAAAATGTAAAGAAAATTTTGCAAACGCAATATTTTTTGAAATATTGAAGTGTTTCGAATCAAAATTTGCACGTATATAGAAGACGTTACAATATAGCTGCTAATCAAATTTAAAATTAAATGGCATACGAAGACAGGAGCTATTAATAAATCAATATTATAAATGAATAAACAGTCTAAGATATTAGTTCAAATTTCATACAGCATTTCCCACGTTCAATGTTGATAAGGATGATTAGACTGTGAATGCGTCATTTTAAGTAGATAATTCAAATAGAAACAGTCACCTGACAATTAAATATAAAGGAGCCGGGTTCTCAGATTTAATAAAATTTCATTTTAATCTTAAAATGTAAAACATATGGTAATAACACATACTGGTACATATTCATGACAAATAAAAGTTCGTCAAAAAATTAATCCATGCAACTAATGTGGCTTAATATTAATACATGTTGAGTTACCAATAATTTCTCATTCGATTTATCATAAATTCTAATTTACTCAATCTGACACCGCTGCATGGTAGGCCAACTGTCATCGAGAAACGGGAGCCGCCGACCGCCGACTGACGACGCCGAAACATGAGACACTCAACGTGTTATTTACATTTATTAAAACTGAAATGTTTTGTTATATTACAGAATATACCAAATAAAAGTTTCACTTCAATGAAATGGTTAAAAACTATAAGTTCAGTACTAATTTCCGACGCTTCAGCAGCAGTAGCATTATAATCCAGAAATTTATTCACTTTTAAATATCAATCTAACCTCAAAACAATCGAAGATTCGTTATTATTGTTTATGGTTTTATTTTGCAAAGCATCCCTACATGGAGTGTTAGCGACTAGCCATGTTTGTTGTTATAAAGCTCTTTATTATTATATCTCTACATATTATGTTAGAGTTGTTTTAAAAAAGTGTTCTTTTCATTTGGTCCTAAAGTTTCTGACACAATAGTTGATCAAATGTAAGTAGCACATGCTTATCGTTATTTGTGTTCTTCAATATTTTTAATAACCTGGCAAGTGAAATAAATACAAACTTATACTTATTGGTTCCAGTATTACAAACATTTCGGGACGCAGGAAGTGCGTTATAGTAGTGGATTTTCATAAGAATTGTACACTGTTAGTAAGATATACTATTAAAACTAATTCTTTAAATTTAAATGGACCTTTGAGACCAGTTTTAGAGTCCTAGTTAGCGATTATTTGAAAAAAATTATGTTTTATATGGAGCTACTAAATTCAAATTTGGTCTTAGATGTAACATGTAAATACTGCAAGTGTCTTTAAAACAATTGTGTTAGAAATTTCATTTAAGTTACAAAAGTTTTTCAGAAAACAATTAATTATTTACAAAGGGAATGTACCTGTCAAATTATAAATATGACAGGTATTTTTCCTTATTAATTGTTTGGATGGTTTTGTTTTAGTCAACCCATCCAGTTTTTTCAAACAATAAACAACAAAAAAGGTTTTTTAAAACAAAACGAAGCTCAATATGTTATTTTTCTTTAATTTATTACCCACGTGCGTTTACATAGGTGTTTATATAAATATATAAAAATTTAAACTGACCCCGGATGTGGGTTCTAGGGGCCCTAGTTCGCGCTCATTTAAAAAAATCTTTGCAAAGTCTCACCATCGATACCTCTCTATTAGTGATTTTTTTAAAATAAAAATTCACTAATTATGCTTGAATTGTTGGCTACAATGACCGAAAATCTGTTCGCATTTTGTTTGGTTTTAAGTAGTTTGGGCTAAAGTTGAGGTTATAAAATTTAAAATTGCATCTTGCCATTTGCATCAGCTGCTAAATGAAAAATGAACAACAACCTACAACTAAAAGGATTGCGTTCTTTCTCCAAATAAAGTGTGTGTTGTTTTTATTAATACGTTTTGTCGTGATTTCCAGTCAGTAAATAATTTACAGGTGAGTACATAACCTTACACTTTTTAGTTAAAAAATATATTTTATACTTATCTACGTAAATACCAATATTATTTATAGCTGTAAAAAGCACGTTGATTGATAATAATATGGCTAGTGGCCGTGAACTAGAAAAAACATATTTTCTTGATTTAAGTAAATATTTTCTACTTCTTATTGAAATCAGCGAAAATTGTCTAGCCATATAATGGAAGTTTATGTGTATGTAAAATTGTTCATTTTACTGGTGGATATTACTCGTCCTTACTTAGAAGCAGATCACTTCCAGTAGATTATGAAAGTAAATCATTTCAGGGTAATTAAAACCATTGGGTATATAGTCAGTTCCGTCGTCATACTCAACATTGACAGCTATTACATATTATTTTGAAATAATCACTAAACTGTTATCGTAGTTCTAGCTATAATAAGGTAATATTTATAAACATTTGTTCACATTATTTATTGGATTGTCTTATGAGTTTGATTATAGGCAGTGCCTTTTTTCTTTACAGCAAGAATGCAGACCTGATCCAGATCATAGACCAAGAGAATAAAGTTATTTAAATGATTTTAGAACACAAGAAAATATTTGTTTGCTTATATTTTGCTTAATACATGTCACAGTGACAACTTGCAATTTTAGGTCCTAAAATGTTTGAAAATCTTATTAAACTAAAGTTGAAATAAAACTATTTTGGAGTGTAAAATGGTTGGGAAGTTCAAAGGATGTAGAGGAAATATTGGAGGTGCTAATAACGGAAGATTGGTTGAATAAATTGTGATATCCATTTGATGACTACATATATATCCATACAATATCCATCAGATGTATAATGGATATACATTTTGTGACCACATGTATATCCATACAACATCCAATATATATCCACCTTGATATCCAGATTGATGGATATTGGCAGGATATCTGTATGCCCACTTAATGTCCATTGGATATCCATGAATATCCATTGGATGTCATGGATATCCATCGTGGATAACCATCATGGATATCCATTGGATAGCTTATGGACGTCCATGTGCTGTGTGGGTAGTTCCCACTCGTTTCATTGCATTTTTAAAATTTTCAAAGTTCGCGATCTACCTGCCAAACGATAGCTTGCTAAAAGGTCTCACAAAACACCTATCTATTGCTTGGAAGTAATCAATTAAAACTCCTCAGCCTCTTCCTTTATATTTGAATAAGTAAGGTTCAGCTGGGTATTTAAAACAGACTGCTGACGCCAATTTAAAGCACAATAAATAAATACTAAGTTTTTTTATACATTTCCCTCTACCAACAACGACACAATACAATCACTTACGTAAACAAGACCACCATGTGTAGTGTGTAGCCATATACGAGAACACACGTTCTATCTAATTTTTTCTCTAGAGAGTATAGTGGTAAAGAGATAACCATAGAAAAGCAGAAGAGGAGGCTGTGATGTTGAAAATCAAAGCTTGAATGGCGGGGCTTGATATCAGGCTACATTCAGCAAATCACGCAACTAGTCACATTTTGTCTTCTATTATATTTCCTACCGTTCCCGTTGCCGTTCATGTGATACAGGTACAGGTCTTGTATGTGTAGATTGGCACAGTCCCTAAGGAATCTATAAGACTGATGCTAACGGCAGGGGCGGTACGGTTAAGGGTAAGATATTGGGTGTTTTAGTTATTTATATAAGTTATTTATAAGTTGCAACTAAACTGCTATTTTTTAATACCATTAAATAGATGAGCTGATATTAAAGGATTGAAGATAAATTTAACCACGCACTTATCAAGCATTTAAGGTGACTAATTACCCCTGTTCTGGAACAATAGCTTGCTTCAAAGGCCGTTTTACTAGCATTTCTAAAGCATTGAATTATATGTTGTTACGACTCAGATGTCGTAACTAGTTTTTATTGTTAATATGTCTATCATGTTGAAGGTTTTTTTTCTATTTAACGTGATCTTGCGGGAGAAAGTTATTTAGGTCGACACAGACCGTGTCTGTGTTCATCCGTAAACCTCGAGCAGGTTATACCTTCAGTACTATCGTTCATATAACCCATAGAGCACAAGATATTCTCAGAATGTTCTCATAATGTGAGAATATCCTTTTTTCAGGATGTTTGTTTCGGAATGTTCTAATAACATTTATGGAATTTCAAACTTCAATCCTGAATATTCTGTGTGCATTAATTCAATCACATCCCAAGAAAATTCTTCATCAATATACTGAGAACATTTAAATAGATTATTATTCAGAATATTCGCTCAGAATATGCTTGAGATGTCCTTATAATATTATATAACTTTAAAATTTAACGAAAAAAAATTGATGATGATTACGGTATAGTGGTGAGAATTATAATAGTAACTATTTTGCATGTTTGATTCTGTTACCTGTCTATGTTAAACACATCGGAAAATTGTAGTAGTAGCAGTGGTGAGGGGCGAACACCAGGCAAGTAGGCCACAATGAGCCCTTTTTCCCAATCTGAAAATTGTATTTTAGACAATCCCTTTTTTAGGCATAGAGCGCATGTCCGTGCCGCCGAGAAGGGAAGATGGCAAATGGCAAGATGGTCGGTAGACGTAATTAAAAAATAATGTCAATATGAATGGTCTTTGGTCATTGTTGTATGATAAGGTTATATTCTAACATAATTAATTGAAAATAATAATGAGACGTGAATACGGAGAACAGTGTGTAATTACAAACATAAATCCAGAGTACATAAGCAACTAAAACACGGTGTGAGGTTATCCAGAACTAAAACGCACCCAGTAAAGCAACAAGTTTTAAAGCATCTCCTTCATACCTGGAATGTTTGAACAAAATTCAAAGAAGGATATTGAAACTGATCTACAACTTGGAAAATACTTGCCCTACGGATAGGCTGTTTGAGGTGACACAAGTTTCGGACTTATCTCAACTTTACGCCTACGCGGTGCTTGTATCTACAAGGCAGAGGCTACAATCGCAATTAACAGTCAATATTTCCTACCAAACACGACAAGCTGAGCTGGTGAGTAATATGAGATGTAACCTTTCGTTCGGACGGAGATGCTATACGTACAGATGTACTAGACTCTTGAATGCTTTACCACCTTACTTTAAACAATTTACGATGGCAAGATACAGATGTGAAGTGCGTAGATGGATATTTAATAATCGACCGCTGGTACGCGCGCTGTTGGGATAACAGCAGTAGTGTTGTATTTGCGTGGCGTGTAAGTGGGCGCGCGCACGCGCGCGGGAATGTGTATGTGGGTGTGAGATTGTGCCTGTGGATGTGTGTGTGACTGTGTGTGTGTATATATATGAGTGTTGGGTAAGAGTGCATATGCGTGTGCGCGTGCACGGGCGTGTATATGTATGCGTGTGTGAATGTATGTGCGGTTCCTATTTTATGTGTGATTGCCTCATGGTGCTTGTCTCGAAACTCTATCCTGTCTGCATACTGTTAATTAGATAATGCCGCAAGCAAGGCTAAGCCTTAAGCGGACATTGCTTATTGTACTTGCGTTTAGAAAGTAAGAAAGATTGTATATTGTTAAGTATAGTTTTGTAAATGTTGGGAAATAAACGTGTTATTATCCTGTCTGCATACTGTTGATTAGATAATGCCGCAAGCAAGGCTAAGCCTTAAGCGGATATTGCTTATTGTATTTACGTTTAGAAAGTAAGAAAGGTTGTATATTGTTAAGTATGGTTTTGTAAATGTTGGGAAATAAACGTGTTATTATTATTATTATTATCTCCTGTAGTTGACACTGACGATGGGTTCGCCAATTTTTTTTTAAACTGGATCAACTTACGAATTAGGTACACCTATATTGTATAATATATAATAAAAAAATGTTTTATGTTCAATAGTGCCTAAGTCAACCACCACCGTAGCTTGATGTGGATGGACTGATGGACTGGAAAAGTGCAAGAATACTGCAAATCTATAGAATTGTCTAAGCAACATCTCAGGCTTTTTACTCCTGTGGAAGAAGTTAATGCTGTGACCAGTATCACTATAAAGTGCAGAAAATGTGGACCTGAGAATATGGTAGGAAGATGAATGTACAATAAAACTTACAATTTATCAGATACGCAATCACTTTGCCAAAGTATACCTTTACAACCAGAATATCAATGCTGTTGGTGACAAACATCTGGCATCTGGATATGGAAATAGCTTTAGAAGTCAAAATCAAGTCCGCGGAAGCAGATCAGAAAGCAACCATACAAGTGAAGGGTCAAAAGGTCTGATCGATGACTTTCAGTTGTAGTTTTGTGTATGTGCAGGTGAGTGTGAATTTGTGGCATGTTCTGTACAATTTAGTTGTATTCTGTAAATGTGTAAGTACTATTATGTAATGCCACACTGAAAGCCTGTAGTGTCAGTAGTCTAGCCAAATTCCAGGTTACTTTAGTGGGGTAAACGCGACTATTCATCTCGGAAACTTTGTATTTGGCTATTAAATTTTCTGGCAACTCCAAGAACTGTATCCTTATTTATTTTATTTTCATGTTATTGAAATTTTAATTGTTTTATTAATATTTTAATCAAACATTTTTTCGTGTTTGTTATAAGTACACAATCTGAATAAATGTGCAGTATTCGAATTGTTGACTTATAAAGTATCTGAACTTGAGATTACAGGAGTGTGTAACCCCTGGGACAATATGGTAACCTACACAAGAGTGAGTGATTGAGGTTCAAATTCTAGCATATATGGCCTGTTGGGCTTGCTTATACGAAAATATATAAAAGGCCCGTTAAATGGTGGAAAATCAGTAAATTTTGAAGATAAATCCAATATTTCATATCTTTGCATTTTCTTAATTTCTGTGTCATTCAAAAAATGTATACAGGCTGTTTCGCATAAGAACCGACACAGGGCAGAGGCAGGTAGGCAAACGTAAAATATGGTGATTTAACGCAACTTACCCCTATACTTGCGCCCCTGAGATAGGGCTTCAAAGTGGGGTTTCAAATTTCGAAGTAATTCCGTTTTTTTTTTCTTGAAAACGACAAAAGTTTTTTGAAAAATAACAAGAGTAAAAGAGTTTTAGAATTTACTTCCCAATAAAATGAAATAATATTTTTTTAGATCCGCCAATAGGTTAAACAATTCTGTCACATTTTGTGGGTGCACCACCACTATTCAACCCTTTGAAATGCTTTAATTGAACTCTCTGTTCAAGATTCAAGGAATATATAACAGCATTAGATAAAATCCACATACCTCTACAAATGAAATGGAGCTACACACATTCACAACAGGAAACACTAAAAACTAGATATAAACCAATTACAACTAATAAAATATATTAAAGACCACAAAAAATTGAAATCTGGGAACTACATTTAACAAAGAAACAATAAGAAACAATTAATCCCAGAACAAATCCAAATACAAACATTTAAACAAAACACAATAAAAAGCCATACAAATAGACAAATTATCAAACCACTATAATCAAAACAGAAAACCGATACACTCGACACAGTCCGAAAACACAACCAACCAGAGAACAATAAACCCACCGAAAGAAGCTCAACGCGCAGACGTCGCGTACAATTTCAGACATAGACCACACAGGAATGATCATAGTCAGTATCGTGCTGATGATGAACCAGGACGGTTCGAAACTGCAGTCCACGTAACCAAATACAAATCACAAAAATACAGCAAATAAAGTGTGTAAGTATATTTAGATAGTGTGTTTCACCCTAACTGGCGACAATCCATTATTTCACAACGCGTCATCCGATTTTCAATTTTTCTTTTTTTATATAAAAAAGTGCTCTAAAAGCTCTACATTATGGTATGCATTATTTTAATATGTGCTTTTTCCATAGCCTACTACCATAACAGATAAAGAACCCAAAAATGACTAAAGCATATTAGGAAATTTTTAGGAAAGAAACAAATACCTATCGATCTAGGCACATTTTTAACCCACAAATCCCAAGTTTCAATATCGTAACTTATACCGAGTGTTCGCAACTTGGGTGCATACAAATGAAAAAATCGACTTTTTTACAGTGCCCTGTGTAAACGCTACTTAGGGTCTTGCAAATATTAGATTGCCAATTGAGTAAAAATCATCTAGTTTATCAATTCACACAATATCATCCGCATATATTATACAGGCTGTTCATAATAATTAAAAAAAAAATTGAAAATCGGCCGACCGGTGATGAAATAATGAATTGTCGCCACTTAAAGTGAAACACACTATATATATATATATATATATATATATATATATATATATATATATATATATATATATATATATATATATATATATATATATATAAACATATACAAATTCACACGGACCTTGGACATGGGTTCTAGGGGCGCTAACTCATTTCATTTAAAAAAAAAATCCGAAAGTCTCACCATCGTTTTAATGAAACTAAAAGAGGGTTGTCATTTTAAAAAATGTCGATGGCGTCATATTTAAAAAGCAGGAGTGCAAGAAACATAAATGTTAGGCAAAGAAATGTATTTTTTTTAAACTAGAGTTGTCGTGTCCGAGCATTTCACCAAAACACAAATCCCTTAAATTTTAATGAATTTATTCCATAATTTAGCCGCTCACTGTATTTATTTTGTAAATTAACACCAATAAAGATTGTGGAATTTTATTGGGGCAAGTTAAAAGTGTGTACCTTCTATCATTCAGAGAAAGCTGCGTCAATCCGTCGGTCTTGTGTACAATTCAATGTTGTACTCGCTAAAGGTGCCAACTCTCCCTACATTCGCTGCAATTAGTATGCCCTACTGACAAGCTCTAATGAGAGCAAAACCAGTCTACGGTTCTAATTGTTGTGGGAATGCATTACATAATAGCCTTACCTACTTTGTCCCAATATTATGGTAGAAGAAGGCGAGGGCTGACAATTTATTAAATTGTTAGTGGGTTGTATACAGTCTCTATTTTTTAACACTTTGTGTTATTTGGAGCTGGCGTGGCAACATACTACTCGGTTTCGCAACTAGGTGGCGACACGCTCACCACTCACTTAGTGTTGGAAGGCTGGCTACCTTAGCCGTATTACTTTATAGGTGTATTTTCGCTGCAATTAGTATGCCGTCCTGACGAGCTCTAATGAGAGCGAAACCGGTCTAAGGTTCTAATTGTTGTGAGAATGCATCTAGCCTTACATACTTTGTCCCTATATTAGGGTAGAAATGGGCCAGGGGTGACAATTTATTAAATTGTTAGTTGGTTGTATACAGTCTCTATTTTAACACTTTGTGTTATTTGGAGCTGGCGTGACAACATACTACTTGGTTCCGCAACTAGGTGGCGACACGCTCACCACTCACTTAGTGTTATAGGAAAGCAGTTGATCGACAAATTTTCCAGGCTGGTGAAAAGAAACGGATCCTTGGCCATAGTCGCAGAAATAGTTAGAGGTTGGATAAACAAAAATAGAATCAAACAAAAGAGGCATCCATAGGCTACCAAGTGTTTTTGTTCTTTATCATACAGCATTTTTAATATCACTCTCAAACTCTTCAAAAATTTAACGCGTTGTAATTTTAGTGACTTTTATTTAAAAAAAATCACTAATAGACAGGTATCGATGGTGAGACTTTGCAAAAATTTTTTCAAATGAGCGCGATTTAGGACCCCTAGAACCCATATCCGGGGTAAGTTTCAATTTTTATATGTTTATATATATATATATATATATATATATATATATATATATATATATATATATATATATATATATATATATATATATATATATATATATATATATATATATATATATCCGTCTGATAACTCAAAAAATCATTAACCGATTCCAATGAAACTCGGCAAGTGCCTTTCTTTTATTAATGGCTTGGATGAGTTCGTTAGGCAGGAAAATCGGACGGGTTTTTCCGGGAAAATTGAGTTTTCCTTTAAAAAAAAATTTTTTTCTCCGAAAATAACAAAGCTGTTTTAATGAAATTTACTATATATGTTGTTTGGGAGAGGACTTACTAAGTACCAAAATTCAACTTTCTCAGTTTATAGAAAATTGAATTCTTCAAATTTTAAATTTTCTTTTGAAACAATTTTTTTTTCTCGAAAAATTACAAAGTTATTTTAATGAAATTTGGTGGATATCTTGTCCTAAGAAATACCTTACTACCTACCAAAATTAAATTTTCTAAGATTATAGAAAACTGAGTTAATCAAATTTTTATAGCTCACTGCAGTGTTAAAATCAATGGTATTTTGCTCACTATTTTAAACACGTGGGTTTGGGACTGACCGAATTCATTCCCAGTTGCTATTGATCTACTCATATTATCTGAATATGTTAGAAACGTGGTATCTACTTCATTCCAAGTCACTATTAACCGACTATTTATAAAATCAAATAAGTAAATTAAATCGATTGTCATAAAATATGTAGTGTATTAAGACTAAGGGAAAAAGAAATAAAACATATATAACTGTGTACATTTTGATTATATTTTAGGGTGTGCGGCGCACACCTGGCTCACTAGGAGAAATCGCCACTGCTTGACAGAGGTATTGTCACAGCATAATATCTTATTAAAGTTCATTTGTAAATAGGTTTAATTTTTATATGTTATATATATATATATATATATATATATATATATATATATATATATATATATATATATATATATATATATTGTAACACTGTGATTACTATCAGTTATTACACAGGTTACATTAAATAAAATATTTATTAGATTGAAATAGAAACAAATTAAAAGGCAAAACTTAAATGAAAAAATTGTAAGAAGGTAATGTCACATATCACTCTCTGCTATCTCACTACTTGTCATGCGTCTTTAACACCTGACACGTGTACGCTGTTGAACGGCGGCAGACAGGGCTAGGGCTGACCAAAGCGACATGCTACAGTCTCCCCCTCTGCTTTCGAAGTCGGCTCGACGAGGAAGCAGGACTTATTTCTGGGATGGTCAGGCTGACGTCCTTGCGTGGTCTTCCTCTGCGACGGATGGGCCTCATAGGAGCTGCCTCTTCTGCACTACCAGATGACTCTCCTTTAAAAGGGGTCAGTTGCGACGCATGGTATTTTCCAAGGGGAGTTTCCAAGGAATCCATGGGTGACACCTCGAAGGTTGTGTCCGAGATGATCTTACGAATTTGGTAAGGACCATCTCTCTTGGGATAGAACTTGGAGGTCAGGCCTTGGCCGGCATGACTTCTTAAATGTGTCATGACCCAAACCTTATCGCCAATTTGATACATGGGATCCGGGCCACGATGAACATCTGCATATGTCTTTCGTCGATCTTGTTCCTTCTCATGAACGGATCGAGCTTCAACTAGGACACTCGCCATTTTATCTAAATAGGGTGTGATCTGGGGAACGAAGTTTTCGTCCTGTAGGACCTTACGAAGGTCGTTATGGACTTCGTCTGGAGATCGTAATTCTCTGGCAAAAGAGAGGTATGCCGGTGAGTACCCCGTGGATTGTGACTTCATGGAGTTCAATACGAATCTTACTGTGGGTAATTTCCCAGGCCAAACATGGTGACTTTCGTTTCCTATGAGGATAGACAAATACGTCTTGAGATCACGATTCTTCCGCTCCACCATATTAGCTTCGGGGTGATAAATTGGCGTCAAGCTCTGCTTAATACCTAGACAATGGCAAAGCTTTTGCATAACGGCAGATATAAACTGGACTCCGTTGTCAGAAATAATTCTGCGAGCCACACCATACCTAAGGAATACTTCATTGGCCAACACTTTTGCACATTCTTCAGCACTTGCTTTTTGTAGAGGGAACAGCTCTACCCACTTGGTAGCCGTATCTTCAACGATATATATCCACTGATATCCCTCCTCGGATATAGGCAGTGGACCAAACAAATCAACTGAAATTACTTCAAACCTTTGGTTGTAAGCAGGGGTTTGAACTAAGCCAGCGGGCTTCTGGTTAGAGGCTTTATACCTCTGACATTCTAGGCACTTGCTTATGTAATCGGTGATATATCTGCGCATTCCAGTAAAATAGTACAGTCTGGAAATGCGCTGGATCGTTCTTTCTACTCCTACATGAGCAGCTGTTGGAGCATCATGGTGCTCTTTTAATACTTTGTCTCTTTCATGACAAGGGACAACAAGCTGGGCTTCTTCCTGATCGTCTTGATCAGAGTACCTATATAACACACCACTGGACAGTAAATAGCCTCTTGAGGTCCATTTTGAATATTCTGTATTACCAGTGTCCTCGAAACTCTGGAAGATCTTGCGTAGGTCTGGATCTTTCAATTGCTCTGCACGCACCTCCACTGGGGATCTGGTAGGCATATCGACAGTAACGAGGCATATCTCACACTGCTCTCGATCTGTGTGTCCACATGGTGGACGACTTAGCATATCAGCCACTACATTTTCTCGGCCACAGGCATATCGTATCTGAAGGTTATAGCCTTGGATCAGCAGTGCCCAACGGGCCAATCTTCCACTGGGCGACTTGAGCGAGAGCAGCCATTTCAATGGTTGATGATCCGTGATCACGATAACAGAAGTGTTATCCAGGTAACCTTGAAACTTGCTAAGTGACCATATCACAGCCAAGGCTTCGCGCTCCGTCGTACTATAGTTGCGTTCGCTGGCTGTGAGTAGTCTGCTGGCATATTCCACAACATGTTCGTCAGGGCCTTCACCTTGCAAAAGTACAGATCCTAGAGCATAGGCTGAGGCATCTGTTCGCAGCTTGTAGGGTTTTGAAGGGTCACTCTGTCGAAGAATTGGTGGGGATAGAAGAGCAGACTTAAGCGACTCAAAAGCACGTTGTTGGTCACTTCCCCAGGTCCAGGTAGCCTGTTTCTTTAGAAGATTCGTTAAAGGGCGAGCCATCTCAGAAAACTTGTCCACGAAACGTCGGTACCAGGAGCATGTTTGTAAGAACGATTGCAGCTGCTTCAGGTTCTGAGGCGGCGGAATCATTGCAATAGCCGTAGTCTTATCTTGATCGACGTGGATGCCAACACTGGTGATGACGTGACCCAGGTATCGGATAGCTGCACTCGCGAACACGCACTTGTCACGATTCGCCCGCAATTTAAACATTCGCAGACGATCGAAAACTGCCTGCAAATCCTTTATGTGTCCCTCAAATGTGTCTGACAAAATAATCAGATCATCTAGATACGCGAGTAGCGTTACTTCAGGCAGTCCACTTCGAAATCTGTCAATAAGCCTTTGAAAAGTGGCTGGTCCATTACGAACTCCAAAAGGGAGAACCGTGAAGCGAAAAGTACCGAAGGGTGTCACAAACGCAGTTTTGTCCCGATCTTCCACCTTCACTTTCACTTGATAGTAACCGGCGCGTAAGTCCATAGCACTCATGTAAATTGTTCTTCTGGTACTATGCAGCAAGTCGTCCATACGCGGAAGCGGATATGAGTCGGCCTTAGTGACAGAGTTTAAACCACGATAGTCCACGCACATGCGCACGCCACCATCTTTCTTTGACACAAGTACCACTGGAGCTGACCACGGGGATTCACATTCCTCAATGGCGCCGGTCTCTAGAAGTTTATCCAGTTCTTCCTTCAAACACTGTTTCTTGCCTGGAGTCATTCGATAGGGTGGTACTGAAATGGGTGCATGGGAACCAGTATCGATGTGATGTTCTGCGTAGGGTGTGGGCTCTCCCCCTAAAGCAAAGCAGTCCTGATTTGCTCCAAGCACCAAACTCAACCTTTCACGTTGGTCATCATCCAGCATGGTTCCTTCTTCCTGTCGAAGTAAGTTTAAGGAAAGGATTTCAGCATACTGTGACGTCACTTTTTCTTCAAATAATATGTCGAACTTTCTCATGGGATCATCAGCGAAATACCACCTCCTAGTTCCAAAGTCAAGTGCAATTTCCGATTTGTTTAGAAAATCAATACCTAGTAGGGTTAGCGGAGCACCTGGTATACCTAGGAATGTGATTGGTATCTGTCTTCCTTCTAGGTTTACACCTACATTGGTTAGGCGGGTATTTGTTAACTTTTCTGACCCATCAGCAAGTTTAATCCTCGTTTTGTAACATGAAAACGAGCATCCCTTATTTTGTAACAATTTCATTAGGGACTCGCTCGCCACACTCAATTTAGCGGCTGTATCAATGATAGCCGTTCCACTAGCTCCAAGTATGCCAAGTCGAAGCATCGGTCTTGGTTGTGGAGATACTATTGGATGATCTATAGCACAGAAGTCCGCACTTGCAGACGCAACTGGACATTTTGGGCAATTTGATTTAATGTAGCCGACTGCACCACACCCATAACATTTCAAAGTTGAAATCGCTGATGTGTGGGGCTCTGGAAGAGGACGAGTCGCCGCTGTGGTTGCCGTACTCGAGGGGCTCGAAGACTTCAATTTTCTTTTTCGACATTCATCAGTCGAGTGACCAAAATACTTGCAAAACGAACACCTGGGGCGTTTGAGTTCATTGGAGATATTTTCTGATAAGGAAGGCTTCTTCTCTGATGTCTCTGTAAAAGCGTCATCTACTAGCCTACATTGTTTCAAAAGATCAGTAAAGTCTCTAACTTTATCACGCGCGACTTTTTCTCTGATCCGTCCATGCAACAGTCCATAAACCATGTCGATTTGGACATCCTCACTTAATGTCTTTGGCGGCAAACACGCGAGAATTGAGCGCGCTTTGCATATGAACACATCACACGGTGTTTTAGAGTCCTGTTCTGACGCAAAAAGCTCGCGGTATACTTTGTACGCAGGTTTCTTAGGTCCAAAGGTCAACCTTAATAAACTTAAAGCATCGTGCCACGTTTCAACCCCCTCTTTCACACCATACCACCACGTCGCGGCGAAGTCGTCGAGGAGCATTGATAGTCCACGAAGTGCATTCTCTCCGGTCACGTTTGAACACTCTTTAAAAGTCTCAATAGCATCGATGAACGCGTTAACATCACTGTCCTTTGATCCATTAAATCGCGACGAACACGTTGCAAAGCTACCGTGATTTACACTAGAAATCCCTATTTTACTTAAAAGTTCTTGGAATTGTTCAGACGATAACGTGACTGTCATCTTGGAATCAATACGGTCCGATTCAGCACTAGTACTTCTCAGATTATATTGATTTTTAATGTTTGGTTTTGTTTACTTTTACCTCAGTGACAAACGTATGTGGGTTAGCTTCACGTATCTTTAGAAGCGCCTTGATGGTGTTGTCTACCACCGGCAATCGGCAATACAGGTGATGCAGGACACGCAGGTCGCTGCTGGAGGTAACGTAGAAAACGTTCAGGCGGCTGCTGGAATCAACGACAACGGACTTCTTGATGCTTGTGTTGTGGGCACACACGATCACATTAACCATTTATTAATTCACAATTCACCTATAGCTTATCAATTAACACACTTTAATCAGTCTCATGTATTTACAAAGTTCCAGTTTTTAACTTGAATGCTATCATAAAACACGTTCCGATTGTATTAGGGGTTTGTTTACAATGTTTTAATGTTCTGCGCACTCGAGATGCATTAAAAACGACACCAACTCACTTTTCACGAAAATATGCCTGAAACTGTCTCTATTTATAATTGTTCGAACCACCTTGGGCGCCACTTATGTAACACTGTGATTACTATCAGTTATTACACAGGTTACATTAAATAAAATATTTATTAGATTGAAATAGAAACAAATTAAAAGGCAAAACTTAAATGAAAAAATTGTAAGAAGGTAATGTCACATATCACTCTCTGCTATCTCACTACTTGTCATGCGTCTTTAACACCTGACACGTGTACGCTGTTGAACGGCGGCAGACAGGGCTAGGGCTGACCAAAGCGACATGCTACAATATATATATATATATCCGTCTCATAACTCAAAAAATAATTAACCGATTTTGATGAAACTTGGCAAGTGCCTTTCTTTTATTAATGGCTTGGACAAGTTCGTTATCCAGAAAAATCAAACGGGGTTTCCCGGAAAAATTTTGAGTTTTCTTTCGAAAAAATTTTTTTTCACCGAATGTAACAAATCTGTTTTAATGAAATTTACTACATATGTTGCCTCAGGAGATATCTTACCACGTACCAAAATTCAACTTTCTGAGTTTAGAGAAAATTGAGTTATTCAAATTTTAAATGTTCTTTCGAAAAAAAAAAATTTCTCTGAAAATTACAAAGTTATTTAAATGAAAATTTGTGGATATCTTGCCTTAGGAAAGACCTTACTACGTATTAAAATTAAACTCTTTAAGTTTATAGAAAATTGAGTTATTTAAATTTGAAGCATTTAATAAAAATTCACTACCATAACGCACTTGCTGCATCCCGAGTTTTTTTTTATTTGGATTATAAACTAATATACACGTTTTTTATAAGACGTGTGTTTGCCATAATGCAATAGATTTTCCAACTGTTAAGAAAATGCTAGGCCAGCCACCACTGTTAGAAGCTCCTCTACTCTTATATCTATTAGATGTGTTCTGAGATGCGTGATACAGCAGTGTTGTGCTATAATATGGCCGGAACACTGAGCCGGAGTCCCACCGAGTATTGAAAATTATCACGTACGTGCCCTGGTAAAATATCACCGATACTCTAGCTACCTTATTCAAGTAATGCTCTGTTTTCCTCAAATTACACGCCGTTTACTCCCTCTCAATATGTCCTCTCACACTACCCTGTAGCCCCTTTACTTTATACAAGTAATGCTGTAACGATGACAATCCTTGTTTGAAGAGACTTAATACTAACAACAAGAATTAAGAAGTTAATCCAAAACAGTGAGAAAGAGAAAATGTGAAAATATTAACAAAACTAAAACGAGAACATCAACTCAACACATAAAAAAGCTGCTGCCAATGTGGTAAAAAGTCTGGACGCAGAAAGTGCGTTATGGTAGTGAATTTTCATTAAAATGTTTTTAAAAACAAATATGTCCTTTTTTTGAGAAAAGAGGCATGAAATTTGGTTACCTGTATAACCTATATAGTTTTTTTTTCTCATAGCGGAGGTGAATGCTTTTTACGCAGACCGGTGGCTGGCGCTTGCGAGATCTGACACCAACCGGTACTGTGGTAACTCCCCTTCCCTCCAGGTCGGGACTACCCACTAGACACCCCCTTGAAACCTAGAGACGTGGCGGAAACCACTCACTGGCATTGCTTCACCACGTCCCTAACTCTTGTTGTTTTCAAAATTGCTACATCCTGTCTCCATCCTCTTTTGACTTCATTATTCTAGAATCCCTCTCTTCACAGTATTCCATACCCTTTCACTTCCCAGCATATGCTCCACCAAATTATCTGCTGTTAAATCACTGCCAATCTCTTTATACATTTGTTCTCTAATTTGCGACCATCTTGCGCACTCAAAAACTGTGTATTCTGATGTATCTCTGTCACCACAATACGTACAGTCCTCTTTGTCGACTATTTTCATTTTACTAAGGTAAGACCTGAAACGCCCATGACCTGACAGAAATTGGGTAAAATAGTAATCCACCTCCCCATGCTGACTCAATACCCAGGTCTGTATGTGTGGGATGAGCCTCTTTCTCCACTGGGATGTTGACCTTTCCTCTTCCCATTTTCGCTGCCACTCCAGCATTGTTTCGGTTCTTGCCTTCTTTTTTCCTTCTCTTCTATTTTCGTGTCTTTCGTAAGTTACCTCCCTTGCCAATAAGTGTATAGAGATTGTTCCCGTAATCACCTGTATTTCTTTCGTTGCCACTGTTCTATATGCGCTTGCTAATCTGATGGCTACCTTTCTCTGTGCCCCCTCAATCTTTTTTCTATACTTTGTCTTTGACAGCACGGCCTTCCATGCTAATGCAGCATACAGTATGACTGAGTTTACCACACTACTCAGCACTCTCCTTCTCCCTGGTTTTGGTCCACCGCTATTTGGCATCAGACGCCCTAGCTTTGCAACCATCATGTCTGATTTTGACACTACTCTTTCTATGTGCACCCCCATGTTCATGTTATGCCCTATTTGTATACCAAGGTAGTTCAGGCTTGTCTGCGACTGAATTTCTGCATACCCCACCTTGACGGTTACTGTTCTCAGTGTTCTTCGACCCACTAGCACTATACTTTTAGTTTTGTGGGGCGCGAGTTGTAGATCACTTTTTGCCAGCCAGTTTTCCACCCTTGCCACTGACCAGTTGATATTGTCTTCTATGTCAGCCTGTAACCTATATAGTAGAAACATGTACCATATTTCACCAAAATGACTTTAGTGTTTGAAAATAATAAAAAAATCCGAAAATGAACTTAAAATATTCCCGAAAAAACTGGTTCCTAGTAAATGGAGCTATTGAAATTTGAAACTTTAATAAAAATTCTCTACCATAATGCACCTGCTGTGTGCAGTAAAAATTTAAATCAGTTGCAGAAGAGAACAAGCATTTGTATAGCCGCGGAAAAAGTCTACGGCTGTATTAAGTATAAAACGATTTCACTATTTTGAGACAATAGCAAACAACCAGATGTGCTATTCAAAGTGAATGAAGTCTTAAAAGTTTTTATCTCGTCCTGAATGAATTTGCCATACAAAAACTCGATAAAAATTTATCGGAATCGCACAATCTGATCAGACAACGGTAAAATGAAATAAAAGACTAAAAAAAAAGAATTAAGTCACTAACTGAGATTATAACGCGTGTTATAGGAGTACTCTATTAAATCACACTGCTTTCTCCACCTCTCGGCCATTGTCGACATGACAGTTTTATGTACTAACAGGTATATTAATTTTCTGACGTCTTGATTATTTACACCATACAATTTTGGTTTAAAATTGATTTTTTTCTCATATTTTAACGAAATCAAGGAAAATGACGTCTGTGACACAGATTTAGAAGCTTGCTAGTCATTTAGAGCCGTATTTTTAACTCACAAGGCGCTAATGCGTACTAATGTACGACTACCAGAGTTATCAATTTTGACGTTTTAACTTTTTTTTATCAGAGGCTTTAATTTCTTTGTCTTCTAACATAGAGATCTGAATTTTGGTGCAAGGGATGCTATTTATGAGAAAAACCAGCGCACCCAATTTGGTTACCATAGATTGCTAATTTCAGGAGTTATGAATTTGTTTCGAAAGAAAACTCAACATATTTCTGAGTTATCGGTGTGGCATATATATATATATATATATATATATATATATATATATATATATATATATATATATATATATATATATATATATATATATATATATATATATATATATATATATATATATATATATATATATATATATATATATATATATATATATATATATATATATATACATATATATATATATATATATATATATATATATATATATATATATATATATATATATATATATATATATATACAGTGTGAGTCAAATTCGAAGCTCACCATTGTGATCTCGGAAACCGTGAGAGATACGAAGTCGGTTATATTGGGGCAAAGTTGCCTATTTCTGCACTTAATCTGGCGAAAGAAAATTTGAGATACCAACTTTTGTTCCTCAGTTATTTCGAAAAAACAATTTTTTTGTTTTTTATTCCTCCTGCCATAACTTTTTTATTATTTGTCGTATCAAGATGCGGTTTTTACTTCTTTAGAGCACTGATTCATCTAGGATATTACTAGCATATAAAATTTGCTGTGCAACGTTTCGGTTTTTCTAGAACATCTTCAACTTCCTTTTTTCATATGGACGTCATATTGGTTTTTGAGTTCGTTAAATAGGTCTTTTTGCGCTGATTTGACTGATGTACAACTTAATGGTTTTGCATTCAGAAATGGCGGCGATATTGCCGTAATTCGTAATACTCGCCTGAAAAACGCATTAGCCATGGTTGTCAAAGCTGTGTAACAATTTCCGTTTCAAGTGACATTTTATCATGTCAGATGTGACAATTCCTATTTTGTTGTCATCATTGTTGTTATCACAGTTCTTACTTGATTGTTTGTTAAGTTAATTATTGACGATGTTCTTCTCCAACGTTGAAAAACGAGACATGTTAAGAATCTATTATTCGCATAATAGAAACAGCAAAATCGCCTGCGAATTGTACTTCAGAGAATACCCAGAGAGGAGGCAACCACATTGTAGTGTTTTCAAAAGATTAGATAGCAATCTCAACAATTACGGTTCTTTCACCAAACCCAAGAGCAAATATGGTTCTCGGATAAGAGAAGAGGAGTCAATGCGGCTTACTCAACAGGTGTTTGTTATTAAGTACAATTTTGTATTGTTTAAATTTTAAATTATCTGGCGCCAATTACTTTAAGTATCAGCGCTATGCACGCCAGCTAACGGGAGCCTGCGCTGAGAGCATCAGACTGTCAACAGCCGCCATTAGCGATTGAGCGATGCTTACAAACGAACTTGTCTTTGTACATCACTTTGTTACATATAATTAGTAGTTATTTCAGTTTAATGTGTATCAATAAAGTGAGTAATATTAACAACAATTGTTTACTTGATTGAATTATATAGCACAGTTGGACACCCAACAACAGGTATTCAATAATTTGTCATTATAGCTTTGTAATTTATTAAGAAATAACCCACATAGTTCTTGACAAGGTATGTGATAAGGTACTTAAGTTGTATGATTATTTATTGTTATTATTGTCACAGTTGTAATGCGTAGTTAATATTTCAGTTTGAAGACAATCCAAGAATATCAACGCGTAAAGTCGCTCAGAGTTTTCAAATTTCCCGAATAAGAGTCAGTAGAGTCCTGAGAAAAAATAAATTTAAATGTTATAAAATACATATTTCGCAACACTTGTTGCCAGGTGACAGGGAAAGGCGGGTAAATTGGTGTCCTTGGCTAAGGCAAAAACTCAAAAATGACCCAGAGTTCCTGGAGAACGTTCTCTGGTCAAACGAAACCAGATTAACAAATTGTGGGGTCTTTAACCGCAATAAAGAGCATTATTGGACCAAAAACAACCCTCATTAAAATATCCAGACACGGAATAAATGGCAGACTTGTGGGACCCTTTATTTTCAACGAAAATTTAACAAGAGAAGATTACTTGAATTTTTATCGAACCAGTTTCAAGATTATTTGAGATTGTGGTTCCAGCCAGATGGTGCACCTGCACACAATGCATTTGAGGTCAGAAACTTTATGATAAACGGTTCCCAAACCAGTGGATAGGGAACCGTGGCCAGAAGCCCAGACCTTACGCCGTTGGATTACTTTCTATGGGGACACCTTAAAAATATAATTTACAGAGACCCAATTGTATATCTGGAAGATTTGAGAAATAAAGTAATCAACGCTTTCAGAACTCTTAAACGAAGATGCATAGAGGGCCGTTGGCAATCTCAACCGGCGAATCAATTTATGCATAGAAGTGAACGGTGATTTAATCGAACATCTGTTATTAAATAGAAAAGGTACTAGAACCATTATTTTAAGTTTGCTTCAGTTTTTGTATGTATAGGTAAATAGAATTTTCTTTAATGTTTTTTCATTGTTTTAATTGATGCTATTCTAAATTTCATGTTCTTCATGCTTTAAATTCAAACAGAAATTGTTACACAGCTAAAGTGTTTTTCAGACGAATTTCGGCAATATCTGCCGGCCATTTCTGAATGAAAACCCATTAAGGTATACGTCAATGAAATCAGCGCAAGAAGACCTATCTAATGGACTCAAAAACAAATATGGCGTCCATATGAAAAAATAAAGTTGAAGATGTTCTAGAAAAACCGAAACGTTGACAACAAATTTGATATGCTAGTAATATTCTAGATGAATCAGTTCTCTGAAGAAGTAAAAACCGCATCTTCATACGACGAGTAATAAAAGAGTTATGGCAGAAGGACGAAAAAACAGATAAACTTTTTTTCGTAATAACTAAGGAACTAAAGTGGGTAGCTCAAGTTTTCTTTCGCCAGTGTATTAGAAATTGGCAACTTTGCCCCAATCTAACCGACTTCGTATCTCTCACCGTTTCCGAGATCCCAATGGTGAGCTTCGAATTTGACTCACCCTGTATATATATATATATATATATATATATATATATATATATATATATATATATATATATATATATATGTATATATATATAAACATATAAAAATTGAAACTGATCCCGGATATGGGTTTTAGGGGTCCTACTTTGCGCTTATTTGAAGAAATTTTTTCTAAATTCAAAAGTCGGGATTTCCTCGTTAGTGATTTTTTTTAAAGAAAATTCACTAAAAATTAGCATTTTCATCCTAAAAGCGTTTTACAAGTAGCATATCGAAAGAATGTTCTTCTCGTTTTTGGCGAAGTTTTTCAAATAAGCGCTAATCATGATTTGCAGAACCCATCTGCAAGGTTACTCTTAACTACTTAATTACTCTTAAACACTATTGCGTCCAGAGACGGTGACATTTAGATTTGACATTTGGTGGGGTTAAATTGTACATATACCATATTTTGATATGTTTCTTTGCGTTTGTGCAACTGGTATTTGTCAGAGGCCACCGTCTTGAATTTTTTCAAATGGCAACCTAGATTAAATTTGTTGTCATTTTATAGAACCACTTTCTCCGATCTATTTCCCCGGGAAATTGTGATTTAAGAATACACGAACACGAACTTGCTGACCGAAATGGGTAGGAGCACCATCTTGTTAATATGTGTATGGTTGCGAATTTATTAGTCTTGGTTTAATCTCTTTTATTTTTGGTAAAATTTGAATTCGTAAATGTTTCCACTTACAGATGTTAATATATCATGTACAAAGAACGACCCGATGACGTTTCCGTCCAATATTCGTCATCTAACATTAAGCTTTTTCTGGAAATTGCACATAGTACATGTCAGGGTTTAAGTGAAAAAAGGTCCTTTGTTAATTTTGATGACCTTACAAATGGTCAGTGGTTGCTTGATACCAATATTCAATATTATTGAATGCACAAACGACTAAAGCAAATATATGACTTGTATAGACTGGCACAACCAGAAAAAAATTGCATATTGCAAAAAAAAACGAATAAAATACGAAACATTTAGTTTGTTATATTTATGAATGTCTATGATTGGTTTTTATGTCCAAATATTTTATAAACAATTTTTCTGATAACTGGATTAAACTCATCCAATAATTCTCCATAACTTCTCTATCTGTGGTTCTTTATCAAACTAATAAGTAAAAATTCTGGACGCAGCAAGTGCGTTATGGTAGTGAATTTTCATAAAAATCTTTTTAATAACAAATATGTGTGTTTTTTTAAGAAAGCAGGCATAAAATTTGGTTACCAGTATAACCTATATAGTAAAAACAATGTGCCATGTTCCATTAAAATAACTTTATTGTGTGAAAATGTACAAAAATTTCCAAAAGTAAACTTAAAATGTTCTCGAAAAAACACGTTTCTTGGTCAACCTTATAGGTTAATAGCAAATTGAGCTGTTCAAGTATGAAACATTTGATCAAAATTCGCTACCATAACGCACTTGCTGCGTCCAGAATTTATTTTTTTACAAACATGCATTATATTTCGATGGAAAATGCAAAAATGCAATAACATAAGGCGTGTATGATTAAAAAAAGGAAATTTGTATCACCAACGACTTATGGGCCACCCTGTGATTGCAGAAATATTATTTTAAGATGTAGCTCAAGACACCCTATAATTAATATATACAAATTTTCTTCATATCTTATATAATAACGGATATATTGAGCTTTATTAATTTTTTACGAAAATTCGACAAAAATTATATACCATTAAATGATAAATTCTATAGCCAAGGCTACTGCCAAGCATCAGAGAAAGGGTCTATTTGAAATGAATTTTCTGCAAATATTTTAGTAAAATGAAGGACAATGACGGTTGAAACTAAGACTTTAGGGTTTGTAAAACATCCTTCTTGAGACATTTTATTTCTATAGCCCGTATTAGATTTAAGTTATTTGCCTAAATGTTGCCAATTTTGACATTTTAAATCGCCACTTTGACGTTTTGAGGAAAACCCCAATTTATTTATATTTAAATGCCTATAACTTTTTTATCTTTTGACCTACATAGCTAAATTTTGGTAGGTAACTTACCTATAAGGATGTAAACCTGCGCACCAAATTTGGTTGCCCTTACTTTGTTAATTCCGGAGATATAAATTTTTTTCGAAAGAAAACACAAAATTTTCCAGGAAAACCTGGGCAGATTTTCCTGACTAACGAACTCGTCTAAGCCATTTGCAAAAGGAATTTTTTTACCAAATTTGATCAAAATCGGCCCATTATTTTTTGAGTTATCCGTGTGATACATATATATATATATATATATATATATATATATATATATATATATATATATATATATATATATATATATATATATAAACATATAAAAATTGAAACTGACCCCGGATATGTTTTCTGGGGGGGCTAGTTAGCGCTCATTTGAAGAAATTTTTTCAAAATTCAAAAGTCGGGATCTCCTCAAAATTTAAGGCGGTGTGGGCAAAGTTCTACTTGGATCACATTGTGCATATTATAAGTCGGGAACGGTCCACTTAACCGCAACTACATATTAACGTGATTATAACAAAATATGGCCTAAAAATAGCTGTACATACCTTAATAAAGTAAAACAATGCGGTATATTTTGTTTTGAATAGCCTTTCAATGATAAACGCAATTAAAACGTTTAGATTTGCAACAAAAACGTATATTTTTGCACCTGAGGTTATGACTGTTGTTTCGTTGCATATTTCATGCAGATAGGTCAGGTCCAGAAAGTCAGGATTGTGTGTAAAAAGAATTTTAGATCTTTTATTTCGTTAAAGCGGCAAAACCCTCTTGGGAAAAAATTGGAGATAGGCGGTGTTGTTAGGTCCAGAAGGTCAGGTCGGCAGGGTTGTGTATAAAAAGCATTTTAGACTTTTATTTCGTTACAGTGGCAAAACACTCTTGGAATTAGATATTTAATGTGGCAACGCTGCCGAAAATTGACAGTTCGAAACGTGGAAATGGTGCATTTTTTTGAACTTCATTTCTCAATTATTCTCTTAATTATGGTTTTTTCGTAATTTTTTTTCGCGATTATTAATCTACGTTACATACTCTTTCTTGTGGTGTGCGCCGTTTTGCTACATTCGGGTTGCGGTTAAGTGCACCGCCCCCTTATAAGTCTAATAGAATAATCGCAAAGTAGTACATGTCTTTAATTATTATTATATGCCATCGGGGAAAGCTCTTACTTACGTTTGTAGATAACACACATTTAAACATAATAAATACGAATACATAAACATATTAAATAAATATCATTCACTTCTCGTCGTTGCTTAATTTAATATACTTGTTTACGTTTAAATTACTACTAACCTCATAAACTCAATAGAAATGTGGTAAATAACATTAAGCATGTGTATAAGACTAGCAAAAAAACATTGAAAACTTACCAAAAAAATAATAAGTAATGGGCACTTCCATGGCTTGCAAACTACAGAAGAATTTGGGAAATGGTTGCGTATTTGGTAGCAGCATAAAAGTTCTTGTAAACCACAATATTCACACAATTAAAGAAACAGTCCACTTTTAAATATTCAGAGCTATTAGTTGTTCACTGTTACGGAAGATGACTAACCGAATGTGTACGTTTATCTACAAATATTAGTAGCTAGTAAAAAAGTTACGATAACTGGCTACAGAAAAACATTATCTCTAAACTATAATATCATCTGTACGTCCATCTTTGCCAGATTTTATTCGTATGGTTTACTTTTTAAAGCAGAATTTCAACTGAAACTTTTAACTTATAAACTTCTTATTCTTACATCTACTAGATACCAGGTACAGTTAATCACATAAGTCTATACACACCGTTCAAATATCTCAAAAAGTCTGGATGCAGCAAGTGCATTATTGTAGTGCATTTTTTTTACTAGAGTAGTGACTTTGAGAACTGGCTCATTCAGTCACTGTCAATCTTCAAAATGAACAAGGATGCATCTGACCTTGCTTTTCACAATGGCAAAACCTGTCTTAAGAATGTTAATCTAACAAGCTCTTTAACTTTTTCCTTTTATCTCCCTATACACTTGCCGTTTACTAAAATATATATTAAAATTAAAACTTACATAGATATCCACTCACACACATACGCGAGCGCATATACTCATGTATACGCACTCACGTCAACAGGATTTATACGTCCAGTAGTTAACACTAGGTGCAATATAGAAAATGCACATTATTTCTTCATGTGCGCATACAGACACATACATATGCATGCACACATCTAAGTTGTTGCAGGAGAAACACTGGGACACTTTTCACACCAATGCAGCCCGTCATGGTGACTTTTTAACATACAGGGGAGGCTGCGGTCAAAATAGGTTAACACAAGGAAATACACAAAGGAACTTACTTTTATCTCTCTGGCTATACATTAATCTGCTAAGTTTATTTAGTATCCCTTAAGATTATATAGTATATTGCCACTAGTGCAATATTTATTGGAACAGTCCAATTTTCAGAATATCATCTTTTTACTAAGAGCTATATAAACCTAGCTAACTTAGAGTCTTTAACAAAACACATGAAAGCTACCATGACACTTTTATTGCAAACAGCTCCATACATAAGTGATGTCACATCAAGTGGAAAGGAAACATTGTATTTTATCAAATTACAAAATAATATTTTTCTTTGTTCATGATGCATAATGCAGGAAAAAATTAAATTATTTAAATCAGCTGGGCTGGTATTGTCGCATGAGCAAAATGGATTGGCTTCAACTTTTATATTATACGAATGAGACTTAAAAGCACCATGGCCTATGATAATTCTGGTTAAAGGAAATTAAAGGCTTTTACTACCAGACAAACTGATTTATTCTCATAACCCTATAATATATTTTGAGAAGAAATCAGTTTGTCTGGTAGTAAAAGCCTTTAATTCACTTTAACCATGTCAAACCCAAATGTTATGACGTTTAGAAATAATATGATAATTCTGTTAAGTGTCGTAGACAAGTACCTAGGAAACAACAGTTCTTTGTAAATTGGCTGTTTTCTTAGATTAGGGATGATACTACTAAAGCGCTTGTTACAGCTACTTTTCAACTTATTCCAATGATCCTGCCATCTTATATTAAACACATGTTTTACTTGCGGAAGTAGATCTCTGTTACTGTAAAAGTCATGTTTACAACCTGTTATCGTGGCTTTTTAAGCAAAATAGTCGGCCTTTTCATTACCCTCAAGCTTTGAGTGCCCTTTTGCCTATGTAAAAGTAACTCTTTTGTGCTGTTGTTCCAAGACCTCTAATTGATAAGCAATATCACATATTACCCTGGACCGATATATAGCATTTTGAAGATTCGATAGAGTTTTTAACAGTGAAAGGGAATCGGTCAAAACAACAAAGCTACTCATATTTTGGGTACAGGCCAGTACTAACGCTTTTTGTGTGGCAACAACTTAAGCAGTATAAATTGAAGTGAACTTTGGCAGACTAAATAGCTCAACATAATCTAATTGTTTAATGTACACTGCGCATCCCACTGAATCTTGAATTTTTGACCCATCAGTATAAATTTTGACCGCTTCTTTATATGGTTTTATATTTATATTTATTTTTGGTATGTTAGTAAATATGGGTATAATAATGTAAGGTTTTATCAGTTCTATGTTATAGAAGAAATCAAATATAAAATTAAGGATTTCTTTCAAATACCATTGAGAATTTTCGATTTCCAAAGAAGCGTCAAATAATGTTGGTGAAGTTTTGTTTCTCCAATAGTAGTGAATTTTGATAACAAAAATTTTAATGGCACATTATTCTTTAAGATAAATGGCATGGAATTTGGCGATCTGGCAGCCTAATCTATGAATCCACCGCGCCCTTTCCACCTCTCAGGGAAAATTTCATTGAAGTACTCCCTCATCGTTAAACTGTAATGATGGGGTGCTCCGTCATGCAGTAGCCACATTGCACGTCGTACTCCAGTAGGAACGTTTTCCAACAAAACAGGCAGATGATTTTGCAAAAAGTGTAGGTGAGCCTCACCATCAAGCCTTTGTGGGAAAAAATGTGGCCCAACTAAATGATCTCCCACGATGCCGGCGCATATATTTACCGAAAATTTATTATGGAACCCAAGTTTTTTTTTCAACAAGACACCACGAGAGCCTAAATACTATCGTACCGTGTGGTTCGACAAGGAGGAAAAAGGCAACTTGTTCATTCTGGACTTGAAGGTTCGGAGGAGAAGAAAAAACATGTGCCGGCAAGGAATTTCACAACTTGGAAGTCCTCGGGACAAAAGAGCGATAAGACCAAGATGTTCTATGTCTAGTGACCTGGACAGTTAAAGGGTGCATTCGCTCTGGTCCCCTGGTGGATCTGTTCTGGGCAGCAGGTGGAAGAACTATGGAGGAAAGCTCCTCTGAGCACTGCCGGTGCAGATATCTATAAAAGAGAGAGAGAGAGAGAGAGAGAGAGAGAGAGGTCACCAATGGCACGTCGGTGGGAAAGGAATGGCAGCCTTTGGGTGAGGGTAGCGTCACCAATGAGACGTATAGCTCTCTTCTAGATGGAGTCTAGGATAGCGAGTGTAGAAGCGGCAGCAGCACCCCAGATGAGGGAGCAGTATTCGAGGTTTGGCCTTATTTTTGAAGTATATAAGGTATAGTGATTACCCAGTGAAGAGTATTTGCGAGCCCGGAAGAGGAAACCCAATTTCTTAGCAGCCGCTTCTGCAATTGATGTGACATGTTGGTGCCAATTGTGATTTAGATCCACAGAAATGCCAACAAGTGAAAAGGACTCATTACTTGGAATAACTTGATTGTTCATTGTGATGGTTCTAGGGCTGGTGTATCTTTTATGAGAAAGAAAGTAAGACTGAGATTTGGTGGGGTTGAATTGTACAAGATTTATACTTCCCAAGTCTAATATTTTTTGGAGATCCACAGAGACAGTACCCTCCATGTGTCGGCGATCCTCATATAGTTGGGCCAAAGAGACAGGCTTAGAATATTGTATAGTTGAGTGGAAGGTGCTGTTGTCCGCGTAACTGTGAACTGGGTTGAATATGCTCGAGAGGAGGTCATTGATGTGAAGAAGAAACAAATTAGGGGTTAAAGCTGAACCTTGAGGAACTCGTGCATTAATTGGATATAGTTTAGAGGAATGGCCATCCACAACAACAGAAATGCTCCGGTTGGAGAGGAAGTTTGCTGTCCAGGTACATAGTTTTGGTCGTAGGCCATAGACCGGTAGTTTATTAAGCAGCGCTGCGTGTCAGACCTGGTCGAAGGCTTTGGATATGTTTAGATAGACAATCTGGGATTTACCGTGTAGTTCCATAGACTTGTTCCAAGAATGGGTGACAAAGGAAAGGAGGTCGGCAGTTGATCTGCGCTGACGGAATCCATACTGCCTGTTGTGGATTAGACTGTGTTTTTCAAGAAATTTTAGTAATTCGGTGTTTATATACTTTTCCATCACTTTAGAGATGACTGAAATGAGTGAAATAGGCCTGTAGTTGCTAGGAAACGCTTTGGATCCTTTCTTGGGGACGGGTTGTACTCGAGCAGTTTTCCAGTTACTAGGAAATATGCCTCTGTTTCCAAGTTCTGGTGCATTTTTTGTGAATAATTGCTGGGATCTCGTCAAGGCCAGAGGCTTTCCTGGTATTAAGAGAAGAGAGCATCTTTCGTACCTTTTTAGTTTTAAAAATGATGTCCGTGATTTTATGCGCGACATTGGGGACTGTTGGTGGTTGAACATTTGGAGGTGGGTTGATAGTAGAATTGCCGGAGAACAACGAGGCAAAAAGTTCAGCCTTGCCCAGGGCGATAGAAACAATTTCATCCCCTGAGACAAGAGGTGGGAAAGTGCTCTTGCAGAAATTATTCCCAATAGATTTAGCAAGAGTCCAGAAGGGTTTGCTGGCCTTAGAGCTTAAGAGGACTTTGTTTTTGATGTGGTTATTAAACGAGTTTTTTGCCTCAGAAAGAATGCGGACATAGCGGTTTCTTGCGTCGTTAAATGACCTGACCTGACCTGACCTGACTTTAATCCAGTTATTTAATTAATGTGATCAAAAGGAAGTAGTGTTCTTTGACTCATTTTATAAAATCTGCCATGTTGGACTTATCTGAAAATAAAGACAACAATTGGTTAAAGCAAATTTCAAACACTAATTATCAGATTTGATTGATGATAACAAAAAACAAAGGAGAATTCCCGGGAGGATTAAGAACGGGACTGTTAACAGGAACCTTAAGCAAGCAAGAAGCTAGCAGCTTGCAGATTAGTAAAAACGTTGAAAAAAGTAAAAAAAAACACCCTAATAAACCTAAAAAGTGTATAAAAACATTATATTTACCAAGATTTAACTGTTGAATAACTTCGAGAAAGGCCATTAGTACGTATAACCAGAAAATAGCAAATAGTGGGAAATCCTAATAGACGCCGCAGTTTGGAAACAAGATATTTTATCAAATAATATAAAATTAACAGTCTAATTCCAATACATAAGTGCAAATAACCTTAATACTATAACAATCTGTCAAATTCGAGTGGAAATGACATTTTATGAACAACTTCTGCCAATATATCGCTGTAAAACTGAGTTTACATAAGAAGAACGAAAGAACACCAATAGAAGGCATCACGTGGCAAATTTACGTAAGCTATAAAATTCATTCCCTCCATTTGAAGATTTCATCTCCATAGTTACAAAAACGTGGAAAAGCGCGGCTCCCATGACAACAAAAATCATAAATTAATATAACTGGAATGTCAAAACAAAACAGGTTCAAATAAAACATTGCATTTAAAAATTAAGTAATCAGTAATCTTGCAATCGTCTTTCAAACTGTCAGATTTAATTAATAATATACGGAAAGGATCCGAATACGGTTAATAGTTAAAAAGAAATAAATTTTGTAGTCAATTTTCATTAATAATCAGTAATATAAAATAAATGTTTTAAAGTTTTTAAAAATTTCTTTAATGTTTATTAAGTCATCTTTTCATTGACTAAAATAGGATTTAGCCAAATTAAAGCAGGTTCAACAACAGAACCATAGTTGCTGGAGAGTGTAAGAATTTTCACTTCAGAATCCAAAGATAAAATATTCCCTGTAGAGAAAGAGATACTCAAAGGTAGCCGTGGTAAATAAATAAAAAATTGAATAAAAGGAAGAGGTAAATATATATTTTCTCAAAAGAAATTCCATAGACTAAGAGCTGTAATAATAATACTAATTTGACATTTTAAAAGAAATATTAGTTTGGCTATAAAGGTATATAACGAGTGTTCTAAAATAAAGAGACCATGTTAGTAGATTAAAATTACATTTATTTTGAGCAAATCAAAAGGCGCCCAACCTTTTCTCAATGAAAATTCACTAAAAAGAGCTGTTGGAGGCAGAGAGTCGTGATTTCGTCGATATTACGTTTAGACTTTGATTATAATGTAGTGTAGAAATAGTTACTTCCAACGTTGTGTAATAGAATACCAGCACGTCGATAGCGGCAGGTCAGTTAAGTTAACTTAGTTGTCAGCTACAATGACAACTCTCAGAATATTAGGGAGCGCATGCAATTTCACAAATATGAGAATATTTCACGGAACACTGCATATATTTTCCTTGTATTCAAACATGCCCATTTCAGTTTTTCAATTTTTGCATGTATAACCTCCTCCACAAAGTTTAGCTAAACACCGAGCGAAATGTGAACGATACGTAACATCATATCAGGTAACTGGCGTCGGTTTTTCACAATGGCCATTGTGTACGAGCACTTTCCTATATGCCTGCATTCATTTTAATCCTCTCTCATCAGCTTAGACCAGTTTATAAGTTGAACACATATCGTTGCCGTTCGAAAATAGAGCTTTATTATCCCAGGCCTCAGCTATTTCATTGTTATCTACAGCAAATACCAAATATTACGTAAACAGGTTGGGCTGTAGCGCAGATTTAAGTTCTTTATGATTGACATGTTGCATGTTCAGCATATACAGAGGCCCCATAATAACAATGCCGGTAGGAAATATAATTACCCTTATCTCTCAGCAATGCGACTGATGGATACTCTACTGTTTACACTTGTTGCCAACATATTAAAATCAAAAAACAAACAGTCGACTTGATGTATGCTATGCTGCAGAAAGTTTAATATACTAGCTTGGAGTATCTGAAAATATAATCTCTGCCAGTGTTGTGTTATTCCACACTCTGAGGATTTGATTTAAGAGGAATGTTATTTAGGTACCCACACTGATACAGCTTTAACACCAGCTAGGGTAAAAGACCCAATTGTTGGCACTGTCTCAGTTATTGGCACCCGTTAAGATTTAAGAAAATTTTCCTACATGTCTTAAATTTCCCGAGTTACGTTAACATATTTCGTAATCTGGGAACGCTGTTGAGTTACATTCGTTACTTTTTTTAAATTTATTAATTTATTATTTCAACAACACATCACGAGGCCTTACAGCCTAAATACTATCGTACCGTGGGTGTCGACAAGGAGGAAAGAGGCCACTTGTCAATTCTGGACTTGAAGGTTTGGAGGTTCGGAGGAGAAGGAAAAACATGTGCCGGCAAGGAATTCCACAACTTAGAAGTCCTCGGGACAAAAGAGCGGACATAACAAGATGTTCTATGTCTGGTGACCTAGACAGTAAAAGGGTGCATTCGCTGTGTTCCCCTGGTAGATTTGTTGGGGGCAGCAGGTGGAGGAACTATGGAAGAAAGCTCCTCTGAGCAGTGTCCGTGCAGATATCTATAAAAGAGAGAGATGTCACGAACGGCACGTCGGTGGACAAGGGATGGCAGCCTTTGGGTGAGGCTAGGGTCACCGATGAGACGTATAGCTCTCTTCTGAATAGAGTCCAGGATAGCAAGTGTAGAAGCGGCAGCGGCACCCCAGATGTGGGAGCAGTATTCGAGGTTTGGTCTTATTTGTGAAGTATATAAGGTATAGAGATTAGCTGGTGAAATACTTGCAAATACTGCAAGCCCGGAAGAGGAAACCTAATTTCTTAGCAGCCGCTTCTGCAATTGATGTGACAGGTTGGTGCCAATTGAGATTTCGATCCACAGAAATGCCAACAAATGAAAATGACTCATTATTTTGAATAACTTGGTTGTTTGTTGTGATGGGTCTATGGCTGTTGTATCTCTTATGTGAAAGAAAGCAAGAGTATGATTTGGTGGGGTTGAATTGTACAAGATTTCTACTTACCCAGTCCAATATTTTTTGGAGATCCACGGAGACAGAACCCTCCATGAGTCTGCGATTCTCATCTAATTGGGCTAAAGAGACTGGCTTAGAATATTGTATATTTGAGTGGAGGGTGCTGTCGTCCGCGTAACTGTGAACTGGGTTGGATGTGCTAGAGAGGAGGTCATTGATGTTAAGAAGAAACAAAGTAGGGGCTAAAGCTGAACCTTGAGAAACTTCTTTAATTGGATACAGTTTAGAGGAATGGCCATCCACGACAACAGAAATGCTCCGATTGGAGAGGAAATTTGCTGTCCAGGTACAGAGTTTTGGTGGTAGGCCATAGGCCCGAAGTTTATTAAGCAGCGCTGCGTGCCAGACCTGGTCGAATGCTTTGGATATGTCTAGAGCGACAATCTTGGATTCACCGTGTAGTTCCATAGACTTGTTCCAAGAATGGGTGAAGTAAAGGAGGTCGGTAGTTGATCTGCGCTAACGGAATCCATACTGCCTGTCGTGGATTAGACTGTGTTTTTCAAGAAATTTTAGTAGTTAGGTGTTTATATACTTCTCCATCTTTTTATAGATGACTGAAAGGAGAGAAATGGGACTGTAGTTGCTAGGAAGCGCTTTGGATCCTTTCTTGGGGACGGGTTGTACTCGAGCAGTTTTCCAGTTACTAGGGAATATACCTCTATTGTAAGATGTCTGAAACAGACGAGTTAGGACAGGAGCAAGTTGTGGTGCGCATTTTTTGAGAACAATTGCTGGGGTCTCGTCAAGGCCAGAGGCTTCCCTGGTATTAAGAGAAGAGAGCATCTTTCGTACCTTTTTAGTTTTGAAAGTGATATCCCTCATTTTATGCGCGACTTTGGGGACTATTGGTGGTGGAACATTTAGACGTGGGTTGAGAGTAGAATTGACGGCGAACAGCGAGGCAAAAAGTTCAGCCTTGCCCAGGGCGGTAGAAACAATTTGATCCCCTGAGACAAGAGGTGGGAACGTGCTCTTGCAGAAATTATTCCCAATAGATTTATCAAGAGTCCAGAAGGGTTTGCTGCCGCTGTAGCTTAAGATGACTTTGTTTTTGATGTGGATATTAAACGAGTTTTTTGCCTCAGAAAGAATGCGGACATAGCTGTTTCTTGCGTCGTTAAATGCTTGACGGTTTTCTTGACTGGGATTGTGTAGAAGCTTTTTGTGAGCTTTGACCTTTTGAAGTCTGGCCTTGTCACAGGATTTAGAGGACCAGGGTTTTTGAGTGGCTGTAGAGGTTTTCTGTGCACTTGGAATAAATAATTCCATGCTAGCTTTGTTGCTTTTAAAATCTCGCTCATAGTGACATTGATAATACGATTTATTTCATGGTGTGTTTTGAGTAGCTGTCCACAAGGTAAGAAACTGTAGTATGAGCTAGGAACTGTCTTCCATGTGAATGAAGGTAACCTGCTTAAATGTTAACGAACATGTTCCTTTTTTTTTGCTGCATAACTAGTTTATAATGTTGTAAAAATTTGAGGTTATACTTGCATTTGGGTGCGTACAAATGTTAATAGCAGCGATGTCAACGATTTGTACGATTATTGCATCGAAACTGTATAACTTAAATTAATACCCTGTGTATTAATTATTGAATTAATGAATAACATTTAACTTGGCTACTCAGTCGAGGCACAAATTGTAATATAAATTAAACACAGGGCGTGGGCTTTATTAGCACTTGTACTCGGTGGGTTTTGAAATGCACAAATAAAAATCAGGAGTAACATAAAAATTCGGTTTATTAAAAATTGTTGAAGCTATATAATGCTGATTGTTTTCAATTGAGAAAATTTAAGTAAAAAGAATATAAAAAAATGACTACTTGAAATTATTCAGATTTAAATACAAAATACAAAAATGAACTACTTTCACTTGACATATAAAACTGTTGAAATGAATTGTGGAGCATAATATTACATTTTAAAGAAGATATTTTACAGATAGATGATGTACTTAGCTTGTCAGTTCGGTCGACGTGATTCAGACTGCTGCACTTGAAGTGACGACTAGATCCGTCTAGGCCAGGATGTTGGAGGGCCTCACTGTGTATGTGCATCTTCCTGGAGGAACGGCTTCGGTGATTTGGCACACTAATTGATGTTTGTTATTATTGAAGCTCCTCCAGGACGATGGGTCACAAAATGCTGAGCGGTGAGTAATGGATCCCATGATGACGGGTGCTCGAAGAACGGGTCCCAGAACAGAGGTCCAATAGCGGGTTTCTGAATAGCGGCTCCATACTAACAGGTCCCTGACCAGCGGGTCCATACTAACAGGTCCCTGACCAGCGGGTCCAGACTAACGGATCCCTGACCAGCGAGTACAGACTAACGGGTCGCTGACCAGCGGGTCCCTGACCAGCGAGTTTTCTATAAAATTTTAGTCGGATTAGTGTCGGTTCAAGTCTTTATGATTTATATGAGGCGGCTGGTAGCAGGTTGCGTTTAAGTACAAAATTTATCCGTGTGTTAATAACTAAAATAGAATAAAATATATGAAATAAAATTTTAATTGACCCTTTTGAAAGTACAGTTAATACTACATAATAGCAAGCAATCATTTAATTTTTGAACGCTACCACAAACCACCATTAAACAGTATATAATTTATAATGAAGTTCATCAGCAATTAGAAACTAAGCGAGTATTATAAGTATAACTTACCCAATTAGGCAAGTTGCCTTCCCTAATTAAATTAACTATGCGATAACATGTTCTGAGGTTGACTTAATAACAGAGAAGAGGACATGTCTCGTATTCAGATCGTCTTATAAAGAGAGTTCTTATCTTGACATATCGTCGAGTTGTCACGTTTGCAGGCACATTCTCATCGAGTTAAGATTGACCACAGACTATGTATGCGGTATGATCGACTCTGACGTCATTAGTGGGACTGATTCAGTAGCTTTATAGTTCGGAGCAAGGTGGTGACACGTGGGACATGTTACACATAGGTTAAATACGTGTGACATGTTACAACTATTCAACCTACTTATCATCATATGACCAGTAATTGGCACCCTACGGATTTATATAGTTAATGTTAAAACACATGCAGTCTCTTTTCCAAATGCCGAAAGTGAAAACATTCGAAAACTATAAGCGAGATTGTACCGAGGGTCAGACTAATAAAGCGCACGTACCCTCGTGGGGGGCAACTAAATTCACCTATGGACCGAATACCACCTATTTAAGTAGCGAAGAAGAAGTTCTGGCTAAATGGTTTACTTAAGGTCAAAGAAAGGGATTTCCTAAAAGGACTCGGGATATCCAATAATGTGTTAAGCCACTTTTGGACAAGAAAAACAGGACTATTTCTCTCCTTTCAGTCGTCTCTAAAGTGATGGAAAAGTATATAAACACCGAATTACTTATATTTCTTGAAAACACACAGTCTAATCCACGACAGGCAGTATGGATTCCGTCAGCGCATATCAACTGCCGACCTCCTTTCCTCTGTCACCCATTCTTGGAACAAGTCTATGAAACTACACGATGAATCCCATATTGTCGCTCTAGGCATATACAAAGCATTCGACCAGGTCTGGCACGCAGCGCTGCTTAATAAACTACCGGCCTATGGCCTATCACCAAAACTCTGTACGTGGGCAGCAAATTTCCTCTTCAACCGGAGCATTTCTGTTGTCGTGGATGGCGTTTCTCTAAACTATACCCAATTAATGCAGGAGTTCCTCAAGGTTCAGCCTCTACTTTGATTCTTCTCCACATCAATGATCTCCTCTTTAGCACATCCAACCCAGTTCACAGTTTCGCGAACGACAGCACCCTCCACTTAACTATACAATATTCTAAGCCTGTCTCTTTATCCCAATTAGATAAGGATCGCAGACTCATGGAGAATTCTGACTCCGTGAAACTCCAAAAAAATATTAGACTGAGGAAGTAGAAATCTTGTAAAATTCAACCCCACCAAATCACAGTCTTGTTTTCTTTCTCATAAGAGATATACCAGTCCTAGACCCATCACAATAAACAACGAAGTTATACAAAGTAATGAGTCCTTTTCACTTGTTGGCATTTCTGTGGATCGAAATCTTAATTGGCACCAACATGTCACATCAATTGCAGAAGCGATTGCTAAAAAATTAGGTTTCCTCTTCCGGGCTCGCAAATACTTTTCACCAGTTAATCTCTATACCTTATATACTTCACAAATAAGACCAAACCTGAAATACTGCTCCCGCATCTGGGGTCCCGCTGCCGCTTCTACACTCGCTATCCTGGACTCCTTTCAGAATAGAGCTATACGTCTCATCGATGACCCTACCCTCACTCAAAGGCTGCCATCCCTTGTCCACCGACGTGCCGTTTGTGACCTCTCTCTCTTTTATAGATATCTGCACGGACACTGCTCAGAGAAGCTTTCTTCCATAGTTCCTCCACCTGCTGCTCCCAACAGATTTACCAGGGACACAGAGCGAATGCACCCTTTTACTGTCCAGGTCACCAGACATAGAACATCTTGTTATGCCCACTATTTTGTCCCGAGGACTTCCAAGTTGTGGAATTCCTTGCCGGCACATGTTTTTCCTTCTCCCCGAATCTCCCAACCTTCAAGTTCAGAATTAACAAGTTGCCTTTTTCCTCCTTGTCGACACCCACGGTACGTTAGTATTTAGGCTGTAAGCCCTCGTGGTGTGTTGGTGAAATTAAAAAAAGCCCGTTTATAAGAGCTGTAGTGGAATACAGAGACTGAATAAAAGATGTATGTCTTGCTGTTTGCGTAAATTCGTTGGTATCGTTATTCTATTTATATTGCTACAAAAGTAGCAATTTCCTAATGAAACAGAAACGCCACTTCTAACGTATATACTGCAATTCTGTAACAATAAATCAAATCCAATTATTATATATATAAGCGAAATAACATAATAATTTCAGAGGCGTATATTGCAGACGGACAACCAAATATTTTCCCTCCACACGTTCAACCAAATCATCTCGTTTATCCCCAACGTAGTTTCTGTTTAAGAGAGGGAGATGGCGCTGATGGACGTGCAGTATCGTATCTGATATCGAGGGCGTGCGGTCGAATACATTCGGGCGGTCCGAATCACCGCCAGATGGCGTATAAATCGCCACAGGCCACTAGATGCCATCGGCAGGTTAACTCATACCACACTATTGACCTTACGCTAGCCGTACTACTTACTGTTTCAGAGCTATATACAGAATATTTCCAGGACGGTCAGTTCCGGGAAACTTATTTGCATAGTGGGATTAGGACTCAATATGTTTCTGTAAATAACGAAGCAATCGCCTTTAAATACACACGTGAAGATAAACTGACACTGCATTTGGATCACCAAAAAGCAAACTTTCAATAGGATAGAGAATCTATAGATTCTTGTTGGCCAGGAGAATAAACTTTGTTCATCTAGCGCTCTCAGATAGTTTAGTGTGACAGCCTTGTTAACTTCCGGAACCCTTTAGGCATAAGGGACTTGTTCTCATCTAAATATTGATTGTAAATGAAATATTATATTATTAATACCAGAGAAGAAACCTTTTAAGTGAATTTTCATTATGAAAATTCACTAATAGAGAAGATACGAAGGTGAAACTATATATGTAACCAATAGATAACTAATTAACTGATTTTGATAAAACTTAGCAAGTTTGTTTATCTGTCAGTTTGTTAATCAACGCAATCGGTTCAGTTTTAGTGAATTTTCTTTAAAAAAATTCACTATTGAGGAAATCCCGAGTTTTGAATTTAAAAAAAAAATCCAATGATCGCTAATTAGGCACCCTAGCACACATATCCGGGGTCAGTTTCAATTTATATATATATATATATATATATATATATATATATATATATATATATATATATATATATATATATATATATATATATATATATATATATATATATATATATATATATATATATATATATATATATATATATATATATATATATATGTGTGTGTGTGTAGGGTGGCGCATTGAAAACGAAACAGACCGATTTGCGTCCAGATAATTTTTTTTAAGAAACGCTGAAACACATCAATTTTAATATTGAGGGGGACATGTTTTGACATAAAACTCAACTTTGTCACACCAACCCCTTAAAGGTGGTGATAACAACCCTTATATTTTAAATAGGGAACATGGGTCGAGTGTTACATCATTTGAAAGCTCTTTCTTTTCTTAATTCAGCACACTAATTTTTTTGGAAGTTTTATCAACTCGTTTAAAAATTATTCAAATTCGGTCTGTTTCGTTTTCAATGCGCCAGCCTGTATGTATATATATATATATATATATATATATATATATATATATATATATATATATATATATATATATATATATATATATATATATATATATATATATAGTGTGCCCGAAATTGGCGATGCATGTATGGCGATCTTCGAAACGGAAAAGTTTTAGACAATTCTGTTGGTAATTGAATGCCGCACGATGTAATCTTTTTGGTTTTTACGATATTTAAAAACACTAAAATGACGCTGTGGCGGCGGTTCCGACCGCAGTGTTTCCGTCAACACTACTCTGTGTTTCTCTTGGCAGCTAAACGTTGCGTTACGTTATTCGACAGCAAGCTGTCAAGAACTACGATATAAGAGACACCAGGGATCTCTCTCTCTCTCTCCTCGCTACTAACCGATACAGTGAAGATACGTCTCTCCACGCTCGGTCAGTTATCTGTTATGCGCTGTCTGTGATTGTTTTATAGTTAAATGTATAGTTTATTCAGTTAGTGAAATAATAAAGTATATTAAATGTTTACGTATGGATTTCATATCAACAAGTGTAATTAACATCCATATTGGTGACCCCGTGCCGCAAGCCGAAGATGCCCAGCCTGATGTTCCAGCCGACGTCGCCTAACTTCCACGCACGTGCTCATGCCTACAGAAAACGAATATCTAAACAGGTCAGTCCTTTCTAATTTAAAAATTATCTGATTTTTTTCACAATGGCCGAAGATTCTTCAAGCAGCAATATCATGGCAAGGGTTGCAATAAAATTACCTCCTTTATGGAGACGTAACGTGAAAATCTGGCAAATGCAGGTTGACGCCCAGTTTGATATATCGCAGATCAGTTCTGAAAAGACAAAATTCAGTCATGTACTCGCTATACTCGATCCTGATGTCGCAGAGTCAATTTCAGATTTTTTAACCCAACCATTATCATCAACCCCCTATTCAGATCTAATGAAACGTCTTTTATTAGAATTTGAAGAGTCCGATAGTCGCAAACTAAATAAACTTTTAACAGAATTAGAATTAGGCGACAGAAAACCATCGCAACTTTTACGCGAAATGAAGTTTTTAGCCGGTAGTCAGATTGGAGAAAATTTCCTTAAAATTTTATTTCTACAACGTTTACCAGTCAACGTTCGTTCAATTTTGGCTTTGAGCAACGATTCTCTAGAAAATTTGTCGGTTACAGCAGACAAAATCGTGGAATTTTCCGGAGATAAATACAACGTGGCTGAAATTCAGTCACGCGAGCCCGACAAGCTAGCCAAATTAGAAGCGCAATTAGAGAAGCTAACAGCATCAGTCAACGAATTGCGAACGCGTTCCCGATCTACCTCCCGAGAAAGACCCAAGCTTTCTCGAAATTCCATAACCGCAAATTCCTCAACCTCCACGTGTTGGTATCATGAACGATTTGGCAACAAGGCCAAACGTTGCATCCAACCTTGCAATTTCAAAGCAAAACTTGTGTCGGAAAACTAATAAGGCACTCCCTCCACGCGGCAGGAGACGAGAGTCACCTAACACGCCGCCTTTTTATTTTTGATAGACGCTCCAATATGAAATTTCTAATCGACTCTGGAGCGGATATTTCAGTTATTCCACCCACTCACGACCAACGGAAATTTCAATCGAAACGTACCTTGTATGCTGCAAACGGGACCCCTATTCATACCTATGGCGAACAATTATTAGATTTGGATCTAGGTTTACGCCGTAGGTTCTGCTGGCCCTTCACACTTGCCGATATCAAGCAACCAATTATAGGCGCAGATTTTCTAGCAGAGTTTGCTTTACTTGTAGATATGAAACATAGACGTTTAATCGATACAAAGACAAACCTCTCTAAGGCCGGTGCTAACCCACCACCAGGATTTAATTCTAAAATTCATCTCGTAGACCCGACACACCAGTACTTCAAATTGCTACAACAATTTCCTGACCTTTTTAAGGAAACTTCTTCTAGCAACCTTCCAGAGGTTGAGTTCTTCCATACTATAAGTACGGAAGGACCACCTGTCACTGCAAAAGCTAGAAGATTGCCCTCGGAAAAGCTAACTCAAGCAAAGCTAGAATTCCAGCACATGATGGACTTGGGAATTTGTAGACCCTCCAAAAGTCCATGGTCAAGCCCCCTCCACATGGTGCAAAAAAAGGATGGCTCATGGAGACCATGTGGGGATTACCGAGCACTAAACGCTAAAACAATCCCAGACAAATATCCCATTCCGAATTTGCAGGATTTTAATGCCCAGTTAGAAGGCAAACGTATTTTTTCAAAATTAGATATCATTCGCGCTTTCCATCACATCCCAGTAGCACCTCAAGATATTCCCAAAACAGCAGTCATAACTCCATTTGGGTTATTCGAATTTGTTAAAACCCCATTTGGCCTTCGTAATTCAGCACAAACATTTCAAAGATATTTACATTCAATTTTAAGACATCTCGACTTTGCCTACTCCTATCTTGACGATATTCTCGTTGCATCAGCCTCTGAAAAAGAACATCAAGAGCATCTAGCAAAACTTTTTCAGACACTTCAAGACAACGGCATCCGTATCAATTCATCTAAATGTGAATTCGGAGTGGCCGAAATTTCATTTTTAGGTTTTCGTGTAAATAAATCTGGATTATTTCCACTTCCTGAACGCATCAAAGCTATTACCGACCTACCTCTTCCCGATACCATTGAAAAACTCAGAAGATTTCTAGGTCTCATAAATTTCTACCGTCGTTCTCTTCCACGTGCTGCGGAAATTCAGCAACCACTATTCGACCTCTGCCAGAATCCCAAAAAACGCGACAAACGTAAAATCGAGTGGACTCCTCAGACTCGAGAAGCATTCGAACGTTTGAAAGAGGCACTAAAAAACGCTACACTAATAGCTCATCCGTCTTCTTCGCTACCACTGATTCTCCATGTCGATGCTTCTGATTATGCCGTAGGCGCTTCCCTCCAACAACTACGTGATCAAACACTAGAACCCCTAGGTTTCTACTCTAAAAAGCTTACTTCAGCCCAAAAATCTTACAGCACCTACGATCGCGAACTTCTAGCTGCTTATCAGGCAGTTAAATACTTTAGATATACCCTAGAAGGTCGCCATTTCACCATTTATACGGACCACAAACCTTTGACATACGCTTTTGAACAACGCGTCGATAAAGCATCTCCAAGGCAACTACGACATTTAGACTTCCTAGGTCAATTTACCACAGACATTCGCTACATACCAGGTCCTACAAACATTCCCGCAGACTATTGTTCTCGCATTGAAACAATTTCACTTTCTTCCACTGTGTCACTCCAAGAAATTGCGCAAGCTCAGTCATCTTGTGAGGAACTCAAACACCTTCTGCAGTCTAAATCTTCCTCATACAAATTTCAAAACATGCCTCTTGACAACGGATTGAATCTTATTTGCGATTCTTCTTCAAAGAAACTTCGCCCATTCATTCCGATCAAATTTCGCCGAAAGATTTTCGATTCTATCCACAATTTATCTCACCCAGGCATATCAGCTTCAGTCGATCTGGTCCAGGATAGATTTTGTTGGCCCAAATTGAAACGCGATGTATCTCTTTGGTCTAAAACTTGCATTCCCTGCCAGAAAGTCAAGATATGGAGACACACTTCCAGTGCCATTGGACAATACACCCCAGCCATGAGAAGATTCTCGCATATAAATGTTGACATTGTGGGACCATTACCAGCATCACAAGGTCAACGCTATCTGTTAACAATAATAGACAGATTTTCTCGATGGCCCGAAGCAATTCCATTGTCAGATATTACAGCAGAAACAGTAGCGAACACTATTTTATCATGCTGGATCTCTCGTTTCGGTGTTCCGCAATACATCACCACAGACAGAGGTAAACAATTCGATTGCCGCCTTTTCACACACCTCACTAAAACACTAGGTGCAGACCACATCAAGACCACAGCTTACCACCCAGCAGCAAATGGTGTAATCGAGAGATGGCATAGAGTTCTGAAACAGGCCTTGAAAGCTCATATGGACGAAAACTGGGTCGCTAAATTGCCAATTGTGTTACTAGGACTCAGATCGTACATAATTCCAGAATATCGCTCAACACCCGCTGAAATAGTCTACGGAGAATCAATCAAACTTCCCACCGACTTTTTCAACAGCACACAAGCTCATGATGTTCCACCACTTATATCTCAGCTGAAAGAAGACATAAGGAAACTTCGACCAGTACCTTTTAAACATCATACTGCAAAAAAGGTATTTGTCCATCCTAAGCTTATGGAAGCTCCTTTTGTTTTTGTTCGCATTGATATTCCGCGAAAAACTCTCGAACCAGTTTATGACGGCCCCTTTGAAGTGTTATCCCGAACTGACAAAGTCTTCAAAATCAAGAAATCACACGGAGAAGAGACAATTTCTGTTGACCGTCTTAAACCCGCATTCATTCTTTGTGATAACGAACAGACAACTTTCCAGCCTCAGAGACATCCTAGTGAAACTGACAGTGACAGTGAAAGTCCAACACCTAGTGAAACTGAAAGTGACAGTGAAAGTCCAACACCTAGTGAAACTGAAAGTGACAGTGAAGTTCCCGTTCCCGTTCAAACGACACGCCATGGACGTAGAGTTCGATTTCCACGAAGATACTTGAACTAATAGCGTTGCCACTGAGAGGGGAGTATGTGGCGGCGGTTCCGACCGCAGTGTTTCCGTCAACACTACTCTGTGTTTCTCTTGGCAGCTAAACGTTGCGTTACGTTATTCGACAGCAAGCTGTCAAGAACTACGATATAAGAGACACCAGGGATCTCTCTCTCTCTCTCCTCGCTACTAACCGATACAGTGAAGATACGTCTCTCCACGCTCGGTCAGTTATCTGTTATGCGCTGTCTGTGATTGTTTTATAGTTAAATGTATAGTTTATTCAGTTAGTGAAATAATAAAGTATATTAAATGTTTACGTATGGATTTCATATCAACAAGTGTAATAAACATCCATAGACGCATTTTCGAAAATACCTTGCATTTTCTTTATTTATGAAAATTTCTGAAATCTGTAAAAACTTTCTCATAGCAATTTTTTACGTAGGAAATATCTGTGTAGTCAGATTTTATTTCCAACGTTTCGATAGTTTGCAACCATCATCAACTTTGTTTTTTCATATGGGCGCCATATTGGATTTTCACGGTTTTAAAAATCCCCAGTTTTTGCCTTTACAAATATGTATCACACTTAGTGAAAAAAGTTGGGTTATGGGTTAAAAAACGAAAAAATACGATTTTGTTACGAATTTGGCAACGTTGCACAAAGAAACACTCACACTTAAGGTGATTCTCCTGCATTTAATCTCTTAACTACAATTAATAACAACATAAGTAATAGTGTCTTCTATGTGAAGATCTTTTGAAAACATAAAAATTACACTTTTTGAAATTTTAGCACAACAAAGAAAGGAAAAAACAATAATGTGTCAAATGACATAATAATTACCAAAATAAAATGTCTAATTTAACGTTCAAAATGCGACCCATTTGCATACATTTCTCACATTTTTTTATCACCGAATTGGTAACACGATGAATTGTGTTACGGTTAACATTGGACAAAACATGCCGAGAGTTTGGATAAGGCCCTTTTGGCACCGTAAAACAAAACAAACTTTATTTTGAAAATTATTACAAGTTTTATTATAAATCAAAACAAAGGAGAAATACACGATGTTTAATGTTGAAACACTCGTAATATATTCTGATATAATATTGTACCTCACTTCTATATATAAAATTTATTATGCCTACCAAACATTATAAAATAAAACAACTTAAAGTAAATAATTATGTTAACTATAATTAATCAGCGGTTTTGGTATTTCCGCGGTGAACGACTGCTTCCATCATATTGCTACACTAATGCGTGATATCAGTACAGCATTATACAGGGTGCTGTAACTCCTCCCTTGCCAGATGATATTTAGGGTACCTAAATCTCAAAATTGATGTCCTCCATGGGTTTTCTTAATTTCATTGATGATTTTGGACTCGGCTGCGGAACTCGTTCTTCTGCTTTTAAATTTCCATAAACAGAAACATGCTACTGTTAGCAAAAGGACACAAAATGTTAAATTAAAAACACTTATAGACGTATGAATTACAGGAACACTTATTGTTTGTGGTTATTTATTAAAATGATTGACGTTTAATGTCAGTTTTGATCTTATATAAAATTAATAATTTTGGCAAAAATATGGTATGTGGAGTTGGAGTGATAGTTAAGATGGTGTACTGAAGTTGTTTAGATCTATCATAAATGAAGGCAATGGGTGAAGCATTAGATTGAAGAAATAAAAGTGAAGAAATTTTTTTACCTGGTTTGTCAAAATTTGAAGTTTGCTGAATTTGATATATAATTGTCACATTGCTTTAGATATAACTTTTAAAATTATGCAAATGTACACCACAAGTCTCAGACTTATTGTATAGGCATACTTTGTAATTTTTATCAATGAATAAATAATAATAATAATAATAATAAAAAACTCCTTCTGATGCTGTAACTGGCATTTCACTAAATTCAATTCATCTAAATTTATAGATTCTAGATGTCCAGACTTTTTGTTTTTCTCCAAGAATAATTAAACTAACCTTACCAAATTTTGACACGCAGCGGTACCCTGGATGTATGTCAGGCGGGAAATATCGGCGCTTACCTCGTAGGTACAGCATGATTTAAACAAATTTCTTTAACATGACTTGGTAATACAATATTTTTGGTAGATGCAGTACAAGCTGAAAAATCCGACCGCATAACATTGTAGAGGTTTCATTACGTGATTGCTATTAAACCAGAGACACAACCGCAACCGTAATACAACTGTAACAACAACACAATTTTGCGTGTACGAATAGTATTCCATCCCGCGAACATAAATTAAAATCAGAGTAGTGGAGTATCAGTATCAGCTGCGACTGTAACAGACGGGGTTGCGGGGGGCGAGGTAAAGGCCAGAACTGTAAGGGCATGTTTGCGGATTCTAGCAAACATAATATACATGTAGCACGCTTGGCGCGAATAACCAGAGGGCCAGGAATGTAGCAGGAATGTCCGATAATCCGCGTGGCTGACCCGACTTACGTCATCAGCATTCCTGCTGTGTGCCGGCTGCATACAGCACCAGCCTCTGAACCTACCCACCAAGACCTTTGTACGGCCTTTATTGTCTTCTTTATACTCCTGCAAACTCTGGTTACTTAATATTAGCAAAATTTCACTAAGCATAAGCATTCACAAAAGAACAAAAATGATAGGGGCTTCCATGTTATGCGTACCCTCACTTTGTTAAACCTATTCACGTTACGAGGATGTATTGACATCCAGTTAGCCTTGACCGATTATATAAACAAATGAGATGTTACGATAATGTAGCAACTACTGCAAGGAAAATTGTATATTTGTGAATTTTCGTAGAAAAAAATCACTAATGGAGAGAACCCGACTTTTGAATTTAAAAAAATTTTTTGCAAATGAGCGCGAACCCATATCCGGTGTCAGTTTCAGTTTATCTATATATATATATATATATATATATATATATATATATATATATATATATATATATATATATATATATATATATATATATATAGGACGAGGTTTTCCGAGAAGATTTTAAGTTTTCATTCGAAAAAAACTTTTATCTCAAAAAATAAAAAATCTATGATAATAAAATTTGGTAGGTAGGTTTACGATATGAAAAGTAAACTATACACCAAAGTTTAGATTTCTATGTTACAAGAAAAAGAGTTATAATAAAATATTTTCATTTCATTTCTATGAAAATTCACTACCATAACGCACTTGCTGCGTCCAGGCTTTTTTTTAGTAATCGACGAGTCGAATAGCAAATTAGTTGGTTATTCAAATAAATCGATTAACCTAATTGGCTAGTCGACTCTTAGACTAGCCAACTAGATAAATTATTCGACTAGTCGATTAATCGACTAGTACAAAAAGAATTTTTTTAGCAAGCTGGTCCAATATTTCTGACCAACGAACCTCCTCAAGCTATTTATACAAAAACTACACTTGCCAAGATGCAATAATTTACAAAAAATTTTTTGACACAAAGGCAAAAATATATATTTACATGAACATTTTCAAACAATTTCTTTCACAATAATTCGTCATTTTAATGAATTTTCTTTAAAAAAATTCACTAATGAGGAGATTGCGACTTTTGAATTTTGAAAAAATTTCTTCAAATGAGCGCTATATAGGACCCCTGGAACCCAAATCCGTTTCAGACTTTATATGTTTATATATATATATATATATATATATATATATATATATATATATATATATATATATATATATATATATATATGTTTATATATTTATGTGTCACACCGATACCTTAAAAAATAATGGACCGATTTTGATAAAACTTGGTGAGTACCTTCCTTTCGCAAGTGCCTTGGATAAGTTCGTTTGCCAGGAAAATCGGACTAGTTTTTCCAGAAAAATTTTGCGTTTTTTTTCGGAAAATTTTTGTATCTCCGGAAATAACAAAGTTAGGGCAACCATATTGGATACGAGGGTTTTATATCATAAAAATAAAATCATGTACCAATTTGAATCTCTATGTTAAAAGAAAAAAAAGTTATATAGCAGAAATTTTGTAAGAAGTGTGTTGTATAAAGCCTTAAGTTTCAGCTTTAGTCACCATTATCCTTCATTTTACTTAAATATTTGCAAAAAAATGAATTTCAAATAGACCCTTTTTCTGATGCTTTAGCAGTGGTTCCAACTATAGGGTTATAATACATGAAGAAAAACTTTGTACCTATCCCTTGTTAATAAGCACTTTGCGCCGAGGAATCAGTCTGAGATTTGGCATAGTTAAAGTGCATATAAACAAGGAGAGCAGAAAGATAAAATGTATGTATAACATGTGATTATTAGATTACACATTGCTTTCTTCTAACCAGACGAGTGTCTCGCGACATTAAAAATATTGATGAGTTTTATGTCGTTTTAACGAAATAAAAGACCTCCCTGACTGTGCTGTGTACACACAATCCTCCCAACAGACCCTCCTGACCTGCCCTGACATCAGTTTTCCTAATTGAAAGCTAAAAGAAGTGAAAAAGGAAAGGAAAAGTTATTTATGCTCACATAACCTTGATATATGGCAGAGTTGATTTTCTTTCTCCTTTTAGCTTTTAATTAGGCAAACTGATGTCAGAGCAGGTCAGAAAAGTCAGTTGGTAGGATTTTTTGTATTTTTTTCTTTTTGCAAGTGGCTTGAATAAGTTCGTTAGCCAGGAAAATCGATCCAAGTTTTCCCAGAGAATTTTGTGTTTTATGTCTCCGGAAATAACAAAGTAAGGGCAACAAAATTTGGCACACGTATTTCCATTATAAAGAGTGAACCACGTACTAAAATCTAGGTCTCTAAGTTTAAAGACAAAACAGTTATGGGCAGTTAAAGACAAAAATTTAGAGTTTTCTTAAAAACGTCAAAGTCGCAATTTGAAACGTCAAAATTGGCAAAGTTTAGGCACAGAACGTGAAACAAATACGGATTGTGAAAAGAAAATGTTGCAAGAAGAGTTTTCTGTAAACCCTTTCAGCTTCCACCGTCATTGCCCTTCATTTTACTAAAATATTTACAGAAAATTCATTTCAAATAGACCCTTTCTCTGATGCTTTGGCGGTCGGTTTAGTTAAGTTGATGCTTTCGCTGTGGGTTTAGTGAAGTTTATGGTTTAGCGGTCTATAATTTTTAGCTAATTTTCGTAGAAAAAGTTCGTTAATGCATTTTTGTATTTTTTATCGAAATATGATGCATGCTTGTAAGAAAAAAATCAGGACGCAGTAAGTGCGTTTTGGTAGCGAATTTTCATTATGTTCCTTCAAATTTCATAACTCAATTTGCTATTAATGTAAGGTTTGTTGGTTAGGAAACCAACATTTAAGTTTAGTTTCGGAAAATTTTTGTCCATTTTCAAGCAGTAAGTAATTTTGATAAAATATAGTACATTGTATCTACTACATAGGCTATACCGGTAATCAGATTGATGCCTGCTCGCATTCGCTCTTAAAAACATTTTTATGCAAATTCATTTCCATAACGCACCTGCTGCGTCCAGACTTTTTTTTAACATAAATTGGCTTAAGTAACGTTACCTGGAAATTATATTGTTCACGAAAATTTGCTATATAATTTTTTCGTGAAAGTTCGAAAACATTTTTCTAACTTATTAAACAATTATTATTAATTATTAACGTTTCACGAAAATTTTACAAAAAAGGATTTCTACGGACACCCTAAAAGGATTATTTTTTTATAAAAAAAGTTTGTGAAAAAATACATCATAAACCTAACTTGCAATTAAAATTGAAAAACAAAGAAAATGTACAAAAGCTATTTTTCTTTTTCTTTAAAGGGGAAAAATATTTATGTTTTCGTGTCATTTGAGCTGTCACTTTGAAGTTTCATTTGATATTCGCGAAAACCATTTATCAAGTCAGTACACTTGGAGGACCCAAATCACCACAACACACACTCACACACACACATACCTTTATACATACATATATATATATATATATATATATATATATATATATATATATATATATATATATATATATATATATATATATATATATAAACTATAACAGGATCTATAACACGGCATTTCTGTACTATACAAGGAAAAGGGTTAAAGGCAAAGCCGCAAGGAGACAACCGCATACACGTGTTTCAAGCTTATTAGCCATCATCAGTACGGTATAGCCAGGTGAAGATGGGAACACTCTGGATGAAGATGCAGAAAAATACACGGAGTCACAACAGGCAACCAGTGCTATTTTGATTGTTTCCCTCGGATTGGGGGTCTTCCAAATGTTGCTGCAAATGTGCGCTGGTTGCTTGTTGTGACTCCGTGTATTTTTTGCATCTTCATCCAGAGTGTTCCCATCCTCACCTGGCTATACCGTACTGATGATAGTTAATAAGCTTGAAACACGTGTATGCGGTTGTCTCCTTGCGGCTTTGCCCTTAACCCTTTTTGCTTATATATATATATATATATATATATATATATATATATATATATATATATATATATATATATATATATATGTATATATATATATGTATATATATATATATATATATATATATATATATATACATATATATATATATATATATATATATATATATATATATATATATATATATATATATATATATATATATATATATATATATATATATATATATATATATATATATATATATATATATATATATATATATATATATATATATATATATATATATATATATATATATATATATATATATATATATATATATGAGTTCGTTATCCACGAAAATGCGACAAGATATTCCGGGAAATGTTGAGTTGTCTTTCTAAAAAATTTTTTTCCCAGAAAATTACAAAGCTATTTTATTAAACTTTGGTGTATACATTGCCTTGGGAAAGGCCTTACTACATACCAAAATTCAACTTGCTAAGTTTATAAAAAATTGAGTTTTTCAAATTTTGAGTTTTCTTTCGAAAATTTTTTTTTCCTTCAAACAAAGCTAATTTAATGACATTTGACGGATATGTTACCTTAGGAAAGGCCTTATTACATACCACAATTCACCTATCTAAGTTTATCGAAAATTTAGTTATCCAAGTTTGAAACATTTAATAAAAATTCACTACCATAACGCACGTGCTGCGTCCCGAACTTTTTATTATTATTTTTTACTTTTGTATGCAACTGGCTATAAGTATTAATGTTAGAGATCATGTTTTTGTTTGCCATTTTTATCTAATTTTATATATATATATATATATATATATATATATATATATATATATATATATATATATATATATATATATATATATATATATATTGAAACTGACACCGTGTGTTGCAAGTGGGCTAGTTCGTAGTCATTTGAAAATTTTTTCCAAACGTCGCGGTTTCCTAATCAGCGCATTTTTGCCTTCTTTTGAGTGAGCAAACTGACCTCTAGAACCCATAGCCGGGTGGGGTCTTTTAAAATGTGTTTTGGTGATTTGGGTTCTCCAAGTGTACTTATCAGTGCTCATCACAGGTTCCAATCTTCACTTAGTAAAATCATGTATGTAATAAATTTATTTTAAAACTATTTAGTTTAAAATATTTAGAACTGAAATAAAATTAGTTTATATTATAAGGAATAAAACCACGATAATATATCAGGCCAGTGAAAATATTGTTGGCAGCTGAGCTACAAAGCAACCAAACAAATTCAGAAGAATAATCGAGATCAATTTCCAGCATCTCCATTCTGTTGAACATTGCTGTCAAGCGTTATTGAATTTGAGGAATCTGAGGCCAATTTACCCGGTTGCTCTGATATTTTCCGACCACAATCAAACATTGAGTCAGTGAGTGAATGCTCCTTACATAAATCATCCTGTTTTATCAAATTATCCAAGTGCACCGTCTGTTTCGATTATACGTTCTATTGCACCCGGTTTCTCCAGAGACCAGACTACCCGTTTTTATATTTTGCGGTTTTCACTATATATACAAGGTCTGATAATTAAATAATATCAACAACAACTTAGCATTTTATAATTGGCAATGTATTAAGTGATTTATTCTTGTGTGTTTCGTTTCTTTAACGTCGGCCTATTTCCGCGACTAAGGCCAATTACCGACGCCAGCGAGCAGTTTCACTTCACTATCCTGGAAATTTTGCCGAACCTCTGCCTTTCTGTAAGGATGGTAGGGATCTTTAACATGCCCAACATTGCATGGACACGGGATCGACGGCTTTACGCCCCCTCCGAAGGGCAGATCGTGCAGACATTAAACTTGCTCAAATACAATGCCAGAACCTCGGTTGATGTTAATGTTACAGTTTGTACTGAAAAAGTGAAAGGAGAACCCTGGGATCGAACCCAGTACCCTTCGGTTCAGAGGCACAGGTTCTTACCTCTGAACCACCGAGGCTCTAATTATTTCTTAAAATCCACACACAATCAGGACTCTCTAAAAACTAATTTAACAGCATAGATGTAATACAATTCGGCGTTGGATTTAGCAATACCAAATGTTGAAAAGTTCTCTAACGTTTTTGAACAATGCGACTAGAACGAAATCAACTCCATTTTGACACAATTTTTATTTAACGCGTTTTACAATTTATATATTTCCATTATAACATTTATTGGTACATTATTACATTATTTTCCCAGTCAATGAAATTAATGTTGTCCTAGTCAATGAAATGTATAATGGGACGTCATAAAATCATGTCCATAGTGTTCGTTGTTCGTGAACACCTTGAAAGCGGCATTTGATAGCTGGTTTCGGCATCTAATCTATTTTTCATTTTTGTTTGTCAGATAACAGAATTCTTTATAAGCTCGTGTAGCCCTCAACTCACTCGCCTTTCAACGAAATTTTAGAAACAATAACTATGTTAAGAATTTTTAGCTAAGAGAATGAGGCAGCACACTCCCGGGGGTGAGTTACATTAAATACTTTGCTATTAGTGAATTTTCTTAGAAAGAATTTCTTCAAACGAGCGCGACCTAGGACCCCTAGAACCCACATCCGAGGTCAGTTTAAATTTTTGTATATATATATATATATATATATATATATATATATATATATATATATATATATATATATATATATATATATATATATCACACCGATATCTCAAAAAATAGCCCCATTTTAATACATTTTAGCATGTAGCTTCCTTTTCTAAGTGGCTTGGATAAGTTCGTTAGCCAGGAAAATCAAGCAAGCTTTTCCGGGAAAATTTTGAGTTTTCTTTCGGAAAGAAATTTTAACCCAAGAAATGGAAAAGCTATGGTAACCAAATTTGGTACGTGAGTTTATGATATTACAAGGAAACTGTATATCAAAATTTGTATTTCTATGTTAAAACAAAAAAAGTTATAAAAAATATTTGAAAAAAAAAATCTATGAAAATTCACTACCATAACGCACTTGCTGCGTGCAGACTTTCTTAAATGCTGTTTTTTCTGTGTAAAAATTCATGATAACTGGTTATTTCAAATATGGTTGCTTTATTTGATGCTCCTGTTTTGGGCAGCGCCATAAGCAACATCTTTTGGGCAGCCCTTTCAGCACCATCGTTTTGGTCAGTTCCATCAGCACCATCGTTTTGGGAGCCCCATCCACACCATTCGTTTTGTGAGCACCATCAACACTATTCCTTGTAGAGACACCTGTTGCAGCAGCATTTTCTGACAACGTCAACCAGAGTAGTTAACTGCCACGCGTAGATTAATTCATACAACAGCTATAAACCATACATCAACGTAACCAAACTTAATTTATACCAGGCAGAAAACATACGACCCGAACCAACAATCGTGAAATCTTGGCCGCAGTTATAGAAAATGACAGACGACATGAAATTAAAACTTTGCCAATTGATTGTTATTCAACTGGGCGATTCAATCAATTATTAAAATACACTATATTTGTAGCTTCATTAACGGCCCAAACACAGTTTAAGCGCAGCATAGATATATTATGCTGTCGCTTAATATAGCAGAGATTTAAGCAAAATCAAGCGAAGTCTCTATAAAAATGATTTTAAAATAGCTTCTTTTATCTTTAAACTTAAACATAAGACGTCGTATAAGACCGAAACAGTCGTGGGATGTGTTTTAATAGTATTTCCACTAATTAAGTAATTAATTAGTTCTGTATCATTTGAATATAATATCCCAGGCATGAAGCCAATCTAAAGTATCACGCAAATAAAACCTTTGTTGACTTGCGCCTAGATAGCGCGGGGGGTACCGCGCTTGCCTCCTAAGCAGAAGGTTACGCGATCGAATCCAGCTCGATGAATGTATCTTTTTTGAATGTCTTATTTTGACATGTGGAGAAACAATAGCGCACAGATTTCATACGTTTTGAAGAAGATATCATTTTTGTTTAAAACGCCTAAATAAGTTTGTCACCTTTGAGTCTGAAATTATAATTTTGTTATTGTTGTAACTGTTATTGAAAACCGGTTTGATTAGGTTGACCAACACGCAATCATACTGGCGATTAATAAGGAAAAATAACTGCTACGTTTATAATTTCGCAGATACTTTACTTTTCTTAATATGATTTAAGTTTCCTTCTGGAAATCGTCAGTATAACTTTATTGAAATTTGTAGTTCGAGTTTCTTTTAAAGAGACTTACACTATCTACAGCTCTAGCAAAATTTAGTTATTCACCTTCATAGAAAATTGAGTTTTGGGTATTTTTCTCAAAAGGAGTTAGAACGCGAGATTTTTTTGATAATAGAGAGATATCGATGGTAACACTTTCGAAAGAATTATTCAAATGTGCGCGTACTAGGACCTCTATAATCGCTCTTTAATGTCTGTGTAAGTTTAAAATATTAACTTTACTAATATGCCGTATAATTAGAATCTACAATTCTTATGAAAATTCGCTACTATAACGCACTTGCTGCGTCCCAAAAACTTTTATTATTTATTTGTTTCTAAAAATTTACATCGTGTCTTAGAAAGGAGCAAAGCTTTTACTTGTAGTTGGACATAATTTAATTAGCACTCACCTCTACACTTTGAGTTGCCAAATTATCTTATTTTCTGTTATTTTCAGAGTTTATCTAGATTTTCAATTTCACCATAATTTCAACTCCCTTCAATATTTCTGCTACAGCCCAAAGTGTTTATCTCAACCTATTTTTGAAGGAAAAATCCAGAAAGTAATATTACAAATTTGGCAGGATCTTCCTAGTTTAAAGTTACATTTTCTTTTGAAAAAAATGTAACTTTAATTCAATTTGTAACACATGTTTTATTTAAAGAGACTGCAGTACCTATATAGAGCAATTTTTTAAATTTTTTAGCTGCATTAAAAATAATTTTCAGGCATTTAGTTTTTTTTTCTTGAAAAGAGCACAGAATCACAAATTTTGTATGATAGATACGACCTCTTCCATTTCATTGACAAAAGACAGCATATTTTGTGTTAAGATACTAAAAATTCAAGTTAAATTTAGTACCGCAAAATAAAAGATGGAAAGCTAAGACGCTAATGAATAATCCATTGTTAAATTTTTGTGTGTATGCGATAAATACAAAATCTGACTTAAAACTGGCAGATTTAATAACCTAAGTTTTTCTGACATGGGTGTCCTCAAGTTCATGCTATTTTCATATTTTTATGTTTTTTTTTGTACTAGAAACTTTTATTATTATTTCTTTCAACTGTTATTAAATATGTATCCAACAATTTTTTATGAAAAGCCATTCCCATGACAACTCGCTACCATAAATCATGTCCTGCATAGAGACTTTTTTAAATACGCGTCCACAAATATTGAATTTTTCATGATAAGACAAAGTAACTCACAAATCCCAATTCAATAATTTTCTGATTACGCCTCGTATATGTATTTTTATATTTTATGTTTTCGTAAGAACGTAGTCGTCACTTCCGCCAATGCATGCTCACAAATACTCTTACCTTTTCTCTAAAACTACGTCATATGTCACCATTTATTAGTTTGCTGGGGAATTTTCAATAAATCCACCCTGAATGCTTTCCACTACTTCTCAAGAATTATTGCATAGTGGGAAACGCGAAAATAGAGAAAAAGAGATATTGATAGGTCAACTGACTCCATTTTCTATGTGTCACATTGTCGGTGCTAAGTTATTCGATCCTTAGGGGATCGTTAGAGTAGGCAGGGAAAACATTTTAAAAATGTTATCTTTTGATATTCACAGTTTTATAGCTTCTACTAAATAATAATAATTTGTTTTCTATACACAAAACATCTATCTGATGTATGTATTCGAGTCTACTTGGTATTGTCCATATAATATGTATTTAGACGTGAAAACCTTTTTAAAATCGATTCTGTGTGTAGAGGGGAACTGTTGCAGGTTTTCGTGGAGTCAGGTAATGGGGAAATACAATTGTCTATTGAATTTATTGTCTTTTTGTGTTTTTGTAATGAAGATAATAGGTTTCCAAGTAATCGGAATACGAAGACCATCAGCCCTCTTATTTATGCAATCGGTACGTTTTTCGATCTCGATCGCTTCGCGGATTATTCTGGTTTTGAAATTGTAAACTGAGGCGATTATTTTGGCATTGTCGAAGTCTATTTTGTGTCCTGTATGAATATGATGCATGGCCAGCGCTGACGAGGGGTCGGATTTTCTAACTGCGACGGTGTGTTCATATATTCTATTGTGGATACGTCTACTTGTTTGTCCTACATAAGTTCGGAAACAGTCGGAACAAGGAATTTCGCAAACTCCGCGGGATTCGTTTGGAATCGTACCCTTGGGAGTTTTTATCAGATTTGACAGTTTTTGCTTTGTTGTGAATATGATTTTGATATTATGGGTTCTAAAAATTCGGCTGATTTTATCAGTGACACCTTTAATGTATGGTAAAAACGCTGTGTGTTGTTGTGTGGACCCTGTCTGTTCTTGTTGTGGTGTAGTGGTTTGTTGTTGTGCGTTTATAATGTCTCGTAGTATATGATTGTTGTCGCATCAGTTTTCTAGCAATGTCTGTCTTAAAATGTTGTCCGTTTGTCTGGGGGATCGTGTTACTAGTGTTCGAACCACGGAATTTAGTTGCGATGGGTGATGGTGACATTGGGCGTTAAGACAACGATTAGTGTGGGTTGGTTTTCGGTACACAGTACACGGTACAACCCGAGGACCAAGTATGTCTCATATATATATATATATATATATATATATATATATATATATATATATATATATATATATATATATATATATATATATATATATATATATATATATATATATATATATATATATATATATATATATATATATATATATATATATATATATATATATATATATATATATAAATTATTTTCCGTATTTTCTGAACAGTCCCTCTTACTTATTAGATATCTAACCAAACATAATAGAATAGACATTAGAGCTGTCGTTGACACCCATTAAGCTATAATCTTTAATCTTGAGCCATGGTAAAAGGCAGCGTGGATACTAAATTAAAGAAAAATAACATAATATGCTTCGCAAATAACAAATAATTTGATTTGAAAAACCCTTTTTGTTGTTTTGTTTGCAAAAACTAGTTTGATTGGGTTGACTAAAACAAAATCGTCCAAGCAATTAATAAGACAAAAAAAGTCTGGACGCAGCGTTATGGTAGTGAATTTTCATAAAAATACTTTTAATAGCAAATACGTGTGTTCTCTTTTAAGAAAGCTGGCATCACATTGGTTACCAGTATAACCTATATAGTAAAAAGAAGGTGCCTTCTTTCATCAAATAACTTTATTGTTTGAAAATGTACAAAAATTTCCGAAAGTAAACTTAAAGAGTTCTTAAAAAAACTCGTTTCTTGGTCAACCTTATAGGTCAATAACAAATTGAGCTATTCAAATTTGAAGCATTCAATCAAAATTCGCTATCATAACGTACTTGCTGTGTCCAGAATGTCTTTTCTTACAACCATGCATTCTATTTCGTTGGAAAATGCAAAAATGCAATAACATGCGTGTTCGACTAAAAAAAAAGAACATTTGTATCACCAACGACTTATGGGCCACCCTGTGATTGAAATATTTTTTAGGATCTAGTTCAAAATACCTTATAATTAATGATTACAATTTTTTTTCATATCTTGTATAATAACGGATATTTTGAACTTTATTAATTTTTTACGAAATTTCGACAAAAATTATATACCATTAAACGACAAACTATATATCTAAGACTACTGCCAAAGCATCAGAGCAAGTATCTATCTGAAATGAATTTTCTGGGATAATTTTAGTAAAATGAACGATAATGACGGTTGAGGCTAAGAAGACTTCAGGGTTTGTAGAACTTTCCTCTTGAGACAGTTTTCTTCCCATAGCCCGTATTAGTTTCAGTTTCTTTGCCTAAATGTTGCCAATTTTGAAGTTTTAAATCGCGACTTTGGCGGTTTGAGGAAAACCCAATTTATTTTTCTTTAAACGTCTATAACTTTTTTGTTTTTTAAGCTACAGAGCTAAATGTTGGTACGTAATTTTCTTATAATGACGTAAATCGGCGTATAAAATGTGGTTGCCCGTACTTTGTTATTTCCGGAGATATACATTTTTTTCGAAAGAAAACACAAAATTTTCCGGGAAAACCTGGGCCTATTTTTGTGGCTAATGAACTTATTCAAGCCACTTGCAAATGGAAGGCACCTACCAAATTTAATTAAAATCGGTCAATTATTTTTTGAGTTATTGGTACGACATATAAATATATATATATATATATATATATATATATATATATATATATATATATATATATATATATATATATATATATATATAACACGGATCTCGTCATTACTGAATTTTTTAGGAAAATTCACTAATACCTGCTATATTTATAATTTGGCAGGTACATTCCCCTCGTAAATATTTTTTTTCTGGAAAACCTTTGTTACTTTACCAAAATTTGTAACACAACTTTTTTAAAGAGACTTGCAGTACTTACATATATGTATCAAATTTTAGTTATCTCCATATAAAATATACATTTCCTAAAGGCGTTGCTTATTGGGATCGCGAAAACCGATCTCCAAGGTTCATTTAAATTTAAAGAATTAGTTTTAATAACATGCGTTACTAATTGTGTAAGATTCTTATGAAAATTCACTACTATAATGCACTTGCTGCATCCCGACTTTTTTAAACAAGAGACGAGTCACCATCAACATTAAAAGATAATGTATTTCCAACTATGCGTATGTTAAAATAATGATATTTAACGGTGATTGACTAGAAACAAGTCCATACACCCAGAACTTCTTTTCACCACTGTATAACATAAGGTGGAGGGTAGAAAACTAAAATGTAACTGGTATTTTTTAGCTGACGAAAATACATTACATTTCAGCAGCAACATAGGAAAACAAACCCGCTATAAAGTGAGCATTACATCATAACAGCTTTAAAATATTAACAACTTCATTATGATATCTACCTGTGAGTTAATAGGGTTTAAATAAATGATGATCGTTTCACACTTGCCCAGCCCAACGATATCTCTACACTAAACCGAAAGTCGAGTGATCTAAATTCCATCGACGTATTCCATACCAATAGCCGTTCAATAATTTAAATCCTTACAACATTTAGTTTGATCACGAATTTCCGGAAAATTAGTTTCCACCATTTTATGTGTTTTCTATCAACGCAATACATTTAGTAATGAAAAATTATTGCGGCCATCCTATGAATAATACGTGTTTATATGGCTTTCGATACTGCTTTTTAATTTACAGTTGTAACAATATATGTTACAAAGGATATTGAATGCTGTAAGTGGTTTAGCGACATCAAATTTGGTCATATTTTAATTGTCTCAAAATAAATAACAGAAAACACAATTTTCTATTATTTTGGTCAGTCAATCTTATTTATGTATCAAGATTTATTGTCAACTAAACGGTGTTGCAGCCTCCAGAAGCATGCCGTATTGACTATCGCTACACCAAACTAATTTACAATATATATATATATATATATATATATATATATATATATATATATATATATATATATATATATATATATATATATATATATATATATATATAAATGCTACTCTTGTGGTAAAACTACATGAAAACACGAATCCTATAAAAATTGGGAGAGGAGTACGCCAGGGAGATACGATGCCTCCAAAACTGTTTATCACCGTCCTGGAATATGTGTTCAAGACGCTAGATTGGGACCAGAAAGGTCTAAGAATAGACGGCCAAAGTCTCTCAAACTTACGGTTTGCAGACGATATTGTCTTACTGGCTGACAACTTGGAAGATATTAGAGTAATGCTACAGGAACTTAAGGAGGCCTGTGCAACGGTATGTCTAAAAATGAACATCGGAAAAACAAAATTTATGACAAACCTCGTCCCTAGTAAAAACCTAATTATTGAAAACTCTGAGGTGGAATGGGTAGATAAATACACATATTTGGGCCACGAGATAAGCATATCCAAAGCCAACCAGACATGCGAGATAAACAGAAGGATTATACTCTCCTGGGCGGCTTACGGCAAACTTGGGGACGTTTTCAGAGGCGACCTTCCAATGTGCTTGAAATGAAAAGTTTTCAACCAATGTGTTCTACCGGTTATGACCTACGGCGCCGAAACACTAACCCTTAGCAACGCTTCTGCTAAGAAACTAAAAATAGCACAGCGCAAAATGGAGAGGTCGATGCTTGGCGTTTCGTTACGTGACCACATTAGAAATGAAGAATTACGCAGAAGAACAGGAGTGACTGATGTGTTCGTACATGTGGCGAAACTCAAATGGAAGTGGACGGGACATGTGGCTCGCATGCAAGATGACAGGTGGACAAAACGATTACTTAAATGGAGACCTAGATCCGATAAAAGAGACAGAGGAAGACCACCAACTCGCTGGACAGACAACATTGCAAAATTTACAAAAAACTGGATTCGTAGCGCTCAAGACAGAAAATAATGGACTCAACTAGGGGAGGCCTATGTCCAGCAGTGGACACAGAGGGCTGATTGATGATGATGATGATGAAACTACTAAAACATTCACAGGAATTATTGTTTACTTTTCTGTTATTTTTTTTAAACACCATTTAAAACGTTGACAAAGAAATTACATTTTTTTTACAGTGCGTTTCAAAATTAAGGGAAAAATTCATTTTCTCTTTTATTAATAACTTTTAGGACAAATGCTGCCACTTGTATAAGTAAAATCTTTCTGCCTATACCAATATTTTTTAAGAGTAACTACCCTTACAAAAATATTTTTCCTGACTTGTATGTACTTTTTGTATTTTAATCACCGACGCCAGCGAGTTTCACCTCATTAGCCTGGAAATTGCACCGAGTCCCTGACTTCCTGTAAGGCAAGTTTCTTTTAAAGAGACTTCGGTATCTACTTTTACCAAAATTTTATTTTCTAGTTTCATAGAACATTTAGTTTTATGACAGTAAAGTTTATTTAAAAAGCAACCACAAATTTTAATAATTTGTATGATAATAATTTATTCAATTTTATTGACAAATCAAAATATATTCTGGGTTAAGATACTGAAAGATATCAAAAAAGTTACATTTAATTTTGTACCAAAGAAAAGACAAAAGGTTCGAGACGCAGCAAGAGAGTTATGGTAGTGAATTTTCATTAAATATTCAAATTTGAATAACTAAATTTTCTATAAACTTATAAAGTTGAATTTTGGTATGCAATAAAATCTTCCCCAACGTAACATATCCACCAAATTTAATTAAAATAGCTTTGCAATTTTCGGAGATTTTTTTTTGACAGAAAACCCAAAATTTTTGCGAAAAACCTTCTCCGATTTTCCTGGCTAAGCTTCCAAGCCATTAATAAAAGAAAGGTACTTGTCGCGTTTAATCCAAATTATTTTTTGAGTTAGCGATTGGATACACACACACACATATATATATATATATATATATATATATATATATATATATATATATATATATATATATATATATATATACACATATTATTGCATTAATAGATTTGACTATTTTTTTATATATAAATACGTATAAAAAACAAAATATATACCTGAAGGTATCTAATCCATGTTGTTTTCACAGCTACATTCAAAGTCAGGGGGTAAATTATAGACAGTTATCCAACAGAACCTGAAATTTCAAATAATTAACTATATGCATTTGCCAGTGAAGGGATGATGACATTATTTAAAGTTACCTGATAAGCCCTAGAAATTTTGTATTGCACCTATAATGGACAATTAAGGTGAATAATGAACTGCATAAATACAGAGCTAAAAAGGTAAAATGAATCCCAAGATAAAACGTTATAAACATTTATAAAATAAGTCAGTGAAAGAATGTGTTTAAAAAACTGTTTTCGACAAAGTCCAAACTCATGAACTTCAAGGTGATTTGTTTGGTTGTAAGTTTGATAAAAATTTGTTAATATGTATAGGGAGATAAGGAAATTAATGTAGGAACCAGTAAATTAGTAAATAAGGAGATAATTTGTTAACAATGGGGATAAGTAAGGTTTGACATTTGATAAAAATTGTATAGGTTAGAAATTTAAACGTACAAACATATTTTGACTAACCTGACTTTAAATCCAGTTATTTAATTAATGTGATCAAAAGAAAGTAGCTTTCTCTTGACTCATTTTGTAAAATCTGTTATGGGATTTGACTCATCTGAAAATAGAAGCGTTAATTGGTAAAAAAGCAAGTTTGAACACTAATTAGCAGTTTTGATTGGTCATATAAAACATAAGAAACGTATGATAGTATCCGGGAGGATTCAGAAGGAGACTGTTAAGAACCTAAACCAAGCAAGAAGCTAGCAGCGTGCAGATTAGTAAAAGAAACGTTTAAGTAGTTATAAAAACGACAGAACAAAAGTCAAAGTGTAATGGAAGTGTGATATTTACCAATATATAACTGCTGAAGTACTTCAAGCAAGGGTATTAGTACGTATAGCGAGAAAACAGCCAATAGTGGAAAATCCCAATAGACGCCGCAGTTGTAAATCCAGGTATTTCATCAAATAACAACCAAACAGCAGTATAATATCAGTCCTTGGGTGGAAGTAGCCATTATTATTATATCTATCTGTCAAAATTGGAATGGTAATGACATTTATGAATAATTTTGCCAAATTTTAATAATGAAATCCGAGTTCACATAAGAAGAAAAAAAGATACCAAAAGAGGGCGCTACGCAAAAGTTTCAAGTAAGCTTATAAAATTTATAAGAACCATTTTAAGATCTCATCTCCTTGGTTACCAAACCTATAAAAGCGAGGTTCCCATGGTAACAGATATCACATGTTAAAAATAACTGGAAAGCCAAACAAAATAGAGTCAATTTTAAACATCGCGTTTAAATAGTAATAACTAAATTTGTAATCATCATAAAAAATTGTCAGATTTAATTAATAATAACTAAAGCGGGTCCAAATAAGGCCAATGCTTATAAAAGTAATAAAATTTTCTAGATAAGTTCATTAATAATCAATCATTCAAACTAAATGTTTAAAGTTTCTACACTAAATTCTTCTCTTATAATCACTGTCATTTTCCATTGACTACGAAAGCATAAAGTAAAATAAAATTGGTTCAACAACAGCACCATAGATGGTGCCAGTGTAAGATTTTTCATCCATAGGAATCCAATAATAAAATATTCCCTGTAGAGAAGGAGAGACTCAAAAAAGATAGCCGTGGTAAATAAATCAATAAAAAAGGAACAGGTAAATATTCATTTTATTAGAATATATCTGGATTATATACTACATATATTTCAAATGTATACATCAAACAATATCACAAAAGAAATTCCATAGACTAAGAGCTATAAGAAGAATATAAGTTGACATTTAAAAACAAATATTAGTTTTGCTGTAAAGATATATGTAACGAGTGTCCCAAAATAAATAGACACTGTTGATAAATTGAAATTACATTCATTTTGAATAAACAGAAGGCGCCCAACTTAATTAAATACAAAAACAGTCATTTACAAATAAAATACTAAAATAAACAAACATTTATTAAATAAACACATCTATTTACTATAAAAATATAATTACATATACACCTTAAAATATATATATATATATATATATATATATATATATATATATATATATATATATATATATATATATATGAGACATGCTTGGTTCTCGGGTTAAACCGCGTCCAGAATTTATGGAAACTCGACGTTTCGGCTCCTGTTTTGGAGCCATTTTCAAGAGGTAAAGGAAATATGTAAGGACACTCTAAGGCCTCAATCTGCCTACTCCTTAGAGTGATGGACAAGGGTGGGTAAAGGAAATATGTAAGGACACTCTAAGGCCTCAATCTGTCTACTCCTTAGAGTGGTGGACAAATGTGGGTAAAGGAAATATGTAAGGACACTATAAGGCCTCAATCTGCCTACTCCTTAGAGTGATGGACAAAGGTGGGTAAAGGAAATATGTAAGGACACTCTAAGGCCTCAATCTGCCTACTCCTTAGAGTGGTGGACAAAGGTAGGTAAATGAAATATGTAATGCAAATTCCACCATAAGTGACGTCGCCATCAAAGTCCTATCCAAAGGTTTTAATTTTGCACCAACCCCTAAATTCATCCCAATAGAAAAGATAATTTCTCAATCAGAAGATGCAATAACACACTTACCGACTGACGAAGCTGAAATTACGAGACAAGACATTGCAAGAATATTACGTTCTGCCAAACTTCCACCTTCCAACCTTTTTCCTCACGAACGACAGTCAATCAGAGACCTAAACCGAAACACAGAAATTATAATCCTACCAGCAGACAAAGGCAACGCTACAGTCATACTTGACAAAACAGACTATATACAAAAGATGGACAATATACTAAACAACACAGACTACAAACAAATCCCTAACGACCCTACAACTTATCTGGAAAAGAAAACCAAAACTATCATCAACAACTCCCAACTCAATCCTGACCTCAAAAAAAGAACTAATCCCCCGCGAAAAATCAGCTCGCATCCCTAGAAAATATGGCCTCCCAAAAATCCATAAGCCTGATATACCCCTTCGCCCTATCGTAAGTGCCCACCGTTCACCCACACAAAAACTTGCAAAACATCTAGCCAAAACTCTCCAACCATTAGTAGAAAACGCTACATCCTATGTCAAAAACTCCACCCATTTCATCGACCTTCTTCAAAACAACACCATTTCTCAAAACGACATCCTAGTTAGCTTTGATATAGTTTCCTTATTCACCAATATACCTCTATCTGAAACCCTTGACATTCTCAAAAATAAACACAAAATTTCCCACGATACCTTAGCTCTTGTGGAACACTGCACATCTAACACTTATTTCCTTTTTCAAAACAAATTTTACAAACAAGTTCGAGGTGCTCCAATGGGTTCACCCCTCTCTCCTGCATTGGCCAACATTTTCATGGAAAACTTCGAGACACAAGCCCTCAATTCATCCCAACTTAAACCAACGTGTTGGTTAAGATACGTTGATGACATTTTCGCTGTCGGGCCACACGGCAAAGAATCTCTAGACGAATTCCTTTCTTACCTAAATAACATCAACCCCCAAATCCAGTTCACTATGGAAATGGAAAATAATTTTTCTTTGCCTTTCTTAGATGTACGCATCACTAAAAACCCAGTCAGAGGATTTTCTTACACTGTCTACCGAAAACCAACCCACACTAACCGGTATCTTAACGCACAATCTCACCATCACCCATCGCAACTAAATTCCGTGGTTCGAACATTAGTAACACGATCCCTTAGACTAACGGACAACAACAACAAACAGACAGAATTAAACTTTTTAAGACAGACATTGCTAGAAAACGGATACGACAACAATCACATACTACGAAACATTAGAAACGCACAACAACAAACCACTACACCACAACAAGAACAAACAGCGTCCACACAACAACACACAGCGTTTTTACCATACATTAAAGGTGTCACCGACAAAATCAGCCGAATTTTCAGAACCCATAATATCAAAACCGTATTCACAACAGACCAAAAACTATCAAATCTTATAAAAACTCCCAAGGATACGATTCCAAACGAATCCCACGGAGTTTACGAAATTCCTTGTTCCGACTGTTCCCGAACTTACGTAGGACAAACAAACAGACGCTTCCACAATAGAATATACGAACACACCCTCGCAGTTAGAAAATCCGACCCCTCATCGGCGCTGGCCATGCATCATATTCATACAGGGCACAAAATAGACTTCGATAATGCCAAAACAATAGCACCGGTTTACAATTTCAAAACGAGAATTATCCGCGAAGCAATCTAGATTGAAAAACGTCCCGATTGTTTAAATAAGAGAGATGATGGTCTTCGCCTTCCGACTACTTGGAAACCTATTATATCTTCTTTGCAAACACACAAAAGGGAAATGAATTCCACAGACAATTTTGTTGCATCATTATCCCCCCACTTAATTGACGGTGACCCCACTACTTTCACTGATGACGCAACAGGTAGACGAAACGACCTATATAAGACAAGACTTGCAACGAACTGCCAGATCTCTCTGAGGCCTAGGGTTGAACACACTGAGACCTCACAGACGATCTCCAGCGAGATTTGGGGAGTAGGCAGATTGAGGCCCCGTAATCGAGCTACAACAACCCAACCTACCTTTATCCACCACTCTAAGGAGTAGGCAGATTGAGGCCTTAGAGTGTCCTTACATATTTCCTTTACCTACCTTTGTCCACCACTCTAAGGAGTAGGCAGATTGAGGCCTTAGAGTGTCCTTACATATTTCCTTTACCCACATTTGTCCATCACTCTAAGGAGTAGGCAGATTGAGGCCTTAGAGTGTCCTTACATATTTCCTTTACCCACATTTGTCCACCACTCTAAGGAGTAGGCAGATTGAGGCCTTAGAGTGTCCTTACATATTTCCTTTACCCACCCTTGTCCATCACTCTAAGGAGTAGGCAGATTGAGGCCTTAGAGTGTCCTTACATATTTCCTTTACCTCTTGAAAATGGCTCCAAAACAGGAGCCGAAACGTCGAGTTTCCATAAATTCTGGACGCGGTTTAACCCGAGAACCAAGCATGTCTCACATTAAAGACCGCGGAAATCTTTCTGAACACATATATATATATATATAAGTAGATAGGGCCCCACCTGGGCTCATCCCCTCCACTTTTTACTGCGCATGCGCGATGACGTCATGCGCATGCGCTGACCTGCGCAGACCTGTGACAGTTGACAGCTGACCTGTCAGATTTGACAGGTGTCAAATGTCACTGACCTGACAGCTGTCAGCTGTCAGCTGTCAGCTAACCTGACATGTGTCAACGTCAAATGTCACCTGACCTGTCAGATGACGTCACAAGCATTCCAAGATGGCTGACCTGTCATAGACAGTCGCAAGCCGGGTTCTCTCTATGGAACTAACCTGTGATGACGTCACAAGCATTCCAAGATGGCTGACCTGTCATAGACAGTTGCAACCCGGGTTCTCTCTCTCTATGGAACTAACCTGAGATGTCGTTACAAGCGTTCCAAGATGTCTGACCTGTGTGTCCATAGATATCTACAAGTCAGGTTAGCTCTCCATGTGTGTGTTTGTCTGATTGTTTGTTAAGGTTATGTATTTGTTTATTAAGGTTATGTTCGCTCACGTGTCATCTGTTTGTTTATTAAGGTTATGTTTGTATTTGTTTATTAAGGTTATGTCATGTGTGTGTTGATTACCATGCATCTGTTTGTTTATTAAGGTTATGTATTTTGTTTATTAAGGTTAGGTGTTCGTAAACACAGCTGTTTGGTTTGTTTATTGTGTTGTTGTTGTTGTTAAGGTGTATTGAAGTTTGTTAGGGTATTTCGTTTTTGGCGGGAAATTTGAATTTGTTTGAAAATTTGTGTCTGTTGTGTCCAGAGATATGACTCATTGAGCTAGAGAATATTCTATTTGTAAAGTTGTAGAGTGTAGAGAATATTCTCTAGCTCGATGGGAGACATCTGTTGGACACAGTCATTCGGTTTAGTCACACACACACATACATATATGAGGAAGATATATTGAGCGGGTAATTTGAAATTTTGAATTTAATTTGAAATATGATTTTTGAAAGAAAAGCGTTCGCCTGAAATTAGATTGAATTAGATTCGAACCCCAACCATACAGCTTACTAAGATATGCAAACGTCCCTAAACCGATTATGCTATTCAGACATACGATGAAAGTTTGTTATCAGTGGGTATATATAAAACAAAAACCTGTTACATAAAACGAGTTTATGAGGGTGCTGAGTTTGTGTGTGTGGGCAAAGGTGGTATCTCTATTACATTCCAATTTGAATAATAGGAACTGTAATGTTAAAAACAATTGTTTATATTTTATAGTAAAAAGAAATTTAAAAGACGTTCCAATTTACCTATCTAATATCATTTTAATAACAAAAAACGTTTGAAGTAAACTATATCAATAAGAAAAACGTATTTACATCTAGATATGTTAATGAGATTATTTTAATAGCCTAATAAAACTCGGGGACTTGGTTTTATTGCCGTCGTGTTTGTTTATGTTAGTGTGTTTGTATTTTGAATGAATGAATCTAAATTTATATAGGGAGTGATCAAAAACACACAAGTAACAAAACTCGATTTAAAACAACTAAATTAACTTTGATATACGAGGATTGTTTGATAAGTAATGTTTGTATGTAAACATAAATAATATAATAGTATACTTACATACAGCAAGAGACGTCATACTTGTTTCACGGCTTAGCACACACTAACGTATGTTGAGGTCTTGAATGGGGCCCCGTTATAGAAATAACACAGTTGTTTAATGACATCCACTTGAACCAAACAAAACATATAGACGCTGTTGTTGATTGTTAACACACACACACACACACGTCATGACAGCTCGAAGTCTTTGCTTAGACTGACAGAGCTGTGTAATAAAAGACAGACAATTGATTGCCCAACAAGTATCATATAGAACCTTGCTTGAGCTTGTACAGCTGTTTAACAAACACGTCATGACAGCTCGAAGTCTTTGCTTAGACTGACAGACAGAAAGGGGTTAATAAAAATGCAACAAAATAAAAATAAAACAACTGTTTTACATACAATAAAAATTTATTAGGATTAATTAAGTTGTACATATTGATACATAAATGACATACTATTATTACATAATGGCTCTAACGATGCCCGTTAGAGGTTTATATTCCATTACACTGTCATGAATAACCAGACAATAAACACGAGTATTTTTTGGGAAGTTGGCGTGACTCATAAACTCCACCTTAATGTCCACCGTTGAAGACTTGATTGACTCGTTCTGGTGCTGACAGTCAATCACAAATAGAGCTCTGTCTTTAAACTCGTCATAATTCAAGATAGGCTCCGACATGTTTTTATAACAGAAGCTTTTTTGAAAATCTGTATACATGTTATAGGCTTCTGCATATTTCGATTTCTCAAAATCCATATTCATAGATTCATAAGGGTAGCATTCTGAATTTAGAAACACTCGAAGGTCCATCATACCAATGTTATCGAAATAGTCTGACCTCTTCTTCACGTTATCCTTACGATCTGTTTGAAATGCTATAATCACATATCGAGGTCTTTCCAAGTTGGTTGCAGTTTTAACAGCCCACACATCTCTGTTGATATCTCTGAGTGCTGGTAACTCGTATATGTCCCATTTACGGTATGCGAGAAATATAGAGGTGTCTTTGGCTATTTTATCCATCAGTTCCAATTTCATTTTATCATTGGGAAAGACATGTTTTACCTTTAAAAACATATTGGTTACGGTAATTTTTGCTCGTGCCGTACCTGTGCTGTAATAGCCATTGGAATCGTTTCGACTTCTTGTAAAGCGGAAAGTATGTTTGCCACAGAGAACTCCTTTGAAATGATGAAAGAAACTGAAGAGGAACCAGACAGGTATGAGCATGTGAAACTTGTTATCATTTAAGGTGATGTGCTCCGACGACACATTCAGACCGGCGTTGCTAAGAGATTGGGCTTCATTCTTACTGAACGATAGCAGACTTTTGATGATGGTTGTGGTGTATGGGTCTCGCACTCGTTCCACTTCCTTGTTATTTAACTCATAGGTCATTGATTCAAACAGAGCTGCTCCTCCATTATTTGACAGATAACAAGCACCAGTGGCATTTTGGATTGCTACAGGTTCCAGAGCACCTTCGATTATTAGAGCTGACTCGGCCAGACATACGAACGCATCTTGTTGGTTGATGGCTATTTCAATTTCATCGCTGTTACCAAACGATTTAGTTGGTGAATAGTAAGAGCGCAGCTCTTCTCGATCGATGCCATCATCAAACACGGGTTCTTTGAATATTTCTAGTTTTGACGACATGATAACCCAGGCTTTGCAGGAACTCAATATTATCGGGACGAAGCGTACCCTTTGACGTGTCTGACTCAACTGAATTTGATGTGGTAGATGCACTTGCTTTTATATCCTTAAAGACCAACATACTAAGCAACTTTTATAAGTTTCAAGCGAACAGACACCTCTTCACCTTGAAAGTTGACAGGAACTGAATCTTGGTCGACGATGTCGATGCTTATATTGGAAATCTCTTGCTTGTTCACCGGCAAGTAAATTAAATTTTTAGGTTCTATGTCGATTGCGTAGCCAGGATCAACCATCGGAGCAAACTCATACAGCGTATGTGAGGGTTGTCCGTTATAATAGGAACCAGACACGATATTGGTTTCGATGCGAATCTGTCTAACATCCACTATATCAACAGGTAAATCAGATTCATAAAAGGTGTCCGGCTGAAGAACTTGTTTTGAAAAGCCCAACATTCGCCCAATCGAACCATCAAATTCAAAACTGACATTTGTATAACACTTTAGTCTGCATTTGATGGTGTTCGGATTAGGTCTCAGAATGAGAGCCTGTTGCTTTTGTTCGTGTGTTGCTGTAGCACCAACAAGTTCATTTTGAAGTAACTCTTCCAAGTGTGTTATTTCATAAGCACCGGTGGGTATCGTGATGGTTCGCCAACCGGTTCCTTCTTTTACATGAAATTTGTTTTTACCTTCATAGATGTTGGGTATGTTGTTGTAGGTGTGAAAGCCTATCAAGGCAACAGCATAATTACCATCCAAAACAATTGGTGGATGGTAGTCTGACGACAGATGGGAGCTGCGGTCTTTCAACACAAAGGTGTGCGCCATGACTGATACACACAGGCTACTGTTTCAGTCTTTTATTGCATTGGTTTTTGCAGATACAACCCATAACCGTAGCGCTGTTTCTTGAGATACATGCCTTTGCCCAGTCTCTTGCATTTTGGCTTAAATTTCAAGCCACTCCCTCTCCTACCCATCGCGATGGCTTCCATTGTTTTGTTGTGTCGTTCTTCCTCCTCTAGTTTCTGTTTCGCAGACTTGGCATCGTTCACGGCTTTGGCAATACCTGCAGCACCGCCACCCAGAGCTCCTAGTGCTGACAGCCTACCAAATATAAGAGGCAACAACGGAAGGAAGCCTCCACTTTTAGGTATTGGAATAACTCGAGGTTTCTGCACATTCTTACGTCCACCAATGTTTCTAACGATTGTATGAGCTATATCAAACACGGCGTTCGCTGTTGGAATAAGGTTTCTATCTTTTATAACTTCCTCAATCAGACTTAGTATGTTTTTAAAGGGGACCTTCTTCTTTGGCTTCGAGTTGATTACATAAAACCCCTCATCAAGTTTTCTGTTAACTTTCATGGTGTTTGTAACGCCCCGCAACGTTTCAGCAAAACCTGTATCTGTCTTTGTTAATAACAACCCTCACTCTGTGACACCAACATGCATACTGACTGGGTGTCTCACTTGCATTCATATATATACACACCCAAATAAAATATAGTTTAGTTTAAGTTAAGATGCGTACCAGCAAACACGCTTCTGCCTTACCCATTACAAATATAGACGATGTTGTTACGGACACAGCTCAACAACAACTGAGGCATGGTCCTCTCTTTCCAAACACCGTTCGCTGTATCATATGTGGTCCGAGTGGTTGTGGTAAAACTAATGTCATGCTGAGTTTGTTGTTTGAAGCAAACGGTTTAAAATTTGATAACGTGTATGTGTATTCAAAGTCTCTGTATCAACCGAAATACAAGATGTTAAAGGAGGTGATGAATGCAACAAAAGGTGTTGGTTACTATCCTTATAGAGAAAACGATGAAATATTAGATCCGGCAGATGCCAAGGACAACTCTGTGTTTATATTTGATGATGTAGCTTGTGACAAACAAGATAAAATAAGAGCATACTTCAGTATGGGCAGACATAAGAATATTGATTCATTCTATCTCTGTCAAACATATACACGAATACCCAAGCATCTGGTACGTGACAACACCAATGTTATTGTGTTATTCAAGCAAGATGAAACCAATTTAAAACATGTGTACGACGATCATGTAACCACCGATATGGACTTTAAACAATTTAAAACTATCTGCCACCAATGCTGGAAAGATAATAAGTATGGTGTGTTGGTGATTGTGAAGGAAAACGATGTACACAAAGGTCGATATAGAAAAGGATTCGATAGATATATATTATTCTAACAATGGTAGACAGGACAGTCAGCTGTCTAACACAGCTGTCATACAGGTGTCTAACACAGGTGTCTAACACAGCTGTCTAACACAGCTGTCTAACACAGCTGTCTAAGACAGCTGTCTAAGACAGCTGTCTAACACAGCTGTCTAAGACAGCTGTCTAACACAGCTGTCTAACACAGCTGTCTAAGACAGCTGTCTAACACAGCTGTCTAAGACAGCTGTCTAAGACAGCTGTCTAACACAGCTGTCTAACACAGCTGTCTAAGACAGCTGTCTAACACAGCTGTCTAACACAGCTGTCTAAGACAGCTGTCTAAGACAGCTGTCTAACACAGCTGTCTAAGACAGCTGTCTAAGACAGCTGTCTAAGACAGCTGTCTAACACAGCTGTCTAAGACAGCTGTCTAACACAGCTGTCTAACACAGCTGTCTAAGACAGCTGTCTAAGACAGCTGTCTAACACAGCTGTCTAAGACAGCTGTCTAAGACAGCTGTCTAACACAGCTGTCTAACACAGCTGTCTAAGACAGCTGTCTAAGACAGCTGTCTAACACAGCTGTCTAAGACAGCTGTCTAAGACAGCTGTCTAAGACAGCTGTCTAACACAGCTGTCTAAGACAGCTGTCTAACACAGCTGTCTAACACAGCTGTCTAAGACAGCTGTCTAAGACAGCTGTCTAACACAGCTGTCTAAGACAGCTGTCTAACACAGCTGTCTAACACAGCTGTCTAAGACAGCTGTCTAAGACAGCTGTCTAAGACAGCTGTCTAACACAGCTGTCTAAGACAGCTGTCTAACACAGCTGTCTAACACAGCTGTCTAACACAGCTGTGTAACACAGCCAGACATCGTGATAAATAAGAAGGCATGTACCGTGACAGAGTCAGTATATGTTAAACCACCACACAACCTGTATCGCTCAAACAAATGATTAGACCGACTGGTAACACCAAAAACAGTTGTAGCACAATGGAAGTGTTGGGTAAGGAAGAGCGAAAAGTTAAGAAAAGGATTTTACAACTTGCTGACAATATTCGAAAAAAACATTTAATGCTTAAACTTAACAGAGCTGAGAATGATGATGCTCTGCAACGTTTATATAAACCACTTGTTGAGCCCCTAAGTGAAATATCTAAAAACACAGCAGCACTGCAGCAGCAACAGCCATCGCAACCACCAAAGCTTGAACAAATCAAAGACGAAGTCGATATACCAGAAACGAAACCCCAAGTACAGTTCCTTAAAGACCATGAAGTTTTTGAAGCTGAACCAAGGGAAGAGGCTGAGGCGACAAGTTCCGATGAGGACATCCCAACATTTGAAGAGCTTGAGGCAGACCTACAAACTGTCACAACCAACCCTGCATATCAAGAATTTTTGGAGCAATATCCTGACCGAGTTCGATATTATGTAGACAAGTATTTTACTGAACCACCGAGGCTTGCTACTATTGATCAAACGTATGGTGCTCGCTACGCTAAAGATACTGGTAGCTGGAGTCTTGGCAACAAACACTTGGACTTTACTGATGCTGAGATTCAACTGGGCCAAAGGAGATACCCGCAAACACAAGGTTTGCTAGAATTGATATTTATGAAAACACCTAGAGGGTATACCTATGATGATCTTCAACACTATAGAGATATTCTAGAAGCAACTAGTGTTCATAAAATGAACTATGATCCTAACGCACGAACCAAGGGTTGTTCCTCTGAAAAGTATCTGACTCTAATAAAACCAGTGATAAATCCACGAGGTCGTAGATCCTCAACACCTCAAGGTTTTGGTTACACCTACGAGGAAGACGATGACGACAGCACCGACAGACATCTTAACAAAAAACAAAAGACTGAACTTAAAACTCAGAGTGATAAGAGCAGCGATAGCAACGGCATGAGCCCTAACAACAACATCAGCACCAACAACTATATGATACAAAATAACAAACAAATAGCCTATGTGTATTGGAATGACATAAACGAGTTGGTTGACAGACTTAGACTTTTAGTGGCTTCCCAAGTTGCAGGTAATACTGCTCATAACAACGAAATTCAGTCAATCTTGGAAGAACTAAAAGAAGCTAGTGTTATCACCTAGTAAGCCCACAGCCATGAAGAGACACCGACGACAACAACAACAACAGCACCAACGCAACACTGAACCATCTAATGTTAATAATTCTATAAATGTATTCCAACAAAGAGTTTACATACTTGTACTTAGAATCAAATAAAAGTCTTTGTTAAAATTAATGTGTTTTTATTTTGTAATACAATTAAAAAGTATGTCTTAAAGCAATAATATCCTGAACAAACTTATCTTGTGGTACATCTGCTAAAATACATGGATGATGTCATACTTCTAATGACTGTATTCTAGACAAGCTCAAACACGAATAATGTGGGGTTATTGAACAGATATAACACAAGGTCATCAACTGACAGGTTGTTTACCTTTAAGAGGGCCTCTCTCTTGTGTATATTAAACAGAGTGTACAAGCTCAAACACGATCAAGGTTAACAACTGTAAAACGTTGTTTATCCTTTGTAAGACCTCTCTCTCTCTTACATCAGTTTGTTTCCTCAATACAAGAGACAGAGACACGTGTTCAGTATGTGTTAAGTCGTGAAACAAGGATGACGTCTCTTGCTGTATGTAAGTACACTCTTATTATTATGTCTGTTTGCATTCAAATAACAAATACAAACATAACCTTACTAAACAATCAGATGATTGGTAATCAACATGTATACAAACACCTAACCTCATATGTCAACAACAACTGGCTTTGTTTTATATATACAACAGCGAACAAACTTTTAACGTGTGTGTCTGTGGAGCTATTGGTTTAGGGACAGTGTATATCTGAGAAAGATGTCTATGGCCGATTCGAGGTTCGTGGGTTCAAATCTAAGTTCAGGCGAATGCTTTTCTTTCAAATACACATGCATCTGTCAGTCTAAGCATGGTTGGAAAATAAGAAAACTAAAGAGCTGATTGCCTATTACAACAGTCTGCTAAAGGAAGAGTCAGGGTATCTGAATACCGATACCCTCAATATTTCAACTGAGGGAGCCCACTTAGAGTTATCGCCAGGCTTATTATGTCTGTTTGCATTCAAATAACAAATACATAACCTTAACAAACAATCATATGACTGGTAATCAACACGTGTGTGAACATAACCTTAATAAACAAATACAAACATAACCTTAATAAACAAACAGATGACACGTGAGCGAACATAACCTTAATAAACAAATACATAACCTTAACAAACAATCAGACAAACACACACATGGAGAGCTAACCTGACTTGTAGATATCTATGAACACACAGGTCAGACATCTTGGAACGCTTGTAACGACATCTCAGGTTAGTTCCATAGAGAGAGAGAACCCGGGTTGCAACTGTCTATGACAGGTCAGCCATCTTGGAATGCTTGTGACGTCATCACAGGTTAGTTCCATAGAGAGAACCCGGCTTGCGACTGTCTATGACAGGTCAGCCATCTTGGAATGCTTGTGACGTCATCTGACAGGTCAGGTGACATTTGACGTTGACACATGTCAGGTCAGGTGACAGCTGACGTTGACAGCTGTCAGGTTAGCTGACAGCTGACAGCTGACAGCTGTCAGGTCAGTGACATTTGACACCTGTCAGGTCAGGTGACAGCTGACGTTGACAGCTGTCAGGTTAGCTGACAGCTGACAGCTGACAGCTGTCAGGTCAGTGACATTTGACACCTGTCAAATCTGACAGGTCAGCTGTCAACTGTCACAGGTCTGCGCAGGTCAGCGCATGCGCATGACGTCATCGCGCATGCGCAGTAAAAAGTGGAGGGGATGAGCCCAGGTGGGGCCCTATCTACTTATATATATATATATATATATATATATATATATATATATATATATATATATATATATATATATATATATATATATATTTGGGAGAAGCATTCTGCTATCGTGCTCGTCCTTATTAAGTTATTTTTCTAATGCTACATCTGGAGGTTGCACCACTCAGCTTACTCTTGTCCATTGATTAAATGCTGTGTAGTTCTTTTCTTGTTTATTGTCTTGGTACTTATTAATGTTCTCATTATCCTAAGTGATTGTTATCTCCTCTCCCCCCCTCTTTCTTTGAAGAACTAAGCTTCATGGTTCGTTTCGGATTGTCATTGGGAATCCGGTTTCAACCTTGGAATCAGCATATTCTCTTTCTTGTCTCTTAAACTGTTTAAATACTTATTTTGTGATTGTCACTATTGTTACTATTCATATGACATATAATAAAATCGTCCAAATGCTGATGTGATATATTGGCACATTAATTTTCCTGGGATTCTGTTTTTGATTCATTGATTGGAGTTGGGAACTAATGTTGTTCAAGTCGTGTTGTCCGCCCATATGTCCAGGTCTTTAAGGCGTGTTTTGCTGTACATGATAATATTCCAAGCGCAGGTTATGGTCCGATATAGTCCTCTCCGGTACCCCTCCTGGCAAGATCGCCGACCGCTACATTGCCATCAAGGTCAGAGTGCCCCGGGAACCAGACAAGCGACACCTCATTGTAGCTGCCCAGTTTGTTGAGGGCAGTCTTGCAGCTCCATTCCGTTTCTGAATTGCAACGGTAGGAACCAAGTGCCTTTATAGCAGCTTGGCTATCTGAAAATATTTTTATCGATTTGGGTGTGCAGCGGTTTTGTTTAATCTCCTTTGCACACATTTCTATGGCATATATTTCGACCTGGTGTATGGTTGTATACTTTCTGAGGCTATAATATTGCATCGAGACTGCTCCATATTGCACGTTAGTTTTTATGTTTGTTTTACTTTGTAATTTGTAATAGATGTGGAAATATACCCTGAGCAAAGCACATATTGATAATTTTACACAGTGGGTCTGCAATCACCTGGATTATCCTTTCTAGTAGTATTACGTTTAGTCCAAAGATGTCACAAGCTGACTTCTTTTTCATCCTCAATATCACCTGCATAACTTCACGTGAGGATGTATCGTCGAGAAACATTGACCCATTGTTCCGTAGTTTGACACGTTTTAAGTGGGAATAGCACTTTTTTGACGTGTCTTCTACTGGCACCAATTTTGGAAACAATGGCAATCTAGACAGTCCGTATCTAGTTTACTTGCTCCTTGGTTAATCCTCAAGGTTTTGACATTCAAATTTATCAACTTACAGATGGTTTTAGATTTATCATCAGTATTTGTAATTTTATCTCTGTTACCATTTCTAATAGAAGTGTAAATTTGTGTCCTTAGTTGTTTCTGTATGCTTTCACAAAGACTTTTGGAGTTTTCGTCTCTCTTTACTTTAAAGATTATATATGCAGCCTCGAACTCATTCTTAAATTCTCTGATAATTTCACTCCGGAAAATGACTTCTTTAGCAGTGATAAATAAATACAGTAAAAATGTTGTGCGTCTATGTATAAGAACATGTAGGTGTCGACTCTGAAGGTAGAGGTATACACAAATTGTATGTCACTTTTAAACGGACTGCCTAAATTACACTGTATATAGAGGGTGCAAAGCATACAAATATTTATTTGAAATTAATGCAACTCGCTAGGGGTTTCACAGTTATGTGCTCTAATATGCATTTATACGTGACACGTCAAGCATAGCTAATCCATTAAATCTCACATTATATCACCATATTATATAGGTAGAGATATGTATTTGTTAAAATTTAACTTTTTGGAATGATTTACTGTTTATATCTTGACAAATTTTATTTAAATGCAAATAATTGACATCTAAAAAAGCAATTGCAAAATAGGATCTATTTTAAGCCAAATACAATAAAAATTAATTTTGTTATAAAACGACTACTATTATTGGACATTTCAACATCATCATAGTCTAAAAGTAATGTTGCTTTGTGACTCTCTGTCTTCCAGTTCTTTTCATTTCGTTGCAGCGACGGCAATTCATCAATTGGGTCAACTTTGCCACTATATATATATATATATATATATATATATATATATATATATATATATATATATATATATATATATATATATAACGGCAGCAAACTCTTCTGGACTCTTGCTAAATCTGTTTCAACCTCTTGTTTCAGGGGATGACATTGTTTCTACTGCCCTGGGCAAGGCTGATCTGTTTACCTCGTTGTTCACCGGCAATTCTACTCTCGACCCACCTCCAAATGTTCAACCACCAACAGTCCCCAATGTCGCGCATAAAATGACGGATATCATTTTCAAAACTAAAAAGGTACAAAAGATGCTCCCTTCTCTTAATACCAGGGAAGCCTCTTGCCTTGACGAGATCCCAGCAGTTGTGCTCAAAAATGCGCACTTTAGGCCTATGGTCTACCACCAAAACTTTGTACTTGGACAGCAAATGTCCTCTCCAACCGGAGAATTTCTGTTGTCCTGGATGTACATTCCTCCAAACTGTCTCCAACTAATGCAGGAGTCGCTCAAGGTTCAGATTTAGCCTCTACTTTATTTCTTCTCCATATCAATTACCTCCTCTCTAGCACATCCAACCCAGTTCACAGTTACGCAGATGACAGCACCCTCCACTTAAATATACAATATTCTAAGCCTGTCACTTTAGCCCAATTAGATGAGAATTGCAAACTCATGGAGGGTTCTGTCTCTGTGGATCTCCAAAAAATAATAGACTGGGGAAGTAGAAATCTGGTATAATTAAACCCCACCAAATCTCAGTCTTGCTTTCTATCTCATAGATGATACACCAGCCCTAGACCCATCACAATAAACAACCAAGGTATTCAAAGTAATAAGTCCTTTTCACTTGCTGGCATTTCTGTGGATCGAAATCTCAATTGGCACCAACATGTCACATCAATTGCAGAAACGGCTGCTAAGAAATTGGGTTTCCTCTTCCGGGCTGGCAAATACTTTTCACCAGCCAATCTCTATACCTTATATACTTCACAAATAAGGCCAAGCCTCGAATATTTCTCCCAGATCTGAGCTGCCGCTGTCGCTTCTACACTCGCTATCATAGACTCCACTCAGAAGAGAGCTATAAGTCTCATCGATGACCCTCCTCTCACCCAAAGGCTGCCATCCCTTGCCCACTGACGTGCCGTTGGTGACCTCTCTCTCTCTCTCTCTCTCTCTCTTATAGATAGCTGCACGGGCACTTCTCAGAGGAGCTTTCTTCCATAGTTCCTTAACCTGCCTCCCCCAACACATCTACCAGGGGAACAGAGCGAATGCACCCTTTTACTGTCCAGGTCACCAGACATAGAACATCTTGTTATGCCCGCTCTTTTGTCCCGAGGACTTCCACGTTGTGGAATTCCTTGCCGGCACATGTTTTTCCTTCTCCTCCGAAGCTCCAAACCTTCAAGTCCAGAATGAACAAGTTGCCTCTTTCCTCGTTGTCGACACCCACGGTACGATAGTATTTAGGCTGTGAGCCCTCGTTGTGTGTTGTTGCAATAAAAGAATAAAAAAACCTAAGTTTAAAAGGTATGTACTGGTCCGTATTAGGAATGTTCTTGATTACGGTCGAAAAAAAGAATAAAATGGTACTAAACCACATCGGTGAATTTGGAATAAAAAAGCTTTCAGAACATGATAACAGAAAATGAGGGCCGTATTTAAAAAAGTTTATGATTGCCCCGCAAAGACGAAACGTTGGATTCAAAAATTGGCAATGCTACGTTAAAGAAAATGAAAAGTTGCTGCAGAGAAATGTCATCGGTGTTGGTGTAGGTTCACAATTAAGGCCACAAAAAAATTATATGTAAAATCAAAAATTCCAAATTTTTCAAGATATCTCAAAAACCGAAAAAAAATTCTTAGGTATCTAACCGCCAATTTGTTGGGCTTTTGAGTGCACCACTTTTCTTACATTTAACTAAGTATGTACCTGCTACCGTTTTGGAAATCCCCATAGTGGCTCTCCTTATCTTTGACACACTGTATATATATATATATATATATATATATATATATATATATATATATATATATATATATATATATATATATATATATATATATATATATACGTGTGTGTATGTGTGTGTGGTGTTCTTTTAGAACTTATAACAAGATTAAACATTTAATCATTAAAAACTAAGATTTTTTCACATAGAAATATTGAAGTTTCAGGATATTAATTGATTTCTAATTAATGGATTCAATTAATTAATATATTTGAAATTATAAATTTATAATGTCTCAAATTAAAAGGAATGTTTTTCTTCTAAACCACAACCTAGGTTTTTAGTTGTTTTAATTCGTTGTCTGCCTATTTTATTGGATATGACTCATTTAATAACATGCAACTAGTCACACGACGCCCTCGTGGCGCAGGAGGCTAGGTGCCAGCCTGCTAAGCGAGAGATCCCGGGTTCGATTCCCGGGCGAGCCAATTTGACTCTGTCTGGAAAATTTTAAAAAATATTGAATGATAAGAAACAATGTGCTAATGGCCAGAGATGCCACAGCCAATAATATTAAATTAAAAAAAAAAAAAACTAGTCACACTAAGTAAATTATTTAAGTTTATTATATTTAGGTAGGTATGTATTTATACACATACAAAATAGTAGGTTTATAGTTTCTACAATAAATTTCGAAGAAAGAAACTCGTACATCTTTTATTTAATTTTAAAATAATAGTAACTTGTGCTACAGCAATAACTAAATTAAGAATATAGGTATAATAATACTTTGTAAATTTGCATATGAATTTACGAGGAATTAATGACTTTTTTTTAGAAACATGCTAAGTACCCCCCTTGGATGAATAAATCAAATGAAAATTTTCTTGCAAGCAACACCCAAAATAATTACGGGACCAGGAGTGATAAGGGGCAATGTGCAGGGAGGAAGAACAAAAAATTCGAAAAAAAAATCAGCTTAGCCGAAACTGTATAAGTTGCCTTTATTTCATTTTGCAGCTCCTTAGAATCCTGTTTAGCCCGCACAGAACCCCTGTTCCCAAGATTTTTTTCTTGTGGTTTACGCATGAGTGTAGTTGGATGCATGCAGAAGGGGAAGGAAAACCCCAAGTATGAAGCACCTAACCCATCCCCACCCGACCCTTGTCCCATGCCAACTAACACCCCCAAAAGACGACGGGGTTCCCCTTCGCCTTTTGCATGCCTACAACCACCCTCAATGCACAAACCACAAGATAAAATTCTGGGGAACAAGTCCCAAGAAAGTGACGGGACCTGTGGTGCGTGACAAACGGGATTTTAAGGAGGTGTAGCTGCAAAATGGGATAAAAGCAGCTTATGTATGGCCGGCTAAGCTGTTTTTTCGCAGTTTTGTTTATACCTCCTTTTTATCTTCTTCCTCGCCAAGCACCCCTAATTACTCCTGGTACCGTAACTTTCTTGGGGGATGTTTGCACGAAATTTATCTTGTGGTTTATGCATCCAAGGGGGCTTCCAAGCAATTTGTTTCTAAAAACCCTCTGAGCTCAGCTGCAAATATACCTAATATTTTATTAGTGAATTTTCTTAAAAAAAATTCACTAATGAGGAGATCCCGACTTTTGAATTTTGAAAAAATTTCTTCAAATGAGCGCTAATTAGGCCCCCCAGAACACATATCCGGGGTCGGTTTAAATTTTTATATGTTTATATATATATTTATATATATATATATATATATATATATATATATATATATATATATATATATATATATATATATATATATATATATATATATATATATATATATATATATATGTATGTATGTATGTATCACACCGATAACTCAAAAAATAATGGGCCGATTTTGATTAAATTTGGTGAATAAATTCCTTTTGCAAATGGCTTGGATAAGTTCGTTAGCCAGGAAAATCTGTCCAGGTTTTCCCGGAAAATTTTGTGTTTTCTTTCGAAAAAAAAATATATCTCCGGAATTAACAAAGTAAGGGCAACCAAATTTCATATGCGGATTTATATCATTATAGGCAAGTTACCTACCAAAATTTAGCTCCGTAGGTTAAAGGATAAAAAAGTTACAGGCATTCAAAAAAAATAAATTTGGCCACCTACCAAAATTTAGCTCTGTAGGTCAAAAGACAAAAAAGTTATGGGCATTTAAAGAAAAATAAATTGGGGGTTTCCTCAAAACGTCAAAGTGACAATTGAAAACGTCAAAATTCGCAACATTTAGGCAAATAACTTGAATCTAATACGGGCTATGGAAAGAAAATGTCTCAAGAAGAATGTTTTACATACACCGAACTCTTAGTCATTGTCCTTCATTTTACTAAAATATTTCCAGAAAATTCATTTCTAATAGACCCTTTCTCTGATGCTTGGCAGTAGCCTTAGCTATAGAGTTTATTGTTTAATGGTATATAATTTTTGTCGACTTTTCGTAAAAAATCAATAAAGCTCAATATATTCGTTATTATACAAGATATGAAAAAATATTGTATACATTAATTATACGGTGTTTTGAGCTACAACTTAAAAAATTATTGCGACAATCACAGGGTGGCCCATAAGTCGTTGGTGATACAAATATTTTTTTTTGTCGAAAACGCCTTATTTTTTTGCATTTTCCATCGAAATATAATGCATGTTTGTAAGTTAAGAAATTCTGGAGGCAGCAAGTGCGTTGTGGTTGCGAATTTTGATTAAATGCTTCATATTTGAAAAGCTCAATTTGCTATTAACCTATAAGGTTGACCAAGAAACGGATTTTTTCAGTAACACTTTTGGTTTACTTTTGGAAATTTCTGTACGTTTTTAAACAATCAAGTTATTTTGATGAAACATGGCACATTGTTTTTACTATATATGTTATACTGGTAATCAAATTTGATGCCTGCTTTTAGTGAATTTTCTTAAAAAAAATTCACTAATGAGGAGATCCAGACTTTTGAATTTTGAAAAAATTTCTTCAAATGAGCGCTAATTAGGCCCCCCAGAAAACATATCCGGGGTCAGTTTCAATTTTTATATGTTATATATATATATATATATATATATATATATATATATATATATATATATATATATATATATATATATATATATATATATATATATATATATATATATATATGTATCACACCGATAACTCAAAAAATAATGGGCCGATTTTGATCAAATTTGGTGAAAAAATTCCTTTTGCAAATGGCTTGGATAAGTTCGTTAGTCAGGAAAATCTGCCCAGGTTTTCCCGGAAAATTTTGTGTTTTCTTTCGAAAAAAATTTATATCTCAGGAATTAACAAAGTAAGGGCAACCAATGTTGTCTTCATTTAAATATTTATTCAAATTAAGTTTTCTTTATTCTCTTGTTTATAAAATATCAATATACATTAATACTCGTGTTTTGCTCTGACATACGGTGTGAACGTTTTTGTTTCCAATTCATGGCCGCCTAATTTAAACTCTTAAATTTGATATGTCCTTTACTTTAGACTTTAGGCCCCTTGGCCGTAACAAGTTATTTATTCATAATCAGATTCTGTATCTACACAGCGTGTTTTATTAGAAAAAGTTCGGGACGCAGCAAGTGTATTATAGTAGTGAATCTTCATAAGAATTGCACACTATTAGTAAGGTATATTATTAAAACTAATTCTTTAAATTCAAATTGACCTCAGATATTCGTTGGTACGCAGGTTTACATCCTTATAGGTAAGTTACCTACCAAAATTTAGCTATGTAGGTCAAAATACAAAAAAGTTATAGGCATTTAAAAATAAATAAATTGGGGTTTTCCTCAAAACGTCAAAGTGGCGATTTAAAATGTCAAAATTGGCAACATTTAGGCAAATAACTTAAATCTAATACGGGCTATAGAAATAAAACGTCTCAAGAAGGATGTTTTACAAGCCCTAAAGTCTTAGTTTCAAACGTCATTGTCCTTCATTTTACTAAAATATTTGCAGAAAATTCATTTCAAATAGACCATTTCTCTGATGCTTGGCAGTAGCCTTAGCTATAGAGTTTATCATTTAATGGTATATAATTTTTGTCGAATTTTCGTAAAAAATTAATAAAGCTCAATATATCCGTTATTATATAAGATATGAAGAAAATTTGTATATATTAATTATAGGGTGTCTTGATCTACATCTTAAAATAATATTTCTGCAATCACAGGGTGGTCCATAAGTCGTTGGTGATACAAATTTCCTTTTTTTTTTAAATTAAACACGCCTTATGTTATTGCATTTTTGCATTTTCCATCGAAATATAATGCATGTTTGTAAGAAAATAAATTCTGGACGCAGCAAGTGCGTTATGGTAGTGAATTTTGATCAAATGTTCATATTTGAACAGCTCAATTTGCTATTAACCTATAAGGTTGACCAAGAAACGTGTTTTTTCGGGAACATTTTAAGTTTACTTTTGGAAATTTTTGTACATTTTCACACAATAAAGTTATTTTAATGGAACATGGCACATTGTTTTTACTATATAGGTTATACTGGTAACCAAATTTGATGCCTGCTTTCTTAAAAAAAACACACATATTTGTTATTAAAAATATTTTTATGAAAATTCACTACCATAACGCACTTGCTGCGTCCAGAATTTTTTTTACTTCTTTTGGAAAATAAAAGAAGGAGAGTTTATCTCTACTTTCCAGTGCCCTTTTAGAATTATTTTTGCAAATTAATTCACTACAAACAACTCCATTAGGCATCGAAACAGTTATTTAGGTCAAGTTATACTATCAACTATTACTTCTTGTACATTAAACACATACTTATCTACCTTTATGACGATTCACCGATTTAATTGTTGAATATAAAAATAATCTTGAATAAATAAAGTCCAATTCGTAATATAGTTGATTTACTGTGCAGTTAAGTTCATAACACAACACCTCAAAAAATATTGTCTCTAAGCCGATTAAACTGCTATTTCATGCAAAATAAACGTTAAAAAGATATCTGTGACTAATCGCATTAGAAATTTTTTAGCAAGTACATTAAAAGTTACACAAATTTCTAATAAATCACATAAATTAAATTAAAATACCAAAACGCAATCTGAAACTATAGGAAATATCCGCATCTGAAAAACACATGACGTATTACCCTCCTCTCGCGTCTCGCCCCTTTCAGAGTTACCGGACCACCTATCTAATCTATAAACCTTGACAGGTACGTTACTTTGTGTGAGTGACTTTGACAAGTTTGTAAACCAAGAAAATCGAACAAGTTTTTCGGAAAAATGTGGGGTTTCCTGTCAGAAAATTTTCGAAAATAACACAAGTATGGCAACAAAATTTGGGGTGCAGGTTTTAATTATAAAATTTTTACTAATCTCGAATATTTAGTTCCCTGCGTTAACGGAATAAAAGAATATGAGTATCTAATATAAAAATTCTGGTGCCACTGGTGATTACAAGAGGACACAAGACCAAATTGTACGTGCGCTAACCAAATTAAATTAAATATTAAAAATATCACTCCCACATCGTCAATACGTATGGAAGTATGGCATCGGCAACAAATTTTTATCTTTGCTTAAGGTCTTAAAAAGTGTCAAAATCTAGAAAACATGATTCGGGAACGAAAAGTTCTTGTATCTGTCCGTCTGTCGGTCTGTATGTCTGCCTGTTTGTAGATAACTTCAGGAAGAATTGAGATATCATCTTCAAATTTGGGATACAGTTTGCACCTGACAAACAAACGGTTCAGGTTGTTTTTGCGTAAAATTGCTCTAGGGTGTAGGGGATGAACAGGGGATAATTTGCTAAAAATGGACATTTTTTCCTTGAAACTAGGTTAATATAACCCTTTACGGTTTGTTTATTATAAAACTTTCCATGTCATCACATATTTGATATGCTGTGCTGAAATTAAATTAGGGATTATATGTGTAGGGGTGGAATATCGGTGACAAAAGTTTTGCATTTTTTGCTAACACTGCGTAAAACGTCTCAAGACATATAGAAAACTGGATTCTGGAACATTTTTTTTGGTCTGTTGGTCTGTTGGTCTGTTGGTCTGTTGGTCTGTAGGTCTGTCGGTCTGTCTGCCTCTCTGTCTGTTAGTAGGCGCGATAACTTTCGAACCAATTGAGATATCATCTTCAAATTTGGTATCCAGTTAGCACCTGAGACAAGAATCCTTTGAATTATTTTTGGGTAAGATCGCTTTAGAGGGTAGGTGATAAATGAGGGGTGATTTGGTGAAAATCGATATTGTTTCGGTAAAACTCGAGTAATATAACGTTTCACAGGTTTATGAGTACAGGGATACGAGTATTTTCTTAGTGGTCAAGTCATACACGCTGAATTAATATAATCAGAATGTCATTCTGAGGAGAGTAGATTACCTTTTTTAATTTTTTTTATTTCAACAACACACCACGAGGGCTTACAGCCTAAATACTATCGTACCGTGGGTGTCGACAAGGAGGAAAGAGGCAACTTTTTAATTCTGGACTTGCAGGTTCGGGGGAGAAGGAAAAACATGTGCCGGCAAGGAATTCCACAGCTTGGAAGTCCTCGGGATAAAAGAGCGGGCATAACAAGATGTTTTATGTCTCGTGACCTGGACAGTAAAAGGGTGCATTTGCTCTGCTCCCCTGGTAGATCTGTTGAGGGTAGCAGTTGGAGAAACTATGAAAGAAAGCTCCTCTGAGCGGTGCCCGTGCAGATATCTATAAAAGAAAGAGAGAGGTCACCAACGGCACGTCGGTGGGCAAGGGATGGCAGCCTTTGGGTGAGGGTAGGGTCACCAATGATACTTATAGCTCTCTTCTAAATGGAGTCCAGGATAGCTAGTGTAGAAGCGGCAGCAGCACCGCAGATGTGGGAGCAGTATATGAGGTTTGATCTTATTTGTGAAGTATATAAGGTATAGAGATTAGCTGGTGAAAAGTGCGAGTCCGGAAGAGGAGACCTAATTTCTTAACAGCCGCTTCTGCAATTGATGTGACGTGTTCGATCCACAGAAATGCCAACAAGTGAAAAGGACTTATTACTTTGAATAACTTGGTTGCTTATTGTGATGGGTCTAGGGCTGATGTATCTCTTATGAGAAAGAAAGCAATACTGTGATTTGGTGGGGTTAAATTGTACAAGATTTGTACTTCCTCAGTCTAATATTTTTTGGAGATCCACGGAGACAGAACCCTCGATGAGTCTGCGATCCTCATCTAATTGGGCTAAAAAGACAGGCTTAAAATATTGTATATTTGAATGGAGGGTGCTGTCGTCCGCGTAACTGTGAACTGGGTTGGATGTGCTAGAGAGGAGGTCATTGATGTGGAGAAGAAACAAAGTAGGGCTTAAAGCTGAACCTTGAGGAACTCCTGCATTAAATGGATACAGTTTAGAGGAATGGCCATCCACGACAACAGAAATGGTCCGGTTGGAGAGGAAATTTGCTGTCCACGTACAGAAATTTGCTGGTAGGCCATAGGCCTGTAGTTTATTAAGCAGTTCTGCGTGCCAGGCCTGGTCGAATGCTTTGGATATGTCTAGAGCGACAATCTGGGATTCACCGTGTAGTTCCATATACTTGTTCCAAGAATGGGTGACAAGGGAAAGGAGGTCGGCAGTTGATCTGCGCTGACGGAATCCATACCGCCTGTCGTGGATTAGACTGTGTTTTTTACGAAACTTTATTAATTCGGTGTTTATATACTTTTCCATCATTTTAGACACGACTGAAAGGAGAGAAATAGGCCTGTAGTTGCTACAAAGCGCTTTGGATCCTTTCTTGGGGACAGTTGTACTTGAGCAGTTTTCCAGTTACTAGGGAATATGCCTCTATTGTAAGATGTCTGAAACATACGAGTCAGGACAGGAGCAAGTTCTGGTGCGCATTATTTGAGAACAATTGCTGGGATTTCGTCAAGGCCAGAGTCTTTCCTGGCATTAAGAGAAGAGAGCATCTTTCGTACCTTTTTAGTTTTTAAAATGATATTCGTTATTTTATGCGCGACATTGGGGACTGTTGGTGGTTGAACATTTGGAGGTGGGTTGAGAGTAGAATTGCCGGCGAACAACGAGGCAAAAAGTTCAGCCTTGCCCAGGGCGGTAGAAACAATTTCATCCCCCCAGACAGGGGGGGGGGAGGGGTAACGTGCTCTTGCGGAAATTATTCCCAATAGATTTAGCAAGAGTCCAGAAGGGTTTGCTGCCTCTGGAGCTTAAGAGGACTTTATTTTTGATGTGGTTATTATCGCAACTATGTGGAAGTTATAATTCAATTTTCAGCACTATTTTTACTTCAACATCGTCACTGCGTGTGTAAGTATCGCATCGGCGACAGAAATTTCAAAATATTTGTTTCGCTTAAACGTTGTAAAAAGGGTCAAAACATATAGAAAACATGATTTCGGAACGAAATTTTTTTATCCGTCGGTCCGTATGTCTGTCTGCTTGTGACCACAATATCTTTAGAACGAAGTGAGATATCGCCTTCAAATTTGGTACACAGTAAGCACCCGACAGACTAACGGTTCTGATTGTTTCCGGTAAAATCGTTCCAGAGGGTAGGGGATGAATGGGGGTGATTTGGTGACAATTGATATTTTTTGGTTAAAACTCGAGTAAGTACATATAACGTTTTAGGGTTTGTTTATTAGAAAACTTTCAATTTCATAAAACATCTGGTATTCTGTGTTGAAATTAAATTAAGGGTTGAATTTGTGGGGGTGGAATATCGGTGATGGAAATATAATTTTGTTTTGCTTAAACGGCGTAAAAAGTCTTAAAAGATACAAAAAACTTGATTCTGGCACCATTTTTTTGTCTGTCGGTCGGTCCGTCTTTCGACCTGTATATCTGTCTGTTAGTAGGTGCAATAACTTTCGAACGAATTGAGATATTATCTTCAAATTTGGTACATAATGAGTACATGACAAACTAACGGTTCGGGTTGTTTTTGGATAAAATTACTAAGGGGGTAAGAGATGAATGGAGGGTGAAAATTGACATTTTTTGTTAAAACTCGAGTAGTATAACATTTTGGGGTTTGTTTATTAGAATACTTTCACTTTCATCAAACATCTGGTATTCTTTGTTGAAATTAAATTAGGCGTTGAATGTGTGGGGGTGATAGAAATTTCGAAATTTTTTTTGCTAAAACGGCGTAAAATATCTCAAAACATATAAAAACTTTATTCGGGAACAAACATGTTTTGTCTGTCGGTCTGTTGGCCTGTAAGTGTAATAACTTTTGTACGAATTTAGATATCATCTTCAAATTTGGTATCCGCTTAGTGCCCGACAAAGGAACGCTTCGAATTGTTTTTGGGTAAGATCGCTTTAGAGAGTAGAAAATAAATGAGGGGTGATTTGGTGAAAATTTGCATTTTTTGTTGTTGCTAAAACTCCCGTAATATAAAGTTTCAGAAGTTTATGAGTACAGGAATATGCATATTTTCTTTTTAGTGAAGTCATGGACCTTGTGGATTCGAAATGTCTTTCTGTTGAGAGCAGATTATCACAGCTATGTGGAAGTTATGATGCAATTTGCAGCACTATTATTTGGCGCATTTATAATTTTCCAAAAAAAAATGGTAGGTAATTTCTATGAAAATTCGCCACCACAACGCACTTGCTGCGTCCAGATTTTTTACTATATTTTAAGGTTGGTTGACATATTAAACTCTAACTTTGACTGTTACAGCTTATGGTATGATAATGTAGTGGGAAATAATTATAAAACATATTTACCGTTTAGTTCACGATTTTCATGAAAATAAACTCGTGTCAGTTAGTTTTTTATTTATTTTTAGTGGATTTTTATTAGAAAAAATTCACTAATAGAGGGGTATCGATGGTGGGACTTTGCAAAAATTGTTTCAAATGAACGCGAACTAGGGCCCCTAGAACCCATATCCGGGGTCAGTTTCAATTATATATATATATATATATATATATATATATATATATATATATATATATATACATATATATATATACATATATATATATATATATATATATATATATATATATATATATATATATATATATATATTTATTTATTTATTTATATTTGTGTGTGTGTGTGTGTTTCCAACCGCTAACTCAAAAAGTAACCAACCAATTTCGATGAAACTTAGCAAGTGTCTTTATTTTATTAATGGCTTGGGTGAGTTCGTTAGCCAAAAAAAATCTAACAAGGTTTTCTGGAAAAAATTTGAGTTTTTTTTCGAAAAAAAATTTTTTCTCCGAAAATTACAAATCTATTTTAATGAAATTTGGTGCGTATTTAGCCTCGGGGAAGATTTTACTACGTACCAAAACTCCACTTTCTAGGTTTATAGAAAATTAAGTTATTCAAATTTTGCGTTTTCTTTCGCAAAAAATGTTTTTCTCCAAACATTACGAAGCTATTTTAATAAAATTTTGTGAATGTGTTTCCTTGCGAAAGACCTTGCCACGTACCAACATTCAACTGTCTAGGTTGACATAAAATTGAGATATTTAAATTTGAAAGATTTAATAAAAATTCACTACCATAACGCACTTGCTGCGCCTAGAACTTTTGTATTATCCCATCGAAAAAAAAATGTATGTTTATGATTCCATTTACCCGACAATTTCATAAGAAGTATACTTTGTTATAGCTGTCAAATGGCAATGGAGGGACTTTCAGGGATAAATTAAACTCCCTCTAGCTTAAAGATAGCATATTCAATTACAAACTTTGTTGCATCGGAGCCAGCATACCCATTATAAAATGCAGTTTACGACAACAATAGACTCGTATCAGATCACGCGACGGTTTCAGGCATTTCTTAACTCTGTAGTTACCTGCAGAACTTCACCTCCTTGTATCTCTCGGTTTCCTGCAAGTCCCAGGCACTCACAAAAAGCGCAAAACAAACAAACACAGCGGTACAACTGTGAAACGGGTGGACTCATTGGTCGATATGTGGACTTCTTAGACCCTCCTACGACGATAGCACGACTTCCTTCACGTGTCTGGAAGCATCACGTGCAGGAGGCTCCGCCAGCATTGGCTGTCACATGGCCAATACTCGATACTAGCCAACGCCCCGGTACCTGACGTTTTCTTTTTGTTTTTACACGGCAAACTCTTCTTTCTTATTCCACTTATATGTATCCGCCATCTTACAAACAGATTAAATTAAACATGAGTAATGGGGGTTTGCGGTTGGTCAGTTCAGAAGATCAAGTTGGAGATGTCGATAGTGTAGACACAATAGTTGCCAGGAATACGTGAATTATGGACAGGGATCCTGCTCCTGCTGCTGTGTCGACTCCGGCTGGCTTGAATTTTAATGGAAATGGTATTTCAAGAATTCTCGTTCGTGCAGCGTTGAATATGTTCTGGATTTTTTTTTAGTTTGAAACTGTTGCAGAATGCAGGTTCGCGTTTTTGCATCGACATATCTGGAGCCGTTAAAAATGGCTCTGTTAGTATCCGAATTCATTAAAATCGTTCTGTTCAGTGAAATTTATAGCCCTCAGAGTGGAGTTGAAATCTCCAAAATTTACGTATTGGGCAGGAAGATCTATCGTAGGTTGGTAATGCAGATGCAGGATATCAAGCTATAACTGCGATCTTAATATTTAGTTATTACTAAGAAGCAATTATGTAGATTATACATTTTGTAGTAATTGGTCTTGTCATGTAAATATGTCTGGAAAAATCCTATATATACCAGCAAACTAAGGACTTTTCTTAAATACACCCTAATTAAAAATTTCTGCCATTAAATACAGTGTGGAAAAGCGAAATGGAATTAATTCAGTACATAAATTATTTTGCATATTGATAAAATGATCCCGAAACACTTGCATTTTATATTAAAAAATAACATCCTGCAACATCCAAACTTCACCCCTACCTTCAACCCCTTCAAGTGACAGTTTATCACCCCATTTCCAGATAACTTTTAGCCAGCACAACTTAAGGGTGTTCACTCGGCAGAGAGTCCTTGCTAACGTGTCGAATTCTCCAATTCCTAACTGCTGCACGCAAAATTATTACGGTGACCGTTGGTGGCTGTGCGCGAGCTCTTTCTAGCATCCATTCTTCGAATGAGATAAAATGAGACCTCCAATCGGTGGCGAAGTCACGACGTCTTCAATACACACCTCCACAATAATGAACTCGTCCGTTCGTTTGGTAACCGATTTTCTATATTTCATCATACTTACGCCAGCTTCTGTTATTTACCTAGAATCGCGGGACAATAGAGATATTCATTTTTCCCAACAAAAATGCAACGTTTTTCAATATTTAGATTTCGAAGTATATTATAGGGAATTCAGTACGGTCCTTACGATACAGAATTTCTTAGCGAATTTTTACCAAAATTATTTTGAAACCTAAAATTTGAAATATTTATTAAATATTGGGTTTTTGGTATTATTTAGATACTTGGGGGCTTTCTAAGTGTATTTTGAACAACTATTGATTCCAGATAAGAAGTGAATCGTTACAAAATGCTATGGTTTTAAAATTTGTTGCGAAAATTAAAATAAAATAAAATCTGATTGACTAACATTGGTTTTACACACTAAAAATTATGCTGCAAATTGAATTATAACTTCCACATAGCTGTAATAATTGATTCTCTTCACAGAGACATTCTCATGGAATGAATTAAGAACCTATGACTTGACCACAAAGAAAATATTTTTATTCCTGTACCTATAAACTTTTGAAACGTTATATTATTTTCACCAAATCACCCCCCATTCATCCCCTACCCTCTAAAGAAATTTTACCCAAAAACAATCCGAACCGTCTGTTTGTCGAGTGCTAACTGCATACCAAATTTGAAGACGATATATCAATTCATTCTAAAGTTATCGTGGCTACAAACAGACAGACATACAGACCGACAGACAAAAAAAAAACGTTCTTAAATCATGCTTTCTCTATGTTTTGATACTTTCTACGACGTTTAAGCGTAACAAATTTTTGAATTTTTTGTCGCCGATGCTATACTTCCACACGTTGTGACTATGTGGAAGTAATATATATATATATATATATATATATATATATATATATATATATATATATATATATATATATATATATATATATATACATATATATATATATATATATATATACATATATATATATATATATATATATATATATATATATATATATATATATATATATATATATATATATATACATATATATATATATATATATATATATATATATATATATATATATATATATATATATACCTACTCACTCTTGATTAAGAGAAAAAAACACATCACTTTTAACGTAGATGTTCAAAATGCATGCCTTAAACCTCTTGGCAGCATCCTAATCGTAAATAAAAATGCCTTCTTATGTCCTCAGCCACAGAAAATGTCGCTTATTGTGGTCCTGTGTCGAACGCCTTGGTCAAAGATTTAAAAAGCGACAATGTGACGTTTTCTTTCAAGTTTACATACACAATCAGCAGCATGTTCATTCACAACAAAATTAATATTCCGGACCTGAAGAAGTCAGGCGTCCACGGTTTAAGATGTGGTTCCCCCGGCTGTAATGCTGCGTATATCGGAAGAACCGGAAAATGATTAAGTGCCAGGGTGCCAAACACCCCAGAAGTAGATGGAGAATGACACGTCAGTCTTTGGTTGTCAATTAAGAGAGAATGGTCACTACCTAGACACAGAGACTGATGCCAAGATTTTACATCCCTCAAATTTTCGTGTAGAACAGTTTATCCTAGAGGAGATTGAGATGTTCAAGCATATCATATATTTTGAACGTATCCAACACAGACATAATGTACTTTCCTTCATTGTACAATCATCTAGTCCACTGGTGTTCCTGAACACTATTTTTGCTACCAAAGTTAATCCGGATATGAAGATGGCTGTTCTGTGGCTCCCCCTTCCTTTACTACTAGTTTCGTCTGCCTTTGATATATCTGTCATTCCTGTCATGTCGTTATAGTTCGTTGTTTTGACGTGGCGGGAGTTTCTCCCGTTTTCGCGTTTTCATAATGTCTCCTGTGAATGGCCGACTTTTTCTTCGGTTCCGTGATTAAATCGCCGTTTTATATTGATAACGTTGGATTGTGAATAGATTTCTAGTACACATGGATGCGATGCTGTTCGACATCTGGTACAATAGATGACATTTCAGCTTGGATAACTTTTCGTATAGTTTTTAACTTTAATTTTCGCAAAACTAACTATGGTAGTCATTTTGTTTTTTGTTTTATTTTACAAATTCTGCATCATCTAAGGGTTGACATGATGTTTCTGCTTAACTGTGTGGCCTCTTGTTAGGCTTGCTATCAATCAGTTGACTCACAGTTTTTCATTTCGCAATAAATTTTATACTTTGTCATTGCTGTGTAATAGTTTGCTCGGTTGTTTTTGATCCGATTTAACTGCATGCTTAACTTCGCTGTAGCTGTTAGCTTATTTTAATGTAGCTTTTTTGGTTGCTTTACTGTAGATTTTAGTGAATTTTCTTTAAAAAAACCACTAATGAGTAGATCTCTACTTTTATATTTTGAAAAAATTTCTTCAAATGAACGCGAAATAGGCCCCTCAAACATATATCCGGGGGCAGTTTCAATTTTTATATGTATATATATATATATATATATATATATATATATATATATATATATATATATATATATATATAGGTATCACATCGATAACTCAAAAAATAAAGGGCAGATTTTGATCAAATTGGGTAAGTAAATTCTTTTTGCCAATGGCTTAGATAAGTTCGTTAGCCAGGATAATAGGGCAAATTTGTCTGGGAAAATTTTACGTTTTCTTCTGAAAAAAAAATCATATCTCCGGAAATAGCATACCTATGGCAACCACATTTGGCAGGCTGGTTTGTAAAAATCAAATTCTGCACCAAAATTTAGGTCTCTATGTTGAAAGGAAAAAAGTTATAGGCACTCAATGAAGCAAAATTGTAGTGCCACTAAAAGCTAGAGAACACGCAATACCAAAATATTGTATGTAATATTACATAATATATATTAGTATATTTTAGATTTATGCTGCAGTTCTCATTTGCTAAAATAGTTGCAAAATATGCCTCTAAAGACCTTATATATTACGAATAAATAACTTAGGACAATTATCGGTTATCTACCTTTCTTCATTGCAGTTTTTCAGAAGCCCTAAGTGGTGTAATGGTTAGTATCCCTGTCTGATGAGCGCAGGGACGCGGGTTCACATCTTACGGTTGACTGAATTTCTCTTTTAACTGTTTCTTTTTTACTTTTTTCGTTTTTGATTCCATTTTGACGTTATCTGATCAAATTTTGTAATTCCAATATATTTTAGCGACTTTTTGTTGAAAATGGTAAGAGCTTTTAAGACTTTTAATTCAAGTGTAATAGTAGCTCTTGTTGCCCTTAGTTGATAAAATCGTGCCACAGTTAACATAGACGTAGAGATTTTCGACATCAGAAGATGCTGTTTTCTTCTCTACAACCGGATTCAATTTTTACAGCATCCACACGCAAAAGAATTTTCTGTGTGAAGCCACAGAAAAAGTATCTAGTTCTGTAATTTATTTCTATTAGCTAATTTTCTTGTACAAAATGTTCTTTTAATGGCGAATTTTCTTATAAATAAATTTAATGAATTTTCTTGGAAGAAACATTTGAGATTTTTTGTATGAAAAGTTATTCAATTGATGGAACATCTTTTTAACGAAATTCGTGAAAAATAAAGTTTTGATGGATTTTCGTGCAAACAAATGATCTTGTTTTCAATTTTAATTAGAGATGAGCTTTACAATTTGAATTTTATGTATTGTTTTAGCAAAATTTTGTGTAACAGTTTTCGTAGAAATTATTTTGTGATTTGTAGAAATCCTTTTTTTTTTAAGATGTTTTTGTGAAATTTTGGTAATTAATGATAAATATTTAATAAGTTATTATAACAAATGTTTACGAATTTTCTCGAAAAATTGTTTGCAAATTTTCATTAAATTTTTGTTATGTCGTCGAAAATGTTTTGTGAAAAATTATATTTTGGTAGGCGGATAAATAACGTAAAATGGTTGGTTGGCCAAGAAAAACGGACCAGTTTTTTTTATTTTTTTTATTTTTTTATTAGCGGTCTTTCTTGTACAAAATGTTCTTTTAATAGTGTTTTTTCTTATAAATGAATTTAATGAATTTTCGTCGAAAAAACATTTGAGAATTTTTGTATGAAAAATCATTAAATTCATGGAATATCTTTTAAATGAAATTAATCGAAATGACGGTTTCAATGGATTTTCGTGCAAACAAATTATTTTATTTTCCATTTTAATTGCAGATTAGGTACATAATTTGATTTTTTTGTGTATGCTTTTATCAGGATTTTGTGTAAAAAATATTTAGCCAAATTTGATGCCTGATCTCGATAAAAAAGACGTATCTGCCATTAAAAATACTTTAAAGAAAATTCGCTACCCACACGCACTTACTGCGTCTAGATTTTTTTATTACAAACATGCATCTTTTTCGATAAAACATGCAAAAATTCAATAATATAAGGGATGCTCAAAAAAATTGTAAGTATCACCAACCAGAGAGATCTAGAGGCCTAGGGTTGAACACACTGAGACCTCACAGACGATCTCCGGCGAGATTTGGGGAGTAGGGAGATTGAGGTCCCGTAATCGAGCTACAACAACCCAACCTACATTTATCCACCGCTCTAAGGAGTAGGCAGATTGAGGCCTTAGAGTGTCCTTACATATTTCCTTTACCTACCTTTGTCCACCACTCTAAGGAGTAGGCAGATTGAGGCCTTAGAGTGTCCTTACATATTTCTTTTACCCACCTTTGTCCACCACTCTAAGGAGTAGGCAGATTTAGGCCTTAGAGTGTCCTTACATATTTCCTTTACCCACCTTTGTCCACCACTCTAAGGAGTAGGCAGATTGAGGCCTTAGAGTGTTCTTACATATTTCCTTTACCTACCTTTGTCCATCACTCTAAGGAGTAGGCAGATTGAGGCCTTAGAGTGTCCTTACATATTTCTTTTACCTCTTGAAAATGGCTCCAAAACAGAAGCCGAAACGTCGAGTTTTCATAAATTCTGGACGCGGTTTAACCAGAGAACCAAGCATGTCTCACATTAAAGACCGCGGAAATCTTTCTGAATATATATATATATATATATATATATATATATATATATATATATATATATATATATATATATATTGCTAAATATAGTAATAAGAAAAAGTGTATGAATTTGGCTGCGCCGCCTATAGTAAGTCTGTTGACAGATTACTTCACAAGAAAGAATGAGAGAAGCAGGTTTGATAGTGAATAAAACAATTAAGTGTTTCCGCCAAACAAAATATGTTAACTTTTGTGTCGTTGGAGCACCCTCAATCGTTATAGACCGGCTACCTGCACAAGAATTTAAGCTCAGTTGTAGATGTAAGACATTTAGAAGTATTCATCCTCTGATGACGCTAAATTCGTTAGTGAAAGGATCGTCAGCTTTTTTAAAATGTGTTGTGGTGATTTGGGTTCTTCAGGTGTACTTATATGGCATATTTGTTGAAACATAACTAGTATTTTTCTATGATAAATATATTGAATGGGTTCGTTATATTTTTATTTATGTTTATTTACAATGGAGTTTTCTTTTGTTGGTTTGCATGTAGGTTTTGTAGATTATTGAAAAATCTCCGGAACTGGAGTTGAATTTATTGAAAATTTTAGTTATAAGCATTTAAAGCACATTCGCTACCATAACGCATCTGCTGCATCTGATTAAATGAGGAAAATACGCGAATCTCTCAATTTCATCTAACTTTACCGGTGAAACATTTATACTAGGAGTGATAGGAGTAAAATATTATAGTCAATTTCTTAACAATCCCTCATTACTTAGTTTGCTAAAAGTTAAGGGTACAAAAGCTTCAATATCTTGTTATAAAAATTCCAGTCAGAACAGTGCAAGCATTAAACCGAGGGTTCCAAGCTCACTTGACTGCCACTTTCACGGGTCATTACCGTCAAAATTTTTAGATCTGAACTCTGAATTGAGAAACAGTTTATCTTCCTTTCGGTAGAATGAGTTTTAATATGAACGGACTCCCTGTACATGTAACATAAATCGAAATATCAGCAGCAATGTGTGACTGTAGTGGACATTCAACGGTCAATAGGCTACTCTTGTACACCACAAATAGGACTGGCTTTTAGCCAATTATTAGTTCATGTCACTATCTCTATAATGTAGATGGAAATATTGATACCAGCAGTTGTGTATCAGTTGACATACGTTCAATTGCTTTACAGTGGTCGGATAAAGAAAAGTTGCAAGTGACATGATCATATAAGCTTCTATGTAAGATAAAACTTATATAAAGGACTTAAAATACGTCAGGTCTCGACAATAGAAAGAAATTGCAGTGTGGAATAGAAAACTTCTAAACAGAATAACAGTTCTCAATCACTCGTATTTTGCACATAATGCCAAAAAATCAATATGATTTTAAATTCATAAAGAACTGTTCTGTGTAGTAGGTGAACGTGAAAACTGGAATTGTTTTTTTAGAAAACACAGGCAGTTTATTAATATATTGTAGTTTTAATTTGTTATTTTAATTATTTTATAAATAAACTAAGTGGTTAATTTTGTCTTTTAAAATATTTTGTCCTAAATCACTTTGGAAACTTCATTTCTTAGCATTAAAATAGTTATTTACAAGACAGTTCTATTTAAAACCATTTATGCATGAAATTACATAATAAAATAAGCTTTTAGTGCATTTTCTTTTAAAAAAAAATCACTAATGAGGAGATCGCGACTTTTGAATTTTGAAAAAGTTTTTTTCAAATGAGCGCATTGAAAACGAAACAGACCGATTTGCGTCCAGAGAATTTTTTTTAAGAAACGCTGCAACACGTCAATTTTAATATTGAGGGGGGCATGTTTTGACATAAAACTCAACTTTGTCATACCAACCCCTTGAGGGTGGTGATAACAACCATTATATTTTAAATTGGGAACATGGGTTGAGTGTTACGTCTTTGAAAGCTCTTTCTTTTCTGAATTCAGCACACTTTTTTTTTGAAGTTTTATTAACTCGTTTAAAAATTATTCACAGTTGAAAATGCAAAAACGCATTTCACTCATTCCGATAAGAAATGTGCTGATAGCCAATGTTTTGTTGGTTTGTAAACAAAAAATTGACTATCAGAACATTTCTTATCGGAATGAGAGAAATGCGGTTTATTATTTCAGTTTATCGGTCGGTTTGATACTTAATAGTACTACCGAAAATTCATTTCACAATGGGGTATTCTGTAGAAGAAAGAGTTGAAATAATTATTCTTTTTTTTTCCAAAATAAGTGTGCCAACCGTACCGCAAATTTGTTTAATGAACGACATCCGAACAGACATGTTAACGGAAAATACATGTTGGTGTTAGTTGCAAAGTTTCGACAAAGTGGTTCAGTAGCCAACAAAAACGGGACCCTGGACGTGAATATCCGGTTAGAAATGAGATTACTGAGATTGAAGTTTTAGGACAAATTGCTGCAAACCCAACCTTGAGCACGAGAAAATTGGCCACTGTTGCAAACATCAAAAAAAGAACTATTCAGCGAATATTGAAGCATCATAAATTTCACCCGTATAAAATTTATCTTGTACAACAACTGAATGAAGATGATTTTGATCGGCGGCTGGAGTTTTGTGAAATTATGACTGCACGAATAACTGATAACGGGAGCTTTCTGTTCAATATCTGCTTTTCAGACGAGTGTACGTTTTTATTAAACTCTACAGTCAATCGTCATAATTGTCGTTATTAGGCAGATAATAATCCAAGAAATTTTCACGAAGTCCACACTCAAACCCCACAGAAATTGAATGTGTCTGGACTGGCATTTTTGGAGACCGTTTAATCGGACCTATTTGTCTTGATTGCAATTTGAGTGGCGAAACGTATTTGGAGTTACTAGAAGATATCGTTTACCCGCTACCAATTGACATTGTTGAAAATGATTATCGCTTTCAAGAAAACAAATTAGTGTTTCAACAAGATGGAGCTTTTCCGCATTTTTCACAACCTGTTAGGGAGTTTTTGAACAGAGAGTTTCCAGGACAATGGATTAGGCGTAGAGGTGCTATTGAGTGCCCCCCTAGATCACCGGATTTAACTCCTTTTGACTTCTTTCTATGGGGCCATTTAAAGAGCATAATTTTCGCAACAGATCCGGAGTCTCTGGAAGAATTACGACGACGCTTTGTTGAAGAGTGCCGTCTAATAACTCCACAAATGCTCCAGAATGTCAGAGCTCGTTTTGAACAAAATTTGTACTTTTGTATGGTAGCTGGTGGTCAACAATTTGAACACTCACTTAACTGAATAAACATTTTTTGAACGTTTGGTTTTGTTTTTTAGTTTTTTTTTAACGAAAAATTGACTAATTGGTGTATTTCTTATCACAATGAATGAAATACGTTCTTGCAAATCCAACTGTGATTAATTTTTAAACGAGTTGATAAAACTTCCAAAAAAATTTGTGTGCTGAATTCAGAAAATAAAGTGCTCTCAAATGATGTAACACTCGACCCATGTTCCCTATTTAAAATATAAGGGTTGTTACCACCACCCTTAAGGGGTTGATGTGACAAAGTTGAGTTTTATGTCAAAATATGTCTCTCTCAATATTAAAATTGACGTGTTTCAGAGTTTCTTACAAAAACAGGACGTGAATAGGTCTGTTTCGTTTTCAATGCGCCAGCCTGTATATATCTATATTTATATATTTATGTGTCACATCGCTAACTTAAAAAATAATGGACTGATTTTGATAAAACTTGGTGAATACCCTCCTTTCGCAAGTGGCTTGGATACGTTCGTTAGCCAGGGAAATCGGACTAGTTTTTTCCCGGCAAATTTAGCGTTTTCTTTCGGAAATTTTTTATATCTCCGGAAATGACAAAGTTAGGGCAACCTTATTAGGTACGAGGATTTATGCCATAAATAAACCCATGTACCAAAATTTGGATCCCTACGTTAAAAGCAAAAGAAGTTATAAGCATTATAGTTTTTCTTCTTAAAACGTCAAAAAGTCGCAATTCAAAACGTCAAAATTGACATGTTCTAAATAAAGAACTTGAAACTAACATTACGGGCGATGTAGCAGAAAGTTTGTAAGAAGTGTGTTCTATAAAGCCTTAAGCTTCAGCCACCATTATCCTTCATTTTACTGAAATATTTGCAGAAAATAAATTTCAAATAGACCCTTTTTCTGATGCTTTAGCTGTGGTTTCAACTATAGGGTTATAATACATGAAGAAAAACTTTGTACCTACCCCTTGTTAAGCACATTGCGTGCACGAAGTAATGTGATATTTGGCATAGTTAAAGTGCATATAAACGAGCAGAAAGATAAAATGTATGTATTATATGTGATTAATAGATTAAACATTGCTTTCTTCTAATTAGACGAGCGTCTCGCAACAGTAAAAACTTTGATGAGTTTTTTGTCGTTTTAACGAAATAAAAGACCTCCCTGACTGTGCTGTGTACACACAATCCTCCCAACTGACCTTCCTGACTTTCCCTTACATGAGTTTGTCTAGTCAAAAGCTATAAGAAGTTAAAAGGGAAAGGAAAAGTTTATTATGCCCACATAACCTTGATATATGGCAGGGTTGATTTTCCTTCTCCTTTTAGCTTTTAATTAGGCAAACTGATGTCACGGCAGGTCAGAAAAGTCAGTTGGTAGGATTTTGTGTAGCATCACGTTAGGGAGGTCTTTTATTTCGTTAAAACAACAAAAAACTCATCCAAGGCTACACAGTCAAGCACAGCCTTCTGTTACGTTTGCTCTATCAGTTCACTAGCCAACCTTTCAATTTTCAAATTTAGTTTCACATTTGACTTTTACAATTTGTCAATCAGCTTGATTTGCTTTTTTATTCTGATAATTTTAACTTGCTTTGACTGCATGTTTTTGACTATAATGTAGCTTTTTTGTCTTGTTTAACTGTAGCCTGTAGTTTTTACTTTAAATTTAGGCTTTTACTGTGGCTTTTAACCTATTTACTGTTTAACTGTAGATTTTTAACCTTGATGATGCCTGTAGTGTTTACCTTGAGATCATTGTGCTTCAATCGGTAGAATTGCCTACCAGAAAACATTGTTTTCTGACCGACCTTTTTATTGTATTTTAGCTTTGCCCCTGAGGATGGCTACTAGATAGCCGAAACGCGTAGGGTTCTGATAATAAATTTACTGTCTGGACCAAGTCTTTCATTGAGTATTCAATTATGTCTATCCCAGACCATGTGACGTTTAGGAATGAAATAAAAAATTGGGATACTGAATTTATTCCATTTGGCTGTTCCATGCTCTGTGGTATTGACATACTCTTTTACCATTTTGATAAATAAAAACTATTATTATCATTAATTATTTCATTTGTTCCATACAAATATGCTGAACATATGTGCAATTAAATTGTAAGGGCTAATAAAATTATTTCCAAGGTAAAAAAGAACAGAATAAGGCTATACTCCATACTGAATTTATTTAGTAAAAGCCCTCCGCGTTTCGGCCCATATATCTGGCCATCTTAAGGGGCTTCCTGAAACATTACAAAAGGTGGTTGTGTCAGAAACAAAGTTTCTGGTAGGTCGGCAAGTATCACACGATACAAGCAGTTACAAAATTCTAAACAGTCTTACAAGCAATGTCTAAACACAAATTAAAGTCAAAGCTAACATGCTCTACAACAGTTACATTAATAAAATCAAAACCAAAAGCTAAAGTTGAGAAACTAAAAACATCAAAATGTCCAAAGCTCAGTCGAGACATTTTGATGTTTGTGGTTTCTCAACTTTTAGCTTTTAGCTTTGATTTTATTAATGTAACTGTTGTAGAGCATGTTAGCTATGACTTTAGTTTGTGTTTAGACTTTGCTTGTAGAATTTTGTAACTGATTGTATCGTGTGATACTTGCCGACCTACCAGAAACTTTGTTTCTGACACAACCACCTTTTGTAATGTTTCAGGAAGCCCCTGAAGATGGCCAGATATGGGCCGAAACGTGTAGGGCTTTTACTTAATATATTCAGTCTGGAGTATAGCCTTGTTCTGTTCCTTTTTACCTTGGAAATATGTCTAACCCAGACGTTGTGACGTTCAGAAATTACTTATAAAATTAGTATGTAGTTATGACTTGGTGCAGTACATGTGTAGAATCTTGAAAGGGTATTTAGAAACAAACCTATTTGTTAAGTGGTTCCAGTATTCGATACAGAGACTAAGACATAAATCATTTAGAAGTAAACTTGATTATAACTGGTCCTAGGAGAGTATTTCATTCTCAATGAGACCACAACAATGGATACTTGCTTCTGTGTGAACATTCCTAAAGCTACTCTTAAACCGCAATTGGACACTGACTATAAAGAGAGTATTAGACGCTGTTAACAATTCACCAAACGCTAAGTTTCCCTCTAAGTTTCGAAAATAGAAACTGCAAGTCAGCTCTAAACTTCCCTTCTAACACCAATAAAGTTTCATTTGGTACGAACACATTACAACTGGACGACCGTTACTAAGAACTTTCTCCTACTTCCTGTTTAATTAGATTAAAACAACAAACAGCGCTGATACCAATTAACTGTCACGTAAATTGTGAGCTCAAATTAATATTTAGTTTTGAAATTTTCTTGCTCCTGAAAAACAAATTATTAAAATTGCTTGTTAGTAGCTTACCAACTATTTTAATTCACCTACACATATTCTAAAAGATATAAAGGTAAGTGATCATAATTTAGTATTAGCAAAGTGTAAGAATATATTTTTTTTGGAACCGGGAGCGGGGAATCCATTATAGACACTGTTACGACCCAGATGCTATAACTTCTTTTTATTGTTAATATATTGTTACAAAGCACTTCAATAGACGTAGGTGCGGTGTTGCCACATCTCCAGAATTTCCCCAAACATCTGGGAATTTTTGCACAATCTGGCAACACCGCCTCCCGCCCCCTGGGGGTGTCTGGGGTGACCCCCCTCAGGCGAAGTCTCAACCCTCTAGGACCAGAAATAACGAAGTTACCAACTTGTACCCCGTCGGAACGGATAACTGGGGTCTGCACATTCCGAACACCCTGTATACACACCCTGTATGCGCAGAGAACCCTTACACCCTGTATACGCAGAGAGGTCTTATATTACGAGAAACACCTCTTGTGTAACATAGGAGTGATGACCACATTTTGATCATCCTGTATATGCATCCCCCTGTATACACACGGGGCCGATCTGTATTCACAAAACCTTCTAGCAAAAGAAGGTCCTGGAATATTCTGGAATAGAACGCTCGAGAACAAACTGGAAGATGCGACGGCTATATAAAGATGGAAGTAAGCCAGCGCAGTTCAGTTCAGTTGGAGAATGTTGAAGTGACTTGAACAAGCAGTAATGAGTGTATAGTGTTAGACTGTAGTTCCAGTATAGTAACTTGTGTGCAGATTAGTAATTGTAAGGCCAGTAAATTAAGTGTTTTGTGAGAGAGACATTCTAGAAATTTTATTGTATACATATTTAGAGTGTAAATAAAGTTGTTTTGTTAAAATTTAAAGTCTCACTCATCCAGAACCCGGAGAAAACGCAACAATATCTATCATATTTAAGGCTTTTCTATTTATTTATTTATTTATTTAAACAATACCCAACGGGTAAATCCCCAAATAAAGATATTGAACAAACAGTAAAAAGTCTGGACGCAGCAAGTGCGTTATGGTAGCGAATTTTCTTTGAAATGTTTTTAATAGCAAATGTCTTTCTTTGATGAAAGCAGGTATCAAATTTGGTTGCCTACCCAAGCAACATTTAAAGTCAAATTGACGTAAAATCGCCCTAACAGTAGTTCGGCAACCAAATCACCACTGGTAATTTTCAAGTAAAATTTAAGTGTATTTTGTCTATGTGGGGAATAAACTAAAAGTAATACGTAAGTCGATAATAGGTCCAGCAAGGCATTTCGACCAACGCGAATTAACAACACTTGTACTTAGGTTGCTTTTTTAAAAAATTTATTAAACTACTTAAACTATTTTACAACAAACTAGCATAGTTACTGCCTAAAATAATACTGAATAAATATTACACAAAACAATGGCTTTATATAATAATCGGGTGAGTGTTCGTTGCAGGTTCTCACGAGAACATGCAGATCTAGCTTCTTCTGATTTCGCACTGCTGGCACTATCTAGCTTCTTCTGATTTCGCACTGCTGACACTATCTGCAACGGTCGGCATAATTCGTAGAATCTGCTTATGGGAACTGCTGCGTGCAAATGTAACTTGATACCATCTACGTGACATATCGTGGGAAGCCATGTGTTAACTCGCGTTTTAGTTATAATTAGGGTATTTTCATTCTATCTTGGGCCAATGGACGTAATTTATTGGTACATTCGTCCAACGTTTTACTTGAATCAGACATCTGGGCACAAGTGCCGTGAAATTCTTACCAACGAACTGCGCATGTGACATTATTCTGTAGGATGTGTGGTTATGTATGTATTAATAAACAGTAGGTATGTCTATATTTGTTTAAAAATGACATGTTGGATGATCAAAGAAGATGCTTTATATATTTGAATCAATGGTAAAGGTAATTCGCACTGTATAAAGGAAAAAAACCACTGCGGTTATCTTTTTTTCTCTTAACATGATTATGTTACTTTGATATAATTCAAGCCCCTCTGTAAAATGTAAAATTAGTTAAAATTAAAAACTATTCAAAATTCTTGAAATTCTGACTTTGAGGATTGGTGATGTAAACAAGACAAAACTATCCTACCCTCATTGTATACAAGCATTATTTTATGTTTTTAGTGAATTTTCGTAGAAAAAATTCACTAATGGGGAGATCCCGACTTTTGAATTTTGGAATTTTTTTTTGCAAATGAGCGCGAACTAGGACCCCTAGAACCCATATCCGGTTCTCCGAGGTGTATGATGCTAGCCTTTACTGAATTAATCACTTAACTCGTTGAATTAATCACTCGGCGATTTCGCCGATAACGGGGAATAGGCTAATTGGTCAGTAGTTTACGGACAACAGCAGATTTTTGCAGGACTTTGGAATATTAACGATATCAGCAAGTTCCAATGGAAAATGTTAAAATCTTACCATGGCATTCATAATTTTGACTATAGATACTACTGCTTTAAGAGGTAGCTTTTTAAGGGCTAGATTATAGATTCCAACGGTTCCCGCGGAATTTTTCTAATTCTTACGGACTGGATTATTAGGAAAATTTCTTCGTAAGCGGTGGTGTCAATGTAAGTATGGGGTGGCGCGAAGGTCACTAGTGTCATTGCAGTACGTTCTTGCAACGTGCGACAGATCAACGCTTTTGTAGTTTGGGCTGACTTACAACTCTAGATGAGCCGCGAAGGAACTTGCATTATCTACTTCAAAAACGATGCAGTTTTGGCCATAAAGTGGTAAAATCGATGATTCTGGAAATAAAGAGCTTTTGCTATTTGCCAAATAAAATTGTCTTAGGCGAACAGAGTTTGCAGGCGTTCCTCCCAACGGTTGTTACGCTGGGTTCTTTTAGGGCATATCGTACTTGTTTGATAAGTCTGTTAGCGTTTTGTTTGTCAGTGGGGTTTCAAGGGCATTGAGGTATGACCTAACGCTCGACCGGAAAATTAAATCGGACAATGGGCTAATGGAAAATTAACCGCAGCCAAAAAAAGCGCGAACAACAACAACAAGGGCATTGAGTTAGTCTACGCACACGGTTTTTTCGAATATAATTTTTCTGATACTGGACGGACAAGGTGTAGGAATATATTAGGAAGGAATGGTGACAGAATAACCATGTCTGTGCATAGCTAGGTAGCAAGCTGGCATGGCAGATCTAGTTAATCCAACATGTTATAATAGGATGCATACAAACCAAAACAAGCGGCGCAATGGAAAAGTTTAAAAAAATGATTATGGGGCTGAAATATTTGGATAAAAATAAGAAGCGATTTTTGGTCAACTGCCAACAAATTATTGAGCAGGAAGATTTTGGTACCAAGGAAACTTTGTATTTGACAAGACAATTTTAACAGCTTTCTCGCCTGACAGCATACACTTATACATCTGCCAAGAGAAGCTTTTCAAGTATACAACAAGAAATTTCCTATTAAAACAGTCGCTGTAGGTGACTTTTTGATTCGAAACTAGTCGAGATAATAAAAGTGTTTTGTTAAATTGGAATTCATTTCTGGCGCTTCGCAGTTTTCTTGTGGTTTATGCATCGCGGGTAATTTCATGCATGCAGAAGGGGATATAAAACCCCCAAGATGAAGCAGCTCCCACCCCACGTTCCATACCGAACCCCCGCCAAAAAAAAACACTGCAGGAGGGGGGGGGGGTTTCTTTCCCCTTCTGCATGCATACAATCACTTTCAATGTATAATTCACAGAAAATTTTTCTTGGGAAGAACCCTCAGGAACGTTAGGGAACCTGCGGCGAATAAGGGTTCTGCCCGGGATAGACGAGATTTTAAGGAAGTACAGCTGCAACATGAGATAAATGCATCCTTTTATACGCCCTGCTAAGTCGCTTGTTCGCATTTTTCTATCATATGCCTATTTATCTTCTTCCCCGCTTAGGGCCCCTATTCATTCCTGGTCCCGTACCTTTCTTGTGGGTTATGTGGAGGAAGGTTTTTTTGTGGTGTATGCATCAAAAGGGGGTTTTAAGCATGTTTCTGAAACATTTTTCGAAAACCCCTCCGCAAGCTAACCTGCAAATTTACCCCTGTAAGAATTGCAAGATGTAAACCTGGGTTTAAAGAAAAAATATACCCCTACTATTTTGTATATTTACAAATGCATACCCACTTAAATGAACACATAGAACGAATGGATAATGCGAGAATGACAAGTAGAAGTTACAGGGGGCATGTGAATTGTAAGAGAAGCCGTGGAACACAAAGGAAAGCTTGGTTGGATGTTATATAGGCGATGAAATTAATAACTTTGACAACATAACATTTTGAAAGCTCTCTAAGTTCATAGATTTTTTAATCTTATAATTACTTTCGATGCATAAATTTACTCGCAAACATCTTCAGCCACTTCTCTCAGTACTCCACTTTTAAGTAGCAAAATAAATTCATGTCTCCCACGACGCCTATTAATATGATCCTGTGCGTTTTCGCCTCCTTTTTACAAACTTAACTCAACAAAGCTGTATAATTACGTGGGATGTTAAAATAAAAGCATAATATTGTATCATTTTTACGCTCTTGCAGCGCTGAAATCACTACAATATCATGATTCCGTTCCCTATGTTCCTTACAGTTATTCGGATCTAATAACAATTTGTTAGTGAATGTATTCGATATAACAATATGTAATATGATTGTATGTGTATATGGGTGTTATCACTGCACACCACGACATCAGGCGTCTCCTTCACACCGTTTATGTAATGATTTCGTGCCACAGAAACGTCTTCCGGTCCGCAGACTCGTCTGTTTACCCTTGATATTACCTCCTCTCCTTCATAAAATTACCCTCAGATTAGATTAGCTCTCTTTGCAGAAACATCCTTAGTGGGGTCTATCAGCTTCCTTGTCTAACACTTATTGAGTGCTATATTAACAATGAAAAATAATCTTCTAAAGCAGACTTAAATTGTTTTATCACCGTAAGCAAGAACTTTTGACGCAGCAAGTGTGCAGATTTAATTAGCTGTTGATGTCCTTACTTGGTGAAGCCATTCTTTACTAAATATAGATGTAGATATGACCTTACAAGTGTAAAGCCAGAGAATAAATATCTACATCTATATTTAGTGCAGATTTTACTTTATCTTTTTGTATTTCCTTCTTAATTCCTACGCTTCCTTCTTTGACTTGTCTTTCAGATATCTAATTTTACAATGTTACATTTTTACCTTGAGAGTGTTTTATTGGCGATCTTGTGGCTTTAACAGCAGTGGTTTTGTGCAAGTGGTGATAATAATAATAATAATAATAATAATAATAATAATAATAATAATAATAATAATAATAATAATAATAATAATAATAATAATAATAATAACACTTTATTAGCCCTTTCGATACAAAAATGTACATAAGGCAAGTCAACCAGCATACACATAGGTACACATAACAATAGCAAACAAGTCTCTGTAACTAAAAACAAACAAAACAGAAATATCACAGTTCATTATCAGATAAATACTCGTCAATACTGTAGTAACACCTGGACGCTAGGAGTGCCTTCAAATTATTTTTAAATATCCTGAACTCATTATATTCCCTACACCAATTTGGTAATTTATTATAAAATCTAATACCATTAAATATAAAAGATCTTTCATATTTCGCTGTATTATGGGCCACCGAACGTAAATCACTACGGCCACGAGTACCATAACTGTGATTGAAAGAATTAACATCAAAGCGATGAATATTTTTCTTTATATATAAAATAGTCCTATAAATGTAAATATAGATAGTCATGACCCTCCCTTCCACAAAAACCGGCCGACAAGTGCAACGAGAAGGCACGTCAAATATAAGTCTTAGTATTCTTTTGTGAAGGATTAGCAATCTGCTAACACATACAGAGCCTCCCCCATAGAATAACGTTATAGGCTAACACCGATCCCACAAGTGCTTTGTAAACTGTGATTAAGCTTTCAGTGTTCAGTGTATACTTTAGCTGTAGTAGAACAAAAAATGCTTTGTTCAAGCTCCGACAAACATATTCAACGTGCTCATCCCATCGCAGTTCCTGATCAATCAAGACTCCAAGAAATCGTGTGCACCCAGTGGAACCAACCTCAACGCCATTCGCCGTAAGACTATTTGGAAAGGGCAAACTGGAAAGTCGGCCAAAGCGCATGAAGACCGTCTTGGAATTGTTCACAACCAACTTATTTGTCCAACACCAATCCAACAAGTCAGAGTATGCAATGCGCAACTTCGCTTGAAGAGCCTCAACATCATCATCCACAACCACCAGGGTAATATCATCAGCAAACAATACTCTAAAATCACATCTTATAAAAGATGGTAAGTCATTTACGAATAAAATAAATATTAAGGGACCAAGGACTGACCCCTGAGGTATTCCATATTCCATGCATTGCTCGCTGTAATCATGACCAGCAACAAACATCCTTCTCCCCCCAAGGTAAGACATCAGCCAACCCAACACTCTCCCCCTCAATCCAAGGGCGTCAAGTTTGCTAGCAACAAATTTCAAGTCGAGACAATCAAAAACCTTGGTCATGTCAACAAAAAGTGCTGCCACATGCCTACCAGAATCAAGATTCGCAGAAACAAACTCCAGCAAACTATCAGCCGCACTCTCCGTCGACATACCCGATCGAAAACCATGCTGGGAGTCAGTCAGTAGATTATTTTCCATCAGAAAGGACATGACCCTATCATAAACAACCCTCTCAACAATATTTGATAAAACACTGGGAATGGCAAGAGGCCTGTAATTCAGTAGCGATAGAGGATCAACACTCTTAAAAAATAATATAACCTTGCTTATCTTAAGAACATCTGGAAACTGCTCCAGCTCCATAAATATATTTACTAGAAAAGCAATTGGTGCAGCATTTCGTGCGTTTTGTGGCCATTCTTATAGTTAACACAAGCCAAACAACACACACACAAATACAGAAGTCAGGAGCACTGAAAACACGTCTACACTTATACACGTCTTCTCCTTCAATATATAAGCTGGCTCATTAGTGCGCCAAAGTCCCATAACTGCCTTATAAAACTGAGTTGGGGGAATCTTTTTTATTTCATCTAAGTTGATGTGGTGCCCCAATGAGCACATTTCGACAATATTTCCAAATGTACAGGGTGATTCGCCACAGCAGTGCACGTCTGGCATCATTTTTCTTAAATGGGACACCCTATATATTCATTCATTTTTTGATTCATCATCAATTAGCGTTTAGAACGACTTTACCCTTTTTAATTCCATTGGGGTGTTGTCGAGTTATTCAAGAAACTGTAAAAATTTTTGCCAAAACAAAGTCAAACAAATTTGCTGGTTGTATGAATACCATGATGAACGAAAATGAAAAATTTTGCCATTACGTAGCTGGTGTTGTAATTGGAGGATACATTGGCCAAATATTGTGCATATCAAACAGCGCGTTTGTTACACAATTTTCAAATTGAGGAAATTCAAATAGCATTTTTTCTTTTACTTCACATGGCACCACCTGTATTTCATCTGATAACCGAATTCGCAAGTTCATTCCCTATGATTTTTATGAGTGATGTTATATGCCTAAATTCTATATTTTCACAATTAATCTTAATTTTAAGTTCACACAGGCGAATTATTATTATCATACATATTATTTGAAAGCCCTAACTACGAAACTGTATAACAATAACAGAGCAATAAAACCACAAAAAAAGAAGATAGAATAATAAGTTTGGAATACCAAAAACGCAAAATAATTATACTAATAATTTGATTACAGGTGCACATCAATTGACTTACACAAAATAGATTATCTGAATCTAAGCGTTATATTTTGAATTAAAATCCTGAAAATAACAAGCGAGCGTAGTTTGTTACATGTTTACTTATAACAAATGTTCAAAGTGCCCTCTGTTTTGCTCAACACACTTCTGAATTCTCTTCAAAAACGACTGATGTACCGGTCGTATTGTATGAATGGGAATTATCTCGAAAGCTTCTACAATTCTCTGCTTCATATCTTCTGCAGTAGTTGGCGTCTTATGATACACAATCTGCTTAATATGTCTTAAAAGAACAAATCCATTGCCGACAAGTCTGGAAATCTAGGTGGCCAACTAATGAGACCGCCGCGGTCTGTTATTGGCTTGACAATTCACGATTCAAGTATCTCCGAACAGTGAATGCGGAATGGGGTGGAGCACCGTCGTGCTGGAACCATCAATTTTGAAGCATAATTTGTGGAATATTTTGCAGAAGCTGAGGCAATGGATTTTTCAAGAAGAACAAATACTGCTCGCCATTCAAATTCCCATTGAGAAAGCGAGGCACAGCGATGAAGTACCCCACAATACGTCCCCGAACATTCACAGTCCACTGACGTTGTCTATCGATTTGTTTATTTGGGTTTTCGGTCGTATAATGATGCATGTCGACTTGGACTACCTCTTTGTGTGAAAGTTGCTTCGTCGGTGGAAAGTACTTGTTGGAAAATATTTAATTATTTGCTTTCATTCTCAGTGCTCAAAATTCACTGATACTGACGCAACAAGTGCGTTATGGTCACGACTAAGGTACGGACTTAAAAACAAAATTTAATAATTACGGACGTAGCAAGTGTGTAATGGTAATAATAAGACATCAATCTCTATTATGAAATAAATTCCGACGCAATGTGTCCTTAAAATGTTTTTTGTTGATTTTAATGCTTTTCACTACTAACTAGAATTTAGTTTTACACATTACATGTTTTTGCATACTGCCTACCAGAGACATTGTAAATACTACTTTTGTACATTATAAATTATTCTTCCTAAAGATGGTCGTTTAAAAAGGTCGAAACACGTAGGATTGAAAATTAAGTTTTGTCTGGGACAAATAGCCTTTATTTCAAGACTTGTATAGTATGTCTGTCCTAGATAGATGGACGCTTGGAACTAAAAATCTAGGAACTCTTTGAACGCATATAGAAAACATTCGGGACGCAGCAAGTGCGTTATGGTAGTAAATTTTTATTAAATGTTTCAAACTTAAATAACTAAATTTTCTATAAACTTAGAAAGTTTAGTTTTGGTATTTAGTAAGGTCTTTTCTAAAGCAAGATATCCACCAAATTTCATTAAAGTACCTTTGTAATATTCGAAGAAAAAAATTTAAAAATGAAATCAAAATTTGAATGACTAAAAGTTTATATAAACTTAGAAAGTTGAATTTTGGTACGTAGTAAGGTCTCTCCCAAGTCAACATACCTAGTAAATTTCATTAAAACAGCTTTGTAGTTTTCGGAGAAAAATTTTTTTAGAAAGAAAACTCAAAATTTTCCCGGAAAACCCTGTTCTATTTTCCTGGCTAACGAACTCATTCAAGCCACTAATAAAAGAAAGGCACTTGCCGAGTTTCATCGAAATCGGTTAAATATTTTTTTAGTTATCGGATATATATATATATATATATATATATATATATATATATATATATATATATATATATATATATATATATATATATATATATATATATATATATATATATATATATATATATATATATATATATATATATATATATATATATATATATATATATATATATATATATATATATATATAGTATTAAGCTTTCGTGACTGTAATAGTGTTATTTACTTAAAAAATTGTGGGAAAGTCGTCAGTTACAAAATAAAACTCTTTATTAAAAGCCGAGCTTGCGGAAAAGTTTATTCCATTCTCAAGGCTACAACATGGAAAGGAAAAAGTTTACAATTTACTTAGGAAAAATATAAAAGTTTAAAATACTTACATCTAACGTGAGTTTTACTATAACTAATTATGAAAATAGAAACATGAAAAAAACCGTTTTTTAAATTTGACTGAAGTCGAAAAGTGCCAAACTGACATATGAAGCTAACAATTGTCTATTTGAATTTGTTTTTTGTTTTTGTCTAGGAAATATAAATAGGGGTAGTGATTTCTAAAATTATTATCTTTCTTTAAGTTTATTAAATTGTCGTTAAAAGTAATTTCAAATTCTTCTAAACACATTCTTTTATTACTTAAGGTTTCACAGTGTAAAATAGAAACACCACTAAAATTTATATTGTGGCCAGTGTCGAGATTATGTTTGTATTTTCATAATTAGTTATAGTAAAACTCACGTTAGATGTAAGTATTTTAAACTTTTATATTTTTCCTAAGTAAATTGGAAACTTTTTCCTTTCCATGTTGTAGCCTTGAGAATGGAATAAACTTTTCCGAAAGCTCGGCTTTTAATAAAGCGTTTTATTTTGCAACTGACGGCTTTCCCACAATTTTTTAAGTAAATATATATATATATATATATATATATATATATATATATATATATATATATATATATATATAAACATAAAAATTGAAACTGACCCTGGATATGGGTTCTAGGGGTCCTAGTTCGCGCTCATTTGAAAAAAATTTTGCAAAATCTCACCATCGATACCTCTCCATTAGTGAATTTTTTTAAATAAAAATTCACCAAAATACATTTGAAACTCAGCACAAAAACAAACATGCTGTTGCATCTGTAATAGTTCTATTGGATTTGGTTCGTCTCCAGACAGAAGACTAAAAACACGTTTATGATCCCGGGACGACAGTAATCTATGTTCTTCATTTTGCTAAGTTCTGCAAGAATTTTAGTGGATGTTGTTTATGTGAAATTCATGGGATAGTTGAAATGCAGACAGCATTTTGTAAGGTATGTGTGTGTATATATATATAGGTGTATGTATGTGTGTGCGGGTTATATGGAAGGAAACAAATCCACGGTGTGTTAGGTTCAGTCTAGAAGGATCTACGAGCCATGAGGACGGCTCTCTCATGAAACAAGGGATTGCATTATTGATAAAAATGGGCGTCGCAAATTGTTTTATACGGATAGCGTGCCTCTGTCGCTGGCTTTCCGTACCATCTTATCATAAAAAATGTAGAAGTGAGGTCGACCGCGACCACTCGAATACACTGCTAACAGTGACTCCCTATTCTCGGAAATTTACTGAAGCACTCCTGAAAAATTACTATATCTATGCGAATTTATTTTCGATTATAAATTTTTGATGGAAAGTATCTTTGCTTTGGAGACCTATGTGCCGCCTTTTGAGTTTTGAAAGAAAAAAGGTTTCAGTATGAATTTTTAAAATTCTGAGACGATAACGCAGGAAATTTTATTCTAGATTGCTTATAGTGAACAATGTTACAATAAATCTAAAAGAAATTTATTAAGAGGCTCTGTAATATTTTATTCTGGTTTTTAATGGAGCCTTTTTGTACAAATACGACCCCTGTAGCTAAAAAATAAATACGTGTTCACAAAAAGGTCCGGACGCAGAAAGTGCGCTATATTAGCAAATTTTCATAAAAATGTTCTCATTTTCCTTAATTATTTTTCCTATACAAGGTGTGCCAAACTGGATGGGAATGTATTGATATCTCCGTTATTATTAGAGATAGGGAGACGGTTAAATCAGCAGTGTTTTGTAGAATTTCATGCTAGTTCCAAATATGACTTGTATTTTGCGCTGCCTCTTTTCGTTTTTGGGTTATCTTGAAAAAAAACAAAATTTGCCGATTTCTTTTTTCTTTAATATCTGAGTAGGCGTTGATCTGACATGTCTAAGGGTGACACATTATCAGGACACTTTTTACAGAGTAATCTTTCTGTGCTACACTTAACTTTGGATTGTCATTTGTTTTTGAGGTACCGGTATCAACGTTTGTTTTTATTATGGCAGCCATATTGTATTTTTCGCTCATGTGATAGCCTGTGAAAAGAGCTTTCCAATGATGTACCAGATGCTTGAGAAATCTTCTAATTGCACTGACAATTTTGAGAAAAGCAGTTTTGATAATAGTAGGCTACGAAATACAATACCAGACAACAAATGACATAAAAAAGTGTTCAAAAAGCAGTAGGTCATGGAGTCTAACAATAGACTTCTACTTTTAACATAATTTTCCGTAATGATTCACGATAAAAAAATATTATGATTTAATCTACAATACTTAATTAGGTATTAATGCTAGGTAATATTATGTGAAACAGTTTAATAACGAAACCCGGCAATAACAAATAGAAACTAAAACTCCACAAAACAACACAATTAGAAACGGAACTCAACAAATAATAAAATAGCAACTTAAAAATACACTAAATAGAAAATTGTTCAATATGGCCACCGTTTTGTTCAATGCACTTTATACACCTTTTTGAAACATGCCTGCAAACTCTGGTGAGGCTGTTTTGGCTAATATGATTTATAGCTTTCGTGATTCTGTTGCGTAATTCATTGATACTTTGTGGTGGAACGAATTTATACATATCATTCTTCAGAGTACCCCAAAAATAAAAACTCTGGACGCAGCAAGTGCGTTATGGTAGTGAATTTTTATTAAATGCTTCAAATTTGAATAACAAATTTTTCTATAAACTTAGAAAATTTAATTTTGGTATGTAGTAAGGTCTTTCTTAGGACAAGATATCCACCAAATTTCATTAAAATAACTTTGTAAATTTTGGAGAAAAAAAATTTTTTGAAAGAAAATATAAAATTTTAAAACTCAATTTTTGATAAATTGAGAAAGTTAAATTTTGTTACTTAGTAAGGTCTATCCCAAAGCAATACATGTAAATTTCATTAAAACAGCTTTGTTATTTTCGGAAAAAAAAATTTTTTTTGAAATAAAACTCAAAATTTTCCCGGAAAACCCCGTCTGATTTTCCTGGCTAACGAACTCATCCAAGCCCTTATTAAAAGAAAGGCACTTGCCGAGTTTCATTGAAATCGGTTAATTATTTTTCGAGTTATCAGACGGATATATATATATATATATATATATATATATATATATATATATATATATATATATATATATATATATATATATATATATAACATATAAAAATTGAAACTGACCTCGGATATGGGTTCTAGGGGTCCTAGTTCGCGCTCATTTGAAAAATTTTTTGCAAAGTCTCACCGTCGATACCTCTCTATTAGTGATTTTTTTAAAAATAAAAATTCACTAAAATCAAATAACAGAGATAGCTTGCTCTACTCGCAATTGTCTTTAGAAAATCAAATTAAAGATCTCAATTTACCAAGAAAAACTTCAACTACCATAATTAGAATAAGATTTAACCACGGTAGATATAAATCTCATCTGCATCGAACTGGCATGGAGGATCTTACTGCAACTGCGATGGAACCTCTATCTGCGACTTGGACCGCCTAGTATTTTCACGTTACCGATTCCACACGCTACGAATTGACTTATGCATTTATTAATAATAACAATGTTTACAGTGAGCGACATCTGCTGGTCAAACGTAAAAATATAAAACCATTGAGCACCAAGAATTGAAATGTTAGTCAATAAAAGTGAGAATGAGAACTACAAAGTCATTGAATAATACGAGATTTTGAAGCTGCGGTCAATAGAAATATAAATAACCAACAGCAACCATATACTTATGATTTAAACATGTTTCAAATTTGAATAGCTCAATTTTCTGTAACCCTAGAAAGCTGAATTTTGGCACATAGTTAGGTATTTCCCAAAGCAATATGTAGACGAAATTTTATCGAAATTTTCGGAAAAAAAAATTTTTTTTGAAAGAAAACTCAAAATTTTCCCGGAAAACCCCGTCCGATTTTCCTGGCCAACGAACTCATCCAAGCCATTAATAAAAGAAAGGCACTTGCCGAGTTTCATCTAAATCGGTTAATTATTTTTTGAGTTATCAGACGGATACATATATATATATATATATATATATATATATATATATATATATATATATATATATATATATATATATATATATATATATATATATATATATATATATATATATATATATATATATATATATATATATATATATATATATATATATATATATATATAAGCATATAAAAATTCAAACTGACCCCGGATATGGGTTCTAGGGGTCCTAATTCGCGCTCATTTGAAAGAATTTTTGCAAAGTCTCACCATCGATACCTCTCTATTAGTGAATTTTTTTAATAAAAATTCACTAAAATGCATGGGTGTTATATCAGGACCTCGAGCACACCAATGAACCGGTCCATTGTTACAAATGACAAGATTATTAAAATTTTGGTACAAAAATTCTTTGACGATCCTAGCATTGTGAGCTGGGCAACCGTCTTATTGGTACCAAATCTCGTCTAAATTATCATGGACTCTTCTAATTGTTGGTAAGATATCATTTCGTAATAGATTTTCCCTGTTAAATTATTAAAAAAAAAAGAAAGGACCAACAATGAAGTTACCTGAATTTTTTAAAAATTAACTATCTAATATACAAAAAAAATAACAGTTTTTTACTTAATTGGCCGCATTAAACACACAACCAAATCTGTCATGAAATCATCTTTCTTCCTTTAGATGGGGATTTTCATTTGCCCAATAATGCCTCCTATGGCGATTATACACACCACAATTTGTAAATCTGGATTCATCAGTCCATATAATTTTCAAATGAAAAATTTCATCTTGCTGACATTGTCCTTGATACTATCTGCAGAATTGAAGTCGCTTAGGGTAATCGTCAACATTTAAGCCTTGTACGATTCTAGGTTTGTATGGATGGTATTGACTTTGTTTTAATACACGGTGTACCGTAGTTTTTGGAACGTCAATTTGTTCACCATAAAACCGAACAGATATCGGAGGGTTTACGTTTGAAACCTATAAGACGGCATTATTTATTTCTTCATTTCTAGGCATTGGTAGTTTCTTTGCGTGGAAGCTACCGTCGTTCAATATATTGGTCACTATCCTGCGAAATATTTTGGTGTTTGGTTGTCGTCTTTCTGGGTAGTTGTTTTGATGTGAATTTGCAGCTGCCTCAGTATTTCCGTTAGAACGAATATAATATTCCAACATGTCAAAATATTCTTCATTACTGAACATGTTGTTGAACAATATTTAAAATAAACAAGAAACAAACTATTTAGTACAAAATTTTAAGCAACGTGTTAAATACACATCAAATTGTTCAGATAATTAAGAATGGCAGTATTCTTAATTGTCGCGATAGTGTTATATCCATATCAACCTTTCTTCTGTTGCTTTTCAGTTAACTTACATTGACACGTTTAAAAATCAAACAATTTTCGAAGGCGTCTTCGTAAATCATTAATCGATTCATTGGTGTGCTCAAAGTTCCTATTTTTTTGTATCGTGAATCATTACGGAAAATTATGCTGAAAGGAGAAATATATTGTTAGACTCCAAGGCCTACTGTTTTTTGAACACTTTTTTGTCATTTGTTTTTTCAAAACGGTTTTTCTCAAAATTGTCAGTGCAATTACAAGATTTGTCAGGCATGATGTACATCATTAGAAAGCTCTTTTCACAGGCTATCACATAAGCAAAAAATCTAATATGACTGCTTAAAAAAAACACACGTTGATACCTGTAGCTCAAAAACAAATGACAATCGAAAGTTGAGAATAGCACAAAAATATTACTCTGTAAAAAGTGTCCTAAAAATGTGCAAGTCTTCGACATGTCAGATCAACGCCTAGTTAAATACTGAAGAAAAAAGAAATCAAAAATTTTTGGTTTTTTCAAAATAACTTAAAAACTAAAAGAGGCAGGGCAAAATACAATTCATATTTGGAACGAGCATGAAATTCTACAAAACATTGCTAATTGAACCGTCTCCCTATCTCTAATATTAACGGAGATAGCATTCCTATCCAGTTTGGGACACACTGTATATCTCATAGCCTTGTCTCACTCTAACATCATTTACTAACTTCTTTTTGTCTGTGTCCATAATTAAATAATTGACTATTGACTTCTCTCCCTTACTTTCAACTACTCTAGTGTACTTGTGAATGTATTTATGTTCAAAGAACGAATTTGCAATGATCATGTTATTTTTTCCGCAAAATTCAACAAGCCAATTACCGTAGTCTTACTCTTCTTAGCGGAAGTTATAAAAACTCTGGACGCAGCAAGTGCGTTATGGTAGTGATTTCTTATTGAATGCTTCAAATTTGAATAACTCAGTTTTCTATACACTTAGAAAGTTTAATTTTTGTATGTAGTAAGGTCTTTCCTAGGGCAAGATATTCACCAAATTTTTAGAAAAAAAATGTTTCGAAAGAAAATTTAAATTTGAATAACTCAATTTTCTATAAGCTGAGAAAGTTGAATTTTGGTACTTAGTAAGGTCTCTCCCAAGGCAATATATATAGTAAATTTCATTAAAACAGATTTGTTATTTTCGGAGAAAAAATTTTTTTTGAAAGAAACTCAAAATTTTGCCGGAAAACCCCGTCCGATTTTCCTGGCTAACAAACTCATCCAAGCCATTAATAAAAGAAAGGCACTTGCGAAGTTTCATTGAAATCGGTCAATTATTTTTTGAGTTATCGGTTGGATACATGTATATATATATATATATATATATATATATATATATATATATATATATATATATATATATATATATATATATAACATACACAAATCGAAACTGACCCCGAATATGGGGTCTAGGGGTCCTAGTTTTTGAAAAAATGGTTTGCAAAGTCTCACCATCGATACCTCTCTATTAGTGAATTTTTTTAAATAAAAATTCACTAAAATTCGACAAACTTGACCAATGTCACTGTCACCGCGAAGTTTAACTGTTATTAATTTTGTTCCGTAAAGTAAAATTACCAGCCATACTTATATTTGACAGTGTAGAAAGTAATTTCAAAGCCTACTATATCAAGAATAATGTTCTTTACTATGAAGCTGCATCATTGGAGCATGTTTAACTAGAGGTGTTTTGTGAGTTTAAATAAAACAATAATTTGCACTTGTATATATTTCTAGTTGTCAAATAAAAATGTCAAAATGTTTGTGTTGTAATTAATATCAGTATTTTGGAAGAATTTTCTGGTTTAGGAGGCGGAGTTATTGTAAAATGAGAGATGAACATTTAGAGTGGTAGTCCAATTGTTAGTGGCAGAAAGGAAGTTCAAAATTATTGAGTATTTAACAAAATGTAAATGTGACAGCAGCAAGATTTGGCAGTTCCCTTTAGACAAGTCAGAAATCAAAATTGTGTTTATTGCAAGCACAAGCATTAGGCTTATTTGTGAAACACATTGTAAAATTATGTACTACTAATAATAAAATAAAAAAATATATAAAAATTTCCCAAATGACAGAAATAATTCGTCGACTCAAACAAATAAACATATAAATAATCTCATACCAATACCATACGACATCAGTTACAGCGTCTAACAGACCTGCGCAATAATATCAAATGTTCCGTTACCACGGCAACCACATACTTGATCCCATCTAAGCTATTGACAATCAAAGGCGGTAATTTAAACATAAATGTTTCAAGCTTGAATAGCTCAATTTTCTGTAAGCCTAGAAAGCTGAATTTTGTCACATAGTTAGGTCTTTCCCAAAGCAATATGTACACCAAATTTTATCGAAATATCTTTGTAATTTTCGGAGAAAAACATTTTTGTTGAAATAAAACTCAAAATTTTTTTTTTGAAAGAAAACACAAAGTTTTCCCGGAAAACCCTGTCCGATTTATCTGGCTAACGAACTCATCCAAGTTATTAATAAAAGAAAGGCACTTGCCGAGTTTTATCAAAATCGGTTAATTATTTTTTGAGTTATCGGTTGGATATATATATATATATATATATATATATATATATATATATATATATATATATATATATATATATATATATATATATATATATATATATAATTGACACCGACCCCGGATATGGGTTCTAGGGGCCCAAATTCGCGCTCATTTGCAAAAATTTTTGCAAAGTATCACCACCGATACCTCTCTATTAATGATTTTTTTAAAATAAAAATTCACTAATATGACATCCTTTTTGATATCACAAAACACTATGTAAAACCCATTTATACACATAATAATATGTATAATATATACCAAGGGACCCAAAGTGTAACAGGTTAGTGTTCTGAAAGTTGTCGTTGTGTTGTGGTGTAGATGTGTGGGCCATTCAGCACGTGTCATCAAACAAGAGAGAGAGGCCGGTATCAGATCGGGGGGCACAATAAACACGTCAGCGGTGTCGGTGTCGGCATCGTCACGGCTCTCCAACTTACTTCCGCTTTCCCAGTTCTCTTCTCTCGCCACTATCTTTGCCAGGATGCCGCTCTTACTCCCTGCCGTCGCCACCGCCGCCGTTACCTACCTGCTGCCTGCCTCTCTGATGTCGCTTATTTTGTGTACATAGATAGAGCCTTTCTGCTCTCACACGCTCCCCTAGATAGATACTATTCAATGCGCGTGATTGAGAATATCTACTGCCCTTATTTCATTTATCAGTATGTTAAAACTATTGGGGTAGTAGAAACTTTAGTTGGGGTGGACAGTAATCGGTATAGTTACGAGTCAACTGATAAGTAACATTAAAAAACTGTGTTATGTTTAGTTGTATTTATTACTTTATAATAAATAAAAAAATCGAGACCCAGCAAGTGCGTTATGGTACAGAATTTTTATTAAATGCTTCAAATTGTATTAACTCAATTTGCCGTTAAGCTAGAAACTAAAACAATTTTGGCACACAGTAACGTATCTATTAGGGTAATATGCCTATCAAATTTCATCCAAAAAGCTTTGTTATTATTTAAGATATAATATTTTTAAGAAAAATTTATAATTTTTTGAAAAACTGGTATAGGAAAATTAAAACGGATCGTGGTTACGGATTCTTGTGGCCCAAATTCGCGCTCATTTGAAGAATTTTTTGCAGAGTCTTACCATTGATATACCTCTCTATTAGCGAATTTTTAAATAAAAACTTTTAAATAAAAATTCGCTGAAATTTTATAGGTCATACACCAAGTCGATCATAGAGTACGGCTCAATTTTCTATGGGTCTGCTGCGGAAACACACTTAAGAAAAATTGATAGAATACAATATAAAGCTTTAAGATTAGTCCACGGGCTAATAAAAACAACCCCCACAGAATCAATCTTGGCCTTGGCCAATGAGGCAACTCTCAAATTAAGACGGGAATATCTTTCTAGCAAATTCCTGATAAAGCAACCATTGCAAGGAAAAATCAGCATCCAAACTAACACCATCCTGTCGCATAACCAAAATAACACATACTGGCGACATAAAAACTCACCACCATTGACAAAAGCTTTATCGTACACATCCACAATAGTAACGCCAACCATATTGTACAATTCAGAAGTGTTTACGTTGTCATATGAAATTTTACTATGGAATCCAATTGTTGTTTTACCAGATTGCCATAGTGAAGACAAAGACGTTCAAAGCTATTACCGTGAAAATATCCATAAGTTTCAAGGATCTGCCTTAATATTTACCGATGGATCCAAAACATCTGATTCCGTAGGGTGTAGCACATACTGCGAATCGACGACATCCAGTTTCGCTTTTAAGCTGCAAAATAGAAACCAGCATATATACGGCAGAAACAGTAGCAGTTATCAAAGCTCTTGAAATGGCCATGGAAATAGCATCCTATTCCAAATTTATAATAATAACCGACAGCAAGTCGTTACTCTTGGCTCTGAAGGAGCCCTCTAATGTATTCAAGGACCCACTTATGGGCATTATTAGATCTAAATACCTGAACTTAGTGAGGGCTTGAAAAACGGCTATATTTATGTGGATAAAAGCACATGTACATATCAAGGGCAATGAAGAAGCAGATAAACTGGCAAAAAATGCAACAATAATAGGAAAAAGTTGCAATATCCTCTTAACGAGAGATCTTCTTCCTACCTGTAAACGTCACATGAGGAAAGAATGGTCAGACCAATGGAGCAAACAACATGGTAAAAAGTAAATTTCAGCAAATATTTCCCACCTTGCCTTCTAAATCGATCTCAGAAATAGTCTCTACTAACAGAGTAATATACATAACACTTGCTAGAATCATCGTAGGGCATGGTGCCACCAAAAAGCAACTATTTAAAATGGGGTTGGCAGACAATCCACTGTGTAGTTGATATTAATCATATCTTTTTTAATTGTAAAAAACACATCCACGCATGTAACAATCTAGTTAAAAAATGTCTTGATCAAGGAGTTTCACTACCATTGAATATACCATATTTGTTGCATGTAGCGTTTTATGTTGAAAAAGAAATGTTGAACATGCTTTTGAACTTTATTAAGTGTAATAAATTACATGAGGTAATTTAGCTCAACTTAAAAAGAGATATAATTTTGTTTCGTTTTTAAAGTAATTTTGTTGAAGCAATTGACATGATTGTTAATAGTCATATAGTTATAGATTCCTTTTGTCTGTCCTTGTGTCTAACCCGTCTTTACCGTGGTTCAGTCTAGTTTGTCTCAATAAAGTCGTCCTGGTGGACCCCTAGGCGTGAAGTGTGTGATCCCATGTCTTTTTTCCTTAATTATAAGCCTAGTAAAGAAAACTTAAACACATACACCTTACCCACAAAAACAAAATGTAAAGTATGATAGGCATAGTCTCTCTTCGTAAATTATTATTGGTTTATATGAAGTAAAGGAAATTTGAGGGTTTGTTTGCTGAGCTTTATAAACGATAGCATAGAGAATCCCTTTTGTTTTTGTTTGTTTTTTTTTATATGTAAAACATCGTATTATAGTAGGGAGCTGAAGCACTAGTTGTTGACCTGGAGTGACTGTGGCTAAAAGAGCTTTGCTCGAGGCCAAAACAAGTTTAAAAAAAATTCGCTAATTAGGTTGAAATAACTTTTAATTTGCGAATATGTTCACAAAGGAAAAATTCATTGGGAAAAGTATATACCTTTCCAAAATAGGTGATTTTAATAGAAAATTTCGGTAAAAATGGGAGTTTTGTCTAGACGGAGTATATTCTTTTAAAAAGTAATACATGGATTTCCTGTCATTCTGAGTGAAATGTTCGGATAAAACTTGATGATATAGTTTAAGGGATTAAATATAACAAAAGTCTGCCCGCAGCAAGTGCGTTACGGAAATGAATTTTCATAAAAATGTTTTTAATAGAAAATATTTCTTTTCTTTTAAAGAAAACAGACATGAAATTTGCTCACCAGTATCACCCATATAGTAAAAACAATGTATCATATTTTATCAAAATAACTTTATTGTTTGCAAATGTACAAAATATTTCAAAAATAAACTCAAAATGCTCCCGAAAAAACTGGTTCCTAGTCAACGAACCTTAAGTTAATTACAAATTGCGCTATTGAAATTTGAAACATATAATGAAAATTTGCTACCATAACGCACTTGCTGCGTCCTGAGTTTCTTTTCATACAAACACGCATGATATTTCGATGGAAAATTCAAAAATGTAAGATGTGTTCGATTAAAAAAAGAACATTTGTATAACCAACAACTTATGGGCAACCTAATTTTATACGATGCAAGAAACAGACTATAATTAACGTATACAATTTTTTCACGTATCTTGTATAATAACAAATACATTGAGCTTTACCGTAGAAGTGCGTCACCCTGTAAGTATGAAAACAGATAAAAACTGAAACTAACCCCGGATATAGCCTAGTTCCCGCTCATTTGAGGAAATGTTTTCAAAATTCAAAAGTGATGGTCTCCTCCTTAACGAATTTTTTCTATAAACATTCCCAAAAATTATAAGCTATTAAACGAAAAACTACATAATTTAAACTACTGCTGAAGCATCGGAGAAAAGGTATATATGACATGAATTTTCTGCAAATATTTTAGTAAAAAGGACAATTACGGTTGAAGCTGTAACTTAAGGGTTTGCAAGACACTCTTCTTGTTACATTTTCGCTACATAACCTGCATTCGTTTTACGTTCTTTGCCCGAATGTTGCCAACTTTGACGTTTCAAATCACGACTTTGAGGTTTTAAAAGGAAAATCCCAATATTTTTAAACGCCTATAACTTTTTCCTCTTCAAACCTGAAGTTCTAAGTTTTGGTATGTATTTACTTGTTAAGACACAAACCATGTTCAGAATTTTATGGCCACAACTTTGTTATTTCCGGAGATATATAATTTTTTCCAAAGAAAACACAAATTTTTCTGGGAAAAAGGAGATGATTTGCGTGGCTAATGAAATACTTCAAAAGGAAGGTACTCACCAAATTTGATCAAAATCGGCCCATTCTTTTTTGAGTTATCGGTATATATATATATATATATATATATATATATATATATATATATATATATATATATATATATATATATATATATATATATATATATATATATATATGAAACATGCTTGGTTCTCGGGTTAAACCGCGTCCAGAATTTATGGAAACTCAACGTTTCGGCTCCTGTTTTGAAGCCATTTTCAAGAGGTAAAGGAAATATGTAAGGACACTCTAAGGCCTCAATCTGCTCAATTTGTTGGAAAATCAGCCGAATTTTCAGAACCCATAATATCAAAACCGTATTCACAACAGACCAAAAACTGTCAAATCTTATAAAAACTCCCAAGGATACGATTCCAAACGAATCCCACGGAGTTTACGAAATTCCTTGTTCCGACTGTTCCCGAACTTACGTAGGACAAACAAGCAGACGCATTCACAATAGAATATACGAACACACCCTCGCAGTTAGAAAATCCGACCCCTTATCGGCGCTGGCCATGCATCATATTCATACAGGGCACAAAATAGACTTCGATAATGCCAAAACAATAGCACCGGTTTACAATTTCAAAATGAGAATTATCCGCGAAGCAATCAAGATTGAAAAACGTCCCGATTGTTTAAATAAGAGAGATGATGGTCTTCGCCTTCCGGAAACCTATTATATCTTCTTTACAAACACACAAAAAGGAAATAAATTCCACAGACAATTTTATTGCATCATTATCTGCTTCAACAAATGCCAGTGACCCTCTTAATCCTCCTCTAAATACCGTGACCAAAGCCCCCACTTAATTGACGGTGACCCCACTACTTATATATAAGACAAGACTTGCAACGAACTACCAGATCTCTCTGAGGCCTAGGGTTAAACACACTGAGACATCACAGACGATCTCCGGCGAGATTTCGGGAGTAGGCAGATTGAGGCCCCGTAATCGAGCTACAACAACCCAACCTACCTTTATCCACCGCTCTAAGGAGTAGGCAGAAGGCCTTAGAGTGTCCTTACATATTTCCTTTACCTACCTTTTGTCCACCACTCTAAGGAGTAGGCAGATTGAGGCCTTAGAGTGTCCTTACATATTTCCTTTACCTACCTTTGTCCACCACTCTAAGGAGTAGGCAGCTTGAGGCTTTAGATTGTCCTTACATATTTCCTTTGCCCACCTTTGTCCACCACTCCAAGGAGTAGGCAGATTGAGGCCTTAGAGTGTTCTTACATATTTCCTTTACCTCTTGAAAATGGCTCCAAAACAGGAGCCGAAACGTCGAGTTTCCATAAATTCTGGACGCGGTTTAACCCGAGAACCAAGCATGTCTCACATTAAAGACCGCGGAAATCTTTCTGAACATATATATATATATATATATATATATATATATATATATATATATATATATATATATATATATATATATATATATATATATATATATATATATATATATATATATATATGAACTGAAGAAACAAATAAAAATACAAAGTGTCAAATTAAATTTGACGACTCCTCTGATTCCACTAGTTTCACGGAAATACCCTATGTTGATAGCGATGATGACATGGATTTAGAAGTTGAAGACGATCACAAACGCTCTATTATAAGTGATGATATAGGCAAGGACAATGAAATTTGGTTTCTATGTTTTTCTTGTAATCTTTTGCACAAGCTGAGTGCACAGAATTTTCTTCGAAAGGAGCCAAATTTAAAAAATGGCATTGTCATCACTGCGATACGTGATTAATTAAAAGTATTAGAATACTGCTGTTCCTTTGTAAGTATTTTGGATTTTTTTAAATAAATTGCCTTCTTTCATTTTTATGTCCGTTTTTACTTTCTTATATATCTCGTCAACTTACCCACCCGACTTCGTTAACTTAGCGACTATTGTGTGTAAGATGACAAACGCTAAATATTTAAAGTTCTCAATTTTTCAAAAATGTATTGATTTTTACAGGCAAAAAATATGTAAATCAGGTAAAGTACGTACCAATACAGTGAATCTGTAAATATATAATTAGTAAGGTATTCATTCACTAGTGACCAACATTAGGGATACAACCTTAAGTTCTTCAACTTACTCTTATCTCCCCTAAGCTCTTTGCCCAATAGAAGATTTATCTATCACAGTCATTCATACTTCTCTAGACAACAGGAATAAGATATCTGCCTCTTGTGTCAACACGATGATGCACTACACACTTATTTTCCTATTTTAAAGCTGTGTAAACTTGAAGGTTTCGGAATGTACTCCCCTCCCCTTGTTTAACCTGACTTTAATTTTCTAGTGAGCCTAATTACAGCGATAACCCACGTGAGGAGACTTTTTTTATATTTCTAAAACACACCACGAGGGCTTACAGCGTCAATACTATCGTACCGTGGGTGTCGACAAGGAGGAAAGAGGCAACTTGTTCATTCTAGACATGAAGGTTTGGAGGTTCGAAGGAAAAGGAAAAACATGTGCCGGCAAGGAATTACACAACTTGGAAGTCGTCGGGACAGAAGAGCGGCCATAACAAGATGTTCTATGTCTGGTGACCTGGACAGTAAAAGGACGCATTCGCTCTGTTCCTCTGGTAGGTCTGTTGGGGGCAGCAGGTGGGGGAACTATGGAAGAACGCTCCCCTGAGCAGTGCCCGGGCAGATATCTATAAAAGAGAGAGTGGTCACCAACGGCACGTCGATGGGCAAGGGATGGCAGTCTTTGGGTGAGGATTGGGTCACCGATGAGACGTATAGCTCTCTTCTGAATTGAGTCCAGGATAGCGAGTGTAGAAGCGGCAGCTGCACCCCAGATGTGGGAGCAGTATTCGAGGTTTGACCTTATTTGTAAAGTATATAAGGTATATAGATTAGCTGGTGAAAAGTATTTGCGAGCCCGGAAGAGGAAACCTAATTTCTTAGCAGCCGCTTCTGCAATTGATGTGACATGTTGGTGCCAATTGAGATTTCGATCCACAGAAATGCCAACAAGTGAAAAGGACTCATTACTTTAAATAACTTGGTTCTTCATTGTGATGGGTCTAGGGCTGGTGTATCTCTTATGAGATAGAAAGCAAGACTGAGATTTGGTGGAGTTGAATTGTACAATATTTCTACTTCCCCAGTCTAATATTTTTTGGAGATCCACAGAGACAGAACCCTCCATGAGTCTGCGATCCTCATCTAATTAGACTAAAGAGACAGCACTTTTCGCACAGTGTAGATCGTCAGCATTATATCTATAACATGTGGCCTCACTTTAGTAAAGCGCGCCGCGGAATTTTGGAATTAAAGTTAAAAAGCCTCGAAAAATAAAATTAATAAAATAGATAACCCTTCGACTTGGGATTTTTCTAGAATCCTGAAGTCCGCCAGTCTATACATTTTGTCTGTTACTTATCATACACACTGTATACATACGGAGATCATACTACTCCCTGGGCATCATTTGCAGTATACTTAAGCTCTGATATTAATTAAATATTTCGTTAGGTTTGCCATATTCTATTTTCTACGTAGTTGACCAGTTTCTCATATTAGACACACCTAATTTCTGAAAGACCATTAACTAATGGAAGCCTCTAGAGTAGTCCAAAGACCACATCTCTATTCTACTTCTTAGGTAAGAGACAGGAAATATCTGCAGATATAATATAAAGTAGAAAGCGATACGGTATGAGTATTTGATTACAATAAGTGGTATAGTGAGTTATGCCAGGCTACAGGTACATAATGTATGACTGGGCCATAATCCGAACGTACAGTCCTCCGGAGGGCACTAAATTATAATAGCGTGCCCGGCCTTCCGACTGTGCGCTACACTACCAAGACTCGTTGACTGTCTCTCTCTCTCTCTCTCTCTCTCTCTCTCTCTCTCTCTCTCTCTCTCTCTCTCTCTCGTTTATATTCGGTACTCCTTCATGGTATACTGCAAAATATTACACTCGAAAGTTTATACACTGTAGGTTTTTCTGTATTTTGCCTGGTGATATTTTCTTGCCCGCAATTTTTTATTTATACTGTGTGGCATAGAAATTGCAACACACTGCATAATAATAATAATAATAATAATAATAATAATAATAATAATAATAATAATAATAATAATAATAATAATAATAATAATAATAATAACTCAACAACCATCCAATCTTTAGACCAAATTGATGTGTACAAATAGTTGAACATAGATGAACACGACGGTATCCAACACAAGAGAATGAAAACCAAATTGGAGAAAGAATATTAGCGGCGAATAAGAGCAATTCTTAAAACCGAGCTCAATGCCAAAAACAAGATGATGGCCATAACCTCTCTAGCCGTTCCTGTCACTCAATACAGTATAGCGATCATCAAGTGGACCCAGGCAGAGATTCGGAAGCTGGACACCCAGACACGCAAGCTCCTCACAATGTACGGTGCTCTCCATCCACGTGCCGACATTGACCGATTGTACATCCCTAGAAAAGAAGGAGGCAGAGGATTGATTAGCATTGAGGCTACTAACAACATCGCCAAGGAAGGAATCAGCAGTTACCTACAACTAAAACAAGAAGATAAATACCTGGGAATGGTGTACAGACAACAACAAGGTGCCCCTGAAGAATATGACAGCACAGAGGAAGACGAAGATAACGGAGAAGAAAAAGAACCAGAACACAACAGCCATAATATGCCTGAAACAAAGAAAGTAAAAGAAATGTAACAGAAAATGAAACAACAGATGAAAGAAGAACGAATTATAAAATGGAAAACCAAGCAAATTCATGGACAAATAGCAAATGAGGCCGTCAAGGAAACCATCCATCAAAATAACTCATGGGCGTGGCTCACCCATGCAAATCTCAAGACCGAGACGGAAGCTCTGATAACTGCCTGCCAAGATCAAGCTATTGCAACAAATTATGTGAAAGCTAAAATAATGAAGACCGACACAGACCCGAAATGCAGACTCTGTCGGTCTTTCAATGAAACCATCCACCATATTGTTGCGGGCTGTCCCATACTAGCAAAACATTCGTATCTCGAGCGACACAAAACAGTAGCCAGGCAGCTTTACTGGAACATCTGCAAATACTACAAGATAGATGAAAATGAAAAATGGTACCAACACAACCCGGACCCTGTAATAGATACTGAAAATGTGACAATCATATGGGACACACAGGTGCATACAGATAGGAAAATAGTTGCAAGCAAGCCAGACCTCGTAGTTAAGGATAAGAAGAAAAAACATTGCCTAATCATAGACGTGGCCATACGTTCTGACTACAACATCACACAGAAGGAAGCAGAAAAGATGCTTAAATATAAAGATCTGCAAATTGAGATACAGCGCATGTGGAACCTGAAGGCCAAAATAATCCCCGTCATCATCGGAGCCACAGGACTTTTTTCCAATTCCACCACCAATTTCATGAAGGAAGTTCCAGAAAAACACTATCTCCTGCTAATGCAAAAGGCGGTGGTCCTAAGTACGGCGCATATAGTACGGTAAATACTATGATACTTCCTGACATCCAGACGCAGAAGCAACACCCTAGGTGAACGGAGTGCACTCGGTGTTGCTCAACTCATGTAGAATAATCCTTAGAATGAACTAAGTGGAATATCTTATAATAATAATAATCTTTTATTGTCATTAAAGTTACATGACATGTCAGTTCCAAATTAAAATAGATACACCAATAATTAAGTAGTTGGTACACTTACACTATATGAAATATGTTATCAATCCGTCAGCCAAGCAGTCAAATATATTTTCGTTACAAAAAGCGAAACAGAGCAAACAAAACATACAAAAAACACAACACACAGAAGACGACAAGATAGACAGAGAAACGTACTACAACAAGCAAAACCTACTTTATAAAAGCAGAGTCCAAAAAATATATCACGGAGTAAGACGAATTATCAAGCAAATAGTTCTTCGCTGTTGCTAAAAATTCTCCTCTTGGCAGCTTTCTTATTTCTTTGGAAACAGTATTATAATGCTTTATGTAGTGGTAGTTGATTCCCATTTGGATATATATATATATATATATATATATATATATATATATATATATATATATATATATATATATATATATATATATATATTCTTAAGTACACTTGGAGAACCCAAATCACAACCACACATCTTCCTAAAGACCTAAATGTCGTTTCACGAACAAAGTTAGGATCATCAGAGGCTGAAAATGTCTAACTCTTTACTTCTGAGATCACCTCTTATACTGAGTCTTAGGTCAAGAACGATACCGAGAGGTACACTAAATCGCAGGCAAATTTTCTGTGTATTGTATTTTAATTGCCGGACAAGGTTTTTGAACTTCCTTTATCACTTTACTTGACAGGTTTCGGAATGTTTATCTGCATCAAAGACAGAGCGCAAACAGAGGACTGCAAACCAGTGGCGGAGCTCGATTTAAGGAACTTTTGTTTTTTATTGCCTTAGAAATATAAATACTTTCGTACGCATCCAGCACCGCTGGCCGCCTAACATTTTTTGATAACTTTCAGATTGTATTTATCAATGTGGTGGTTATTATCCCAAATATGTTGTGTCACGCATGACTTGTCTACACTACCGTTACTCAACTGTGCCAGATGTTCACGAAAGCTAGTCCCAATGGTTCTCCTAGTCTTCCCAACGTATTTATGATTACAATCTTCACAACCTATCTCACAGATACCCGAGATTTCAACGACTTTCTTTCGTATTACCTAAAAAAATTCTTAAATCATTTTTTTTTGTCGAAAACGTTAGCTGCATTCGTCTTTCTTAAAAATGCACTCAAGGCCCTTTGTGATACGCGGTTAAAAAGGTAGGCAAACAAATGTTTTCTCTATTTTATCTTTCTTGAAATTCGAGCATTCCGCTAACATTTTCTTTGTTGTGTGTCTAATAACTAATTTCTACACTAAGCAATCCAAATATCCACGGGTAAATTCCAGGTTGGTAAGTGAATGCCGAGACAAGACGAGAGCGACCTGGCTGCGCGGAATGTGGTCACCCTCATCTGGGTGCCGGGTCACTCTGGGATCAAAGGCATTTAAAAAGCTGACAGTTTCGCGAAGAAAGAACCATTTATGGGACCAGAACCGGTTCTGTGCGTGACGAAGATCACTGCCAGGGGATCCATTAAGTCCTGGGTTTGAGACGAACATAAGGTGTACTGGGCAGACTATCCAGGGCTCAGACATGGGAAGTCAGTAATTGACGAACCCAGTTTAAAGAGAGCTGTGCTCTTCTAGTGGAACGCACTACAAGCATTTTTTTCCAAAGTCAAGGCCCTTCTCTTTTTTCATAACCTGAAATTTGATATCAAATATTTTATTATTTTAAAATTATTCTTTTATTATTTATTCTATAACGGCAACATAATAGAAGTCTGGACGCAGCAAGTGCGTTATGAAAGTGAGTTTTCATAAAAATGTTTTAACTAGCAAATTAATACAAATAGGCATCAATTTGGTTACCGGTATAACCTATACAGTAGAAACAATTTACCATATTTTATCAAAATAACTTATTGTTTGAAAATATACAAAAAGTTTCCGAAAATAAGTTTTAAAGGTTTCCGAGAAAATTGGTTTCCTAGCCAACGCGCCTTAGGTTAATAGCAAATTGAGTTATTGAAACTTAAAGCAGACGCCCTCGTGGCGCAGGTTGCTAGGTGCCGGCCTGCTAAGAGAGAGGTCCCGTGTTCGATTCCTCGGCGAGCCAACGAGAAGTTGAGTTTGTCTGGAAAATTAGTAAACTAATGAAGGATTGGAAATGAATGTGCTAATGGCCTGAGATGCCGCAGCCAGTAATATGAAATTTAAAAAAAAAACTTAAAGCATCTAATGAAGTGCTACCAAAACGCTATTAATGCCTCTAGATTTTCTCTTACAATCAAACAAGCATTATATTTCGATTAAAATGTAATAATATAAGGGATGTCCAAAAAAGTTGTACATATCACCAACGACTTATAGGCCATTCTGTAATTGTCAAAATAATTTTATAAGATGCAATTCAACACACCCTATAATTAACGTAAACAATTATGTTGAGCTTTACCATAGAAATGCGTCACCATGTATACATGTAAACATATAAAAACTGAAACTAAACCCGGATATGGGTTCTAGGTGGCCTAGGTTGAACTCATTTGAAGAAATCTTTTCAAAATTCAAAAGTCACAAACATCTCCTCTTTAACAAATGTTTCCCACAAAAATTAGCTAAAATTTATAGACCGTTAAACCATAAACTTAACTAAACCTACAACCAAAGCGTCAGAGAGGGGGTCTTTTGGAAACGAATTTTCTGGAAATATTTTAGTAAAATTAAGGACAATGACGGTTGTAGCTGAAACTTGAGGGTTTGTAGAACACTCTGCTTGCGACATTTTTTTACAGACCCGTATTCGTTTTAGGTTCTTTGCCTAAATGTTGTCAATTTTGATGTATCAAATCGCGATTGTGATGTTTTGAGGAAAACCACAAACATTTTTTCTTTAAATGCCTACAACTTCTTTGTCTTTCAAGTAAATTACAGTCCTAAATTTTGGTACATGGTTCACTTTTATAATACAAATACGCGTTGGTTGCCCTCACTTTGTTATACCCGGAGATATAATTTTTTTCCAAAAGAAAATACAAAATTTTCCGGAAAAACCTGGGCCAATTTTCCTGGCTAACAAACTTTCTCAAGCCACTTGCAAAAGCAAGCCTACAACTTCTTTGTCTTTCAAGTAAATTACAGACCTAAATTTTGGTACATGGTCCACTTTTATAATACAAATACGCGTTAGTTGCCCTCACTTTGTTATTTCCGGAGATATAAAAATGTACTAAAAGAAAATACAAAATTTTCTGGAAAAACCTTTCTCAAACCACTTGCAAAAGGAAGGTACCTACCAAATTTTATCACAATCGGCTCATTATTTTTTGAGTTATCGGTGTGATACATATATATATATATATATATATATATATATATATATATATATATATATATATATATATATATATATATATATATATATATATATATATATAATAACAACACAGTAGGCAAACTCTGCACCCAGAAGTCTTTGACTTGTGCGGAGGCAGCTTACATACACATGTAGACAAAGGACACCACCCATAACTCATCAGAAGCCGGCCTTTCCACATTTAAGTGAAAAAGACCGACTGTCCGAATACGGGACTCGAACTCCTAGTCCAATTCGAGATATATATATATATATATATATATATATATATATATATATATATATATATATATATATATATAGGATGTTTCATAATAAGATGTTAATATGGGAGGGATTTAAGCTATGGATGATTCATTGATTGTTGTTGCCCTTACTTGATGAAACTGGTCCATACTACATACAGACTTGGAGACTGCTTCTCTGGCTTCACTGTTGGTTTTCGTTTTTGTAGGTGAAGGACGTAGCCAGCGCGTAAGGTAACTGAATTCTGGAACTTCTAGGATGTTCTTCAACATTTCTGTGATTAGTTTCGCTGCTTGACAGCATTCTCAGACAGATTAAAATTGAATTAGTACGAAATCATGACAACTACATCATATCATAACATAGCAACATATGTTTATTTGTAGTTGTCATGATTTCGCACTAATTCAATTTTAATCTGTCTGAGAATGCTGTCAAGCAGCGAAACTAATCACAGAAATGTTGAAGAACATCCTAGAACTTCCAGAATTCATAAGGGCCACTTGCTCCAGTTAGCTCACGCGCTGGCTACGTCCTTCACCTATAATAACGAAAACCAACAGTGAAGCCAGAGAAGTAGTCTCCAAGTCTGTATGTACTATGGATGATTCTAAGAAAAAAGTGGATATGAACATAGGTCCGTTTTCGCTTTCTGTCTGAGATACAGTGATAAAAAATCTTTTTTTTTCAGTTGTATCACAGCCAATTAATTTGTACGATACCTAATTCAGTTCTGTTGGTTTTTATTTTAAATTAGTTAATGGATAATGTTTTCTTATTTCAATAAATAATGAAAAAATTCCTCAAAATGTAAAAAAATTCGTTTCTTTCCATAAAAACGCTTAAAGTTATGAAAAAATTTTAAGAGATTTCTTTTTTTTTTTCAAATATAAGTAGTAATGTGAAAATGACTTTCATTTTTAGAAAACGCAGCAGCGTATTATACTTTTTATTCAAAATATTTAATGTCGCATCAATAGAGGCGCCACTAAATAAACAACGGAACTGCACACTGCACTTTGAAGCAGACTGCAAACTCTGCATCACTTTGTCGTTATACTACTCACCAACACAACGGCGAGTGTGACGTTATCATGGCAACCATTGCATGCAAACTATAAGAAAGCGATGCAGCATTTGTGTATAAACAAATCTGCGTCAGTCCTCAATTCAGTTGTTGTGCTGTAGCCTGTAACACGTAATACCCTGCGTCTTGGGGCATGCATAACATTCATTTCCGGAGATCAGGGGGTTGAAAATTATATCGTATTATATAATACCTTATCAACTGCGGCGGCGTAACTAACATTTTTATGTGGTTGTACCAAGTGTATTTTATAGAATAAAAAATATTAAAATTATGGTGGATTTTGAATAAAAAAGTTTACCGATAAATATAGGTGAAGCAGCGCTTCACCTGCGTCATCTGAAGAGCCGCCACTTACCTGAGGAAGCAGAAAGGTTCATTCAACACGGAGTAGATATTGAAATTTAAAATCTTACTTTTATTTTGTATTTGACAAAGCTGAGAACTTCAGCGAAACTGCAGTTATACATACAATAAAATACTGTAAATTAATTTGTTTATTTATCTAAAAGCTAAAATGTACTAAAATTTCTTTTTACTGACCTTAATAACAATAATAATGTATTATTGTCTATTTAAAAATATGCCATGTTAGCCGAATATCATGTAATAAAATAAAAGTGGCGAGATAATTAGAGAAGGCTGCACATAGAGACAGGTGCATAAATAGAGGTCTTTATGTCTGGTGCTTTCGGTTTTCGTAACAATTGGGGTACATAAATTGATCTAAATTGAGCGATATTTAATTACGCCGCCCCTTTAACTTAGACGAACGCCACGAACCAGTAAACCTGCTTCAATAATGGCTCTGTGTGTAAACCCTAGGCACGCATACAAAGTAAATTTTACAAATTTATGGTTCGCTCATTGTTTTCCAATCTTAAATTCTACTATTTAATTACTCGAGTCTCCTTAATTACAGACAAAGTGAGTGACTGCGCGCAACGTTCAGATTATTACGGCCGTCTAACAGAAACGATTTGACAAAACGACGAGTAAACAGGGTTTTGCCATCAAACGGGTTACAGGACTTAATTGATAGGTGTATAATATTGTATCCATTATGGTTAGCAAAACCTACGCTAATGCGGTTATTAACTTCTTTTAACTTCCTAATTTTCTGTATGTGTGTGTGTCAAGGGCGTAGATAAGAGAGGGGTAATGGGGGTAATTACCCAACCCTAAGACCGAGGGAGAAAATTACTAGGTCGGAATTTTTTTTTAATGAGAAAATCTCGTTTTAAGTAAAACTCTTGAAAACTTTTTGTGAATATGCTTCTTGGACCTGCATTTTCGCAATTTTTTTTTAACTTTTAAAAGGAAATATGCTGAGAATTCAGTTAGTTGTCTTTTAGATCTGCTAAAAGAAAGAAGTATGAGCGCAGATAAATGCTTCACGAGATTGTATGAAGAAATTGACAAACTGCGCAATGAGTTAAATATTTCCATAAGGTTTCCTCGTACAAACACTATAGACAGAGACGTCTTACTAAGGTTTCGACCATACTAACGTTCAAAGGGAAACCCCCCAGAGATATTATGACACTGGCATTTTCGTTTCTCTATTAAAGAACATCATGGAAGATCTCAAGTTTCGCTTTAGTACTAAAAAATGTTTTGCCTAAAAATGAAAATATCATTCCTGCAGTTATAATAGAAAAAATGACGACAACATTTCATCTTCAGAAGCAAATGTATCAAAATATTTGCTGGAATAGGAAAATAATGATAAGAGTCCAGATTTTTTACGAGTAACGTTGGATTCGGATTTTGTAACAGCTGAATTTATGTGTTAGAAAATAGAACAACAGTTCTCCAGATGCTTGTTGAAGTTGTTGAAACTCTCAAATTATCCGATAAAGAAGTATTTCGTGACATAGGTACATCTCGCACTGAGATTTTTTGCAGGTTTGTCTGCCAGTGTGGAATCTGCAGAAAAGTATTTTTCCGCGTTAAGAACGTTTAAAATTTGGTTCAGCTTAACAATGGGACAACAGAGGTTAGATAGACTAGCCTTCATGCATGAGGATCAGGGCATTCCCACAAATGACGAAAAGGTTTTGGAGCGATTTGCGAAACAAAGAAAAGAGAACCCTGGCATTACTCTGATTTCGAGTTTGATTTTTTAATTGTTTTTAGTGAATATTCGTAGAAATATTTCACACTATAACTCAAAAAAGCAATGGTTCGATTTAATAAAATTTGGCAGGTACCTTCCTTTTGTAAGTGGGTTGGATAAGTTCGTTATCCAGAAAAATTGGATCAGGTTTTCCATTTTGGGTTTTCATTCAAACATTTTTTTTCCGAAAATAACAGACCTATTGTAACCAAAGTTGTAATGTAGGTTTATGTTATAAACATTAAATTATATACAAAACAGATCTATATGTTACAAAAAAAGTTAGAAGCATTTAATAAAAAATGTTTAGTGCAGATCATTTCCATCAAAATTCACTACCATAACACACTTGGTGCGTCCAGACTTTTGTTTTCCAATGTGGGAAATATTTCGTTTTGTTTTTTACTAATATTTTTGCAATTTTTTGTTCAATTATTTTAATTCAATACATTCTTTAGCCTTTGTATTTGTAATTTTGTTTACGTTTGTATTTTTGGAATACCCTCCCCAAGAAAAAAACTATCTACGCCTTTGGTGTGTGTGTGTTTGCATATTGCTCAGTATAGTCTAAACCGAAACGGATTCCTAACTTAATTACGTTCAGTAAAGTAGATGGGTGGTCTCTTTGGGCTTAGTGAAATGAATTCGTAATTACTTCCAAATCGTCCCAACGTGTGGAAATATCGCATCGGCGACAATTTTTCTTTTCACCTCAACGTTGTAAAAAGTGTCAAAACATATATAAAATATGATTTGGGAACGAAATTTTTTTTGTCTGTAGGTCTGTCTGTTTGTAGCCACGATAAGTTTAGTAAATTTGGTACACAGTTAGCAATCGACAAGCAAACGGTTCGGATTGTTTTGTGGTAAAATCGCTTTAGGGGGTAGGGAATAAATGGGTGGTGTTTTGGTAAAAATTGACATATTTTAGTTAAAACTCGAGTAATATAACGTTTTAGTGTTTATTTATTAGAAAACTTTTAATTTCATCAAACATCTGATATTATGGGCTGAAATTAAATAAGGGGTTGAATGTGTGGGAGCGGAATATTGTTGGCAAAAACTTTGTAATTATTTTTTTGCTAAAACCGCGTAAAAAGTCCCGAAACATATAGAACACTTTATTTTGGAACGAAATTATTTGTCTGTAAGTCTGTCGGCCGGTCGGTCTGTCGGCATGGACGTCTGTCTGTTAATAGGCGCAAGAACTTTCAAACGAATTGAGATATCTACAAATTTGGTATCTAGTTAGCACCCGACAAAGGAATGCTTCGAATTGTTTTTGGGTAAGATCGCTTCAGGATATAGGGAATAAATATGGGATAATTTGGTGAAAATTGACATTTTTTCAATAAAACTCGAGTAATATAACGTTTCAGAAGCTTATGTGTAGAGGAATACAAATATTTGCTTTATAGTCAAGTCATGGGTCTTAAATTTATTCCATGAGAATGTCTTTCTAAAGAGAATACATTATTACAGCTATGTGGAAGTTATGGTTTTATTTGCAGCACTATGTTTTGTAACTTATTCAAATTTTGACAGTGACTTTTTTATTACATAAAAATCCATGTGTTTTAATTGAAATGGTAACACCTTAATGACTTTTTTTATTTTTAGCGGATTTTTAAAAAACTTTTGTTCTGTATGTAATGTTTACGGAGGTTTTTGGATGGGTAAAATACATTGCAGCCTTAGTAAGTAACTAGGTTACTGTGATCAAAAATTATCGCAATAAAATTGGAAAAACGTCAAAAGATGATTTTTTTTAATGTTATTAAAAAGTTGATCGGCATAACCCCAAATACCAGATTCCAAGTTTGGTTAAACACAAAGAAACAAATTACCCACAAAAATGTTCAAGAAAATTATTTTAAATTTTATGCACAAAAAAAATAGTTAAAAGAAATAAACAAGAAATACAAGAAAATAATTACAACATTTCAGGTTATATAATCATTTTCTCTACTAAATCGATATTTAATGATACACATTTTTTTTTAAATCGTCAGCCCTGCCACTATATTCCTATAAGGAAATATACGAAGAATATAAAAATAGATATATCAAGATTATTACTGGAAACAAATACTTGTTCCTTATCTCGTCCTAGATGTCAGTAGCTTGTACATCTCACGTTTCGTTCAGAATTTGGCTACGTTAAGCCAATTAATTTAGATATATTTTGCAATTCCGCCCGAATTAAAACAACGTTGATCTGTCGCAAGTAGCAAGAACGTACCGCTACGTCAGGAGTGCGCTTCGCGCCCCCCCATACACAACTATCGAGCCCACAACTTTCGAAGAAGTTTCCCAAATAATGAAATCATTAAAAAATAGGAAAGCTCCGGGATACGATGGAATCTCCAACGTAGCCCTGAAAAACCTCCCCCGCAAAGCCGTGGTATTCCTAGTTACGATTATGAATGCCATGCTGCGAGTTCAACATTTTCCTTACACGTGGAAACTTGCACATATTATCCACATCCCGAAACTCAGCAAAGATCCGCTATTCCTTCAGAACTACAGGCCCATTAGCCTACTACCAGTCATCGGCAAAATCGCCGAAAAACTGATTCAGAAAATGCTAGCTTCATTCCCCTCAGAAAATCATATCCTCCCGGATGAGCAATCCGGATTCAGACACCAGCACTCCACCACTGACCAAGTCCTTCGTGTGGTGGAAAACATCACCGAAGGATTTAATAAAAACAAGTCAACTGGTGCAATATTTTTTGACATTGCTCAAGCCTTCGATAGGGTTTGGCATGCGGGCTTCCTAAATAAACTTCTATCATTTAATTATCCTCTCCCTATGATTCTGCTAATCAGGTCATATCTGCAACAGAGGAAGTACCAGGTCAAACATCTGGGAGCCAGATCTAGAACGTACTCAGCCACGGCTAGTCTCCCGCAGGGTTCTGCTATCTCCCCTCTGCTGTACAATATATTTGTCGCAGACATACCGACAGCCCCCCTAAACGTGACATACTCACTGTACGCAGACGACACTACCATTCTCAGCAGCTCCACTCAGCCGAGGATAATAACCGAACGACTTCAGACCCCGGTATTCGAGCTGTAAGGCTGGTATAGGAAATCCCTTCTAGCCATAAACCCCGATAAATGTTCAGCAGTCCTATTTTCCACATACCTCACGAACACGTATCATTAGACAACCGTCTAACTCCCTGGCAAGATTCCGCCAAATACGTCGGGGTTTTTCCTCGACAAACACTTAACATGGCGCCCCCATGTCCAACACGCCCGACGAAAAGCCTCGATGTTCATCTCGAAGCTGTTCCCACTTCTAAATAGAAATTCCAAATTGTCCATGAACAATAAATTTCTCATGTATAACGTCATCATCCGGCCAGCTTTTATCTATGCATCCTCTGCATGGGTCACCGCGGCCGCAACACACATCAAGACCCTTCAAATAATCCAGAATAAAATTCTGAGAATGGTTACCGGAGCGTCATGGTTTGTCAGAAACAGTCGGATTCACTCTGATCTGGAAATGTCTTCGATACTTGAGCTTATAACTCAACTATCCACAACTCAGTTTGCAAAAGCCGCTTCTCACACAAATGCTCTTCTCCGTAGTGCCACCGCCTACGATGAGCCACTTCCAGATAAGCATAAGCGTCCAAAACTTATACTTACCCGCTAACGCCCCCGCGGCAAAAACAGAATCGAAACATTCAAACCCCAACGTCATTGTGTAAAATCTTTCCGACGAAGATATGGACTAAGGTCCGGTACTCCATGGGAGGGAGTTTTAGTGAGTAGGAGTCTCACAGTACCTCAAAAGTCCCACGCACTTCGGTGTTGTGAATGAGGTCTGCATTTTTTTTTAATTTCAACGACACACCACGAGGGCTTACAGCCTAAATACTATCGTACCGTGGGTGTCGACAAGAAGGAAAGATGAAACTGTTAATTCTGGACTTGAAGGTTTGGAGGTTCGGGGGAGAAGAAAAAACATGTGCCGAAAAGGAATTTCACAACTTGGAAGTCCTCGGGACAAAAGAGCGGGCACAACAAGATATTCTATGTCTGGTGACCTGGATGGTAAAAGGGTGCATTCGCTCTGTTCCCCTGGTAGATCGGTTGGGGGGCAGCAGGTGGAGGAACTATGGAAGAAAGCTCATCTGATCAGTGCCCGTGCAGGTATCTATAAGAGAGAGAGGGAGAGAGAGAGAGAGAGATCACCAACGGCACGTCGGTAAGCAAGGCATGGCAGCCTTTGGGTGAGGGTAGGGTCACCCATGAGACGTATAGCTCTCTTCTGAATGGAGTCCAGGATAGCGAGTGTAGAAGCGGCAGCAGCACCCCTGATGTGAGAGCAGTATTCAAGGTTTGTTCTTATTTGTAAAGTATATAAGGTATACAGATTAGCTGGTGAAAAGTATTTGCAAGCCCGGAAGAGGAAACCTAATTTCTTAGCAGCCGCTTCTGCAATTATTGTGACATGTTGGTGCCGATTGAGATTTCGATCCACAGAAATGCCAACAAGTGAAAAGGACTCATTACTTTGAATAACTTGGTTGTTTGTTGTGATGGGTCTAGGGCTGGTGTATCTCTTATGAGAAAGAAAGCAAGACTGTGATTTGGTGCGATTGAATTGTACAAGATTTCTACTTCCCAGTCTAATATTTTTTGGAGATCCACGGAGATAGAACCCTCCATGAGTCTGCGATCCTCATCTAATTGGGCTAAAGAGACAGGCTTAGAATATTTTATATTTGAGTGCAGGGTGCTGTCGTCCGCGTAACTGTGAACTGGGTTGTATGTGCTAGATATGAGGTCATTGATTTGGATAAGAAACAAAGTAGGGGCTAAAGCTGAACCTTGAGGATCTCCTGCATTAATTGGATACAGTTTAGAGGAATGGACATCCACGACAACAGAAATGCTCCGGTTGGAGAGGAAATTTGCTGTCCACGTACTGGATTTTGGTGGTAGGTCATAGGTCGGTAGTTTATTAAGCAGCGCTACGTGCCAGACCTGGTCAAATGCTTTGGATATGTCTAGATCGACAATCTGGGATTCACCGTGTAGTTCCATAGACTTGTTCCAAGAATAGGTGACAAGGGAAAGGAGGTCGGCAGTTGATCTGCGCTGACGAAATCCATACTGCCTGTTGTGGATTAGACTGTGTTTTTCAAGAAATTTTAGTAATTCGGTTTTTATATACATTTCCATCACTTTAGAGACGACTGAAAGAAGAGAAATAGGCATGTAGTTGCCAGGAAGCGCTTTGGATACTTTCTTGGGGACGGGTTGTACTCTAGCAGTTTTCCAGTTACTAGGAAATATGCCTCTATTGTAAGATGTCTGAAACAGACGAGTCAGGACAGGAGCAAGTTCTGGTGCGCATTTTTTGAGAACAATTGCTGGGAGCTCGTCAAGGCCAGAGGCTTTCCTGGTATTAAGAGAAGAGAGCATCTTTCGTACCTTTTTAGTTTAGAAAATGATATCCGTCATTTTATGCGCGACAGGGCGGTAGAAAAATTTTCATCCCCTGAGACAAGAGGTGGGAACGTGCTTTTGCAGAAAATATTCCCAATATATTTAGCAAGAGTCGAGAAGGATTTTCTGCCGCTGGAGCTTAAGAGGACTTTGTTTTTGATGTGGTAATTAAACGAGTTTTTTGCCTCAGAAAGAATGCGGACATAGCGGTTTCTTGCGTCGTTAAATGCTTGGCGGTTTTCTTGACTGGGATTGTGTAAAAGCTTTTTTGAGCTTTGACCTTTTCAAGTCTGGCCTTGTCACAGGATTTAGAGAACCAGGGCTTTTGAGTGGTTGCAGAGTTTTTCTGTGTACGTGGAATAAATAATTCCATGCCAGCTTGGATAATTTCGGTGACGTTTTGTGAGATATCAGAGGGGTCAGGATGAGAGAAGCAGGCAGACGCCCATGGAAATAAGGAAAAGTAATCTCGCATTTCGTCCCAGTTCGCGGAGTTGTAGTGCCAAACGATACGTGAGTGTGATGACTGTGAGACTTCGGGTTGCATTGCGCAGGAAGCAGTGACCATGCCGTGGTCTGAGCGACCCAGGGGGCGGTGATTGATATCTTATAGCAGTCAGGATTTGTAGTAAGAAGGAGATCCAAGGGCTTTAAGTTGTGTGTTGGGATGAGAGGAAAGTAAGTAGGTTGCTGACTGCAAAGGCCTCCGCTGATCTTCCTTGTGGATCGGTTTTTAAAGATCCTAGCCATTCCTTATTATGGATATTGAAGTCACCAAGAATAGTGACATCGGAGGAAGGATGTTCAGAAATCAGATGGTCGGTTTTTTGAGAAAGGTAGTCAAAGAGCTGGACAAAGTTGTTGTCAGAAGTTGACCAGTAAATGCAACAGATGAATTTAGTTGCAGTCCTGAGAGAGAGTTTTATCCATAGTATGTCTTTTCTTCCAGCTTCTAAATTGGGGAGTCTGGTGCAGGGTAGATTTCTGCGGACGTACTCGCACACGCCTCCATGCAATCTAAAGGAAGTAAGGAGCTCATACCCCAGAAAATTAAGGTGATTACTGGCTGTTTTGGCACTGATCTGAGTTTCGGTGAGGAAGAGGAGTTGCGGCCTATTAGCCTGGAGGAAAGAGATATATATTCGAGAAGGATATGTTAAATCCTGAAGCTGACGCCTCCTGTACACCCCTCCCCCGGAGATCCGAATGGAGGGGTATTTTACCTCCGGAATCTTTTGTACAAGGAGGAGCTATCATCATTTTTGCTTATAAGGGAAACAGACTCATACGCCATAACCGGAAACGTCCGTTGGGACTTCACCGGTCCCTTGATGTGAGGGGTGGTACCTCCTCGGGCGTGAAAAAAATCCTTTACTATCACGTAATGGAAAATTCCACTACCACCTACCATATTGCAAGTACACCACACTAGCCAACTATTAAAGAGCTGACCAGCTCTAGAACTTGCTTGCATGCTGCATTTCTCCCTCCTGTATCCAACAAAAAATGTTTTGATTATTGCTGGTATAACACACTGATGTGCTCAAATAAGAGCAAAACTAGTATGTGTTTCCAGTAATAATTTTAATATATCTATTTTTATATTATATATATATATATATATATATATATATATATATATATATATATATATATATATATATATACAGATCTCCTTATTAGTGAATTTTTTTAAGAAAGTTCACTAAAAATTATATAATAATTATATATTATATAAATTATAAATTATATTGTAAAAAAACATATTTTTGTGTAACGTACATTTCGATAATGACAAGAATAAGGCTACATAAAATACCTTTTATACAAAAGCAGTTACACTTATTCTTCTATGTGCTAAATAGTTAATAAGCTTTTGTACAGTAACACGCCTAATTTGGAGACGGAAAGAGTATATACGAGTCAGAGTGAACAAATAAATTATGAGGCTAGCGGTCCCAAGTAGATCCATGTTTAGAAGAGTTATGATGAGCTGTTCAATTTGTGTTATTCGTGGTCTGGGGCTGGGGAGGCAAAGTGGAGGCGGCGGCCTAGCCAGTGCAGTATATAAGAGTCTGTAGTTTACGTGCTGGAGGCACAGAACCGGGTCTTCCACGGTTTAGGGTGCTGCTACAGGTACTAAAATATTGATGGCGCATGTTATATATGCAACATCGGTACAGGATATAAAACTGGCTGCTATTGGCCATATCTTAACATTACGGTGCTACATCCGTATGGCACGCGTTTTTCCTCCACCGGGAAAAACAATTTTTACCTTTCCTAACTCTTACTGTTCAACATTACCTTGCCCTTGACGGTTATTCTGAACCCCGGTAATAGTTACGACGGCAGGAGAAGAATATTCATTGTTCACTAGTTTTGGGAATTGGAAGAGTAGAAGTTTTGGGAGAAAGAAAAGGGTTAAGTTAATTTAATGAAACAAAGATATCAACGCCACACCGATCCTTTGTTAGGTGGGAAAGTATAAATGAAGTATGGGGATTATAAAATTTGTAACATAATTCATAAATGCGTTATTTAATTTTTTCAAGAAAAATGCTCGGATAGGTTAATTTCATCTTTTAAATTGCCAGCTTTTAGTATAAATTTTGTAGAATTATAAACATAGATTTAAAAAAATGTCAGGACGCAGCAAGTGCGTCATAGTAGCGAATTTTCATAAGAATTGAACACTAATATTATACGGCATATGAGTAAAGTTAGTACTTTAAACTTACACAGACTTTGAAGATCGATTTTAGAGGTCCTAGTACGCGCACATTTGAAGAATTCTATCGAAAGTGTTACCATCGATATCTCTCTATTATAAAAAAAAAACTTGCGTTCTAACTCTTTTTGGGAAAAATGCCAAAAACTCAATTTTCTATGAAGCTAAAGAACTAAATTTTGCTATATCTGTAGAAAGTGTAAGTCACTTTAAAAGAAACTTGTAATACAAATTTCATTAAAGTTATACAGAAGATTTCCAGAACGCAACTTAATTCATATTTATAAAAACTCGGGACGCAGCAAGTGCGTTATGGTAGTGAATTTTCATAAAAATGTTTTTTATTGCAAATATGTGTTTCCTTTTTAAGAAAGCAGGCATCAATTTTGGTTACCAGTATAACCTATATAGTAAAAACAATGTGCCATGTTTCATAAAAATAACTTTATTGTGTGAAAATGTACAAAAATTTCCAAAAGTAAACTTAAAGTGTTCCCGGAAAAACTCGTTTCTTGGTCAACCTTATAGGTTAAAAGCAAATTGAGCTATTCAAATTTGAAGCATTTAATGAAAATTCGCTACCATAACGCACTTGCTGCGTCCCGAATTTCTTTTCTTACAAACATGCATCGCTGAAAAATTCCAAAATGCAATAACATAAGGCGTGTTTGATTAAAAAAAAAAGAAAATGTGTATCACCAACGACTTATGGGCCATCCTGTGATTGTAGAAATATTTTTTTAAGATGTAGCTCAAGACACCCTATAATTAATATATACAAATTTTCTTCATATCTTGTATAATAACGGATATATTGAGCTTTATTGATTTTTTACGAAAATTCGACAAAAATTATATACCATTAAACGATAAACTCTAAAGCTAAGGCTACTGCCAAGCATCAGAGAAAGCGTCTATTTGAAGTGAATTTTCTGGAAACATTTTAGTAAAATGAAGGACAATGACGGTTGAAACTAAGACTTCAGAGTTTGTAAAAGATCCTTCTTGAGACATTTTATTTCTATAGCCCGTATTAGATTCAAGTTCTTTGCCTAAATGTTGCCGATTTTGACGTTTTAAATCGCAACTTTGACGTTTTGAGGAAAACCCCAATTTATTTTTCTTTAAATGCCTATAACTTTTTTGTCTTTTGACCTACATAGCTAAATTTTGGTAGGTGGCTTACCTATAAGGATATTAACTAGCGTACCAAATTTGGTTGCCCTTACTTTGTTAATTCCGGAGATATAAATTTTTTTCGAAAGAAAACACAAAATTTTCCGGGAAAACCTGGGCAGATTTTCCTGGCTAACGAACTTATCCAAGCCATTTGCAAAAGGAATTTTTCCACCAAATTTAGTCAAAATCGGCCTATTATTTTTTGAGTTATCGGTGTGATACATATATATATATATATATATATATAAATATATATATATATAAATATATATATATATATATATATATATATATATATATATATATATATATATATATATATATATATATATATATATATATATATATATATATATATATATATATATATATATATATATATATATAAACATATAAAAATTGAAACGGACCCCGGATATGTGTTCTAGGGGGCCTAGTTCGCGGTCATTTGAAGAAATTTTTTCAAAATTCAAAAGTCGGGATCTCCTCATTAGTGAATTTTTTTTAAGAAAATTCACTAAAAGGAAAGTATCTTGCAAATTATAAACGTAGCAGTTATTTTTTTCTTATTAATCGCCAGTATGATTTCGTTTTAGTCAACCTGATCAAACCGCTTTTTTTAATAAAAATTACAACAATAACAAAATTATAATTTCAGAGTCAAAGGTGACAAACTTATTTTGGGCGTTTTAAACAAAAATGAGATCTTGTTCAAAACGTATGAAATCTGTGCACTATTGTTTCTCCAAATGTCAAAATAAAACATTAAAAAAAACATACATCCATCGAGCTGGATTCGATCACGTCTCTTTATGCTTAGGAGGTAAGCGCGGTACACCCTGCGCTATCTAGGCACACGTCAACAAAGGTTTTATTTGCGTGATACTTTAGATCGGCTTCATGCCCCAGATATTATATTCAAAGTATACAGAATTAATTAATTACAGAAAATTAGTAGAATTACAATTGAAACACACCCCACCACTGTTTCGGACTTGTGTGGCGTCTTATGCTTAAGTTTAAAGATAAAGGAAACTATATTAGAATTATTTTTATAGACATATGATTTTGTTCAAATTTCTGCTATATTATGCGACAGCATGATATATCTATGCTGCGCTAAAACTGCGTTTGGGGCCGTTAATAAAGCTACAAATATAGTACATTTTAATAATTGATTGAACCGCCCAGTTAAATAACAATCAATTGGCAAACTTTTAATTTCATGTCGTCTGTCATTTTGCATAATTGCGGCCGAGACTTCACGATTGTTGGTTCGGGTACTATGTATTATGCCTGGTATATATTTAGTTTGATTACCGTTGATGTATGGTTTATACCTGTTGTATGAATTAATCTACGAATGGCAATTAACTACTATGTCTGTCAGGCATTGGACTTTAACCATTAAGTCGTCTTTGAGATTTTTAATTTGGAAAAAACTCTAAATATTGTGTACCAAATCACTTAAAATTCACAACATACGTTTATTTGCGCTATTTCTACTGACATGTAAAGTCTCATTCCAGTTATTCTAATAGTTACAAAAATATAGCGTTTTCAAAAAGTTTTCCTCGATTTTCCACCGGAAAAACTTGAGCATAGGCTGATTCACGAACTCGACCTCGGTTTTTGCCCAAACAAGATTTTTCCAAGTTTGATTGAAATCAGTTTATTGTATTTATTGAGTTATCGCTCGGATACATACATACATACATATATCTATATATATATATATATATATATATATATATATATATATATATATATATATATATATATATATATATATATATATATATATACATAAAATTTTAACGGACCTTGGTTTTTGGTTCTAGGGACCCAAATTCGCGCTCATTTAAAGAAATTTTTTCAAGGGATTTTCATCGTTACATCTCTATTAGCGATATTTTCTTAATTAAAATTCGCTAAAATCAGACCCTGTGAATAGTAAGATATGTATGTGTATATATACGTGTACAATGGCCTATACAAAAATTATATAAATTAATTTTAAGAAACCTATTCTCTGTCCTATTGATTTCCCCACCTTTCCGTGTTTTAGTCTTGTTTTGTCTGCTGGCCTTAGCTTGGCGCCCTAGGCGATAGTGACCTACTTTTATACCCCCCCCCCCCCCCAACATAAAAAGGCAAAAAAAAAACAAAAAAAATACTTTGAAGTGGTGAATTTTCATAAGAAATGTACACTATTAGTAACGTATATTATTAAAACTAATCCTTTATATTTAAGTGAGCCTTGGAGATCGGTTTTAGAGGTCCCAGTAAGCACTTACTTGAAGAAATTTTTATTTTCTATGGAGATAAAATATTAAAATTTGGTACATATGTGTAAGTAGGTACTGAAAGTCTTTTTAAAAAAGTTTTAAATATCATTAAAGTTACAAAAGTTTTCGCGAAAAAAAAATATTATTTACAAGAGGAATGTACTTGTCAAATTATAAATGTAGCAGGTATTTTTCCTTATTAGTGAATTTTCTTAGAAAAAATTTCTTCAAATGAGCGCGATCTAGGACCCCTAGCACCCATATCTGGGGTCAGTTTCAATTTTTATATGTTTATATATATATATATATATATATATATATATATATATATATATATATATATATATATATATATATATATATATATATATATATATATATATATATATATATATATATATATATATATATATATATATATATATATATATATATATGTATCACACCGATAACTCAAAAAAATAATGGGCCGATTTTGATAAAATTTGGCATGTACCTTTCTTTTGTAAATAGCTTGGATAAGTTCGTTAGTCAGGAAAATCGGACGAGGTTTTCCGGGAAAATTTTGAGTTTTCATTCGAAAAAAATTCTTATCTCAAAAAGTAATTAGCCGATTTTAATAAAATTTGGCATGTACCTTTCTTTTGTAAATAGCTTTGACAAGTTTGTTAGTCAGGAAAATCGGACGAGGTTTTCCGGGAAATTTTTGAGGTTTCATTCGAAAAAATTTTTTATCTCAAAGAATAATAAGCCGATTTTGATAAAATTTGGCACGTACCTTCCTTTTGTAAATGGCTTTGACAAGTTCGTTAATCAAAAAAATCGGACGAGGTTTTCCGGAAAAAATATGAGTTTTCATTTGAAAAAAAATTTTATCTTAAAAAATAAAAAATCTATGATAACCAAATTTGGTAGGTAGGTTTACGATATAAAAAGTAAACTATACACCAAAATTTAGATTTCTATGTTACAAGAAAAAAAAGTTATAAAATATTTTGTGCCAGATCATTTCTATGAAAATTCACTACCATAACGCACTTGCTGCGTCCAGGCTTTTAATTGCTTGGACGGTTTTGTTTTAGTCAACCCAGTCGAACTAGTTTTTGCAAAAAAAGAAAACAACAAAAAATATTTTTCAAAACTAATTTGTAGTTATTCGGGAAGCTCATTATGTTCTTTTTCTTTAATTTAGTACCCACGCTGCGTTTATAAAGGTTTTTCTATGCCGCAACATTGAAGATTCTAGCTTAATGGGAAACTGAGTTATCAAATTCGAAACATTTTTACGAAAATTCTCTACCAAATAACGTACTTGCTGCACCCAGACCCTTTTCAATACTTATTTACTGTTGCTGATTCCATACTTTTTTAAATAATAAAATATTGTACCTCTCTATGCGAGAGTCACAAACAAGGCAACCTCAAATTCATTTTTGGCAAAATATTTTAAACAAATTAAATGAGGTAATAATTTAAACATAATTTGAAAATCGTGGTTCGCTGCTTGGTCGAGGGTGTTCTCCTCCACCTTTTGCACACCTACAACCACCCTCAATGCATAAAAACGAATAACGTAGACAAGAAAAATTTCTTTGGGCCAACCCACAAGAATGTTGCGGAACCTGCGGTGAAGTATAGCTGCAAAATATAATAAAGGCAGCTTATAGAGGTCCAACTAAGCTGTTTTTTCGCACTTTCCGCTCATATTATCTTTTTGTCTTCTTCCCCGCCCAGCACCCCTCTTATTTCCTGATCCCGTAACTTTCTCGGACGCTGTTTGCAAGAATTTTTTCTTGTAGTATTTGCATCCAGAAAGCGTTCTAAGCAGGTTTTGAATTTTTTTCTAGAAGTGCCCTGTGTGCTAAAGTGCTGATTTACCAAACATTTAATTTTTATTTACAAAAGGAATGTACCCGCCAAATTATAAACGCGGCTGGTATTTTTCTTATTAATCACTTGAATGGTCCGTTTTAGTCATCTCAATCGAACCAGTTTCTGCAAACAAAATAACAAAAATATTTTTCAAAACAAATTTGAAGTTACTTTTTAAATTTATTACACAGGCTGCCTTTATATGGGTTTTACGATGTATCAAAACTGAAGATTCTAGTTTACTGGGAAATTGAGTTGTCACCATTTGAAATATTTTTACGAAAATTCGCTACCATAACACACTGTCTGCAGATAAACTCTTTTCAACACATGCTTACTATTACTGTATTTATACTCTTTGAAAATGGAATAAAGATATATACCAAATTTTGAAATTAAAATTTCAATAGTTTACTCTAAACATCTGATTACCCACATAATTTCAACTGTTTTATGATATTGTGTAGTTTCATTTACTTCACACTTCACATTTTCCATATACTACGTAATACTAGGTATTATACTTATATTAGTTTGAGAGAGGCATATTTCTTCTTGAAATAATTTAGTTTCACTTTAGTAATACAGTACCTATATGTATTGATTAACAACCTGAATCTGATGCACACAGTCACTTTCTTATTGATTTGATTGGATGTTATAATCATAATATTATGCTACATTCGACGGCCGAAGGTTGTTTTTAAAGTTGAGTTAAAATTAAAAGTTGGATCAGTATTTAACTACTCCTGTTTGTATTAACCTTAGAATATAGATCGCTATTTTATATTGTTATTTGATTATAAGGTATTAGCGAAGTCTATTACGAGGTTATCTTCTTCTTATTATTTGTTAATGACGTATATTAGTTGTCATGGAATGTTTTCCTACACGAACCCCTATATTACAGATTGAATATTGTGCGGATACATGCCTTTTGGAGACTAAAGATTTTACCGGCTTCTATGGAATTGCCCCAAAACATTAGTCCATATCGAAGCCTTATGCCATATGCGTAGTACGCCTCGAGGCCAGCACTGATACTACTAAAATCGGACAGAACACGCAGAGCATAACTAAAAGCTGACAGTTTACCTGCCAGATAACCAACATGAGCCCTCCAGTTCAACTGAGAATCAAGCTTCAAGCCCAAAAACTTAACATCATCCTGTGTGTTCAGCGACCCTGAGATGAATTTCAGCGATACTCTTTGAAAATGAAATAAAGATATATACCAAATTTTGAAATTAAAATTGCAATAGTTTACTATGAACATATGATTACCCACATAATTTAAACTGCTTTATGATATTATGTAGTTTCATTTATTTCACATTTTCCATATACTACGTAATACCTACATGCATTGATTAACAACCTGAATCTGATGCACACAGTCACTGTCTTATTGATTTGATTGCATGTTATAATCATAATATTATGCTACATTCGACGGCCGAAGGTTGTTTTTAAAGTTGAGTTAAAATTAAAAGTTGGATCAGTATTTAACTACTCCTGTTTGTATTAACCTTAGAATATAGATCGCTATTTTTTATTGATATTTGATTATAAGGTATTAGCGAAGTCGATTACGAGGTTATCTTCTTCATCTTATTTGTTAATGACGTATATTAATTTTGAGGTTATGCTTAGAACGCACACGTTTCTCTCATGACTCCTATCAGTTAAGAAATGACAAATAGATGTCAGCTTAAACTAGGGGAGGGAGATGGCTTTTAAATACCGTAAAAATAGGAAGCTTAATATTTATACATAATAAAACGTAGTTCTTGATTGCCTTTGAACAAACTGAATCACATTCATTAAAATTTTTATTTATTAACATTTTTCTATCTTAGGATTCAGATTAGGGTTGACGCAAATGGCAACCCCGCTGATTATTTATTGTGCATTACTTTCGTAGCCTGTCCGTTTAAAACTTTGTTTGGAGATTTTGTTTACAATGGCAGCGGAACCCTGATATATCTATCTAACAGTGTCTAACATTATAGGGATCCATTCAGAGGTAATTTGAGGTCATATCGTAGATTATTTATTTTTTATTTAGTTATAACTCAAGATTTACTGAAGAAATTGAGTTCAAATTTGGTATACGGGACCAATTATATGATCTCTACGTGCTTGTAGAGTTTTGGTTTAATACTTCTAGTAATTAGAAAAATATTGCATTTTAAAATAGTTTTTTGCATCTTTTTCTAAAAGTAATCGTGTGTCAAAACTACCTAACGAACTCATCCAAACTATTAACAAGATGAAGGGAATTTTCAAATTTGGTTTTGATTGATTGTGATTGATGATGATTCAGACCACCGTTTACAGTTTTCTGAACAATTACTCTGCGATGAAGATCCCAACTTTCTTAATAACATTCTCGTTTCTGATGAAGCCACTATCATCAAAATGGGACAGTAAATCGTCACAGCTCAAGATATTGGTCACGGGAAGATCTTCATTAGACCCAAGACTCCCATAGTCAACGTCATGGCAAAGTGAATGCATGAATGAGAATAATCGGACGGCGCTCCATAAGGCCTTCCTTCTTTCTAAAAGATCTTAAACCAGCACGTTACCTAAACTTCCTGCAATTGGATTTAGTGCCAGCTCTGGCAGTAATTTATCCAAATCACGCGGTGGATGTGCCCCATCACGATAATTGGTTTCAGCAAGACGGGGCGTCTCCTCACTTTGGTGTATATGTCCTTCAATATCTAGATGCCACATTTACGGAAAGATTGAGAGTGCGTCGAGGAGCAATTTAGTGGCCACCGCGTGCCCCTGACTTTACTTTCTTTGACTTTTTTTCTGTAGAAATATTTCAAATTGAAAGTTTATTTAAACAGATCAAATTATTTAGAGGAGCTACAGCGAAAAATTCGCGCTGAACTGGAGCGAATTAGTCCTGAGATTTTTGAGCGCACTGTACAAAGTATTTACACTCGTATCGCTCAATGCCAAATGGTAGGTGGAGAAGAATTTAAACCTTAGCGCTAAATTTTGTTTGTTTTCCTTAGCTCAATAATTTTTTCCATTAAACTTACGTTCCCATTTTTTAAGTAGATAAGGCAATTTTTCCAAAAAAATTGTTGTCAGGTACCAATTTTTTTTTCATCATCATTTCAGTAGTAAACAGATATATGGAAAAACAGCAAAAAAATATGGTTGTCATTTGAAAAAACGTATGATGACGTTATCGTTCAAAAATAGGTGACGTCATAAATGTAATTTTTACGTCATAAGGTGGCAACTTGAAAGATAAAATTAACCTGTCCAAGCGTCTTTCTTGACACAGTTAAATAACGCATTTATAAACTTTGTTCCAAGCTTTATCATCGCACTGTATTTACTGACTGAATTTCTATGTGCAGCTCCTGGCTGATTATATTGACCTATATATGTTAGTCAGGTGGTTGTGTTTCCCGTAAGTATCGAGGAACTGCTTAAAAATGAAAGTGTATATAAGGGTATATATCGGTGGTCTATAGTAGTAGAGCTCCAGACTGGAGATATATGTGCATGTGAGTCTATAAGTTCCCCCTAGAGGCCCTAATCGCGCTCATTTTTAACCCAAGACTACTGCCGGATCCCTCTTGCCTTTATCCTCATTATAAACTAAGATATACTTGCCAGCTTTCTAGCTTTCTACCTCTATCACAGGCCGTTCTACCTGTAAAGTAACCACACATATGCTCTCTATATACAGACAGCTTTTGTTCCTTTTGTGTCTGAAGCTTCAGTAGACAACAGTTTATAAAATCACGTACATATAACCTGAAAACTCTATTGAAGTTTCCAAAAGTCTATTAAACCAGTAAAAGTCTGGACGCAGCAAGTGCGTTAGGGTATCGAATTTTTTTTTTAAATACTTTTAATAGCAAATGTTTTTCTTTGATGAAAGCAGGCATCAAACTTGGTTGCCTATATAGTAGAAGCAATGTACCATATTTCATCGAAATAACTTTATTGTTTGAAAATATATAAACATTTTTCAAAAGTCTCGATGCAGCAAGTGTGTTATGGAAGTGAATTTCCATAAAAATGTTTTTATTAGCAGATGCGAGCAGGCATCAATCTGATTACCGGTATAGCCTTTGTAGTAGAAACATACAAAATTTTCCGAAAATAAACTTAAATGGTTTCCTAACCAATAAAGCTTACGTTAATAGCAAATTGAGCTGTTGAAATTTGAAGGATTTAATGAAAATTCGGTAATTTTGCAGATTAGCTCCCGAACGCTTTTCAAAAGATTGTTTTCAGAAGCATTACTGGGACCCCACCTGGATGCACAAACCACAAGAAAAATTTCTTGTTCACACCCCCCAAGCAGGTTAAGGACTGGGAGTGAATAGGGGTGCTGGGCGGGGTATGTAGTAAAAAGGAAATATGAGCATAAACTGCGAAGAAAACTGCTTGAAAGCTGGCGCCATATCCCCATTAAACCCTGCCTACCCCGCACATCACCCCTATTTGCCTCCTCAGGTCACGTAACTTCCTTGGGGGGTATGAACAAGAAGCTTTTCTTGTGGTTTATGCAACGAGGGTGGTTGTATGCACACGAGGTGGGAAGGAAAATGCCTACGACGAAGCATATTCTCCTCCCTCCCCCCCCCCCCCCCCCCCCGTTCGACTTGCGGCAGGGGTGGGGATTTTCCTTCTCGCTCGCGTGCATACAACCACCCTCGCTGCATAAACCACAAGAAAAATGTCTTGTTCCTACCCGCCAAGGAAGTTACGGCACATGGGGTGATAGGGGTGATAGGGGTGCTGTGCGGGGTAAGCAGGGTTTAAGGGGGATATGGCTTCAAGATGTGAAAAAGACAGCTTTCAAGCCCGTTTTATTCGAAATTGCTGCTGATATTTCCTTTTTACTACCTACCCCGACCAGCACCCCTACTCACTCCTTAACCCGTAGCTTCCTTGGGGGGTGTGAACAAGGAATTATTCTTGGGGTTTTTGGATCGAGGGGGGTCTAGGCAGGTTTCTGAAAACAGTTTTTTGAAAGGAGTTCGGGAGCTAAACTGCAAATTTACCGAAAATTCGCTACTAAAACGCACTTATTGCGTCCAGATTTTTTTCTTGCAAACGCATCGAATTTCGATAAAAAATGCAAAAATGCATTAAGGAACTTGTTCTACGAAAATTAGCAAAAAAATTATAGTCCGTTAAACCATAAACTTCACTAAACCTACAGCGAAAGCATCAACTTAACTAAACCGGCAGCCAAAGCATCAGAGGAAGGGTCTATTTATAATGAATTTTCTGTAAACATTTTAGTAAAATGAAGGGCAATGGCGGTTGAATCTGAAACTTAAGGATTTGCAGAACACTCTTCTTGCAACATTTTCTTTTCACAATCCGTATTTGTTTCACGTTCTTTGCCTAAACATTGCCAATTTTGAGGAAAACTCCAAAATTTCTTTCACTGTCCATAAGTGCTTTGTCTTTAAAGCTAGAGAGACCTAAATTTTGGCAAAGTGTTCACCTTTATAATACAAACACGCGTACGAAATTTGGTTGCCCTTACTTTATTTCCGGAGATATAAATATTTTAGAAAGAAAACACAAAATTTTCCGGGAAAACCAGGTCCGATTTTCCTGGCTAACCAACTTATTTAACACACTTGCAAAAGGAAGATACTTGCCAAAGTTGATCAAGATTGGCCCATTGTTTTTTGAGTTATCGGTCGGATATATATATATATATATATATATATATATATATATATATATATATATATAAACAGAGATCTCCTCATTAGCGAATTTTTTTTTAATTCGCTAAAAGGTAAATTTTTCAAAGCCTGAAAGTAGTACCCTTTACATTAGTTACGGGTTTAAAGCCAACCGATTAGTGGACAAGATGTCAATTATACAGGCTGGTTTCTAATTTGACGTATTAATGTCAACTGTGTGCAGAACTTACAAAAAGAAGATACTTAAAAAAACTATTTTGAGAATTAAAAAAATATATATTCTCCTATGAGGAGATCGCGACTTTGAGTTGTGATCACGATAGATCAAATAAAATTCACCGTATGTATGGAACTTACTAAAACCTAGGGTATGGTATGAAGGTGTTCCACCGGGAATACCATCGATAGATATCTCAAAAATTAGCCGTTGAAAATTTTTGAAAATTTGGTCATGTACCAATACTAATAGGGGCAACTTGATAACATATTGATAAAATGGTGGCATTTCCGGTTATACCGGAAGTGAGTGTCAACTTTGTTATCTAAAATAGAACACTCTATACAGTGTGTCCCAAACTGGATGGGAATGTATTGCTATCTCCGTTACTATTAGAGATACGGAGACGGCTAATTAGCAATATTTTGTAGAATTTCATGCTCGTTTCAAATATGACTAGCATTTTGCCCTGCCTCTGTTTGTTTTAGAGTTATTTTGGAAAACCAGAATTTGTCGATTTCTTTTTTCTTCGATATCTTAGTAGGCATTGATCTGACATATCTAAGACTTGCACATTATCAGGACACTTTTTACAGAGTAATATTTTTGTGCTTTTCTCAACTTTATATTGTCATTTGTTTTTGAGCTACAGGTATCAATGTTTGTTTTTATTATGGCAGCCATATTGAATTTTTTGCTCAGATAATAGCCTGTGAAAAGAGCTTTCCAGTGATGGGAAACATGCTTGAGAAATATTATAATTGCACTGACAATTTTGAGAAAACCCTTTTGAGGATAGTAGGCTTTGAAATCCAATACCAGAAAACAAATGACAAAAAAAAGTGTTGAAAAAGCAGTAGGCCATGGAGTCTAACAATAGACTTCTACTTTTAACATAATTTTCCGTAATGATTCACGATTTAAAAAATGTGATTTAGTTTACAATACTTAAGTAGGTAATAATGCTGGGTAATATTATGTGAAACAGTTTGATAGCAAAACGCGGCAATAACAAATAGAAACTTAAACTCCACAAAACAACACAATTATAAACGAACCTCAATAAATAATAAAATAGAAACTTAAAAATACACTAAATAGAAAATTGTTCAATATGGCCACCGTTTTGTTCAATGTACTTTATACACCATTTTGAAACATGCCTGCAAACTCTGATGAGGGTGTTTTGGTTAATATGATTTATAGCTTGCGTCATTCTGTTTCGTAATGCATTGATATTTTGTGGTGGATTTGTTACAAATGACACGATTATTAAAATTTTGGCACAAAAATTATTTGACGATCCTAGCATTATGAGCTGGACAACCGTCTTGTTGGTACCAAATCTCGTCTAAATTATCATCAACTGTTCTGATTGTTAATAAGATATCATTTCACAATAAATTAAGGTACCTTTCCCCAGTTAAATTATTTTCAAAAACGAAAGGACCAACAATGAAGTTACCTGAATTTTTTTTAAATTAACTGTCTAATCTACAAATAAAAATAACAGTTTTTTACCTAATAAGCCGCACCAAACATTAATACCAAATCTGTATTGCAACCGTCTTTTTTCCTCTAGATAGGGATTTTCATTTGCCCAATAATGCCTCTTATGGCGATTATACACACCACAATTTGTAAATCTGGATTCATCAGTCCATATTATTTTCAAATGAAAATTTTCATTTGCTGACATTGTCCATGATACCATCTGCAGAATTGAAGTCGCTTAGGGTAATCGTCAACATTTAAGCCTTGTACGATTGTAGGTTTGTATGGTAATGACTTTGTTTTAATACACGGTGTACCGTACTTTTTGGAACGTCAATTTGTTCACCATAAAACCGCACAGATTGCGGAGGGTTTTCGTTTGAAACCTGTAAGACGGCATTATTTCTTTCTTCATTTCTAGGCATTGGTAGTTTTTTTGCGTGAAAACTACCGTCGCTCAATATATTGGTCACTATCCTGCAAAATATTTTGGTGTTTGGTTGTCGTCTTTCTGCGTAGTTGTTTTGATATGAATTTGCAGCTGCTTCAGTATTTCGGTTAGAACGAATATAACATTCCAACATGTCAATATTCTTCATTACTGAACATATTGTTGAATAATATTTAAAATAAACAGGAAACAAACTATTTAGTACAAAGTTTTAAGCAACGTGTTAAATGCACCTCAAATTGTTCAGATAATTAAGAATGACAGTATTCTTAATTGTCGCGATAGTGTTATATCCATAGCAACCTTTCTTCTGCTGTTTTTCAGTTGAATCACGTTTAAAATTCAAACAATTTTCAAAGGCGTCTTCGTAAATCATTAATATGCTTTTTATTGAGTTCTTTTAGTAAATTTAGTTACTTACTAGGTTTACCTATTCAATTAAATTATAACAATTTTTTAGGATAAAGTTGCAATGTAAAATATAATTTGTAATAATGGGCCGATTCATTGGTGTGCTGAAAGTTTCTATTTTTTCATCGTGAATCATTACGGAAAATTATGTTAAAAGGAGAAGCCTATTGTTAGACTCCAAGGCCTACTGCTTTTTGAACACTTTTTTTTTTCATTTGTTTTCTGGTATTGGATTTGATAGCCTACTATCTTCAAAACGGTTTTTCGCAAAATTGTCAGTGCAATTACAAGATTTGTCAGGCATGATGTACATCAAGGGAAAGCTCGTTTCATAGGCTATCATATAAGCAAAAAATTCAATATGACTGCCATAATAAAAACAAACGTTGATACATGTAGCTCAAAAACAACTGACAATCCAAAGTTGAGAATAGGACAAAAAGATTACTCTATAAAAAGTGTCCTGATAATGTGCAAGTCTTAGACATGTCAGATCAACGCCTACTTAGACATTGATGGAAAAAGAAATCGACAAATCTTGTTTTTTTCAAAATAACTCGCAAACGAAAAGAGTCAGGGCAAAATACAAGTAATATTTGGAACTAGCATGAAATTATACAAAACATTGCTAATTTAGCCGTCTCCCTATCTCTAATAATAACGGAGATAGCAATAAATTCCCATCCAGTTTGGGACACACTGCATGCTTAGAGTAGGTTTGTTAATTAAAAATATAAATTTTGTTATTAATCCAGCAAAAACGCAAATGTATTCCAGAAATACGAAAGTTTACATAACGAACCTGATATTAATGCATACTTTTTACATTAGGCTATGAAAATGTTGCTTGTAAAAAAGAAAATACGATTTCTAATCCCATTAGAAATATAATTCGACTATTTGCGCAAGCACACCATAGTTGAGCTGTGGATTTAATATTTCCAGATATAAATTTTCTGGTAGAAGTGCAAAAACACAAATTAAATCCGAGAAAATATACAAGAAGCGTAATGTAAGGGATCCCATCAGGCATCAGAGAGCATCAGAGAGCATCAGTGAGCATCATTTATAAGAGGGGAAGGTGAGAACAGCAATAGCAGGTTAATGATGAGAAGGTAACTCCAGTGCAAGTTGAGTAAATTACTAGGTTAATGCATATTTCAACATTATGACGTCAATTAAGACCGACAGCTTATTGGGCGGCGCTGTCGTAAACCAACCCCACCATAGGGCCATAAAAATGTTTATGAGTTGAAAATTAGCACTAGCTGGCAATAAATTAATATAACAGATTTAATTAATACAGACCGGGCTGAGCTTTATCGTTTCGACAATGTCTAATATGTGAACCGAAGCTGAGAGGCCGTCGGAGTCGAATGGTGTACTGTTACAGTAAGTTTGCAAATTGTAGTCGTATTTGAACTTAATAAAGCTCCTACATGTGGCGCATGCTGTACGACTCTGCTGACACTTGCAATCACTAAACAAACACTTGCATAGAAAACTTAATTTCATTTTGTCGACATGATTAACGGAATTACATAACCAGGGGACTTTACGAGATTTTACAAATTGAGAGCGTTTACATTTGGTAAAATAATACTGCAGATTTGTGGAGTATGCAGAACTAGGAGCAAAAGAATGTTGGTTTTACAGTGATTTAAAAGTCTCAGATACAATGCATATGTTCTGACTCCCGAAAAAGTTTTAACGATACAAGTACGTTATAGTAGCGAATTTTCGTCCAAGTATTATACTGCATTTTTTTTTCAACAACACACCACGAGAGCTTACAGCCTAAATACTATCGTACCGTGGGTGTCGACAAGGAGGAAAGAGGCAACTTGTTAATTCTGGACTTGGAGGTGTGAAGGTTCGGGGGAGAAGGAAAAACATGTGCCGGAAAGGAATTCCACGACTTGGAAGTCCTCGGGACAAAAAAGCGGGCATAACAAGATGCTCTATGTCTGGTGACCTGGACAGTAAACGGGTGCATTTGCTCTGTTCCCCTGGTAGATCTGTTGGGGGCAGCAGGTGGAGGAACTATGGAAGAAGGCTCCTCTGAGCAGTGCCCGTGCAGATATCTATACAAGAGAGACAGGTCGCCAACGGCACGTCGGTGGGCAAGGGATGGCAGCCTTTGGATGAGGGTAGGGTCACCGATGAGACCTATAGCTCTTATGGATGTTAATTGCACTTGTTGATATTAAATCCATACGTAAACATTTAATATACTTTATTATTTCACTAACTGAATAAACTATACATTTAACTATAAAACAATCACAGACAGCACATAACAGATAACTGACCGAGCGTGGAGAGACGTATCTTCACTATGTCGGTTGGTAGCGAGGAGAGAGAGAGAGATCCCTGGTGTCTCTTATATAGTAGTTCTTGACAGCTTGCTGTCGAATAACGTAACGTAACGTTTAGCTGTCAAGAGAAACATAGAGTAGTGTTGACGGAAACACTGCGGTCGGAACCACCGCCACATACTCCCCTCTCAGTGGCAACGCTATTAGTTCAAGTATCTTCGTGGAAATCGAACTCTACGTCCATGGCGTGTAGTTTGAACGGGAACGGGAACTTCACTGTCACTTTCAGTTTCACTGGGTGTTGGACTTTCACTGTCACTTTCAGTTTCACTAGGTGTTGGACTTTCACTGTCACTTTCAGTTTCACTAGGATGTCTCTGAGGCTGGAAAGTTGTCTGTTCGTTATCACAAAGAATGAATGCGGGTTTAAGACGGTCAACAGAAATTGTCTCTTCTACGTGTGATTTCTTGATTTTGAAGACTTTGTCAGTTCGGGATAACACTTCAAAGGGGCCGTCATAAACTGGTTCGAGAGTTTTTCGCGGAATATCAATGCGAACAAAAACAAAAGGAGCTTCCATAAGCTTAGGATGGACAAATACCTTTTTTGCAGTATGATGTTTAAAAGGTACTGGTCGAAGTTTCCTTATGTCTTCTTTCAGCTGAGATATAAGTGGTGGAACATCATGAGCTTGTGTGCTGTTGAAAAAGTCGGTGGGAAGTTTGATTGATTCTCCATAGACTATTTCAGCGGGTGTTGAGCGATATTCTGGAATTATGTACGATCTGAGTCCTAGTAACACAATTGGCAATTTAGCGACCCAGTTTTCGTCCATATGAGCTTTCAAGGCCTGTTTCAGAACTCTATGCCATCTCTCGATTACACCATTTGCTGCTGGGTGGTAAGCTGTGGTCTTGATGTGGTCTGCACCTAGTGTTTTAGTGAGGTGTGTGAAAAGGTGGCAATCGAATTGTTTACCTCTGTCTGTGGTGATGTATTGCGGAACACCGAAACGAGAGATCCAGCATGATAAAATAGTGTTCGCTACTGTTTCTGCTGTAATATCTGACAATGGAATTGCTTCGGGCCATCGAGAAAATCTGTCTATTATTGTTAACAGATAGCGTTGACCTTGTGATGCTGGTAATGGTCCCACAATGTCAACATTTATATGCGAGAATCTTCTCATGGCTGGGGTGTATTGTCCAATGGCACTGGAAGTGTGTCTCCATATCTTGACTTTCTGGCAGGGAATGCAAGTTTTAGACCAAAGAGATACATCGCGTTTCAATTTGGGCCAACAAAATCTATCCTGGACCAGATCGACTGAAGCTGATATGCCTGGGTGAGATAAATTGTGGATAGAATCGAAAATCTTTCGGCGAAATTTGAGCGGAATGAATGGGCGAAGTTTCTTTGAAGAAGAATCGCAAATAAGATTCAATCCGTTGTCAAGAGGCATGTTTTGAAATTTGTATGAGGAAGATTTAGACTGCAGAAGGTGTTTGAGTTCCTCACAAGATGACTGAGCTTGCGCAATTTCTTGGAGTGACACAGTGGAAGAAAGTGAAATTGTTTCAATGCGAGAACAATAGTCTGCGGGAATGTTTGTAGGACCTGGTATGTAGCGAATGTCTGTGGTAAATTGACCTAGGAAGTCTAAATGTCGTAGTTGCCTTGGAGATGCTTTATCGACGCGTTGTTCAAAAGCGTATGTCAAAGGTTTGTGGTCCGTATAAATGGTGAAATGGCGACCTTCTAGGGTATATCTAAAGTATTTAACTGCCTGATAAGCAGCTAGAAGTTCGCGATCGTAGGTGCTGTAAGATTTTTGGGCTGAAGTAAGCTTTTTAGAGTAGAAACCTAGGGGTTCTAGTGTTTGATCACGTAATTGTTGGAGGGAAGCGCCTACGGCATAATCAGAAGCATCGACATGGAGAATCAGTGGTAGCGAAGAAGACGGATGAGCTATTAGTGTAGCGTTTTTTAGTGCCTCTTTCAAACGTTCGAATGCTTCTCGAGTCTGAGGAGTCCACTCGATTTTACGTTTGTCGCGTTTTTTGGGATTCTGGCAGAGGTCGAATAGTGGTTGCTGAATTTCCGCAGCACGTGGAAGAGAACGACGGTAGAAATTTATGAGACCTAGAAATCTTCTGAGTTTTTCAATGGTATCGGGAAGAGGTAGGTCGGTAATAGCTTTGATGCGTTCAGGAAGTGGAAATAATCCAGATTTATTTACACGAAAACCTAAAAATGAAATTTCGGCCACTCCGAATTCACATTTAGATGAATTAATACGGATGCCGTTGTCTTGAAGTGTCTGAAAAAGTTTTGCTAGATGCTCTTGATGTTCTTTTTCAGAAGCTGATGCAACGAGAATATCGTCAAGATAGGAGTAGGCAAAGTCAAGATGTCTTAAAATTGAATGTAAATATCTTTGAAATGTTTGTGCTGAATTACGAAGGCCAAATGGGGTTTTAACAAATTCGAATAAGCCAAATGGAGTTATGACTGCTGTTTTGGGAATATCTTGAGGTGCTACTGGGATATGATGGAAAGCGCGAATGATATCTAATTTTGAAAAAATACGTTTGCCTTCTAACTGGGCATTAAAATCCTGCAAATTTGGAATAGGATATTTGTCTGGGATTGTTTTAGCGTTTAGTGCTCGGTAATCCCCACATGGTCTCCATGAGCCATCCTTTTTTTGCACCATGTGGAGGGGGCTTGACCATGGACTTTTGGAGGGTCTACAAATTCCCAAGTCCATCATGTGCTGGAATTCTAGCTTTGCTTGAGCTAGCTTTTCTGGGGGCAATCTTCTAGCTTTTGCAGTGACAGGTGGTCCTTCCGTACTTATAGTATGGAAGAACTCAACCTCTGGAAGGTTGCTAGAAGAAGTTTCCTTAAAAAGGTCAGGAAATTGTTGTAGCAATTTGAAGTACTGGTGTGTCGGGTCTACAAGATGAATTTTAGAATTAATTCCTAGTGGTGGGTTAGCACCGGCCTTAGAGAGGTTTGTCTTTGTATCGATTAAACGTCTATGTTTCATATCCACAAGTAAAGCAAACTCTGCTAGAAAATCAGCGCCTATAATTGGTTGCTTGATATCGGCAAGTGTGAAGGGCCAGCAGAACCTACGGCGTAAACCTAGATCCAAATCTAATAGTTGTTCGCCATAGGTATGAATAGGGGTCCCGTTTGCAGCATACAAGGTACGTTTCGATTGAAATTTCCGTTGATCGTGAGTGGGTGGAATAACTGAAATATCCGCTCCAGAGTCGATTAGAAATTTCATATTGGAGCGTCTATCAAAAATAAAAAGGCGGCGTGTTAGGTGGCTCTCGTCTCCTGCCGCGTGGAGGGAGTGCCTTATTAGTTTTCCGACACATGTTTTGCTTTGAAATTGCAAGGTTGGATGCAACGTTTGGCCTTGTTGCCAAATCGTTCATGATACCAACACGTGGAGGTTGAGGAATTTGCGGTTATGGAATTTCGAGAAAGCTTGGGTCTTTCTCGGGAGGTAGATCGGGAACGCGTTCGCAATTCGTTGACTAATGCTGTTAGCTTCTCTAATTGTGCTTCTAGCTTGGCTAGCTTGTCGGGCTCGCGTGACTGAATTTCAGCCACGTTGTATTTATCTCCGGAAAATTCCACGATTTTGTCTGCTGTAACCGACAAATTTTCTAGAGAATCGTTGCTTAAAGCCAAAATTGAACGAACGTTGACTGGTAAACGTTGTAGAAATAAAATTTTAAGGAAATTTTCTCCAATCTGACTACCGGCTAAAAACTTCATTTCGCGTAAAAGTTGCGATGGTTTTCTGTCGCCTAATTCTAATTCTGTTAAAAGTTTATTTAGTTTGCGACTATCGGACTCTTCAAATTCTAATAAAAGACGTTTCATTAGATCTGAATAGGGGGTTGATGATAATGGTTGGGTTAAAAAATCTGAAATTGACTCTGCGACATCAGGATCGAGTATAGCGAGTACATGACTGAATTTTGTCTTTTCAGAACTGATCTGCGATATATCAAACTGGGCGTCAACCTGCATTTGCCAGATTTTCACGTTACGTCTCCATATAGGAGGTAATTTTATTGCAACCCTTGCCATGATATTGCTGCTTGAAGAATCTTCGGCCATTGTGAAAAAATCAGATAATTTTTAAATTAGAAAAGACTGACCTGTTTAGATATTCGTTTTCTGTAGGCATGAGCACGTGCGTGGAAGTTAGGCGACGTCGGCTGGAACATCAGGCTGGGCATCTTCGGCTTGCAGCACGGGGTCACCAATATGGATGTTAATTGCACTTGTTGATATTAAATCCATACGTAAACATTTAATATACTTTATTATTTCACTAACTGAATAAACTATACATTTAACTATAAAACAATCACAGACAGCACATAACAGATAACTGACCGAGCGTGGAGAGACGTATCTTCACTATGTCGGTTGGTAGCGAGGAGAGAGAGAGAGATCCCTGGTGTCTCTTATATAGTAGTTCTTGACAGCTTGCTGTCGAATAACGTAACGTAACGTTTAGCTGTCAAGAGAAACATAGAGTAGTGTTGACGGAAACACTGCGGTCGGAACCACCGCCACAGCTCTCTTCTGAATGGAGTCCAGGATAGCAAGTGTAGAAGCGGTAGCAGCACCCCAGATGTGGGAGAAGTATTCGACGTTTGGTCTTATTTGTGAAGTATATAAGGTATAGAGATTAGCTGGTGAAAAGTATTTGCGAGCCCGGAAGAGGAAACCTAATTTCTTAGCAGCCGCTTTTGCAATTGATGTGACATGTTCGTGCCAATTGAGATTTCGATCTACAGAGATGCCAACAAGTGAAAAGGACTCATTACTTTGAATAACTTGGTTGTTTATTGTGATGGGTCTAGGGCTGGTGTATCTCTTATGAGAAAGAAAGCAAGACTGTGATTTGGTGGGGTTGAATTGTACAAGATTTCTACTTCCCCAGTCTAATATTTTTTGGAGATCCACGGAGATAAAACCCTCCATGAGTCTGCGATCCTCATCTAATTGGGCTAAAGAGACAGGCTTAGAATATTGTATATTTGAATGGAGGGTGCTGTCGTGCGCGTAACTGAGAACTGGGTTGGATGTGCTAGAGAGGAGGTCATTGATGTGGAGAAGAAATAAAGTAGGGGCTAAACCTGAACCTTGAGGAACTCCTGCATTAATTGGATACAGTTTAGAGGAATGGCCATCCGCAACAACAGAAATGCTCCCGTTGGAGACGAAATTTGCTGTCCACGTACAGAGTTTTGGTGGTAGGCCATAGGCCGGGTAGTTTATTAAGCAGCGCTGCGTGCCAGACCTGGTCAAATGCTTTGGATATGTCTAGAGCGACAATCTGGGATTCACCTTGTGGTTCCATAGACTTGTCCCAAGAATGGGTGACAAGGGAAAGGAGGTCGGCAGTTGATCTGCGCTGACGGAATCCATACTGCCTGTCATGTATTAGACTGTGTTTTTCCAGAAATTTTAGTAATTCGGTGTTTATATACTTTTCCATCACTTTAGAGACGACTTAAATGAGAGAAATAGGTCTGTAGTTGCTAGGAAGCGCTTTGGATCCTTTCTTGGGGACGGGTTGTACTCGAGCAGTTTTCCAGTTACAAGGGAATACGCCTCTATTGTAAGATGTCTTAAACAGACAAGTCAGGATAGGAGCAAGTTCTGGTGCGCATTTTTTGAGAACAATTGCTGGAATGTCGTCAAGGCCACAGGCTTTCCCGGTATTAAGAGAAGAGAGCATCTTTCGTATCTTTTTAGTTTTGAAAATGATATCAGTCATTTTATGCGCGACATTGGGGACTGTTGGTGGTTGAACATTTGAAGGTGGGTTGAGAGTAGAATTTCCGGCGAACAACGAGGTAAAAAGTTCAGCCTTGCCCAGAGCGGTAGAAACAATTTCATCTCCTGAGACAAGAGGTGGGAACGTGCTCTTGCAGAAATTATTCCCAATAGATTTAGCAGAAATTATTTGCTGCCGTTGGAGATTAAGAGGACTTTGTTTTTGATGTGATTATTAAACGAGTTTTTTGCCTCAGAAAGAATGCGGACATAGCGGATTCTTGCGTCGTTAAATGCTTGACGGTTTTATTGACTGGGATTGTGTAGAAGCTTTTTGTGAGCTTTGACCTTTTCAAGTCTGGCCTTGTTACAGGATTTAGAGAACCAGGGCTTTTGATTGGCTGCAGAGGTTTTCTGTGTACGTGGAATAAATAATTCCATGCCAGCTTGGATAACTTCGGTGACGTTTTGTGAGATATCAGAGGGGTCAGGATGAGAGAAGCAGACAGACGCCCATGGAAATGAGGTAAAGCAATCTCGCATTTCGTCCCAGTTTGCGGAGTTGTAGTGCCAAACGATACGTGGGTGTGATGATTGTGTGACCTCGAGTTGCATTGCGCAGGAAGCAGTGACCATGTCGTGGTCTGAGCGACCCAGGGGGGCGGTGACTGATATCTTATACCAGGATTTGTAGTAGGAAGGAGATCCAAGGGATTTGAGCTGTGTGTTGGGATGCGAGGAAAGTAAGTAGGTTGCTGAACCATTTTGGCTAAAGAATTGCTGACTGCAAAGGCCTCCGCTGCTCTTCCTTGTGGATCGGTTTTTGAAGATCCTAGCCATTCCTTATTATGGACATTGAAGTCACCAAGAATAGTGACCTCGGAGGAAGGATATTTAGAAATCAGATGGTCGGTTTTTTCAGAAAGGTAGTCAAAGGGCTGGATAAAGTTGTTGTCAGAAGGTGACCGGTAAATGCAACAGATGAATTTAGTTGCAGCTCTGAGAGAGAGTTTTATCCATAGTATGTCTTTTCTTTCAGCTTCTAAATTGGGGAGTCTGGTGCAGGGTAGATTGCTACGGACGTACGCGCACAAGCGTCCATGCAATCTAAAAGAAGTAAGGAGCTCATAACCCGGGAAATTAAGGTGATTAGTGGCTGTTTTGGCACTGATTTGAGTTTCGGTGAGGAAGAGTAGTTGGGGCCTATTAGCCTGGAGGAAATGGTGGACGGAGTTCAGGTTAGAATTTCGGCCACATATATTCGAGAAGGAAATGTTAAATCTTGATGCTGGCGCCTCCTGTACACCCCTCTCCCGGAGATCCGAATGGAGGGGTATTTTACCTCCGGAATCTTTTGTACAATGAGGCGCCATCATTATTTTTGCTTATAAGGGAAATCGACTCATACACCAGAACCGGAAACGTCCGTTGGGACTTCACCGGCCCCTAGATGTAAGGGGTGGTACCTCCTCTGGCGTGAAAGAAAACCTTTACTATCACGTGAAGAAAAATTCCACTACCACCTACCATATTGCAAGTATACCACACCAGCCAACTATTAAAGAGCTGACCAGCTCTAGAACTTGAGTGCATGGGAACAACAATTGAGGCTTGTTTTACAAAAACAGCAGAAGGGCAAAGTTATCATAAATCCAGTTAATAGTGGCATGTAGCAACAAAATGTGACATTTAGTAATGCATAAAACTTATTTATGCAAGGGCAAAACACAAAAGCAAAAATACGTACGGTTAAATTATTACTGATTCCACAAAATTCAAATACCACACAAGTGTCTGAAAAAACGTTCCTTTACCGACAATGACATGTCAATTTTTTGAGAGATTTAGAGCCTGAAGATTGGTCAGATTTGCATAATATACCTGATATAAATGTGGCGAGTAAATACTTTTTTAACATATTTTTCTACCATCTGGAGGTTAATTATCCTAAAAGTTATCGAAGGTAACCTTTATAAAAATTGGGTAACATGAAGGATATCTAGCATAGGTCTTAAGAATCTATACTACTTAAAAGACTCATAACCACAATGAAATTTATCTTATAAGTGACAAAACAAACGCAAGACAGTTTCATAAAATCAGGCAAAAAAACAATTATTTCCAAATAAGTTATATCAATTTGATGATCCTTAATGGGCCGCTTGGAATATTGTACCTGGATATCTAAACTCCAAAAAAGACGTCTGGGTATAATGAATAGAACAGTGAAGAGAAGGCAGATAAATTTTACCACTCCTTTTAATACTTATTAACCCCTTTACTGTTCAAAACAGCCACTATTGCGACATTGGCTGTTATTTAACATAGTTTTATTTTGTATTTAAACGCTCTGTGATCACAGGTCGGTACAACAGCTTATATTAAGAATTACGTATAATTACAATACTTTCATATAGCTTTAATAACATAGCCATTGTATTTATGCCGTACTATATATATATATATATATATATATATATATATATATATATATATATATATATATATATACATATATATATATATATATATATATATATATATATATATATATATATATATATATATATATATATATATATATATATATATATATATATATATATATATATATATATATATATATCAGGAGACCGAGTGCCGGCTGTGTATGGAGAGTGACGAGACAGCAGAGCACCTACTGTGTTCCTGTCCGGTGGCGGACAGGACTAGATACCTGCTCTTTGGCAAATTAAAGCTTGCTCCGGAAGATCTGGATCAACTTTCACCCACAAAGATAATTGACCTCTGCAAGAGGCTGGCTTTGTTGTGCGAAATATAGACCATTAGGCGTGAGCCACAATAGACCTTATGGTCGCGGTGGAGGGACCGGTATGGCCCACTCACATGCAAACATAACCTAACCTAACCTACGTCCCAGCCGACATGGTTTTCGGAAGGGTAGAAAAGTTACTCAAATGGGAAAATATTATTACGACTAAGAAAAAGTACAATCAAATTTATTCAAAGGTTGGAAGTGTCAACAGTTTATAGGGAAGGAGTGGTTTTTGTATAACATAAAAAACATATCAAATGAACTGTATAAAAAATAACAGGCATAAAAAACTTAAGACGCATAGAGCTGCGGAAATTCATGACGACAAAGAACACTGCAGCCGTTAAATACAGAGGTAGTGAATTTTATAGATTTCAAGTTGATACTGATCCGTATCAGTCAATGGTGAAACAAGGTAAAACAGAAATGAAATTCCAGTTGAAACTACACCCACTTGGTAATGAAATTACGAAAGAAAAAAAAACGTAAAGCTTTTGCTGGAGAAGCAGTTTAACAATGACGAAAAGCAAATCAAATGGGAAGAATTGCCAGAGCTTCAATTTTTTAAAGATATTATTTTTGGGAATTCAGCTACAGAAGAAGAAGGCGAAAACGCACGAGAATCAACAGAAACCGAAGCAGACGAAGAAGAGACATGCGAGTGCTTAGAATTAGATTGTGGAAATCTGCATATTTAAGTGGTGTAATTCCGTGATAAAACATTGTTTTAGTTTTCTTTTTTATAACTTGTACTTCATTTTTTGCTGTCATTTTCAATAAACTTTTCAAAATAACACATGTCTATTAAAGAGTCTGAACAAAATCAAACACGTCCATCGAGTCTGAGCAAAAGTGCACATGTCCAAAATAAGAATCTCGATTTTTCGGTTGTTTTCTGGATAATCCAATTTTTGAAAGCGTCTTGGTTATTAGTGACAATATTGGCATATTTAATGGATTTTTACTTAAATTAAAAACCAGTAACTGTTCTGTTAGGAGTTTTTGTTAAATAACTCGAAACTACTTTAGATGGGCATGTGCAGTTTTGCATGAACGCTCCTCAAATATTGAGATATTCCAATTAAAGTAATACACTTTTTTATTATTGGTCAATATTAAGAATCAATATAGGATACATATAGAAATAAATTATATATACGATATTCCCAAAATTAAATTTATTCATAATGAAAAATAAACTTAACATTTGAGACTTCAAATTTTCATTAAGGTATAAAATATAAAAAAAAATCTGGGGCGTGAAAATTATTCCGGGATTCTAGCTCGCCTCCCACCATCACTGTCTCCTACATTGGTCTTTATAATCAAACATATTAGACGTTGACACTGGACACACCAGCAGGTGTTCCAATTATATTATACAAGTCACATAACAGTGAAAGAAGGAGCCACATTCAGAATAGAGTTCAGTGGGTGTGTTAATTGATATATTTCTTTTTTTTTACCGGTTTAAGGTTACATCAAGGCTGACCGTCCTTGAATACGCCAAGTGCAGCGTAAGTTGCACAAAAGAGCTTACGCTGTCACACACTGTATATATTTCTGCAGTTTAAAGTGAAAATATTAAAATAATTTAAAACAAATTCGGTCCCTTCTTATTCTAATTAATCCCGTAAGCGAGCCAAAATGATCATAAACTCGTTTTTTTATTACCATTTTTATACCGGTATCCGAAAAATTATTCCATTTGAAGCGTTAGTAAAGAATCCTTACATCTGTTCTTCCAGAGCGACAATGTCGACTTCTTGAGTGCCACTCGGGAAATTACGTACATTTGTTGTTTATGTTTACAAGTATTTTTATAGCAATTCACTCTTAATTACTTTTATGGCACGTTTTACGGTGTAAAGCGGCAAAATAAGTGTTGGGATATTTATTGCAAGTTGGGAGACCTGCCCGACCATAAAGAACGTTTGATACCGTCTACTTGACTTTGCCGAATTCTACTTTATGATGAGTTCATTTCTTTACTGGCATAGATAACACGAAATGTGACGTGCAATTAACCCCTCCACGGCCCTCTCACTCTCCAAGCATCTCTCCTTTGATGACCTCTGATTTCCCGCAGGAGGAGGTCAAAGTCTTATTGCAAGGTGAATTATTGAAAACAATTCGAATGGAGAGTGTGCATGATTTTTGTACTTAAAACATTAATTACATAAATGGAATGAAATGACTTTTTTCGCAGCTGGGAAAGCAACTTGTTCGAATTGAAAAAAAATTCTGTATGCAGCAAGTGCGTTACTGTAGTGAATTTTCATAAGAATTGTACACTTTTATTATACGGCATATTAGTAAAGTCATTATTTTAAACTTACACAAACCTTGATGATCGATTTTAGAGGTCCTAGTACGCGCACTTTTGAAGAATTCTTTCAAAACTGTTACCATCGCAATCTCTCAATTATCAAAAAACAAATCATTGATGTGTTGTCTAGCTTCTCTTGAAACAAATGCCCAAAACTGAATTTTCTATGAAGCAAGAAAATTAAAATTTGGTATATCTAGGTCTAAGTCTCTTTAAAAGCAACTGGTATACAAACTTCGTTAAAGGTACAGAACCATTCCGAAAGAAAACTTAATTCATACTCAGAAGCAAAAGTATCTGCACAATTATAAACGTGGCAGGTATTTTTCTTTTTTAATCGCCTGGATGCTTTCGCTTTAGTCCACCCAATTGAACCGGCTTTTATAACAACAACAAGAAGTTTTCCAAAAACAAACCCTCTGTTTTATCAAGAAACAAAAATATCGCTTTTAAGAAAAATGATAAATTTGTCCAAACGTCTCAAATCTGGACATTATTGTTTCGACCAATCATTAGAGTTAGTGAAACAAAACAAAACGTTACATCTCCATTGCGTGGGAATAGAACACGAGCCGCCCGCGTGTTAGGCAAACACTCTACCCCTCCACCATGGAAACTAGCTACTAAACTGTGTGTGTACTTTGTAACGATTCACTTCTTATCTGGAATCATTACTGGTTCAAAATACACTTAGAAAGCCCCCAAATATCTAAATAATACCAAAAAGCCTATCTATAATAAATATTTCAAGTTTTAGGTTTCAAAATAATTTTGATCAAAATTCGCTAAGAAATTCTATATCGTAAGAACCATACTGAATTCTCTATATATACGTCGAAATATAAATATTGAAAAACGTTGCATTTTTGTTGGGGAAAATAAATATCTCTATTGTCCTGAGACTCTAGGTAAATAACAGAAGCTGACGTAATTATGATGAAATATAGAAAATCGGTTACCAAACGAACGGACGAGTCCATTATTGTGGAGGTATGTATACAAGACATCGTGACTTCGCCACCGATTGGAGGTCTCGTTTTATCTCATTAGATGAGTGGAGGCTAGAAAGAGCTCGCGCATAGCCACCAACGGTCACGGTAAGAATTTTTGCGCGCAGCGGTTAGGAATTGCCGAACTCGACACATTAGCAGAGAGTCTCTACCTGGTGCTGGTCGGATAAACACTCCTTAATTTCGGTGACTATTAAATTATCTTAAAAGGGGGTGATAAAATGCTTTCTGTTATCTGTACTACCTAATGATTATTGTCAGTGATTGTTTAAAGTGATCTAAACGATTTTAGAGTTTGAATAAACATCCTATTCAGCACAAAAACGCGAGTTTAGTTGTGGTTCCTTGTTCCGACCTGTTGATTTCTTGCCTTAATCAGAAAGACTTCCTGGTTATTACCTAACTTTAAGTCAATTGGCAGTAAATTTCACTTGGGCTAATTCACGTTTTAAATTGCGATTTGCAAAGTTTCCGACAAGCAAATTCAGAACATCGACATAGTTGTCAAATGGTTTCCTAATATTAGAGGAATAAGTCCACCAACCCAATTGGAGTCTGTGAACCTGTCGCAGGTGCTCACATTTGATCCAACTTGGAAGGCATCTTCATACGGTCATCGGGTAACTCAATACATGAACAGTGGGTAAGTCTGTGTAACTCATTTTTATCTGAACCGGTAGAAATTTTCATGCAAGCAATCCAATATCTGAAGCCTCATAACTTGAACTTTCCAAAATAACGTAAACAAATTCGAACTTGAACAGTGTCAGCGGGATGCTATAAGAATGACTGTAAATTTCCTGTTTAATCTGCTGAATTTTGTCTGTAAATTTAAACACATAGTTTTTGCAATTGTAATTAGTAAGTTTTGTCTGTAAAATATCTAACCTGTACATTCTTTTCAATATCTCGTATTTTCAATAATTAATGGAGAAATTTCACTAAGGATTATATATTCTTTTTTTTTTTGAGCTTAAAATTAATCAAATTGATTGACAAACGTCAAGTGATTTACCTAATAATTTGTTTGCTTTTTAACTGTAAAATACTGTGTTTCATCTTACATATAAAGCTCAAGTGGCTAACATAAGTATTTTAGTAACATGTAACCATCTTTATCTTATTGTCTTGTCATATGTAAGTAAACTGATAATTTCTTTTGCTTGAAGTTCTTGCTGTTTATCTGATTTTTATTTGTGTGCAAGTAATGTTTATTTGAGATTTACCAACCATTTTTTTAAATTTCATTTTGTTTGCTATTCCAAATTTAATTTATATGAGTAAATTTATATACTTTGTTACATTAACATATCTGTTCGATTGAAGAGAAATTCCTCGGTAACTTTTCGTTTCTTTTGGTGTCGGCGCGAACAATTTATTCTTAGTGACGATTATCTAGATATCTAAATTTCCATATTACCTGGCACTAGTCTGGGGCGCCCATAAATATAGGACTCCAAGCAGTGCGAAACAAACAAAGAAAGAACGTTAGTATCCAACTACATCAAGATCTGTCAACCTCCTAAAAGTATTGCTAATCTTAATAAATATGATAATCTGATAGATAGCTATTTTAGGGTAGGGTGTTATAGGCAATCGTGACCTCACTATTGAGCAGATCTATATCCACCTGAGGTTAATCACCATATACCACGGTTCTGGTAAGTAAGTTATATTTCTTTGCAGGAGGTAACAACTTATAAACACGACAATTTGTTCAGGAAATTTTATATTGTATTCTTAACGTAAATTAGGTAAACAGCTAATTACAGAATAACCAAGCTGTTTTAAAATCATTTTTATAGAGTTCTGAGCTTATTTTGTTTACAATATGTAGTTCACTCTTTCGCATCTTCTCATATTTTTATAATATCAAACATAGTAAATAATTGTTTGGCAAAAACGTCATATTTTATTTATAAAAGCGATAGTTCCGTAAAAATTTCTGCATTGCCTTCCTTAAATCTGGATCTTTCCACTATATGCTATATTTGGGCATATTTCCACTATATGCTACAATGCGACAATCTGTATATTATTGGATGTTCGAATGAAGAATTTGATTCTGCATCGTTCGCTATAACTTTTCCTATACCTGTTCCAACAAAAAAAGTTTTCCAAAAGCAAAACCTCTGTTTTATCAAGGAACCAAAATATCGTTTTTAAGAGAAATGAGAAATTGGTCCAAACGTTTTAAATCTGGGCACTATTGTTTCTAGCAATCATTAGAGTTAGTGAAACAAAACAAAACGTTACATCTGCATTGCGTAGGAATAGAACACGACCCGCCCGCTTGTTAGGCGAACATTCTACCCCTCCACCATGGTAGCTAGCTACTAAACTGTTTATGTACCTGGTACTTATAAACACGACAATTTGTCCCAGGAAATTTTACATTGTAGTCTAAACGTAAATTGAGTAAAAAAGCTAATTACAGAATTAACAAGCTGTTTTAAAATCATTTTTATAGATTTGTGAGCTTATTTTGTTTACAATATTTAGTTCACTCTTTCGCATCTTTTCATATTAGTGAATTTTCTTAAAAAAAATTCACTAATGAGGAGATGCCGACTTTTGAATTTTAAAAAAATTTCTTCAAATGAGCGCTAATTAGGCCCCCCAGAAAACATATCCGGGGTCAGTTTCAATTTATATATATATGTATATATATATATATATATATATATATATATATATATATATATATATATATATATATATATATATATATATATATATATATATATATATATATATATATGTATGTATGTATCACACCGATAACTCAAAAAATAACGGGCCGATTTTAATTAAATTTGGTGAATAAATTCCTTTTGCAAATGGCTTGGATAAGTTCGTTATACAGGAAAATCGGTCCAGGTTTTCCCGGAAAATTTTGTGTTTTCTTTCGAAAAAAATTTATATCTCCGGAATTAACAAAGTAAGAGCAACCAAATCATATGCGGATTTATGTCATTATAGGCAAGTCACCTGCCAAAATTTAGCTCCGTAGGTTAAAGGATAAAAAAGTTACAGGCATTCAAAGAAAAATAAATTTGGATTTTCCTCAAAACGTCAAAATTGCGATTTTAAACGTCAAAATTGGTGAGTACATTCCTTTCGCAAGTCGCTTGGATAATTTTGTTAGTCAGGAAAATCCGCCGAGATTTTCCCGGAAAAATTTGTGTTTTCTTTCGAAAAAAATTTATATCTCCAAAATTAACAAAGTAAGGGCAACCAAATTTGGTAAGCTGGTTTATATCTTTATAGGTGTGCCACATACCAAAATTTAGCTCTGTAGGTCAAAAGACAAAAAAGTTATGGGCATTTAAAGAAAAATAAATTGGGGGTTTCCTCAAAACGTCAAAGTGACAATTGAAAACGTCAAAATTCGCAACATTTAGGCAAATAACTTGAATCTAATACGATCTATGGAAAGAAAATGTCTCAAGAAGAATGTTTTACATACACCGAACTCTTAGTTTCAACCGTCATTGTCCTTCATTTTACTAAAATATTTCCAGAAAATTCATTTCTAATAGACCCTTTCTCTGATGCTTGGCAGTAAGTAGCCTTAGCTATAGAGTTTATTGTTTAATGGTATATAATTTTTGTCGAATTTTCGAAAAAAATCAATAAAGCTCAATATATTCGTTATTATACAAGATATGAAAAAATATTGTATACATTAATTATACGGTGTTTTGAGCTACATCTTAAAAAATTATTGCGACAATCACAGGCTGGCCCATAAGTCGTTGGTGATACAAATAATTTTTTTTTGTCGAAAACGCCTTATGTTTTTGCATTTTCCATCGAAATATAATGCATGTTTGTAAGTTAAGAAATTCTGGAGGCAGCAAGTGCGTTGTGGTTGCGAATTTTGATTAAATGCTTCATATTTGAAAAGCTCAATTTGCTATTAACCTATAAGGTTGACCAAGAAACGGATTTTTTCGGTAACACTTTTGGTTTACTTTTGGAAATTACTGTACGTTTTCAAACAATCAAGTTATTTTGATGAAACATGGCACATTGTTTTTACTATATATGTTATACTGGTAATCAAATTTGATGCCTGCTTTTTCTATATAGGTTATACTGGTAACCAAAATTGATGTCTGCTTTCTCAAAATATATATATATATATATATATATATATATATATATATATATATATATATATATATATATATATATATATATATATATATAGGTGTATACACGATAACTCATAAAGTTGTTAACCTATTTTACTGAAACTCGGTAGGAATCGTTATTTTATTAATATCTTGGATGAGTTCGTTAGCCAGGACAAGGTTTTCCGAGAAAAATTTGAGTTTTCTTTCGACAAAAATGTTTATCTCCGAAAATTACAAAGCTATTTTGATGAAATTTGGTGGATATGTTGCCTTGGGAAAGACCTTACCACATACCTAAATTCAAGTTATGCACACTTAAAGCATTTAATGAAAATTCGCTACCATAACGCACTAACTGCCTACCAAATTTTTTTTATCTTGTAATGGAGGTTGCTGAGCCCTAACTTAGCATTAAGCATTTCCCGGGAAATTCATTGGTGATATTTTAAAACTCCATATCTTCTAAACGAATAGACCGAATTGTAAAAAAAATCTCGGGACGCAGCAAGTGCGTTATGGTAGTGAATTTTTTTATAATATCAATACTAAATATATTGTTTGGCAAAAACGTCATATTTTCTTTATAAAAGTGATAGTTCCGTAAAAACTTCTCCATTGCCTTCCTTAAACCTTGATCTTTCCACTACATGCTATATTGGGTCATATATCCACTACACACTACATTGCGACACCCTGTATATTATTGGAGTTCAGATGCAGAATTTGATTCTGCATCGTTCTCTATAACTTTTCCTATACCTGTTTCTAACGGTTATCTTGTTGATCCATATTTTCTATTTTAATCGAATTTTTGAAAAAGTTCGTTCCATCAAATGTGACACACTGTATATTATTGGATGGTCTCATACAGAACTTGACTCTGCCTCGATTTGCTATAATTTTCCCTATTTCCAACGGTTATCTTGCTAATCCATATTTTCTATTTTAATGTAATTTTTGGCACAAACCGAAACATAATAAAATATTTGATGGCAGATCATTTCTATGAAAATTCACTACCATAACGCACTTTCTGCGTCCAGACTTTTCACTATTAGCTGACACAGACTGTGATCCGTCTCCCAGGTATTATTTTCTAACATTAAATGAGCCAATTTACAATAATTTTAAACATTTCTATTAACATTCGCTACCATAACGCAGTTAACCTTAATAAATACGGGTTTATTGTTAAAACAAAAAAACTCGGGACGCAGCAAGTGCGTTATGGTAGTGAATTTTTATTAAATGTTTCATAACTCAATTGTCTATAAACTTAGAGAGTTTAATTTTAATACGTAGTAAGGTCTTTCCTAATGCAAGATATCCACAAAATTTCATTAAAATAACTTTGTAATTTTCGGAGAAAAAAATTTTTTTCGAAAGAAAATTTAAAATTTGAATAACCCAATTTTCTCTTAACTTAGAAAGTTTAATTTTGGTACGTAGTAATATCTCTCCTGAGGCAATATATATAGTAAATTTCTTTAAAAGAGCTTTGTTACTTTCAAAAAGAAAAAAAAATTTTTCGAAAGAAAACTCAAAATTTTCCCGGAAAACCCCGGCCGATTTTTTTGACTAACAAACTCATCCAAGCCATTAATAAAAGAAAGGCACTTGCCAAGTTTTATCGAAATCGGTTAATTATTTTTTGAGTTAGCGGTTAGATACATTCATATATATATATATATATATATATATATATATATATATATATATATATATATATATATATATATATATATATATATATATATATATATATATATATATATATATATATATATATATTCAGAAGGGAGGAGTAACAGTCGTTACACGTTAGCGTGCTTATATATGTGTGATATTAAGGGCAATTACGACAAAAAATTGAGGGCTATATCTTAAAGAAAGTCACTCTGTACTAAAACTCAATATATTTCGCCAGGAGTTCCTGGCATCTTCAGGAGCACTAAAAATAAACAGAATCAGCATAAAAAATAAAAAAATAATAAAAAATAAACGTTCCCTTCTTGAAATGTGTCACATTCTTGAAAATGACACTATGAACTCAAAAACAGATGTTCAAAATCTAAGTAGCATTTACAGCTATGTAATACTTTTTGATAGGTCTGATGGCGCCTCTGTGTTGGCCGGTTCCATAACTTAGAATAAGAATATTTGTTCACATATTTACCAGTAGAGAAACAATAGTCTATGATCATTGAGGTCTTCAACTGTCATTTATATATTTTGGTTGATATTTCTAACGTGAAAAAATGGGGTTAGGTGTCCATTTTGTTACACGCGAATTTTTCAAAGCTTTTTTAGTTCTTTAACATGAATGACAACCTTTTATACTTTTTCATGACTAGCTTTGAATGTTTTGAAAGTAGAAATGTTCGCGTGAGTTTCACATGTATTTTAAGGATGTTTTTTGCATTGTTGTTTTTTAGCATGTCTTGTGGCAGAACTACCCTGTTTTCAATGTTTAGGCCTTGCTTTTATAATTAGTTACAGTGCTGTCTGTGTTTTTTAATGCATAATCTAGATGTTTGTGCTGATTCTGTTCATTTTTAGTGCTCCTGAAGATGCCAGGAACTCCTGGCGAAATATATTGAGTTTTAGTACAGAGTGACTTTCTTTAAGATATAGCCCTCAATTTTTGGTCGTAATTGCCCTTAATATCATATCATATCATATATATATATATATATATATATATATATATATATATATATATATATATATATATATATATATATATATATATATATATATATATATATAAACATATAAAAATTGAAACTAACCCCGGATATGGGTTCTAGGGGTCCTAGTTCGCACTCATTTGAAAGAATTTTTGCAAAGTCTTACCATCGATAGCTCTCTATTAGTGAACTTTTTTTAATAAAAATTCACTAAAAGATGAACTTTAATAAGATATTATGCTCTGACAATACCTCTCTTAAGCAGTGGCGATTTCTCCTAGAGAGCTAGGTGTGCGCCGCACACCCTAAAATATAATCAAAATGTGCACAGTTATATATGTTTTATTTCTTTTTCCCTTAGTCTTAATACACTACATATTTTATGACAATCGATTTAGTCGGTTAATAGTGAGTTGGAATGAAGTAGATACCACGTTTCTAACATATTCAGAGAATGTGAGTAGATCAATAGCAACTGGGAATGAATTCGGTCAGTCCCCGACCCACGTGTTTAAAATACCTAGTGAGGAAAATACCATTGATTTTAACACTGCAGTGAGCTATAAAAATTTGATTAACTCACTTTTCTATAATCTTAGAAAGTTTAATTTTGGTAGGTAGTAAGGTATTTCCTAGGACAAGATATCCACCAAATTTCATTAAAATAACTTTGTAATTTTTGGAGAAAAAAATTGTTTCAAAAGAAAATTTTAAATTTGAATAACTCAATTTTCTATAAACTGAGAAAGTTGAATTTTAGTACTTAGTAAGTCCTCTCCCAAGACAACATATATAGTAAATTTCATTAAAACAGCTTAGTTATTTTCGGTGAAAAAAATTTTTTTTTGAAAGAAAACTCAATTTTCCCGGAAAAGCTCATCCGATTTTCCTGACTAACGAACTCATCCAAGCCATTAATAAAAGAAAGGCACTTGCCGAGTTTCATTGAAATAGGTTAATTATTTTTTGAGTTATCAGACGGATATATATATATATATATATATATATATATATATATATATATATATATATATATATATATATATATATATATATACAGTGTGGAACAGCCAAATGGAATAAATTCGATAACGGATAAATGAGGGCGTGTTGGGAAAAACGCTTGGACACGTCGATTTGTATTTTTAACTGCGCATCTTTTTCAAGAAAAAAAAATTATATAGGGTGCGTCATGTGACAGTGGCCAATACCAACTTTCTTATTTTAAATACAAGCCCCTGTATATTATTAATTTTTTGGATTCTTCAGAAAATTCTAGACATAATTCATGTACAATGTCCTATACATATCTTCAACTGTTTCGGAAATATTAAATATTTTCAGATTTATTACAAAAATTAACATTAAAAATAGAAAATTATTTTATTTCACAAATTCTAATAAGAACTACTGATTATTTCTTAATAATTTAAAAAAACAAAAAAAAATTAATGTCAATGTAGTAAATGTTCAAAATGCTCGCCACGAACATCTTGGCAACATGCTAATCTGGTATAGAAATGTCTTCTAACATTACTCAACATCTCAGGCGTGACTGATCTAATCGCAAGCGTGATTCGTCTTTTTAAGTCATCTAAGTTGAGGGGCTTAGTTTTGTATACAATACTTTTGACATATCCCCACAAAAAGTAGTCTAATAGCGACAGATCAGGAGATCGTGCTGGCCATTCTATCGATCCGCGCCTCCCTATCCACCGATTTGGAAAAATTTGGTTCAGGTACTGCCGGACATTGATTTGGTAATGGGGCGGTGCTCCATCTTGCTGAAACCATATTTTATTGGCAGGAACTTGTGGGTTTGCTGGATCTGGATATAAGTTTGTCAAAGTTGGCACGACATTATTTTGGAGCAGTTCTAAATATTTATCCCCATTCAAGTTGCCATCAATGAAAAAGGGACCTACGATATGATTTCCAACAATTCCTGCCCAAACATTAACTTTTTCAGGATATTGCGTATGTTCCTCTCTCATCCAATGAGGATTCTCATTAGACCAATAGCGGCAATTTTGACGATTAACATGACCGTGAAGTGTAAATGTGCTCTCATCAGAAAACAAAACATCTTCTAATTGGATCACATTGTTATCTAACATTGCCATCATTTGTTCACAAAAATACGTTCTCCTATCGAAATCGTCCTCCATGAGCTCCTGAGTTGGTATCATTTTATAGGGATGCATTTTACTTTCCTTTAATGTTCGAAAAATTGCTGTGTGGCTAACGTTGAATAGTTGGGCTGCTTGTCGACCAGAAGTATGTGGGTTTTCTTGAAACTCAAGCGTAATATCCAATTTCGTATCATCACTTACTGCATTGGCAGCTACTTTTTTTATCTGTCTCACATGACCAAGCTCGCGAAACTGCTTTTCTATTTTGCTAATTGTTCCTTGGGATACAGGCGGCAAATTTGGAAATTTTTCGTGAAATAAGCGAGACACTTCCATCTGTGTCCGTGTGTTATCTCCATAACCAATCATTTGTAGAATGGTTATTTTGTGCATTTCTGTTAAATGAACCATTTTTCTGATATTATTACGTACAGTTAACGAAATTCAAACGACAATAGCACTGACACTAATCACTACTGTCATGCAGGCAGACAACAAGTTGCTAAGGCTACGAGTTTTATACGAACAGAAAGAAAACTGTTTTTGTTTTTGCTTCATTTCATATCAGTAAAAAGAAACGCAGGAATGGTTTTTGTTAACTTTCTCATTATCAAGAGCTGAATGGGAAATAAGTATTGAATGCAATGTAGCGAATTTGTGAAATAAAATAATTTTCTATTTTTAATGTTAATTTTTGTAATAAATCTGAAAATACTTAATATTTCCGAAACAGTTGAAGATAGGTATAGGACATTGTACAAGAATTATGTCTAGAATTTTCTGAAGAATCCAAAAAATTAATAATATACAGGGGCTTGTATTTAAAATAAGAAAGTTGGTATTGGCCACTGTCACATGACGCACCCTATATAATTTTTTTTTCTTGAAAAAGATGCGCAGTTAAAAATACAAATCGACGTGTCCAAGCGTTTTTCCCAACACGCCCTCATTTATCCGTTATCGAATTTATTCCATTTGGCTGTTCCACACTATATATATATATATATATATATATATATATATATATATATATATATATATATATATATATATATATAATTGAAAATGACCCCGGATATGGGTTCTAGGGGTCCTAAATCGCGCTCAATTGAAAAAATTTTTGCAAAGTCTCACCTCGATATCTCTCTAGCAAAGTTAAAGAAACTATTTTAGGTACAGTGTAAATTCTAAATAATGGTTTAGTAGAATTATTCCATCAGGCAAGATATTCATTTCTAAGGCCTACTATGATGGCTTTCTTATTAGTGCTGCAGGCAGAGGTAACTTTTTACGCTTAGCATAGAAACATACTTTTAATTAAGCTTTACAAAATAAGAAATATAAAGCAAAAGGTAAATCGTACAATGCAAAAGCAAAACTTTCCACTAATAATAAGCATGTAGGTAAAAGCTGCTCTTAATAACACTGGTTACTCACACAAATGAAAGAGGCTGTGCTCCATTTCAACCAAGTAAATCTCTTCTGAATTAGTTGAATTGTTCTCGGTGTGTTTTTGTTGGTTGGTAGAGCTGGCAAACGTCTAATAAAAGTCATAGTATAAAGAGTCCAATTATGTAGGGGTAAGAACAGGGGAAAGGGGGGTAAGCGGGTAGCTCATTTTGTGGTAAACAATAGACATCTTTCGGTAAAGTGACTCCCGGTTCTGTTGCTGAGCCTGAGTGGTCACATCAAAGTTGTCTTCGCTTCGCGTTGAAAAGAAAACGTCCGCAAATACATTGTTGGCTATACAGAGTACAAATTCACTATTCAAAATGCGATGCATTTAATTATAGCATGAAACATTCATTTAGGCTCAATTATTGTGAGGCTAGATGGAGAACCGTCCAGCTTCCAATCTCACAGCTATTCAAAAATGTATTTTTCAGCACTCTGTGGTACATTATCTTACTATTCATCAGCAATTTCGTGTAGAAGAAATTTACTGATGACGAGACCCTCAATGCCTTTAAAAAGTTACGATCCTCGTATCTGGAGTCAGTTCCAATTTTGGACCTTTTAGTGAATTTTCTTTAAAAAAAAGACACTAATGAGGAGATCCCGACTTTTGAATTTTGAAAAATTTCATCAAATGAGCGCTAATTAGGCTCTCTAGAACACATATGCGGGGTCATTTTATATATATATATATATATATATATATATATATATATATATATATATATATATATATATATATATATATATATATATATATATATATATATATATATATGTATATGTTTATGTATATCCTGTAAAAGTCATGTCGACATGTCAAAATTATAGTTGCAATAATTTTAACGTTTAAAGGTTTTTTTTTTGGAAGTAATTAGGGATGGACTGTAGTTTGAAGTTGAGTTTAGAATCAAGAAAGGTTGGAGACATGCTGGTGTTGGAAAAAAAATAAAATTAGAGCAAGATCTGAGAAAAATTTGTAAAGTGACAGTTAACGTTAATCATTTTTGACAGTTTTATTTAGAATGCATCCTTTATAAAAATTGTGTCTTATGCAAGCACAAGCCAAGCTTATTTGTATGATGCATTGTATAACTGTGATAAATATATTATTATTATTATTATTATTATTATTATTATTATTATTATTATTATTATTATTATTATTATTATTATTATTATTATTATTATTATTATTATTATTATTATTATTATTATTATTATTATTATTATTATTATTATTATTATTATTATTATTATTATTATATGTATCACACCGATAACTCAGAAAGTAATAGGCCGATTTTGATTAAATTTGGTGGATAAATTCCTTTTGTGAGTGGATTGGACAAGTTCGTTATCCAGAAAAATCGGGCGAGGTTTTTCCGGAAAATTTTGTCTTTTCTTTCGAAAAACATTTATATCTCCGGAAATAAGAAAGTAAGGGCAACCAAATTTGGTACGCTGGTTCATATCATCATAGGTAAATCACGTACCATAAGCATTTATAGAAAAATAAATTGAGGTTTTCCTCAAAACGTCAATGTCACGATGTAAAACGTCAAAATTGGTAACATTTAGTTTCAAGTTCTTTGCCTAAATTAATAATAATAATAATAATAATAATAATAATTTAGGCAAAGAACTTGAAACTAATACGGGCTATCGAAAGAAAATGTCTCAAGAAGAATGTTTTACAAAGCCTGAAGTCTTAGTTTCAACCGTCATTGTCCTTCATTTTAATAAAATGTTCCCAGAAAATTCATTTCAAATAGACCCTTTCTCTCATGCTTTGGCAGTAGTCTTAGCTGTAGAGTTTAGTCCCATAAGTCGTTGGTAATACACACTTTCTTTGTTTAATAGAAACCCCTGATATTATTGCATTTTGTATTTTCCATCTAATTATAATACATGTTTGTAAGGAAAAAATTGAGATCGTTAATCGTTTTTGAGTTATCTCAATTGTTTTGGAACTTTTCACGTTCTTGACACATATCACAACCACATATCACAAATTCTAATACGTCGTTTTTACCAATATAGAAAGCGGAGTCCCATGGAAATGACGCATTCAGAGAGCTATTTGTTTGTATTGCTCGTCGAAAAAATCGAGCTGCCGTATATAGGTGCTCTCAAATAGTGGCTGAATTTGAAAAGTTTTCGCAGAAATGTTTTTAGTGTTTCCGTAGAAATAATTTTTTGTAAGATTTTTGTGATATGTTGGTAATTAATAATAAATGTTTAGTAAGTTATTGTAAAAAAAGTTATCTAATTTTTGTGAAAAGTAATTTAGTGTAACATTACTGAAGGTAATTTCTGTAAAAAAAAATGTGTTTTTTTTCTTTTTTGTTGGTCCTAAAGCTGTTTGTGAATAATTATAGCTTGGTAGGCGTGTAAATAACTTGGAGAAGTTCGTTGGCCAGGAAAATCGGACCAGTTTTTTTCTGGAAATTTTTTAATTTATTTTCGGAAAATGTTTTCACTTTTTGAAACAACATAGCTATTTTAATGAAATATGGTTCATTGTTATTACCATATAGGTTATACTACTAACCAAATGTCCTTCTAAGAACAAGACCTTAAAATATTTTTACGAAAATTCGCTACCATAACGCACTTCCTTTTTTTTAATTTCAACAACACACCACAAGGGCTTACAGCCTAAATACTATGGTATCATGGGTGTTGACAAGGAGGAAAGAGGCAGCTTGTTAATTCTGGACTTGAAGGTTTGGAGGTTCGGAGGAGAAGAAAAAACATGTGCCGGCAAGGAATTCCACAACTTGGAAGTCCTCGGGACAAAAGAGCGGGCATAACAAGATGTTCTATGTCTGGTGACCTGGACAGTAAAAGGGTGCACTCGCTCTGTTCCCCTGGTAGATCTGTTGTGGGCAGCAGGTGGGGGAACTATGGAGGAAAGCTCTTCTGAGCAGTGCCCGTGCAGATATCTATAAAAGAGAGAGAGAGGTCAGCAACGGCACGTATGTGGGCAAGGGATGGCAGCCTTTGGGTGAGGGTAGGGTCACCGATGAGACGTATAGCTCTCTTTTGAATGGAGTCCAGGATAGCGAGTGTAGAAGCGGCAGCGGCACCCCAGATGTGGGAGCAATATTCGAGGTTTGGTCTTATTTGTGAAGTATATAAGGTATAGAGATTAGCTGGTGAAAAGTATTTGCTAGCCCGGAAGAGGAAACTTAATTTCTTAGCAGCCGCATCTGCAATTGATGTGACATGTTGGTGCCAATTAAGATTTCGATCCACAGAAACGCCAACAAGAGAAAAGGACTCATTACTTTGAATAACTTGGCTGTTCATTGTGATGAACTTGCTGCGTCCAGACTTTTAATAAATGTATTAAAACTAATTCAAAAGTAACCTTATTTGATGGCTAAAATTTAAAGCAAGTTATTATTGCTTATCGAATATAAAAACTAAGATTGTCAAATCAAATTGTAAAATTCTCCCCCAGAGGTAGAGCAATTCGTGGGCATCAACTTAATTTTTCAACGTCACCATCTTAATAGCTTTATGAGAAAACCTAATAATCCACAAAATCATAAACTGCCTTCGCAATGTTAACGTGACGTTAAACCCACTTGCAGGCAGTGTATATCTCATGTTTCCAGTGTAGTTACTTGTAAAATATCGTTCGCCTGATAATCAATATAAGCAATGAATAAGAATTAGGTGAGGAACAAAAATAAATTTGTCAATCTAAAGTTTAATTGAACCATGTAGAACGCCAGAGGAAGAAGATGACTTGACGCCCTAGACATCTCGGGAGCAGGTGTGTCTCTCATAGAACCGAACAGACCATGATAAATTGGACCCTCGGTGTCATCCTGCGCCTGCTACCTCTCAAAGGACACTGGATTCCTTCTCATTGATATTTATTATCCGAATAAATAACAATAACTGCATTCTTATTCGACTTCATTCGGAAATTTGCTTTATGGATTCGAAGGAGGTGCCTCCGCGGAAGAGACAGGATTATGAGTGATGGTGCTCAAGGGTTGACGACCGTACCTGTATGCGGTATTCGGTGTTTTATTGCCAACAAGTTTCCCTGGGTGTTCCCTTATTTTATTAGGAGTCGTATAAGACTTATGTGCTGCTTGTAAAACGTACGTATCACTAAATATCGCGAATGACCTCTTCCTAATATTGTCTGGAGGGATCGGCTGTAATAAATAGTGCTCTGAGTTGTAAATAAGGACGATTATATATTTATGTCCTTAATATATTCAAGACGTGTAAAAGTTTTATGGACTTATGTGCAACATTTTCTATTACTTTGTCCTGTCGCATAAATTTTTTTCTACCATTTGTTATTGCTTGGTTGATGGCGATATAAATAAAGTGACATCTTGACGTAATATCTCTATTTTATATCACAGTATCTCAGTACATATATTACACAGGTACCTGGTTATTGAAAGCGTTCCTAGATTTGACTAGATTTTGAAATATTTTACATGTAAGCGAAATGACCTGGAGAAATTTTCGCTTTTAAAGACGTAACAACTTCCGAATCCTCAATTTGGCGTTAGAGTCTCTAGAGCCCATATCCTGTCAGTTTCAGACTTTATATGCTTATCAATATATATATATATATATATATATATATATATATATATATATATATATATATATATATATATATATATATATATATATATATATATATACAGGGTATCTGTAAAAGGTCTGTACAAAATCCTATGATAGATTCCTTTGGTGGCGTGCGGTCCATGAAAGCAAGGGAATCGTTGCTTCCCTTAAAATAACGACTACATACCTAAACCGCATTATTTAAAATCCCTTTTGTATTTTAAATATTAAATTTCAAATTCTAAAACTAATTTAATTATTAAAATTTTTATTTCGCAAGCTCACACACATAATTATTTATTATGCGTCATACTGTATTTGTATATACGCTCCTAGCAAGAACGTCGTCCCAGTGAATGCGACGGCATGCGGACAGCATGAACCTGATCTGATACTACGAGCGGATGCATGCAATGACTTCAGTTAAATACACGTAGTCAGCAGGCAACCTTATAAAAGAAACCTCGGCTCGGCGCGATGTACGCGTGTTTTTAGAACCTGTTGTACTACGAAGACCGGGTGCGCGTTCAAAGCGAATGTGGCTGACTATTTTGTATATATAAGCAGTCGAGTAAGTTAAATGCATTGGCATTTTATGGTTATTAATATGGCTGCAAGTAGAACAGCTTTTAACAGCGGTGACGGTGGGGGTGAGGATTTACAAACTTTACAAACAAGTGGTAATAATAACTGTGATTGTATTGTATGTTTTTTGATAACTAACGGATTTTCAGCTCTAACTTTTGCTGAATTTACCTCTACAGAGGTATTATTGCACGCCCCCTGGCACAATGGATGAAGTTGTGACCTGTGAAAACCTTCATGTATAGTTTCGAGTTCAATTTTTCGAGAATTGTTCAAATTTTCCCCTGAGGATGACCTCTTTGAGTGTAATAATACCTCTGCAGAGGTATTATTACACTATACATGAAGGTTTTCACAGGTCACAACTTCATCCATTGTGCCAGGGGGCGTGCAATAATACCTCTGCAGAGGTATTATTACACGCCGCCTGGCACAATGGATGAAGTTGTGACCTGTGAAGACCTTCATGTATAGTGTAATAATACCTCTGCAGAGGTATTATTACACTCAAAGAGGTCATCCTCAGGGGAAATTTGAACAATTCTCGAAAAATTGAACTCAAAACTATACATGAAGGTTTTCACAGGTCACAACTTCATCCATTGTGCCAGGGGGCGTGCAATAATACCTCTGCAGAGGTATTATTACACGCCGCCTGGCACAATGGATGAAGTTGTGACCTGTGAAGACCTTCATGTATAGTGTAATAATACCTCTGCAGAGGTATTATTACACTCAAAGAGGTCATCCTCAGGGGAAAATTTGAACAATTCTCGAAAAATTGAACTCGAAACTATACATGAAGGTTTTCACAGGTCACAACTTCATCCATTGTGCCAGGGGGCGTGTAATGTCTGCAGAGGTATTATTACACGCCGCCTGGCACAATGGATGAAGTTGTGACCTGTGAAGACCTTCATGTATAGTGTAATGATACCTCTGCAGAGGTATTATTGCACGCCCCCTGGCACAATGGATGAAGTTGTGACCTGTGAAGACCTTCATGTATAGTTTCGAGTTCAATTTTTCGAGAATTGTTCAAATTTTCCCCTGAGGATGATCTCTTTGAGTGTCGAAACGCGTCGGGAGTAAGAGAAATCTTAAGTAAATTTTGGTGTCTGGGGGAGAAGCCGCTACATTCAACGTTTAATTATAAACTGTTTTGTTGGTCTTGTAGTCTATTTGTGACTGAAAAGGGGTTGTGGAATAAAAGTGGGTTTTCCGACTTGAATAATCTACATAAACTAGTACAAAGACATGTTACGTCTAAAGCGCATTTACATACCATTTTAAAATTAAGTGTCTTTGGAACAAACGCGAATTGAATACGCCGTTGGCAAGCAGATAGAAATTCATCGTCAACACAATGAACTGGTTAATAAAAACAGAAACATATTAAAAAGACTTATTGGTGCTGTGTTTTCTTGGTCGCAGCATGAATTGGGCTTCAGAAGTCATGACGAAACAACTACATCTGCAAATAGAAGAAACCTTTAAGACCTAGTTTCTTTAATAGTCAAATACGACATTTGTTTAAAAAATCACTTAGAACAGTCTAACGTTTTTCGCGGAACATAAAATCGCTTTAAGAATGACTTAATTTCGGCTGCTTCCACTATTATTTTGAACAGAATTAAATCTGAAATTAAACCGATTCGTTCATTGCTATTGTTCTAGATGAAACAAGCCATGTAACTAATTTAAGGCAACTATCTGTAGTAATACGCTACGTAAAAATGGATGGGAGTGTACAAGAAAGCTTTTTAGGCTTTAAAAATGTGACAGAAGATCGTACCGCAAACGCTCTATATAAAATTGTGCTTAATATTATGAAAGATATTGAGGAGGCTAATAATAAATTAATTGCCCAAAGCTATGATGGGGCTGCTGTTATGGCCGGACGTTTAGGAGGTCTTCAAGCTAAAGTGCGAGAAACGTTCTCCATTGCTCTATTTGTACACTGTTGTGCTCATAAATTAAATTTACTTTTATCTCAATCTATAAATCATATTAAAGAATGTAAAGTGTTAAATGGCTGCTTTTTTTCCAAATCTACGAAGCGCACACAAGCCTTAGACCCAATTGTTAAAAAACGTTTACCCAAAGTAGCTGCAACCCGATGGAACTACAACGGCAGGGTTGTGTTAACTATATTTGAACACCGTTAATCGTTAATTAAACTTTTTGAAAACATAATGGAAAATAGCAAAAATTGGGACGCAGAAACAATAAATAATTCTAGAGGATTTTTGGATGGTTTGAAAGGAAACTTTAATTTTAATTTTTTACCTAATATATTTTCGGAAATATTTCCGTTTTCAGATATGTATTTAACATATTGCAATTTAAAATAAATGACTAGTTTTTGCCTGAAAAAAATTAGTGAATTTAAATCCATTATAATTCAAAAAAGGAATGAATTTGATAAGTTCTGCGAAAAAACAATTGAATTAGGAGAAGTGGAGCCACGAAGAAAGCGTGTGCGCACTGATAATGTGGCAGACCTTCAAACTTCTTACCGCCGCCTTTTCTACGAAATTATGGATCAAATTCAGCAGCAAATTAACTGCAGATTTGATCATCTCAGTGACCTGAAATTTCTTGAATTGAGTAATTTTGGAGGATTTAAAGGGATACCTTTCCCAGAAGATTCATTCAAATCATTATTTCACCACTATGGACATTATTTTGACAAAGTCTTATTACGATCAGAACTTACAGTCATTTATGAACCCGATGTTATTGACACAAAAACTAACGCGAGTGAACTTTTAACTTTCTTAAAACAATCAAAATTTGAAAATGCATATTCTGAAGTGTTCAAATTATGTGAATTAGTATTAACAAGTCCTGCTACTAGTGCGTCTGTAGAACGAAATTTTTCTACATTGCAACGTATCAAGAGTTTTGTTAGAAATTCAACAGGGCAGGAAAGACTTTCCCAAATTTCAATTTTGTCAGTTGAAAATAAACTCGTCCAGGAAATGTCCCAGAATCCACAGTTACATGACGACATTACTAACGAATTTTCCAAAAACGACAGAAGAATTGAGTTACTCTATAAATATGTAAGTTTCTGGGAATTGCTTCCCTTATTTCAAATGTCACCGCACGCCCCTGGATTCCTTAGGCTAAAAAATGAAGATCTAGCTTAATTGACTTAAGTCCAAAAGCTGATAATCGAAATACAGGGTGCCGAAGTTATTATTTGTTGAAACTCCTTTTCAAACATCTATCTTAGTAACAACAGGATTTGCATGAAATTTGGTACGTAGAAGTTGTTCAAGATGAGCAATCCATGTTCAATCATAGTTTTGATGTACCTTGCAGAGGCCGCCACCAGCAGCCCTTTGTCTACATTTAAAGGTCAATAACTTTTTTCTGCCTCGGTATATCAAATTTCTTATCAGAAATTTTCATTACCTGGTATGTTATCTTCAAGAAAGGTATACCTTGTATATTTTGATTTGAGGAACCGTTTCTGTGATGATCGAATTCAAGCGTTTCATTGCGTTCTAAAATTCTTCATATAAACGACAACACACACTATCCAGGCTTAGGACGGGTCCAATAAGTTTGAAGCATGTTTCAGGACCAACCGACCAACAACACGTAAAATTTACATTGGAGCATATTTAAGGACCAACGACTAACAACACTACAAGTTTACTGCCAAAAAGAGGAGTAGAATACAAAGTCAATAACAAACCGAAACAGCAAACTATTATTAATTGTTGTATAACACTCTAAGTAAATTACCCTCGTTTTCGTTTACACAAAGATTAATTCTACGGAGCAAATTGAATTGCACACTATCCATCATCTCTGCATCTAACAATCTAAATTTTTGTGTATAGTTTACTTTTTATATAGTAAACCTACCTACCAAATTTTGTTATAATAGCTTTTTTATTTTTGAGATAAAAAAAAATTTCGAATGAAAACTCAACATTTTCCCAGGAAACCTCGTCCGATTTTCCTGGTTAACGAACATAACCAAGCCACTTACAAAAGGAAGGTACATGTCAAATTTTATCAAAAATCGGCCCATGATTTTTTGAGTTATCGGTGTGATACATACATACATATATATATATATATATATATATATATATATATATATATATATATATATATATATATATATATATATATATATATATATATATATATATATATATATATATATATATATATATATATATAAATTGAAACAGACCCAGGATATAGGTTCTATGGGTCCTAGTTCGCGCTCATTTGCAAAATTTTTTTCAAAATTCAAAAGTCGGGATCTCCCCATTAGTGAATTTTTTCTACAAAAATTCACAAAAAATCCCCAACATTTGATCTAAAATACGGTATACCACAGGGTTTGGTCCTTGGGCCTATTTTATTCTTTATATACGTCAACGACCTAGCAAAATCAACAGACTTATGTAATTTTGTTTTGTTGCTGCTGATGATACGACTTTTATTTTCTCAAACCCAAACATCAATACAGTACTCGTTATTACTAGCAGATTTAAATAAATTTGTCAGGATTGGTTTTCAGCTAATCAACTTGGCTTGAACGGCCTAAAATCTGAATCTTGACTGTTTTTTGTTAAAGCACCATCTCTTCAATAGTGCTAACACTGAGCCAGTAAAATTCCTTGGAGCTATGATCGACAGCAAGCTAATATGGAAGGCACATTGCATCTATTCATGTTAGAGGGCATCCCGTGGCATATTTCTTCTGCGAAGTATTTCAATCCAAGTCTCTACTCCCACCTTAAAAAGTGCATACGATGGAAGTTTACATAGTATTTTAACCTATGCCCTTCTGGGATGGGGACACTCACCACACCCTGAATTGATTTTTGCAATCCGAAGAAAGACATTTTAAATACTACACGGTTTGAGGTATAGAGATGACTGTCGTAGCCACCTTAAAAGCTTTCAGGTACTTACAATGTGTATCTATATATTACACTGTCTTTTATATGTTAAGTACTACGAATCAGACTTCACAGTAATATTCACAGCCATAGCCATAAGTTAACGTGTCTTTTTAGTAAATTTATTGAAAGAAGACAGTATATGGGTCATTTTTATACATACAAACAATTTTTACAACTTACCGTTGTTGGAATATGCAGCTCTGAACACACACCTTTCTTATAGTAGCACGTGCTTTTTCAGAAAATTCTCTATAAAAAGTACATAGCTTGCAACAGCACTACCTAAACTATACTAACCCTTAGGTTTACTGAGAAGCGTGACCAAAGACCAGGAGACCAGAAGAGAAGATTAAAGTTTAAGATAAAAGCAATGTATTCCACTTAACTGACCAAAATAAAATTGTTCCAAGAATTTGCTGAAAAAGTTTTTCCTTGGAAAATTCGCAAAAAGGTTTTTACAAAAATCAATCTGCCGAAGAGCCGTAAGCAATATAGGATAGGAGTTCGTTACAATTCGCTAAAAAAAAAATGTTGCTGCGAAAATTTATTATGACTTTTTTCCGAAAAAAGTGACCCGGGCCAGATCATAAGTCACTCGTGCATCCAGATGTTTCTTAGCTACAATCAAGCAACGTCGACACGTATCTGAACTGAGCAGCCTCTCATATTTTCATTACACAAGTTGCCAGCGCTGCTCATCAACTGTCACTCGAAGGGGGTTGAATTTAGGGGTGTTCCACACTGAATCAATAGAATGCTTACACTCGCTTTATTGAAATATACAATAATTCTCCCAACCAGGTATGCTATTCCAAGAATGACGTGGCATCAACAAATAATTTATGGCGTTATGCAATAACCTATTCGATGACAAATCAGCTATCGGCTAACGGATTTAGGAGGCAAATTTTAAATGTCGTCATATATCTACCCTAACTTGTACCTGAGAGAGCGGTTCATCAAATCACACGTATAGAGTTTTGTAGTGTATAAACAAAAGCTAGAATTTGAATAATTTATGCACGCAATGAATAAAAGCTTTTGAAATGTGTACATAAAGAAAAACTACAAAGACAAAGCACACGCATAAAAAAAGTGTGGATGCAGTGAGTGAGTTATCGTAGTGAATTTTACAAAATAATTAATAACCACATGAGTGTGTGTTTTGTTTCTTTAACGTCGGCCTACTTCCGCGACTATGGCCAATCACCGACGCCAGGGAGCAGTTTCACCTCACTATCCTGGAAATTTTGCCAAACCCCTGCCTTTCTGTAAGGAGGGTAGGGATCTTTAACGTGCCCAACATCGCATGGACACGGGACCGACGGCTTCCAAAGGGCGGAACGTGCAGACATTCAACTTGCTCAAATACAATGCCAGAACCACGGTTGATGTTAAACTTACAGTTTGTACTCAAAAAGTGAAAGGAGAAACCTGGGATCGAACCCAGGTTCAGAGGCACACGTTCTTACCTCTGAACCACCGAGGTTCATATCCACATCATACGCCTTTTTTAATGAAAGCAGGCATTAAATTTGGCTACTAGTGTAACCTATACCATAGACACAATGTACTACATTTCATCAAAAGAAATGTATTGTTTGAAGAAATACAAGAATTGACGAATAATATAAACGAAAGCATTTACACGGGATTCGCTATCTATTGGTAAAAGCGCCGTATCATAATTTTTTATATTACTCGAAATCGATGAACACTACAATTTTTTTTCCTCACAAACATGCATTATAATTAGATGGAAAATGCAAAAATGCAGTACAATAAGGGGTGTTTTCGACATAAATTTCCAATTTGATATTGACAATTGACAAATGACAGCTGAGCTCCAGCACGGACGCACGAACGTTGTAGAAAATATGTATCACCAACGACCCTGTGATTATTAAAATGATAAATGTGATTATTTAAATTGCGACATTGACGTTTTAAGAAGAAAACCTATAAAATTTTAATTTTTCTGGTATTTCTCGATCTTTTTGCGCCAAAAAATGTATCTTTGTGTGTAATATACAATACATTTTTTATGCATACAAAATGTTTTGGTTTTGTGCGTTTCTCTGCTGATCAGTGGTACCCATTTTTTTTATCCCCAAAGCTTTTTTTATTTTAACTTGGAGAACTAAATTTTGATGTGTGGTATACTTTTTATAATCTAGACTCATGTACCAAATTGTTTTGCGATAGCTTTGTTATTTCCGAAGATAAAAAAAATTCCGCAATATAACCCAAAATTTTCCAGGAAAAACTAGTTCGATTTTCCTGACTAACAAACTTGTCCAAGCCACTTGCAAGTGGAACGCACTTACCAATCTTAATTAAAATCGGCCCATTTTGTTTGAGTTATCGGTGTGGTATATATATATATATATATATATATATATATATATATATATATATATATATATATATATATATATATATATATATATATATATATATACAGTAGACAAACTCCACACCTAGAAATCTTAGACTTCTACGGGGGGAGCCTACATACACATATAGACATAGGGCGTTTTCACATTCGAGTGAAAAAGACCGACTGTCTGAATACGGGACTCGAACCCGTACATAAATTGAAACTGATCCCAAATATGTAATCTAGGGGCCTAGTTCGCGCCCATTCGAAGAAATTTTTTTTTAATTCAAAAATCGAGATCTCCGAATTGATCAATTTTTTAAACAAAGTTGACTGATAGTGCTAAAAGAGGAGAGAGAAGAAAGATGGTTGATGAAATAAATTTTGAGGACAAAGGCAAATTTATTGATGTATTGCACTTTTAGTGAATTCTTATTAAGAAAATTCACTAATAGGGAGGTATCGACGGTGAGACATTCGGAAAATTTCCTCAAATGAGCACGAATTAGGGCCCCTGGAACCCATTTCCAAGGTCAGTTAAAATGTTTATATATATATATATATATATATATATATATATATATATATATATATATATATATATATATATATATATATATATATATATATATATATATATATATATATATATATATATATATATATATATATATATATATATATATATATATATATATATATATATACCTTTATTTTGTTAAAGGATTGGATAAGTTCGTTCGTCAGATCTTGACGCCAAATTTTTCTTAACAAAAATTTAAAAAATATTTGTTTAAACACAATATCTCTAAAAATGTGTAAGTGATCGAAATGAAAATTTATAACTTAAAAGAACATAGACAGACGTCACCATGTACAAATTTTCAAGTATTTTGATCTAAGAAAAATAAAGTTATTCTAAATTAATATTAAAATAATCCTCGACATCACTTCAGATTCTGTAATGCAATATCTACAATGTTAGGCAAAGAGAGGTTACATTACTTATACTGTTATGCCATTTAAATAAATCGTAGATAGAAAACAATGGAAGTTACATTATTGCAACATGTTAGCATGTAAAACATTGAGAGATGTACAACAGCGACGCCATCTCGGTGCGGAACCAGGTAGTATGTTTTCACGACAGCTCTAGTTAACACAAAATGTTATAGATGGACACGTGTACAGCGTTTGATATTTTACAACTGACTTGTGTGTGTGTGTGTGTTTTGTTTCTTTAACGTCGGCCTATTTTCGCGACTATGGCCAATCACCGACGCCAGGGAGCAGTTTCACCTCACTATCCTGGAAATTTTGCCGAACCCCTGCTTTTCTATAAGGAGGGTAGGGATCTTTAACGTGCCCAACATGGACACGGGACCGACGGCTTTACGCCCCCTCCAAAGGGCGGAACGTGAAGACATTCAACTTGCTCAAATTTAATGTCAGAACCTCGGTTGATGTTAATTTTACAGTTTGTACTGAAAAAGTGAAAGGAGTACCCTGCGATCGAACCCAGTACCCTTCGGTTCAGAGGCACACGTTCTTACCCCTGAACCACCGAGGTTAACAATTGACTTTTAATTAACCTAACATATTCAAAACATGGATATGAATATTGAAAATAAATATTGAATGATGGTTATAAATGAAAATTGTGAGGTAACGATTTAAAACAATACAATTTTGCGTAAAATAGAAAATCTGTATATCAGTAAATCATATTCTAAGAGCAGTGTTAACACTTGGTTTTTAATGTTTCTTAATTGAGCCACGGCAGGACCCCTTAGATATTATAATTATTGTACAACCAGGGGAAATAACTAATGCATCATGGTAGTAATAGCAACAGTATCGGCATTTTTATAGTTTGTCTCCGTGCGTAAGACATTATTTGTTGGGTTCGTTGTGTTAAATTTAGTACCACGGGCGTCAATGTTCTTTGTAAGTATCAAGACCTGGTAGTCCAGTGTAGTATTGGGCAAGAGCTAGGTTCATACACTCAAAAATTGCGAAATCGCCGCGAAACGTATTCCTATTGGATTATTTGAAATAATATTGTAAAACTCTTGTTTTTTATTAGATTTTATAAATGTGTTTTACTAATTTTTGTGTGCATACAGTTACAAGTGATTTTTAATCAAACTTATGGCTCTTAACACACGATCTAAATGTCTTATCTACTTTTAAGTTTGTGTAGCTCCGATGTTAATTAAGGGCCACGCTTTTTTATACCTACTAATCTTGTGCTTATATATGTAATACAAACATAAAGAATAAGTGAAACAGCAAGTGAATTTATTTACTTTAGTGGTGTATTCGATATTATCTGAAAAAGGCATTATAGATGACATTGTGGGATGTGATTTCGGTAAATCTACAGTTTACTGCATGGAGGGTTTTAGAATATTTTTTCAGAAACATGCTTAGAACCCTCCTTAGATGCACAAACCACAAGGCAAATTTGTTGCAACCAACCCCCAAGAAAGTTAAGGGACCAAGAATGAATACGGGTGCTGGGCGGGGAGGATATATGAGCGGAAAATGCTAACAAATTAATTAGTCGGGCTTTGAAAAAATGCGTTTTTCACATTTTGCAGCAATACCTCCTTGAAACCCTCTCTACGCCGCACCGCATCCATATTCGCCCAGGTCCAGTAACTTTCTTGGGGGTTGCTTCCAAAAACATTTTCTTGTGCTTTATGCTTTGCAGGTAGTTGTATGCATGCACAAGTGGAAGGAGAACCCCCTGTGTTTTTGGGAGAGGGGGCAGTAACCCTGTTCGACCTGGGGGTTCTTCTTCCCCTTCTGCATGCATACAATCACCCTTAATGCATGAACCACGGGAATTTGTTTATGTTCAGCTTTCTAGTGTACTTGTGTTAAGTATATTTTCTGTTTATCAATTCCTTGGTTTAGTATCCAAATTACTGTATAAATTTATATGGATCATGTTTTTTCTTGCTTTTTTTAGTGAATTTTCTTTAAAAAAATTCACTAATGAGGAGATCCCGACTTTTGAATTTTGAAAAAATTTCTCCAAATGAGCGCTAATTAGCCCCCCCAGAACACATATTCGGGGTCAGTTTCAATTTTTATATGTTTTATATATATATATATATATATATATATATATATATATATATATATATATATATATATATATATATATATATATATATATATATATATATATATATATATATATATATATATATATATATATATATATATATCACACCAATAATTCAAAAAATAATGGGCCGATTTTGATTAAATTTGGTGAAAAAATTCCTTTTGCAAATGGTTTAGATAAGTTCGTTATCAAGGAAAATCTGCCCAGGTTTTCCCGGAAAATTTTGTGTTATCTTTCAAAAAAAATTTATATCTCCGGAACTAACAAAGCAAGGGCAACTAGCTAACAACCTGGTATACAGGTTTATATCCTTATAGGTAAGCCACCTACCAAAATTTAGCTATGTAGGTCAAAAGGCAAAAAAGTTATAGGCATTTAAAGAAAAATAAATTGGGGTTTTGCTCAAAACGTCAAAGTTGCGATTTAAAACGTCAAAATCGGCAACATTTAGGCAAATAACTTGAATCTAATACGGGAAATGGAAATAAAATGTCTCAAGAAGAATGTTTTACAAACCCTGAAGTCTTAGTTTCAACCGTCATTGTCCTTCATTTTATTAAAATGTTTCCAGAAAATTCATTTCAAATAGACCCTTTCTCTGATGCTTGGCAGTAGTCTTAGCTATAGAGTTTATCGTTTAATGGTATATAATTTTTGTCGAATTTTCGTAAAAAATCAATAAAGCTCAATATATCCGTTATTATACAAGATATGAAAAAAAAATTGTATATGTTAATTATAGGGTGTCTTGAGCAACATCTTTAAAAAAATATTTCTGCAATCACAGGGTGGCCCATAAGTCGTTGGTGATACAAATTTTCTTTTTTTTTTTAATCAAACACGCCTTATGTTATTGCATTTTTACATTTTACATCGAAATATAATGCATGTTTGTAAGAAAACAACTTCTGGACGCAGCAAGTGCGTTATGGTAGCGAATTTTGATCAAATGCTTCATATTTGAATAGCCCAATTTGCTATTAACCTATAAGGTTGACCAAGAAACGAGTTTTTCCGGGAACAATTTAAGTTTACTTTTGGAAATTTTTGTACATTTTCACACAAATAAGTTATTTTTATAAAATATGGCACATTGTTTTTACTATATAGGTTATACTGTTAACCAAAATTGATGCCTGCTTGCTTAAAAAGAAAACACACATATTTGCAATAAAAACAAAAGGGATTATCTATGCTATCGTTCACCAAGCTCAGCCAACAAACCCTCAAATTTCCTTTACTTCATATAAACCAATAATAATTTACGAAGAGAGACTATGCCCATCATACTTTATATTTTGTTTTTGTGGGTAAGGTGTATGTGTTTAAGTCTTCTTAACGAGGATTAGAATTAAGGAAAAAAGACATGGGTTCACAAACTTCACGCCTAGGGGTCCACCAAGGCGACTTTATTTGAGACAAACTAGACTGAACCACGGTAAAGATGGGTTAGACACAGGGACAGACAAAAGGAAACTATAACTATATGACTATTAACAATCATGTCATGTGCTTCAACAAAATTACTTTAAAAAAACAAAACTGCTTGCTTTTCTTTACCTTGTTTTTTTTACGGTTTTTTCATCGGTAAATAAAGTAATGTTTTATAACTTTTAATATAAGGCTAAGGCACTAAAATATATTGCTCTTATGAAAATTCGCTACCTTAACGCACTTGCTGCGTCCAGAACATTTTTAAATTTCATTTCTTCCCTACAAATCAATGAATGAATCATTTAACTTATAATGAAGATATTAAAAGATACTAAGGGATTTTTTTTATCCTGTATGAAATATATTACATCTTTGCTGCTAAATTTTCACACTGCAGTTTAGAATTCTTCACAATTACGTGGGACGATTTTTTCTGCTAACAAAAAGAACATATATTCTCATTGCGTTTGACAGTCCGAGTTCGATCGCGCTCCTCTACACTGGAATACATCCGTGGGGGCCTATAACACCTCGGGCCGGTACAGGACATTCGTAGAAGAACATTAATTATGCAGAATACGAAGTGACCTCAAACACCGTCTCTGCTATCTACTGTCCAAGTTGAACTTGTGCTCTCCATCAGACTCCACTTGTTTAATCCAATTGTGTGTGCAGTTAAACTGCCCGATGCCGACATACCAGCTACTTCTACAAGGAAGCGACAGCGTTTCTCTAGTTCACTGCTCTTAGAATTTGAATAATTTGGTAGCTAGACTTTATTTCTAGATGTCTGAGCTTAGGCCAAATAAATTTTCTTATTTTGTTTTAGGATAGTAAAATTAAATGTTCAAAAAATTTTCAACCTATGGTTTTAAAATTTAAAGTTAATATATATATAGTAATAGTAAAAAACCTGACCAAGGTAAAACACTTTGTATCGAAGAATTAGTGGCGAAAATTCAGGGAACATTTGAAATAGAAATATTATAAATCGGGATAACTGCCTAGCGGGTTTATGAAGAATAAGAGTGTTAGTATTCAAAAAACAGTGAACGCGTGTAAACGCAACCAGCAGACAGTAGCGGCTCGTGCCTTAATGCATTGGGGGTGCGCAAGAAAAAAAAAGTTCGGGACGCAGCAAATGCGTTATTGTAGTAATTTTTTATTATATGTTTCAAATTTGATTAACTCAAGTTTCTACGAACTTATAAAGTTGAATTTTGGTATATAGCAGGGTCCTACCCAGGGCAATATATCCACCAAATTTCATCAAAATAACTTTGTAATTTTCGAAGAAAAGAATTTTTTTCAAAAGAAAAGTCAAAATTTGAATAACTCAATTTTCTAAAAATGTAGAAAGTTGAATTTTAGTGTTTGATAAGGTATATATATATATATATATATATATATATATATATATATATATATATATATATATATATATATATATATATATATATATATATATATATATATATATATATATATAATTTGTGTGTGTATGTGTGTGTGTGTGCTTATCACACCGACAACTCAAAAATAATGGGATGATTTTGATCAAATTTGGAGGGTACCTTCCTTTTGTAAGTGGCTTGGATAAGATCGTTAGTCAAGAAAATCGGCCCAGTTTTTCCCGAAAATTTTTTCTGCGTTTTTTTTTCGGAAAATGTTTATATCTCCGGAAATAACAAAGTTAGGGCAAGCAAATTTGGTGGGCGGGTTTACATCATAAAAAGTTAACTATACACCAATTTTAGATCTGTAAGTTTAAAGAAAAAAGAAACTTATATGCAAATTTGTGGTTTTCTCTTAAAACACCAAATTTGTGATTTGAAACGTCAAAATGTGCAACATTTAGGAAAAGAGCCTGAAAGAAATACGGGTCATGCAGAGAAATGTAGCAAGAAGAGTGTTCTACAAACCCTTCAGTTTCATCTTCTACCGTCATCGTCCTTCATAGTACTAAAATGTTTCCAGAAAATTCATTACGAGTAGATTCTTTCTCTGATGCTTATTGGCAGTAGTTTCAGTTACAGAGTTTATCGTTTAACCGCAACTTTTAAATTTCGAAAATATTTCTCCAAATAACGGAGAAATAGGCCTCCTAGAACCCACATCGAGGGTCAGCTTTAGTTTTTATCTCTTTTTATATATACAGGGTGACGCATTTCTACAATAAAGCTCATTATGTCCGCTATTATACAAGATATGAGAAAAAACTGTATACGTTAATTATAGAGTGTCTTTAGCTGCATCTTATAAAATTATTTCTACAATTACAGGGAGGCCCATAAGTCGTTGGTGGTTCATTTATTGAAAAGAAACTTGGACGAAGCAAGTGCGTTATGTTAACGAACTCTCACTAAATGCTTCAAATTTCAACAGCTCAATTTGCTCTTTCCCTAAGGTTCGTTGTCCAGGAAACTAGTTTTTCCGTGAACATTTTAAATTTATCTTCGTTAATTTTTTTTTCATTTCTAAACAATATAGGTTATACTGGCAAGCAAATTTGATAGTTATTTCTTTACAAAAAGTCATTTTTGTTATTAAAAACATTTTTATGAAAATTCACTACGATAACGTCCTTGCTGCGTCCAGACTTTTGAAAATTTTAGATGCGATGGCAATACAGTTGATTTCTATCTTTTTCTAAAAAAAAAAGGGAGGTACCTTCCTTTTATAAGTGGCTTAGATAAGATGTTAGTCAAGAAAATCTGCCCGGCTTTTCCAGGAAAATTTTGCGTTTTCTTTCGGAAAAAATTTATATCTCCGGAAATAACAAAGCGAGGGCAAGCAAATTTGGTGCGCGTGTTTATATGATAAAAGGTAAACTGCACCAACTTTAGATCTGTGAGCTTAAAGAAAAAAAAGTTATATGCAAATTTGGAGTTTTCTCTTGAAACACGAATTTCGTGATTTGAAACGTGAAAATTGGCAACATTTAGGCAAAGAACCTGAAACAAATACGGGTTATGCAGAGAAATATAGCAAGACGAGTGTTCTACAAACCCTTCAGTTTCAGCTTCAACCGTCATCGTCCTTCACATTACTAAAATGTTTCCAGAAAATTCATTCCGAGTAGATTCTTTCTCTGATGCTTATTGACGGTAGTTTTAGTTATAGAGTTTATCGTTTAAAGGTCTATATTTTTTAGCGAACTTCCGTTGAAAAAATTTGCTCTTGAGGCGACCTCAACTTTTAAATTTTGAAAAGATTTGTCCAAATTAGCGCGAAATAGACCCCCTAGAACCCACATCCAGGGTTAGTTTCAGTTTTTATCTGTTTTCATTTATACAGGGTGACGCATTTCTACGATAAAGCTCAATATGTCCGTTATTATACAAGATACGAGAAAAAACTGTATGCGTTAATTATAGAGTGTCTTTAGCTGCATGTTATAAAATTATTTCTACAATCACAGGGTGGCCCATAAGTCGTTGGTGATACAATTTTTTTTAATCATCGAAGGCGCCTTTTTTATTATTGAATTTTTCATCGTAATATAATGCATGCTAGTAAGAAAAGAAACTCGGGACGAAGCAAGTGCATGATGTTAACGAACTTTGACTAAATGCTTCAAATTTTATTAGCTCAATTTGCTATTTCCCTAAGGTTCGTTGTCTAGGAAACTAGTTTTTTCGTAAACATTTTAAGTCTATTTTCGTCAATTTTTTTTACATTTCTAAACAATATAGGTTATACTGGCAAGCAAATTTGATAGCTGATTTCTGTACAAAACAGTCATTTTTGCTATTAAAAACATTTTTATGAAAATTCACTACGATAACGTCCTTGCTGCGTCCAGACTTTTGAAAATTTTAGATGCGATGGCAATACAGTTGACTTCTATCTTTTTCTAAAAAAAGGAGGTACTGTCCTTTTGTAAGTGACTTAGATAAGATGTTAGTCAAGAAAATCTGCCCGGCTTTTTCCGAAAAATTTTACGTTTTCTTTTGGAAAATTTTTATATCTTTGGAAATAATAAAGCTAGGGCAAGCAAATTTGGTGCGCGGGTTTATATCATAAAAATAAACGATGCACCAATTTTAGACCTCTGAGTTTAAAGAAAAAAAACTTATATGCAAATTTAGGGTTTTCTCTTTAAACACCAATTTCGTAATTTGAAACGTCAAAATTGGCAACATTTAGGCAAAGAACCTGAAACAAGTGCGGGTTATGCAGAGAAATGTAGCAAGAAGGGTGTTCTACAAACCCTTAAGTTACAGCTTCAACCGTCATCGTCCTTCATAGTACTAAAATGATGCTTATTGGCAGTAGTTTTAGTTCCAGAGTTTATCGTTTAATGATCTATATTTTTTAGCGAATTTCCGTTAAAAAAATTCGCTCTTGAAAAGATTTGTCCAAATAAGCGCGAAATAGCCCCCCTAGAACCCACATAAAGGGTGAATTTCAGTTTTTATCTGTTTTCATATATACAGGGTGACGCATTTCTACGATAAAGTTCAATATGTCCGCTATTGTACAAGATACGAGGAAAACTTGTATACATTAATTATAGGGTGTCTTTAGCTGCATCTTATAAAATTACTTCTACAATCACAGGGTGGCCCATAAGTCGTTGGTGATACAAACTTTTTTCAATCATCAAACACGCCTTATATTATTGCATTTTTCGTCGTAATATAATGCATGTTTGTAAGAAAAGAAACTCGGGACGAAGCAAGTGCCTTATAATAGCGAACTTTTACCAAATGCTTCAAATTTCAATAGCTTCATTTGCTATTTACCTAAGATTTGTTATCCAGGAAACTAGTTTTTTCGTGAACATTTTCAATCTATTTTCGGCAAATTTTTGTACATTTCTGAACAATAAAGTTATTTTAATGAAATGTGGTACATTCTTTCCACTATGTTTTGCCCGCACTTTTGTCCCTAGGACTTCCAAGTTGTGGAATTCCTTGCCGGCACATATTTTTCCTTCTCCCCCGAACCTTTAAGTCCAGAATTAACAAGTTGTCTCTTTCCTCCTGGTCGACACCCACGGTACGATAGTATTTAGGCTGTAAGCCCTCATGGTGTGTTGTTGAAATAATAAAAAACTATATAGGTTATACTGGTAAGCAAATTTGGTAACTGATTTCTTTACAAAAAAGTCATATTTGCTATTAAAAATATTTTTATGGAAATTCACTACGATACCGCACTTGCTGCGTCCCTACTTTAAAAAATTTTAGATACGATGGCAACGCAGTTGACTTCTATCTTTTTCTAAAAAAAAAAAAGGAGGTACGAACGGAGCCGTAACTAAACTGAAGTTATCTTATTTCCACAGAATTTCAAGAAGCAATTTTTGCGCATTTCAAACATATTTATTTATAGGTTCAAAAGTTCAATACGGTTCGCTTTCAATAAGAAAAAACCTATATGCATTAAAAATACAGGCCATTTCTAACGTAAATTTACAAAGAAGATTATATTTTCCTTTAAACATTTTCATTTGTTGAAGACATTTGGTATGCGTATCACGAATGGGATACATTTTACTAATGCACCGTTTGCGTATACGGCAGTAAGTGGTGTGCTTGACACGACGGTCGTGCACGAGCGCCCAGAAAACGTCTACCCACCGCCGAACTGCCTCTTTTCATCCCCGTTCAACCCCCATAACTTTCACCCCGCGGTCCATCAGCCCGCCAGCACATCCGGTCCAGAGAACTTATCATGTTCAGGGTCGAATTTCATATTCCACTTTTCTTCCTATATAACATGTCTGCAATTGTCACATTTTAAATATCATATAAACGCCATGTGACTTCTATTGCGATGCAATAAGCTATATGTGGTAGCAAATGAATCTTATTGGAGTAATGATAATTTGTGGGACTTTAGCCAGACTTAGTAAGGCAAATAGTAAATATTATTCTATTTTTTTTTTTTTTAGCGGGTTTTAGATGATTTTTCCAGTTACCGGATTAAGAAAACCTTAACATCCCCACACCTTGGTGACTTATTTTATAATTTCCCGTTAAAATGACACTTGCTATTTTTCTGAAAAAAAAATTATTATCCTATCTTTACATTTGGTCTATAATTAAGGCTAGATGTATTCTCGCCACAATTAGAACCGTAAACCGGTTTCGCTCTAATTATAGCTCTTCAGTACGGCATACTAACTGTAGCGAAAATACACCTATAAAGTAATACGGATATGGTATCCAGCCTTCCAACACTAAGTGAGTGGTGAGACACGAAGCAACGTGCCGCCACCTAGTTGCGGAACCAGGTATTATGTTGTCACGCCATATATATATATATATATATATATATATATATATATATATATATATATATATATATATATATATAGTATTAAATTTTTGTGACGGTAATAGTGTTATTTATCAAAAAATTGTGGGAACGCCGTCAGTTGTAGAATAAAACTCTTTATTATACGCCGAGCTTTCGGAAAAATTTATTCCTTTATCGAGGCTACAACATGGAAAGAAAAAAGTTTACAATTTACTTGGAAAAAATATAAAAGTTTAAAATACTTACATATAACATGAGTTCTACTAAAACTAATTATCTAATAACAAACATAAAAAGAAAACTTTTGATGAATTTGAGTGAAGTCTAATAAATGCCAAACTGACATATAAAGCTAAATATTGTTTAATTGAATTTGTTTTTTGTTTTTGTCTAGGAAATATAAAAAGGGGTAGTGATTTCTAAAATTATTATCTTTCTTTAAGTTTATTAAATTTTCGTTAAAAGTAATTTCAAACTCTTCTAAACACATTCTTTTATTACTTAAGGTTTCACAGTGTAAAATAGAAACATTACTAAAATTTATATTATGGCCAGTGTCAAGATTATGTTCTGACAGAGCGCAAGTTCTTTTTTGTAAACGTATGTCACTTTTGTGCTGTGTTAACCTATCTTTAAGGACTCTGCTTGTTTGGCCAATGTATCTTAAATTACAATTATTACATGGAATACAATACACCACTCCAGACACTTTGGAAATTTCATCCTTACTTTTGAGTTTACTAAAAATGTTATTAATTGTTTTTGAATATCGAAACGTTATTTTAAAATTGGTTTCATCTTTAAATATAAACTTTAACCTATTGGAAATACTTTTAATGTATGGGATTGATATGTAAAAAAAGTTAGATGTTTCCGAACTCGAAATTATTTGGTTGTTATGTCTGTCAGATAAATTTGATACTGTTTGTAGAGGTTGTCTTGTATCGTAATGGTGATTGTTTGGAAAATTGTATAAAAGTTTATTAAGTAGTTTGGGAGGATAAGAGTTGTTAACAAAAATATTAAAAAGTTTTCTTAAATTTTTTTCGTGGAAAGAAGGATGGCATATCTTTAATATTCTATTTTTTAAACCTAATAAAATGTTAATTTTAGTTTTAAACAAATGATCTGAATGAAAATTAATATATCTTTGAGAATTAGTTGGTTTTATATACCAATCTAAAATTATGTTGTTATCGTTTGTTCTAATTAATTTTGTATCTAGGAATGGTACATGTTATCTGTTTCCTCTTCTAATGTAAATTTAATATATTGGTTGTAAGAATTAAAAACCTCCAAAATGTGTGTTGTTGAATTTAGAGGAATACTACAAATAATGTCATCAACATATTTTTTTAAAAAAGGAATATTGAAATTTAATTTTGGTATACACGTTTCAAGCAAATCATCTATAACATATTGTGCAATAATTGGAGAGATACAAGCACCCATTGGAGTTCCAAAAATTTGTTTATAATATGTGTTTTCAAAAACAAAATAGCTTGAGTTAAAAATAAAATCAACTATTTCAAAAAATGTATTTTTTGGAATGGATGTTTCTATAGAAATAGAAACCCATCTTTTCTCAATGCTATCTTTAAAAAGTTGAAGTGGTATGTTAGTAAAAAGTGAAACAATATCAAGACTAACAATTACATAATTATCTGGAATTGTAACATCCTTTATAAAATCTGAAAAGTGAAAAGAGTCTTTTATGTAATAATCATTGTTTATATTGTAAGCTTTTGTTAAAATTTCAGTGATTAGTATAGCTAATTTACTATTAGGTGAATTTATGGAAGAAATAATTGGCCTTAAAGATAAAACAGGTTTATGAATTTTAGGAAGACCATAGTATTTTGGACACGTCTGATTATATATTGTTAATTTTTTAGCCATTTCTTGTGTAATAAAACTATTGTTTTTTAATTTGGAAACTATTTTATTAGCTTTTTGTTGAAAGGTGGATGTTGGGTCTGTGGTTAATTTTTTGTAATAATTTTCGTCAGAAAGTAAAGAATTGGAAAGCTCAATATACTGATCCTTATTCATAATAACTGTGACATTGCCTTTGTCAGATCTTGTAACTATAAGGTTGTTATGTGATTTAAAAAAAGAAACTGATTTTTTGTAAAGTATTTCTAGGTAGGTGAACTTTGTTTCTTTTTGATAAAAATTTGTTAGAATGTTAATTACTTGTGATCTATATATATTTTGTTTACTAGTATTACACTGTGAAATTATAAATTCAATTTCAGACAAAAATTTTGAAAGATATATGTCATTTTTGTTTGGAGAAATGCTAAATTTGTAACCTAAAGCCAAAAAATGTTTTATTTCACTAGGTAATTCGGTATCAGAGATATTTTTAATCCAGTTTTCTTGGATGTTAATTTTTCTAAAAGTTTCATTAATTAAATGATTTAATTTATTGATATTCCTATTTTTAATTTCAATGAACTTTTTATTGTAACTAGTAATTTGTCGACGTGAAAATTCACTAAAAATTTCATTCGGTATAATTGTAGATACTAACGTTTGTTGATTTTTAATTAATTTTTCAAAATGAGTAATTTGTTTATGTGCAACAGAAATTTATATATATATATATATATATATATATATATATATATATATATATATATATATATATATATATATATAATAAATTTGTTTATCAATCAATCGCGTTACGAAGTACAACATTAACTTAATTAAATAATATAACCCATGATTAATAGAAAATCACTCCCACAGAGGTACCATCATCTGTACGTGGGATCTCAACACTTTTTCCACCAACATCTTTACTGTTCTATTAACCCGCTCTCAGCCGAATAAAAGCCACACAACAAATTTTCATACATCACACTTAAACTTCATTTCCAGAAACCACACATGCACACTAAAATAAACTCTTTTTCCATCTACTCCTCCAACCTTTCTCCCTCTCTTCTCTATTTCACTCTCTCATTTCCTTTTTTTCTCCCCTCATCCTTCTCTTTCTCTCTTCACCTTTCGCACATACACATCCACCAGGTTCACAATCTATATTCTCAGGATCGTATAAAAACAATAAAAGTCGCACAAAATTATCATATTTCCATTTGTAGACTTTCTTTCTCTCTTCATCCACTATTCTTCGCCACTACACTTTTAGACTAATTAACTCATGCAATTTTAGCCTTGGATATTCAACTAGCCATCTTTTTAACTTCACCTTAAATCTGCTAAAAGCCAATGACCTGATATCATGAGACAAATTACCATATAACCTAGGAGCTATAAAGCTAGCACATCTCTTCCCCAGAGTTTTGTCAGCCTTTGCGACCTTAAATGTTACCCTTTCCTTATATCTCGTACAGTACTTATGTTCAATATCGGTCATAATTTGTGGATTCTTATGTATATATATATTATCTTAAGAAATCTCTTTTGTGCAACTTCTAGTCTCTTCATCTGTGAATCTGTAGCTCCACCCCGCCCTACAATTCCATACTGTATAACGGATTCGATCAGCTTATAGTACAGATTTCTCATGACACCCGATTTAAAATTTCCCTTCAATTTTCTAAACATAAACAATAGACTGCGGAGCTTCGAGACCAATTCCTTTATCTGATTATCCCATCTTAAATGTGAGTCTATCTTTATTCCCAAATATTTTATACTACCGACCGATTCAACTTCAATGGCTAATTCTGATCTTCCGATGATCAATTTATCGAATGCTGGCAACGTGGATGCACCACAGGAGAACGGAACAAACTTTGTTTTCTTAAAATTTATGTTGAGAAGATTTTCATTAAACCAGCCTGTAATCATCAACAAGTCATTCTCGATCCCCTGCCGTAGATTATCCCATGAGTCAGATTTATAAATTATGGCAGTGTCATCTGCGAAGGCCACTACGTCTCCTACTGGAGGCAGCAGAAGTAAGCTATTGAAGTAAATAGTGAAGTATTGGGCCAAGTATGGTACCCTGGGGTACACCACAGTCAATAGTTTGTGGTACACTATATATATATATATATATATCACACCGATAGCTTAAAAAATAATGGACCAATTTTGATGAAATTTGGCAAGTACCTTCCGTTTGTAATTGTAAGTTCGTTTGCCCGAACAATCAGACAGGTTTTTCCGGAAAAAATATTATATATCTATCTATCTATATATATATATATATATATATATATATATATATATATATATATATATATATATATATATATATATATATATATATATATATATATATATATAAATTTTGAAATTGTTCTAGGAGCCCTAGTCGCGCTCATTTAAATAAATTCAAAAGGCTCATTAGTGATTTTTTACTAAGATTAAAAAATCAAACAGATTGGAAGCATGTTTTCAGTAATAAGATTTTCTGGTAAACTGCATCATATGCACATAAAAATAGAACTATACATAATAAGTTTTTTTATGTAATGTAAAGGACACAAATAGCTCATTCAAGTTCACAAATATCATATGGGGTGTTTTATAGTGTAGTAGTGCGAGTGGGAGAGTAAAACTAAAGGGCGTTGTTTCGAGATCCTCGACATCCACATGTGTGTATTTCTTGAGCAAAATGAGCGTAATAAAACCGGCTCATATATGTCCTGTGTATATCCCGGGTGACATGCACTGCGACCTCGTCGTAAATAGCGACATCTACCGGATGTTTCCTGCGTTATCCCGCAACTCCCATGAGGAGTTTTATTGTTGTAAAAGGATTTTGCTATCTGATTGAATTCGGAAGGATCAAGATGTTACTCGTAAAAATGTCATGAGGACTTTGCCAAGTTTAGAAATCAAGGTAAATAGCAAACATAACCTATAATTGTGTACTAAAGCCTTAAATTACTGACAACTATTTTCTTTGCGTCTGCTCTACTCAGTTTATTTTTCATTTTAGTTTCAGCATAATTCCTTGATTTATAAACACAAATTACAAACCACCGTATGGCAGAAAATTATAATATTATGAATTGCATAAAACTTTGACATCGTTAGCAATAAACTCAAGGATACGACTAACGTTGATTAGATTTTGTTTCCTAACTTGTCAAACTAAAACATATGGTTGGCTGGCTTTGAAACAATGAGTGTGGTTAATTTCAACTGTGGTAAAGAAATTGTTGCTGTTTTTAGCAAATTTTTCATAAAACGAAAAATTCACTAATGAGGAGATCTATATTTATGTATATATATATATATATATATATATATATATATATATATATATATATATATATATATATATATATATATATATATATATATGACACACCGATAACTCAAAAAATAATGAACCGATTTTGATACAATTTGGTTGGTGCCTTTCTTTTGCAAAGTGGCTTGGATAAGTTCGTAAGCCAGGAAAATCGGATCAGTTTTTTTTGGGAAACTATTACATTTTCTTTCGGAAAATTTTTCTAACTCCGAAAATAACAGAGGTATGACAACCAAATTTGGCGTATGCGTTTCCGCTATCAAGCTTACCCTACGTGGCGAAATTCGGATCTCGAAGTTAAAAGACAAAAACGTTATAAGCATTAAAAAAATTGGGTGGCACTGGTGATCAGAGTAAAGCGCAAGAGTAAAGTATTTTGTGTAATTAACAAAACCAATTGAATATTACATACAACGGTTAAGTTTTCTTGATGCACAAAGGTCAAGAAGTCGCAGATAAATGTTTTAAAATTTTTATAGCTTTTCTTCTTAAAACGTCAAAATCGCGATTTGAAACGTCAAAATTTTCAATTTTCAGACAGCGAATCTGAAAAAAATGCGGATTATGTAGAATAGATATCGTAATAAGTGTGTTTTACAAAGCCTTAAGTTTCAGCTTCAACTATCATTGTCCTTCATTTTACTAAAATATTTTCGCAAAGTCCATTTCTGATGATTTGGCAGTAGTTTCAGCTATAGAGTTTATAGTTTAATAGTCTAAATTTTAGCAAATTCTCGTAGAAAAAAATTGTTATTGAGAAGACCGCGACTTTTTAAACTTTCTAAAAAGATTTCTTTAAAAGAGCGCAGACTAGAACCCCTAAAACCCCTATATGGGGTCCGTTTCAATTTTTGTCTGTTTACATATATACAGGGTAAGGCATTTCTACGGTGAAGCTCATGATTAGACAAGATTTGAGAAAAAGTTATATACGGGTATCGTGAGCTGCATCTTATAAACCTATTTTGACGATCGCAGGATGGCCCATAAGTCCTTGGTGATTCACACTTTCTTTTTTTAATATAACATCCCTTATCTTGCATTTTTCTATTTTCCATCGAATTATAATACATGTTTGTAAGGAAAAAAATTGATATCGTTCATCGTTATTAAGTTATTTGAATTGTTTTGCAACTTTTCATGTTTTTGGCACATATCACAAATTGTGATACGGCGTTTTTAGCAATAGATACCAGAGCCTCATGGAAATGATGCCTTCAGAGACCTTTTTGTTTGTATTACTCGTCGAAAAAATCAATCTGCCATATACAGGCACTCTCAAATAATGGCTTGATTTAAAAGTTTTCGCAGACATGTTTTTAGTGTTTCCGTGGAAATCATTTTTTGTAAGATTTTTCTGATTTGTTGGTAATTAATAATAAACGTTTAGTAAGTTATCGTAAAAACAACTAGTCGAATTTTTGTGAAAAATATAATTTTGTGTAACATTACTCAAGACAATTTCTGTAAAAAAAATGGTGAATTTTTGTAAAAGAAATTTGTGCAAATTTTCATAATTTTTTTAATGTTGGTCCAAAGCCGTTTGTGAATAATTATATCTTGGCAGGTGTGTAAATAGATTGAAGAAGTTCGTTGGCCAGGTAAATCGGACCAGTTTTTCTGGAACTTTTTAGATTTATTTTCGAAAAATGTCTGTGCTTTTTGAAACAACAAAGCTATTTTAATGAAATATGGTACATTGTTAGTACTATATAGGCTATATTCCCAACCAAAAAAGTCCTTTTTTCAAAACAAGACATATTTGCCATTAAAAACATTTTTACAAAAATTCGCTACCATAAAGCAATTGCTGGGTCCAGGACATTTTTTACATTCAAGGAGATGAAATTACGGAATATATAGCAAACAAATTATGCTGTATACATTAGGACGGTGCGTCGTTATAAAATTTTTCAAAACCTATGTAAGACAAAAATGTATATCAAACAAATGAGAATGAAAATACATATCTAAGAATTTAACACTTTATTTTAACTTTTTGTAAAGCTCTAAACAAATTACTAGGTTACAAAAATATTTATATTATCAAGCAATCAAACAGAAAAACAGTGGACATTTCAGATATGAAAATCCTTTACTTTGAAATTTTGTCATTTTTGTCCTAGAGTCCGGTGTGTTAACTCCGTCCCTTCTTTTCGTTTCACATACTATGGACGCAGATTGCGTGAGAAGCTTTACAGCCCTTTCGACTGACTGCATGTGACAAGGATAGTTTTTGCAGTGGGAAGTTATGGATTATGGATGACGTGGGCTCTTCAATTAGTTGTTTTAACAAATTTCCTGATAATTTTCTAACAATCGGGGCTTCACGGTATTCAATAGATTGCCAGTAAATAATTTTATAATAATCTACAGCACTAAAGTTTAACTTTTATATGATGAAACTTCTTATGCTGAGTCTACTGCTACTGTTCTTTTCGTTGTTTAGTGCTTTCAGTAGTGTCCAAGTAGACACGTTTTCGAATATGATAGCGCTCATCACAGGGGATACTTAATAGCATATTTTCATGGTGGCAAAAGTATCCATTCCTCTGTATGACAGCATGGGCTATACTTTTCAGTTGCTTTGGTAAGTAGTCGCAACACTGAATTGTATCAAAGACATGCCATGCTCCATAAACTGACGAGGAACGAAACTTTATTCTGAACCACATTGGTGCATATACTTTCACAACAAATTTCGTTAATGTGACCATATTGGCTGATGGATTTTGACTAGCTTTATATAAACTGAGAATTCTGTTACCGGTTGTTAACCAACGAGAATTGTTAAGTTTCCCAGGTTCTCGTTTGGACATACTTTCAGAGCAAATGCCATTTATGACCACTTAACATATAATATCAAACATATACTTCTGATCTGAGCTTAACTCACTAATCAAAATATGCGGTAGTGTAATGTTTTGGTTCAAATTAAGTCACTGGAAGCTTTTCACAAAAGCTAGAGCTTTCCATCCAAGCGTTGAAATAAATGTCGCAGTGGTAATTCATTTGCATGAAGCTGGCAAATGAATCACTGCAGCGCTCTCCTAAGTATATGCTCTAACAAAGAAATGACACTCGCCTCATATCCTGTATTTGTTTAGGTCCATTCGCAACCAACAACTTCTAAATTATCTACTGAAATTTCGAAGATTGTAAAAAATGTATCATACTTTCCACAATATTATGTGCAGAACCGCTTTCTGGGGAAATGTGTCCAAGATATTTAGAGCTAGACTCTCCTATGAGAACAATATGTTCTTCCATAACGTCTTATGTTCCGTTGTCACAGAAGGTTAAAGTATTATCTTTGGGGCCATCAACAAAAACTTATTCTATTCCTTCTGAAGTTATTGACGTTCACAGTTACGTGCTCTTCTAACTTTGAAACGATCAAGTACATTCTGCTTGTTATCAATACTGACAATACCATAATCTTGCAAAACTGCCGATGCTACGGCGGCACCTACTCTATCTGATACACCTTAGCTATCTAAAGTTCTAGCTAATGCTGGAAGACTAGCCTGGTTTCGACTGGAGGGTTTAGGTAGATTTGCTAATAAAGTCGATTTACATGCTGGTTCATTTGACTGATTTTCAGATACAGAGGTATTCCTGCCAGGCTTCGTGTTCCATTCATTAATTCCATACATCAAAGTATCCACAGTTGAGGTTTTTGCAACAACCTCACTGGCAGCCCTACTATCTCTTTTCTACCGTCGCTTTAGCTCTTGACGGTCAATAATATTTATGGACGTTCTTTGGTCTAGTATAAATGATTGTTTGCTTAAAGGTACCTGTATTATTGAAAAAAATGCTTATAAGTAAAGGATAAACTATCAAAAATATGAATGCCTACCTTCTATTGTTTGTCACAGACACATGAAGAGAAATCAGTATATTTGCAAGCTGCAGCATCAAATAATCGTTTTCCATCTGCTTTTAAAACATCGAGTTTACATTTATACGAAGCCACGTGCTTTCTTCCATTATACTGTTTCAGCAGGTTTTGACGTTTATTCCTGTATTTTCTAATATGTTCGACAATGCATTGGTGACTGTTTACAGAAATACTGGCTTTTCTCCATACATCTTCAGCCTGCTTTCATCAATCTTGAACCATAGTAACACCTATGTAAACGCAGCGTGGGTACTAAATTAACGGATAACAACAAATTTGTTTTAAGAAACCTTTTTTGTTGTTTATTGTTTGCAAAAACTGCATAAGTTGACTAAAACAAAACCATCCAAGCAATTAATAAGGAAAAAAACTGTCATGTTTATAATTTGATAGGTACATTCCTTTTGTAAATAATTAACTTTTTCCTGAAAAACTTTTGTAACTTTAATGAAATTTCTAACTCAATTTTTTTAAAGACACTTGCGGTACTTACATATTATACTAAGACCAAATTTTAATTTTTTAACTCCATATAAAATATACATTTTTTCAAACAATCGCTAACTGGGATTCTAAAACCGATCTCCAAAGTCCATTTAAGTTTAATGAATTAGTTTAATTATATATATATATATATATATATATATATATATATATATATATATATATATATATATATTACTACTAGTGTACAATTCTTATGAAAATGTACTACTAAAAAAATGCATTTGCTGCGTCCCGAACTTCTTTATAAAGCGCCTCATGGTAAAAATAGTTTTTGGATGCAACTTTATACACGCACTGCTATGTTAGTTTCAAAACAGGAAATAATTTCTAAAATATATCAAAAAATCCTTTGCTGAGCCTTCCTTAAAGTCAGTACAGGCCCTGAAAATAAAAATTTATCAAACTGAAAAACAGCAGGTAAATTCTACTTACTGTATGCTTTTGGCACGATAATTTAAAATCATTTCGTATAGGTACAAATTCGTATTATTCAGAAAAGTATAAAAAGTTAGTCAATTTCCATCAAGGATACATTACCTTTAAAACATCCAGTTTGGTAGTCGGTTTTCCTCTGAAACAAATGACTGACGCATCTTACTCTGAATATGCAATTAGTTCATCTACGTCGAGCATAAAAACAGGCGCTCCGTCCTGAAATAAAAGGAACAATGTGAAACATCAATACATAAAGATGGATGGGCAAACTTAGCGTTTCGTTCTAAAATGAAATGTCAGTGGTTTCGCAATTGTTTTAAAATTTCAAGCATTACGTTCACTATTCACTCAAAAAGCATCATTTATTTTTTCATTAACGCGCTCCCTCAAAACACGAAACAAAAGAGAATCTTCATTGGGGATGAATGTCTAATATATCCACTTCTATCAAATAGTCAATGTACTTTTATTTTGCAAACATACGTGAGAGCCTCGGTGGTTCAGTGGTAAGAACGTGTGCCTCTGCACCGAAGGATACTGGGTTCGATGAATTTTTTTAAAAGAAAATTCACTAAAACTACAATTTGCAACTAAACACATTTTATCGCAATTTACAAAAAAACTACGTGTGCGATGTTTTTTCACAACAGGGCATGAACATTCGCGTTGCTATACTGTCGAAGTGGATGTAAAAGAGTTATTGGATCTACGTGTTAAAAATATTGTCATTTGACCAGTTAATGTTAAATTAATCAATTAGTATGGAAAACAACATTACAGAAATGCCTTGATTCAATTTTTGCTTTATGCAGCGTTAGCCCTTTTCTCTTAATGGTAGACAAGAAATTGTTATACAAAACTTGTCGCAGATTCAATGTTCTACAACTATAATTTAAGATATTTTTCTCTACGATGTACCGTTATTGAGATATGATAAAAAAATCCTGCACGAGAAGACAAAAAATAGCATTTTTACAAAAAAGTAAAGTTTTGATGCGGCGTATTTGCTCACTCCATGGTTATGTAGAAAAACTTTTTTCGAAGAGTTATAGCCTATTCAATTCTCTGCAACTTAAGTGAATAGAATTTTCCTCTGTGATGAACTAGCAAAAACATATGATCGATTAACTGAGAAACGTCCAAAATTTCGAAACGCCAATGATTTTTGGTACGTCATTGCGAACGCAGAAGAGTAAGGAGGTCAAAAACTTGCATTCTGGAACGCGTAACCAGCCTGTACAACATATCTAAAAGTTAGAACTACTTAACCTTTTGTTAGGTAAGGCCCATTTTTCTACCCCTATTCCCTGTACTAGAAGAGAATATTCGGCTTATAACCTTGGCAGATTATTTCTGTCTAAACAATGTATACCTAATTAAAGTTACATTTTTAGCGAATCTTGTATCAATCTTGATCAAATTTGGTGAGTACCTTCCTTTTGCAAGTGGCTTGAATAAGTTTGTTATCCAGAAAAATCGGACCAGGTTCTCCTGGAAAATTTTGTGTTTTCTTTCTAAAAAAATTCATATCTCTGGAAATAACAAATCAAGGGCAACCAAACGCGTGTTTGTATTATAAAGGGTGAACTATGTACCAATATTTAGGTCTCAAGCTTTAAATACAAAGAAATTATGGACAGTTAAAGAAACAAATTTTGGAGATTTCCCCAAAACGTCAAACTCGCAATTTTAAACGTCAAAATTGGCAATGTTTAGGCAAAGAATGTGAAACAAATACGGATTTTGAAAAGAACATGTTGCAAGGAGAGTGTTCTGCAAACCCTTAAGTTTCAGATTGCAGTGCTCTCATGGCGGCAAGGCAGCGGACGAGCCCTGGGGAAAACAAAAGTTTCAGATTCAACCGTCATTGCTTTTCATTTTACTAAAATATTTACAGAAAATTAATTTCAAATAGACCCTTTCTCTGATACTTTGGCTGTAGGTTTAGTGAAGTTTATGGTTTAACGGTCTATATTTTTTTAAACTAATTTTCGTAGAATAAATTCGTTAATGCATTTTTGCATTTTTTATCGAAAAATGATGAGTTTGTAAGAATCTAGACGCGTAAGTCCGTTTTGGTAGCGAATTTTCGGTTTGCAGTTTAGCTGCCGAACGCTTTTCGAAAAACTGTTTTCAGAAACCAGCCTAGGCCCCCCTGGATCCATAAACCCCCAGAACAATTTCTTGTTCAAACCCCCCAAGGAAGTTACGGGACCAGGAGTGAGTGGTGGTGCTGAGCGGGGTAGGTAGTAAAAAGGAAATATGAGCAGAAAATTCGAATAAAACGGAGTTGAAAGCTGTCTTTTTCACATCTTGAAGCCATATCCCCTCAAACCCTGCCTACCCCGCACAGCACCCCTATCTCCCTCAGGTGCCGTAACTTCCTTGGCGTGTGAGAACAAGACATTTTTCTTATGGTTTATGCAGCGAGGGTGGTTATATGCACGCGAGGGGAAAGGAAAAGCCCGACGACGAAGCAGCCACCCCACAGCCCCCTTCCCCTGCCACAAGTCGGACCGGGGGGGGGGGGGTCCTGCTTCGTCGTAGGCATTTCCCTTCCGTCCTTGTGTGCATACAACCACCCTCGTTGCATAAACCACAAGAAAAACTTCTTGTTCATACCCCCCAAGGAAGTTACGTGACCTGTCGCAAATAGGGGTGCTGTGCGGGGTAGGCAGGGTTTAATGGGAACATGGCTTCAAATAGAGAGCTTTCAAGCAGTTTTCCTCGCATTTTCTGCTCATATTTCTTTTTACTACCTACTTCGCCCAGCACTCCTATTCACTCCCAGTCCCGTAACTTCCTTGGGCGGTGTGAACAAGAATTTTTTCTTATGGTTTGTGCATCCAGGTGGGGTCCTAGTAATGGTTCTAAAAGCAATTTTTTTTTAAAGCGTTCGGGAGCTAATCTGCAAATTTACCGAATTTTAATTAAATTCTTCAAATTTCAATAACTCAACTTGCTATTAACGTAAGGTTTGTTAGTTAGGAAACCAACATTTAAGTTTATTTTCGGAAATTTTTTGTATATTTTCAAACCATAAATAATTTTGATAAAATATAGTACATTATTTCTACTACATAGGCTATACCGGTAACCAGATTAATGCCTGCTCGCAATTGCTATTAAAAACATTTTTATGATAATTCACTTCCATAACACACTTGCTGCATCCAGACTTTTGAAAAATGTTTATATATTTTCAAACAATAAAATTATTTCGATGAAATATGGTACATTGTTTCTACTATATAGGCAACCAAGTTTGTGCCTGCTTTCATAAAAAAAAGACATTTGCTATTAAAAATATTTTTAAAACAATTCGCTACCATAACGCACTTGCTGCGTCCAGACTTTTGTAAAGATAGATAAGTACGTGTTATTTTTAATTATTGCATTGCGTTTTTAAATAAAGAAAAGTAATGGCTTTGTGAGATTTGACACATATATGTATATGTATCTAAGTTACAAAACCAGGCAGTTTCGGTAAAAATGTGAAATCAACAGCATACGATCTGAGTAGGTCTCATGACATTACTCTTGTTGACAATTTCTAGACAAGTGTCAAAAAAATGGAAAAGTGACAAGTTTATTTGTTAAGTGCTGTGACTTCCCAAAATTTCAATTATAGTTACCATATAGGTGAGTTTTTACACTGATTTGCTTTATGCTTCAAATACTTGGTAAAGTAAGACACTGTATGCGCTTATTTCAGCAACATAAATAAAGGCTCGATTTTAAATATAACAACGCAATGTCAGAATCATATAGTGTAGAATTAATAATCTAGTAATTATGCAGCCAAAATAATTTATATTTAATTATGGATGCATTATGCATCAATTAATAAAGTATGCCTCCATTAATTTGAGTGAAATATCTTCTAGATCTAGCCAATATAACATACTCTCGTCACAATTTCGTTAAGTTCCTTTAAGTGAAGTGATACATTTGTAGACCTAAGTACACTTCCAGCTTACAATGATTTTTACCTTGCTATGTTACTAAAAATTGATAGAAATGTGCTACAAAATTCATAGCATGCAGACTCTAGTGGCTATAGAACTTAACGGAAAAGATGGAACTTATTAAAGAAAAATAACCTGTTATATTTGTTATAGATTCATTGTAGCTATTAACTCTGTTTGTTATGCTCGAAAACCCTACTAGAGTTTATGAAAGGCAAACCTTACTTCAGAAGCAGAACACAGTGTTACAATTTCACTCTCTTTTTCTTAAAACTACCAAGTTAAGTGGTCCTTCCCCTTAGTCAGATACACAGGTTGTAGTAGATACCTCTCTCTTAGAATTCAGCAAGTATGTCAATCCGTCACAACTTTTGCAAAACGCTTTCTCTGACATTGTCTAATGCAGATTGTGATATTTTATATACTGATGCATCAAAAAATGAAGACGGGGTTGGATGTTCAGTCATAGAAGACAGAAAATATCACAAATTTAGATTACCTAAATCTACTAGTGTTTTTACCGGTGAACTCTTCGCTTTTCTTCAATCTCTCACAATACTTAATTACAAAGAGAACCGAGTACCAAAATATATTATTTGCATAGATTCACAGTCATCGCTCCAGGCACTTACGCAAGCAAGAACAGATAATATCCTTGTTCACAAAATAAAAGATATGTTATCAAATTTGGAAATGATAAGCAACACTTCTGTCTTATTTTTATGGGTACGATTGCATTTCGGTATTCAAGGCAATGACATAGCAGATTCGGAGGCTACAGCTATAAAAAGCGTAACAATAATGAAATTCAATATGTGTTGTGATCTCATCGCTGCTTACAGACGTCTAACTTTTATTAAGTGGCAGGATTTTTGGTCAACAAAAAATACCAAATTACATTTGTTTCAACCAGTAATTACAAAAAGTAATTTACAATTTAAAATAAAACGTAAAGACAGCGCCCTTGTCAGAAGATTAAGATTAGGACACACAAAGATGACACACCAACATCTTCTAGAAGGAACACCACCCCCTACATGTAGTCAGTGCTGTGTACAACTATCAGTGTCACATTTCTTATTCAACTGCAAAGACTATAAACAAGCAAGGAAATTAAGCAATATGCATAGTTCGGTAACTACGGAAGTTCTACAGCTTAAAAAATTAAACATAGAGCGTGTGACTGGACTTTATAATAAGCTTTAATTTATTTTTGATATTTATCACTTTTTTTTAATTACTGTTAATTAGAAATAAGGTTTGCAAATATTTGTTAAATAATTTATTGCATTATTAAATATTGTAGGTGCCAATGACAATTAATGTTGAGGCACCAATTTTTCTTTAAATAAAAAAAATATTTAAAACTAAGTAGTGGTGGTACGTTTTAAGAATATCCCTAGAATGTAGCTTAGGCACATTCCTTATATTTACCTTTTCTTTAAGTGTAACAATCAAAGCTTTTTAATTCTGTTTTATTGACATAAATCCATTTTTGAAATGTCTGGATGCAACAGGCGCGTTATGGTAGTGAATTTTAAGAGAAATGATCTACGCAATTTTTTTCACCAAAATTATATATGCGCCGATAAAAATTAAAATTTGCCTGTAATCAATACATTTTATGTACTACACACAATATTTTAGTCTTGCGTAACACTGACCTTCAGAGGCAACCTTTTTTTTATTGAATGCTTATTGCTTTTAAATTAGAGATCTAGATTTTGGAACGTGATATACTTTTTATAAGATAAACCTCCGTATCAAATTTGGTTGCCATAGCTTTGTTATTTTCGGAGATATAAATATTTTTTGAAAGTAAACCAAAAATTTTCACGGATAAACTGGTCCGATTTTCCTGGCTAATAAACTTATCCAAGCTACTTACAAAACGAGGGTACGTACCAAATTCTATCAAAATAAGCTTATTATTTTTGAGATCTATTGTGAAAAGTGCAATGCATAGTACCAGGTGACTAGAGGACATCAAAAAACAAAAAGTTCCTGTACACTTATGTTCAAAACCCTTTTGTGTCCAAGACGCAGTGTAATTTTTTTATTCAAATTTTTGCGACAGATACCTAATTGAATTTTCTGCAAAAAGTTCCTTTTGATTTGTTGTCGTATTTATGTCCAAAAGGTTTTTGTTTTCGAGATAGAGTAATTTTTAGCGAATTTTTCGTGAAACGAAAAATTCAATAATGAGGAGATCTGTGTTTATATATATATATATATATATATATATATATATATATATATATATATATATATATATATATATATATATATATATATATATATATATATATATATATATATATATATATATATATATATATATCACACCGATAACTCAAAAAATAATGGGCCGATTTTAATGAAATTTGGAACGTACCTTCCTTTTGTAAGTGACTTAGACAAGTTCGTTAGCCAGAAAAATCGGACCAGTTTTGGGTTTTCCTTCGGAAAATTTTGATATCTCCGAAAATAACAGAGCTATGACAACCAAATTTGGCATATACGTTTTTACTGTCCAACTTACTCTACATGCTCTACAATTCAGATCCCCTAGTTAAAAGAAAAAAGTTATAGGCATTTTAAGAAAAAAAATTTGGGTGCCACTGGTGATCAGAGGAAAGCACAAGAACAAAATATTTTGTGTGATTAACAAAACCAATTGAATGTTACATCCAACGGTTAAGTTTTCTTGACGCAAAAACGTAGCAGAAAAAATATTTTGAAAATTTGAACATTTTTCTTCTCCAAACGTCAAAGTCGCGATTTGAAACGTCAAAATTTGCAAATTTCAAACAACGAATTTGGAACAAATACGGATTATGTAGACGATATGTCGTAAGAAGTGTGTTTTACAAAGCCTTGATATTCAGCTTCAACCATCATTGTCCTTCATTTTTCTAAAATGTTTTCAGAAAATCCATTTCAAATAGACCCTCTTTCTAATGCTTCGGCAGTAGTTTCAGCTATAGAGTTTATGGTTCAATAGTCTATATTTTAGCAAATTTTCGACGAAAAAATTCGTTATTGAGAAGACCGCAACTTATGAATTTTAAAAAGATTTCTTCAAATGAGCGCGAATTAGAACCCCAAAAACCCATATACGGGGTAGTTTCAGTTTTTCTCTGTTTACACATATACACGGTGACGCTTTTCTACGGCAACGCTCAATATATCCGTTATTATACAAGATATGACAAAAAAGTATATACATTAATTATAGGGTATCTCGAGCTGCATTCTATAAACCTATTTTGACAATTACAGGCTGGCCCATAAGTCGTTGTTGATACACACTTTCTTTTTTTAATAGAACACCCTTATTTTATTGCATTTTTGTGTTTTTCAGCGAATTATAATGCATGTTTGTGAGAAAAAAAATTGATACCATTCATCGTTTTTGAGTTATTTCAATTGATTTGCAACTTTTCACGTTTTTTGAACATATTTCAAACACATATCACAAATTGTGAAACGGCTTTTTTATCAATAGATAGCGGAGCCCCATGGAAATGACGCATTCAAAGAGTTTTATGTTTGTATTACTCGTCGAAACAATCGAGCTGCCGTACATGGGCACGCTCAAATAGTGGCCGAATTTTAAAAATTTTCGCAGAAATGTTTTTAGTGTTTCTGTGGAATTTATTTTTGTAAGATTTTTGTGATATGTTGGTAAATTAATCATAAATGTTTAGTAAGTTATTGTAAAAGAATTTGTCGAATTTTTGTGAAAAATGTAATTTAGTGTAACATTACTGAAGGAAATTTCTGTAAAAAGAAAATGGTGATTTTCTGTAAAAGAAATTTTTGCAAATTTTCATTTTTTTTTTCAATTTTGGTCCTACAGCTGTTTGTGAATAATTATATCCTGGCAGGTGTGTAAACAGCTTAAAGAGGTTCGTTTGCCAGGAAAATCGGACCAGTTTTTTTCTGGAACTTTTAAGGTTTATTTTCGCAAAATGTTTGTATTTTTTAAACAACAAAGCTATTTTAATGAAATACCGTCGATTGTTACTAATATATAGGTTATACTGCCAACCAAATATCCTTCTTTTGAAAACAAGACATATTTGCCATTAAAAGCATTTTTACGAAAATTCGCTACCATAACGCATTTTCTGCGTCCAGACTTTTTAGATTCAGATTTCTTTTTAATTTTATTTTAATTAAGTGGAGATAATATAGCCAAAATTGTTACAACCCTTACAGGTTGCCACATTGTGCAAATTTGCTAACGGTTATAAACAACCAGTGGCGGAATTAGAGGGGTTAATTATCATTCAGTTGATTAAATAATTCAATACGGCCCTGTAAAAAATATTATTAATTATGCGTATTATATCGAGTAACAAACAAGCACAATAAAACAATCGAAATTTATAACTATAAATTAGACGCCCTCGTGGCGCAGGTTGCTAGGTGCCAGCCTGCTAAGCGAGAGGTCCCGGGTTCGATTCCTGGGCGAGGCAAGTTGACTTTGTCTGGAAAATTGGTAAAAATAGTGAAGGATGGGAAATGAATGTGCTAATGGCCTGAGATGCCGCAGCCAATAATATTAATGAATATATATATATATATATATATATATATATATATATATATATATATATATATATATATATATAAATAACTATAAATTATAAGCAACTGGAAATAAACAGAAATCATAACAAACATAACAGAAATAATCAGATAATAAAGGGTAACTGAGAGAAAGTATTCAAATTGACGGCCTTTTTCTTGAATACACATTTTCAATCTCCTGATTATCGATTGACGACATCTCTCAAATATCACTATTATTACGGAACCTATCAGCAGCTTCCATAATTCTGTTCCATAAAAGGTCTTCATTATTTATTTCTACGGAATAAACCTCGCTTTTCAAATATCCGCCAAAAAATCGAGTGGATTAAGGTCGGGACTTCCTGCTGATATACAATAGGCCCACAACGACTAATCTACCTATTTCAAAATTTTCTATTTAAAAACACCCTTGGTATTCGGGAAAAATGAGCTGGCGCCTCGTCTTGCATGTAGTACATTCTCCTAACTATGTTTAAACGTTGTGTTACGTGCTCTGTCCATCTTTCCAGTTTCTGTGTCACATCTGTTATTAGTGTACCATTGGCGTCTCTTAGTTGTCTCGATTGTTCAGATTTTCTCATTTCTCCTATCTCTTTAATCTTTTTGTGTAAGTTGGCGGTATCATATTTTTTGTCTAGTTCTTCAACTTTCTGGCATTTCTCACTCAACCAGTTCTCTTTGGCTTTCTTAGTTTTTCTCTTTATCAATATATGGGTGGATTTGTAGTTGATTGGATCTTGTGTTTTGAATGATCTTCTTTGTTCCATTAGTAGGAGTATCCTCTGTAATCCATTCTTTATGTTTTGATCTTGTGAGTGTCATGTTTCCTTTTCCTGCTTTTGTTACTGCCTGTTAGTGAATTTTCTTAAACAAATTCACTAATGAGGAGATCCCGACTTTTGAATTTTGAAAAAATTTCTTCAAATGAGCGCTAATTAGCCCCCCCCCCCAGAAAACATATCCGGGGTCAGTTTCAATTTTTATATGTTTATATATATATATATATATATATATATATATATATATATATATATATATATATATATATATATATATATATATATATATATATATATATATATATGTATCACACCGATAACTCAAAAAATAATGGGCCAATTTTGAATAAATTTGGTGAAAAAATTCCTTTTTGCAAATGGCTTGGATAAGTTCGTTAGCCAGGAAAATCTGCCCAGGTTTTCCCGGAAAATTTTGTGTTTTCTTTCAAAAAAAAATTATATCTCCGGAATTAACAAAGTAAGGGCAACCAAATTTGGTACACATGTTTACATCGTTATAGGTAAGTTACTCACCAAAATTTAGCTATGTAGGTCAAAAGACAAAAAAGTTATAGGCATTTAAAGAAAAATAAATTGGGGTTTTCCTCAAAACGTCAAAGTGGCGATTGAAAATGTCAAAATTGGCAACATTTAGGCAAATAACTTGAATCTAATACGCGCTATAGAAATAAAATGTCTCAAGAATGATGTTTTACAAACCCTAAAGTCTTAGTTTCAATCGTCATTGTCCTTCATTTTACTAAAATATTTGCAGAAAATTCATTTCAAATAGACCCTCTCTCTGATGCTTGGCAGTAGCCTTAGCTATAGAGTGTATCGTTTAATGGTATATAATTTTTGTCGAATTTTCGTAAAAAAATCAATAAAGCTCAATATATCCGTTATTATATAAGATATGAAAAAAATTTGTATATATTAATTATAGGGTGTCTTGAGCTACATCTTAAAATAATATTTCTACAATCACAGGATGGCCCATAAGTCGTTGGTGATACAAATTTCCTTTTTTTTAATCAAACACGCCTTAAGTTATTGCATTTTTGCATTTTCCATCGAAATATAATGCATGTTTGTAAGAAAAGAAATTCTGGACGCAGTAAGTGCGTTACGGTAGCGAATTTTGATCAAATGTTTCATATTTGAATAGCTCAATTTGCTATTAACCTATAAGGTTGACCAAGAAACGTGTTTTTTCGGGAACACTTTAAGTTTACTTTTGGAAATTTTTGTACATTTTCACACAATAAAGTTATTTTGATGAAACATGGCACATTGTTTTTACTATATAGTTTATACTGGTAACCAAATCTGATGCCTGCTTTCTTAAAAAAACACACATATTTGTTTTTAAAAACATTTTTATGAAAATTCACTACCATAACGCACTTGCTGCGTCCAGAATTTTCTATATTCTTCCACTTATGGTTAATATTGCTTGTTGCTTTATTTGATATTCTAGTCTCTGTCAGTCTCAGATTTATGTCTCTTGTAGTATTTTCTCTTATTTGTTGTTCTTTTAGTCCCATTATGTCCAGTTGTTTCATGTGTTCTCTTTTTATTTTCTTGAGGTTGGTTTTCAGTGTAGCCACTACAGGGTTATGTTCTCAACCAATATCTGCGCCAGGGTAGATCTTACTTGAGGTAATGAAGTTTCGAAATCTATGTATAACAAGAATCAGATCGATTTGATTCCCAACTATTCTTCCAGGTCCATCCATTGGAGACTTCCATGTATATATAGTCTTCGTTTGGGTAGTTTGAAAAATATGTTAGCCACATTTGGTAAAACTGTTGTAGTCGGTCTCCATGTTCATTACACTCACCCAAACCATATTCACCCACATAATTCTCCACCCGACCTTGGCCCATCTTGGCATTAAAATCCCCCATAACTACAGTTGCAGGGTGTTTCTTCGTTGACTTCAGGATTTGTCTATATCATAGTAAAATGTTCTCGTCATCAGTCTCGTCATCATCCTTATCCCCGGTGGCGCATATATCTGAACAATTTTTAACATCCCCTCACTTGATTGTAGGTGCATCGTCATATTTTTTTCTGAGTAGGGAGTGAAACCTCCTACAGACTTATTAATTTTTTTGCTAACTAGAATGCCGACCCCATATCGATGAGTTCTTTCGTTGCTACTTGAGTAGACAACATTTCATTTTTTGTTGGGCATTTTCACGCATTAAGTTATCTATTTTTGTAAAATTAACATCAAACGTGGCTTTGGCATTGTATTTGAGCAAGTTGAATGTCTACACGTTCCGCCCTTCGGATGGGGCTTAAAGCTGTCGGTCTGGTGTCCATGGGATGTTTGACACGTTAAAAATCCCTACTCTGGATACCGAAATGCGGGGGCTGGCAAAATTTTCAGGATTGTGAGGTGAAACTGCTAGCTGGCAGCGGTGGTTGGCCATAGTCGCGGAAAAAGATTGAGGTTAAAAGTTAAAAAAAGACAATGATTGTAAAAACTTGTCGGCTCAGGATTAAATGAGTTATCACACCCTGGAGCTTTACCTCGTAATCAATTAATATCGTGCATATGCAAATTCCTTGCGTAAGAACAGTGCATTTGATGTTGTTAGCGAATTTTTATTTAAAAAAATTCGCTAATAAAGAGGTCACGATGAAAAGCTTTTGAAAATTTTTTTTCAAGTGAGCGCGAATTTGGGTCCCTAGAACCCAAAACCAAAGTCCGTTAAAATTTGTATATGTCCAGTTCGTTAATCAGCCTTTATGCTCAAGTTTTTCCGGTGGAAAATCGGGGAAAACTTCTTGAAAACGCTATATTTGCGTAACTATCAGAGTAACTAGAATGAGACTTTACATGTGGCTAGAAATAGTGCAAATAAACCTATGTTGTGAAATTTAAGTAATTTGGTACACAATATTTTGAGTTTTTTCCAAATTAAAAATAAAATCCCAAAGATCTGCGTTGAAACGACTTAGAGGTTAAAGTCCAATGCCTGACAGACAGAGTATTTAACTGTCACGCGTAAATTAATTCATACAACGGGTATAAACCATACATCAACGGTAACCAAACTAAACCAGGCAGAAAACATACTACCCGAACCAACAATCGTAAAATCTCTGCGCAATTATGGAAAATGACAGACGTCATGAAATTAAAAATTTGGCATGTGATTGTTATTTAACTGTGGGATTCAACCAATTATTAAAATACATTGTATTTGTAGCTTTATTAATGGACCCAAATACAGTTTTAGCGCAGCGTAGATATATTATGCTGTCGCACAATATAGCAGAAATTTAAACAAAATCAAGCCAAGTCTCTATAAAAATGATTCTAAAATGGTTTCTTTTATATTTAAACTTAAACATAAGACGTCATATAAGACCGAAACAGTCGTGGGATTTGTTTCAATGGTAATTCTACTAATTCTGTAATTAATAATTGTTATGTATACTTTGAATAGAATATCCCGGGAGTGAAGTCGATTTAAAGTATCACACAAATAAAACATTAGTTGATGTGTGCCTAGATGGCGCAGGAGACTTCGCGCTTGCCTCCTAAGGAGAAGGTTGCGCGATCGAATCCAGCTCGATGATTGTATGTTTTTTATGTTTTATTTTGACATTTGGAGAAACAATAGTGCACAGATTTCATAACTTTTGAACAAGATCTCATTTTTGTTTAAAACGCCTAAATAAGTTTGTCACCTTTGAGTCTGAAATTATAATTTTATTATTGTTGATATTTCAAAAACCGGTTTGATTGGGTTGACATAAACGAAATCATACTGGCGATTAATAAGGAAAAATAACTGCTACGTTTATAATTTTGCAGATACTTTACTTTTCTAAATATGAATTAAGTTTCCTTCTGGAAATCTTCTGTATAACCGTAATGAAATTTGTAGAAAGAGACTTATACTATCTACAGATATAGCAAAATTTATTTATTTAGCTTCATAGAAAATTAAGTTTTGGGAATTTTTCTCAAAAGGAGTTAGAACGCAAGACTATTTTGATAATAGAGGAATATCGATGGTAACACTTTCGAAAGAATTATTCAAATGTGCCCGTACTAAGACCTCTAAAATCGATCTTCAAGGTCTGTGTAAGATTAAAGTATTAACTTTACTAATATGCCGTATAATAATAGTGTATAATTTCTATGAAAATTCGCTACTATAACGCATTTGCTGCGTCCCGAAATTTTTGTATGTTGATTTGAGTTACTTGAGTAAAACTTGGCTGACTAGAATTCACAAAATATAATAAGAAATTAAATTGTAAGGACTCCTGTCCCACTTTTCTGCCCCATGAATATAGTAACACGCTCATTAAATTCCATTTGTCGGAGAAGCTCAGATCTGTGTCTTTCACAAAGAACTAGCAGCGTCTTTGAAATTACTCAGTCTATTCATTTCAACGGTTCCTAGCATTATAGAAAATGATAGATATTTTCGCCTCCTTGAAAGGATGCAGAGTCTCTCATATTAATTTTGCCCGTGGCTATCAACTGAAGATTAAAGATATATTCTGTTGTCGCTGCGAGAGGGACGAGCGCCCGTTAGTATAGAAACATGCAGATAGCGTTGATTAAAAGTTGACGCGGATTCAGACGCGCCAAAGGAAACAATCTCATCATCAGTTTCTATAGGAGTGTTATGAATAGGGTGGCAAAGTTACATTCTTCTTATGGACCGATGACTATTCTCTATTTATCTATCGATGAAAATGTGTTGCTTCTCCGATGCTTTCTTTGTAATCGAAACTGTAAAAATATCAAAAAGATGAAAGATCGAGAGAAATGCATTGGTGCATGGTTTGATAAATTGATAAAAGCCTCAAAGAAGGCAGTTATTTGGTGTCCTTCATCTTAACCCTTAGAACAACTAATTGTAATACTCTTTTTTGTGGGGCTTTTAGTGAATTTTCTTTAAAAAATTCACAAATGAGGGGATCTGTGTTTATATATATATATATATATATATATATATATATATATATATATATATATATATATATATATATATATATATATATATATATATATATATATATATATATATATATATATATATATATATATATATATATATAATTGTAAAAATAGACTTAACTGTTTTAATATAAAATTACTTATAAAAAACCAAAGTAAATACCTTAAAGTAAGTAATCCATGTTGCTCTCACAGCAACGTTCAGAGTCAGTGGGTAAATTACAATCAGTTATCCAGCAGAACCTGAAATTTCAAATAATTAACTATATGCATTTGCTAGTGAAGGGATGATGACATTATCTAAAATTACCTGATAAGCCATAGAAATTTTACAATGCACCTATAACGAACAATTAAAGTGAATAATGAGCTGTATAAATACAGAGTTTATAAAACAAGTCAGTGAAAGAACAAATTTAATAAACTGTTTTCAATAAAGTGCCAGCTCGTGAACTTCAAGTGATTTATTTAGTTGTAAGTTTGATGAAAATTTGTTAATATGTATAGGGAAGTAAGGAAATTAATGTAGGAACCTGTGAGTTAGTAAGTAAGGAAAAAATTTGTTAATAATAAGGATAAGTAAGGTTCGACATGTAATGAAAATGTATAGGTTAGAAATTTGAACGTACAAACATATTTTGACTAACCTGACTTTAAAATCCAGTTATTTAGTTAATGTGATCAAAAGGAAGTAGCTTTCTCTTGACTCATTTTGTAAAATCTGTTATGTGATTAGACCCATCTGAAACATAAACATTAATTGGTTGAAAAGCAATTTTAAACACTATTTGGCAGATATAATTGGTGAAATAAAACAAAAGAAACGTATGATGATTTCCGAGAGGATTAAGAACGGGACTGTTAAGAAGAACCTAAACGAAGCAAGAAGTTAGCAGCGTGCAGATTAGTAAAAGCGTTTAAAAAGCAAGAAAAACGCCAGAACAAAAGTAAAAGTGGTATAGAAGTTGTATATTTACCAAGATATAGCTGTTGAAGAACTTCAAGCAAGGCTATTAGCACGTATAGCGAGAAAACAGTCAATAGTGGAAAATCCCAACAGACGCTGCAGTTTTAAATCCAGGTATTACACTAAATAATATCAAAATAGCCATATAATACCAGCCCATGAGTGCAAGTAACCATTATTAGTATATTAATATGTCAATTTTGCCAAATGATAGTAAGAAAATCCAAGTTTACATAAGATGATCAAAGATATACCAAAAGAGGACGGTACGCGGGAGTTTGAAGTGAGCTGATAAAATGCATAACAACCGTTTTAAGATCTAATCTCCTTGATTACCAAAGCTAGCAAAGCGAATTTCCCATGGTAACAGATATCACATGTTAAATGTTAGTTGGATTTGTCAAACAAAATAGAATCAAGTTTAAACATCACATTTAAATAATAGTAAGCAAATTTGTAATAATCATAAAAAGCTGACAAATTTAATTAATAAGTAACATAACGGATCCAAAATAAGGCCAATAGTTTAAAAGTAAATAAAATCTGGAGCATATGTTTTACTAACCCTTCGGTACGACCTTCCATGCAGCAGACGGAACAAAGGAGCGGCTGCAGACCAGGTTTCCACATATTATCATCTCTCGGTTTGGCGATCAAAATTGGCCACCAAGATCGTGGGATCCAACTTCTTTCTATGGAGGTACCTGAAAGAAGATGTGTATGCGAACAAACCACAAACAGCTGAACACCTTACATAAGAGATACGACACGTTATTGTCAAGATTGGCCCACAGATATGTGAAAACCTTAATTTTAAGAAAAGGATAACCCTTGCCAGAATGGCTATTTGCAGGATGTTCTATTTCATGGTTAATTCCAACTATTCCTTTTCACGTTGAAATGCAGATATACGCTCAATTCGAAAAAAAAACTATTTTTCTGGTAAATTAAATCCGGCGCCCTTTATGTAGGACAAAATAAGTGCTATTTATTTTAAAATTTAACTACAATCGAACAGCATTTTGTATGAAAGCTTGTTCTCTGTCACCCAGCCAATTTATATTTTGTTATACATCACATTTAAAAATCTACTTTGTGTGGTTTATTTTAGTTGGTAATTGAACCAATGTGTCTTTATATTCTGCGCTTCAAGTATTGCATTGAAACCTTAAAATTGTACCAATCCCCAGTTTTAACTGGTATTTACGGTTATATGTACCAAACAATGTATAACTGATACGCATTGTTTCAAAATACCAGCCAGCATCCTATCCGTATACGAAACAGCATAAATTCCTATTATAAGAATTGCATTTCTATTTATAGTTTCATTCTGCCGATGAGAGGGAGTGAAAATCGACGTTGCATCTCTCCCAGAATCTCTTGTAATTATTTTCTACGTTTTCGCTAGCAGATAAATGTTCTCCGGCAACCCGAAGTAACTCTCCGGCTGGCCATCTTTTTAATTTGGATGTTTTCTGATGCAGAGTCCTTCAATTCACTCCGCCTTTGTCATGCATATCGCATTCACGGTTATTGTTCTTTATTAATTGTTTTTTTTTCCTCTGCTAGGGGTTGAAATGTGGTAGCTGGTTGCTGAGTTATGATATTGCTCTTATGCGAGTATGTATGTTGGTACGCCTGGCCAAACGTTTCATCCGGAAGGAACATGAATGAATGGATGAGGTTATTACAATGAACATTTTAATTTTAAAATTACCGCAGTACTAAATCGCTCTTATGGTGCGTATTTAGAAATAACCACAACACCAATTGTTAACCAGTTATTGTGGTATTGAATGAGCTTATATTTGCTTTTAAAAAAGACTGTTTCTTATACTTGTGAATAAAACAACACATACTTTAAATAAAATAATAAAGAGACTTGACACGACAAGTTTAGGTACGGAATTTTCATGAAGTGTTAGTAAGCTTGGAAAATAATAAAAAAATAGTTTACTTTAAATTTCGACAAGTTTAGCAAAAAGTTCCCTTGAAATTTCATCGTTATTTATTGTGAAACACGTAATACTGTTGCTATTATTGTTACCATATTTTGTTTAACTAAACTTTCATATTTTTAGCGAATTTTCGTATTCAACATGAGGACATTGCAATTTATGATATATATATATATATATATATATATATATATATATATATATATATATATATATATATATATATATATATATACATATATATATCATGGTGTTAAAGCTGTTTCACTTAGAGCGATTTTCCTTAATTATCTCCTTAATTATCTTTAAAACGGCTAAAAATAAGATTTTCAAAATTTGTACACGAGCAAATATTAAGAGCATATAAAGAAAAACGAAAAATCCGATTTATTGTATGGAGCAGTGGCGCGCCTGGGGGCACTCTGAGGGTTACAATTTAAAAAAATCCAAAGACCAATACAACAATAATAAGGTATACTGGTAGAAATTCCATAGGATGTACAGTTTTCGAGAAAAGTGAAGTTAAAATTGTTTCTTCACTAAAGACACAAATATTAATTTAGATGTTTAAACTGCAAGTTTACGTTACTATGGATACAGCAAAAGTTATCACCAGTTTAAATTGTTAAACAATAAATTGCAGATAGCTTTATTAAATAAAAAAGTCTGAACGCAGCAAATGCGTTATGGTAGTAAATTTTCATAAAAATGCTTTTAATAGCAAATATGTGTGTGTGTGTGTTTTTTTTAAGAAAGCAGGCATCAAATTTGGTTACCAGTATAACCTATATAGTAGAATCAATGTGGCATGTTTCATCAATATAACTTTATTGTTTGAAAATGTACAAAAATTTCCGAACGCAAACTTAGTGTTCCCGAAATAACTGGTTCCTTGGTAAACCTTATAGGTTAATAGAAAATTGAGCTATTCGAATTTGAGGTATTTAATGAAAATTCGAATGATGCACTTGCTCCGTCCCGAATTTATTTTCTTACCAACATTCATTATATTTCGATGGAAAATGCAAAAATGCAATAACATAAGGCGTTTTGAAAATGAAATATATACAAATAAACAATACAAAATTTTAAATTAAAATTTTAATAATATACCCAACATCAGTTTATTGGTATAATTTAAACTACTGCATGATATTGTGTAGTTTCATTTACTGCAAATTTTCCATATACGACATGAAGAGTAAGTAATAATGAAAATTCCCTAAAAACTAAAATGAACCAATAAATACCTTATTCCAACATTATAAGGTATTAGCTGAGTCGTATTATTTATTTATGATGTCCGTAAACAAACAAGAAGAAGAAGAAGATAACCTAGAATTTGACTCCCTTCCCCTACTGTCAGTTTGCAAAATAACAAATGACAATGACAAATAGCTGGCGTTGTCAGATTTAACTAGGAGAGGCCGATGGGTTTTAAATACCTTGAAGAATGGGAAGCCTAATATTTATACATCATATAACGTTGTTCTAGATTACCTTTAAATAAATTGCATAACTTTAAAATTTTTAATTATTACTATATATTTTCCCGATATCTTCGACAGTTTTGGCAAATGGCAACCCAGCTGATTGTTTATTGTGACATATTTTTGTAACCTGTTGGTTTGAAGTTAAATCTGGAGCATTTGTTGGCAATAGCACCGTAGCCCTGATATATCTGTCTGACCTGGTCTAAGATTATAGGCACCCATTCAGAGGTAATTTCAGGTTATATCGTAAATTATTTATTTTTGATTCTATATAACTCAGAATTAACTAAACCGATTAATTTCAAATTTGGTAGGGAGGACCATTGATACGAGATCTACGTGCCTGTAAAGTTATGGTTTCATACCTCTGGTAATTTAAAAGATATTGCGTTTTCAAACAGTTTTTCACATTTTTTTCTGAAAGCGAATGTGTGTCAAAACTGTCTAACGAACTCATCCAAGCTATTAATTTTAATTAATATTTTTTAAATTTTCGGTTGGATGCGTATATATATATATATATATATATATATATATATATATATATATATATATATATATATATATATATATATATATATATGTGTATATATATATATATATATATATATATATATATATATATATATATATATATATATATATAATTTTCAAATAGCCTTGAATTTGGGCTCTAGAGACCCTAATTCGCGCTCATTTGAAGAAATTTTTCAAAAATCTTACCATCGATTCCTCTCGAGTAATGAATTTTCTTAATGAAAATTCACTAAAAAGAGAAATTACTTAAATGAGCTTGTATTAAAACCTCTAAACCCGATCTTCGACGTCTGTTTAAATGAAAAGTGTGACTTTTAGTAATCTGCCGTACTATAGGGTAAAATTATTATGAAAATTCACTATTATAACGCACTTGCTGCGTCCGGAAGTCTTTTCCAATTTAAACCTAGTGTAGTTGTACCCAAGCCATTATTTCCTAATTATTTCAGAAACAGTGTTTCCTGAAAAATTCAACTTTTCGGCATGCTGATGTCAATATCTAAATATCGAGAGTAATATTTTAAGGTGGAATGTGAGTGGATGTTGAATATCGGACAATATGCTGACCCTTACGAAAGGAACGTGATCAATATACTTCATTGGGTCCTTAATTCTTATAAATAAGAAAATCGGGGTTGAAGGAGTAGCTAAACCATTATAAAGTATGAGATTAGACTTCCTTTATCGACCTTTCCTTCACACAGTTAAGTGTTAGCATTCTATAAAATGGTTTTTTGTATTTTATTAGGAGATTCGCAGAATTTTGTTACGAAAAGTCAAAATAATTACATTGATATCAGCTCTTTAACATAAGTAGACTTCTCGTGGTATAAAACTTAGACCGTTTGATATGCCTAGTCCTCATTAGTGCATGAAACTTGGTCTTAAATCTGTTTATGCATTGTTAATGAGTAAAAAGTTCGGGACGCAGCAAGTGCGTTATGGTAGTGAATTTTTATTAAATTCTTCAAACTCGAATAACTCAATTTTATATAAACCTAGAAAGTTTAGTTTTGGTTTGTAGTAAGGTCCTTCTTAGGGCAAGACATCCACCAAATTTTATTAAAATATCTTTGTAATATACGGAGAAAAAAAATTTTCGTAAAAAATTCAAAATTCAAATAACTCAATTTTCTATCGGCCTAGAAAGTTGAATTTCTGTACCTGGTAAGGCCTCTTCCGAGACAACATATATAGTAAATTTCATTAAAACAGCTTTGTAATTTTCGGAGGAAAAAATTTTTTTTGTAAAAAAAAACTCAGAATTTTTCCAGAAAACCCTGTCCGAATTTCCTGGCTAACGAATTCATCCAAGCCATTAATAAAAGAAAAGCACTTGCCGAGTTTCATCGAAATCTATTAATTATTTTTTGAGTTATCGGATGGATACACACACACACAAATATATATATATATATATATATATATATATATATATATATATATATATATATATATATATATATATATATATATAAAGATATAAAAATTGAAACTGACCCCGGATATGGGTTCTAGGGGTCCTAGTTCGCGCTCATTTGAAAAAATGTTTGCAAAGTCTCACTATCGATACCTCTCTATTAGTGAATTTTTTAAATAAAAATTCACTAATAACTTCCTGTAACTTTTCTGCAAATATTTTTCATAAACAAATGGCGGAGGTGCCGGCAAAGACAACCTCAATGAAGATGTGGATGGCTATGATACAGCGTAACTTAAAAGTATAGAAGGCACTTGTATGTCCTGAGTTATTCGCTATCGCAAAGAATGTTTTAGTTAAAAAATTCAACGTATTTTTCGCTACAAACTGGCGTTATTCACTTTTTCTTAGCGTAAACAACTTCGTTACTATGGCAACTTTTTTTTTTAATGGCCAGGTGCGATTTTTTTTGGCATTTTCGAAAAAAACGTCTCTTTATTGATACGGCATTATAAACTTTAATCGCGTTCCTTTAGACAAAATTAAGAGAAGATATTTTTTTTAAACCACCTCGTTCGATTGGAGTTCATTACTAAATTTCTTATCAAGTTACCCATTGAAAAATTTGACCGTATTTATAGATGTCAATTGCAAACATTGTATGTAATACTTTTAAAAGCTTCACATTAGAAATTTAAAAACTTTTACAATCTAATAATAATTATTATAATGGCAAAATCGAACCAAAAGCTAGGACTTAAAATATTAATGAGGGTGACAGGCTACAATGACAGGAAAGGTAGTTATGAAGAAGTGTGCATGTCTTTTTTGAAGTGTGTTACATCAGTCACAAATTACTGAAGGTTATGTTTCCAAAGTATTGAAAAAATTTTAGAAACCCGGTATTGTCAAAGATAATCTAACAGTAGGAAGACCAACCACTGCTGTAACTGATAATAAGGCATTAGATGTATTGCAGTCTTTTTATCAAAACCTTTATTTCTCTACAAATATCTCTTTTATTCTGTTGTCTATGGCTACCGTGATTCTGGTAATAATATGTAAGGATCTTAAATACATTCCAATAAAAATAAAAAAATTGAACAGCTGAACCTTCTTTTGTGTTTAGTTTAACTTATCCAAATATGATATCATAAGAAAGCTTCTGAAATTCTGCATTCACCAAAGTCAAAATATATACGGTGTTGCAATTGAAAAAAACTATTTTTAATTTTTGCAAAAAAATAGCCTGTATATTAAAAAATAAAATCCGATTACTAACGTGCAAAAAAGCAATCTACAAAAGAAAGCAATTCTTGTGTTACAACCCGATATTAATATCTCAAACATGTCGGTGGATACAAAAGTCTGAAGTAGACCACTTTTTTTATATTTTGGAGAACGGTCGAAATTAATTCATAACAATATGATATCATTTGAATCAGCATCGGAGTGGCTTTCCAAAAATGCCATAATATATAGGATGTCCTATTTAAGAAAATGATATTTAGTGCAACACTCTGTATATAAACACCCTGTATGAATGGAAATAATTGTAAAATGTGCACTCGTGGAACACTTATCGCCTCCAGAAAACTGCATTTTAAAATATAACCTCGGTTAGGAACTATCTTTCGTCCTCACACCGATGGAAACCCTGTATATAGTATGGTTTACTAAATTTTGATGAATTTGGTAGGGATCTTTCTTTTATTAGTCGCTTGTCCAAGGTTGTTAGCCAGCCTAATTTAATTAGTGTTTCAGGACTAATTCATATTTTCCTTCCTTTTTGTAGAAAGGTTTCTAGTTGTATTCCTGCGATTTTGGTAGTGTAGTAATAGCGAAGGCAAAAAGTCAGATCTAACCTAATCCTATAAGGTTAATTGGCTGCGATCCCATGGTACCTGAGCAGGAGATGCAGGTAAAGCAGATCGATGAGACACACTAGCAAATCGGTGGAGCACAACAGCAGATCTATGAGAAGTACCAGCAAATTGGTGAGGAATCCTGGTTTCGGTATTAAAATGAGTTGGAGGACTAATTCTTACACCTTACATAGCAAGTGCAGAAAGTGGCAGCAAATTGTAATCACCGATCCAGATTAAGATGCTGCTGCTCGCCTCTCCACAGATGGCAAATAACCAGCACCCAAAGAGAGCCACCTTACTATATCCAAATTGCTCTCGCTGAGCCCAGACAACTCGCATGAAAGGGCTTAAAAACCAGCTTTGACGGCTGTGTCCATATCCCTCCAGATAGATTGAACGAACTCACCAATTCCTCTCTGATTGTCGACATCATGGTATCAGTGTCCCCACCATTCGAAAGTAACAGTACAGACTTAGAAGTTGAACCAGTATATTTGACGCAAAAGATCTTAATCATCATCTCCATGAGAACAACTGCCCTCATTTCAGACATGACTGGATGACAAACCAGAGAATCCCAGTCAGTAGTTAGAATGGCAGCCATCGCAACTTGGAAGCTTGTCACTGGAAGATTCCTGCTTACCACAAACTTTGCAACTCATAATTGTTTTTTAGGACACCTGTATATTGTATCAATGCAAAATATTGAGATCGCTGCAGAATATTAAAAGGAAAACCAGCAAGAAATTAATTCTTATTAGTCCAACATCAACTGTTGATAAAGTTTTTAACAAGTCACTTTAACTATTTCCAAATTTCACTTACAACAACCTCAACTACTAGGCCTCAGTAGTGAAAGTAAATAATTTAATAGTATTTACTATAAGTTGCAAAACTTCACTAATCCTATAGTACAAATCACTAAACTATAGGACAAGTCTAGCCATTTAAAAGTGCCACTGAATGCACGGCAGAAAATTAACAACTTTATTTAAGAAATCATTTCTACAAATGTAAACATTCAAAAAATCCTTGGGACAAATTTTAAAACTTTCAGTTAACATAAACTGCAAACAATTCTGAATACAGTTATTCTTACCAGAACGGGAGGTACGTATATTAAACGGAGAAGCCGATATCCAACAAGGCATCAACAAGAGAGTAAAATGATGCCCACTCCTCAAAATAAAGCATCAAAAGCTGGAAGCGAGCTGTGCTCAACGCTGAGCAGTGAATAATAGTCGTCTTTACAAATAATTACGAGAACGCCCGGGGCCCTCGGAGCCAGTGTGAAGCTGTCACAACTGTGACGTGGAGAATTCCAACTCTTCAGCTTGCCTCCATTATACACTGGGCTCTGTTTTGTTCACGTACATACACACATACAATGTCCAAAAACTACACCTCACTAAACAAATATACGCTGTTGTTCTGTGCCGCTTGATGTCCAGTTATTAAAATCAAGCATGAAGTTAGTTTGTTATAAATGAACTACTAGCACGTTAAATAATTTTCCACTAGATTAACACATGTTTAAATGACAGAAATTCTGTATACCCATTTTATTTGTATATACAGAGCCTCGGTGGTTCAGGGACAAGAACGTGTGCCTCTGAACCGAAGGGTACTGGGTTCGATCCCAGGGTACTCCTTTCACTTTTTCAGCACAAACTGTAACATTAACATCAACCGAGGTTCTGGCATTGTATTTGAGCAAGTTCAAAGTCTGCACGTTCCGCCCTTCGGAGGGGGCGTAAAGCCGTCGGTCCCGTGTCCATGCGATGTTGGGAACGTTAAAGATCCCTACCCTCCTTACAGACAGGCAAGGGTTCGGCAACATTTCCAGGATAGTGAGGTGAAACTGCTCACTAGCGTCGGTTATTGGCCATAGTCGCGGAAATAGGCTGACGTTAAAGAAACAAAACACACGCACACACACATTTGTATATACAGGCTGTCGCAAATCAAACGTCACACGCAGATATACTAGCTCAAGCCTTTTTAGAAAAATCCTATTTGATCTTATCAAAAAGTTTACGGTTTTCAAGATATTGACAGTTTTATGAAAAAAATTGAAATTGTCAAATATTAACGTATTTTCCGCCAGCCCCTTCCCCTACGTGCAGAAAAAACATTGCCTGAATGTGATTTTTGTGCATGTTAATCCTCAAAAATCGCGCTAACGAATCATATTTCGTGCTATCTTTCAGAAAATCTGAGGAAAAAAAATCGGAATTTTGCTCCACAATTTTTTAAAATTTGGAGTAATCCTCCGTGCTGAAAAAAACTTTTGTAAAATTTACTGGCTCATAATTTCAACAACGTCCCTGTTTATGGACATTCTTTTTTTTTATTAGAGTTTTGACTTTGAGAACTGGCTCATTCAGTCACTGTCAATCTTTAAATGTCAAGGATGCATCTGACCTTGCTTTTCACAATGCCAAAACCGGCCTTAAGAATGTTAATCTAACAAGCTCTTTAACTTTTTTCTTTTATCTCCCTATACACTTGCTGTTTACTAAAAATATATATTAAAATTAAAACTTACATACATAACCACCCACACACATACGCGAGCGCTTATACACTCATGTATACGCACTCACTTCAATAGGCTTTATACGTCCTGTAGTTAACACCAAGTGCAGGACAGAAAATGCACATTATTTCTTCATGTGCACATACACACACATCCATATGCATGCACACATCTACGCTACAAGTTGTTGCAGGAGAAACACTGGGACACTTTTCACACCAATGGAGCCTGTCATGGAGACTTTTTAACATACTGGGAAGGCTGCGGTCTAAAGAGGTTAACACAAGGAAAGACACAAAGGAACTTACTTTTATCTCTCTGACTATACATTAATCTGCTAAGTTTATTTTGTATCCCTTAAGACTATATAGTATATTGCCACTAGTACAATATTTATTGGAACAGTCCAATTTTCAGAATATCATCTTTTTACTAAGAGCTATATAAACCTATCTAACTTTAGTCTTTAACAAAACACATGAAAGCTACCATGACACTTTTATTACAAACAGCTTCATACATAAGTGATGGACATTCTAAAATGGTATAAAACATTATCAATACCTCTAAAAGTAATTAACTGTCGACGATATAAAGTAAATTTGGAAGTGAAATCAGGTAGCTAATAAATAAAAACAAACAGATTGTGATATTAACAAAAATTATTTTATTCATTACAGACGCTCAAATTGACGTCCATTTTGTCTTATACATAAACGACATCGTCTTAGGAATGATCCTCTTCGTCTTCTTAGACTGCTCCGTGAAATTTCTTAAGCTGCTGTACTGATTCTTTGACGTAGCTTCTCTTGATTTCCTATTAGTTTTTCATAAACTATCTTTTAGGCATCCCTAATAAAAGGTCTAGTGGATTCAGGTCCGGTGGACAAGCTGGCCTACCTACCTGATTTCACTTCTTAATTTACTTTCAATCGTCGACAGTGAAATATTTTCAGAGGCTATGATACTGTTTTATGCCATTTTAGAGTCTCCATGAAAACAGGGAAAATTTTTAAATTATGAACCAGTAAATTTTAGATTTTTTTCTACTCTTTAAATGGCCCTATAGAAAGAAGTCTTAAAGAGTTAAATCCGGTGATCTAGGGGGCCACTCAGTAACACCTCTATGCCCAATCCATTGCTCTGAAAACTATCTGTTCAAAGACTCCCTAACCCGTTGTGACAAATGCGAAGGAGTTCCATCTTGTTGAAACATTAATTAATTTTCTTGATAGCGATCATCATTTTCAAGAATGTCAATTAGTAGAGGGTGAACGATATCTTCTAGTAACTCCAAATACGTTTCTCTACTCAAATTGCCATCAAGAAAAATTTGTCCGATTAAACGGTCTCCAAAAATGCCAGTCCATACACTCCATTTCTGTGGAGTTTGAGTGTGGACTTCGTGAAAATTTCTTGGATTATTATCTGCCTAATAACGACAACTATGACGATTGACTGTAGAGTTTAATAAAAAGGAACACTCGTCTGAAAAACAGATATTGAACAGAAAGTTCCAGTTGTCAGCTATTCGTGCAATCATAACTTCACAAAACTCCAGCCGCGGATCAAAATAATCTTCATTCAGTTGTTGCACAAGATGAATTTTATACGGGTGAAATTTATTATGCTTCAATATTCGCTGAATAGTTTTTCTTTTGATGTTTGAAACAGTGGCCAATTGTCTCGTGCTCAAAGTTGGGTCTGCAGCAATTTGTCCTAAACTTCAATCTCAGTAGTCTCATTTCTAACCGGAAATTCACGTTCAGGATCCCGTTTTTTGTTGGCTACTGAACCATTTTATCGAAACTTTGCCACTAACTCTAAAATGTAATTTCTCTTAACATGTCTGTTCGGATTTAGTTCATTAAACAAATTTGCGGTACGGTTGGCACAGTCACCGTTTTTGAAAAAAATAGTAATTATTTCAACTCTTTCTTCTACAGAATACACCATTGTAAAATTAATTTTCGGTAGTACTATCAAGTATCAAACCGACCGATAAACTGAAATAATAAACCGCATTTCTCTCATTCCGATAAGAAATGTTCTGATAGTCAATTTTTTTGTTTACAAACCAACAAAACATTGACTATCAACACATTCCTTATCGGAATGAGTGAAATGCGTTCTTGCATCTTCAAATGTAAATAATTTTAAAACGATTTGATAAAACTTCCAAAAAAATTTGTGTGCTGAATTCAGAAAAGAAATAACTTTTAAATAATGTACACTTGACCCATGTTCCCTATTTAAAATATAAGGGTTGTTATCACCACCCTTAAGGAGTTAATGTGACAAGGTTGAGTCTTATGTCAAAACATGTCTATAGTATTCAATCTGGTTTTCTTTTCTGATTAGTGTTAAGTCTAGGAAGTTTATGATGTTGTTTGATTCTTTTTCCATTGTGAAGTTTATGTTGTTGTTGATTTTGTTTATTTTATCGAGGATATTGTCATGTTGGTTTTTTTGATTGTCATTACTAATATATTATAGACGTGTCTTATCCTCTTGATGTTTGTGTCCGTTTCTTTTATGATGGTGTTGATTTTATCTTCTAACTTTTGTATGTATATTTCTGACATGATGCTTGATAGTGGAGATCCCATTGGTAGTCCGAATCTTCTTGGATGTAGTTTTCTCCGTTGAATTCAATTTTGTTTCAATATGATGTTTAATATTTCGTTGATTTGTGGTTTTTTGTTGTTACTTAGCATTTTATTTTCGATTATATTTGTGGTTTCGTTAACTGGTGTATTGATGTACATATTTGTTATGTCGAATGAAGCAAGTCTTGTGTTTTTGTTTATGTTTATGTTTTCTAATTTGTGCACTAATCCCATGGAGTTTTTTATGTTAAATTTGTTTTCTAGTTTTATTTCTTGTTTTAGTACTTGGTCTATTTCTTTTGCCATTTTCTATGAAGGTGCATCTTTGAAGTTGATGAGTGGTTTTATTGGGTATCCCATTTTGTGTATTTATATATATATATATATATATATATATATATATATATATATATATATATATATATATATATATACAGGCTGGCCCACGTCGAGTAATTTATTAGATTATTTCCGAAAATATACATTTTTCAGTGCTGAAAATTTGTATACGGGGGTTTCCGAAGATGCTCTATTTAATAGAAGTAATTTTCAAGATGGCGGACTTCCGGTTACACCGTAAATAGATGCATTTTTAGAATAGTCATCTAATTTTAGGTTAAAAGTTGTTAGAGTATGCTCTTCCTATCTTCAATTGTTTTCGAGTTATGTCAATTTATTTGAGAATTCTGTTCAAGGGGAGGCAGACTTAATGAAGGTGATTTCGTGTCGTGTTAGGATGCTGAAAATTCTTTAATTTGTCAGACACGTTCCAAGGCCATTAAACTTCGACATGATTGTGAGGAAAAATTGTTTCATATACAGGATGTTTTGTAGGATGTATTAGAATTTGGTGTGCTTCAAACTAGAATAACTCATTTATTTTAAATAGAACAGCCTGTATATTATCTTCTCATTGAATAGAGCATATAATTCTCTTTTAGATTATATTAGCATTCCCTATACCTGAAGTTGATAATTGTCGATATATTTGCGGTTAACCAAAAAAAAAAAAAAAAGAAAACAGTTAATATTTATGAAATTTCAACAAATAACAGAGAATACCCAAAAGTATTGAAAGTTTAAAATGAGTATGACTAGCTAATGAACTCATGCTTGATATTGTTCATATTGTGTACCATTCGCACTAATACATCGCTCTAAGCTTATTACAACTCCTTCACTTGTTGTACGCCGTATTTCTGCGGGATCAATATTATTCAAACAATTACGGACTATATCTTCATGTTCTTCCCTAGTGTTGACTGGAGTCATATAAACATCTTATTTCAATTTACCCCATAGGTGAAAATCCAGAATAGTGAGGTCGGGCGACTGTGGGGGTCAATAGTATGTTCCGCCGCGTCCCATCCACCTCTCTCCGAATTCATCATTTAAAAAGCTACTCACCTCTGCTGAATAATGCGCTAGGAGCCCCATCTAGTCGATACCAACAATTCACACACGCAATAAGTGGTAAATTGTCCAAGAAATCAGAGACAGTGGTTCGCAAAATCTCTAGGTATTGCACAGCTGTCAGATTATTATCATAAATGCAGTACGATATTTTATCATCCATCAGAAGAGCGAACAAGTTGAAGCTGAATTTTCTCTGAAAACAGCGTTCTCTTTTGACATGAGGATTGTCTTAAGCCCAGTAGTGAATATTATGTCTGTTAAATATTCCTTCATGGGACATCTTTGTTTCGTAGGTCCAAGTTATGCTTTTCAGAAATAAACGATCGTTTCGGTGTCTTTCAAGGAGAGTGTGACAAAATTCATTTCGGTGGGCTGGGTCATTCGGTTTCAGAGCTTGTACACTTATAAATTTATAATTATGCATCTTATGCTTGGACAATATTCTCTGTATGGAGGAACGTGCTATGTTCATGGCATGTTCAGCTGAACTTATTGACGCCTTTGGATGAGCTTCGAAATACAACACAAAAATTTGTGTGTCTTCGTCTTCCGGAACTGGAACTGATATTGATGTTTGTTTAATCATGCAACTTCCCGTTCTCAAGAAATTGATTCCATAACGTCTGAATTTCAACGCAGTCATTGGCAAGGACTCGGGACACCTATCATTAAACAGCCAATATGTTCTGCGGACCACTCTGTTGCACTCTCCATGAAAATAAAATAAAATCAGCAATTGTTCGTTTGAATAGCTGGCATATACATTATATCGTAGAATTCCTATTAATTCAGACAACAAAGACAAAATAACTCACGCTGCGAATGACAGAAATATAAAATTGACAATAAACGTGAAAATGTCAAACATCATATAGCACACTTAGAATTCATACTGAGTTTAGACATACTCCTAAATTTGTCTTTTTTTTTCTGGTAAACTGCACATATCAACATTAGGTATAGGGAATGCTAATACAGTTCAAAAGAGAATTATCTGCTCTATTCGATGAGGAGATAATATACAGGCTGTTCTATTTTAAATAAGTCAGTTATTCTAGTTTGAAGCACACCAAATTCTAATACATCCTACAGAACACCCTGTATATGAAACAATTTTTTCTCACAATCATGTCGAAGCTTAATGACCTTGAAACGTGTCTGACAAATTAAAGAATTTTCAGCATCCTAACACGACACGAAATCACCTTCATTAAGTCAGCCTCCCCTTGAACAGAATTCTCAAATAAATTGACATAACTCGAAAACAGTTGAAGATAGGGAGAGCATAGCCTAAGAACTTTTCACCTAAAATGAGATGAGTATTCTAAAAATGCAATAATATACAGGTGTTCTATTTGAAATAACGATGTAAGAGTGTCACCGGAAGTCCGCCATTTTGGAAATTATTTCCATTATATAAATCATCTTCGGTACCCCCCCCCCACATATTTTCAGCACTCAAAAATGTATATTTTTGGAAATAATCTAATACATTACTTAACGTGGGACACCCTATATATATATATATATATATATATATATATATATATATATATATATATATATATATATATATATATGTATAGATCACACCGATAACTCAAAAAATAATATGCCAATTCTGATAAAATTTGGTAGATACCTTCCCTTTCTAAGTGGCTTGGACAAGTTTCTTAGCCAGGAAAATCGGAACAGGTTTTTCGAGAAGATTTTGGGTTTTCTTTCGGAAAAAAAATTTATCTCCGAAAATAAAAAAGCTATGCTAAGCAATTTTAATATGTTGGTTTATTATGTAAGAGGTACATTACATACTAAAATTTAGATCTTTATGTTACAAGAAAAAAAAATACGGGCATTTAATAAAAAAATGTTTGGTGCCAGATCACTTCCATGAAAATTGACCACCATAGCGCACTTGCTGCGTACAGGCTTTCGAGTAATGAGGTCGCATAAAGCTTAAGAATTGCAATGCATTTGTTTCCGCCTACATATTTACACCATATTTATAGCAGATTTATAATTTTGTACACTGATCTAATATGATTTGTAAGAACTTTAACTGCCACCCGTATGAAAGATTTTGTTACCTAAAGTCATAATCATGTCTTTAAAAATTATGAAAAGTCGCTAATGAAAACTTAAGTCATTTTTTAAAAAAATTCTACCGAATTCGCAATTATAATCCATTGTAACACACCTAATCGGATGATTCCTCGCTCACTGTCTGAATAAATTATTCACCAGGGAATTAAAAAGAATCTTCTTCCTTTCTGTTCCAAAAGTTTTCCCTAATCGTTGCAAGGCGTATTAATTTTAATGCCAGGTAATTGTTTTCTCGCCTTCTCGGGTTTAAAAACCGTTGAAAGTTTGGCGTTGCATAAAGCTGAAGTTGTTCAGGGTGTGAAGTAGTGTAAATCATCCGTTTGGTGTCGGTGAGGTGGCGTTGTGTAATCTTCGATTATGTAGCGCACAACCAGCGAATAATCCGTGCTAAACCACCTTAAGCGGGGACGTTAGACGACGTGTAGCCTATTCTTTGCCACCATGCTTATTTCAATCTACTTACAACCCATTCGCGAAGACTTAACAATTTAGTAAGCTTCTACACTGTCGACTTGTTTCCCTAGAGCCTGTCTCTGTTACTAAAACTGTTGTCTGTGCTTATGTGAAAACTGTAACCTGTGATGAGCACTGATAAGTACACTTGGAGAACCCAAATCACCACAACACCTATTTCAAAGACCTTACCCTAGTTTCACTGACAACGTCAGCGTCATCAGAGGATAAAAAATTCTAAAATTAAAATCAACAGCTACAGTTTATTTATTGCGCACCTAGGTAACTAACTACCGAAGTAAAAATTCTAGTCGGCGACACATCGTTTGTCTATTGTGTCAATATTGAACGGACGAGGTCGAATAACTACTTTAATCTTCTAGTTGACAAAATTATGAGCTTTTATCTGATTTAAGGATAATGGGCTTGAAATGAAAGGTACCGAGATATTTAAGGAAGCTACACGTTCTTTTTTATCTAGAAATTTCACTATGTGAATATTGGAGCACCTAAAGAACGCCGACAAGCACATCTGGCGAACAGACCAATAACAGCCGCTCATATTTTAAAAAAAACGAGTGTTTGGCTCACAATGTTAACTTTAACAAAGGATAAATAATTCAACTAAATTTCTACATAAAAGCAAGTATTGATCTTGATTTTTTATTCTACGTAAAGACAAGTATTTATATTGACTTCTTAGATACAAATAAAACGAAAGGGGGTCTTTAAGTCGAAAAACGAACGTAGAGCTTAGTATCTGTATTGACCGGCCGAGTTATTGACAGTAATTTATTATTCTGCCAGACAAATTAGCAGTGTTTAGCTGGTCAAATGCAAAGTGAAAATAAAGGGCTTGAAATTAAAGGTGCCGCACGAATCAATGAAGTTTTGTTCTTAATCGACCTTGATATATAAATACTTTCAAAGGCATTAAGCATAGTTTGATGTTTAACATTTTTGACAAGTTTCAATATATATATATATATATATATATATATATATATATATATATATATATATATATATATATATATATATATATATATATATATATATATATATATATATATATATTTATAATATTAGTAATACAATCCACAATATACTCCCCACAAAGCCTTATCATGCCAATGCTAATAAGTACACTTGGAGAACCCAAATCACCACAACACATTTTAAAAGACCTGACGATCGTTTCACTAACCAGGTTAGCGTCATCAGAGGATGAAACATTCTAAATACTTTAAAAACTAACATCAACTTATATACCGGATCTCAGGTAAAGAGATCGAACCGAGATGAGACACTACTCGTAGGCAAATTCCAAAGTGTATTGTATTTTTATCGCCGGACCAGGTCTTTGCGCTATCCCTACTGCTTTATCTAAAAAATGTCCATCTGTAATAGTTTTGAGAAAGTTCAACGACAGCTAAATTAACAGCGGTTCCTTTGTCGGCAATAACTGTATACTTATGTTATCGGTAAAAACGTGCCGAAAACGTGTGAATTTTATTTAGCAAAGCAATCGATCAAGTGACTCGTAATTGGCGCTGGTGAAGTGTTCATACATTTTTTGTTGTGACTATATTTCGCAATATATACGTTCTCGAACCCGTTTAGGTGTCCTGGTTTTCTAACATGTTTTATTAATTTCAGATTATCTTTATCAACGTGATGATTATTATCCCAAATATGTCGGGCGATGGCAGACTTATCTACAGTACCGTAACGTAATTGGGATATGTGTTCTTTGAATCCTATACCAATCGATCTTTTTGTTTGTCCGACGTATTTAAGATTACAATCTTTACAACTAATTTCGTAAATTCCCGACATTTTGTCCGCGCTATCCTTGTCTTTTGGGTTGCCTAGAGAGTTTTTTAAGGTATTTGTTGTTGAAAATGTTAGCTGCAAGTCGATTTTTTTAAAAATGCTGTCTAGACCCCTCGTGATTCTAGGTTCAAATGGTAAGCAAACAAAGTTTTTTTCCGATTTTTCTCTTCTGGACGTCTTTGATTCCGTCAACATTTTCTTTGTTTTCTGTTTGTTGATTAATTTTTCCACTAGGCAAGCAGGGTATCCGTTATATTCGGCCACGTTCTTAATATAATTTAATTCTTTGGTATATCTACTTTTGTTTAAAGGAAAATTAGTTGTAAAGATTGTAATCTTAAATACGTCGGACAAACAAAAAGATCGATTGGTATAAGATTCAAAGAACACATATCCCAATTACGTTACGGTACTGTAGATAAGTCTGCCGTCGCCCGACATATTTTGGATAATAATCATCACGTTGATAAAGATAATCTGAAATTAATAAAACATGTTAGAAACCCAGGACACCTAAACGGGTTCGAGAACGTATATATTGCGAAATATAGTCACAACAAAAAATGTATGAACACTTCACCAGCGCCAATTACGAGTCACTTGATCGATTGCTTTGCTAAATAAAATTCACACGTTTTCGGCACGTTTTTACCGATAACATAAGTATACAGTTATTGCCGACAAAGGAACCGCTGTTAATTTAGCTGTCGTTGAACTTTCTCAAAACTATTACAGATGGACATTTTTTAGATAAAGCAGTAGGGATAGCACAAAAACCTGGTCCGGCGATAAAAATACAATACACTTTGGAATTTGCCTACGAGTAGTGTCTCATCTCGGTTCGATCTCTTTACCTGAGATCCGGTATATAAGTTGATGTTAGTTTTTTAAGTATTTAAAATGTTTCATCCTCTGATGACGCTAACTTGGTTAGTGAAACGATCGTCAGGTCTTTTAAAATGTGTTGTGGTGATTTGGGTTCTCCAAGTGTACTTATCAGTGCTCATCACAGGTTCCAATCTTTACTTAATGCTAATGATAAGTCCATCAAAACCCACCGCATTGCTTTTAATTGCATTAGGCTGTTGGACCACAGTTTCCCTATCCACCAAGGTAAACTGAAATCCCTTAAGACCAAAGCCATCACCACTCCCATTGCCACAGCCATAGAAACACCAGCGTGCCGTTTAGTAGACTCCCCATCCAAGTCGCCATTAAAGTGGTCAGCAATTTTATCAGGTTTGTGAAATATTTCAGGTAAAGCTCTTTTCTGTTTAGATCGAACATTTAGCAATTCCAGTTCTTTATAAATGGTTTTTGTACTTTTCGACTTCATTCTCTCTACTATGTAGGCTTTATTTCCGTTCTTACAGTAAGAGTAACTGAATTGCGTAGCTCTTTATAGTACTTCCAGGAGGTTTCATTGGGGTCTTTTCCAAACTTAACGCGGTTGCCAATTTCAAAGCTCTATTTGAATTAAAACAAGTAGAAATTTTGATTGAAATATTTGTACTGGACAAAGTAAATGACCTCATAAAAGCGTTATAAAAAGCCATATAGTGTCAGATCAGAAGAACTCGTGGGCCATACCGATATATTTTGTCTACCAATTAAACGATGTGGAAAGCCGTAGAGTTAAGAAGCTTGCATTACACGACAAGTTTCACTACGTGCTACCCAGTAATTACCAATTGCTTCTTTCCTCTGTTAAGAGTTTTCAATAAATCTGCTGAGTCTCTTTGGGGTTAATAGTACAAATAGCACTTCTACGTTGATCTTAAAATTTTATGTTTTCAAATATGTTTTAATAAAAACATCTCTCTGTTTCAGTTTTATGGAGATTTGGTTTATCCTGAAAGAAGTAACGGTATTGGCATTTTTGTTTAACTGCGTAAATAGTAAGAGGGATCTGTTAGACGTAAGTATTAGAATGTTACATCATTATGTAAGTTTTTACTTATTTGAAAACATTGTAAACAAATATTTCGTTTAGACGATGAAACTGTAGCTTATAAAAAAATGCCTATGGTTAGGTGGTCAATTTCACAGGTTTTAGTGAATTTTCTTAAAAAAATTCACTAATGAGGAGATCCCGACTTGCATTTTGTAAAAATTTTCTCAAATGAGCGCTAAATAGGTTCTCTAGAACACATATCCGGGGTCAGTTTGAATATATATATATATATATATATATATATATATATATATATATATATATATATATATATATATATATATATATATATATATATATATATATATATATATATATATATATATATATATATATATATATATATATATATATGTACGTATCACACCGATAACTCAAAAAATACTAGGCCGATTTTGATAAAATTTGGTGAGTACCTTCCTACTGCAAGTGGCTTGGATAATTTTGTTAGCCAGGAAAATCGTCTCAGGTTTTTATGTATGTATGTATGTATCACACCGATAACTCAAAAATAATTGTCCAATTTTGTTGAAATTTGCAATACACCTTCCTTTTGTAAGTGGCTTAAATGAATTCGTTGGCCAGGAAAATCTGACCAGGAAAGTGTTAGATTTTCTTTCGGAAATTTTTTTTATCTCTGAAAATAACAAAGCTATGGTAACCAAATTTAATACGTAAGTTTACGTTATGAAACATAACCTCTACACCGAAATTTAGATCTTTATGTTGCTAGAAAAAAAAATTAAAAGCATTTAATTTCTAGGAAAATTCACTACCAAAACGCATCCACACTTTATAGTGAATTTTCTTTAAAAAATTCACTAATAAGGAGTTCCCCACTTTTGAATTTTGAAAAAATTTCTTCAAATGAGCACAAGTTAGGCCCCCGATAACACCTATCCTGGGTCAGTTTCGATTTTTATATGTTTATATATATATATATATATATATATATATATATATATATATATATATATATATATATATATATATATATATATATATATATATATATATATATATATATATATATATATATATATATATATATATATATCACACCGATAACTAAAAAAGAATGGGCCGATTTTGATCAAATTTGGTGAGTACCTTCCTTTTGCAAGTGGCTTGCATAAGTTCGTTAGTCAGGAAAATAGATTAAACAATAATTTGTTTTAATTAGACAGTCGGATTCCCCCGGTCAGTGTCAGTTCTTAGCTGACCTTAAATTTATCGAATTTCGACCACGAAATTATAATGCATGTTTGTAAAAAAATAAATTCAGGACTCAGCAAGTGCGTTATGGTAGCGAATTTTTATTGAATGCCTCAAATTTGAATTTCTCAATTTGCTATTAACCCATAAGGTTCGTTTCCCAGGAAACTAGTTTTTTGGGGAACATTTTAAGTTTATTTTCGAAAAATGTTTGTACATTTTCAAACAGTAAAGTTATTTTAATGAAATATGGTACACTGTTTCTACTATACCTATATGTTATACTGGGAACCAAATTTGAGGCCTGCTTTCTTTAAAAAAAACACCTATTTGCTATTTAAAACATTTTTATGAAAATTCAGGCACTTACTGCGTCCAGACTTTCTTTAATATTAAGAGATATAACCATAACTCTCCGACGCATGTGGAGAAACTCACCCTGTATAACGTACTGCCAACTAATGTTAACGCATGTGTTGATAATAACAATAACTTTTCACGCCATCTCCATGATATCTGCATTAAGCGTCACCGCATGAACATCAGCCAGCAAAAGCTCTCCCTCTAATATAAGGCGGTATTCGCAATAAATTGTCTATCACTTATGTCACGTTAGTTTCCGCGAAATGTAACATTGCTTTCTGGCACGGATTCTATATAACATATAATGTGACAAGATGGTTATTAAGATAACATTAACTTACACCTGATGTATAGAGACTATACATATACACGTCTGCAGTGAAGAAAGGATCTGCTTCTAGCGATAACGTCAAAATTTTAGTATTCACAGCGAGCTTTCATTATCAGGACGGCGAACAGGCCCGGCTGCGATTCGTCGATATGATGGAACACTTTAATTTCCGACCCAAAACTGGAACGCATTAACTCATTGTTCGAATTGATTTAATAAACGTAAGATTTACCTTAAGAGTGGCATAATATTTGTTTAACGACACCGAGTTTTATATCCTTCTCTCTTTCTCTTTATGTAGTTTGCTTCTTCACCTCTTAAAAACGGAATTTGTGCCAGCCATAAAAACTGATGAATTGATATGGAATTTAATTATAATGCCCGAATGAACCAGAACGGTCTGTGTTCGAACACTCTACGATGACAAGTTCTCCTTTAATATCTATGATCGAGGGGTTTCTTTATTTTCTCTATTCTATTCTACTTTAACTAATCTAACTCATTGTAGTTTTTACCGGTACTCAAATATCGACTAAATTTAATATTTCTCTCCTGATACAGGCTGTCCCACGTAGACCTTCCGTTAGCCGTTTCTGAAGTACGGCTCACAATTGAATTCTAAACATTCACGCACTTGGGTTTCTCGAAATTTCCAGTTCACTAAAAATATTGACGTTAGTATGGGACTTCCGGTTACACCGGAAGTAGACGTCAACTTTCTTATTTCAAATAGAAGATGGTGTTTTTTATTCCGAATCTAGATTGATCGTTAAATTTTATGGTAGGTTTTTACTAACATGTTATGTCATTTTTCTCAACGATTTTCGAGATATTTGACTTTTTTCAAACATTTCTTAAAAAACATTGTCACATTTACATACCTGTATCTCTTATTTTTCAACCTGAAGAGTTCAAATTTTAAAATACAAATTCTGAAATGCCACAAAATACTAAGAATTTACCAAAGCTGGTACAAGTTAGACAGAGTGTCTGAAATAGGCCTGTCAATCGTGACAACTTTCAAATCTAATAACTCTCTTATTTTAAATAGAACACCCTATATTTTATAACGTTATTTCATGTAGTTTTTATTGCTCTTTCGATTGGTATCAGCATTCTCTATACCTAGAGAGAGGTAAGATGCTTACTGGCAATTAGGCCAATGCTGGCCCTTTTTGCTCATCTAAACTAACCTACCCTCCACCTTAAGATCGATCTCAACGACAGAAGTAATTTGAAAAATCTTCCACTGCCGGTGAGTCTCGAACCGTCGTCCACCGAGTCCGAATTGGAAAGTTTGAAGCGACTTTCCCACAAGGCCATGGCGGCGCTTTTCTCTACCTAAGTCCCACTGGTTTGAAGATATTGAAACATTATTTGCGATAAGAAATAATTATCAGTCATTTTCACAGGTTGCCTAGGAGATGAACTTTTTGAACGTCATCTTCCGACATAAGTAAAATATGCGACGACTTTTGAATATAACTTGGATTTACGATGAGTATAATCGAATTATTAACAGAAGATGTCGTGTGGTTGCAAAGAGATTACATAAACACAGATCAACTGGTAACATGATCAGAATACTTCTAAAAAAATTCTAAGAATGGAGCGTTTCGTCCAAAATTTCATAAGAGTAAAGCATTATTAGGGAACAAAGAGATTTGTGTGTTATCACTTCACAATAAATGTTCGAAATTTGCAACGTTCACTTCGAGGCATATTTGCGATAAGAAATAATTATCAGTTAGTTTATCAGGTTGCCTAGGAGATGAAAGTTTTAAACGTCATCTTCGGACAGTATACCTAATGGTTGTACTGTAAAGTACGTTTGTCAATTGTCTTTTAATAAAAGAGAGTACTTTCCACAATAATGGCACACTTGGATTAGTCAAACGATGACTTTTTGAATTTAATTATTACTTGCGATGAGTGTAATCGAATTGTTAGCAGAGCATGTCGTGTGTTTGCAGAGAAATTTCCAGATAGACATAGACCAACTCTTGACATGATTAGATAACTGTTGAAAAATTATTCTGGGAATAGAGCGTTTCGTTCAGAAGGTAATAAAAATAAACCGGTATTGGACAATGAAGAGACACAAATGTTTTGGCATTTTTTACTGCACTAAGTGAGATATAAGACAGGAAACACGTGCCGCCACCTCGTTGCGGAACCATGTAGTATGTTGTCACGGCAATTGAGTTATTGCATTTTGAAGCATTTAATGAAAATTCGCTACCAAAACGCACTTACTGCGTCTCGATTTTTTTTACAAACATGCATCATATTTCGATGAAAAATGCAAAAATGCAATAAGGAATGTTAAAAAAAATTTGTAGGTATCACCAACGACTTATGGGCCAGCCTGTGATTGTCAAAATAATGTTATAAGATGCAGCTCAAGACACCCTATGAGTAACGTATACAACTGTTTCTCGTATCTTGCATAATAACAATTATATTGAGCGTTTCAGTAGAAATCCGTCACCCTGTATATATGTAAACAGAAAGCAAACCGGATATGGATCCTAGAGAGCCTAGTTTGCGCTTATTTGAAGATATCTTTTTGGAAATCAAAAGCCGCGATCTCCTCATTAACGAATTTGTTCTACGAAAATTAGCTAAAAAGTATAGACCGTTAAACCATAAACTCAACTAAAACTACTGACAAAGCATCAAAGGAAGTGTCTATTTGAAATGAATTTTCTGGGAATATTTTACTAAAATGAAGGGCAATGATGGTTGAAGCTGAAACTTAAGGGTTTGCAGACACTCTTTACATAATCCGTATTTCTTTTAAGTTCTTTGCCTAAAAATTGCCCAATTTGACGTTTCAAATCGCGACTTTTTACGTTTTGAGGCAAACCACAATTTTTTCTTTAAATGCCTCTAACTTTTTTGTCTTTAGACTTACAGACCTAAACTTTGGTAAATCATTCACCCTTTATATATAAAATTGAAACTGACTCTGGATATGGGTTCTAGGGTGCCTAATTCGTGCTCATTTCAAGAAATTTTTTCTAAACTTAAAAGTCGGGATCTCCTCATTAATGATTTTTTTCAAGAAAATTCACTAAAACAGGCACTTGTGAAGCCACGGGAAAAGTCTACGACTGTATTAAATATAAAACGAGTTCACTAAGTTAGGGCAAGAACAAACAACCAGATATGCTATTCAAATTATATTAAGTCCTAAAACTTTCATATCCATTTATCAGATTATTACAGTAAAGTGAATTGAGATTTAAAAAAATGATAAAAAGTAAAGTCATTAACTAGGATCAGAACTCGTCATGTCGTAGTCAAATATCTGATGTACACGGCTTACCCAACTGGGCTACGCCGGACATATATGTAGAAGCAGCTAGCAGGTATATATCTCGTAACACATGTTAAGCGTCTAACGTTACTATTTACACAAAACAATTTTCATTTACAATGGATTTTTTTGCTCATATTTTAACGAAATAAACTTACACACATATCTAGGAGCTGGTTAGTCTTTTCTTGTCGTATTTTTCACTCACATTCGTAGTCCTACCATAATTCTCAATTTTGACTTTTAACTTTCTTGAATCAGATCTAATTATTTAAAAAATAAATATCCTCAAACTTTTTTGTCTTTTAACATAGAAATCTAAATTTTGGTACATAGAATACTCTTTATGACGGAAACCAGGATACCAAATATAGTTGCGCTCACTTTTTTATGTCCAGAGATATAAATTTTTTTCGAAAGAAAACATAAAATTTTCCGCGAAAACCGACGACGATTTTTCTCACTAACGAACTTCCCCAAGCCACTTGCAAAAGGAAGGTATGTACCAAATTTGATCAAAATCGGCTAATTATTTTTTTAGTTATCGGTGATATATATATATATATATATATATATATATATATATATATATATATATATATATATATATATATATATATATATATATATATAATTAGAAACTGACCCTGAATATAGGTTCTAGGAAGCCTAGTTCGCGGTCATTTGAAGAATTTTTTTTCAAAATTCAAAAATTGGGATCTCCTCATTCGTGAATTTTTTAAAGAAAATTCACTAAAAGTAAAGATACCGGCCGAAGGGGAAACCCCTTACTTTTTAAAGTCGATAAAAACAGTTGAAATTGATTCGTAGCAAGAAGAAATAAAGCAAACAGCAGACTGTAAAATATCCATATTGGATGTACCTGTTTGTGACTTATTACGGCAAGTGGCAGTAAATCCAGCAAACTCGCCAATATCGTTCCAGGAGTCAGGAAGTTCACTCTTTCACGTTTATGCACATTTTCCTAATGTACCCGAGTTGTTTAAGAGACGTTCCGACACCGGTCACGATCTGTATTTATATACTTACACTTATGCTTATGTGCTAAAGTTTATAAGCGATCCGATATGGCCCATAAAACTGCCGATGCTGAACCGAAAACCTATAAAACAACCTACTTTCTCTCAGGGCTTAAAGCCTCTTCTCAGAACGAGACATCGTCTTTATGTTTCTCTTAATGGTACCACAAAGATTATTTACGTTACTACAGAATTCAATTGGTGCAGTGAACACATTTTATTTTTAATTTAATTATGAACCTTTAAAGCGAAATAAAACTTAGTTTTCTGATGTGAACACAGTAAAGTATAATTATATATACATGGTGTCCATTATAGATGGTTGCTTTTTATAATGTACATTATATATATATATATATATATATATATATATATATATATATATATATATATATATATATATATATATATATATATATATATATATATATATACATATATATATGAGAATATCGGTGGTTCAGGGGTAAGAACGTGTGACTCTGAACCGAAGGGTACTGGGTTCGATCCCAGGGTACTCCTTTCACTTTTTCAGTACAAACTGTAACATTAACATCAACAGAGGTTCTGGCATTGTATTTGAGCAAGTTGAATGTCTGCACGTTCCGCCCTTCGGAGGGGGCGTAAAGCCGTCGGTCCCGTGTCCATGCGATGTTAGGCACGTTAAAGATCCCTACTCTCCTTACAGAAAGGCAGGGGTTCGGCAAAATTTCCAGGATATTCAGGTGAAACTGCTCCCTGGCGTCGGTGATTGGCCATAGTCGCGGAAATAGGCTGACGTTAAAGAAACAAAAAAAAAACACACACACACACACACACACACACACACATATATATATATATATATATATATATATATATATATATATATATATATATATATATATATATATATATATATATATATATAATATATATATATATATATATATATATATATATATATATATATATATATATATATATAGGATGTGCATTATCCACCTCGGTATAATATAACCGTACGCGTTTCGGCTATCCAATAGTCATCCTTAGTGGCAAATTTTCTAATTCTTGAAAAATTAGAATAAAACTATACACAGGTTGCCAAGGTTGGAATCTTCATCTATTGTACCAGCGGTCCAACAACAATGCACCCAAATGTGCCGGAAAATCGAATAATGGTGTCATCAAATCAACACGAGGCAGTAAAGGTTTTGGGTGAAATTTTAGATGCTGAAAGAAAGAGGCAGAACTAAATTTGAAAATTAGTATGTCAAAATTTGAAGTATGTTATTCAGAGGATAGCTGTCAAATATTTTTCGAATGACGTTTGCTAAAATTATGTCGAAATACTTCACAAGTCAACGACTTATATGTATTGACATGCTGTATAATAAAGAATATTATTATATAAAACGGCAATTTAAACCACAAGACGGGAGTGAACGTCGGCCATTAATGAAAACTGCTTAATGGCCGACGTTCACTCCCGTCTTGTGGTTTAAATTGCCGTTTTATATTGATTTGATGACACCATGAATCGATTTTCCGGCACATTTGGGTGCATTCTTGAAGGACCGCTGGTACAATAGATGAAGATTCCAACCTTGGCAACCTGTGTACAGTTTTAATCTAATATTCCAAGAATTAGAAATTTTGCCCCTGAGGATGGCTATTGGATAGCTGAAACGCGTAGGACTCCTTATCAATAAATTTTGCTGTCTGGATGAAGCCTTTCATTAAGTACCTTAATTATGTCTATCCCAGACCTTGTGACGTTCAGGAATGAAATAATGGATAAGTGTGTTATTTCTGAAGATACAGCTTTGGTTTAATTAGGAAAGTTGGGTAGAATTTCAAGATCAGTTTGAGGGCATGGACAAACTTCTATTGCATCGCCTACTTTTTGGGATAATTTGGAAAAAACTGAATGTGACAGATTTTTTTATTCTTGTATATCTTCGTCAAGCTGCAAGAGAGTTCAATAATAGGCAAGTAAGTCGGAGTGCTGTACTATGCGTTAATAAAGTTTTCAAAGAAACAGGATCTGTTTCAAAAAAATTGCTTAGAAACAGGCATAATCGATGTCGCGGAAATTGGAGAAATAATCAGGAAATTTTAGAATATGTTAACAACAACCCCCGGACTAATATTACTAAACCTTAATATTCCTAAAGAAAGAATTAGGCAATGTCTGAAAAAAAAAGGATCTGAAGCCAAAAATTTTGCATACATTGGAACTGGGAGATGAGGAAATACGATTAGAATTTTGCTATTGGTTACAGGGGGAATATCTAAATAATCGTATTTTTTAATGAAATTGTATTTAGCGATGAAGCTACATTTACTACAAATGGGGTGGTTTCAAGTCAAAATTGCCGTCACTAGCCAGCTGTGAATCCGGAATTCATCATAAATCCAAAGAGCCAGTTTTCGCAAAAAATTAACGTTTGGTGCGGAATACTAAATGTTTGGTCCCTTTTTCTTTGGGGATAATTTTAATGCGAATGGGTTTTTCAATTTTCTTGGAAACGAATTCTGGAATGCATTGGATGGTTTACCCTTACAGAATCTCCCTAGTTTTAAGTTTCAGTTAGATGGTAGTCCTGTTCATAACGATCTTGTGGTGAGATAATGGCTAAATGAACATTTCAAAAATCATTGGATAGGGCGAAACAGTTCTTTGATTGAGTAGCCGCCGAGATCCCGGACCTGACGCCACTCGATTTTTTTCTTTGAAGTTTACTGAAACAAAAAGTTTACAAATCATGGCCACAAACGGCACAAGAACTACGGGCTAGGATAATACATCCTGCGCAACCATTACTTCAGAACAAATAAATAAGGTAATTATGAACGTACGTAAAATAATTGATAAGTGTATTCATATGGTGGATTAGTAGAAGTGACGAGAATATAATTCCTAACAATTTTGTAAATTTTCTGTTTTTATTTATTTATTTTGTTGCTTTCAGTTTCTATTATTTGTCAAAACTATGCATAAGAATATTTAGACCATGATACTATCAGTTTAATCTTATATCAATGTTTTTTCATGGATAACTAGGCAGAATAGATTTATGAAAATGATGTATTATGGATTTTTTATTTGACTACAAAATCGTTCCTACTCGAAATTTTTCGATGAAGTTCTATGCAGGACCTTTTTGGAGGATGGTGAATCTAGTGGCGTTGACATATTTATTATAAAAGAATCTCTAATAAGGTTTCTTAAAATTTTACTCTCACAAACTGACGAAGTAGGCCTTGAATGTTGTAGAAGTATTGCGCTTATTGCTCCAAAAATACAGTTTATCAAGACCCACACTTTAAAGAAAAGAAAATCCGGTTAAAATCGCACTATAGATAAAACATTTACAGGCTGACTTGCAAAAAATGGGTCACTCTATATATATATATATATATATATATATATATATATATATATATATATATATATATATATATATATATATATACTTTATTTGTTTGCTGTACTTTTTGTGATCTTTTTATTTGGTTACGTGGACTACAGTGTCGAACCGTCCCGGTTCATCATGAGCACACTACTGAGTATGATCGTTGCTGTGTGGTCGATGTCTGAAATTGTACGTGACGTCTACGCGTTGAGCTTCTGTTGGTCAGTTTACTCTTCTCTGGTTGGTTATGTTTTCGGACTGTGTCAAGTGTATCGGATTCCTGTTTTGATTATTGTGGTTTCATAATTTGTCTATTTGTATGGCTTTTATTAAGTATTTGTATTTGGATTTATTCTGGGATTAATTGTTTCTTATTGTTTTCTTTGAATGTAGTATTGTTCCCAGATTTCCTTTTTTGTGGTCTTTAATAGGTTTTATTAGGTGTAATTTGTTGATATCTGTTGTTTTTTTTTCTTTTGTGAATGTGTGTAGCTACGTTTGATTGGTAGTGGATTTTATCTAATGCTGTTATGTGTTCCTTGGATCTTGTTTCTATTGATTTTTTGTCATCCCTATATTTTTTTATTGCATGTGTTACATTTTATTTGATATATTCGGTTTAATTCGTGTGGGTTGTGTTCTTGTTTTTTATTTAATTTGTTTATTATTTTGTTATTCGTTTTGTAGCTCATCTTTTTAAGTCATATTATTTGAGTGTTTGTGTGGTGGTTATAAGTGAATGTTGTGTATTTTATGTTTGTTTCTGGTCTTTTGTTTTCGGTTTTGCTGATTTGTTTGTTTCTGATTTCTTTTACGAGCTTTTCTATTGTTTCCTTGCTGCATCCATTTCTTTGTGCTATTTGTATTATGATGTATTCCTTTCCTCGTTCGTCATTCTGGAGTGGCACATTTAGCATTCTGTATTCAATCTGGTTTTTATTTTCTGATTAGTGTTAATTCTAGGACGTTTATGGTGTTGTTTGATTCTTTTTCTATTGTAAATTTTATGTTGTTGTGGATTTGGTTTATTTTTTCGAGGATTTTCTCTATTTTGGTTTTTTGATCGTCATATATTATTAATATGTCATCGACGTATCTTATCCAGTTGATGTTTGTGTCTGTTTCTTTTACGATGGTTTTGATTTTATCTTCTAACTGTTGTATGTATATTTCTGACATGATGCTTGATAGTGGAGATCCCATTGGTAGTCCGTCTTCTTGGATGTAATATTCTCCGTTGAGTCAAAGTAATTTTGTTTCAATATGATGTTTAATATTCGTTGATTTGTTGTTTTTTCTTGTTATTTTGCATTTTATTTTCGATTATATTTTTGATTTCGTTAGTTGGTATATTGTTGTACATATTTGTTATGTCGAATGAGGCGACTCTTGTGTTTTTGTTTATGTTTATGTTTTCTAATTTATACACTAGTTCTATGGAGTTTTTTATGTCAAAATTGTTTTCTAGTGGTATTTCTTGTTTTAGTACCTGGTCTATTTCTTTTGCTATTTTGTATGTTGGTGCATCTTTGCAGTTAATGAGTGGTCTTATTGGGTATCCAGTTTTGTGTTATTTTGTTATTCCTCTCATTGGTGGTGCTTTAGGGTTGTTGTTATAATAATGTGTTGTTTTTTGGTTCAATATTGTCTTGTGTTTTTTATGAAGTTTAATATTCGATTTTGGAACCCTTTTGTTAGGTTTTCGTTCAGTTTCTTGCATTTGTTTGTTGAGATGAATGTGTTTTTTTTATATAGTCTTGTGTTTTTATTGCTATTAGTGCGTCGCTTTTATCTGTTTTTGCTATTCTTGTTATATGTGACTTTGTTTCTTGTTTGTTTGATAATTTTTTCATGTGTATGGTTTTTTATTTATTTTTGTCAATAATTATGTTTATTTCTGTTGCCAGTTGGTTTTGCAGTGGTTCTAAGTTTGTGCTATCTATTGAGTTTATTGAGTGTTGTGTGTCAACTATTATGTTCTCTATTGTAATTTTTTTTGTATCAGAAGTTAGTTTTTATGTTGTTTTCCATGAATTATTTTTCTTGTTTTGTAAATTTTGCGCCTGTTATGTTTATGAATCTATCCTGAAGTATGTGGTGTGTGGTGGCTGTTCTGTTTACGTTAACTAGTTTGTTATTTTTAAGGTTTTGTATTGTTTTGTTCATTTTCTCTAATTTGTATTTATAATCGGTTTTTATGTTGTTCATTATATTGTTATATGTCTGTGTCCAGGTGTCATATTTCATCTGGTTTGCTAATAAGAGATGTAGTCTATATAATTTTCTTGTAAGTGTGGTTATGTTGCTGTATTGATGTTTCATTTCGTTCGTGATATATAGTTTTTCTGTTTGTGTTTAGATGTATTTGGTCATACTGGTATGGTTATGAACAGTAATTTTAGCGTATTTTTGTGTTATCTTGTGTCTTAAACATTTTCTAGTGGAGTATATGTTGGCTTTGAGGTAGTATATCTTCCTGTAAATATTTTGAATAATTTGACGTTTGTGCTCGCTGTCATGATGGCCATTTTGTGTGTTATTTTGTGTTGTGTTCATGTCTCTGGAATTGTTACTATTTTTAGTCACTCAGTGTACACGTGTTATTCGTTATTGTCGTTATTTATTTGTGCGTTATTACCTTGTGTGGCTTTACAGTGTAGTGCAATATTCCAATATATATATATATATATATATATATATATATATATATATATATATATATATATATATATATATATATATATATATATATATATATATATATATATATATATATATATATATATATATATATATATATATAGAGAGAGAGAGAGAGAGAGAGAAACATAAAAATTGAACCTGACCCCTCACCCAGAAGTCTTTGACTTGTGCTGTGCGAGCTGGGAGCTTACTTGCACATATAGACAAAGAACACCACCCATAACTCATCAGAAGCCGGTCTTTCCACGTTTTGGGTGAAAAATACCAACTGTCCGAATACGGGACTCGAACCCGCGACCTCCTAGTCCGATTCAAAAGGCTTCTCGCCTCGCGAACTGAGCTATTCGGCCTGTTTGTTCTGTGGCCTACTTCGAGCTCATTTGAAGAAAATTTTTCAAACTTCGCGATTTCTCCATTAGTGAATTTTTTATACAATAGATAATTCTGATAGATATATTTGTCCATAAACGTACAACACATGTCATAAAGGTTAACCTGAGCATTGATTATACTAATAAAAACAGGTACAAATGGCTGAATAGTACCGTTCATCTATTGTGGTGAAATTAGATAATGATCAAATCTCCCGCGGGAGTGGGAGCTATTAAATGCGTATTGTTACAGGTAGACAATGAGGGGTTGGTTTTAAGATGGCAACCAGGATAAGTCCTGAATGTGCTCCATTTGTAATCCAATTAATGAAAGAGATTATGTACTAAGAGAGAGAGATAGGGATCTGTTTTTGCTCGTCGTGGGACGATTCCGGGAACTTGAATTTGCATAAGCTTTTATAAGCGAAAGATGTATATCTCTTTTACATATTATTTTAAGGCCGATCCTATGAGTTCTGCTACTTTAAAAACATTCCCTTTAACGTTTAAATGCTCTAGTTAACAACGATAAACGGATGTGGTTGAAGAAGGTTCTTTATCCTCTTTTGCATCATTTATTGCCTAGAAACATTTATAGAATAAATATTTGTTATAATTATGTTAAACAAACAAATTAAAGTGGCATGTAATAAAAGTTCGGGACGCAGCAAGTGCGTTATGGTAGTAATTTTTTTTTAAATGCGTCAAATTTGAACACAACTTTCTATAAACTTAGAAAGTTGAATTTTGGTACGTAGTAAGACCTTTCTCAGGCAAACATATTCACCAAATGTCATTACAATAACTTTGTAATTTTAGGATGAAAATTTTTTTTTCGGTAGAAAAACTCAAAATTTGAATAACTCAATTTTCTATATATTTAGTAAGTTGAATTTTGGTATGTAGTAAGGCCTCATCCGAGACAACATATTCAAAACATTTCATTGAAATATCTGTAATTTTTGGAGAAATTTTTTTTTCTAAAGAAAACTCAAAATGTTTCCGGAAAACCGAGTCCAATTTTCCTGTTTAACAAACTCATCCAAGCCATTAATAAAAGAAAGGCACTTGCCGAGTTTTACCGAAATCGGTTATTTATTTTTCGAGTTATCGGTTGGATAGATATATATATATATATATATATATATATATATATATATATATATATATATATATATATATATATATATATATATATATATATATATATATATATATATAAACATATAAAAATTGAAACTTACCCCATATCTAGGGGTCCTAGTTCGCGCTCATTAGAAAAAAATTTGCAAAGTCTCACCATCAATACTTCTCTACTAGTGAATTTTTTAAATAAAAATTCACTAATAAAAGTAGATATAAATGTTTTAAGTAGGGTAAAATTAGTGAGTTCAGGATTGTGTGCATTGCTGAAATATTAGTCCCTGCTTTTCAGTCCACAATACTATTATTTGTGAATTAATGACAGTTTTAGTGAATTCTCGTAGAAAAAATTCACTAATGAGGAGATCCCGACTTTTGAATATTGAAAAAATTTTTGCAAATGCGCACTAACTAGGACTCCTAGAACCCATATACGGGGTCAGTTTCTATCAATTTTTTATATGTTTACATATATATATATATATATATATATATATATATATATATATATATATATATATATATATATATATATATATATATATATATATATATATATCATACCGATAACTCAAAAAATAATAGGCCGATTTAGATAAAATTTGCCACGTTCCTTTCTTTTGTGAGTGGCTTGGACAAGTTCGTTAGACAGGAAAATCTGACGAGGTTTTCCGGGAATATTTTGAGTTTTCATTAAAAAAAAAGTTTTATCTCAAAAAATAAAAAAAGTATGCTAACCAAATTTGTTAGGTAGGTTTACGATATAAAAATTAAACTATGCACCAAAATTTAGATTTCTATGTTACAATAAAAAAAAGTTATAATAAAAGATTTTGTGCCTTATCATTTCTATGAAAATTCACTACCATAACGCACTTGCTGCGTCCAGGCTTTTTTAAGTAATGAACAGAGTCCTGTGTTTAAGTTTAAATGGTCATTTTTGCAGGTTTCAATTAAACCAATGAAATAACCTGCTCAACAATATGAGTGTTGGTGGTTAATTGCTCTTACGAGAACACTTCGATAGATGACGTATTCGATAATTTTGCGAATCTTTTAATTTACCGCCTGATGCAGATTTTTCAGTAAGAAAGGTGAAAATTGTGAGTAGCGCAGGCTCAAAGTAACTTCCTAGCGTCTATGTCAAAGTTCACACTCCGAACCTTAAAGATTTCAATATACTGCGTAAAAAATATAGTACCGAGGTGCTTAGGAACTACTATACTGTCGAGTAATATAACGTTTTAGGGTTTGTTCATTAGAAAACTTTCAATTTCGTTAAACATCTGGTATTCTGTGCCGAACTTAAATTATGGGTAGTATGTGTGGGAGCGGAATATCGGTGACAGAAGTCTCGATTTGTTGTTGTTGTTGCTAAAACGGCGTAAAAAGTCTCAAAACATATCTAAACCCTGATTTGGGAGCGAAATTTTGTCTGTCTGTTAGTAGGCGCAATAACTTTCCAATAAATTGAGATATCATCTTCAAATTTTGTATAGAGTTAGCCCCCGAAAAAGAACGCTTCAAGTCGTTCTTGGGTAAAATCTCTTCAGGGGAGTGACCATTCAAAGTTATCTGCATGTCAAACACTAAATATATCCTTTCAGAAATTTATTGATACATGAATACAACTATTTTCTTTGTGGTCAAGTCATGAGAATGTCTTTCTAAGGAGAGTCAATTATCACGGCTATGTGGAAGTTATGATTCAGTTTGCAGAAATTTTTAATTCTTCAACTAACGTTAACAAGAACAGTATATATATATATATATATATATATATATATATATATATATATATATATATATATATATATATATATATATATATATATATATATATATATATATATATATATATATATATATATTAATAGGCCCTAAACTACAGTAGGCCTATGTAGATTTCAAATCAAAACCTGAATCCAGACAATTTTCCAAAAACAGCTCAATCCGAGAAGTTTTTAACGTTTTCAGCAAAACTATTAAACTAGTATTTTTCTACAAAAGCCCTCTTGTGTGTTATGTCACTGCCTGTCAACTTGTTTGTTCAAAATTCTAGTAACCTTAGTTCGTGACTAATAGCAAACTTTCCTGTTTCCTGATTAAAATGTTCTAGTGGATTTAGCGAGTTTTTGAACTAGGCGACTCATTTTTTTTATTTCAACAACACACCACGAGGACTCACGGCCTAAATACTATCGTACCGTAGGTGTCGACAAGGAGGAAGGAGGCAACTTGTTAATTCTGGACTTGAAGGTTTGGAGGTTCGGATGGGAAGGAAAAACATGTGCCGGCAAGGAATTCCACAACTTGGAAATCCTCGGGACAAAAGAGCGGACATAAAAATATGTTCTATGTCTGGTGACCTGGAAAGTAGGGTGCATTCGCTCTGTTCCCCTGGTAGATCTGTTGGGGGCAGCAGGTGGAGGAACTATGGAAGAAAGCTCCTCTGAGCAGTGCCCGTGCCGATATCTATAGAAGAGAGAGAGAGGTCACCAAGGGCACGTCGGTAAGCAAGGGATGGCAGCCTTTGGGAGAGGGTAGGGTCACCGATGAGACGTATAGCTCTCTTCTGAATGGAGTCCAGGATAGCGAGTGTAGAAGCGGCAGCGGCACTTCAGATGTAGGAGCAGTATTAGAGGTTCGGTCTTATTTGTGAAGTATATAAAGTATAGAGATTAGCTGGTGAAAAGTATTTGCGAGCCCGGAACAGAAAATATAATTTCTTAGCAGCCGCTTCTGCAATTGATGTGACATGTTGGTGCCAATTGAGATTTCGATCCACAAAAATGCCAACAAGTGAAAAGGACTCATTACTTTGAATAACTTGGTTGTTCATGGGTCTAGGGCTGGTGTATCTCTTATGAGATAGAAACCAAGACAGATTTGATGGAGTTGAATTGTAAAATAGTTTTACTTCCCCAGTATAATATTTTTGGAGATCCACAGAGACAGAACCCTCCACGAGTCTGCGATCCTCATCTAATTGTGCTAAAGAGACAGGCTTAGAATATTGTATATTTTAGTCGAGGGTGCTGTCATCCGCGTAACTGTGAACTGGGTTGGATGTGCTCGAGAGGAGGTCATTGATGTGGAGAAGAAACAAACTAGGGGCTAAAGCTGAACTTTTAGGGACTCCTGCATTAATTGGATACAGTTTAGAGGAATGTCCATCCACGACAACAGAAATGCTCCGGTTGGAGAGGAAATTTGCTGTCTAGGTACAGAGTTTTGGTGGTAGGCCATAGGCCGGCAAGTTCTGATGCGCATTTTTTTGATAAAAATTGCTGGGATCTCGTCAACGCCAGAGGCTTTCCTGGTATTAAGAGACGAGCGCATTTTTCGTACCTTTTTAGTTTTGAAAATAATATACGTCATTTTGAAGATGTATTCTGTGTACCTGAAATAAATAATTCCATGCCAGCTTGGATGATTTCGGTGACGTTTCGTGAAATGTCAGAGGGGTCAGGATGAGAGAAGCAGACAGACGCCCATGGGAATGAGCAAAAATAATCCCGCATTTTGTCCCAGTTCGCGGAGTTGTAGTGCCAAACGATACGTCAGTGTGATGACTGTGTGACCTAGGGTTGCATTGCGCAGGAAGCAGTGACAATACCGTGGTCTGAGCGACCAAGGGGGGCGGTGACTGATGTCATAGCATTCAGGTTTTGTAGTAAGAACGAGATCCAAGGGATTTTAGCTGTGTGTTGGGATGCAAGGAAAGTAAGTAGGTTACTGAACCATATTGGCTCAAGAATTGCTGACTGCGAAGGCCTCCGCTGCTTTCCCTTGTGGATCGGTTTTTGAAGATCCTAGCCATTCCTTATTATGGACATTGAAGTCACCAAGAACAGTGACCTCGGAGGAAGGATATTCAGAAATCGGATGGGCGGTTTTTTCAGAAAGGTAGTCGAAGAGCTCGACAAAGTTGTTGTCAAAAGGTGAGCGGTAAATGCAACAGAATAATTTAGTTGCAATCCTGAGAGAGAATCTCATCCAAAGTATGTCTTTTCTTCCAGCTTCCAAATTGGGGAGTCTGGTCCAGGGTAGATTACTACGGACGTATGCGCGCGCATCTCCATGCAATCTAAAGGAACTATGGAGCTCATACCCTGGGAATCTAAGGTAATTAGTGGCTGTTTTGGCACTGATTTGGGTTTCGGTGAGGAAGAGAAGTTGGGGCCTATTAGCCTGGAGGAAATTGTGGACCGAGTTCAGGTTAGAATTTAAGCCACATATATTCGAGAAGGATATGTTAAATCTTGATTCCGGCGCCCCCTGCACACCCCTCTCCCGGAGATCCTAATGGAGGGGTATTTTATCTCCAGAATCTTTTGTACAAGGAGGAGCCATCATCATTTTTGTTTATAAGGTAAACCGACTCATACACCAGAACCGGAAACGTCCGTTGGGACTTCACTTGATGTAAGGGGTGGTACCTCTTCGGGCGTGAAAAAAACCCTTTGCTATAACGTAAAGGAAAAGTCCACTACCGCCTACCTACTCCGATTAGTCGCCTCTTACGACAGGCTGGAGTTACCTTGGGCCTATTCTTTTAATTAGTCGCCGGATCCACAGGGGACACATATTTATTTTATTAAATTATTTATTTAGGAACACCTGTAGATAGAATCTGACGCACTTTTTAAAGAAAAGATCCCGGTTTGTAAGGAAACAATAAGGAAGCACATCATGTTTATGCAAAAATGAGAAGCGAGAAACATCTGTTGCTAAAAATGTGGAATATTAATTCTAATATCCGACCGTTTAAATATGGCTCATAAAGCGTCGGCTAGAGGCGGCCTCGCCAGCTTTTTATTTTCCTATTACCGTCGGCTAAATTATTGTTTTACTTAAGACTCGCCTGTTTAATAATTGATAAGATTACACGGGAGAGGAGGAAAGCCGTGTGCGCCATGGAAAAATAAACAGCCGAACAAAACACTGTCGATCCTGGCAGTAAATAGGTGGAAGGGGAACGTTGCCTTGGCTTACACCCACACACTGAAAACCTTCACACACGGCAAACCGAATAAACTGATAGAATTGGAATTCACAAACTTAAATGAGAAATTTTCTTGTTAAGGATATTCTTTGTATGTGGGGTAATTCGAAGTAAAGGTTTCAAAAATCTAATGGAACAAGCAATTTAATTCCGTTTTTAAGTCAACAATTGGTAATTAAAAGTGTAACGTTTCGGCATTAAAAGATATGTACATCTAACACTAAAACAATGTGTCTGACCTTAATAAAATACCTCCTGCGAAGTCTTTACCAAGTTCTTTTTGTCATTTTTTATCCTTTCATATACAGGTGGCCAGATGAAACATTTTTAAATAAATTCAGTAGGGAATAAAGTGAATTACATTTCACAATTATTGTCTACTATGTATCATAATATAAGTAAGCTGCACACCAAACATATTCTTTTGTGTGTGTTTTGTTTCTTTAACGTCGGCCTATTTCCGCGACTATGGCCAATCACCGACGCCAGGGAGCAGTTTCACCTCACTATCCTGGAAATTTTGCCGAACCCCTGTCTTTCTGTAAGGAGGGTAGGGATCTTTAACGTGCCCAACATCGCATGGACACGGAACCGACGGCTTTACGCCCCCTCCGCAGGGCGGAACGTGCAGACATTCAACTTGCTCAAATACAATGCCAGAACCTCGGTTGATGTTAATATTACAGTTTGTACTAAACAATTGAAAGGAGAACCCTTGGATCGAACCCAGTACCCTTCGGTTCAAAGGCACACGTTCTTACCCCTGAACCACCGAGGTTCTCAAATATTCTTTAAATGAAACACTTGATTTTTTACACTAATCGAAAGCAGACAATTTTCTTAGTTACAACGGTCTAATTTATATTGGTCTGAATAAAAAAATTCGCGACGCAGCAAGTGGGTTATCGTATCGAATTTTCATAAGAATTGTACACCATCGTTATACGGCATATTAGTAAAGTTAATACTTTAAACTTAGACAGACCTTGAAGATCGATTTTAGAGGTCCTAGTACGCGCACATTTCAAGAATCCTTTCGAAAGTGTTGCCATCGATATCTCTCGATTATCAAAAAAATCTTGTGTTCTAACTCCTTCTAAGAAAGACGCAGCAAGTGCGTTATGGTAGTGAATTTTCATAAAAATGTTTTTAATTGCAAATATGTGTGTTTCCTTTTTAAGAAAGCAGGCATCAATTTTGGTTACCAGTATAACCTATATAGTAAAAACAATGTGCCATGTTTCATAAAAATAACTTTATTGTGTGAAAATGTACAAAAATTTCCAAAAGTAAACTTAAAGTGTTCCCGGAAAAACTCGTTTCTTGGTCAACCTTATAGGTTAATAGCAAATTGAGCTATTCAAATTTGAAGCATTTAATGAAAATTCGCTACCATAACGCACTTGCTGCGTCCCGAATTTTTTTTCTTACAAACATGCATCGCTGAAATATTCAAAAATGCAATAACATAAGGCGTGTTTGATTTAAAAAAAAAAGAAAATTTGTATCACCAACGACTTATGGGCCATCCTGTGATTGTAGAAATATTTTTTTAAGATGTAGCTCAAGACACCCTATAATTAATATATACAAATTTTCTTCATATCTTGTATAATAACGGATATATTGAGCTTTATTGAGTTTTTACGAAAATTCGACTAAAATTATATACCATTAAACGATAAACTCTAAAGCTAAGGCTACTGCCAAGCATCAGAGAAAGTGTCTATTTGAAATGAATTTTCTGGAAACATTTTAGTAAAATGAAGGACAATGACGGTTGAAACTAAGACTTCAGAGTTTGTAAAACATCCTTCTTGAGACATTTGATTTCCATATCCCGTATTAGATTCAAGTTCTTTGCCTAAATGTTGCCGATTTTGACGTTTTAAATCGCAACTTTGACGTTTTGAGGAAAACCCCAATTTATTTTTCTTTAAATGCCTATAACTTTTTTGTCTTTTGACCTACATAGCTAAATTTTGGTAGGTGGCTTACCTATAAGGATATTAACTAGCGTACCAAATTTGGTTGCCCTTACTTTGTTAATTCCGGAGATATAAATTTTTTTCGAAAGAAAACACAAAATTTTTCGGGAAAACCTGGGCAGATTTTCCTGGCTAACGAACTTATCCAAGCCATTTGCAAAAGGAATTTTTCCACCAAATTTAGTCAAAATCGGCTTATTATTTTTTGAGTTATCGGTGTGATACATATATATATATATATATATATATATATATATATATATATATATATATATATATATATATATATATATATATATATATATATATATATATATATATATATATATATATATATATATATATATATATATATATATATATATATATATATATATATATATATATATATATATATATATATATATATATATATATATATATATATATATATATATATATATATATATATATAAACATATAAAAATTGAAACTGACCCCGGATATGTGTTCTAGGGGGCCTAGTTCGCGGTCATTTGAAGAAATTTTTTCAAAATTCAAAAGTCGGGATCTCCTCATTAGTGAATTTTTTTTAAGAAAATTCACTAAAATGCCCAAAACTCAATTTTCTATGAAGCTAAAGAACTAAATTTTGCTATATCTGTAGATAGTGCAAGTCTCTTTGAAAGAGAGTTGTATTTGTATTTCATTAAAGTTGTACAAAAGATTTCCAGAAGGAAACTTAATTCATATTTAGAAAAGTAAAGTACCTGCCAAGTTATAAACGTAGCAGTTATTTTTCCTTATTAATCTCCATTATGATTTCGTTTTAGTCAACCTAATCAAACCAGCTTTTTTTGCAATATCAACAAAAACAAAATTATAATTTCAGACTCAAAGGTGACACACTTATTCAGACGTTTTGAACAAAAATGTGATCTTGTTTAAAACGTATGAAATCTGTGCACTATTGTGTCTCCAAATGTCAACATAAAACATTAAAAAAAATACACTCAACAAGCTGGATTCGATCGCGTAACCTTTTGCTTAGGAGGCAAGGGCGATCTTCGGCGCCTTCTAAGTATACTTCAACCAACGTTTTATTTACATGATACTTTAGATCGGCTTCATGCCCGGGATATTATATTCAAAGTATACGTAATTAATTACAGAATTAGTAGAATTGCCATTGAAACAGATACAATTACTGTTTCGATCTTATATGACGCCCTTTGTTTAAGCTTAAAGGTTTACATTTCTAGTATATTATACGACAGCATAATATATCTATGCTGTACTTGAGGCCGTTTATAAAGCTACAAATATAGTGTCTTTTAATAATTGATTGAATTCCCCAGTTAAATAACGAGCAATTGGCAAATTTTTAATTTAATGCCGTCTTTCATTTTCCATAACGGCGGCCGAGATTTCACGATTGTTAGTTCGGAGATCAGGTAGTATTTTTATGCCTGGTATATATTTAGTTTGGTTACCGTTGATGTATGGTTTATATCTGTTGTATGAATCGATCTACGCGTGTCAGTTAACTACTCTGTCTGTCAGGCATTGGACTTTAACCACTAAGTCGTCTTAACGCATGTCTTTAGGATTTTATTTTTAATTTGGGAAAAACTCTAAATATTGTGTACCAAATTATTTAAAATTCACAAATGGGTGTTGTTCGCTCCTCGTATAGTGTAAAAGCAGTGGAATTTATAATCTTTATTTTGCGATAAGAAGAACAGACCAGAATTCCACGAATCGTCAAGAAGAACACAACTTAAGTAGTCAGCAACGCAAAACCGCGATATCGTATAGTACCGCTACCTTAAAATTATATGTGTGTGTGATACAGTCAAACCAGCCTTAACAAATCCATTAAACGCACCAGCAACCCAGGATAGCCTTTTCCGGGACACGCACGAGTTTCTGTGAGTCCAGTACTCGACAAGAGAAGAAATTCACAAAGGTAAGTGGCTTTTTGGTCATTCACGAGTTTGCATCAATTTCCACTGCTTTTGCCCCTTCTCTTTTCATTAAAAACGTTACTTAATTAACAAACGCAAATTACAGTCCACTTTGTTCGTAATAGCCCGCTTAACGCCAATTTCTTCGCCCGCTCTAGCCCATTTCTTGATCCTTCTCAGCCGGATAGTTTTTTTGTCTCGGAAATAATACGCAAGTAAATTTGGCTATTCAACTTTGTTAATTTTGAAAATAACTAAAGCGCGCTGGTTTAGCTGTATTCAATTCAGATTTTAAATTAATTTCCCGCAATTTTCATGTATATATCGCTAGAACCTTTATAATTATAGAATTTTTAAAAGTTATTTTCTTATCGCAAGAATCCGCCATTCAGTTAAATGTTGCTTTATTTTGAACAACGAGCACGGCTTTAGGAGTCGACGCATATCATTTCACGCATATATCGCTCTTTGCTTCTGTTTCATTCTTATCAATTTGTACCTGAATAATTCTTTGTTTCACATTGGTACGTATATCTGTTATATTTCCATATACGAGGCCTATTCAATTAATATCATGACTGACACTAAATTAAGGAAATACAAAAACCAACGCAATATTCAGCTATCTGAAATAGACACATTGTCTTCTCTAGCCCAGAAAGCCCAGTCAGATGTTTCGCTTTATAATTTACTTAGGGTTAGATCTTCCGAAATCGACTATTTAAGGGAACAGTTTATTCAAACGCACGAAAATATCGTTTTTGCAATTTTAAGTAGTGAACATGGAAACGCTTCTGATGAAAACACTATTTACGCTGGATTTATGGACGCTTATTTTGAAATTAAAGCCATTTGTTCTAGGTTATTCCCTGACAATAAAACAAATGTCCAGGAAATTCTAAATTCAAATACAGCTGGTCTTAATGAAGGTGCTAAAGCAAGGCTAGCTAAAATAGAAATTCCTAAATTTAGAGGTGACTATAAAACCTTTAACACTTTTATCGATTTATTCAATGCCTTAGTACAGGACTGTCCCGCATATTCCGACATTGAAAAGTTTCATTATCTAACTATATCAGTAGAAGGCCCGCCGTTATCTCTAATAAGATCTTTGCCTCTGACCGCTGACAATTATCAGATAGCTTATAATACATTAGTCACTCGTTATTCTAACAAACGTCTGCGTGCCCAAGAGCACTGGCATGCTATAGATAGCATTTCGAAATTTAATTCTGATGACCACGTCGATATTCGCAATTCGCTAGACATTATTTCGGAAAATCTTTCTGCTTTAAACACTTTAGGCTTTCCTACAGACCAATGGGACTTTGTTATGTTTATGTTGGTGTCAAAACGCCTTGACAGGAACATGTTGACGAAATTTGAGTTAGACCACGCTTCCACCGAGGTCCCTACATTTACGCAATTGCTTGACTTTCTAAATAAATATTGTATCGCTGGTGATGCTATGGATCAGAAGTCATTCCTTTCGCACTCTCAAAAGAAATATTCTGACAAATCGCAAGCTAGACCAACGCCTCGAACTTCCGCTTTTTTCGCTGATAATTTAAATTGTAAATCTATCTTACATACTTGTGTGTTTTGCAAAGATTCTTCGCATTCTATTTATAATTGCTCCTCATTTTGTAATAAAACTCCAAACGATCGCTATAATTTTGTTAAATCTTCTCGTCTTTGCCACAACTGTTTAAGTAGCCTACATTATCTTAACAAATGCAAATCTACCAGGTCCTGTCGCAAGTGTGGTCAGCGTCATCATACGCTCTTGCATTTTGATAAAAGCTCCGCGCCTATTCCGTCGCCAGTGTGTAATAACCCTTCCAGATCTCCAGTTCCTTCCGCTCCGCTCGACCAAGAGCAGGTCTTTGCTGCTTCTGGGATTGTATCTAATCAAACCACGGTCTTATTGGCCACTGCGCTGATTGAAGTTCTTGATAACCATGGAAATTATCAGATTATGAGATGCCTTTTGGATGGAGGTAGTATGATGTCTTTTATCTCGCAAAGGGCTTTTAAGCGTTTGGGGTTGCCTAAGCAAAACTGCATGTTTGCAATCAAAGGACTGGCATCTATGCAGACTTCTTCTCAGAGTGGTTGTGTAACGCTCACTGGAAGACCGGTTGGTCAAGATTCTTTCAATTTTACTGTCGACGCATTGATCTTGAACGCCATTTGTGATAATTTGCCAGCAACCGCTATTTGCTCTTCCAATTGGTCTCACATTCGCAATTTAAAATTGGCTGATCGCCATTTTAATCGTCCAGGTCAGGTCGATATATTGTTAGGAGCCGACGTTTTTTCTAAAATCCTTTTAAATGGACGCATTTCCGGTGGGGAAGGTCAACCTGATGCCGTCAACACCGTCTTTGGTTATGTGCTCATGGGTAAGATTGGCAACACAGTTCATTCTTCTGCTGTCTTTTCTTTCTTGTGCAGTAACTTTGAATCAAATCTCGATCGCACTCTTAGGGAATTTTGGGAAGTGGAAAGTGTTCCGACTTCGTCGCATCACTCTAATGAAGATATTTTTTGTGAACATCATTTTAAGACTAAAATATCTCGCTCTCCTTCTGGCAAATATATCGTTTCGCTCCCATTTAAATCTGAGTCGCTGCCTATTTTTCCTGGCATTCGCGACCTCGTCGTCCAAAGATTTCTTTCCCTGGAACGCCGCCTTGCTAGAAACATGGACTTGTATACCCAATATTCTGCTTTTATGAGAGAATATTTGGAACTAGGCCACATGAAACGTGTTTATGACAATAAAGATTCTCCCGACGCATATTATATTCCGCATCATTGCATTTTGAAACCAAATAGCTTGTCTACTAAACTCAGGGTAGTTTTTAATGGTTCGGCGAAACTTCCCAACCAAAGCTCTCTTAACGATTGTCTACATACTGGACCAAAACTACAACAAGATATTGCCACAATTCTGTGTCACTTTCGCCTTCATAATTATGTCTTGTGTGCTGACATCAAAATGATGTATCGTAACATTCTTGTCGACCAATCACAGCATGATTATCAAAGAATTGTTTGGAGGTTTGCTTCTGATGAACCTTTGGTGGACTATAACCTGGTTACGCTTGTATATGGACTAACGCCATCCCCCTTTCTCGCGATACGCACTCTTCATCAGTTAGTGAATGACGAAGGGGGCTCTTACCCGCTAGCTTCTGCCGCCATTTTAAACGACACTTATGTTGATGATGTTGTAACCGGCTGCTCTTCTTATGAAGACGCAAAGCTTTTACAGTCAGAGCTGATCTCGCTTTTTGAACGAGGCGGCTTTGAGCTTAGAAAATGGTCTAGTAACTGTTCCGCATTACTTTCACATTTACCTCCGGAACCTTTGTCGCAAAATCCGCTTATTTTTGGTTCACTGGCAAACGACACTCCTTTAAAAATTCTCGGTCTGCAGTGGAGTCCCTCTGAGGATACATTCTTTTTCTCAGTCTCGCCGTTGGGGAAACCCTGTACGAAACGCAACATGCTCTCGGAACTGGCCAGAATCTTTGACCCGCTTGGATTTCTTTCGCCTATTACTATTTTTCAAAAGATTCTAATCCAGTCGCTGTGGACTTCTAAATTAGATTGGGACCAAACCCCGCCCTCGCATATTGTTGAGGCTTGGAACCGTTATCGAAATGAACTCGGTTTACTAAGCAATTTACGCATTCCTAGAAAAATCCTTCCACCTCATTCTGGATGTGGTTATGAATTACATGGGTTCTGTGACTCTTCTGAAAAGGGTTACGCTGCCGTTGTTTATATACGATGCCTCCGCCCTGACAAAACAGTTTTTGTTCAGTTTGTTTGCTCTAAAACCAAAGTCGCTCCGGTTAAGAAACTAACCATTCCTAGGCTAGAACTGTGTGGTGCAGTTTTGTTGGCGAAACTCCTATCGTTTCTTCTGAACGTTTATCAGACTCGCATGACTTTCGAAAGAATTTTTGCCTGGTCAGATTCGCAAATCGTCTTGAGTTGGATCAAATCTTCGCCTCATCGTTGGAAAACCTTTGTGGCAAATCGAGTTGCCTACATTCACGAAAGGGTTTCTTCTGAATTTTGGCATTATATAGATTCTGCTAATAATCCCGCCGATATCGCCTCTCGAGGTGTTCATCCTTCTCAATTTCTCGCCCATGATATTTGGTTCAATGGTCCATCGCTACTATGTCGTTCTGAGCTGTCTGCCTACTCCCCGTCTTCAGAGCTGCAGTCTGAAGAGGTCTCTGTTGAGGAAAGGACAGTTTCGCTTTTAACATTTACAGGTGAAGAAAATCTGCTTGATGATTTGTTAGAAAATCATTCTTCTTTACATTACATACAGTCTATTTTGTCATACGTATTACGCTTCGCTTTTAATTCTAGACATTCTTCTATTGCGAAATTTGGACCGCTATCTCGGTTAGAGCTTCATGATGCTCTGACCCTTCTGGTCAAGCGCACTCAAGCGGTCTACTTTGAAAAGGAGTTATCTAGTAAAAAATTCCCTAAGTCCTGGAGAAAACTCGCCGTATTTCAAGACAGTACTGGTCTTTTGCGTGTAGGTGGTCGCTTGACTCACTCAAGTTTGTCTTATGAGCGAAAGCATCCGCTCTTACTTCCACAAAAGTGCCGACTCACGGTGCTTTTAATTGAACAATACCATAAAAGGTATCTTCATATTGGCCCTCGCACTCTTCACTTTTTGTTGTGTCAGAATTTTTGGATTTTGTCTGCAAGACGTGCCATAAACACTGTTATTTCGAAATGTATGCCATGTTGGAAAATAAAGCCTCAACCTTATCAGCCACCTATGGGTGACTTACCCCATTCTCGAGTTTCGCAAGTCAAACCATTCTCGCATACTGGGGTAGATTTTGGTGGTCCATTCGCGATCACTATGAATCGATACCGAGGTGCTAAAACCTCTAAGGCATATATTTGCCTCTTTGTGTGTTTCGCGACTAAGGCTATACATCTAGAACCTGCCTGTAGTCTTTCGACTGACGCTTTTCTCGCTGCCCTCCAACGATTTATTGCTCGTCGTGGTCGATGTGATAATCTCTATAGTGATTGTGGTACAAATTTCGTTGGCTCCGCCAAGGAGCTTAAACGCATTTTTTCTGATGCAACTGCTAGGGAAGGAATCCATTGGCATTTCAACCCCCCTTCTGCCCCACATTTCGGTGGTCTTTGGGAATCTGGTATCAAGAGTGTAAAATCTCATCTCTCTCGTGTTGTTGGCCAACAAATCCTATCGTACGAAGAATTCTACACTGTCCTGACGCTTATAGAATCTGTCTTGAACTCCCGAACTTTAAATCCCATGAGTTCGGATATCGATGACATTCACGCTTTAACTCCTGGACACTTTCTTCATATGGAGCCAGTTTCTACGCTTCCAACTCCCGATTTGTCGTCTGTCCCCTTAACTCGTCTGTCAAGATGGCAACTTCTCCAACGTATGCACCATGATTTTTGGATTCGCTGGCACAAGGAGTACCTTCACACCCTACAACAACGAAGCAAGTGGCTTGACGCTGGTGCTCTTCCTACTATTGGGGCGATGGTGGCCGTGAAAGCTGAAAAACTTCCGCCTTCTAAATGGCTACTAGGTCGTCTATTGTCTCTAATTCCTGGTCCTGATGGTGTCGTAAGAGTTGCTATTGTAAAGACCTCGAATGGTATCCTTCGTCGCCCTTTGGTGAAGTTGTGCCCGTTGCCAACTAATGACTAGTAGTAGTAGTATTTGTTTCTAATTTAATTTAATTTTTTATTTTTAAGTCTTTTTATTGTTTTGTGGATTCTTGCTAACCGGGATAATCATTTATTTTGTTTCTTGTTCTCTTTTTTCTTATCCGCCGCATGTTATCGCTTCTCCTTCGCGTTAATTATTTTTTTTGTGTAGAAAAATGTCTTGCTTATAGCAGCCATTTTGGCCGGGCGGGATGTTCGCTCCTCGTATAGTGTAAAAGCAGTGGAATTTATAATCTTTATTTTGCGATAAGAAGAACAGACCAGAATTCCACGAATCGTCAAGAAGAACACAACTTAAGTAGTCAGCAACGCAAAACCGCGATATCGTATAGTACCGCTACCTTAAAATTATATGTGTGTGTGATACAGTCAAACCAGCCTTAACAAATCCATTAAACGCACCAGCAACCCAGGATAGCCTTTTCCGGGACACGCACGAGTTTCTGTGAGTCCAGTACTCGACAAGAGAAGAAATTCACAAAGGTAAGTGGCTTTTTGGTCATTCACGAGTTTGCATCAATTTCCACTGCTTTTGCCCCTTCTCTTTTCATTAAAAACGTTACTTAATTAACAAACGCAAATTACAGTCCACTTTGTTCGTAATAGCCCGCTTAACGCCATTTCTTCGCCCGCTCTAGCCCAGGTGTACTTGCGCTATTTATAGCCACATGTAAAGTCTCATTCCAGTTACTCTGATACTTACAAATATATAGCTCTTTCAAAAAGTTAGCTCAATATTATAGTCCGTTAAACCATAAACTTAACTGAAACTACAGCCAAAACATCAGAGTAAGGGTCTACAACAAGTCCCCGCGTAACGCCTAGTTAGTGATCTACCAATCGCGACGTTAAGTGAAACGACGTAAAACGAATTATGGAGAATGAATATAATGTACATACTTACTATGTACATATTTGTGACTGCAAAATTATTTTAAAAAAAAACGGTATTATGTACATGCCTACACATTATATTATGTACTCCTTTTTTACCCACTATTTTAGACTTTTTTACAACGGTATAACGAATCAGTTCCAACGTTAAACGATACATTTGCCTACAACACACTGCGACGCTATAATGAAACAACGTTAAGAGAAACGACGTGATACGAGGACTTACTTTTTTTATAATTCAACAACACACCACGAGGGCTTCCAGCCTAAGTACTAACGTACCGTGGATGTCGACAAGGAGGAAAGAGGCAACTTGTTAATTCTGAACTTGAAAGTTTGGAGGTTCGTAGGAGAAGGAAAAACATGTGCCGGCAAGGAATTCCACAACTTGGAAGTCCTCGGGACAAAAGAGCGGGCATGACAACATGTTCTACGTCTGGTGACCTGGACAGTAAAAGGGTGCATTCGCTCTGTTCCCCTAGTAGATCTGTTCGGGGCAGCAGGTGGAGGAACTATGGAAGAAAGCTCCTCTGAGCAGTGGCCGTGCAGATATCTATAAAAGAGGGAGAGTTCACCAACAGCACGTCGCTGGGCAAGGGATGGCAGCCTTTGGGTGAGGGTAGGGTCACGTATAGCTCTTTTCTGAATGGAGTCCAGGATAGCGAGTGTAGAAGCGGCAGCGGCACCCCAGATGTGGGAGCAGTATTCGAGGTTTGGCCTTATTTGTAAAGTGTATAAGGTATAGGGATTAGCTGGTGAAAAGTATTTGCGAGCCGGGAAGAGGAAACCTAATTTCTTAGCAGCCGCTTCTGTCATTGATGTGACTGACATGTTGTGCCAATTGAGATTTCGATCCACAGAAATGCCAACAAGTGAAAAGGACTCATTACTTTGTATAACTTGGTTGTTCGTGGATCTAGGGCTGGTGTATCTCTTATGAGATAGGAAGCAAGACAGATTTGGTGGAGTTGAATTGTACAAGAGTTTTACTTCCCCAGTATAATATTTTGGAGATCCACAGAGACAGAACCCTCCATGAGTCTGCGATCCTCATCTAATTGGGCTAAAGAGACAGGCTTAGAATATTATATATTTAAGTGGAGGGTGCTGTTCTCCGCGTAACTGTGAACTGGGCTGGATATGCTAGAGAGGTCACTGATGTGAAGAAGAAACAAAGTAGACGCTAAGGCTGAACCTTGACGAACTCCTGCATTAATTGGATACAGTTTAGAGAAATGGCCATCCACGACAACAGAAATACTCAGGTTGGAGAGGAAATGTGCTATCCAGGTACAGAGTTTTGGTGGCAGGCCATAGGCTTGAAGCCTGGTCGAATGCTTTAGATGTGTCTAGAGCGACAATCTGGGATTCACCGTGTAGTGCCATAGACTTGTTCCAAGAATGGGTGACAAAGGAAAGGAGGTCGGCAGTTGATCTGCGCTGACGGAACCATACTGCCTGTCATGGATTAGACTGTCTTTTTCAAGAAATACTAATAATTCGGTGTTTATAGACGTTTCCATCACTTTAGAGACGACTGAAAGGAGAGAAATAGGCCTGTAGTTGCTAGGAAGCGCTTTGGATCCTTTTTTGGGGACGGGTTGTACTGTATTTGAAATGAATTTTCTGTAAATATTTTAGTAAAATGAAGGACAATGGCGGTTGAAGCTGAAACTTAAGGATTTGCTGAACACGCTTCTTGCAACATTTTCTTTTCACATTCCGTATGTGTTTCAGGTTCTTTGTCTAAATATTGCCAATTTTGACGTTTCAAATCGCGACTTTGACGTTTTGAGGAAAAATCCAAATTTGTTTTCTTAAACTGCCAATAACTTTTTTGTTTTTAAACTTACAGACCTAAATTGGTACATGGTTCACTATTTATAATACAAACACGCCTACTAAATTTGGTTGCCCTTACTTTGTTATTTATATAATATATAAATAACTAAATATAATTTTTTTCCGAAAGAAAACACAACAATTTCTGGGAAGACCTGGACCGATTTTCCTGGCTAACGAACTGATCTAAGCTACTTGCAATGGAAAGGTACTCACCAAATTTGATCAAAATGGGCTCATTACTTTTGAGTTATCGGTGTGATTTTTTTTCCAAATTCAAAGGTCTGGATCTCCTCATTAGTGATTTTTTTAAAGAAAATTCACTAATAAAATGAACAATATATACATGTGACAAACCCATTTTATGGGAACAATTTTTTCCCATTAGAGTTGCAATTACCACATTTTTAGGGCAGCAAATGGCTGATAAATAAATAATTAATCGTGTCGGCAATAAAGAGGGTGGTTTCTTAACTGTGCATAAGTTTTCTCCTGTGTGCGTGTGTGTGTGTCCATGTGTTTGTGTGTATAAGTGTAAGGGTGGAGCTATGAAGTCTAGGCAGTGTGTTCCCAGAACAGCGAGAGTCAGCTTAAGTGTTCGGTAAAACATTGAGGGACTAATGGAAGCATCCCTGCTCTCTCTTCTATCTAGTCGGCACCTCCAAGCAGGGAACCCTTCCTCTCTTTCACTTATACGTATCCAGCGACGACTAACTTGAGATACGACATCCTCACTAGAGCAACGCTTTACCTACAAGTTAATTATACATCAGTGGAAAACAACCTGCTAAATGCTACGCGACTTACATAAAAGATTATCCTGTCTTAATTGGTAAAAGAGACAAAGCTAAACTGTGTTAGGATAAATCTTGCAAATTATTGCACGTAAGTGCTTCAAAAATTCCTGGAATGTCCACGGAACAAAAAATGAAATTTCACTATGGGTAGAAGCTTTTCGTGGGCTATCCTCACCAATATGTAACACTTTTTTAACCGTTTGGTGTAAGAAATTACAACAGTTAACCCCCCTATTTAAAAGTAATTTCCCGAGTTTATTAAATCTGAGCAAAATCCTACTAATTGTTATAATGAGTTAAAAATCTGGAAGTGGGTGATTATAAGTCATTCCCTAATATATGGTATTAAATTTTATGAAATTTTAAGGGATTTCCTAATGTATGATATTGAATTTTATGATCAAGGGTGTTAAAGTCAGATTAACATAATAAAAATACACCATTGTACTTACTTTGTTTGGGGAGCAATCTGGGCTATAAGCTCATATTTTTAACACTTCTAGTGCAAAATATTTTTTGCTTCGGTGTTCGTTAATTTAGATATCTAGATAAAGAGATATTAACTTATTGTGTTGTATAGTTTATGGGGAAACTAACAATTATCTTTATTAAGCACATAAAAAGTTAAACAATAATAAGAACTACATACAGACTTGGAGACTACTTCTCTGGCTTCACTGTTGGTTTTTGTTTTTGTAGGTGAAGGACGTAGCCAGCGCGTGAGATAACTGGAGCAAAAACCAACAGTGAAGCCAGAGAAGTAGTATCCAAGTCTGTATGTAGTATGGACAAGTTTCACCAAGTAAGGGCAACAACAATCAATGAAATAATAAGAACGTTTTTCAGGTGAAGATAGTGCTTGCCTGTTTACGTATCTGATTCTATTTAGACAGAATTTTCCTACGGATAAATTTTGTCTTCAAGTTGGGGTCAGATGTAAGCAAGGTGCTTACCGTTTAAGTATCTAGTTGTATGATAGTTCTCCATACATAAATATTCAGAGAAGATGTAAATAAATTACTGGATGTGATCTCAAAAAGTTTATGAAAAATCGCTACAAGAAATAGTTAAATGATCATAACTATATCCATCATAAAATGCATAAAATATGTAGGCTGCAAAACATGCGGAAATTGAGTGTATCCAATTATGTGTAATTAAAACACCCTAGCAAGCGAAAATGCGCGGTACAACTGTCAATTTGATGCATGATGTAACTCACAACCGCACCGTAAATGATAGGACACAAGTAGGTAACCTCTAAGGAGGTCACTTAGTTTCCACATAGAAAAGTGCAAACTCGGAATTTAATAGGGAAGTAGAAAATACGTGTCTAAAAAGTTTGTGGAAGCTCGGCAGCCTCGGAGCCTAGAAGTACCCGCGCGACAATAATGTCAAGGGTTTTCTTTTCGTTATACAATCAGAGAAAATTTAGAAGGGAAGTGAAATTTCAGAAAGTGAATTAGGAGTGTTTTAAAAAAGGACGATTATCGCGGACGCGCGTGGTTGAACGGCCGATGGAGGGGCTGGTAAGCAAGATACAGAGCTGGAGTATTGCCTCGGATTTCTTGGTGAGTCCCTTCCATGGTTAATATTGTTTAAAGTGTTCCTTTTTCATTAGAATGAACCAGCTGTCTCGAGTACCGAAGTAATTTTAAAAATAAGATTTGTATAGATATTTTTGAGCCATGGGCTGTAAGTTAAATTAGTATAGAATGATTTAGCCGTAGGGTGCTGGACTTATAATCAGAGTGAATGGAATCGGATTAAAATTTAGATGTTGTTTTTATGAGAGGAGTTTAGTGGATGGGGGGGGGGGGGTAATATTTGTAAAATTTTATAATACGAGGAAGAGATAGGGCTTTAAGCCATGAGAGTATAGCTGGGAGCTATAAGGGGTTAGATAAGTTTGAGAGCTATAATTAAGCTAAGAGGGAGTTAATTATCGGGCTTAGAAAAATTATACCGAGGACGAGAACAATGTAGTTTTCACCGGTATCAACTTTGTGTAACATTTAATCCATTCTAAGGTTTGGAAAACCTCCTACACACTCCTGTTTAAATAATCTTAAGGATTTATGTAATAGGAATTAAGAGTTTTTAGTATAATTTTAATCAGACGGAAACCTTTGGAATTAAAGGATGTATTTAAAATTTATTGTGCTGTTAAAATGTTATCTGTATAAATTTTATGTTTTGTATTAAAGTAATTTTAAAAACTAGATGCTGGGTTTCATTATTAGCTTAGGAAGCCCTAAACTATAGTTCATTTTAACAGTTTCTTATAGAGTGACTTTGGTGTGCTTGGATCACTAGGTATACGCTAAGACTGAATATATAGTAAAATTTTGGAAATTTGATCCCAGATGCTCGGTTTTAGTGTTCCAAATAAATTTGGGCAAGAGCTCCCTTGAAGGTCGTAAAACTTAAATATTAGTTTCAAGGTAACAAGGGGTAGTTTTGGATACACGTTCTGCCGCTCGAACGTTGTCGATTCTAAAATATAACTAAATGAATAGTTGCTTAAATTTTAATAATAATAATAATTAGAATTTACAGTCATATGGAAAAAACCTTTGTAGTAAAAGGAAAGCAAAAGGCACGTAAAACCACCCCATTACAATAGTCAATATAAAATAGTAATAATTCTCAAATAATAGATAGTGTGTACTAGGAGAATTCCTAAAAATAATCTTAAATACAAATTCTACTTCTGGCCAGATAGTTTTTGATTCATTTTTACGGAAGCATACCCAGTTATAACAAACAAAATACGGCTGAAAATTCATTGCTTAAATTTCAATTCTGTTTAGTAAAGTTGGTGGAAAACAGACATGAAAATGAATCAAAGGTTTAAACTTTCTTAAGAAAATTATTTTAAAATATATGCAGTTATTCGTTAGTTAAATTTGCAAGGAAATGTATGCGATCACTAAGATAATGATTTTCATAACAAACAAATCTGTATTATATACAGGCTGTTTCAAAAAACAAGCACCATCGCTCGTGGGGAAATTCCTTACTGAAAAATAAGAAAAAGAGTTCATGTGCACATGGGCCCGGAAACGCATAGTTTCCAATATACAGGGAGTTGAATTTTAATTATTTTTTTAAATTTTTTATAAATAATTTCAAAACCACTGGATTGATTTTAATGAAACTTGGAACTTGAAAGTGTATTATGAAAGTGCATATTTTCAAGTGAAAATCTACTTACAACTGCGTCAGTGGCGTGCGTACGGGTAACTGTAAAAATTCATTTGGGAAAAAAATATGTGCGCCACTGTCTTTTTCCAATTTTGATACATCAGTTATGAAGCTTATTACATAAGCCACAAAAGCTGCCTCTTGGTATTTTTTGTTCAGGGTATCCCTTGGAGATATGATTAATTTTATAAAAAGGGGCAAAGTACCGATTCGTTGGAGTAATGAAAACAGTAATCGTAAAGTGCCATGAAACTATAATTTTTGACAGTTCTCTAAATTCTACCATTTTGAAGTGCTTTGTAGGCGTCGAAAGAGTTTTCGTGCTATTCTTTAAATTTTGATACGGTGCAGTATTTTCGTTTTTAGTTATTTGTTGATACTGAGCTGCTCATTAATATTATTTCCTCCTCTTAAGATGGTTTTCATTAAGTACACTTAATTTGACTGATATGTTGTTAATTTATGGACAAACAAATCAAAATGCTAGACAAGCTGTGCGAGTTTATCAGGAAACTTATCCGCAAAGAAGAATTCCTGACAAAAATATTTTCCCACGTATTGTAAGACATTTGAGAGAAACTGGTTCTTTAAAACCTTTAAAAGCTGACTCTGGACGCAGAAGATACCGCCGAACTGTACGAGTTGAAGAGGCAATATTAAATAGAGTTGAACGTGATCCTAGTACAAGTACGAGAATTATTGCCACCGAACTGGGTAATATTTCGGCATCATCAGTTCACAGAACTCTGAAGGATCAAAGTTTATATCCCTATCATTTTACACGTGTCCAAGAACTTCTACCTAAAGACTTTTAACCAAGGGTAATGTTTTGTCAGTGGTTCTTAAACAAACTTAGGCACGACCAACATTTTTCTAAACGTGTACCATTTACTGATGAGGCGTCATTTACGCGAAAAGGTATCGTAAATTTTCACAATTTACATACATGGGCCGATGAAAACCCACACTCTCTAAGAGTTGCAAATTCGCAGTATCAATGTTCCATCAATATTTGGGCTGCTATTATTGAAAATCACATAATTGGTCCTGTTGTTCTACCGAATCGTCTCGACCATGAATCATATATAAACTTTTTACAAAATGATTTGCCGTTGTTACTACCGCTTTTTATGAGAAATGGTACAATGTGGTTCCAGCATGATGGTGCGCCCGCACATTTTGCAGCAGTTGTAAGAACATATTTAGCCAACACATACGGTCACCGATGGATTGGTCGTGGAGGTCCGGTGTCATGGCCACCTCGATCTCCGGACCTGAATCCTCTCGATTTTTATTTGTGGGGTCATTTAAAAGAAATAGTGTATAAAACACCAGTAAATACACGAGAAGAATTGTTGGGAAGAATAGAATATGCATTTGACAGCATTAGAGAAGATCAAAATATTTGCAGAAGAGTAAAAAGATCTTTGCGCAGAAGGTTAAATAATTGTAACGACGCTAATGGTGGTCACTTTCAACATTTTCTTTAGCTTTGTTATTAAAGTCAATTGAGTAATGTACAAAAAACAAGAGTTTGGAAAAATCATGGTGTCTTTACGATTACTTTTTTCGTTTTTTATTTTTATTTTTTATTTATCATTTTTTATCAAAGTTTGTAATATTCATTTTAATGTTTATCACTAATAAGTTTTACGTAGGTTAGTTATTTGCACGTTTATTGCTGTAATGTTTACTGTATGTTTTGTTTTTCATATTCTTATGGTTGCAGTAAACATATATTATTATTATTATTATTATTATTATTACGCCGACTAATCGGTACTTTGCCCCTTTTTATAAAATTAATCATATCTCCTAGGGGATACCCTGAACGAAAAAATACCAAGAGATAGCTTTTGTGGCTTATGTAATAAGCTTCATAACTGATGTATCAAAATTGGAAAAAGACAGTGGCGCACATATTTTTCCCCAAATGAATTTTTACAGTTGCCCCGTACGCACGCCACTGACGCAGTTGTAAGCAGATTCTCACTTGAAAATATGCACTTTCATAATACACTTTCAAGTTCCAAGTTTCATTAAAATCAATCCAGTGGTTTTGAAATTATTTATAAAAAATTTTAAAAAAATAATTAAAATTCAACTCCCTGTATATTGGAAACTATGCGTTTCCGGGCCCATGTACACAGGAACTTTTTTTCTTATTTTTTAGTAAGGAATTGCCCCACGAGCGATGGTGCATGTTTTTTGAAACAGCCTGTATAATGAACTCTATTCTTCAATGGCCAGCTTGTGTCATCAAAGTAGTGCATCTAAATAATTAGTAAAACAATCACATACGTATTTTTAATAGATATTGAACAAAAGTGGAGGAAAAACTCCATTTTATAATCGTTCTGTTAATACTAAAAACATTATAGCAACGTCGCATTAAATGTCGCGGTAAAAGGAAAATGAGTGCATTTTCAGTAAAGTTTAAGCAGCATTAATGCAAAAACATGTGGAGTTTCTTATCTGGCTTTTTTCTATTCCAAAACAAATTTTCTAGACTGGGAGATAATTACCAATGTTTAGATGAAAATAAAAACTCACATGTGTCAGTTAGCTTGAACCATACTTTTTCGGGGAAGCGGAATTTCACCAAAGAATATACGCCGCCCTGTATTTAGACAGAGTATCCATCAAAAGGTAGTCTGCACCCCAGAGTCGGGATTAGAAGATAATTACACCAAACCAGCTAGTGTCCACTATTATACAAGCTGTCCACTATTCCACAACCAGGACCTCTACATTTTTTAAAAGAAAAATGCCCTATAAAATCAAGTACCCTAATTAAAAAATTAAGCGGCTTATGCACACATATGCGATAGTAATAGAGAATTCCACTAACTTCAATTTGTCGACATTAACAATTATTGAATTAGGAAAATTGAGAATTTTGAAGTACTTTTTGATGGAAAAGTGGTGTTGCCTTTAGGTACAGCAGACGAAATCCCGTTCTTCTTCGATGTCACCTATATTTATAGTCTTTTCTACACAGCGATATTACTAAAAGGGGGGAAACGGCGCGTTCCTATCTGGTCCACTAAAAACTTGTCATATTTTAAACTCAATGGCTATTTAACGGAAAACTACTGCCTATTAACACATCTTATCCAGACAGAGATGGAGCACAACAAGGTGACCTTTAACAGCAAAATTATTGACTTTTCTACTGTGTTCTTATATAAAAACTATTAAGTCATTGTGGAAGGAAGTGCGTTTAATATTCTTTATTGAGGTCGATGGTCTCTTAACCACGCAGTTACACATGCATATTTCCGAGAATACAAAGACTCATAGATCAAACAATCCTTCACTGTATTCAATATTTCAGCGGTTAAATCTTTTGATTCTCACCGGACAACGCTTCCTTTAAATAAAAATTCCAGAAAGGTAAGTAGTGAATTGCGATAGCAAAGTAATGCAGATTTTTTTTATAATTATATTATTTTGACAATTTATTCGCGGTTCAATATTTAAAGACTGTAATGAGCATTGAAATTTTCTCAGATATTCTCTAGACTAAAATGGAAGTCAAGAGGTGACAGATCTGGCGATCGTAGAGGCCAAGAAACCGCCGAATGCGTACCTAGCCATTTGTCAGGAAACCTTTTTGATAGGTATTCTTGAACACTTTTCGAATTATGAGCCGGGGCCCCGCCTTGTTGAAACCAGATGTTATTGACTTCTGCTAATGGTAAGTGAGCATCGAACCATTCTTACAAATTATTCTGCAGGAAATTTCGATCCCCGTTGGAAGTTAGTGATCCATGATAAAAAAATGGCCCAATTATCCCTGTCCCCAACATGCTTAGACATTTGGTATAAACGCGGATTTCTTCTGGATCAGAAATGTGTATTTCGCCTGTTGAAGATTCCGCTGTTAGTCACCATACTCTCATCAGACCATAATATTTTATCAACAAAATGTTCATCCTCTTGACATTTTCTAGTGTAGCACTCACAAAATGCCCTTCGTTTTATATTGTCCCCGAGCCGTAATCCTTGGCAGATTCGATATTTGTAAGGATGGTATTTGTTCTTACGCAAAATAAAATTTGAAGTAGATTTTGGCATCCCAGTTACTCTTTCAATATTTCTAACCGATACTGTAGAGTCTTGTGCGACAGTTAACAGTACTTTATTTTGGGTTACTTCAGTGCATGGTTTGTTTCTAGTAACAATTGGTTTCGTAAATGAACGATACTGCAATAAATTGGTAACTATTCTTCCATATATCTTTCTATTTGGCTGTACTCTTTCAGTGTAATAATTTGAATACATTTGCTCAGCTTTTCCTGTATAACTATAAACTAATAACAAATTGAAAGAGCTTGTACCCAATTAACTGTATGTAACAAAGTGAAGTAACTGACACTGACATTTATATTTGTTGAAAGATCTCTATTGTCATTAGAAACAACTTGTTTATTTTGCAAAGCCCTCTATGTTTAGGACGTAGTCCTATGATAGTACGGTTTTATGTGTTACATTTTAATAACTAAGAATTATTACTGAAAACGTTTTTCTTTATTGACTTTTTAAAAAGTACTACTTATACAAATAAATGCTTTTAGAGTATTCAGGGCCGTACTCAAAAGATTTTTCCCGAAAAATCATCTTTTATGGCTGAAACAAGCTGAAAACATATTCGAATCATTAGAAATGATAGATCTTCTAATTTAGATTTTAAAATCGTTTTAAGTTTTGAAAAATTGCAGTGCCGTATTTAAAAATTTAGTTGATGGTTTTTCGGAGACGAAACGTCGAATAAAAAATCTGTTAACACCAACTTGTAGAGCTTAAAAAATCTACGTGTGAAAGTGTTTTCTGTTTTTCAATATATTCTCAAATAACGTCAGAAAAAAATATAACCGAAATTGGCGACTTTCGGTTTTTAGTGAATTTTCTTAAAAAAAATTCACTAATGAGGAGATCCCGACTTTTGAATTTTGAAAAAATTTCTTCGAATGAGCGCTAATTAGGCCCCCGAGAACACATATCCGGGGTCAGTTTCAATTTTTATATGTTTATATATATATATATATATATATATATATATATATATATATATATATATATATATATATATATATATATATATATATATATATTTGGTGAATACCTTCCTTTTGCAAATGGCTTGGATAAGTTCGTTAGTCAAGAAAATCGGCCCAGGTTTTCCCGGAAAATTTTGGATTTTCCTTCAAAAAAAATTTTTATCTCCGGAATTAACAAAGTAAGGACAACCAAATTTGGTACGCTGGTTTATCATTATATGTGAGGCGCCTACCAAAATTTAGCTCTGTAGGTCAAAAGACAAAAAGTTATGGGCATTTAAAGAAAAATGAATTGGGGTTTTCCTCAAAACGTCAAAGTGACAATTTAAAACATCAAAATTCGCAACATTTAGGCAAAGAACTTGAATCTAATACGGGCTATGGAAAGAAATTGTCTTAAGAAGAATGTTTTACAAACCCTGAAGTCTTAGTTTCAACCGTCATCGTCCTTCATTTTACTAAAATATTTCCAGGAAATTCATTTCAAAGAGACCCTTTCTCTGATGTTTGGCAGTAGCCTTAGCTATATAATTTATCGTTTAATGGTATATAATTTTTGTAGAATTTTCGTAAAAAATCAATAAAGCTCAATATCTCTGTTATTATACAAAATATGAAAAAATATTGTATACATTAATTATACGGTGTCTTGAGCCACACCTTAAAAAATTATTGCTACCATCACAGGGTGGCCCATAAGTCGTTGGTGATACAAATAATATTTTTTTTAGTGGAAAACGCCTTATGCTTTTGCATTTTCCATCGAAATCTAATGCATGTTTGTAAGTTAAGAATTTATGGACGCAGCAAGTGCGTTATGGTAGCGAATATTGATTAAATGCTTCATATTTGAAAAGCTCAATTTGATATTAACCTATAAGGTTGACCAAGAAACGGATTTTTTCGGTTACATTTTAAGTTTACTTTCGGAAATTTCTGTACGTTTTCAAACAATAAAGATATTTTGATGAAACATGGCACATTGTTTTTACTATATAGGTTATACTGGTAACCAAATTTGATGCCTGCTTTCTGAAAAAAAAACACATATTTGCTTTTAAAAACATTTTTATGAAAATTCACTACCATAACGCGTCCAGAATTTTTTTTAATATCTCCAGAATTTCTAAAATTTCAAAATACCGTTGGATTCAGTTCTAAAATGGGCAACTTTTTTCTAATTTAACCGACCCTGTATCTCTTACGGTTTCTGATTTCTGCATGCTATCCCCTCCTTATCTTGGACACACTGTATGTATATATATATATATATATATATATATATATATATATATATATATATATATATATATATATATATATATATATATATATATATATCCAACTGATAACACAAAAAGTAATTTACCGATTTGGATGAAACTCAGCAAATACCTTTCTTTTCTTAATACCTTGGATAAGTTCGTTATTCAGGAAAATCGGACAAGGTTTTCCGGGAAATTTTTCAGTTTTTTTTTTTTTCAAAAAGAAATTTTATCTCCGAATATTAAAAGGCTATTTTAATTAGATTTAGTGTTTGAGTTGCATTGGGAAAGACCTTACTACACACCAAAATTTAACTTTCTAAGTTTATAAAAAATTGAGTTATTCGAATTTGAAGAATTTAATGAAAATTCACTACCATAACCCACTTGCTGCGTCCCGAACTTTTTTCATAGCTGAACTTTGCTCTTTCAGATGAAAACCAAGATACATTACATTTACTTCTAGCGTAGAAAAACTATATGCGTATGCTCCATCCATTCATACTTGAACTTTGCCTTTTCAGACGAAAACGATGACACCTCTATATCTATTTAAGTTTATAAGGAAGAAACGTTTGCTTTGTGGTTTAAATAGCAAACTTGTTTTATTGTCAAATTTTAACAAGCGTCGTTTTGTGGCTAAAAACTGGGACAGACCAAACAGACCAGTTTTTCAAGAGTGCTTTAATTTTTCAACAAATATTTATATTTCCAAAGTAATGACGCCACTTCATTAAAGCTATTATAGGGCGTGTACACAGAGGGGTACCGCGTTGTCGTAAAATACTTCGTCATGAACTAGAATGTTAGTAAGGTACCTTTCTTTCTGTAGATACACCACTAAACTTGTTCGTCAAACATTCGGATACAACTGGGCTCGTACCGTACTGACAGACCAAATAGTTACCTGGAACAATCAAGATATAATAATAGTGAATAAGTAACGTTGACTGATGCGGCCATTCGGAATACCATTAGTTTGGAGACAAAGTACAACGTAAGACCTCGAGATGAAAGTGAAGAGGCAGTGAAGGGCAGATAGTATGCGAGTGTTCTCGATAGTTATGTTCTCAACTGGCGTGGTTTTTAAGAATCTTCTAAAAAGCATTAAGCGGCTGGGCATTGGAGAACATTTAATAAGACTATATAAGGAAGTGTCGCGGAAAAGGTCCAAGTTGAGCTTACTTTCCTAGGTATCTGCGATACCTAGGATTAGTAAATGCTCCTTTTGGGGGGAATGTAAAAGCTCCTTACATTGGGTTGATAATAACATAATAATATTATTAGCATTAAGGGGGCCTAGAAACGAGATAGGTATCGTGATCCCCGTTTTCAGTTTCTTTGTTATGTCCAGAACATTCTGTGAAATTGGTCATACTAATAATTGAAGCTTCTGAATAGCAACTTGAAAGATGAACTCCACATCGTTCCGCCTTGCAGATCTCAGTCGGTCGTCGGTCATGCTATCCCGCAAGATGCACGTTTGTTTTCCTTGGCACCCTCCACATTGTGTGCATCCATGGCGTGACAGGGTCAAAGGTGCACATCACTAAAGTACGGCACGCTCCACACCTTTTACGGCCAAATATCTTGCAATAAAAATAATGTAAAAGGCTTACGTACTAGACTATTAGAGGCACATTGGTAAGATGAGTGCTTTAACCACCAAAAATGCGTTCTAAGAATACTGTGACTATCCCAGATATCTTCACAATCAGTTCAAAATGCAGAGACTAATATATCTATGAACTTTTGTTTTAGCAAAATTTAAAATAAATATTTTTTATTAATAATGTTCTTGGTTTTAGCTATACAGACCTAGCATTAACAACCCAGCTCAACTGAATGATTTTTTGGCTTCTGTCCACCAACACTCTAGCGATTTTAAATGGCTGCGAGAGTTAGGTAACGTATATGAAGAAAGAAGACAAAACCGTCTAATTAAAGATGACTCATCTTATAAAGAGTCTCCTGGCCCAATCAGCAGGAGGAGCAGTGTCTTTCACAGGGGAGGAATGATGCGCAAACTTGGCGACAGGGTAAGTAAAAATTACTTAAGGGATGTATTTAGTTTAGAGACTCCGAAGCAAATAACTGATTTGAGAAGATAATATCGGGTGCCCTATTATATTTTGACCCTTTATAAATTTATATAACTTTTGAAATAATTAATCTAAAGAAATGCAGTTTTCTCCAGTCTTCTTATTTTTATAAGTTTGTTTCTGTGTATCTGTCTTTTTGTACTCACTACCGCTTTAACCGGAAATGACAAAACGTCTCAAGGATAGGGCAACTTGGTAATCTTAAATGGAACACCCTGTATATTTATTCACAGTTTAAAATCCCAATCGTTTCCCCTTCAGAAAATGCCACATTTGTTACAGTTGTTATACAGAGTGATGGGTTTAGAAGTCTTTAAAATAAATATTTCGTTTTATCTGAAATCTACGAAAAGAGGAATGTTTCGCAAAGTCGACTATTGAAATTAAAGACAGCAACACTTGCAAACATCAAATTAGTTTAATGACAAACAATAACATTTAACTTGAGTTGCTTCTTACGATAATGTACATGACAAACTCGATGAAACAAATTGTGGCAGAATACTTATTGAGAAATAAACAAAAGCATAAACGTTACTTATAAAAGATGTTCAAAGTGATGTCCATCAACTTGAATACTTTTATCGATACGTTTTACAAAGCTGTCATAGCTTGAACTTAATTGTTCGGGGGTGATGTTGTTAAAGACATTTATAATATTTTCTGTAAGTTGCTCTAAGTTTTGGGGGATTGGACTGTAACACCTGTCTTTCACATATGCCCATATGAAAAATTCTGGCACTGTGACTTCAGGGGATCGAGGTGGCCAAGCCATAGGACAGATACTCTCTCGCTATCCAACGATTTCCAAAGGTGGCATTCAGTGAGTCTCTCGTTACTGTAGCATAATGGGTTGTAGCACCATCCCGCCGAAAATAGACTGTCCTCAACAAATTATCCTGTTGAAGTTGAGGGTAAAAAAGAATTTCCAACATGTCTAGATATGATGAAACATTTACAATAGGAAGGTTGAAAAAAAAAGCGACTGTATAATTTTTGTTTTGATACCACACACCAAACTGTAACTTTCGGAGAGGATCTGAAGTACTAAACAAAATTTCTGCGATTTTCGGATGCCCAAATTCTACTACTACGCTTATTTACCTTACCATTTAAGTGAAATGATGCTTCGTTGGACATAATTAGATTATTGAGGAAATTCCTATTTCTTCTAATATCTCTTACAAAACTGTAATCGTTTAGGAAAATCAGTTTCCTTTAATTCCTGATGGGCCTGAATTTTATAGGCGTTCAAGTTTAGTACTTTTTTTATAACAGTATGAACAGTAGTTTTCGAAATGCCTCTTGCAGATGAAATTTTTCTTGTTGATAACGTAGGACCGTTATCTGTTTTTCCTAAAATTTCAATTGCCCTATTAAGTCTGTTTTCACCACTTGAAGTTGTTCTTTAAGCTCTATACAACCCGAATTCCAAAACTTTGTATACAATGTTTTAATTGAATTTGTTGTGAGAGGATCCTTGTTAAACATAATTCTAAATATTCTTTGAGTTGTCGTATAAGATTTAGTTTCAGCATAAAAGATTACAGACTTAGCTTTTTCACTTAAAGTAAACATGCTTCTTACAATAATTCGCGTATCTGTGTTGCCATTAAACTAATTTGACGTCTGCAGATGTTGCTGCCTTTAAATTTCAAATTAGACCTTGCGAAATATTCTATTTTTCGTATATTTCAGATGAAACGCAATATTTATTTGAACAGCTTGTACAACCAGCACTCTGTATAATAACTGTATGGCATTTTTGGAAAGGGAAAAGATTGGGCTTTTAAACTGTGAATAGATATATATATATATATATATATATATATATATATATATATATATATATATATATATATATATATATATATACAGGAGGATCCATTTAAGATTACAAAGTTGCCCTATCCTTGAAAATACGTTTTGTCGTTTCTGGTTAAAGCGGAAGTGTGTATAAAAAGAGCCAGAAACAAACTTACATAAATAAAAAGAAGATTGGCGAAAACCGCATTTCTTTAGAACAATTATTTCAAAAGTTTTATAAGTTTATAAAGGGTCAAAATATAATGGGGGCATCTGGTAGGTTTGAACGGAGTAGGTGCTTATGGTTATTTTTATAAAAAGATTTTGAATCATGGAAAAAAAATTATTAAAGGCTTCCAACCTTTTGTTTCTTCAACCTGAGATTACCAGAGTATCTGTTTCTGTTTTAGCAAATTCAAATATCCACTCTTCTTATTTGCCGTCCAAACTTGTTGCATGTCATGCTCCTAATATTTCATCATCTTAATTTATTTATTATTTTATTTCCTTCTACTTACTTGTCTTTTTGTTTGCCTTTTATCCTCTGTCGGTCATCATCTGGCTTCAGCTTTTTGGCTTCCCACTATTTTGTAAATAAATTCAATTTTATCTAATATCTGATTATTTTCATCATGTATTCTAATCTTCTGGTAGCCAATATTTACTGTCTGCCCTGTTGTTTTTTTTTTTCATTGTTTGATCTGTCTCTTATTATATTCCAAACTTTTCTTCCGTTATTAGTCAAATCAGTAACTACGAAAAGTCGAATATCCTTTTAGTCTAGTATTTCAAGTAAATTTTCAAAATTCTCAAACTTAAATACATACATCAAATATATAGCATCTTTAGCTTCTGTTATTTTGGTATGAGTTTTAAGATGTTCCTCAATAAATTTCTCAACCATTTGCTCAATTCTGCTTTGCTGCCTGCCTAGATATCTTCCTTTAAATCGTTTTTTATTTTTGTCCAGGTAGATATTTTTAGTCCCTCCATATCTACTAACTTCTGTACATTATATTAGTGAATTTTCTTTAAAAAAATCACTAATGAGGAGATCCCGACTTCTGAATTTTGAAAAAATTTCTTCAAATGAGCGCTAATTAGGCCCCCTAGAACACATATCCGGGGACAGTTTTGATTTTTATATGTTTATATATATATATATATATATATATATATATATATATATATATATATATATATATATATATATATATATATATATATATATATATATATATATATATATATATATATATATATATATATATATATATCACACCGATAACTCAAAAAATAATTAGCCGATTTTGACAAAATTTGGTGAATACCTTACTTCTGTAAGTGGCTTGGATAAATTCGTTATCCAAGGAAATCGGTCGAGGGTTTCCCGGAAAATTTTGTGTTTCCTTTAGAAAAAAAATCATATCTCCGGAAATAACGAAGCAAGGGCAACCAAATTTGGTACATCGTTTTATGTCGCTATAGTAAAAAGCCTGGACGCAGCAAGTGCGTTATGGTAGTGAATTTTCATAGAAATGATCTGGCACAAAATATTTTATTATAACTTTTTTTTCTTGTAACATAGAAATCTAAATTTTGGTGTATAGTTTACTTTTTATATCGTAAACCTACCTACCAAATTTGGTTATCATAGATTTTTTATTTTTTAAGATAAAATTTTTTTTCAAATGAAAACTCAAAATTTTCCCGGAAAACCTCGTCCGATTTTTTTGGTTAACGAACTTGTCAAAGTCATTTACAAAAGGAAGGTACATCGCAAATTTTATCAAAATCAGCTTATTATTCTTTGAGATAAAAATTTTTTTCGAATGATAACTCAAAATTTTCCCAGAAAACCTCGTCCGATTTTCCTGACTAACAAACTTGTCAAAGCCATTTACAAGAGAAAGGTACGTGCCAAATTTTATTAAAATCGGCTTATTACTTTTTGCGATAAGAATTTTTTTCGAATGAAAACTCAAAATTTTCCCGGAAAACCTCCTCCGATTTTCTTGACTAACGAACTTATCCAAGCCATTTACAAAAGAAAGGTACGTGCCAAATTTTATCAAAATCGGCCGATTATTTTTTGAGTTATCGGTGTGATACATATACATATACATATATATATATATATATATATATATATATATATATATATATATATATATATATATATATATATATATATATATATATATATATATATACATATATATATATATATATATATATATATATATATATATATATATATATATATATATATATATATATATAAACATATAAAAATTGAAACTGACCCCGGATATGGGTTCTAGGGGTCCTAGATCCCGCTCATTTGAAGAAATTTTTTCAAAATTCAAAAGTCGAGATCTCCTCATTAGTGAATTTTTTCTAAGAAAATTCACTAAAAACCAAAACTTACAAACCCTGAAGACTTAGTTTCAACCGTCATTGTCCTTCAGTTTACTAAAATGTTTCCAGAAAATTCATTTCAAATAGACCCTTTCTCTGATGCTTGGCAGTATACATTAATTATAGGGTCTCTTGAGCTACATCTTAAAAAAATATTTCTACAATCACAGGGTGGCCCATGGGTCGTTGGTGATACAAATAATTTTTTTTAGTCGAAAACGCCTTATATTTTTGCATTTTCCATCGAAAAATAATGCATGTTTGTAAGTAAAGAAATTCTGGACGAGGAAAGTTCGTAATGGTAGCGAATTTTGATTAAATGCTTCATATTTGAAAAGCTCAATTTGCTATTAACCTATAAGGTTGACCAAGAAACGGATTTTTTCGGTTATACACTTTAAGTTTACTTTCGGAAATTTTTGTACGTTTTCAAACAATAAATTTATTTTGATGAAACATGGAACATTGTTTGTACCATATATGTTATACTGGTATTTAAATTTGATGCCTACTTTCTGAAAAAAAACACATATTTTCTATTAAAAACGTTTTTATGAAAATTCACTACCATAACGTACTTGCTGCGTCCCGCACTTTTATATAATATGGATATACGGTGTGGTCCAGCGTATCGTAGCTGACTAATAACTCCGTTATTTGGAGGGAATCATGTGCTGCATAACCAGGTATTACTCATATAAATACAATGTCCCATGTTAGGGGTGCATATGAAATTTATATTTGTTTTCTTATAGAACGCCCTGTATAGTGTTACAAAATTTGATAGAACTTGTCAACATAAATAAAGAAATTCAGGTTATATTCTTTAAAAACTGCAAATAAAATAGTTATTTGTAAAGATAAATCAAAATCTATCAAATTGAAAAATTTTAGCCAACGGTAGATAATGGTATGGGGGGGTGTTGTAGGTTATCAAGTATTTGGCTCTCATTTCTGTGAAGGGACTTTGAATTTAGCTATTTCTCCAGTTTAAATGACTCGAGTTTCTTGAATGCATAAGTTTGTGTCTGATGACAAATATTACCTTCCGACATGATGGTGCCTCTCCACATTGCTCACGTGGGGTTACGAACTATTAAAATAGCAAATATAATACATTTTGTAGCATTAAGTAGCCTGCTAGGTCACCTGAGCTTACAATAATGGATTTTTTTATAAGAACGTCTGAAGGATCAGGTGTATAAAGCCTCCAGCAACTCTAGAAGACATGAAAGCTAGCATATCTGAAGCATTTCACAATACCACCATTGGTGCTTTTAAGTGCCAAAGAAAATCTAAAAATTTGGATAGGAATTGGATTGGTAAACTTCTCAAAGTGCAGGGGCATACTTATGAACATTTATTATAAAAACCCGATTTGTCCTTGTAATTCATTTTTCTCATTTCAGGATTTGCATACCAACAGTTTTTTTTTACATTAAATGTGTGTTCATTTAATTTTCACTTTGATGTAAGCATCTTATTACCTTAGTTCATTATTTGTAGTTATTTTATCGTTTAGGTTGAAATTATCGGTCATTTTTAAGTGAATTTTCGTAGAAAAGATTTCCATGGAAAATCGCGACATTTGAATTTAAAAAAAAAAATCTAAATGAGCGCCAGCTAGGACCCCTAAAACCCACATCCGGGGTCAGTTTAAATTTATATATATATATATATATATATATATATATATATATATATATATATATATATATATATATATATATATATATATATATACATCGGAAAAGTCTAGGGATATTTTAAAATAATACAAAAAGGGAACAAATTGATTTTGGAATCGGTCAAATTGCACTCACGATGTGTGTATTTAATCAATCACTCAATATAAAACCATCTGTTGTTAAAAAAAGATAAAATGATATCAAAATTGATAAACCCGATATATCATAAAAGTAGAATTTTCATATGTACCGGTGAATTTAGTTTCGACTTTAGTTTTTGGTTAGTAGCTGCATTTAAAATATTGTGTTTTACCATGGAACGGCGACATCTAGCTTTAAACGAGCGGTAGGCCTTCTTCAAGTGGGCATGCGGCAGAATGAAGTAGGTGAGCGGATGGGTGTTTCGCAAGGTGTGACAAGTCGTGTATGGAGGCGTTTTAGGGAAACTGGCAGTCTGTCCGAGCAACATTCAGGACGAGGACGCTGTACGACGGCAGGTCAGGATAGATTTTTATGTTTAACTGCCACAAGGCAGCCTACAATTGCGGCACTTGAATTGGTTACGACTCTGCAAAGGGCGCATAATGTAACCATTAGCCGAAATACTGTAAGAAATCAACTTCACGAAGCAAACCTATCTAGTAGACGTCCACTCAGATTCCCACCTATTTCCAGAGGCAATCGCGCTGCAAGATTGGACTGGTGTCAAAATTATCTGAATTGGACTGCAGATAACTGGGCTACAGTTTTATTCACAGACGAATCTAGGTTTGTTTCCATCCGGATTCTCGTCGAGTAAGGGTGTGGAGACGATCTGGAAATGCGAAACGCGTAAAGCATATTCGGGAAGTGTATCCATACAGGGGTGGTACAATAATGGCATGGGGCGGAATAATTATTGGTGGCAGAACCAAACTCGTTTTTCCAAATCCCTTCCTAACAGCTTAGCTCTATCTGGATACCACTCTTAAACCCATCGTGCATCCATTTGCAGGCCCTGTTGGCCAAAACTTCCGCCTAATGCATCATAATGCCCGTCCACATACCGCGCGCATCGTAACCAACTGGTAAGATAACGCGGGAATTGAAGTTTTACCATGGCCAGCACAATTCCCGGACATGAATCCGATAGAGTATGTCTAGGATATGCTTCAACGAAGAATTACTCCACATATGGGCAACATCCGTAATGTGTTTACATTCCAGGATCTTCTGACAGCAGAGTGGGCACCTTTACTACAAGGAGACCTTGACAATCTCATTTTTTTATGAGCAATAGACGTAGAGCTGGAATTACTCAACGTGGAGGTCATACTTTGTACTAAACTTTTTTCTTACATGCTCAAACCTGTTTGAAAAATTCTGAAAATTTGTCTTGCAGTATATATATTTTTTTCAATAATCTTCTACGTTTCTTGAATAAAGCATTTCATTTTATGTAATATTAAACACACTTATACCATACATTTTTTGTTTTCTTCTTAAATCATATGAAGATAAAAGTACGTGCAATTTTAAAAATATCCCTAGACTTTTCCGATGTATATATACAGGCTGTTTCAAAAAACATGCACCATCGCTCGTGGGGCAATTCCTTACTAAAAAATAAGAAAAAAAGTTCCTGTGCACATGGGCCCGGAAACGCATTGTTTCCAATATACAGGGAGTTGAATTTTAATTTTTTTTTAATTTTTTATAAATAATTTCAAAACCACTGGATTGATTTTAATGAAACTTGGAACTTGAAAGTGTATTATGAAAGTGCATATTTTCAAGTGAAAATCTGCTTACAACTGCGTCAGTGGCGTGCGTCAGGGGTAACTGTAAAAATTCATTTGGGGAAAAAATATGTGCGCCACTGTCTTTTTCCAATTTTGATACATCAGTTATGAAGCTTATTACATAAGCCACAAAAGCTGCCTCTTGGTATTTTTTCGTTCAGAGTATCCCCTAGGAGATACGATTAATTTTATAAAAAGGGGCAAAATACCGATTCGTTGGAGTAATGAAAACAGTAATCGTAAAGTGCCATGAAACTATAATTTTTGACAGTTCTCTAAATTCTACAATTTTGAAGTGCTTTGTAGGCGTCAAAAGAGTTTTCGTGCTATTCTTTAAATTTTGATACGGTGCAGTATTTTCGTTTTTAGTTATTTGTTGATACTAAGCTGTTCATTAATATTATTTCCTCCTCTCAAGATGGTTTTCATTAAGTACACTTCAGCGGATTTGACTGATATGTTGTTAATTTATGGACAAACAAATCAAAATGCTAGACAAGCTGTGCGAGTTTATCAGGAAACTTATCCGCAAAGAAGAATTCCTGACAAAAATATTTTCCCACGTATTGTAAGACATTTGAGAGAAACTGGTTCTTTAAAACCTTTAAAAGCTGACTCTGGACGCAGAAGATACCGCCGAGCTGTACGAGTTGAAGAGGCAATATTAAATAGAGTTGAACGTGATCCTAGTACAAGTACGAGAATTATTGCCACCGAACTGGGTAATATTTCGGCATCATCAGTTCACAGAACTCTGAAGGATCAAAGTTTATATCCCTATCATTTTACACGTGTCCAGGAACTTCTACCTAGAGACTTTCAACCAAGGGTAATGTTTTGTCAGTGGTTCTTAAACAAACTTAGGCACGACCAACATTTTTCTAAACGTGTACTATTTACTGATGAGGCGTCATTTACGCGAAAAGGTATCGTAAATTTTCACAATTTACATACATGGGCCGATGAAAACCCACACTCTCTAAGAGTTGCAAATTCGCAGTATCAATTTTCCATCAATATTTGGGCTGCTATTATTGAAAATCACATAATTGGTCCTGTTGTTCTACCGAATCGTCTTGACCATGAATCATATTTAAACTTTTTACAAAATGATTTGCCGTTGTTACTACCGCTTTTTATGAGAAATGGTACAATGTGGTTCCAGCATGATGGTGCGCCCGCACATTTTGCAGCAGTTGTAAGAACATATTTAGCCAACACATACGGTCACCGATGGATTGGTCGTGGAGGTCCGGTGTCATGGCCACCTCGATCTCCGGATCTGAATCCTCTCGATTTTTATTTGTGGGGTCATTTAAAAGAAATAGTGTATAAAACACCAGTAAATACACGAGAAGAATTGTTGGGAAGAATACAATATGCATTTGACAGCATTAGAGAAGATCAAAATATTTGCAGAAGAGTAAGAAGATCTTTGCGCAGAAGGTTAAATAATTGTAACGACGCTAATGGTGGTCACTTTCAACATTTTCTTTAGCTTTGTTATTAAAGTCAATTGAGTAATGTACAAAAAACAAGAGTTTGGAAAAATCATGGTGTCTTTACGATTACTTTTTTCATTTTTTATTTTTATTTTTTATTTATCATTTTTTATCAATGTTTGTAATATTCATTTCAATGTTTATCACCAATAAGTTTTACGTAGGTTAGTTATTTGCACGTTTATTGCTGTAATGTTTACTGTATGTTTTGTTTTTCATATTCTTATGGTTGCACTAAACATATATTATTATTATTATTATTACGCCGACTAATCGGTACTTTGCCCCTTTTTATAAAATTAATCATATCTCCTAGGGGATACCCTGAACGAAAAAATACCAAGAGGCAGCTTTTGTGGCTTATGTAATAAGCTTCATAACTGATGTATCAAAATTGGAAAAAGACAGTGGCGCATATATTTTTCCCCAAATGAATTTTTACAGTTACCCCGTACGCACGCCACTGACGCAGTTGTAAGCAGATTTTCAATTGAAAATATGCACTTTCATAATACACTTTCAAGTTCCAAGTTTCATTAAAATCAATCCAGTGGCTTTGAAATTATTTATAAAAAATTTAAAAAATAATTAAAATTCAACTCCCTGTATATTGGAAACTATGCATTTCCAGGCCCATGTGCACATGAACTTTTTTTCTTATTTTTTAGTAAGGAATTGCCCCACGAGCGATGGTGCATGTTTTTTGAAACAGCCTGTGTATATATATATATATATATATATATATATATATATATATATATATATATATATATATATATATATATATATATATATACCTCCTAAACTCGATTTGGTTAAAATTCTTTTATTTTCTTCAGTTTTAATAAACTTTTCTGGGGTCATTCATCAACAAATATTTACTGGTCATTGCAAGTCTTACCGTTGGCTCACAATTGAAATTTTAAATTCGATAGATTTTGATCTCTCTCTCTCTGCAAAGAACTCGTTTATTTACAGTGTTTGAGGAATATAACCTTATGGTTTTTTCAGTTACGTTGAAAAGTTCAAATTTTGTAATTATATACAAGGCGTTCCATAAGAAGAAATATAAATTTGATGTCACCCTAATATGGAACATCCTGTATTTTTAATAGCATTATCATGTTGTGCAGCATACAATTCCTCACAATTTTTGTGCAGGCAGTTTTTTCGTTTCTCTAAAAATGATAATATTTCTCAATTACGCTATGTTAGGCCACCCTGTATATGTTTATGATTGCTGTTGGACTTACTTGGTAAAATCGTTTCGTAGTATACGCAAGTATAGAAAGTTTTTCCTTGGCTTTACAAGTGCTTATTTTCCTGTGCAACCGGTTCGGCTTTTTACGGCATCGTGGAGCAGGAGGAAATTATTTTTTTATATGCAACTATGACAACAATAAAAAGTATCTACATCTGTATATGCTAGGTATATCATACTCTAATTGTAAGTGTTATTTAAATAAATATATCTCTAAGATTATTTCTTTTATTTTCAGCGAAACAAAGTAAATAGGGTCCAATCGCCACAATACAAAGAACATTCACACAAAGAGAAACTGAAATATAGTAAGAGAAACAGCGTACCTGCAAATGATTTATATCCTTATATGTACGAAAATGAAGAATTCAACTTGCCAAGTCTAGCAAATCCACACCAAAGGAATATACGAAGACCAATACCACATGTCATGTCACCGAAAATGCAGAAATTAAACAGGCTTAGAAGGAATACGCATCGTAACCGTAGAGCGAGGAAAAGAGAAATCAGTGCTCGTGTCAACACCAGAAGCGACTATGGTAACGTCGCGGTTTCAGGAGAAAAGCTTCCTGGCAGAAAAATTGCTAGGGAAGCGAAACTGAAACTGCCAAACAGTTTGGATGAAATAAACTTAAGAGACTACAGCAAAGACATACCAGCTGAATCTAATATTCAAGAAGTACACAGTGGTTCTGAAGAATCTGAGGCAATTAACGCAGAAAACCTTCGCCAAGCACAAAACAATAAAGCTAACAACAATAGAGAAAACGATAAAAAATATAATGTGAAAAACAACGAAGATGAGATACGGGTTCATACAGTGGAGCCATTTATTGACGCAGACGAAATAACAAGAAATATCGGCGTTTTCACAGTAGACGATCTTTTGCGTGAGAAGTTGAAACAAAAGGGAAAAAAGCGAGAAATGAAAGTTGAGATTTTAGAAAACGGAAAAGTCGTCCAGGAATACGCACATAAAGATAACAATGGTGCACTAGTTGTCGATTTTAGAGCAAGTACAGAACCCGGTAGCACAAGTTCTTTTAACTTAGATACTAAAACTGATACTGAGACACCAACTACATACTACGCAATAACAACCCCAACAGATTCAGTGTTTAAACAGCCTGACAACGATTCTGTAAGCGAAATTAATCAGAATGCAGATGGTCGCTCTAGTGACCAGGGGACTAGCAGCAATCATGAACTTAATAAAAACCCACTGACTGATCAGTTTTATTACCAGGGAGTTGTCCATAACACTAATAATAATAATGTAAACCCAAACTTTGGATACATGATGCCAATAAAAGCGGTACAAGGTGGATATGAAGATAAATCAAATTATCAAAATTATAACTCAATGAACGAACAAAATGATACCACCACACAAAAAGTTACTACACAAAAAGTTGCAAGTGATTTACCTTACTTCTCTTTGAGCGGCCCGCATATGTCCGAAAAAGGTTTTGAAAAAGTTGTCGGACTTGAAGTTGACAGTAAATCTAACCCTTTCAGCGAAGAGAATAGACAAGTGTCCCAAATAGATAATCCTTCGCCTGAAAAAGATTTTCAAAAAAGAAACTACGAAGAATTTCTGAAAGATGTGTTCCGTCAAAAATTGATGAGAAAAATTACTGGACAATCGGGACAACCTAACCGTGAAGTGGCACCTCAGTCTGCTTCAGGAGGACTCGGTGCACCTAACCGTGGCATACAAAGACGGAATAATAAAGCAGATAGTTACGTGAGAATAAATCCGTCGTTCTTTGCTACAGCAAACGATGATGGTCCTCTATTTGGAGAGAGAGGTAATGTGAACGATAATGAAGCCCTGGTATCAACTGAACCAAATCCGCAAAATGACAGAGAAAATTTGGACGAAAATGATGAAGTGAGCCACAACAATGTAAAGAAAGTCAAGGAATTCAATGCGATGTCCAAGGCTCGACTACACGAACATGGCAGTCAAATGAATAAAGCATCAAATGTAAATAAATACGATGGCGAATTTCAATCCGGGTTAGGAGTATCCAGACTGACCGAAAAAAATCAAATGAACAAAGCAAAATATCAGAACGATAGCAGTATAGCTAATGAGAGAACCAGTGCCATGGTAGAGCCAGAGGGTTCTGGTGCGCCGGGTATAATTTCCGAACAAGTATTTTTTCCCATAGGGGACATAATCAAATCTGAGATGCTACGAGAGAAATTAATGCAATTCAAGAAAGAAAGAGGCCAAGATAAAGTAGATACCAGTATGTCTTACGACAAGAATAGATTCCCAGTTTCTAAATTTATTAAACAACAAATGAAGACTGGCCAATATGAGGAACTTATAAATAAACTTCATAACCTTGACGATATAAATTATGCTGGGTACGAGAAGCATCCTCTGGATGATCCCGATATAGCAGCTAATTCTAAAGTTGAGCCCATGGACAAGAGAAATATATTATTAGAGCAAGAAGATTTTGAAGAACTTAACAATCGAAAAGCACAAGACAGCAAAATTAAGAATTTCCGAGAGATGTTGATGGATATGGCGAGAGCGAAACGACAGTTTCGTCACAATCAAGTAGATGATGGTATTCAGCGATTTGACCCAGCCTCCTATATTCCAAGTAGACAATTAAAATCGATTTCGGAAGATAGTTCATCGCAACTTCATCCTCACGCGAGAAAGAAAAGAAGTTATCGTGAGTTTTTCGGCTTAGATACCAACGATGAAGATTATTACGAAGATGATTCCTCTTTGCAAAACAAGCTAGCTAAAAGAAAAGAGCCAGAATATTCTGATGAGCAGGACACGGACACGGGCAAGAAAATCAATGAGTATACTACCATTCACAAGAAAACAAGCAACGCTTTGGCAAATCCTAGTATTAATGACTCATCCAAGTCTGATGAATCTGAGGAAAGCACAGATGATGAAGAAGATTCCAAAGCAGAACTAAACAGTGAACAAATTAAAACTTGTAAAACGTGTAGCAAAAACAGACAGAACAAAGCTAAACAAGATAAACAAGCAGAAGATTTAACTATTCAACCAGAGACTGAATCTGAAGCACCAAAGGTTGAACATAAGAAATCTGTACATCAAACTAAAAAACAAAAGAGAAAAGAGCATCGCAAAAAGCACAGCAAAAAGCATCGACATCATAAACACCGAGCAACTTTTAAAAAGAAGAAAAAACGCACTGAGAAGAAAAGAGAGCCTCATGGTGATGCAATAAAATTACATAAACAAAGTGTAAAATTACAGCATGAAGATAAAGGAAAGTACAATGATGACCAAATAGTATCAGATGATTTAATTCTTCTGCAGGCATCGATGGTGGAAAAAGATGTCCAAAAATTAATTAATGAAGACGAAACATTTTTGCCCTCAAAATTTAATAAACGTTCTTCAAGAAAATCTAGATTGGTGTTGGTACCACTACAGTCACTGGGTATGTCGCGGCAATACGCGGCTAATTCTTGGGATAGACCGAACAATGTAGAATTGAATGAGCCCTACCGCCGGATTTTTTTAGATGAACTGGATAGTTCTTATAATGATCCTCATTTCCAAAGTCGCAAGTTGCAATCTGTAGAACAGCCAACTTTGACTGAAGAAAGCGACAATAATGAGCCTGCTAAAGCACCTAGCAGCTCCAAGAACTATCCAGAAAACAACAAGATTCATCAGAAAATGGAAATTGAGGTGATAACAGAAGAAGCAGCAGCAGAAGCAGATGAAGACAGTGACGATGATGATGAGGATGACTCAGAACATAAAGCTGTTGAGTCAAAGTTAGCATCGAACAAAATACGAGACACAACAACTGAAGCTGTGTTGGTTATTGACAAAGACAGTCAACTAGGAGCGCCAAAAAAGCTAATTAGTCTTCAAAAACGAATACAACCAGTCAACGAGAAAGAAGACGATGCAGACTATGACTACGACGATGATACTGAAGAAGAGGTGTCCTCATCGGGCACTTGCAAAAATTGTAAGCACCCTAGTGGTAATAAAGATTATAACGATGAAAGAAACTTTGCTCGCCATAGAGCTACTAAAAAAAAGCATCCACAAAATATAAAGAATCTTCAAATCGGTGCTGCTGAGTATGAAGAAGGGGATGAAGATGCGGTTAAACTCGAAAATGCTGTTCCATTTTCTATAAATGGTGTAAAATATGTTCCAGTCGTTGTAAGTACAGAAAGTGAAGTAATATCAGATGAAAGCATGAATCCTAAGGAAGTGATTCGTAGACAAAATTTTGAAGAACTTTTCAAAAAACATCCTTGGATAAAAATGGATAATCTTGAGCAAGCACCATTTGATTTTGCGGCAAAAAATATTGGAAAACGTTCAAGTGAGGAAGAATCTAAAGGAGAAGCAGAAGAGTGCCATCATAACGATACAGAAAGTTGCGATGAGGCAGTGTCACTGGTGCCTATTCTTCAATTTAAAACAGAGGATCCCAAAGAAGCAAATATAATAAAGCTACCGTCAGACATGACCACAACGTCGCAATGCACAAAAGCAACAACATGCGGTGGTGTGGTAAGTTTTTCATTTTTCATTAGATGTTATTTTAGGTATGTTTACTTTTTTCGTCTGAAAGTTAATATTTTAATAATAGCTGTAATCGATACCTACCAGCAAAGAGCACACACATTAACAAAAATTAGACAGAGGTCCAAAAAGGATCGGGCGCATTCAACACAGCGCTGGCGCTGAACTACTGCAAGATGTTTGGGGGACCCACCTCGAACTATATTCATGTCTAAATGTCCGTGCAGGACTCGGGGAACGCTTGTATTTGAAAGATCCGACATTTTTGATAACTCTTTCACTTTCAAGCGTCGATCGCTTAAGACAAGATCCTTAACAAGAGAAATCTTGTTTTCCGTCCGTTTTGACCAATATTTTACAACAGAATAAGACGGAGAATTTTCCCTGTACACCCCATCCAGCCCATCTTTGATGCACGTCCACAGAGGTCCAAAAAGGATCGGGCGCATTCAACACAACGCTGGCGCTGAACTGCTGAAAGGTGTTTAGGGGACCCACCTCGTACTATATTCATGTCTAAATGTCCCTGGAGGACTTGGGGAACGCTTGTATCTAAAAGCCGCGACATTTTTGATCATTCTTTCACTTTCAAGCGTCAATGGCTTAAGACGAGATCCTTAACAGGGGAAATCTTGTTGTCCGTCTGTTTTGACCAATATTTTACAACATAATAGGGCGGAGAATTTTCTCAGTACACCCCATCCAGTCCATCTTTGATGCACGTCCACAGAGGTCCAAAAAGGATCGAGCGCATTCAACACAACGCTGGCGCCGAACTGCTGAAAGATGTTTGGGGTACCCACCTCGTACTATATTCATGTATAAATGTCCGTGGAGGACTCGAGGAACGCCTGTATGTGAAAGCCCCGACATTTTTGATAATTCTTTCACTTTCAAGCGTCGATCGCTTCAGACGAGATCCTTAACAAGGAAAACCTTGTTGTTCGTCCGTTTGGACCAATATTTTACAACATAATAAGAAGGAGAATTTTCCCTGTACACCCCATCTAGCCCATCTTTGATGCACGTCCACAGTGGTCCAAAAAGGATCGGGCGCATTCAACACAACGCTGGCGCTGAACTGCTGAAAGAGATTTGGGGGACCCACCTCGTACTATGTTCATGTCTAAATGTCCGTGCAGGACTCGGTCAACGCTTGTATTTGAAAGCTCCGACATTTTTGATAACTCTTTCACTTTTAAGCGTCAATCGCTTAAGACAAGATCCTTAACAAGAGAAATCTTGTTGTCCGTCCGTTTTGACCAATATTTTACAACAGAATAAGACGGAGAATTTTCCCTGTACACCCCATCCAGCCCATCTTTGATGCACGTCCACAGAGGTCCAAAAAAGTTCGGGCGCATTCAACACAACGCTGGCGCTGAACTGTCTAAATGTGCCTGGAGGGCTCTGGGAACGCTTGTATAAAAGCCGCGACATTTTTGATAATTATTTCACTTTCAAGCGTCAATCGCTTAAGACAAGAGCCTTAAAAAATAAATCTTGTTATCCGTCCGTTTTGACCAATATTTTACAATAGAATAGGGCGGAAAATTTTCCCCGTACACCCCATCCAGCCTATCTTTGATGCTTTGAGGTAGAGGATTGTCTTGAGTAAGTAATTTAATATCAGCTCTATACTTAATTTTCGTGACATCCGACATCGTGATGGGCAAATGTCATTGATAAGAAAACTAATAGACATAAAATCCATTTTTGTTTTTTCCAAGGCTAATAAGACCTAAACCAATGGCTTACCAAATTTGGACACGATGCGATACCCTGGATCTATGCCAGGCCGGGAAATTTTAGCGCTTACCTCATAAAAGGCAATGATGAAATTTATTGCTGAGAAGGAAACACATTGCTAAGCACTGGAAAGCCTAAGAATTATGTCACGGAAAGAAAATTAATTTTAAAGAGGATTTTTCCCTAGTTAGTCGCTTCGTACGACAGGCAGGAAGCGCTTTGGACCTATTATTTTTATTTCATCCCCTGGTCCACACAGGAACAACTAAAGATAATACAAATGTCGTTGTCTCTCTAGTTTACAAAAAAAGCTTTTAGCACTTTGGATCTTTTTTGAAGTTGTGATTTTTTTATCTTACACATACCAATGTTAATTTTACTAATACTGCTATTTAACGAGACATGATTCGTCGCGTAGCTATTTTTAGGCAAATACGGTACGGCAGTTAGTGGTAGGTATTTACTTACAGGTCATACAATCCAAAAATGACAAAATCTACTCACATTCTTCTAGAGTTAAACAGGCCACAACTTAGAACTCTGGTCGGCCTGTATAAAACAATACACTGCCTTGTGCATCACCATATGCACGTAATTGTGCTGGGAGCAGAAACCGAGTGCCGGCTGTATATGGAGAGTAACGTAACAGCAAAGCGCGTGTTATGTTTCTGTCCGGATGCGGCCAGGACGAGGCACCTGCACTTTGGAAGGCACAATTTGCACCAGAAGATCTGGATAAACTTTTTCCCTTAAAAATTATCGACCTCTGTAAGAGGCTGGGCTTGGTCGGTGAAATATATGACAGTTATAAGCGTGCTTGTTAATTTTATTAAATGATTCATCCTCTGATGATGACAACTTGGTTAGGTAAACGATCTTCGTGGTTTTTTTAATGTGTTGTACTGATTTGGGTTCTCCAAGTGTGGTAATTAGTGCTCATCACAGGTTCCAATCTTCACTTAGTAGTATATGACAATTAGGCTTGAGCCACAATAGACCTTAAGGTCCCAGTGGAGGAACTGTTATGGCCCACTCACAACTTAGTTAACCTAGCCTACTTATAAGTGCCATTTTTAACCACTTTTTGCATTCATATTGTTAACATTAATAATCTATTATTACTATTAACCAGGCTTCATCAACTACACAAGAGGCAGCCGTCTCAGGGCTAGAAGAAGTTGAAAATGGCCATATAGCATCAAGCATCGTCCTAAGCGTCTTAAAACAAGTACATGATAACGCTAACTTACACAAGTTTTGTGGTGGCCTTGGCAAAAAGAACACCGAGTCGGCGCGAAAGGTAAGTAAATTAGGAAAATGTGTTAACATGGTGGTGAAAAACGCTTTTGAAGTATAAGATACCCAAAATTAAAAAATAAAGTAGGGGAAGTGTGGATATGATGATATTATTTAAAAAAATCACTAATAGAGCGGTATCGATGGTGAGACTTTGCAAAAATTCTTTCAAATGAGCGCGAACTAGGACCCCTAGAACCCATATCCAGGGTCAGTTTCAATAAATATATATATATATATATATATATATATATATATATATATATATATATATATATATATATATATATATATATATATATATATATATCATAATCATAATCATTTATTAGTGGTCAAAATCATACATTATACTTTACAAAGAAGCTCTGCTTGTATCAACATAATTTTGTAAAATCCTCAATCAAACTGTCAAATCAATTTTATTTAATGTCACTTTATATATATATATATATATATATATATATATATATATATATATATATATATATATATATATATATATATACTTTATTTGTTTGCTGTACGTTTGTGATTTTTTATTGGTTTGCGTGGACTGCAGTTTCGAACCGTCCCGGTTCATCGTCAGTACGCTACTGACTGTTATCGCTCCTGTGTGGTCTACGTCTGAGATTGTACGTGGCGTCTGCGCCGTGAGATTCTATTGGTCGGTTTACTGTTCTCTAATTCATTTTGCCTTCGGATTGTGTCGTGTGTATCGGTCGGCTAGTAAAAGAAATCAAAAACAAACAAATCAACAAAACCGAAAACAAAACACCAGAAACAAACACAAAATACACAACATTCACTTATAACCACCACATCAAAAAAATAACACAAACACTCAAACAATATGACTTAAAAATGAGCTACAAAACCAATAACAAAATAATAAACAAAATAAATAAAAACCAAGAACACAACCCACATGAATTAAACGGAATATATCAAATAGAATGTAACACATGCAATAAAAAAATATATAGGAATGAAAAAAATCAATAGAAACAAGATTCAAGGAACATATAACAGCATTAGATAAAATCCACATACCTAGCTACAAATCAAACATAGCTACACACATTCACAACACAAAACACCAAAAATCAGACATCACCCAATTACAACTAATGAAACATGTTAAAGACCACAAAAAAATGGAAATCTGGGAACAATACTACTTTCAACAAACAAACAATAAGGAACAGTTAATGCCAGAACAAATCCAAGTACAAACATTTAAACAAAACTTAATAAAGGCCATACAAATAGACAAATTATCAAACCACAGTGATCAAGACAGGAGACCGATACACACGACACAGTCCGATAGCACAATTAATCAGAGAACAGTAAACCGACCAATAGAAGCTCACTGCGCAGGCGCCACGTAAATCTCAGACGTAGACCACACAGGAGCGATAACAGTCAGTAGCGTGCTGATGATGAACCTTCGATTTCAATAGAGTCCCACTGGGCCCAGTAAATTTTGGTGGCAACGCTTTTATCACTAACTTCGGACCAAGTGGGTCTTTCGTGGCAAGTCTCCTTCCATCTTTAGATTGGTTGGATATCAGGGTCTTCTTTTTAGTCCTCCATTAATCTCTGTGGGTCCCATCGGTTAACGGGTTGCACCGTTGTCCTCCTAAACACTTCGAGATTCAACCGTTCTTTGTTTTCGGCAGAGATGCTTGCATTTTGGTAGACAAGGTCTCCTAGATAGGGCGTCTGCATTACCGTGCTGTCGTCCAGGGCGGTGTTCGATGGTAAAATTGTACTCTTGAAGGCGTTCAAGCCACCTCGCCACCTGCCCCTCTGAATTTTTAAATTTAAGAAGCCAGCGTAGGGCAGCGTGGTCGGTGGCTTGAGCGCCTTCAAGAGTACAGTTTTACCATCGAATACCGCCCTGGACGACAGCACGGTAATGCAAATTGGCAAGAACAGTAAAGAAAAACCTCAAAATGTTTGAAGATGAAGAATGCATGCGTGTTGATTATAGGGAAGACGTTGATGACGAAGATGCACCCTATTTATATTGCAACGAATTATTTTCCTGGTAAAAATCCGAAGAAATTTGGCTGCAGTGTCAGCGATGTGGTATGTGGGCTCATGGTGTTTGTGCAGACAAGACGCCAAAAACGAAGAATTTTATATGTGAGATTTGTGAGGATAAATAATTCATTCTCTTTGCAGATCTTTTAGTAGTCAAAGAATCTTGATGTAATTATTTCTTAATGCTTCAAGAGTTTCTAGGGATACAAAGCGTTGTGATTTAATTAATTTTCTCTGGTACAAGAAGTTTATTTTGTACAATACTGTAAACTGGAATTATACCTATATTATCACTTAGGTACTTCCTTTTATTGGGTGTCATCATATCAATATAGTTTGATATGATGACACCCAATAAAAGGAAGTACCTAAGTGATAATACAGGTATAATTCCGGTTTAAAATTAAATCACGTAAATAAAACTATCTTTCTTTATACTTAGACACATGCAGTGTTAACATGGGTATTCGGCAGAGATGCTTGCATTTTGGTGGACAAGGTCTCCTAGATAGGGCGTCTGCATTGCCGTGCTGTCGTCCAGGGCGGTGTTCGATGGTAAAATTGTACTGTTGAAGGCGTTCAATCCACCTCGCCATCTGCTCCTCTGGATTTTTACATTGAAGAAGCCAGCGTAGGGAAGCGTAGTCCGTGGCTTGAACGCCTTCATGAGTACAATTTTACCATCGAACACCGCCCTGGACGACAGCACGGTAAGGCCGACGCCCTATATGACACTATTATAGAAAATATTCTATGTACTCACATAAAATCAGAATAACCCATTCCACCCGTTAGATTCACTAAACTGGCATGATGTCGCCACAGTTAACCTATAATGCTCTGAATTATAGCGGGCACTCAACGAACTAACCTAATTTAAATAAATACCGCCAATTTCTAAAGGGTGCCATCATATCAGGTATGCCATCATATTCACACTTCCCCTACACATAAAAAAAGTCTTAAATGTCAAAACTGGAAGTAGCTATACGCTGATAGAGAACATGCTTGCCTACAGTCGCGCTTAAAGTATAGAATAAATTAAATAACATGTCCTTGAGCACGTCGATTTTATTTTTAATTAAATTATTATTAATTAAAAATAAATACCTGTCATGTTAATAATTTGACAGGTGCATTTCTTTTATAAGCAAAACTTGAATTTTCCTCTGGAAAACTTTTATAACTTCGATGTAATTTGTAACACAACTTGTTTCAATTCGACTTACAGCACCTAAATATACCAAATCTTTATTTTCTGGCTTCACAGAAAATTGAGTTTTAAGCACTTCGAATTTTTTCTTAAAAGGATGGCACAAGATTAAAAAAATTTGCATGATAATAGAGAGGTACCGATGGCAAGACTTTCGTGCACTTTCTTCAAGTAAGCGCGAATTAGGACCTCTCAAACCTGTAACCCGCTATGTCCGGAGGGTGGGGTGGTCGATCGGAAAATGCCAATACAAGAGTCTCGAGCGCCACCACTTTCTAAAAATAAGGATACAGATGGTTTAGGGAGAAAGTGGAAGCCCTACAGAAATAACGGAGGAATTACGGAGACGGACCACCCTGTGGATGCAGGATGCCTGGGTAGGATTCAGTAAATAAGGTTGCTGTCCAGGGTTCGGAATTGCTTTAGGTTCAGGGGAAACTTATACTAGTGAGTAAAAGCTGAATGTACAAAAATACAGATTTATTAAAATAAGAAATTTGTTTAGGATTCCAATTAAAATAGCTTCATACGCTAAGGGGTTATGGTTAGCTTATTAAAAAGAACGGCTATACCCTACGATATCCCACCCCTCGCTGACCACCCAGCGGATCAACTTGGGAGATGAAATATCGTAAGCTATATGTAGACCTTCAAACCTCAAATTCAATCCTCTGGAATAGCCACCTAGCGGACATGAGAGGTTGTTGTTGTTGTTGTTCATATATGATGGCTGCGGCTTTTTGCCATTAGCACATTTTTCCAGTTTGGTTAGCCGTAAAGCATTTCCAGCTCAACAGTTTATCTACATTCAATATATACACATATGCACACATACATACATATATACACAATTATATACATATATACCGCCATATCGGATCACTGTGTAGGTATACACTACATATATTGTTCATTTATTCTATGAATTTATTAAATAAATATTTTTTATTATTCCTATTTTCATTTTTTAATTTTAATACACATTTATATACATATATACAACTTTTTTTTTTCATTTTTTTTTATAGATATTTATTTTAATTACTTATACCTACAGGATGCACAAGGGACACAAAAATTTTCATGCCAAGGAGTCTGTCAAGGCAACTTTAAAGACGAACAGGAAGACTTCTATAAGATGAGGTGTACATAAGGGGTAGAACAAATGGATTGCTTACCTAATTTAGTTATGAATATGTTTTATATTAGTCTAACATGGCTATATACATCTACACCTATATTTACTTACAGACTTAAACCCAGCCTGTGTATGTGGTCAATTAGGATTTTATATATTTCTATATTTTTCATTTCCAATAACTGAGTAATGCAAAATGGTTTCTGTATGAAATTTAGGTTCATAATGATTTGAAAAATTGTTTCAATTATGTTTTGTTTATTACTACATTCTAGTAAGACATGCTGTGCATCACCCACCTCTCCACACACACAGAGTGGGTTTTCTGTAAGACCTATTCTATATTTATAGCTAGGGAACAGAGCATGGTTAAACCTTAACCTACAGATTATCGTTACAAAATGTTTTTGATAGTAGCAATTGCTAAACCAGGGTACTTTGGGTAGATTAGGCTGAATATCTCTGTAATATCTTCCTTTTGTCTCATTATTATATTGTTCCTCCCAAATTTTGTTACTATATTTTGACCCTATTGACAACAAATCTTCTACTGGACAGAGATATTCAGTTAACTGACCCACTTTCAGCGCCTTTTTTGCTAAGTTATCCACAATTTCATTTTGGACAATACCACAGTGGCCTTTGATCCACATAAATCTTACGCTTTTGTTATCTAAGAGTAAATTATGTAAGCATTTGGCTAGTTCTCCAAATAAGTAGTTATTTGAACTGTGGTTTCTTAGGTTTTCAATTTTCTGCAGTACACTTTTACAGTCTGTGATTATTACAAAATGAGTATCGTCCTTACTGGTGGCATATTTTAAGGCTTCTATGATTGCTATTAACTCTGCAGTATAGTTTGACATATTCTTGTTTAATTTAAAGGTTTTAAAATTAGAATTTATTACTTCAAAAAAAGCACATGCGGTTTCATCGTCTGTTTTTGAACCATCTGTAAAAATTTGACAGCTATTCTGTTGGACAAGTTTTCTGTAGTCTTCTCGAAATATTTGGTTTCTTAGCTGCTGAGGAAAGTAAGAGTAATCTTGCAGGTAGTCAATTTTTAGATTTTGAAATACTTCGTTATGCATTTGATGATATGGCTGTATATGATAGGTGTACATGTCGGACTTTGCTTCTGATGCAACTATATATGCTTCAACTGTGAGTGGAGGTGTTTTTCTAATCCAATATCTATGCCTTAGTGTAAGTTCATGTAGTTGACCTAGCTTCAGTAGTATCGGGCTGTTTTTTGCATGCAACTTTAACATAAATCTTATGCATATCACTTTCCTTCTAAGCTGAAAAGGCATCTCACAACATTCTGCCAACAAGTTATTTACAGGGGTACTTCTGAGTGCTCCCAAAGCCAACCTTAAACATTTATTCTGAACAATGTTGATTTTATTTAAATGGGTTTTTGCCGCTTGCTCATATAAAAATGACCCGTAGTCAAACAATGCTCTTATAAATGATCTATATATTATCAAGGCTATGTTAGTGTCGGCCCCCCATTTTGTATGACAGACCATACGAAGAATATTCATTGCTTTTTCTGCCTTTGTTGTCAAATGTTGAATATGGTCTCTCCAAAGTAATTTCTTGTCTAAAAACATGCCCAAAAAGCAAACCTTGTCTTTAACGGGGAATTCCATATCGTTGACCTTGACATTAATAGGTAATAGCTGTCTCTTGCGGGTAAAGATACATATCTGACTTTTTGTAGTTGATATATCCATATTATTAGTTTGAGTCCATTGATGTAGTTGTGTGATAGCTTCTGTTACTTCTTTGATTCCAGTCTCAATTTCGCAATTGGTATGATAGACACATATATCATCGGCAAACTGCAATATCTGTATATTTATGTTGTAACTGAGGTCGTGGGTATAAATCAGATATAGGAGTGGGCTGAGAATACTTCCTTGTGGTATACCTTTTGATGTGGTTCTAGAGGAGACACCTTCGTCGTTAGTTGTTAATAGATTAATTTTTCTGTTGTGGTATAGTTTTGTTATTTTACGGGCAAAATTTTGCTCTATTCCTATGTATAACATTTTATTGTATAGTAAACCCAGATCGATGTTATCGTAAGCACTTTCAATATCAATAAACGCCGCTACTGTTGACTTTACGTTAGTGAATGAGATGTTAATATCTGTAATAAGTTTTGTTAAGCTTTCTATTGTGGAATAACCTCTTCTAAACCCATATTGATCTGTGGATAATTTCAACTCTTTTTCTAACCATGTCTCTAACCTTCTTTTAATCATTTTTTCTAATGTTTTTAGTAAACACGATGCTAATGATATCCCCCTATATGACCTTGCTAAGTTGGGATCTCTGGACGGTTTTAAAAACGCTAGAATAAGATATATTTTCCAGCTTTCTGGATATTGTTCAGACATCCATATGTCATTAATTATCTTTAGTAAAACTATTTTTGCTGTGTCAGATAGGTGGTATAACATGGAGTAGTGAATGTTGTCCGCCCCAGCAGCTGTGTTGTTAATATTTTTCAAACTGAAGTTCAGTTCCTGAATGGTAAATAATTCTATATTGTCGTTTGATGTTGCATTAGGATATGTTACATTTTTTTCTACCCATGCCGGAGCCTGCAGTTGCATAAATTCTTCCATCCAATCGTTGCTAATACTTCTTGGTGTGTTACCTTTTTGAATACCATTTAAACATTTTATTGTTTTCCAGATGTCATTAATTTTTGTGTTCTTATTTAGGGTATTACAAAAGTTTTGCCAGGTTTTTCTTTTACTTTCTAAAATTACTCGCTTTGCTAAAGCCACATTTTTTTTATATTCAACAAAATTTTGCATCGTGGGGTTTAATTTGTAAGATTGTAGAGCTGTTTTCCGTTTAGCAATTGCTACTTTACAGTTTTCATTCCACCATGCTGTGTTAAACTTAGAATTCTTAGTTTTATTCTCAGGTATTGTGTCTGAAATTATTGAATTTAAGCCATCTATAAAATCATTATATCCAATGTTTGAATTTACTTCTGATATATTTTTCGCAAATTGATCAGTTTTTTGGGTGTATAGTATCCAATTAGCTTTCCTTACATTCCATTTTTTGTTTGAAACTTTATTTTTAAATCTACCTAAACTATTATTTAGATTATCCGATCCAAGTGTTTCGCCTTTTACGCTCCATTCTATATTTTGTGCTAAATTATTTGACGATATCGTCAAATCAACTGCCGACCTGGAAATACTGTTTGGGTTACTTATGCGAGTTTCTGCACCAGTATTGAGATAAGTTAATTGATTATCATCTATAGCTGTCATTAGATTTTGTCCATTCAGATCAATACTGGTGCAGCCCCATGCTGCATGATGAATATTAAAGTCACCCCCGACTAAAAATGGTCTTTCTAAACTTTTAAAAAATCTATCCCACTCAGTAGCTGAAATTCTTATTCCTGGTTTAATATAGACGGAATAAAAATTAATAATTTTTTCAGACGATATTTTTATTTTAGCTGCTACACACATTAAGTTGTTTATTGGGTGGAATCCACCAATTTGTGTATATGCTAGCTTATTTGATATGAGTAGGGCTACCCCACCATACCCATCTACTCTATCTTCCCTTAGCATATTGTAGCCTATCATATTTACACAATTTGTCATTTTCAACCACGTTTCACTTAATAATGCTATGTCAACTTTATTATCATAAATATATCTTTCTAAACTGCCTTTATTCGAAATCAAGGACCGACAATTCCATTGCATTATATTAACCGCGAAGAGGTTTTTTGGTTATGTATTATGTGCGATATGTCTACTCTAAATTTGTGTAATTGATCCCGATCAAATAAGCTTTCCGTCCCCATATTTTTTAACGTCTCTAAGAAAAATGAGACAAGCTTTTCTGTCTTGTCTTCCTCTTTAGGTTGTTTATAATTGGGGGGTATTGGATTTATAATTGGTGTCATGTTTAAGGTGGGTGTAGTGAGGATTTGTTGGTGTTGTTGTCGTATTGTGTCAATTTTATTGTCGTGCAGTATATTTGTACGTTTCCTTTTAATTAAATGTTGTGACTGGGAGGGATAGTTTGTTTGTGAAAGACTTGGGGAGTTAGAAAAGGAGTAATCATTCGGTGGAGAGTTGATCTTACCCGTACTAATTGCTGACAACGTACTCGGACTCTGGAAAGTGGCTTTTGCCCTATTTGCATAACTCTGCGAGTATTGAACTGTTGCTTCCTTAAAAGATTTATTTTCAATGCTCATTATATTTTTAATTGATTTTTGCTTTTCATACTCTGGGCAATATTTTCTGTCTGTCGCCTTATGTGGTCCCCGGCATATTACGCATACCGGAGGGCCTGTATGGTTACACTGACTATTACTATGTTCGTCTCCACATGTTTCACACCTTTCCCTTCCTTTGCACTGCGTACTTACGTGATTGTAGCGTAAACATTTCATACATTGTATGACCCTTCTAATATACGGTTCGACCTCAAAGATAATTTTCTCTATAGACACTTTTTTTGGGAGGTATTGACCTTGAAATGTGACTAGTATTGATTGAGTTGGGACATAAGAGACCTGATTACCGTTTGACACCCTTCTATTCATTCTGCGTACACTTATTATTTGGAAATGATCTCCTATACGCGGTTTTATCATACTGCATAATTCATTTTCTGTGATATCTATGTCTATTTTTTTTATTACCCCCTGCCGTCTCGTTAAATATTGCGGTATATAAGCTAAATAATTTTTATTTTTTAATATTGTTGAATTCACTAAATTATTCGCACTTTGTGCCTTAGTAAGTTCTATTTTTATTTTATTTAAGCCTACACTAATAATTGATTTAATATCATTGTCTATATCCGGTACTGAGTTTCTAATTATTCGTGATGTGGTAATTATATGGCTTTTACCAATGTTTCCGTTATTATTTTGAATGTAAACAATAAACGGTCCACTGTGAAAATTATCGTAAAAATTATTTATATCTCTAAATGGTTTATCTATACTATTTAACTTATCATCTGATTTAGTTTTATTTAATTCACTTGTTTGACAATCCTGTAAATGTATTCTTACATTCCTGTTTGAATTTCTTTTAATGAATTGAAAACATTACTTACCAATTCCTTATCTATTTTATTTTTTTGTTTTTTTTTCACCGATATCTTTTGATTGTTTTTCCATTCCTACCTTACTTGTTTCACAATCCATCTCTGTATCCTGAAGTAATTCCTTTTCTGTTTCTTTATACCAATCTGTCACTACACGTTCAGACTCTAATCTTCCCCTGTCCGGGGGTTCGGCCTTTTTATTTTGATTCATTTTTAAAATCAAAAACCTACTTTTAACACACTTATCACAATTTACGATACCTACTCGTTTAACCGTTCACCTCGGTGTCTGGCTGCCGAAATGACATGAGAGGTTCGGAAGCTTGAAGTCCCTCAGTTAAATAAAAATAGTTTAGCTGAATGCAAAGAAGCTACAGCTGGAACGAGATATAATATACATAAATCAAAATAAATATTAATTGGGCTTGGGCAAGTTATGGAAACAAGCACACCGGTTATATAAAAAGAGAACTCTGCAAATATCCTTTTTATGGGGAAAACGGGTTAACGGTAGAGGACGGGGGTGAGCACCTGTATAGCGAAAAGATCCGGGCAAGAAAATCGGGAAACAGGCAATTATGTTTCGAGAACAGATGAACTTGGAGAAGCACGGGACAAACGAAATCCAAATGTAGAGATTAAAATAGCAAAAAACATTTAAAAAATAGCAAAAATATTATTAGTAAAATATTTCTAACCATAGGTTCCAGACTACGGGTTGGCGGTTTTGCTGCGTTGTGAAAATTTGGGTTTTTTTTACGGTGACTTTTATTCTGTACTGGGGGGACAACTTGGGTTATGACGTAATATTATAAACTTTTTCTGTGGAGGCTATATATACTTAAACAAGAGATTCAGACGGCGGAACTGAACTGATTTTACCAGGTAGGCAAAGCGCCTTTTTTATCGGAAAATATATGCATCTCTCGCTTATTCTAGAAGCTTTGGTGTTTCTGTTCCTCTTATGGTCGGAATAAATTGAAAATTTTGTGAATTTACAAAGTTTGAGTATTATGTTTCGTGAACAGATGAGATTAGCCGACAATAGGCATGGATGCAAGATGATAATGTTTTGTATCCCCCTACTATGTCGAAAGGCATAACTATTGGACAATTGATAGTCCCTTTATTAATCTTATTTTTAAAGGGGTAGACATTGATCCAATCCAATCCATAGCAGGTGGTAGTGGAATTTTCCTTTACGTAATACTACAGGCTTATTTTCACACCCGAGGAGGTACCACCCCATACATCAAGGGGCCGGTGAAGTCCCAACGGACGTTTCCGGTTCTAGTGTATGAGTCGCTTTTCCTTATAAGCAAAAATGATGATGGCTCCTCCTTGTACAAATGATTCCGGAGGTAAAATACCCCTCCATTCGGATCTCCGGGAGCGGGGTGTACAGGGGGCGTCAACATCAAGATTTAACATATCATTTTCGAATATATGTGGCCTAAGTTCTAACCTGAACTCCGTCCACCATTTCCTCCAGGCTAACAGGCCCCAATTCCTCTTCCTCACCGAAACCCAAATCAGTGCCAAAACAGCCACTAATCACCTTAATTTCCCGGGGTATGAGCTCCTGACTTCCTTTAGATTGCATGGAGGCGTGTGCGCATACGTCCGTAGCAATCTACCCTGCACCAGACTCCCCAATTTAGAATCTGGAAGGAAAGACATACTATGGATAAAACTCTCTCTCTCAGGGCTGCAACTAAATTCATCTGTTGCATTTACCGGTCACCTTCTGACAACAACTTTGTCCAGCTCTTTGACTACCTTTCTGAAAAAACCGACTATCTGATTTCTGAATATCGTTCCTCCGAGGTCACTATTCTTGGTGACTTCAATGTCCATAATAAGGAATGGCTAGGATCTTTAAAAACCGATCCACAAGGGAGAGCAGCGGAGGCCTTTGCAGTCAGCAATCCCTTAGCCCATATGGTTCAGCAACCAACTTACTTTCCTCACATCCAAACACATAGCTCAAATCTCTCGGATCCCCTTCTTACTACAAAACCTGAATGCTATAACATATCAGTCACCGCCCCCCTTGGTCGCTCAGACCACGGCATGATTACTGCTTCCTGCGCAATGAAACCTGAGGTCACACAGTCATCATACCCACGTATCGTTTGGTACTACAACTCTGCAAACTGGGACAAAATGCGGGATTATTTTTCCTCATTTCCATGAGCGTGTCTACTTCTCTCATCCTGACCCCTCTGATATCTCACAAAACGTCACCGAAAATATCCAAGCTGGCATGGAATTATTTATTCCACGTACACAAAAAACCACTTCAGCCACTCAAAAGCCCTGGTTCTCTAAATCCTGTGACAAGGCCAGACTTGAAAAAATCAAAGCTCACAAAACGCTTCTACACAATACCAGTCAAGAAAATCGTCAAGCATTTAACGATGCAAGAAACCGCTATGTCCGCATTCTTTCTGAGGCAAAAAAACTCGTTTAATAACCACATCAAAAACAAAGTCCTCTCAAGCTCCAACGGCAGCAAACCCTTCTGGACTCTTGCTAAATCTATTTTGAATAATTTCTGCAAAAGCACGTTCCCACCTCTTGTCTCAGGGGATGAAATTGTTTCTACCGCCCTGGGCAAGGCTGAACTTTTTGCTTCGTTATTCGCCGGAAATTCTAATCTCAACCCACCTCCAAATGTTCAACCACCAACAGTCCCCAATGTCGCGCATAAAATGACGGATATCATTTGCAAAACTAAAAAGGTACGAAAGATGCTCTCTTCTCTTAATACCAGGAAAGCCTCTGGTCTTGACGAGATCCCAGCAATTGTTCTCAAAAAATGCGCACCAGAACTTGCTCCTATCCTGACTCGTCTGTTTCAGATATCTTACAATAAAGGCATATTCCCTAGTAACTGGAAAACTGCTAGAGTACAACCCATCCCCAAGAAAGGATCCAAAGCGCTTCCTAGCAACTACAGGCCTATTTCTCTCCTTTCAGTCGTCTCTAAAGTGATGGAAAAGTATATAAACACCGAATTACTAAAATTTCTTGAAAAACACAGTCTAATCCACGACAGGCAGTATGGACTGCCGACCTCCTTTCCTTTGTAACCCATTCTTGGAACAAGTCTATGGAACTACACGGTGAATCTCAGATTGTTGCTCTAGACATATCCAAAGCATTCGACCAGGTCTCGCACGCAGCGCTGCTTAATAAACTTCCGGCCTATGGCCTACCACCAAAACTTTGTACCTGGACAGCAAATTTCCTCTCCAACAGGAGCATTTCTGTTGTTGTGGATGGCCATTCCTCTAAACTGTATACAATTAATGCAGGAGTTCCTCAAGGTTCAGCTCTAGCCCCTACTTTGTTTCTTCTCCACGTCAATGACCGCCTATATAGCACATCGAACCCAGTTCACAGTTACGCGGACGACAGCACCCTCCACTCTATACAATATTCTAAGCCTGTCTCTTTAGCACAATTAGATGAGGATCGCAGTCTCATGGAGGGTTCTGTCTCCGTGGATCTCCAAAAAATATTAGACTGGGGAAGTAGAAATCTTGTACAATTCAACCCCACCAATTCTCAGTCTTGCTTTCTTTCTCATAAGAGATACACCAGCCCTAGACCCATCACAATGAACAACCAAGTTATTCAAAGTAATGAGTCCTTTTCTCTTGTTGGCATTTCTGTGGATCGAAATCTTAATTGGCACCAACATGTCACATCAATTGCAGAAGCGGCTGCTAAGAAATTAGGTTTCCTCTTCCGGGCTCGCAAATACTTTTCACCAGCTAATCTCTATACCTTATATACTTCACAAATAAGGCCAAACCTCGAATACTGCTCCCACATCGGGGATGCAGCTGCCGCTTCTACACTCTCTATCCTGGACTCCATTCAAAAGAGAGCTATACGTCTCATCGGTGACCCTACCCTTACCCAAAGGCTGCCATCCCTTTCCCATCGACGTGCCGTTGGTGATCTCTCTCTCTCTCTCTCTCTCTCTCTTTTATAGATATATGCACGGGCACTGCTCAGAGGAGCTTTCCTCCATAGTTTCCCCACCTGCTGCCCCCAACAGATCTACCAGGGGAACAGAGAGAATGCACCCTTTTACTGCCCAGGTCACCAGACATAAAACATCTTGTTATGCCCGCTCTTTTGTCCCGAGGACTTCCAAGTTGTGGAATTCCTTGCCGGCACATGGTTTTCCTTCTCCTCCGAACCTCCAAACCTTCAAGTCCAGAATTAACAAGCTGCCTCTTTTCTCCTTGTCAACATTCACAGTACGATAGTATTTAGGCTGTAAGCCCTCGTGGTGTGTTGTTGAAATAAAAAAATAAAAAATAAAAAAAAACAAGGAATTCAGACGGCGGAACTGAACTGATTTTACCAGGTAAACGAAGCGCCTTTTATGTTGGAAAATATATGCATCTATCGATTATTCTTAAATCTTTGGTATTTCTGTTCCTCTTATGGTCGGAATAAATTGAAAATTTTGTGAATTTACGAAGTTTGAGTATTATTTATCAGTCGATAACATTATAATATTGATTTTATCTGGGTGGGCCGGTATTTTATGCAGATTTTTATTTATATACAGGTGATTTGAAATAAATATACGGCAGAATTCTTTGAAAATAGATATTTGCGGAGTTTAGTTATAAAATATGAGCTGGAATTACGGTATCGAAATGCAATTTTCGTTATAAAGCGATCTCCAAGGTTCTTTTACTGATAGTGTACAATTTTTACGAAAATTCACTACTATAACGCACGTGCTGCTTTCCGAATTGCAAAGGGTCTCCTGTTCTATCATCTGTCTTATTGTCGTGATGCAGGGTAAAATTAATAGAACGTTTTTGTTATTTTTCGAAACAAGAGACGAATGTTATATTCCGCTGAAAATCTATTTCTTGTATTTTTTTTTACTTTAACGTCGGCCTATTTCCGCGACTATGGCCAATCACCGACGACAGGCAGAAGTTTCACCTCACTATCCTGGAAATTTTGTCAAACCCCTGCCTTTCTGTAAGGAGGGTAAACGACTTTAACCTGCTCAATATCGCATGGACACGGGACCGACGACTTCGCGCCCTCTCCAAAGAACAGACATTTAACTTGCTCAATTTTTTTTATTTAAATTGAACTGACGATAACTATTCTGCGTATAAAGGGAAAAACTACTCAGACGCTAGGAAAATAGCGGTATAACCCAAGTATAGTAAAAAATGTGTAACTTTTTATTTTTTTCAGATTCACTTTGACATGCTACAGTGCGCTGATTCGAAGCAAGAGCTAGAAGAATCGCAAGAGTTATTGCATAGTATAAAGGACGTTCTTAGCAAGCTTGTGATGAACCAGATACAACGGAGAATGTGTCAACACTTACCCAAAGAACTTAAAAACTATATAGTCACCATAACAAGCTGTGGTAGCAGCGCTAGTGAAATAGAGAAAAAACAGAAACAGAACGATATGAGCAACACCCTTGATAATGAACAGACAAATTATCTTTTTGCCAGTGAACACGCTAATAACACAGAAGATAACCAAGGTTTGCCAGATCAACTGAACAACAAGATTGAAGTTTGCGAAGGTTTGCTGAAGAAATACAATAAATTAGACGACGAATGTAAAGACAAGGCTGAACCAGTAAAGGAGTATGTAGAAAAACACCTTCATTCGGCCAAGAATATGCTGGAATGCGAACAGAAAAACCAATGTGAAGGTACAGAATTATTATTTTGATTTTTACTGGGTAACCCCACAGACCTTGTCCTGTCCAAATTGTATTAGTGAATTTTTATTTTAAAAAAAAATCACTAATAGAAAGGTATCGATGGTGAAACTTTGCAAACAATTTTTCAAATGAGTGCGAACTAGGACCCCTAAAACCCATATCCGGGGTCAGTTTCAATTTTTATATGGCTTCGATGAGTTCGTTATCCAGGAAAATCTAACAGGGTTTTCCGGGAAATTTTTCAGTTTTCTTTCGAAAAAAAATTTTTTCTCTAAAAATTGCAAAGCAGTTTTAATAAAATTTACCAAACATGTTTCCTTGGGGGAGACCTTACTATTTACCAAAACTGAACTTTCCAGATTGATACAAAATTGAATTATTCAAATTTTGAATTTTCTTTCGAAAAAAAAATTTTTCCCCGAATATTACAAAGTTATTTTATTGAAATTTGGTGGATATCGTGCCTTAGAAAAGACCTTACTATAGACCAAAACTAAACTTTCTAGGTATATATAAAATTAAGTTATTCAAGTTTGAAGCATTTAATAAAAATTCACTACCATAACGCACTTGCTGCGTCCTGAACTTTTAGTATATCAAACAACATTTGCGCAAGTAGCGAAATAACTCCGGGAAAAGAGCTTTTTCCAAATTTTCCAATTTTCTGTGCAACATTTCCAATTTTCCTTCTTCTAAAAACCTTACTCTGATTATTACCAACATTTTCAAAATAAAATTATCAAATCTGTCCAGCCGTTCTTAAGTGATGCGCTCGCCAACGAACAGCATTTAATTTTTATTTTTATAGATTGTGCCATAGTTACAAAATCTAACATGAGTATAGGTGGTGAAAGAATATACAGCGTGGAACCGCCAAATAAAATAAAAAACTCTGGACGCAGCAAGTGCGTTATGGTAGTGAATTTTCATAGAAATGATCTGGCACAAAATATTATTATAACTTTTTTTTTCTTGTAACATAGAAATCTAAATTTTGGTGTATAGTTTATCTTTTATATCGTAAACCTACCTACCAAATTTGGTTATCATAGATTTTTTATTTTTTAAGATAAAATCTTTTTTCAAATGAAAACTCAAAATTTTTCCGGAAAACCTCCTCCGATTTTTCTGATTAACGAACTTATCAAATCCATTTACAAAGGGAAGGTATACGCCAAATTATATCAAAATCTGCCCATTATTCTTTGAGATAAACATTTTTTTCGAATGAAAACTCAAAATTTTTCAGGAAAACCTCGTCCGATTTTCCTGACTAACACACTTGTCAAAGCCATTTACAAAAGGAAGGTACATGCCAAATTTTATTTAAATCGGCTTATTTATTTTTGAGATAAGAATTTTTTTCGAATGAAAACTCAAAATTTTCCCGGAAAACCTCATTCGATTTTCTTGCCTAACGAACTTGTCAAAGTTATTTACAAAAGGAAGGTACATGACAAATTTTATTAAAATCGGCTTATTACTTTTTGAGATAAGAATTTTTTTCGAATGAAAACTCAAAATTTTCCCGGAAAACGTCATGCGATTTTCCTGACTAACGAACTTATCCAAGCCATTTACAAAAGAAAGGTACATACCAAATTTTATCAAAGCGGCCTATTATTTTTTGAGTTATCGGTGTGATACATACATATATAAATATATATATATATATATATATATATATATATATATATATATATATATATATATATATATATAAATATATATATAAATATATATATATATATATATATATATATATATATATATAAACATATAAAAATTGAAACTGACCCCGGATATGGGTTCTAAGGGTCCTAGATCGCGCTCATTTGCAAAAATTTTTTCAAAATTCAAAAGTCGGGATCTCTCCATTAGTGAATTTTTTCTACGAAAATTCACTAATATCAATATATCAATAAACATTGTGCTCATTTATAAACAATCCCGAAACGCGTCACTTAAGATTAACAAATGACGACCTGCAACATAGAAACTTAACCCCCCCTTTTTTTTATTTCAACAACACACCACGAGGGCTCACAGCTTAAATACTATCGTACCGTGGGTGTCGACAAGGAGGAAAGAGGCAACTTGTTAATTCTGGACTTGAAGGTTTGGAGGTTCGGAGGAGAAGAAAAACATGTGCCGGCAAGTAATTCCACAACTTGGAAGTCCTCGGGACAAAAGAGCGGGCATAACAAGATGTTCTATGTCTGGTGACCTGGAGAGTAAAAGGGTGCATTCGCTCTGTTTCCCTGGTAGATCTGTTGGGGGCAGCAGGTGGAGGAACTATGGAAGAAAGTTCCTCTGAGCAGTGCTCGTGCAGATATCTATAAAAGAGAGAGAGAGAGAGAGAGGTCATCAACGGCACGTCGGTGGGCAAGGGATGGCAGCTTTTGAGTGAGGACAGGGCCACCGATTAGACGTATAGCTCTCTTCTGAATGGAGTCCAGGATAGCGAGTGTAGAAGCGGCAGCAACACCCCAGATGTGGGAGCAATATTCAAGGTTTGGCCTTATTTGTGAAGTATATAAGGTATAGAGCTTAGATGGTGAAAAGTATTTGCGAGCTCGGAAGAGGAAATCTAATTTCTTAGCAGCCGCTTCTGCGATTGATGTGACATGTTGGTGCCAATTGAGATTTCGATCCACAGAAATGCCAAAAAGTGAAAAGGACTCATTACTTTGAATAACTTGGTTGTTTATTGTGATGGGTCTAGGGCTGGTGTATCTCTTATGGGAAAGAAAACAAGACTGTGATTTGGTGGGGTTGAATTGTACAAGATTTCTACTTCCCCATTCTAATATTTTTTGGAGATCCACGGAGATAGAACCCTCCATGAGTTTTCGATCCTCATCTAATTGGGCTAAAGAGATAGGCTTATAATATTGTATATTTGAGTGGAGGGTGCTGTCGAACGCGTAACTGTGAACTGGGTCGTAGAGAGGAGGTCTTTGATGTGGAGAAGAAACAGAGTAGGGGCTAAAGCTGAACCTTGAGGAACTCCTGCATCAATTGAATACAGTTTAGAGGAATGGCCATCCACGGCAACGGAAATGGTCCGGTTGGGGAGCAAACTTGCTGTCCACGTACAGAGTTTTGGTGGTAGGCCATAGGCCGGTAGTTTATTAAGCAGCGCTGCGTGCCAGACCTGGTCGAGTGCTTTGGATATGTCTAGAGCGACAATATGGGATTCACCGTGTAGTTCCATAGACTTTTTCCAAGAATAAGTGACAAGGGAAAGGAGCTCGGCAGTTGATCTGCGCTGACCGAATCCATACTGCCTGTCGTGGATTAGACTGTGTTTTTCAAGAAATTTTAGTAATTCTGTGTTTATATACTTTTCCATCACATTAGAGACGACTGAAAGGAGACAAATAGGCCTGTAGTTGCTAGGAAGCGCTTTGGATCCTTTCTTGGGGACGGGTTGTACTCGCGCAGTTTTCCAGTTACTAGGGAATATGCCTCTATTGTAATATGTCTGAAACAGACGAGTCAGGACAGGAGCAAGTTCTGGTGCGCATTTTTTGAGAACCTTAATCAAGTTTTTTGCCTTAGAAAGAATGCGGACATAGCGGTTTCTTGCGTCGTTAAATGCTTGACGATTTTCTTGACTGGGATTGTGTAGAAGCTGTTTGTGAGCTTTGACCTCTTTGAAGTCTGGCCTTGTCACAGGATTTAGAGAACCAGGGCTTTTGAGTGACTGAAAAGGTTTTCTGTGTACATGGAATAAATAATTCCATGCCAGCCTGGATAATTTCCGTGACGTTTTGTGAGATATCAGAGGGGTCAGGATGAGAGAAGCAGATAGACGCCCATGGAAATGAGGAAAAGTAATCTCGCATTTCGTCCCAGTTCGCGGAGATGTAGTGCCAAACGATACGTGGGTGTGATGACTGTGTGACATCGGGTTGCATTGCGCAGGAAGCAGTGACCATGCCGTGGTCTAAGCGACTGATATCTTATAGCAGTCAGGATTTGTAGTAAGAAGGAGATCCAAGGGATTTGAGCTGTGTGTTGAGATGCGAGGAAAGTAAGTAGGTTGCTGAACCATATTGGCTAAAGAATTGCTGACTGCAAAGGCCTCCGTTGCTCTCCCTTGTGGATCCGTTTTTGAACACCCATCCCTACATTCAACCCCCTTCGAGTGACAGTTGCAACCGCCTAAATTTTTAAATAAAGAGTAGGGGCTTGTGATACCTCATTTAAAAGACCTTTTTCTTATCTAGTTAAAAATTGTATGGTTTTAAAATTTATTGCAAAAATTAACAATAAAAATCTGATTGACGAACTTCGCTACAAGAAGCTAAAAATTAGTAACTAGTCGCGTTGCAATTTTGATAATGAGAAAAAATATAAAACCACATCAATATTAATGCAGAAGATGTTAAAAGTGCAAGCCTTGAACGCCTTGACAACATCCTGATCGTAAATAAAAATGTCTTCTAACGTTAATCAACATCTGAGGCGTGACTGACCTAGTCGCAACCGTTATTATTCTTCTTAAGTCAATTAAATCAGGTGTTTTAGTCTTGTATATTATACTCTTCACATATCTCTATTAGAAGAGCTCTAATAACGTAAGATCGGGTGATCGTGCTGGCCATTTAAACGATTCTCGCCTCACTATCCACCGATTTGGAAATATCGAGCTACTGCCCGACAAAGCGCTTCCTAGCAACTACAGGCCTACGTCTCTCCTTTCAGTCGTCTCTTAAGTGATGGAAAAGTATATAAACACCGAATTACTAACATTTCTTGAAAAACACAGTCTATTCTACGACAGGTAATATGGATTCCGTCAGCGCATATCAACTGCCGACGTCCTTTCCTTTGTCATCCATTCTTGGAACAAGTCTATGGAACTACACGGTGAACCCCAGATTGTCGTTCTAGACATATCCAAAGCATTCGACCAGGTGTAGCACGTAGCGCTGCTTAATAAACTTCCGGCCTATGGCCTACCACCAAAACTCTGTACCTAAACAGCAAATTTCCTCTCCAACCGGAGCATTTCTGTTGTCGTGGATGGCCATTCCTCTAAACTATATCCAACTAATGCAGGAGTTCCTCAAGGTTCAGCTTTAACCCCTACTTTGTTTCTTCTCCATATCAATGACCCCCTCTCTCGCACATCCAACCCATTCCACAGTTACGCGGACGACAGCACCCTCCACTCAAATATACAATGTTCTAAGCCTGTCTCTTTAGCCCAATTAAAGGATCGCGGACTCATGGAGGGTTCTGTCTGTAGATGTCCAAAAAATGTTAGACTGGGAAAGTAGAAATCTTGTACAATTCAACACCACCAAACCTCAGTCTTGCTTTCTCATAAGAGATACACCAGCCCTAGACCCATCACAATTAACAACCAAGTTATTCAAAGTAATGAGTCCTTTTCACTTGTTGGCATTCCTGTGGATCGAAATCTCAATTGGCACCAACATGTCATATCACTTGCAGAAGCGGCTGCTTTCCTCCTTATCGACACCTACGGTACGATAGTATTAAGGCTGTAAGCCCTCGTGGTGTTGAGTCATCAGTTATAATGAAACCCATTTGTGGAACCTAAAATTATAAAAGGAAACAAATTAAAAAGTTATATATATATATATATATATATATATATATATATATATATATATATATATATATATATATATATATATATATATGTGTGTGTGTGTGTGTGTGTGTGTGTGTAACATTTTGATTTTAGCATCGTCAGTTTCGCAAAAAAAGAAGGGTACCCGGACACTGTACTGCAAAGTGAAAGTGTCATCTGCTGGGAATCGAACCCAGCACCCTTGAGCTTAGAAGCACACGTTCTTGCCACTGGACTACCGCGGTCTATAGATTTAATTAAATTTGAGCTTTTAGCACAGAAATTTTAACAACGTTTTCTTGAACTTCATTGTGCAAAACTGATGTAATCTCCCCCTGTGGGTGTCAAAATTGTTGACAAAACGAACATAATTATGTAATAATCTTACCGTGAAATGGCACTCACCCGAGTGTGGGGCTATATATTTTACAAATTCAGATCACTGTACATCCGGAATTAAATTTCTCGTTACATATTTATGTTTTTTTTTAATTCACTTTCAGGCGAAATGGCTATAGAACACCAACCTGAAACAACAACGGAATGTAATGACCCTGATGAATCTCATCACATGCACTCACAATCTGAAGAACATGGTAAAGAACATGGCCACGAAGAAAACTGTAACGAATCCATGGGAGATGATCATGTCCGAATAAGCGAAAATCCTGATAATATTTTAGGTGACAACTTCAATCAAGGCGACAACTCTGCAATATCTCCAGATTATGAGTCGCACCCCCAGGAAGGTGCGGCAAAAGGGTTTGACCTAGATGTTAGTAACGAAAATGTCAAGACTGATGAACATTTCCAAAAACACGAAGATGAAAATAAGAATGATCTAGGATCGAACAACCAAGAACAACTGAAGGGATCGAAGAACAACAACGGCATGGAAGGTATGGTGGAACATGAGTTGGAAAGTGTTGGGCTGGGGAAATCACATGAGTGGCGTCCAAATTTTTCTCTTGATCAAATGGTGAAAACGAATCTAAATAGTGAACTTGATACTGGTAGGTTGGCAGCTAACACATTGGCAACCGAAGAAAAAAAATGTTTTGTGAAAGGTAAATATAAAAGGGATAGCAACGAAAGGTCAGTACAGGCTCAATCTGCGAAATACAAGAAACTGGCTGATGCGATTGAGAAAATGAAACAGAAACATGAAGGTGACGCGCTAATAGGTGAACTCTACGGCGGCAATAAAGAAGAGAGAAAGAGATCTGTGGATGATGATGATTATCCTAGTATGAGAAATCGTAACAGGGAGATGCAAGAACAAAGTGATGCCCATTTCGAAGAACCACTCGTGTATAGTATGCATTAATTGATTATGTCCTATTTTACTTTTCATTATACATTATTATATTTTAGAGGTATACCTAAACATATTTAATATATAAAAAGCTGTTTATACGTTTATAAAGCTATCGTAACGATTTTGTAATTATTGTTTTAAATAGAATCTTACACCTGGACTTGAGGGACGTCTTTTTTAGCTTCGTAAGTTTGTTAGTCGTTCACATCACGTATTACTTCAAAATCTCTTCAATCCGTAATAATTGTATCACGATTTTACGCGCTAGGGAATATAAGTAAAATGAAAACGGAAGCGAGGTATTGTGGAACATGAGACGTTTCCGCAATTTTGAATAGGTTATGGAGTTTAGTTTTCTCTGAGCTATAATAAGGATATGTATTAGAGTTTGGAAGTATAAATAAGCCGATATTGGCAAGTATTTTGGTTTAGTTGAAAATGCCTATTTTGATATGTAACGGGAGAACGTAGGTATATAAAATTATGTTATTATATCCTTCCCGTTTCTTATTTTATGAGGGAGTTATAATTGTGATTGTAATGTATTTATACAGTGTGGAGCAGCTAAATAAAATAAATTAAATGTTGTAACGATTACGCTTCGTTACTGCTTCAATTATTCGAAAGAAACCCGTAAGAGACTTAATTAAGAGCCGACAATCCAATATCTGTAAGGCAATTCATGTTTTAATTTCAAAATTATTTTCATGAAAAGTCGCTAAATCTTCAAGTACCGTAAACCCCTTTACTGCATTTCTAATTTGTACGTTAAAATTCATTATATGTTTGCCGTGGAAAACTACCTCGCATTATTACTGAACAAATATTTCCGGGAACGAAACAAGAATTTAAAATATTGTTTATCTGTAATTTTCCGTTGACCTCACCCTAGGAAGACCGTTGAAAACGTTGCAGAGAATTGGCGGCAAAAACCTTCAACTGTGAACACGGGAGGTGCGATGTCGTATATATATATATATATATATATATATATATATATATATATATATATATATATATATATATATATATATATATATATATATATATATATTATGATGATGAAATCATAAATGAAAACAAAAAACAACAGTCCTCCATTATTGACGTGGGCGCGTTAGCAGTTGACAGTTCGCGGTTGGTGTTGCTATGTTGCTATTGGACGACGATGACATACGATCGAACATACCCGATCGCGAAAACGGAGGATATTCAAATAAATGTTAACAAATTAAATAAGACTTTCAGAAACATTACAATTGTAAATTTATGCGAGATACCAGCATCGGAAACAATAACTTATTATAAGACAAAGTGATAAGGTGTAAGACAATAGACAGTAAAACCGCAAAGGTATCATTCTCATGGAAATACGACGGAGCTGATCCAACTAAGACATCAATGAACAATGGAATAGCTGATGCGGAGACAGACACCTGCATCCAAGAAAAATCGACGCCTCATCAATAATTATATAAAAGGGCATAACACGAAGACTCGTCGCTCACTTCTCATCGCAGTTTAGTCTGAGTTTCTTGCTACGTAATTTTATATCACATTTATGTTTATATCAGTGTTTTATTATTTAAAATCAGAAGAATTTAATAAGACCAATCAATACTAAAGCCAAAATTCATAATAAATGAATTAAATAATATCAAAAATCATATCACTAAATCACGCCTCGTTTCCAGAGATGACATTACGCTTTATAAGAAAATATTTAAAATTAAAACAGTACAAATTAATTACAAAATTATATTTAAAATAGATGTATCTTTAGTTGACAAATCAGATTATACGTATTACCAACTATATGCATACATGTTCCTATTCATAATGCCCCTACTCTGTTTCTTCTCCACATCAATGACCTCCTCTCTAGCACCTCCAACCCAGTTCACAGTTACGCGGACGACAGCACCCTCCACTCAAATATACAATATTCTAAACCTGTCTCTTTAGCCCAATTAGATGAGGATCGCACACTCATGGAGGGTTCTGTCTCTGTGTATCTCCAAAAAATATTAGACTGGGGAAGTAGAAATCTTGTACAATTCAACTCCACCTGCTGCCCCCAACAGATCTACCAGGGGAACAGAGCGAATGCACCCTTTTACTGTCCAGGTCACCAGACATAGAACATCTTGTTATGCTCGGTCTTTTGTCCCGAGGACTTACAGGTTGTGGAATTCCTTGCCGGCACATGTTTTCCCTTCTCCTCCAAATCTCCCAATCTTCAAGTCCAGACTTAACAAGTTGCCTCTTTCCTCCTTGTCGATACCCACGGTACGATAGTATTTAGGCTGTGAGGCCTCGTGGTGTGTTGTTGAAATAAAAATAAATAAAAAATATAATGATTATACCCAGAACCAAGTACCTTATCCTAAGTAGCAAACAACATCCATATAGAAACAACCAATGCAGGAATTTAAAAGACCAGCTATACTTTTGCGAAGACGACAGCCCAGAGTGAATTCAATGAAAACAACCCCTGTGAAATGAAACTCATCAAATTTGAAAAACCAATCAATAATTGTAATCAAGAATTTGTTAAATAAAACAACCATTTCAACATATGGGAATACCCATTATATAATTGTAGCACCTAAAGAAACCAAACTTTGAATAAGCTCGGAGGAGCAAAAAGAAATCACAATAATAAATGGCACAAAGTTTGTGACTTTAAAACCAAAATGTCAATTAATAATCAACGATAAGAAATACAATTCAATACAAATGACGTCAGAAACAACTATTTAACATTCCTGAATTGGATATAACAACTCAAGAGGAACCTGTACTTCCAAATAAACTACCAGAACTCAAATTATAAAATGTGCCATTACACGATCTTAAGAGCATTGAAGCACTACTTCAATCAATAAAAGGTTGAATTCCAGGAGAAATAAATCTTCCAATTTACCACACCAGCCTTTGGACAATCTTGCTATATATCATATTAATAGCAGTCATAGCAGCAGCAAGAATCCAGATTATAAGAAGACAATTGAAGGTAACCAAGACAGGAACTACAGAAAGTACTCAAACTGGATTTCCCATAAAATCCAGAACGAACCATGAGCTTTGCTACTCTGTAGGGGGAAGGCAATACCAGTATCGGGAAGAATCACCTATTATAAAACAAAGTGATACAGTGTAAGACAATAGACAGTAAAACCGCAAAGGTAGCATTACTCATGGATATACAACGGAGCTGATTCAACTATGCCATCAATGAACAATATTATAGCTGATTCGGAGATAGACGCCTGCATCCAAGAACAAACGACGCCTCATGAATAATTATATAAAAGGGCATAGCACGAGGACTCGTCGTTCACTTCTCATCACAGTTTAGTCTGAGTCATTTCATGCTACGTAATTTTATATCACATTTATGTTAATATCAGTATTTATTATTTATATTTTATATGTAACTTGGTGTATTTTTGTGATAGTAAAATAAAACTGTTTCAAAAAGTCAATCGTGTTAACCCGAAAGTTATCTCGCGGGCTTACAAATGGAGAAAAACAACAATCTGACAAAGGAGATATTAAATTTGAAAGTTATGTTAAAGTTTTATTTGTAAGTTTGCATTGGTTTTTTTGGCTGAAAACCTTTAGAAATGTTGCAAGCTTAACTTATTTAATGGTAAATTATGTAACGTTGCCGTAAGCAATTGTAAGTTACCATGCTTAGTGGTGATAGTAAGCGTTTACCAAGCTATAAATATAGTGTATTTTAAACATTTTATTGAACCCCCCTCTTAGGATTTTATTTTACTGGGGTCTATTTTTATGGTGTGTCAAGATGGCGGCAAGTGAGTCGGTTTTAGTGAATGAGCTGAACAAAATGAAGAAAAATGAACTAATTGATGTTCTAGTGTCGAAAAAGTTACCACAAAATTTTTGTGAAAATCGAATACTTAAAGACTTTATGAAAGATTTGGTTCTGGGAGTCAAGTGTAGTGCACAAGGTGACGAAGAATTTCACGATTCCATTAACACCGTGCCCAGTAATGGCGACTGCAACCAACGTTCATGTATTGAAAATAGGCTGAAATGTCAATTTGTGCAACGAGAAATCGGAGTAACAAGGGAACTGATGTCACAGATGGGAAAGAGGATTTGTGATCAGGAGTTTATTATTTCGTTATTAAAAACAAATAGTAGCCATTCAAATAAAGTTGTGAGTAAAACCGCGCCATTAATTGAAATTAACAACAGAGATAAAGATATTCCCACAATTAAAAATACTGGTCCCACAAAAGAGGCAGATAACAAAAACAGATTGCAAAAACAAAAGTCGACTGACAGTGATAACGTCGGTGCGATGGCTGGAAAGTCGAACTCGTTTGTGAACAGCGGTGGATTTCAATCACCGGTAAGGAGAAAACATCAACAGGTGACTACGGGTAAAAGCTGCCACTCTGCTGCTGCCAAAATACGGGGAGCAGATGAGGTTTCCTGGATATTTGTGGGGAGAGTAAGGGGCGACGTGGATGTTTCTGTGATGGAGGAGTTTTTTGCGGAAAACTGGCCGACATTAAAGTGTGAGTGCTTTAAAATTGTATCGAAAGGTAACAATAGTAGTTTTAGAGTGAGTGTCCCGAAAGAAAACAGAAGTGATATCTTCGACGAGGAAAAGTGGCCTACTGGTGTAATAGTGAAAGATTACAGATTTTTTCACAAGAGAACTGAGCCGCGACCAACAGAGTGACTGTGACGTCTTACTAGATAATGAAATCACAACAGTAAGTAGCAATGTTTTTAACTTTTCTGACGCGAACAGGTGCACTTCCGGTGACCCTATTCTAAATTGTGACGTTAGGCAGATAGACCTGCTGCATATAAACATTCAGTGTTTGACAAATAAAATTAATATTTTAGAACTGTTTCTTGAAAGAACGAAATCGCGATTTATTTGTATCTGTAAACATGGGTTAACACAATCAAATTGTAATGCTGTGGCTCTTGATGGTTATGTCAAAGTCGATGCATTTGTACGAACAAACCAACGACACGGTGGGTCAATTATTTACGCCACTGAAGCATCTGCACAGAAATGTAAACCATTGGCTTATTTAAATAGACTTTCAGTTGATCTTGATTTTGAATGTGCTGCTATACTATATGATAAACAGACATGTATTGTTAATATTTATAGGTCGCCTGCAGGCAACTTTGGGGTATTTTGCGACCTCTTGTGTAAACTCCTTAAAATTGTTATTCAGAGATACAAATTTGTTTATGTAACAGGTAACTTCAACATAAATAAGGATGGATCGCTTGATTATAAAATAATAGACGATCTATTTCATTCTTACAATTTAACTTCTCTTGTCAATACTCCGACAAGGGTCTTTAGATCGGGTGACATCTTGAGTAGTAGTAGCATTGATTATGTATTAACAAATATTGAGGGTGTTGTTGTAGACAATTTTGATCCAGGAATCTCGGACCATTACGCTCAGGCAGTTACGTTTCCCGTAGCGAACGGAATTGGCCACTCTTCCATAGAGGCTAAAAGAGAAATTGTCTTTCGACCTCTAAATGAAATGACAATTAACGAATTTAAAACTCGCTATGAGAGCACATACGATTTCAATTTGAGTGAAATGGAGGATGTAGACATGGCATTTAAAAAATTTTTCGACACTTTTGTCTGGTGCTTTGAGGTAGCTTGTCCGAAAACTAAGAAAGTTGTAAATTCCGGTTTTAACATAAAATATCGAATCAAGTTTTCACCAAATCTGCAACAAACTTAATGACCTGAAGCTTTTAAATTCAATGCGTAAACAATCCGGAGAGAGGGAGATTAACGCTATGTATAAAGTAATGAAAGCGGAGGTAAATAGCCTAATTAAACAGAAAAAACAAAACTACACAGCTTCTTATATTTGTAACGCCCCAAATAAAACTAAAGCACTATGGCAGCTTGTTAATCTTAAGAAAAACAAACCAAGTGAGGAGCACTGCATTTCGAATTTACTATACGAAAACAAAAATATAACTAGTAGGGTAGAAATTGCTGAGGTACTTGCCGGATATTTTTCAGGTGTTGCTGAGAGGAAGCTCATGTTGCATTTCGGGGGCCAGATGTCTGATAGCTGCACAGCCGAACAATATAAGCCCAAAACATTTTTTATAACACCTTTAACTGAATGTGAAGTTATTGAGATCATCAGCGAACTTCCTAATAAAAAATCAAGCGGCTTTGATGATGTTCCAATAAAAATTATTAAGCAATGTGCTGCTGAGCTCGCCGCGCCACTTACAAAGATTATAAATTCCTGTATATGTCTGCGAAAATTCCCTGACATATTGAAACTGGCCGTGGTTGTTGCTGTGTTGAAGGCGGGAGACAGTACCAATTTGGAGAACTATCGTCCCATCTCTATATTAAGCATTTTTTCAAAGATCATAGAAAGGGCAGTACATAGAAGGATGGTGAAGCTTTTAAACGCTAATAATATTATATCACCATCACAGCACGGATTTAGAACTGATCATTCTACAGAAACTGCCCTTATCGAATACATTCAATATGTAAATGAGAGAATGGACCTCAACTACATTGTGGTGACCTTATTTTTTGACCTGTCTCGTGCCTTTGACACAGTAAATCCTTTTTTTGTTAAGGAGAAGATGTGGGCGTTGGGGATAAGAGGCACTTGCAACGACCTTCTACTTTCGTATCTCACCAACAGACAGTTACTTGTAAAAGCGAATAATATTAATTCCCAAAGATAAAGTGTAAGTATGGGCACACCCCAGGGAACTCATTGGCCCACTTTGGTTTACACTCTATGTAAATGATTTGCCGCAATTTATAGAAGACGGAAAAGTCTTCATGTACGCCGATGACACTTCTATTGTTGTCTACGGCAAGACGGTGGAGGAAACTGAATTAAAATTAAAATCAGTGGTACAATCTTTTGATGAGTGGTGTTATAGAAATCGACTCATTTTAAACTATGACAAGACTTTTTCTCTTGAAATGCATAACTGCCGCCGAAGAGAGAGGATGTGCGGCAGCACTATTTTGGTGAATGGAAATGCTGTGCAATTCAAAAAGGTGGAAAAATTTTTGGGTGTTAGAATTGACAGTAGCCTGTTATATATAGACCAGATTGATTATGTGTGCAAGAAATTAAATTCCGCGTTTTATGCAATTTTGATGCTTAAAGATTCCTTAAGCTCGGAACATCTGCTGAAAGTCTATTACGCGGCTGTCTATTCACATCTGAGTTACGGTATCATTATCTGGGGCCAATTTTCGGACTGCCATAGAATATTTGTGCTACAGAAACGAATCCTGAGATTAATATACAATCTACCTTATGGGCACCCTTGTCGTGACATTTTCAAGAAAAATAACATTATGACGTTAACATCAGTTTATTTGTTCCATCTGTTAACTTACATTCATAAAAACAAGAGGAAATTTGTTATCAACTCGGATTTTCATAAGCACAACACTCGTGGAAAAAAATATTTTTCACCTGAATAAATGTCACCATTCTTTTTTTAAGAAGTCGCCATGTTATGCGGGTTGCTTTTTGTATAACCAGCTGCCTTGTTCTCTGAAGGACACAAATTGTACAAAAAAATTTAGAAAGCAACTGAAGGTTGCTTTAATTACTCATAGTTTTTGTAGTTTGAGTGAATTTTGTGAAGCTGTACTGTGAACGTATCTTTTTTGTTGTGATGTGAAGCTCGTTAGATTTCAGATTTTTCGGCACGTACCCTTGTGATAAGTTGTGATACGTTCTGTATCTTTTTTATCTTGTAAGTTTTTGACTTGTCCGATTTACAATAATTGTAACTAAAGGACCAAGTAAATATTATTATTATTATTTGAAAGGGTATTTTATGTAGACGAAAATATAAACCACAAAATCATAACCAAATAGGACCTAGCCATGTCAGATTACCCCTACATGTAAATAAAATTACTGTTGGCCAAATTTAAATAAAAAATAACGCTGGATAATGAAAAATGAACTGCCATTTATGATAGAGTAACATCATTATCCTAAGCGATGGATCATTTAAAAGAGATTACGAAGACAAAATCAATTATTAGCTTGAGTTGAAAGCCTATACAGTTTATCAAAAAGGCGAGAGACATCGTTTAGAAGTTATTCCATTTGCGTCATCCTGATTCTTCTTCCGTCCTGCTCCAGCAAGAAGCTTTGCGAGGGGAGACGCGCAGAGGTGTAGGAGAGCTAAGTAAGGCCTCAGGTGCGACTTGCTGTCGTGTTATTCAATGGGTATTATTTTTAGAAAATGAACCAAAGTAGATAAATCCAACTTCTCTGGCTTGTTATACCCGTTACCAGAAAACTTCCAGCCAAACTAAATTTAAGGAGATTATTTGTATGGATTGGCTTACCGTTCTTTCTTACGGAATAAAACACTAACCGCAAAACTCCGGCTTGAGATTATAGAAGCAGTCACAATGTAAAATGAACAGCCAGCGTTAACGGAAATTATGATGTTACTTTAATCTTTTATAATAGACAATACATTGTTTTAAAGGAAAACTTTTCATGGCGATATTTCAGGGGGGTTGTGTATGTATAAAGTTAGCGGAAAATTATAAAAGTGTTATCCAATTTTTCACAGATAGGGTTAGTCCGCTATATAAAAAAACTCTGGATGCAGCAAGTGCGTTATGGAAGTGAATTTTCATTAAATTGTTTTTAATTACAAATATATCGCTCTAATGCGAGCAGGCATCAATTTGGTTACGGGTATAACCCATATAGTAGGAACAATGTACCATATTTTATCAAAGTAATTATTTGAAAATGTACAAAAATTTTCCGAAAATAAACTTTAAATGTTTCCGAGAAAACTGGTCTCCTAGCCAATGAACCTTGGATTAATAGCAAATTGAGTTATTGAAATTAGAAACATTTAATGAAAATTCGCAACCAAAAGCCCTTGCTGCGTTCATACATAAATTTTCCGAAAATAAAGTTAAATGTTGGTTTCCTAACCAACAAAACTTACGTTAATAACAAATTGAGTTATTGAAATTTGAAGTATTTAATGAAAATTTGCTACCAAAACGCACTTACTGCGTCCAATTTTTTTTTCCAACATGCATTTTATTTCTATAAAAAATGATAAAATGCAGTAACGAATTTGTTCTACCAAAATTAGCTAAAAATTATAGACCATTAAACCATAAACTTCACTAAACCCACAGTGAAAGCATCAGCTTAACTAAACCGACAGCCAAATCATCGGAGAAATGGTCTACTTGAAATGAATTTTCTGTAAACATGTTAGCAAAATGAAGGACAATGACTGTTGAATCTGAAACTTAAGGGTTCGGAGAACACTCTTCTTGCAATATTTTCTTTTTACAATCCGTATTTGTTTAACGTTCTTTGCCTAAACATTGCCAATTTTGACGTTTTAAATTGCGAGTTTGACGTTTGGAGGAAAACTCCAAAATTTGTTTCTTTAGCTGCCCGTGATTTTTTTGTCCTTAAACTTAGAGACCTAAATTTTGATACATGGTTCACTCTTTATAATACAAATATGCGTACCAAATTTGCTTGCCTTCATTTTTGTTATTTCCGGAGATATGAATTTTTGTAGAAAGAAAACACAAAATTTTCCGGGAAACCCTTGTCCGATTTTCCTGGCTAACGAACTTATCCAAGCCACTTGCCAAAAGAAGGTACTCACCAAATTTTATCAAGATCGGTCTATTATTTTTTGTTATCGGTACGATATATATATTTATATATATATATATATATATATATATATATATATATATATATATATATATATATATATATATATATATATATATATATATATAAACACGGATCTCCCCATTTGTGAATTTTGTAAGAAAATTCCCTAAAAAAGAAAATTTGAATTACCAACGACTTATGCGCCACCTGTAATTGTAGAAATATTTTTTAAGATGTAGCTCAAGACACTCTATAATTAATGTATACAATTTTTTCGTATCTTTCATAATAACGGATATATTGGGCTTTAAAGATTTTTTACGAAAATTCGACAAAAATGATACACCATTAACCGATAAACTCTATAGCTAACACTACTACCAAAGTATCAGAGAAAGGATCTATTTGAAATAAATTTTCCGGGAATATATTAGTAAAATGAAGGACAATGACGATTGAAACTAAGACTTCAGGCTTTGTAAAACATTCTTCTTAAGACATTTTCCTTTCATAGCTAATATTATTTTTAGGTTCATTGCCTAAACATTACCAATTCTGGCGTATTAAATCGCGATTTGACGTTTTGAGGAGAACCCAATTTTATTTTCCTTTAAATGTCTGTAACTTTTTTGTCCTTTAACCTACAGAGCGAAGTTTTGGTAAGTAACTTACCTATAATGATATAAAGCCGCGTACTGTATTTGGTTGCCCTTACTTTGTTAATTCCGGAGATATAATTTTTTTTCGAAATAAAACACAAAAATTTCCGGGAAAACCTCGGCGGATTTTCCTGGATAACGAACTTGTGAAAGGAAGGTACTCATAAAGTTTTGACAAAATCGGTCCATTATTTTTTTAGGTATAGGTGTGACACATAAATATATAAACATATATATATATATATATATATATATATATATATTATATATATATATATATATATATATATATATATATATATATATATATATATATATATATATATATATATATATATATATATGTATATATAGATGCAGGGTCCGGCAAGTTGAGAGGATCACATAATTATCTTCACAACCGCTCTACCTAGAAATGTCAAATTTGGCATCTGTAGATATACCAGTGTTCCGCATAACCGAAAATTAGTTTCATGCTTACAGAGTGTTCAGTTTCCCTGTGCGACACCAAACTTTTATTCTTTTAAACAGAACACCCTATAGTTTATTTTATTTGTTGGTAGAGCACTTTACAGCGAGTAAAATGATGCTCCACAATAAGCGCCTGAGGTCGACGGTTTAGAAGTTATTAAATTTTTTGTCCGAAATTGTATTCCGATTCAACACGACAGTGCTGCCATGTCCTCGCAAAACCAGTCAAGATCTGGTATTACTATGACTCTTGACTCAATGTAGCATAATAAAATATTATTATGTAGCTTGCGGAAATATCCACTTTTACAGGGTGTTGCATTTCACAAAGCTCAATTTTTCTCGAAAATTTCAAATGGAACACCATGTATATGACTACGGCATCAGCAGGTTTAGTAATCTTTCTCCGAATACCATATTTGCTGGGGTTCAATCGGCTGGTTCAACACACACTGATGGATCATTTGTAAACGTGTGGGCTTTCTTCTTTCTGAAGGTGAATTATAATTTGTACAGGCTTTTAATGAAAATCATATACATAGCATTTTTTGTAAATTGTTACATCCTTTTTAGAAACAACAAAAATTAAATAAAAATAATAGTACCACATTAATTTAATACATTAACGAAATAATTAAGAATGTATTAAAATAACAGTTTTAATAACAAATCTCATATCAGATGCTCGAACACGTTTCCCCATTGCTTAACACAAAGTTCTAATCTTTCCATAATTTGTCTATGCGTAGTAGCATGACTGAATGTCATGCAGGTAGACTGAAGATTAATCCAGGCTTCAGGGGCCACTGAAAAATTCAGGAGATCGTGAAGGATCCCATGCTTGAAATGAGGTCAGACTTAGCGAGCCCGCGAATGTGCAGGGAAGACAATTATACAGTTAATATCCCCGACCGCGAGGCATGGAGGTAGGAGACGCTGGGCATACCACGGGACGCGCTCGTCTGGTTCACGGACGGAGTCGGCGGGGAGCGTGGGACGAGGGCAGGTGTTTACTCGAAAGGACCGAGGGTGTCATAGTATTTTCCTCGGAGCCCATGCAACGGTGTTTCAGGCCGAAATGTACGCCATCCTGCACTGTGTGCAAAAGAACAAGAGGAGGGACTACACCAACAAGCGGATTCTCATAGCCACAGGCAGCCAGGCAGCCCTTAAGGCACTAAGTAGCCCACGGGTGAATTCCTGGCTGGTGAGTGAGTGCCGAGACGAGACGAGCGACCTGGCTGGGCAGAATGAGGTGACCCTCATCTGGGTTCCGGGTCACTCCAGGGTCAAAGGCAATAAAGAAGCTGAGAGTCTCGCGAAGAGAAGGTCAGCAGAACCATTTATGGGACCAGAACCGGCTCTGGGCCTGACAAAGAGCACTGCCAGGGGAGCCATTAAATCCTGGGTCAGAAACTAACACAAGGTGTACTGGGCAGACTGTCCAGGGCTCAGACATGGGAAGTCAATAATTGACGGACCCAGTTCAAAGAGAGCGGTGGAGCTGCTAAATCTTAACAGAGGACAGCTCAGAAACACAACAGGTATCTGTGCGAGTGTAAAGCTCTGGACCGCAAAATACAACTGATCTACGGTCAGTCTAGACCGGAGACAGAGCAATATAAAACTTCACCCTACCAATCGCTGTGCAGACTAGTTCAAGGCACAGTGATTTTGGAGTGGGTGGAGTAAGACTAAGGGTATGCACAATCAACCAAAGGTTGCAGTGCTATCGGGGCGGCAAGGCCGCGGACGAGCCCTGTGGGAAAAAAGGTAGCATGAACCATCTTCCGATCAACATTCCGACATGCATCTAATACCCGTTGTTGTAGATCGTGAACGATAACTACAGGATTTATGCCAAAATCTGAATATATTTGGTTCTTGATGTAGCACCATAAAAAAAGTCCATGGGAGTCAAATCTTGTTACCTTGCAGGCCATCGCATTTGGGCATTTTTACCTATATAATTAGGGCCAAAAACTAGGTCCAAATAGTCCACAACTATCCTGCTGTTGTGAGCTGCACATCCATCGTACTGAAAAAAATCATATGTCGGACATTCAGTGGAACATCATCCAGCCAATCATACAGATGGGTGTTTAGGTGATTAAGGTGAGTCGTCCTGTCTAAATTTTCTTTAAAAAATACGGACCAGCAATATATTATCTAATAGCCGACACCATACGTTGGTTGTATATTCAGTTTGGTGGTTCCTCGAAAAAACCCAGTGTGGCTATTCCGTTGCCCAGCTTATACTGTTATGCTTATTCAACACAACATTATTCGTGAACTTTGACTCATCCGTCCAAAGGATATGGCTTAAAGGCTCATAATCTATATTTAAAGTTTTATTCACCTAATTCAAAAACTCTAAGCGCCTCACCTAGTCGCCATCTCTGAGGCCTTGGACAAAATGACACCGATAAAGCTTATAATTATACATTTTCATTATTCTGCGAACACTTCCATTTGAAATATCGGTTAATCAAGCTAGTTGTGTTGCTGATAAACCTGGGTTTTCTTGCAAATGAAGCAAAGTATTTAACGAAATTACTTCATTGATAATTGGCTTCACGTGGGTTATTGGCTGATTTCCTATTACACTTCCGTATTGTGAAAATGTATTGTAAATACGCAGAAATGATCGATTATCCGGGTGTCGTCGCTCTGGATACCGATCCCTAAATAATTATTGTAACAATTAGATGGAAACTCAGGATAAATGAAAAAAAATCTACCTGTATCTTCGGGATGCACGGCGCGCCACTTTGTGGCATTCAATATAAGTATCCAATATGTCCTTTCTTTCCTGAACTGAATAATTCATACTGAATGCAGATATCGATTATTTACTGTATTGACAAAAATAATACAATGCACGTAGTTTCACTATTTTGTTGTTTAGTGAAATGACAGTTTTATTATTTTTAATAAAAGTTCAGTAGTTCGTTGCTAGGCAACAACTTGAGCGTTTCAGTGGTAATTATTTTAAATCGGAATTATTCTGAGTATGTAAATCTATGCTGATACCCTTAGGCAAATCATACAAAGATTGTACTTGTTATTAAAACTGTTATTTTGCTAACTTGTTGATTATTTCAATTATTTGAAATATTTCGCTTATGTATTAAATTAATCTGGTACTATTATTTTTATTTAATTTTTCTTGTTTATAAATAAAGTTAAAAATAAATTTTACCATACTATTTTCTAAAAACGGTGTAACAATTTACAAAAAAAGCCATGTCTATGATTTTCATTGAAAGCCTGTACAAATTATAATTCACCTTTAGAAAGAAGAAAGCCCAGACGTTTACAAACGATCCATCAGTGTGTGTTCGTGGCCCAGTCTGTGTGTGTTTTGTGAGCCTTGAAGGGTTCCTAGGCGATTCGTGTCCCCGTGTATTCCCGACTGAGATGAAAAAAAATGAAAAAAAAATAAATAAAAAAATTAAAAAAAAACTGAAAAAAAAGGAAAAAAGACCAATTAGAAAACAAACTGGAAAAAAAAGGAAAAAAGACCAAGTAGGAAAAAAGAAAAAAAATATATAAAAAAAAAAGAAAAAAAGAAAAAAAAAAGAGAAAAAAAAAAGAATGAATATGTTAAATGGTAAGAATATTGTTGTACTCAGCCTAGTTAATTATATTAAAAATAAGGGTAGTAATAATAAAAACTACATAATGGTTGGAGCCACGATGGACCATTGTATAGAAAAATATGGACCTAACGCTCGAAAAATAAATCGGAAAATGGGCTAATGGATAATTATCCGCAGCCAAAAAAAGCGCGAACAACAACAGTGTGTGTTGAACCAGCAGATTAAACAGCAGCAAATATATTATTGCGAGAAAGCTTACTAAACTCGCTATCTGACGCCGTACTCATCTACAGGCTGTTCAATTTGAAATTTTGGAGAAAAATTGAGCTTTGTAAAATGTAACACTCTGTATAAGTGGGTATTTCCGCAAGCTATATAACCATATTTTATTATGCTACATTGAGTCAAGAGTCATGGTAATACCAGATCTTGACATGTTTTGCGCCGACATGGCAGCACTGTCGTGTTGAATCGGAATAAAATTTCGGACAAACAATTGAATAACTTCTAAACCGTTAATTTCAAGCCCCTATTGTGGGACATTGTTTCACTCGTCGTGAAGTGCTCTACCAACAAATAAAATAAAATATAGTGGCCCATTAAAAAAAACTTTTCGGTGGCACAGGGAAACTGTTTACTCTGTATATATGAAACTAATTTCCGGTTATGCGGAATACAGGTATATTTATTAATACCAAATTTGACATTTCTAACTAGAGCAGTTGTGAAGATAATTATGTGATTTTCTTGCCGGACCCTGTGTATATATATATATATATATATATATATATATATATATATATATATATATATATATATATATATATATATATATACAGTGTGGAACAGCCAAATGGAATAAATTCGATAACGGATAAATGAGGGCGTGTTGGGAAAAACGCTTGGACACGTCGATTTGTATTTTTAACTGCGCATCTTTTTCAAGAAAAAAAAATTATATAGGGTGCGTCATGTGACAGTGGCCAATACCAACTTTCTTATTTTAAATACAAGCCCCTGTATATTATTAATTTTTTGGATTCTTCAGAAAATTCTAGACATAATTCATGTACAATGTTCTATACCTATCTTCAGCTGTTTCGGAAATATTAAGTATTTTCAGATTTATTACAAAAATTAACATTAAAAATAGAAAATTATTTTATTTCACAAATTCGCTACATTGCATTCAATACTTATTTCCCATTCAGCTCTTGATAATGAGAAAGTAAACAAAAACCATTGCTGCGTTTCTTTTTACTGATATGAAATGAAACAAAAACAAAAACAGTTTTCTTTCTGTTCGTATAAAACTCGTAGCCTTAGCAACTTGTTGTCTGCCTGCATGACAGTAGTGATTAGTGTCAGTGCTATTGTCGTTTGAATTTCGTTAACTGTACGTAATAATATCAGAAAAATGGTTCATTTAACAGAAATGCATAAAATAACCATTCTACAAATGATTGGTTATGGAGATAACACACGGACACAGATGGAAGTGTCTCGCTTATTTCACGAAAAATTTCCAAATTTGCCGCCTGTATCCCAAGGAACAATTAGCAAAATAGAAAAGCAGTTTCGCGAGCTTGGTCATGTGAGACAGATAAAAAAAGTAGCTGCCAATGCAGTAAGTGATGATACGAAATTGGATATTACGCTTGAGTTTCAAGAAAACCCACATACTTCTGGTCGACAAGCAGCCCAACTATTCAACGTTAGCCACACAGCAATTTTTCGAACATTAAAGGAAAGTAAAATGCATCCCTATAAAATGATACCAACTCAGGAGCTCATGGAGGACGATTTCGATAGGAGAACGTATTTTTGTGAACAAATGATGGCAATGTTAGATAACAATGTGATCCAATTAGAAGATGTTTTGTTTTCTGATGAGAGCACATTTACACTTCACGGTCATGTTAATCGTCAAAATTGTCGCTATTGGTCTAATGAGAATCCTCATTGGATGAGAGAGGAACATACGCAATATCCTGAAAAAGTTAATGTTTGGGCAGGAATTGTTGGAAATCATATCGTAGGTCCCTTTTTCATTGATGGCAACTTGAATGGGGATAAATATTTAGAACTGCTCCAAAATAATGTCGTGCCAACTTTGACAAACTTATATCCAGATCCAGCAAACCCACAAGTTCCTGCCAATAAAATATGGTTTCAGCAAGATGGAGCACCGCCCCATTACCAAATCAATGTCCGGCAGTACCTGAACCAAATTTTTCCAAATCGGTGGATAGGGAGGCGCGGATCGATAGAATGGCCAGCACGATCTCCTGATCTGTCGCTATTAGACTACTTTTTGTGGGGATATGTCAAAAGTATTGTATACAAAACTAAGCCCCTCAACTTAGATGACTTAAAAAGACGAATCACGCTTGCGATTAGATCAGTCACGCCTGAGATGTTGAGTAATGTTAGAAGACATTTCTATACCAGATTAGCATGTTGCCAAGATGTTCGTGGCGAGCATTTTGAACATTTACTACATTGACATTAATTTTTTTTTGTTTTTTTAAATTATTAAGAAATAATCAGTATTTCTTATTAGAATTTGTGAAATAAAATAATTTTCTATTTTTAATGTTAATTTTTGTAATAAATCTGAAAATACTTAATATTTCCGAAACAGTTGAAGATAGGTATAGGACATTGTACATGAATTATGTCTAGAATTTTCTGAAGAATCCAAAAAATTAATAATATACAGGGGCTTGTATTTAAAATAAGAAAGTTGGTATTGGCCACTGTCACATGACGCACCCCATATAATTTTTTTTTCTTGAAAAAGAGGCGCAGTTAAAAATACAAATCGACGTGTCCAAGCGTTTTTCCCAACACGCCCTCATTTATCCGTTATCGAATTTATTCCATTTGGCTGTTCCACACTGTATATATATATATATATATATATATATATATATATATATATATATATATATATATATATATATATATATATATATATATATATATATATAAATTGAAACTGACCCGGGATATGTGTTCTAGGGGGACTCCTGCGCAGTTATTTAAAGAAATTTTTTTCAAAATTCAAAATTCAGGATCTCAGGAAATTTTTATAAAGAAAATTCACTAAAACTTAACAACATATTTTAAGCAGATTAGAAATAAATTTATAGAAAGACTGCAAAAATTATAATTTTCAGCAGATATTCTGTTATTGTTGATATTGTAAAAACCGGTTTGATTGCGTGGACTAAAACGAAATCATACTGGCGATTAATAAGGAAAAATAACTGCTAGGTTTATAATTTGGCAGATACTTTACTTTTCTAAATATGAATTAAATTTCCTTCTGGAAATCTTTTGTATAACTTTAATGAAATTTGTAATATAAGTTTCTTTTAAATACACTTACACTATTTACAGATATAGCATAATTTAGTTCTTTAGCTTCATCGAAAATTGAGCTTTGGGAATTGTTCTCAAAAGAAGTTAGAACGCAAGATTTTTTTGATAATAGAGAGATATCGATGGTAAATAACACTTTCGAGGGAATTCTTCAAATGTGCGCGTACTAGGACCTCTAAAATCGATCTTCATGGTCTGGGTAAATTTAAAGTATTAACTTTAGTAATGTGCCGTATAATAATAGTGTACAATACTTATAAAAATCACTGCTAAAACGCACTTACTGCGTCCCGAAACTTTTTTAATAATGCAATTAAAGGTCTCGCTAATGCTGGCGCTTTTACCAGAAATTTAACATTTTGTTGTTCATCCCAGCGCCTGCGCCATTTGCTATCATATTAGGAATTTCACAATAGTATCGTTGATTTTCTCTATATAATCATGAAAAAGTTTTCACATCACTCTTCTTATTGTAGTTGTTAAGATATCGCCGTTCGTAATACTGGGACACCTGTATAGGTTCGTATAAAAGGAGCCGAAAAAAAGCTCTACATTTAGAAAAGTTTTGCAGATTAAATCTAAACCACCTTTAATATCAAGATACTTTTGGAAACCTAGTGGTGTAAGTTGGTAAGCTAGTATAAGAAATGCGTCTATTTATTTAACTTCTAATCCTTATTCTATCATCTTTTAATTTTATTTTATCATTTGATGTAGTAGAAACCTTTTTAATTGACCTGAAATGGAATAAATACTGTTAAGCATTAAAAGGAACAAAGTAAAATCTTCTTCAGTGCAAAATTTCTCTCATTATAGTGTCATTATATTCCTTTTCAGTAAATCTTTGAATTGCATTCAGAAATACAGTGTATCTTAATGGAAAAGGAGCCGTATTAATTTAATTAGAAACAGAATCGTAAATGAAAAACGTGCGCTCATAGTTAGAGGCATGTTTGAGGGCTGTGCAGTTTCAGAGAGTAGAGCAGGTAGGAGACCCTCTATAGAAGGCGCCGTGAAAGAACAAAAGCAGGGAAATGAACGTCGCGTATCTATCTGCCAGGAAACATATTGTACTCCTTCAACAAAGCGACGACACCATCCTAGCCCGCCATCTATGTTCCGCTGGAAAATTTAAACAAAGCAGGCTGCCGACTCTGAAACCCGCATTATAAAATTGTATTTTTACTGGTGCTCCGCCACAAATGATGGTTGTTTATTACGATTTGGACAAGCATATCGGCATGCTAGTTTTTCTATTCTGGCTCGACAACCGTACATTTGCTAATCGTAAAGTTTGTTTTATATTGGCCCAGCTACGTGACAAAACGAAACTCTTATCTCAGCAAACATCGTTACCGTAGATAGTTTTTGTGTGGGGTTTCTGAAATTGAATTAAATCACCTCGGTCTCGCTGGAAGAATACACATAACGGGATCCCATTATCTGAAATTTCGTATCGTGTTTAATAATAGACTTCCACGTTGCTGAAAATTTTGTTACAGTAACTTTTGATTCCGAGTACGACTTTGCTAGAATCACCGATTTGCTTCAACAAACTAAAAACGTATGACAGAATAACTTTCAAAAGTGCAGAAAGATTACACTGTAAAAAGTGTCTTAATAATGTGCAAGTCTTAGACATGTCAGATCAACGCCTACTTAGATATTGAAGAAAAAAGAAATCGACAAATTTTGTTTTTTCAAAATAACTCAAAAACGGAAAAGGCAGGGCAAAATACAAGTCATATTTGGAACGAGCATGAAATTCTACAAAACATTGCTAATCTAACCGTCTCCCTATCTCTAATAATAGCGGAGATAGCAATACATTCCCATCCAGTTTGGGACACACTATATATATATATATATATATATATATATATATATATATATATATATATATATATATATATATATATATATATATATATATATATATATATATATATATATATATGTATGTATGTATGTATCCAACCAATAACACAAAAAGTAACTAACCGATTTGGATGAAACTCGGCAATTACCTTTATTTTATTAATGGCCTAGACGAGTTCGTTAGCCAGGAAAATCGGACTAGGTTTTCCGCGAAAATTTTGAGTTTTCTTTCGAAAAAAAATTTTTGTCTCCGAAAATTACAAAGCTGTTTTAATCAAATTTAGTGAATACGTTGCCCTGGGAAAGAGCTTACTACACACCGCAGACAGTGATTGGTTGTTGAATCTAATTATCAGCTAGTTACTTGTTAAATATTTGACGAGCCGTTCTGCAACTGGGCATCTGGTCATACGTGTTGGATATTAGTGAATTTTCTTTAAAAAAAATCACAAATGAGGAAATCCGGACTTTTGAATTTTGAAAAAATTTCTTAAAATGAGTGCTAAAATTAGGCCCTCTAGAACACATATTCGGGGTCAGTTTCGAATTTTATATGTTTTTATCTATATATATATATATATATATATATATATATATATATATATATATATATATATATATATATATATATATATATATATATATATATATATATATATATATATGTATCACACCGATAACTCAAAAAATAATGTGCCGATTTTGACAAAATTTGGTGAATACCTTCCTTTTGTAAGTGGCTTGGATAAGTTCGTTGGCCGAGATTTTCCCGGAAAATTTTGTGTTTTCTTTAGAAAAAAATTCATATCTCCAGAAATAACAAAGTAAGGGCAACCAAATTTGCTACATCATTTTATATCGATATAGGTAAATTACCTACCAATTACCTACCAAAAATAGCGCTGTAGGTCAAAAGACAAAAAAGTTATGGGGATTTAAAGAAAAATAAATTGGGGTTTTCCTTAAAACGTCAAAGTGACATATTAAAACGTCAAAATTCGCAACATTTAGGCAAAGAACTTGAATCTAATACGGGCTATGGAAAGAAAATGTCTGAAGAAGAATGTTTTGCAAACCCTGAGGTATTAGTTTCAACCGTCATTGTCCTTCATTTTACTAAAATATTTCCAGAAAATTCATTTCAAATAGACCCTTTCTCTGATGCTTGGCAGTAGTCTTAGCTATAGAGTTTATTGTTTAATGATATATAACTTTTGTCGAATTTTCGTAAAAAATCAACAAAGCTCAATATATCCGTTATTCTACAAGATATTAAAAAAAATTGTATACATTAATTATAGGGTGTCTTGAGCTACGTCTTGAGCTAAACAATATTTCTACAATCACAGGGTGGCCCATAAGTCGTTGGTGATACAAATAAATTTTTTTAGTCGAAAACGCCTTATGTTTTTGCATTTTCCATCGAAATATAATGCATGTTTGTAAGTAAAGAAATTCTGGACGCAGCAAGTGCGTTATGGTAGCGAATTTTGATTAAATGCTTGATATTTGAATAGCTCAATTTGCTATTATTAACCTATAAGGTTGACCAAGAAACGGATTTTTTCGGTTACACTTTAAGTTTACTTTCGAAAATTTTTGTACGTTTTCAAACAATAAAGTTATTTTGATGAAACATGGCACATTGTTTTTACTACTATATATGTTATACTGGTAATCAAATTTGATGCCTGCTTTCTGAAAAAAAACACACATATTTGCTATTAAAAACATTTTTATGAAAATTCACTACCATAACGCACTGGCTGCGTCCCGAACTTTTTTTAAGTTAAGTTGAAAATAAGCAACAAAATTACGAGAAACTTATTCGCTGGGCTGATTTATTCTCACTGCTGGAAAGGGGGCCACCTCATGTGAAACGTGAAACTTGGAGAATTTGTAAAGCACATCCTAAGAAACTATTATATGGAAATGATCTTTTGTTTTGCATTCATTAATTTTTGTGATTTATCTATCACCTGGTCTAAATCAACACAACAAAATAATTTTGATAAATTTTTGTGGTTTAATTTGATTGGCCTTGAGATGTTTCTCTTTTGCTTATTTTGATAACTTGCATCGTATATTCTTATATTAAACAGTGTGTTCTGATTAAAACAAAAAAATGTATTTAGAATTATTATATGTTACACTCCAGCGAGGACCACGAGGAGGTATTTGAGCACCCTCGCCGCCTGAAAAAAAACACAAATAAGAAAATGATACAATTAATAAAGATCACTACAAAACATAATATAGCTTAACTTTATAATATAAAATTACAATTATTACAAACACATATGTATACATATATGCCATCAAATTCTACAATAAAAAACATTTATACATAAAAAAAACAAATGCACAAAATTAGAGTACTTTCAAATTATGTCACGGTCTGCAGTCTTTAAGAAAGCTCTTAATTAGTCTTGACGCCGCAAAGTATGGTAGCGAATTTTCAAAATAACACATAGTTTATTTCGGAAATACAAAATTCGTTTTTAGAGAAAAATTTGTGTTTTCGGCAAAAACGATTCAATCGGGTTAGCTAATAAAATCATCGAAGCGATTAACGAAGTTAAAATTATAAATTTGGCAGGTGCTTACTTTTATAAATATCTTAGATTACAGCCAATACAGCACATGACATCCATTGGATATCCACTGGATATCCATTGGATATGCATAGTATCCATTTTACGTCCATGACCATGAGGAATATATATATATATATATATATATATATATATATATATATATATATATATATATATATATATATATAATAATAATAATAAACGCTGGATCATTTAATAACTCACCCTGGGGAATTGGATGCTTGAATAGTTGGCTACAATGACGAAAATCCGTTCGCATTTGTTTGGTTTGAAGTAGTTTGGATGGACTAAAATTGACGTTATAAAATGTAAAATTGCACCTTGGCATCTTGCGTCAACTGCTAAATGAAAAATGATTAACCGACAACTAGAGTTAGACGATTGAGATATTTCTTCAAATAAAGTGTGTGTTGTTTTTATTAATAAGTTTTGTTGTGATTTCCAGTCAGTAAATAATTTACAGGTGAGTACACCACTTTTTAGTTGGCAAAATATATTTTATACTTATTTACGTAAGTACCAATATTATTTATAGCTGTAAAAAGCACGTTGGTTAGTGGACGTGAACTTGAAAACAAATATCTTCTTGGCTTAAGTAAATATCTTTTACTTCGTATTGAAATCAGCGAAAATTGTCCAGTTATATAATGGAAGTTTATGTGTTGTAAAATCGTTCATTTTACTGGTGGATATTCCTCGTCTGTACTTAGATTAGATTACGTAGATTATGAACATAGACCACATAAGGGTGATTAAAACTGTTGGGTATATAGTCAGTTCCGTCGTTATACTCAACATTTACAGCTATTACCTATTATTTTGAAGTAACCACTAAACTACTGTAGGTATACCTATAATAATTAAAGTAATATGTATAAACATTTGTTCATATAAGTGAATTTTCTTAAACAAAATTCTCGAATGAGAAGATCCCGAGTTTTGAATTTTGAAAAAAAAATGAAATTTGCGCTAATTTGGCCCGCTAGAACACATCCGGCGTCAGTTTCAATTTTCATATGTTTATATATATATATATATATATATATATATATATATATATATATATATATATATATATATATATATATATATATATATATATATATATATATATATATATATGTGTGTATGTATGTATGTATCCAACCGATAACTCAATAAATAATTAACCTATTTTGATTAAACTCGGCAAGTACCTTTCTTTCATTAATAGCTTGGATGAGTTTGTTATCCATGAAAATCCGTCAAGGTTTTCCAGGAAAATGTTGAGTTTTCTTTCGAAAATATTTTTTATTACAGTTATTTTAATGAAATTTGATGGATATATTGCCTTGCGAAATACCTTCCTACGGAGAAAAATTCAACTTTCTAAGTTTATAAAAAATTGAGTTATGCAAGTTTTTTTTTAGAAAAAAATTTGTTCTCTGAAAATTACAAAGTTATTTTAATAATATTTGGGAATACGTTGCCTTAGGAAAGGCCTTACCACATCCAAAATTGAACGTGCTAAGTTTATAGAAAATTGAGTTTTCAAATTTAAAACATTTAATAAAAATTACCATAACCCACTTGCTGCGTCCCGAAATTTTCATTGATTGTTGTTGCCCTTACTTGGTGAAACTGGTCCATACTACATACAGACTTAGAGACCGCTTCTCTGGCTTCACTGTTGGGTTTCGTTTCTGTAGGCGAAGGACGCAGCCAGCGCGTAAGCTAACTGGAGCAAGTGGCCCTTTTGAATTATAGATATTCTAGGATGTTCTTCAACGTTTCTGTAACTAGTATTGCTGCTTGACAGCATCCTCAGACGGATTTAAAAAAAATTATCTGTCTGAGGATCCTGCAAATCTACCGTTTAAAGTACGTTACGAGATTTTGTAGTTTGATTCACTTAAAATTTTGCATACACTACATGCAAAGTAGAAACTAAGAGTAAAGAAAGCACTAAATATATATTATATTTACTGCATATGCGTTTGAGGTATATTCCTTGAAATAATTTTGTTTTACTTTGGTAATTCTATAAATCCATTGACAAAGAATCTAAAAATGTTTACAAAGCTATGCGTTTCGGCCAACTTAGTAGCCATCTACAGGGGTAAATCTAAAACCACAATAAAAAGGTCTATCAGAAAACATTGTTTTCTGGTAGGCAGTTGGTGCAGAAAACGTCTAGGTTAACATCTAAACTCAAACAGCAAATAAGTCAAGCACTAAAAAGTGAAACAGCTGCAGCTAAGTAACCAAAAACCTTTTAGTTTACTGTAGCTTTTTTTTACTTTTAGCGAATTTTTATTCAGGAAAATATGCTAATAGAGAGGTTACGATGAAAAGCTTTTGAAAAAATATTTTCAGATGAGCGGGAATTCGAACCCAAAACGAAGGTTCGTTAAAATTTGTATGTATGTATATATATATTTCTTTCTTTCTTTCTTTCTTTCTTTCTTTCTTTATTTATTTATTTATTTATACATGTATGTATGTGTCCGAGCGATAACTCAAAAAATACTAAACGGATTTTAATCAAACTTGGCAAAAATCTTGTTTGGGCGAAAGCCGAGGTCGACTTCGTTAATCAGCCTTTATGCTCAAGTTTTTCCGGTAGAAAATCGGGCAAAACTTTTTGAAAACGCTATGCTTTTGTAAGTATCAGAATAACTGGATTGAGACTTTACATGTGGCTAGAAATAGTGCAACTAAACCTATGTTGTGAATTTTAAGTAATTTGATACACAATATTTAGAGCTTTTTCCAAATTAACAATAAAAACGCAAAGACATGCGTTGAAACGACTTAGTGGTTAAATTCCAATGCCTAGTAGATAGAATAGTTAGCTGCCACTCGTAAATTGATTCATAAAACAGGTATAAACCATGCATCACTGGTAACCATATTAAATATGTACCAGGCATAAAACATACTACCCGAACCAACAATCGTGAAATCTCGGCCGCAATTATGGAAAATGGCAGACTACATGATATTAAAAATTTGCCAAGTGATTGTTATGTAACTGGGGGGATTCAATCAATTATTAAAATACACCATATTTGTAGCTTTATGAACGGACCCAAATACAGTTTTAGCGCAGCTTAGATATATTATTCTGTCGCATAATATAGTATAAATGTAAACAAAATCAAGCAAAGTCTCTATAAAAATGATTCTAAAAGAGATTATTTTATCTCTAAACATCATATAAGACCGAAAGAGTCGTGTGATGTATTTCAATGGTAATTCTACTAATTCTGTAATTAATTGTTAGGTATACTTTGAATATAATATCCCGGGCATAAAGCCAATCTAAAGTATCACGCAAATAAAACGTTAGTTGACGTGACCTAGATGGCGCAGGAGGCATCGCGCTTGCTTCCTAAGCATAAGGTTACGCGATCGAAACCAACTCGATGAATATATGTTTTTTATGTTTTATTTTGACATTCAGAGAAACAATAGTGCACAGATTTTATACGTATTGAACAAGATCTTATTTTTGTTTAAACCGCCTAAATAAGTCACCTTTGAGTCTGAAATTATAATTGTGTTATTGTTGACATTGAAAAAGCCAGTTTGATTAGACTTATTAAAACGTAATCATACTGGCGATTAATAAGGAAAAATAACTGCTACGTTTATATTTTGTCAGATACTTTACTTTTCTAAATATGAATTAAATTTCCTTATGGAAATCTTTTGTATAACTTTAATGAAATTTGTAATAGAAGTTTCTTTTAAAGAGACTTACACTATCTACAGATATAGCAAAATTTAGTTCTTTAACTTCATCGAAAATTGAGTTTTGGGAGTTTTTCTCAAAAGGAGTTATAACGCAAGATTTTTTTGATAATAGAGTGATATCGGTGGTAACACTTTCGAAAGAATTCTTCAAATGTGCGCGTTCTAGAACCTCTAAAATCAATCTTCAAGGTCTGTGTAAGTTTAAAGTATTAACTTTACTAATATCCCGTATAGTTAGAGTGTACAGGTCTTATAAAAATTCGCTACTACAGCGCATTTTCTGCGTCACAAAATTTTTAAACTGAGGCTGGTACTTCGTCTATATCACAGGTTTTTCCTTGCGTGGGTTCTTTAAGGAATTTCCCGAATTACTTTTTGAAATGGGCAGCCCCGTTATAAAGATAAGTGACGTATCTAAATATATCACCAGTGTGTCGATTTCGATGTTTGTAAAAATTACGCCATTTTCCTTGGGGAAATCAATTAATCTCCCTCATATTTTATATAAAACCAGATTATACAAAGTGAAACAAATTTTATTAAAATCAAACAGCAGGTTAATCTAACGTTCGATTATCCAAGCTGATAACAACATCCTAAAAAGTAATGTGTGAAAACAGTGCAACATTAATGAATAAATCATCTATGAATAACGACTAAAGCGATTTAAACAAAATGATAAACGCCCCCATTCAGTTGTGACGGGAGTTATTCACCTGGCCGTGGATGCAGGATGCTTCTGTTGTTTTAAAAGCATATTTCAATTATCCCAAGCAACGTTCACATAGTACCCACTATTAAATAACCTGAATTCCAGTAATTAGGCAAATAATAGGAGTGGCGCACAATAAGCGATTCCATGGTGATGTTTTTGATGATTTAATGAAGCACCATAATATATAAATCCAGTGTGGTATGTGTATAATGTGTTGTGTTGTGCAGTGGAGGTTTTATAGTCTCCAGCCGCATATATACTCCTTTTGCTCCCGGAGTCCCGGAGTCCTGGAATACCCGGAAAACAAGGAAACACGCCGTACTACAGAGTGCGGCTCAGGTGTTCTTGAATACACTCCGATTACAAAATTAATTACAGCTGCTACTTAAAAGCCAGTCTATATATTAATAATTTTATTTATTCCGGTATGCTTACTTAACCATTGTAATACAACGTTTCTATTATTCATTTTGTACAGACTAAACGGACGATAAATCAAGATGTATTTCTCTATTTGTTTAATTATGGAAACTGCCCAGTTGAGAGAATGAATATGATGGAGACAGGATTATGATTATGAGAATTTAAGTTTGTGACTTATTAAATTGCAGTCTTTCTATACATTTATTCTTAAATCTACTTAAAATATGTTGTTCAGTTTTAGTGAATTTTCTTTAAAAAAAAATTACTGAAGAGATCCCGAGTTTTGAATTTTGAAAAAAATTCTTCAAATGACCGCGCACTAGGCCCCCTAGAACACATATCCCGGGTCAGTTTCAATTTTATATGCTTATATATATATATATATATATATATATATATATATATATATATATATATATATATATATATATATATATATATATATATATATATATATTGCTATGTATAGACATAGGATAGAAATTAGAATAATAAGATTAAGAAATAATGGTCAAGTTATTTTAGTAGTGCAATAGAACTAAAGGAATATAATTTAAATGGAAATCTAAAGAGGTTTATGTTGTTATTTTATAAGAATTAGTATTAAGTTAAAGTAAAATATATTGATAATGCAGTAGATATCGTGAAATAAAAAGCAAGATAAAGTGAAACAAACAATTTTTGTATGGTTTGCTATCTAGTGATAAGAGACTTGTGGTGAGATTGATGGTGAGGAAGGACCGGTTGGCCAGGTCGAAGGCAAAACAGCCGATAAGGCGAGAGCTGCTCGGAGAGACAGTAAAATGAGAATTCAGTTGTAGAGCGTCGTAGAGCAAACAAGTAAATGTAGTGGCTCGAGGTCGGTACCGAAAATTACCAATAGGGAAGTCAGCTGGGGAACGTTGAGAAGTGAACAGGTAGAAGGTGCCTGGTCCACAGGAGAGGTGCCTGGTAATAATATAGTTGCCAGGGGTAGTTAAGCAAGAAGATAATGACTGAAAATAAATAAAACAGTTAAAGCTAATCAACCAAAACCACAGAATTTCATAAAAGAAATCCAAATACCATCTTGTGGACATGGTGTACAGGAATGTGTAAGGTGACCGATAATTAACAAGCCAAATCTCTGGTTCTAACAATGCAATCAAAGAATCCAAATACCATCTTGGACATGGTGTACAGGAATGTGTAAGGTGACCGATAATTAACAAGCCAAATCTCTGGTTGTAACAATGTAAGTGATTTGATACTGAATAATATGTTTCTGTTATTAATAACCTATTATGGTATATTATGCAACTAATTTGTCCCTTAATTTGTTATTTAATATTTGTGAATTTTAATTTCAATGGGTAATCACCATTAAAGATGCCTAACTTTGTATAAAACAATGTAAGTGATTTGATACTGAATAATATGTTTCTGTTATTAATAACCTATTATGGTATATTATGCAACTAATTTGTCCCTAAATTTGTTATTTAATATTTGTGAATTTTAATTTCAATGGGTAATCACCATTAAAAATGCCTAACTTTGTATAAAACAATGTAAGTGATTTGATGCTGAATAATATGTTTCTGTTATCTATAACCTATTATGGTATATTATGCAACTAATTTGTCCCTTAATTTGTTATTTAATATTTGTGAATTTTAATTTCAATGGGTAATCACCATTAAAGATGCCTAACTTTGTGTAATTAGATTTTCATTTAAATCTCCTATTTGGCCTTCATAATAGAAGTGGTAATGCATAATTAAAATAGAAAAAGACCAAGTAATTAGCAAAGACCAATTATACAAAGACTTACCAAAAAATAAAATAAAAACAAGTTGAATCCTTAAAATCCTGAGAGGGCTGAGCAAATGGAAATTAGAAGTAATTAAGACGGTAAATGAGTAAAATAAATTATCTTCTAATTGACGGGGTAATATTTGCAGGTTTTGGCTTATTAAAAGTATATTAGATAATGATATTGGCAAACAGTGAGTTGCCTGGCGTCCAACGGTATAAATTATTAATATAAAGATATATTAGAAATTAGATTTATGATTAGAAGTAATTAATGTAATATCAGCATCTAATTAGTAATTAACAATTAAATTAATTAAAAAGCCAGACCATAGCAATATATACATATATATATATATATATATATATATATATATATATATATATATATATATATATATATATATATATATATAGGGCCCGGGCAAGTTGAGAGAATCACATAATTATCTTAACAAGCGCTCTAGCTAGAAATGTCAAAATGTCAAATTTGGTATTCGTAGATATAGTCAGGAGGCTAATGTTAAAAACGTGCATTTTATAGTAAAAGCATGAAACTTTCCAGTCTTGTAATATAGACGACAAGAGTCCTTTTGAGCATTGTAGGCATCGCCGGAAGTCCCTAGGAGCCGCCATATTGGATTTAGACCGGAATAACTTCCGGGTACACTTTGACCGCATGTAACTCTTGAAACAACAGTCAGATTTCAGCTTTCTTTTCTTTGTTTGAAAGCTTTTTTTAAACAGATACAATATATTCTAAGCATGTTACTCGTAAGTCTTATGGTTTTCGCAAAATTTACAAAAGACGTAAATTGTAATTGTTTATTTTTACTTTTACGCAGTTACAACGACAAACAATCTCAATAAAAATAAAAATAGGTTTTATTAGCATTCGGTACAAGGTAATTAATTTATTTCATGATACGATTACAACAAATGCATATTTTGTGGTGAACAAAGGGCAAAAAGCACGGATTCAGCGTATGTTTCTATTCCACGGTTACATTTTCAATGTTTTAAAACGAGTCCTGATCACAGCCATCACACGACAAAGATGAGTACATGCACTATGTGAAATAAAAGTGGGTATTTCCCTAGAGTTTGGTTGCGTTATGTCGATGATATTTTTGCAGTGTTTGACACAAATACATGTAAGGTAGAAGAATTTACTGAAAAACTAAATAGTCAATTTGATTCAATAAAATTTACCCACGAAATAGAAATTAACAATAAACTTTCGTTCCTAGATGTACTGGTTATTAAAAATAAAAATAAAGGCTCGCTTGAATTTAATGTCTATAGGAAGGAAACGGCTACTATTAATTATATTCCTAATGACTCACACCATACGTTTCCACAAAAAACGGCTAGTTTCAATTTCTTAGTAAATAGATTGATAAATTTTCCGTTGAGTAAAAATAGATTTAATACAGAATTAAAATACATAAAACATGTGGCGAGATATAACGGTTACTCGGATGGTTTAATAGACAAATTAGTTAACAAACACAGAACAAAGAAGTTGATATCTGAATGTACGACATTTAAGAATGATAAAATCGAGAAAAAATTTGTTTGTTTACCTTATGAACCACGAATCACAAAGGGTTTGGAAAGTATTTTTAAGAAAGCCGATTTACATTTGACGTTTTCGACGAAAAGTAATTTAAAAAATTTGTTGGGTAATACGAAAGACAAAGACAAAGTCACTGAAATGTCCGGAATTTATGAGATTAGTTGCAAAGATTGTGATCTTAAATACGTGGGCCAAACTAGGAGAAACATAGCCACCAGATTTCCTGAACATCTCGCACAGTTACGATATGGTACGGTAGACAAATCTTGTGTGGCACAACATATGTGGGATAATAACCACCACATTGACAAAGAAAATTTGAAACTTGTCAAAAATGTCAGACATCAAACTATGCTTGATTCATTAGAAAGTATTTTTATATTAAGGTCTATTAAGAACAAAACTTCATTAAATCGTGCGCCACCTGTAATTTCTAGCCCATTGTTTGCTCTTTGCATTTGACCGCTTAAATACTCATAATTAGTCTGGTAGAATAATAAATTATGGTCAATAATTCGACCGGTTTATACATATACTAATCACTATGTTTGTCTTGATTTAAATACCTGTTCGGTTTTTGTATCTATGTAGTCAATATAAATATTTTCACGTAGAATTAAAATCAATATTTAGTTTTTGTGTAGTATTTTAGTTGAACTATTTTTCCTTTGTTAAAGGTAACACGGTGAGACAGACATCTGGGTTTTATTTTTCTATTTTTAAAAGAGATCATTTGAGTTTATGTTGTTTATCTCAGCAGATGTCTTTATCGGCATAAACCAATATCCACATTGTAAAGTTCTAGATCGAAAGGAAACGTGCTGTTTCTTTAAAGAACGCCGGTCCTTTTTAAACCTATATTAGATAAGGGTCATAAATTGTTCGACCAAAAGATTAAAGCAGGTCTCCGACCTGTTTCACTGCGCAATAAACAAACGATCGTTCTTGGACGACAACTTTCCTTCGGACTAGTTCGTTTTCTTTGACGCGATATAAATATACGGGATCTAGTTTTTTATGTTAGAATTTTTCTTCCTCTGAAGATGTTGACTTGGTCAACGAAACGATAGTAAGGTCTCTGAAATATGTGTTGTGGTGATTTGGGTGTTCTCCAAGTGTACTGATGAGTACATGGTAAATCAGCTTTTACGCATTTGCACCTCCGGGAACAAGAAACTTTGCACTTGCAGCTGATAAGTTCTCGCGATTCTTCACCAGCTGGAGGTTGTGTGATCCATAGTGGTTCCGATGAATCAGAATCCGAACGCCGCGTCCATCCAAACATTCGCAAATCAGGAAGTTGAGGTGATGCTTCAAGAACTCAACCCCAAACGTGGCAGGCTTTGTACGCGGCCCTAAGGACATGCTGTTTTAAGGCATCTTGAGTAGGTGAAATATTGTCCAAGTCACGGTTCTTTTGCGCAAACAACGCAAGCCTCGACTTATTTACCTCAGTTTCATCACTGCATCTCTCGTACAAAAGTACAACAAATCTTTCGATCAGAGGCATCCCAGCTTCGAAATCTTCGGGCGTTGGGGAACGGGAAAGAACACACAGAGCTGCAGTTACTTCCGGATAGCTGGTCCATGTTGCCCAGCAGGTGACGTTGCTTCTTCTAGCGAATTTCGACGTTGTGTCGCAACCAGTTAGTGCGTGGAACGATAGGATAGCTTTACACTTTTCTTCGCCTAGTTCGTTTGAAATTTGGGCGATGTTGATTGTTCGAAACTTTATCCCTCTACCGGAAGCGACCCAAAAATTGCAGTCCAGGATAGCGGAGTAGTGAAAGGCTAGTGCTACAACATCCGTATCCACACTTCTAATGAGAATCTTCCTGTAGCCTTGACTGACTCCATGAGATGCATGCAGGAAAATTCGAGAGTCAGCCTCCTCTTGCATGCAGGACGCTAGTCCATCCAAACTGGAAGACGGTAAAGAGGTTGATGAAGAACGCAGAACTTAACTTTTTCACCGGATGTTACTACGACGTCTCCCTTCTAAGATACTGATACAATTTACATGGCCAATATAAGGAAAAGTGCTTCTTTATTCTGCCTCTCCTTTAAAAATTCTGCCAGTTTTTTGGCACTTTCTTGGTAAGTTCAACCCGACGACGTGTCTCTTTTCCTCTTTTTGCACGAGTGCCCGATTTAAGACTATCCGACTTGTAAACATCGAACACGATATCTACTCTCCTTGAATTAGGTTTTTGAAACTAAGCTTCAATGTAATTAATAACTTTTTGACAGTATCCCAAAAAAGTGTCGTTCTCAGGCAAAAGCATATGTACTAAAGTCGGACCATCGACGATCAGCATGTCAATGTCAGGGTGGTTGGTTGGTTCGTCTTCCTGTGCTTCTGTTGAGTCCAAAGCCTCCAGGCATTTCATGAGATCAGTTTTTCCTTTACACTTTTAAAGATCCATTCTCCGATAATTAAGGGGGATAAATATCGTTTTCGTGCTGGAAAAATTCATCTATGTTCCCATCTCGAATCTGGCATGCTATATAGAGTTTCAAAAACAAACTCCGGTCTTTCTTTAGACTCTTCACTTTTGTCTTGGCATCACTGCTTTGGGTCTTTTTCGACGTGGAGTTAAACAGCGGGAATTTGTTTTGTTTAATTGGCGAGCCCATAGGTTTTTTATGGTCGATTAGTCTTTCTTTGAAAAAAGTTTCATTTAAAGTTATACCGGTACTCTTGAGTGTCTTCAGTGAATCAGCTACTTCACTTGCCACTACCTCTCTTGTGTTGAGGATAAGCAGGTCTTCACTCGTATCACCAAAAGGATTTCTCATTTCCCGTATAGCTCTTCTATACATTTGAACTCTTGTCGCAAACTTCTTCTGCCTTCCCACTGTTTCGTCATGATGCGTATCTGTGACGTTTTCGCTTTTGCCTTTAACCAGTGCATTGTTTTGCTCGTGAGTTTCTTCGATAGCCATACAAGAAAACTGTCGACCCGTTTTGTTGACTGTAAACTTCCCTTTTAGAAATTCTTCATATACATCAGGATGATCGTTCTTCAGAGTGAGCATATCACGCAGGTGAACAGCGCCACATCTGGCGTAGTTCTAGTGATCTAGAGCGTGATAAAGCCATTGCAGATTCTGTAAGGTGCAAACATACTTTTCGAAATCCGCTTCGCGGCTCCTGGGCACTTCCGGCGATGCCTACAACGCTCAAAAGGACTCTTGTGGTCTACGTTACAAGCCTGGAAAGTTTCATACATTTACCTATAAAATGCACAATTCTGACCAAAAGTGCACCTTGGCCTCCGGACTAATATACCTGTATTCGGCATAACCGGAAATGATCAGTTTCTCTGTGCCACACCAAACTTGTATTTTTTTAAATAGGACACTCTATATTTCATTTTATTTTTTGGTAGTCTCCACGGCGAGTGAAACGATGTCCGACGATATGGGACTGAGATTAACGGTTTAGAAGTTATTCAATTGTTTGTCCGAAATTTTATTCCGATTCAACACGACAGTGCTGCCGTGTCGGCGCAAAACTTGTCAAGGTCTGGTATTACCATGACTCTTGACTCAATGTAGCATAATAAAATATGGCTATATAGCTTGCGTAAATACCCACTTATACAGTGTGTTACATTTTACAAAGCTCAATTTTTCTCGAAAATTTCAAATGGAACAGCCTGTAGATGAGTTCGGCGTCAGATAGCGGGTTTAGTAAGCTTTCTCCCAATAATATATTTGCTGTGGTTCAATCTGCTGGTTTAACACACACTGATGGATCGTTTGTAAACGTCTGGGGTTTCTTCTTTCTAATGCTGAATTATAATTTGTACAGGCTTTTAATGAAAATCATAGACATGGTTTTTTTTGTAAATTGTTACACCGCTTTTTAGAAAATAGTATGGTAAAATTTATTTTTAATTTAATTTATAAACAATAAAAATTAAATAAAATAATAGCACCAGATTAATTTAATACATAAACGAAATATTTCAAATAATTGAAATAATCAACAAGCAAAATAACAGTTTTAATAATAAGTCTAATCTTCGTATGATTTGCTTAAGGGTAGCAGCATAGATTTACATACTCAGAAGAATTCCGATTTAAAATAATTATCACTGAAACGCTCAAACTGTTGCCTAGCAACGAACTACTGAACTTTTATTAAAAATAATAAAGCTGTCATTTCACTAGTTTAACAAGAAAATATTGGAACTACGTGCATTGTATTATTTTTGTGAATACAGTCATTAATCGATATCTGCATTCAGTATAGACTATTCAGTTCAAGAGAGAAAGGATATGTTGGAGACTTTGAAGGCCAAAAAGTGGCGCGCCGTGCATCGCGAAGATACAGGTACATTTTTTTGTTCATTTATCCTAATCTAATTGTTACAATAATTAATTAGGGATCGGTATCCAGAGCGACGACACCCGGCTTATCGATCATTTCTGCGTATTTACAATATATTTTCACAATTCGGAAGTGTAACAGAAAATCAGCCAATAACCCACGTGAAGCCTATACAAATTATAACTCACCTTTAGAAAGAGGAAAGCCCAGACGTTTACAAATGATCCATCAGTATGTGTTGAACCAGCCGATTGAACTTCAGCAAATATGGTATTGGGAGAAAGCTTACTAAACCCGCTATTCCATTTGAAATTTTCGTGAAAATTTGAGCTTTGTAAAATGTAACACCCTATATAAGTGGATATTTCCGCAAGCTATATAACCATATTTTATTATACTACATTTGGTCAAGAGCCATGGTAATATCAGCTCTTGAGAGGTTTTGCGAGGACATGGCAGCACTATCGTGTTGAGTCGGAATAACATTTCCGACAAATAATTGAATAACTTCTAACCTGTTGATCCCAGGCCCCTAATGTGGGCATCATTTTACTCACCATGATGTGCTCTACCAAAAAATAAAATAAAATATATAGTGTCCCATTTAAGGAAATACAAATTTGGTGTGACACAACGAAACTGATCACTCTGTATACATAACATTAATTTCCGGTTATGCGAAACACTGGTATATTTATGGATACTCAATTTGACATTTCTAGGTAGAGAGGTTAAGAAGATAATTATGTGATCCTCAAAGAAATGGATACAACAAGAAAACAATAGAAAAGCTAGTTAAAGAAATCAAAAACAAACAAATCAACAAAACCGAGAACAAAACACCAGAAACAAACACAAAATACACAACATTCACTTATAACCACTACATCAAAAAATAACATAAACACTTGAACAATATGACTTTAAAATGAGCTACAAAACCAATAACAAAATAATAAACAAAATAAATAAAAAACAAGAACACAGCACACATGAATTAAACGGAATATATCAAATAGAATGTAACACATGCAATAAAAAAATATATAGGAATGACAAAAAAAAATCAATAGAAACAAGATTCAGGGAACATATAACAGCATTAGATAAAATCCACCTACCTAGCTACAAATCAAACGTAGCTACACACATTCACAACAGAAAACACCAAAAACCAGATATCAACCAATTACAACTAATGAAACATATTAAAGACCACAAAAAATGGAAATCTGGGAACAATACTACATTCAACTAATAAACAGTAAGAATCAACTAATGCTAGAACAAATCCAAGTACAAACATTTAAACAAAACTTAATACAAGCCATACAAATAGACAAATTATCAAACCACAATAATCAAGACAGGAGACCGATACACACGACACAGTCCGAGAACACAACCAGTCAGAGAACAGTCAACCGACCAATAGAGTCTCAACGCGTAGGCGTCACGGAGAGTCTCGGACATAGACCACACAGGAGCGATCATAATCAGTAGCGTGCTGAGGATGAACCGGGACGGTTTGAAACTGCAGTCCACGTAACCAAATAACAAATCACTGAAAGTGCAGCAAACAATTAAAGTATATATATATATATATATATATATATATATATATATATATATATATATATATATATATATATATATATATATATATTATTGCATGCACAGACATGGCTATATATTAAAAAAGCCTTTTATCCTACTGAACCTACAAATTAAAAACAATTAAATATAAATATATTCGTCAATGAATAGATTTTGACATAGTTTAAATTTATTAAGTAAGGCATAAAAAACATTTTGTATCATAAAACATTGAACAATTAAACTCACAATGAATGAACTGCTTAACAAAATACAAAGTGATATAAACCCGGTATAGACAGCTACAAACACAAACAAGCTGGTAAAAGACCAAATTTATAAACTGTCTTCAACAGAACAAAGTGAATTTAAATAAGAATGTGATTAGGGATTTTAACAAAATGTGTTAATATGTATAGAAAATAAGTAAAAATTTGTTAATTATCAATTAGGGAAACTATGTGTTAGTAATTATTCTAGAAAAATAAGGTTTAATGTGTTAATGAATGATAGGTTATAAATTTTAAAACAAACACAATTTGACTTACATGTATAAAATCGGAATATTGAATTATATGCAGGAAATGACTTTCTTTTGACTAATGTAGTTAAATCATGTTATTGGCTTATCTGAAAACAGAAAATGGTGATTGGTAAATAAAAAGTTTAAATAAAAATAAACAACTGTGATTCGAAGTTACAAAACAAAAGATAAAAATTAGAACTTCCGGGAGGAAGAACGAGAGAATTGAAAAGAAGACGCTGGTAGAAGGAAGAAGCTAGTAGATTGCAGCAACAGAAAATGTTCAAAAAAGTTAATATAATGATTAAAAACGATAGTGAAAGTATTTTATAGGTTATACCTACCAATAAACAGCTATACAATAACTCCAATCAAGAATACTCGTACATAAATTGAGTAAGAACAGTGAATGAGCTGGAAGCCAAGTGAACTCAGGGGTGATGCATCAATAATTGTTAAAAAGTGTATTCGAAACAAGAAATGAACCTGTGAGTTTTATAAAGGGATAATATGTCAACGTCAATCCAAGAAGTTAAATGTCATTTGCAAAGGCAATCATACCAAAAGAAGAACTAAATATAAAATATTTATGAAGTACTTGTGAGAGTCACCAGAGGGCGATAAGTAAACGTAAGAAATTCAACCTTATTTCCTCCATTTTAATATTTCTGTTGCCAAGCAACAAAATTCACCTGAAACGACGTTACCATGGTGATAAATAAATGCCAATGAAACTATTCAGATCCCTCATAGCAAGTCATAACCTTGTTTTTAAACAAAGCATTGGAAATAAAATTCTCAATAATAAGTCATAATTGCATTAATAAAGCTGGCATATTTGTATGTTAAAATTAGTAATATACGGGATCCCAAGTAAGAATTTAAATTTGTAAAATTAAGTCAATAACCAAATAAAAAGCTTTTTGATAAAAATAATAATAATAATAAATATTTTTTTTTAAATTTCAAATTATATATTGCTCATTATTTTATGTTCTGTAAATGTCACACATATCTGTCCATTGACCAATTAATCCTCTAGCCGTATATAAAAAGTTCAGCAAATTAAATATATATGCACCAAGAGTAAGAATTTTCGACATTGGTGGACCCAACTATTAAACATTCCCTGTAGGTAAGAAGAGTATCAACAAAATAGCTGTGGCATAGTAAGTAGATCAAAAAACCAGGTAGATATTTGATTTGATAAAATTATATATATGTATATTTTTCTTAATAAACTCATAATTTAATTCAGTATAATAATATAAAAAAAAACAAAAGGCGCCCAACAAAAAACATAATAAAACAAATAACACAAATATCAACACCTATATTTAAATAAAAATACAGTAAAAATAATAAAACCAACAAAAACTTTAATAACACATTTATTTCAATATTACAATAATCAATTTCAAAATTACAATAAAACACAATACACTATACAAAAATACAATATATAAAAACACCCTTACAATACGCACCCCCGAAACAAATATATATATATATATATATATATATATATATATATATATATATATATATATATATATATATATATATATATATATATATATATATATAATGTTTAACAGAAACTTGGTATGGGTGTAGGACTCCTAGGGGGTTCTATGGTCTTTAATTCGCACTCATTTGAACAAATTTTTTTGAAAGTTCAAATGTAGTACCTCTTAAATTACAAATACTTTGTAGACAGGAGACCGATACACACGACACAGTCCGAGAACACAACCAGTCAGAGAACAGTCAACCGACCAATAGAGGCTCAACGCGCAGGCGTCATGGAGAGTCTCAAATATAGACCACACAGGGGCGATCATAGTGAGTAGCGTGCTGAGAATGAACCGGGACGATTCGAAACTGCAGTCCACGTAACCAAATAACAAATCACTGAAAGTACAGCAAACAAATAAAGTATATATATATATATATATATATATATATATATATATATATATATATATATATATATATATATATATATGTATATATATATATATATATTATATATATATATATATATATATATATATATATATATATATATATATATATATATATATATATATATATATATAAAATGTTTAACAGAAACTTGGTATGGGTGTATGACTCCTGGGCCCTCCCATGGTCTCTAATTAGCACTCATTTGAACAAATTTTTTTGAAAGTTCAAATGTAGTACCTCTTAAATTACAAATATTTTGTAACGAAACGATAAAAAGGGATCCATCTGAATTGCCCTGCGCTGTATTTATCTTATTTATGTCATGTGATGATTTAAAGATTAGAACTATAATTCTATGTGATACCAAAACTGGAATTTAAACCACCATATCTCCCACTTATAAAAAATAAAACACCCTTTAAAGTTCTTCTACTCCTTTTAAAAGGTTACAGCCTCGTTAACAACGGTTAGCGATAACAGTATCATGAACATTGAAGTTTATACACATCCATAAGCGAGCAGCGCAACTAATGCTAAAAGCTATTGTACACGTTCCCGAAAATTGTCCCTTGTTTGTCCTTAGTTTACAGCTTCAATATGTATGGAGAACATGGTGGTAAAAAGGGCCACAAATCTTAGGAACGTCGCTGTAAATCAATGTACTAATTACTAAGTGGTTCTTTTTAATTGCTAATAGTGATTGCAATTAGCATGGCGAAGCCGGGCTCGGCATCTCTCTGAAACTGCACGCTCCGGGTTATTATGTAAATGCCACACCTGAGGCCCCAGACGTGATCTATCGGCAACATCTCCAGCTGCAACCCACTCGTTCTCATACTTGTTTCGCTCCATGTACTTGCGGTCCTACAACATCTTATCGATAACAACACTATCAATTAACCTTCTATAGCTCTCTGAGCTTTACCAACCCCTGGTTAATGGACTCCAGTGCAGCATTTTCAATTTGCAGTTTCTCAAAAACTATGGTAACGATTTTTATGTGTATTGCATATTATAAGGATCGATATTTACTACGCTGAGATAATATTAGCATTTCCTGTTTAACATTTTCTGAACCTGAATATTATTTTTAAATATATTCTATTTGATATTTCAATGGCCGTAATACATAAGCACAATTGGAGAACTTAAATCACCACAACACATTAAAAAAACCAGACTATCGTTTCACTAACCAAGTTAATGGTTAATGAATAATTCTAAATATCTTATAGCTGCAACTCTATGTCTATTCTTCTGCAATTCTACAGATAGTAATGGTCCGTAACGATTTGAGGAGGTACAACGACACCTAAATTAACATACAGGTGTCCAAAAATTGTGAGCAAAAAATCCAGGGAGTTATTCTACTCAAAGAATTAATGCCCCTAGTTCCTATAATAGTTTTTCTAAAACTCGAAAATAACGGAGTTATAGGGTGTCAAAAAAAATTTGTTTTCAAATTTTTGTCGATAACTTTTTTTGTCTTGATTGGTGCTTTTCAAATTTGGTGCACACGTATATAATATCACTCTGTATTTACTTTGCAAATTTGACATGGATCTATCGAAATTTAAAGGCCAATGCTGCCCTTGACCAACAGATAAGGGCTCATAACTTGTTTGCTTAAATCTTTATCTCAAATCTAACATTATAAAATCTTAAAAAAAGGTCATCTTGTTGCATCACGATAAAACTAACCGTTTACGAGAAAAACGTTCTTAAAAATTTACTGGTATGATTTAATACGAAATCACCTAATCTCATCTTCAATATTAACAGAGCGTGCTATGAAAACATTCTCTGTCAACAAGATCATGTGGCGTTAGTTTTGACAGATAATAGTTTGTTGTGATTTTACTTGCGAAATAGTTGAGATTAATTATAAAATGCGATGAATAATAATTATTATTCTTACGTTGAACTACGTGACATGCATTATTATTATGGTATAGCTGGCGGCGATGCCCTTGCTGCATGACGTTTGTATGCTGAAGCATTTCCAAATAGAAGGGTACCACAATCCCGAATGTTCAGTAATATCTATCGAAGACTGGGAGAATTCGGATCATTTAGAAGTACATTTTAAAATGTTGGCCGTCAGCGAAGTACTCGAACTCCTGGAGCAGAAGTCCGTGTATTAAATGCAATCGAGAATAATCCCAACTTAAGTGTACGGTTAGTCTCTACTCAGGAGAGTATCCCAAAAAGTTCTGTGCATGAAATTCTCAAGGAGCAGCTTTTTCATCTTTACCATTACTAGAAAGTTCAAGCTTTATCTCCTGAAGATCCGGAAGCTCACGTGAATTGGTTCAATATAATTCGAAATCTACATAACAACGATCACAATTTTATATCAACGCTTCTCTTCACAGATGAAGCTGGCTTTGGACATGACGGTTTGATCAACCTTCATAATGAGCATTATTGGTCTAATGAGAATCCTCACTTAGCGATAGAACGCGGTTTCCAGAATAAGTTTTCAGTTAATGTGTGGGCGGGAATATTAGGAGACCGCTTAATTGGGCCACATTTCTTCCCTCAAATACTCAACGGTGAGATATACTTAATTTTTTTAAGAAACCAGTTATCCAATCTATTGGATGATGTACCCCTCCAATCAAGAAATACAATGTAGCTGCTGCAGGACGGCGCGCCGCCACATGTTAGTACAGCGGTGAGGGAATTTCGTAATTAAGCATTTCCTGAGAGATGGATAGGACGCGGTGAGTTCGTGCAGTGGGCTCATAGATGCTAATTTGAACCCAACGGATTTCTCTTTTGGGGTTACCTAAAATCTCTTGTATACAGGAGTCCAATTCAAAACGTTGATGATCTCAGTCAAAGAATTATTGATAACTGTGAGGTAATCAGGCAAAAAGACGGAATATTCTCTAAAGCTCGCCGGAATTTCCTGAGAAAAATTGATTTATGTGTTGAGATGGAAGGACATTACTTTGAAACTTTGTTATAATATTTAATTGTTATGATTTTTAATAAATTATTGTTTAATGTTGCAAGTTCTAGTAAGTAATAAAAAAAATGAGGCCCTGTAAAATCGTTATTGCTGATAATTTTATAGTAGTAATAATAATAAAAATATAACACTTTTATTTGCCAAAACATGTGACATAATTTTTTTCCGAGGCAATTACCGCGACTGTTTCCAAAGCACACGCTATTAACATTGACATTTGGATGAAGGGATTTCGTATTCAATCAATACCAGCAAAAATTTTCAAGAACATTTTTATCGAAAACGGTTAGTTTTATCGTGATGCAACAATTCCCTTCAATCGTATATTATTAGATTTGAGATAAAGATTCAAACAAAAAAGTTATGAGTCCTTATCTGTTGGTCAAGGGCAGCTTCGGCCTTTAAAATTGGATAGATCCATGTTAAATTTGCAACATAAATACAGAGGGATATTATATACGTGTGCACCAAATTTTAAAGGAATCGATTCACCAGAAAAAAGTTTTTAACAAAAATTTAATAAAAAAATTTTGACACCCTATAACTCCGTTATTTTCGTGTGTTCGAAAAACTATTATAGGAACTAGGGGCATTAATTCTTTAAGTAGAATAACCCCCTGAATTTTTTGCTCACAATTTCCGGACATCTTGTATTTCGTGTGACGGAAGTATCTATATTCTTTAATTATCTCTCGAACGTGCTTTTGCAGGTATTTATCTTACAAAGGAATCTATCAGGTGAATGCTCATAGGTGGCGAGGCGAGGTTCATACATTTTCTATTATTACTATATTTGGCAATATATATATATATATATATATATATATATATATATATATATATATATATATATATATATATATATACAGTGTGAAAATTCATTATTCAACAAACAGTTTTTTGGAAAACGCTGAAACACGTGAAGTTTAATTTGTCGAACATTATCTTATAATCATAGTTAAAAAGAATTAAACTCACACGATTTTAACCCCACTACTGTATACTTTTTTTTAAATATCACCCTACATTTTTTTATCACAATTCGATGGATCACATTTTTCTGAATGCGGAGATACCTCATATGTATGGTCTAATATCACAGTTTTCGATACAGGGCGGAAATTCTATCCCGGAATATTAAAACTACACAGTTTACCCTGAAATTCAAATTTCGAAAATAAACTCAATAAAGACGTCCCTTTCTTATAATAAATGTTCAAAATGTTCTCCATTCAATTGCACACAACGAAATAATCTGCTCTGGAATTCTTCGCTAACTCTGTTTAACACGTCAGGCGTTACGTTCCTAATTTCTGGTGTGATCTGGTGATCTATCGGGCCATTCTACGAAACCTCTTCGTCCAATCCATCTTTGTGGAAAGACTTCGTGTAAATACTCCCGTACTTGAAGATAAAGTGGGCGGTGCACCGTCTTGTTGAAACCATATCCTTTCATTGGGACTATTAGGTTCCATTACATTTGGATTCCATTCTGCTAACATTGGGACAACCTGTTCTCTTAGCATTTCTAAATATCTTGGATCGTTTAGATTTTCTATAAAAACAGGTCCAACCACGTGATCACCAATGATACCAACCCAAACGTTCTACTTCTGATGACGCTGAGTGTGTGTTTATCGCATCCAGTGGGGGTTTTCGGCAGCCCAGTATCTGCAATTTTGCCTGTTTACATCGTCATTTAAAAGAAATGTTGCTTGATCGGAAAACAGAACGTCAGCAGAAAAAATAACATTTCTATGTAACATATCCAGCAGTTGTTCACAAAATTGCAGTCTTCTATCCGAATCACCGTCAATCAACTCTTGAACGTGTTGTAGTTTATAGGGATGCATTTTTTCGTTTTTGAGACACCTTAAAACTGTTGATTGACTAATATCCTTTTCACGTGCAACTTGACAAGTAGAAGTTGTTGTTTCTTCTTCATAGCGAATAAAATATTGAGTTTTACATCTTCTTCAACAAACTTCGGTCTCCTAGGCAATGGTTTAACGTGTACATAATCACTAAACTGTGAATATCTCTTAGTCTCAGTTCCCTGGGTTAGTGGGGGCAAATCTTCATGTTTTTCATTAGATAGGTTAATAACTTGTGCCTGTGTTCTACACATATGACCATACCCAATCATTATTAATATTTCTGTTCGCAGAGTTTCAGTTAAGTATCGCATTATTAGACCAAAAATTAATTGAAATTATCGGAACAAAATTACGATTAAGTTATTAGAAGACCGTGTATTCAACACAATACACCACAAAATAAAACAGAACTGTTAAATTTCAACCAATGTACATCAGCTGCGAAGCTTTCTGGGCCTCTGCACGTATTACCGCCGTTTTGTAAAGGGGTTTGCTGACATCGCAAAACATTTGCATAGACTGACAGAAGAAAAGACACCTTTCATTTGGACCAATGATTGTGAAAAAGCATTCGAGACACTAAAACGGGCTCTCTGTTCATTCCCGATTCTGGCATACCCCCAGCCTGGTCACAGGTTTATTGTGGACACGGACGCGAGCAATGTTGGTATTGGAGGTGTTCTTTCGCAGGAACAGGGAGGCCAAGGGAAGGTTGTAAGGTATTTCAGCAAAGCCCTGTCCAAAGCAAAAAAGACTACTGCGTGACGAGGAAAGAACTTCTAGCCATTATCAAGACGTTGGAGCATTTTCAAAAATATCTATATGGTCAGGAATTTCTCCTGAGAACAGACCACGCTTCCCTACGCTGGCTTCTTCAATTTAAAAATCCAGAGGGGCAGATGGCGAGGTAGCTTGAACTCTTCAAGAGTACAATTTTACCATCGAACACCGCCCTGGACGACAGCACGGTATTGCCGACGCCCTATCTAGGAGACCTTGCCCACCAAAATGCAAACATTGCATCACTGCCGAAAACAAAGAAGGATTGAATCTCGAAGTGTGTAGGAGGAGAACGGTGCAACCCGTTAACCGATGGGACCCACGGAGGTTAATGGAGGACCAAAAAGAAGACCCTGATATCCAACCAATCTACAGATGGAAGGAGACTTGCCATGAAAGACCTACTTGGTCAGAAGTTAGTGATAAAAGCGTTGCCACCAAAAGTTACTGGGCCCAATGGGACTCCATTGCAATCGAAGGTAATCTTCTGGTCAGGAATTGCATATTGAAGCAAATAATCCTTCCGCGGCCAAAAGTTAGGGAGGTAATCGAGGAGATCCATGGTGGGGCAGGTGGAGGCCATTTAGGCGTAAAGAAAACTTTGGAATAGGTCAGAGAACGTTTTTATTAGTAACGATGTAGAGCTGATGTGGAAGAATGATGCAAAACCTGCCAAGCGTGTGCATCCAGTAAGGGGCCCAAATCAAAAACCAGGGGGCGAATGAAGCAGTACAACGTGGGAGCTCCTTTCGAAAGAATTGCAATCGATATAGCTGGTCCTTTCCCTAGAACAGACGCAGGAAATCGCTATATGCGTGTAGCCATGAATTATTTTAGCTAGTGGCCAGAAGTGTTTGCGGTCCCATATCAAGAGGCGACCATCGTCGCAGAAGTATTGGTGAATAAGTTTTTCTGTAGATTTGGCGCACTACTAGAGCTCCATTCCGACCAAGGACGCAACTTCGAGTCGGCTGTATTCCAGAAGGTTTGTGATCTGATGGGAATCAGGAAAACGAGAAATACACTCATGCATCCTCAATCTGACGGAATGGTGGAAAGATTCAATGCCACTTTGGAGTCCCACTTAAGAATATTTGTCAATGAACACCAAACAGATTGGTACCGGCACATTCCACTCTTTCTACTGGCATACGGCTCGGCTGTACATGAGACTACCGGACAAACACCAGCCAGTGTGATTTTTGGGCGAGAGTTAAGACTTCCTCCTGATCTCGTATTTGGAAAACCCACAGATGCTCCACGGTCAACTGATGAATACATAAAAGATTTGGAAAGCCGAATAGAAACCATCCACTCTGCTGTCAGAATACATATACGAGTAGAAAACGACCGCGTGAAGACCCGTTATGACGTGCGAGCTAATTCAGCTGGTTTTAAAGAAGGAGATCGTGTGTGGTTCTACAATCCAGTACGACGCAAGGGACGGTCACTGAAACTACAGAAATTATGGGAAGGTCCTTATAATGTGGTCAAAAGGATCAATGACGTTGTCTATCGCATTTAGAGGAGCCCGAAGAGCAAGATGAAGATGGTCCACATGCACAGACTTACGCCATACCAAGAAATATCAGAATTCGACCGGGACGATCGAATATAAGAGGAAGGCAGTGTCACAGCGAACACTCTGGAATGACATTTCTAGAATAGACCAGAAGTGGCAGGTGTAGAGTAATGTAGAATAGTGTAGAACGTCTAAGATCTCTATAGACAGATATAAATAGACGAGCGGTGCGCAGAGTAAGTGAGTTCAGTATTGAATAAGGTGGTGTGAAAGTGATCATAGAGTATAAAGCGAGTTAACAGTAAGTGTCGGCATATAGGAAGCGATCATAGAAGGCGATAGTGGAATATAGTTCTATGGACATTTAATAATAATAGAGAAAAGAAATATTTTAGTTGACACTTATGTTGGAAAATAGTTGGTAATAATAAATTAGTAGTTTGAAAAGCTGTGTTTTGTTAGTAAACAAACCAAGAACCCCGTAGAACGTAACAATATGTAACGTCACTGGGGGGAATATTTGCCATTTGCAACAAACTTGCAGGAGGCTTTCTGTAAGCAATCTATCAAACTTACACTTGCTTTGGAAGAGATTCTGCAATGTTAATTCAATATTACCTTGCTCAGTGGGTGTTCAGAGAACAGATGATATCTTATAACGGCCCTAATAGCCTTAAAAACGTAATTAGTAAAAACACCAAAATAATTAGTACAAGTAGCTCAGTTTAAATTCTGTAAGGAAGAATGCAAACATTTCAATGAATTAGAGGTCAACATTGTATGTATTGACATTGAAATTATCACGTTCAGCATATAAACTATAACAAACGAATTTGTAAGGAATGTTATAGTCAGCAAGGTTAAGAATCAAAATATGTTATTGTTTGGTAAATATAAAGGAGATTCATTGTAGTAAGATAATATAGTTAATTAAACACCGTTTTAAAATGTAGACGGAAAATATATCGTTCATTTAAATAAACTTCTGTAATGTAGTCGGTAAAATAACGCCGCGATAATTTAATCATGTAAACACTGTTAAAAATAATAGTCAAAGATGACCATACCTAAGTAAGTTTCTCTTATTCAATCTGTTATATCGTTATTTCTATTGTTTATTGAGTTTTGTGCTTTAATATAGTTACCAATATACCGTTATCTATGTCATACATATGTGCTTCGTTCCTACATTTTATTCCTATAATTAACCTCCGCTTCCACACTCAAACAGTGGGTACCTCCCTATTAGCGAGTTTTTTTAATAAAAATTTGCTAAAAAGTGGATCTACAAGCAGGAGACACTGTCTTTAACTCACATATCTTGAATACAGAGTGTACTTGTGAAATAATTCTAAAACAGGGTCAACAATGGGCAAAGTATGGCAGTTTTACGGTATCCAATAATTCGACTACTCAACATTTATGTATTGTTTTAAAAGATTATAAATTATCAACTATGTAATTGCATAAATGGCAAATATTAATTTAGTTTCGCACTAGATTTACTAGGTTATTTGATTAAAAATACTTGAAATTTTTCACTAGGAATGTGTAGTAACAATCCCGCCATCGTTTAACTTTAACAATAAATACAGTAGTGAACCGAAGTCATTGGCAATCTAGTATTCCATTGTGACTGAGTAGATGCATGCATTCCAATGTCGAAGTGATAAACGTCGAAACGGTTTTGTTAAAATCGATTGCCTAAACAAGATTAATTACAATAGTCTAGCAGCTATACAACCCTGCAAGTACTGTGAAAAGGGCGACGTGTGAAGCTGCAGCCCATCTGTCAATCAGCATCTTTAGTGGGGCGGCGGGGACATGAAAATAGCGGGGTGGAGAGACATGCAGCCCGCCAAATGCCCTTCCATCTATACAATTCACTTTGAACTAATTATGTTCTAATTTGTTCCCGATCAATTTGCGTCGCGAAATACAGACATCAGGATTGAAAACGCGATAATACAAAAGTGGATTATGCTGTCTGTATGGTATGGCGTTAGGAGCTGTTTATAATTCAGATGCCAATATCGATATAATTTGTAACATTTGATCGAATTGTCATTTGGTTCTAGATGATGTATACCATTTGTTACACATATACGGTTTAGCAGGGGTGTTTCTATGTGGTGCATCATCATTATGGCGTTGATAGCAATGAGGTTTTTTGTCAAAACAACAGCTAGTAGTTTCTTTTAGTGAATTTTCATTGAGAAAATTCACTATTAGAGAGGTAACGATGGTAAGACTTTCAGCAAATTTTTTCAAATGAGCACGAATTAGGGCCCCTAGAACCCATATCCAAGGTCCGTTTGAACTATATATATATATATATATATATATATATATATATATATATATATATATATATATATATATATATATATATATATATATATATATATATATATATATATATATATATATATATATATATATATATATATATATATATATATATATATATATATATATATATATATATATATATATACAATGTATCCACGGATTGAGTATGGGTGAGGTATAAGTGACAAAAAGATTTCGAATTAGATTATGATATTCTGGGAATCGCTCCTGCTTTGTCTTAAACTGAGATGTTGAGAAAATGAACAAAATCAATAAATATACAGGGTGGTTTATAACTGATATAATGAAATGAATTAAGAGTAAACTACCTTCGTTTAAGAAGATACCGCAAAAAGTTATTAACAAAAACTGTTTAGAATTAAAATATATGACAGACTGTCAATTTTCAAACAGATCAGCCTACTATGAATTTTTTTAGCTGCGACTTTATTTAAATGACGTTTGACGGCTTCTGTGATTAGGTGTACTTTAAAAAATACTTGAAACTGTATTAAAAAAAGTCTTTACCATAATTAAGCTTGGGGTAGGTTTGCTTTCATCTCAACCAATAAAAAAAGTAAAGTAAATGCACAATTGGACATTCGAAGCAATAATTGGCGAGTTGCATGGCTACTTGAGCTCTTTGCTCCCCGACTGTCGTAACTTCCACCATGATTTTCACAGTATACATGCGCCTATATCTTTGCTTTTGTATAAATATTGTTTATTGTATAAATAAATAGCTATACACCTATACAGAGTGGCGCATTGAAAACGAAACAGACTGATTTGCGTCCAAATATTTTTTTTAATAAACGCTGAAACAAGTCAATTTTAATATTGAGAGGGACATGTTTTGACATAAAACTGAACTTTGTCACACCAACCCCTTAAGGGTGGTGATAACAACCCTTATATTTTAAATAAGGAACAAGAGTCGAGTGTTACTTCATTTAAAAGCTCTTTCTTTTCTGAATTCAGCACACTAATTTTTTTGGAAATTTTATCAACTCGTTTAAAAATTATTCACAGTTCGAATTGCAAGAACGTATTTCATTCATTGTGATAACGAATGCACTAATTAGTCCGTTTTTCGTTTAAAAAACTAAAAAACAAAACCAAACGTTCAAAAATGTTTATTCAGTTGAGTAAGTGTTCCAATTTTTGACCACCAACTTTCATACAAAAGTACAAATTTTGTTCAAAACGAGCTCTGATATCCTGGAGCATTTGTAGAGTTATTATACGGCATTCTTCAACAATGCGTCGTCGTAATTCTTCCAGAGACTCGGGTTCTGTTGCGTAAATTCTACTCTTTAAATGGCCCCATAGAAAGAAGTCTAAAGCAGTTAAATCCGGTGATCTAGGGGACCACTCAATAGCACCTCTACGCACGATCCATTGTCCTGTAAACTCTCTGTTCAAAAACTCCCTAACACGTTGTGAAAAATGCGGAGGAGCTCTATCTTGTTTAAACACGAATTGATTTTCTTGATAGCGATCATCATTTTCAACAATGTCAATTAATAGAGGGTAAACGATATCTTCTAGTAACTCCAAATACGTTTCGCCACTCAAATTGCCATCAAGAAAAATTGGTCCGATTAAACGGTCCCCAAAAATGCCAGTCCAGACATTCAATTTCTGTGGAGTTTGAGTGTGGACTTCGTGAAAATTTCTTGGATTATTATCTGGCTAATAACGACAATTATGACGATTGACTGTAGAGTTTAATAAAAACGTACACTCGCCTGAAAAACAGATATTGAACAGAAAGTTCCCGTTATCAGCTATTCGTGCAGTCATAACTTCACAAGACTCCAGTCGCCGATCAAAATCATCTTCATTCAGTTGTTGTACAAGATGAATTTTATACGAGTGAAATTTATGATGTGTCAATATTCGCTGAATAGTTCTTCCTTCGATGTTTGAAACAGTGGCCAATTTTCTCGTGCTCAAAGTTGGGTCTGCAACAATTTGTCCTAAAACTTCAATCTCAGTAATCTGATTTCTAACCGGAAACTCACGTTCAGGATCCCGTTTTTTGTTGGCTACTGAACCACTTTGTCGAAACTTTGCAACTAACTCCAAAATGTATTTTCTGTTAACATGTCTGTTCGGATGTCGTTCATTAAACAAATTTGCGGTACGGTTGGCACAGTCATCGTTTTTGAAAAAAAGAGTAATTATTTCAACTCTTACTTCTACAGAATACACCATTGTGAACATAATTTTCGGTAGTACTATCAAGTATCAAACTGACCGATAAACTGAAATAATTAACAGCATTTCTCCCATTCCGATAAGAAATGTTCTGATAGTCAATTTTTTGTTTACACACCAACAAAACATTGACTATCAGCACATTTCTTATCGGAATGAGTGAAATGCGTTTTTGCATCTTCAACTGTGAATAATTTTTAAGCGAGTTGATAAAACTTCCAAAAAAATTAGTGTGCTGAATTTAGAAAAGAAAGGGCTTTCAAATGATGTAACACTCGACCCATGTTCCCTATTTAAAATATAAGGGTTGTTATCACCATCCCTAAGGGGTTGATGTGACAAAGTTGAGCCTTATGTCAAAACATGTCCCCCTCAATATTAAAATTGCGTGTTTCAGCGTTTCTTTAAAAAAAATCTGTGGACGCAAATCGGTCTGTTTCGTTTTCAATGCGCCACCCTATATAATATTGAAGTTAATCCAATTCATCAAACCAACAGCAATATAATTTTTACTGCTGTCTGAATATTTCATAAAAGTTTACGTGAGTCATTGTTTTCTTAGATATAACTTACGCAATCAATTATCCCCTTCATATTTTGTATAGTTGGGTAAAATTCATCTAAGCGTAAAAAATAAATAAATTTCAATAAGCTTGCTAGGGAAATGTTTGTATTCATTCACTAATTCAATTTACTGCCACAATCTGATAAACTTATAAAATTATTCAAAACTTTAAAACAGAATAAGCCGCGTATGTATTATTAAATTCCTAATCCTACAACTAGACTTACTTAAATGTTTAAGCGCAGTTATATTGCCTTTAGTGAGAATTATATGCTTTGTTTCAACTTATAATCGCTAAAAGTGTAGTTTTACGTCTACGTTGCACCTGGATGCGGCAATTGATCAAATTAATAATCATTTATGTAACTTGAAACGGCAAGATATTGATTTTAAAAAGTCCGGTAGCAGCAAGTGCGTTATGTAGCGAATTTTCATTCAATGTTCCAAATTTTAATAAGAAATAAAGTTCGGGACGCAGCAAGTGCGTTATAGTAGTGAACTTTCACAAGAATTGTACACTATTAGTAAGAAATATTATTAAAACTAATTCTTTAAATTTAAATGGACCTTGGAAATTGGTTCTTGGGTTTTTTTTATTTCAACAACACACCACGAGGGCTTACAGCCTAAACACTCTCGTACCGTGGGTGTCGACAAGGAGGAAAGAGGCAACTTGTTAATTCTGGACTTGAAGGTTTGGAGGTTCGGAGGAGAAGGAAAAACTTGGAAGTCCTCGGGAGAAAAGAGCGGGCATAACAACATGTTCTATGTCTGGTGACCTGGACAGTAAAAGGATACATTCGCTCTGTTCCCCTGGTAGATCTGTTGGAGGCAACAGGTGGAGGAACTATGGAAGAAAGCTACTCTGAGCACTGCCCGTGCAGATATCTATAAGAGAGAGAGAGAGAGAGAGAGAGAGATCGAGAGAGAGAGGTCACCAACGGTACGTCGGTGGGCAAGGGATGGCAGCCTTTGGGTGAGGGTAGGGTCACCAATGAGACGTATAGCTGTCTTCTGAATGGAGTCAAGGATAGCGAGTGTAGAAGCGGCAGCAGTACCCCAGATGTGGGAGCAGTATTCGAGGTTTGGCGTTATTTGTGAAGTATATAAGGTATATAGATTAGCTGGTGAAAAACATTTGCGAGCCCGGAAGAGGAAACCTAATTTCTTAGCAGCCGCTTCTGCAATTGATGTGACATGTTCATGCCAAATGAGATTTCGATCCACAGAAATGCCAACAAGTGAAAAGGACCCATTACTTTGAATAACTTGGTTGTTCATTGTGATGGTTCTAGGGTTGTTGTATATTTTATGAGAAAGAAAGCAGGACTGAGATTTGCTGTTGAATTATACAAGATTTCTACTTCCCCAGTCTAATATTTTTTGGAGATCCACGGAGATAGAACCCTCCATGTGTCTACGATCCTCATCTAATTGAGCCAAAGAGACAGGCTTAGAATATTGTATATTTGAGTCGAGGGTGCTGTCGTCCGCGTAACTGTAAAATGGGTTGGATGTGCTAGAGAGGAGGTCATTGATGTGGAGAAAAAACAAAGTAGGGGCTAAAGCTGAACCTTGAGAAACTCCTGCATTAATTGGATATAGTTTATAGGAATGGCCATCCACAACAACAGAAATGCTCCGGTTGGAGAGGAAGTTTGCTGTCCAGGTACAGAGTTTTGGTGGTAAGCCATAGGTCGGAAGTTTATTAAGCAGCGCTGCGAGCCAGACCTGGGATTCACCGTGTAGTTCCATAGACTTGTTCCAAGAATGGATGACAAAGGAAAAGAGGTCGGCAGTTGATCTCCGCTGACGGAATCCATACTTCCTGTCGTGGATTAGACTGTGTTTTTCAAGAAATTTCAGTAATTCGGTGTTTATATACTTTTCCATCACTTTGGAGATGACTGAAAGGAGAGAAATAGGCCTGTAGTTGCTAGGAAGCGCTTTGGATCCTTTCTTGGGGACGGGTTCTACTCGAGCAGTTTTCCAGTTACTAGGGAATATGCCTCTATTGTAAGATGTCTGAAACAGACGAGTCAGGACAGGAGCAAGTTCTGGTGCGCATTTTTTGAGAACAATTGCTGCGACCCCGTTAAGGCCAGAGGCTTTCCTGGTATTAAGAGAAGAGAGCATCTTTCGTACCTTTCTAGTTTTGAAAATGATATCCGTCGTTTTATGCGCGACATTGGCGACTGTTGGTGGTTGAACTTTTGGAGGTGGGTTGATAGTAGAATTGCCGGCGAACAACGAGGCAAAAAGTTCAGCCTTGCCCAGGGCGGTAGAAACAATTTCATCCCCTGAGACAAGAGGTGGGAACGTGCTCTTGCAGAAATTATTCTTAATAGATTTAGCAAGAGTCCAGAAGGGTTTGCTGCCCTTGGAGCTTAAACGGACTTTGTTTTTGATGTAGTTATTTAAGAATGGGAAAGATTTAGACGTAACTTAAGAAATTTAAAAAAACTTTAAAAGCATTTATTTTATAATTATGAATAAAAATTTGACTACAACTTAATTTCTTTTCAATTATCAACTTAATCGGATCCTTTCTATAAATTTTTTAAAATCTGACGGTTTTGTGGAGATTACAAATTTAACTATTACTCTATTTTTACATGAAATGTTTAATTTGAACCTATTTTTGTTTTGAAAATCCAGTTTAGATTAATTTATGTTATGCGTTGCCATGGGAGCCGCGCTTTCTGTGTTTTCATAACTATGGTGACTAGAATCATAAAATGGAAGATATTAGTTATTAGATCTTACGTGAATTTTCCACGTGGTGCCCTCTATTGGCGTTCTTGCCTTCTTCTTATTTAATTTTGGTTTCACAGCGATACATTGGCAGAATTTGTTCTCAGTATAACATTTCCACTCCAAGTTAACAGTTTATTATATTATGAAGGTGATTTGTCACTTTTCACTGCAAAGAAACTGTTAATTTGCATAAATTGATATTGTACCTAGTTGTGAAAATGTGGCGTCTGCTGTTATTTTCCACTATTTGCTATTTTCTTGCTTCACGAACTTATAGACCTGCTTGCAGCTTTCCAACAGGTAAATCTTGGTAAATATATTGCTTTTATACACTTTTCTGCTTTATTTGGTGTGTTTTGTAACTTTTTTCCGCCTTTTTAATAATCTTCTGGCTGCTACTCTACTTAATTATTTAGTTTTTTGATTAACAGTCCCGTTCCTTTTTCCGCCGGATATTATCAGTTGTTTTTTTATCACGAATCAATATTGACAATTAGCGTTTGAAATGTGCATTAACCACTTGATTTGCTTGCTTTCAGATAACTCCCAATCGCATGGCAGATTCCACAAAATGAGTGAAAAAACGCTACTTCCTTTTAATCATATTAATTAAATGACTGGATTAAACTCAGGTTAGTCAAATATATACTTGTAAGTTCAAATTTATAACCTATACGATTTTATTTAACACTATTATTAACAACTTATAACTAATAAATCACCTTGTTGATGGATTTGTAATTTGTCGAACTCGGTTTTCATTCTTTCTTGCTTTAGAATTGTTTATATTGTTTTTGTCTTAGAGATTAGCCACTTCACCTTATATTTATACAGTTCATCATCTTATCTACTTTAATGGTCCGTTATAGGTGTAATACAAATTTTTATGACTACCTTAAACTACTTAAATATAGTTAATCATTTAAATTTCAGATTCTGCTGGATAATTGGCGGTTATTTACCCCTGACTCTGAATGTAGCTGTGATAAAATACGGATTTGACATTTCCAGGTTCTTGCTTCTTTTTATTTTTATATACCAGTGGTTAGCTATATGTATGCAATAATATATATATATATATATATATATATATATATATATATATATATATATATATATATATATATATATATATATATATATTTGATAAAATTTGACAGGTAGCTTCCTTTTGTAAGAGTCTTAGATAAGTTTGTTAGGCAGGAAAATCGTACCAGGTATTCCGAAGAAATTTTGGGTTTTCTTTCGGAAAAAAATTGTATCTCCGAAAATAAAAAAGCTATGGTGACTAAATTTGGTACGTAAGTTAACGTATTGAAAAGTAAACTATGTACCAAAATTTAGATCTCTATGTTACAAGAAAAAAGTGATATGTAGTGGAGAAGTTCCATATCTGTTTTTTTGACGGTTTTAGGCTTCCACATACAAACATACCACAAGAAGAAAGGTGCGGCAGAGAAACTAGCGAAAGAAAATAACCACTTCCCTGGATAATACCACGACCGGTATTTTATTAAATCGCTTGTTAGCTACCAACACTTAAGTCCAGCCGGGACCTGCGATAAGATTTGTATGAGGAGACATAGACCGGTTTCGTCCTTTTTCTGGACTCTTCGTAAGTCCCGACATTTCATTTGCAAGTTCATTTCCTTTTATATTTCCATAACATCAAATGGCTTTAAAAGATGAGTTGAAAGCTCGGCTTAACAAGTAAGTTCTGGGCGCGGGTTAACCCGAGAAACAAGTATTTCTCTCTTTTATATAATCTTATGCGCCTCCGTGGCCGTGCGGGAAAGTCGATTCAGACTTTCCAATACGGACTCGGGGGACGACGGTTCGAGACTCACCGGCGGCGGATGATTTTTCAAATCACTGTCGTCGTTGAGATCGAGCTCAAGGTGGAGGATAGGTTAGTTTAGATAAGCAAAAAGGGTCAGCAATGGCCTAATTGCCAGTAAGCATCTTACCTTTACCTTTACCTTATATAATCTTATAATTGATCATTTAAGTTTAAGATATGGTTAAAAATAACCTTTATATATCAAACAGTTTTTATGAACAATTAATTATTAGCCACACTTCGTCTCGAGGCTAACAACCTAGACGTTTCCAACGGATTTGAACTATATTACATGATAATTGCATTCAAGTGCGAGAATCAATTATAACGTCAGCAGATTGCTTTAGATGGGATTTCCAACTAGTTGTTAAATATGTACCAATTATAGTGATACAAATGCGATATATCAAGTGTATGTTACAAAATGGACGTTTCCAAATTGCATGTGATCAAGTGACGTGATTAGTGTATGTATACCTACGTGCGATGCTTTCACTGATGTCGTAAAATCGTTTCCGAACACCGCAAACACTGACCTACCATATGAATGTAAAAATTAACATAATTAAGTCACTGAACGCCAATTTTTGCATATTATTATAACTATTAATTCAGACGAAGCAGGTATGTCACATAGGGAAAGTAACTACTATGAAAAGAAATTCATTTTGACGTTGCATAGAAACAACAGTGGCGGTACACAAGAAATATAACAAATATAAACGCAAGAGCTAATCATATATAGGCTGGCCCATTGAAACAGACCGATTTGCGTCCAGAAAATATTTTTTAAGAAACGCTGAAACACGTCAATTTTAATATTGAGAAGAACCTGTTTTGACAGAAAACTCAACTTTGTCACATCAAGCTCTTAAGGGTGGTGATAACAACCCTTATATTTTAAATAGGAAACATGGGTCAAGTGTTACATCACTTGAAAGCTCTTTTTCTTTTCTGAATTCAGCACACAAATTTTTTTGGAAGTTTTATAAACTCGTTTAAAAATTATTCACAGTTGAAGATGCAACAACGTATTTCACTTATTCCGATAAGAAATGTGCTGATAGTCAATGTTTTGTTGGTTTGTAAACAAAAGAAATGACTATCTGAACATTTATTATTGGAATGAGAGAAATATGGTTTATTATTTCAGTTTATTGGTCGGTTTGATACTTGACAGTAATACCGAAAATTAATTTCACAATGGTGTATTCTGTAGAAGAAAGAGTTGAAATAATTACCCTTTTTTTTCAAAAACGATGACTGTGCGAACCGTACCGCAAATTTGCTTAATGAACGACATCCGAACAGACATGTTAACAGAAAATACATTTTGGAGTTAGTTGCAAAGTTTCGACAGGGTGGTTCAGTATCCAAAAAAAACGGGATCCTGAACTTGAATTTCCGGTTAGGAATGAGACTACTGAGATTGAAGTTTTAGGACAAATTGCTGCAGACCCAATCTTGAGCACGAGAAAATTGGCCACTGTTTCAAACATCAAAATAAGAACCATTAAGCGAATATTGAAGCATCATAAATTTCACCCGGATAAAATTCATCTTGTACAACAACCGAATGAAGATGATTTTGATCGTCTGTTTTATTAACAACAGTCAATCGTCATAATTGTCATTATTGGGCAGATAATAATCCAAGTAATTTTCACGAAGTTTACACTCAAACTCCACAAAACATGAATGACTGGACTGGCATTTTTGGAGACCGTTTAATCGGACAAACTTTTCTTGATAGCTATTTGAGTGGCGAAACGTATTTGGAGTTACTAGAAGATATCGTTTACCCTCAACTAATTGACATTGTTGAAAATGATGATCGCTATCAAGAAAATCAATTAGTGTTTTAACAAGATGGAGCTCCTCCGAATTTTTCACAACGTGTTAGGTAGTTTTTGAACAGAGAGTTTTCAGAGCAATGGATTGGGCGTAGAGGTGTTATTGAGTGACCCCCTAGATCACCGGATTTAACTCCTTTAGACTTCTTTCTATGAGGCCATTTAAAGAGTAGAATTTACGCAACAGAACCGGAGTCTCTGGAAGAATTACGTCGACGCATTGTTAAAGAGTGCCGTCTAATAACTCCACAAAAACTTCCAAAAAAATTAGTGTGCTGAATTCAGAAAAGAAAGATGATGTAACACTCGATCCATGTTCCCTATTTAAAATATGAGGGTTGTTATGTGACAAAGTTGAGTTTTATGTCAAAACATGTCCCCTTCAATATTAAAATTGACGTATTTCAGCCTTTCTTAAAAAAAAATATCTGGACGCAAACCGGTCTGTTTCGTTCTCAATGCGCCAACCTGTATAGGCGGATCCACATCAATAAATATTTGAGTCATGCGTTGTATTTGACATAAATTGATTTGTGTGGGCCAAAATTTTTGTTGATGTAGACTGTGCGCCGCATGCAAACGCACACCAATAATTTCATGACGAACAACGCACGCCAGCCACCGTGCTGTCGGTTTTCTTGTCAACATCAAAGAGATTTTCGTGGAATGTGGACTCGACTCTGAGTGCAATATAGTTTTGTTGTATTTAGCGACGTAAATGGCCGTTTTTAGTGACTGATCACATCTTGTGATTACTCTGAAAAGAAATGTGCATTGGTCATAATTGTATCAGATTAACTAAGTGGGATGAATAGCATGCTTCTACACGTGTCCCCTTCAATTATGGTGAGAATACATCTAGCCTTACATACTTTGCCCCTATGTTGGGGAAGAAATAGGCCAGGGCTGACAATTTACTAAATGGCTAGTTGGTTGTACACAGTATCTATTTTTTAACATTATGTGTTATTTGGAACTGCCGTGACAACATACTACTTGGTTCCGCAACGAGATGGCGACACGTGTAAAAGCGTGTTTTACATCTCACTTAGTTTTGCGAGGCTGGCTACCATAGCCGTATTACTTTATAGGTGTATTTTCGCTGCAATTAGTATGCCGAACTGACGAGCTCTAATTAGAGCGAAACCGGTCTACGGTTCTAATTGTGATATGAATACATCTAGCCTTGTATCAGATTATTTACATCGAAAAAGGAGAGTGAATAACAGTAATAAGGATCGACGTTACTGGATAACGCAGCCTTTTCTATGTAGGAAACAAAAAATGATGGTGAGGTTGCGTGAAGAAATACTGCGATTGTAGATGGTTTAATGAGTCATTTAGGCCTTCAGCGTCCAGCGCTGCAACCCGAATGGGTCTTTTGTGCATGACTCTTTTTCCTAATAGTTGCTCAAAAATTTAGGACTTTTTATGTAGTCCACTATCGTCTTGTGGGCTATTTTACCTATTTCCTTGGGCGTTAGGTCATCCTCCAAAGTATTTGAGCCTTTTGCAGAACTGACCATGCAGTCGCATAGCAAGTGTTCTGTTGTTTCTGCTGCTTCAATGCAATATCTGCAGTTTTCACTGTCCGCGTTGCCCATCTTCATAAGGTGACACCTTACTGGGAAGTGTCCTGTGGAAAGTCCTGTGATTATTCCCAAGTCGTTCCTGTTCAATCCAAGAAACAATTCAGACTTCTTTATTAATATGATGATAAACCATTTTGCCTGCCTTAAGCCTGTTTTTTCCTCCAGTATGACAGCATTTGATTATTTTCCCAAGTATCAAGTTCATTGCTTACGTGGCTTTTTGTTAGTCCACAATAGGTTTAAGTATGATGGATTGATGTTGTTCCTGCCCTTTTTGCCAGGCTATCTGCTTCTTATTTCCTTCAATGCCTTGATGTTCTGGTACCCACATCAAATTTACTTATAGCCAGTTGCTTCAAGGATTTTTCGCATTCCCAGGTCAGTTTAGACTCGGTTTTAAAAGATTTTAGTCTCTAGTACTGCCTGACTATCTGGCAGGATCTCTCTATCTCTGAGTCTTTTTTGCATAAATTCCCGTGTACAGAGATTTACGGCAAGCATTTCTGCTTGTAAGATGGCGGAAATTTTTCCTAGGGACTTTACGAGTCTAAAGTTGTGTCCTCTTATTCTCAGTCCTGCTTCCTCAATTTGTTTGGAATCGTTTGTATACCATACATATGAGTTGTTTGTTAGCTTTGCACTTTCCCTGTTTCATGTTTGGCAGTCATTTATGACCACGTCGATTTATGAAGTCCAGTTTGGCTGGCATTTGGTCTGTTGGGTTGGCGATAAACTCCGGCGGAATATTTTCCAGGATTTTCAAGTGGCCAACCAAGTCGGCCCTGGTATAAATTTCCCGCTTGGAATAGTCTTGAGGTTCTTGGTTCTGCGTGCGTCTTCACAATATTCAGAATTGCCTCTAGCTCAGCTGTAGGCCATCCAGTTATTCCTAGACAGATCAGCCTTTGCAATTCCTAAAATTTGCTTTTTGTTGAGGCTTGTTCCATTTTTGGCCACCATACTGTAGATGCGTATGAGAGAATAGAAGCCCCGAGAAAGCAACCGTCATACCATTCACGAGGAGGGGGAAGTGGGAGAGCCACAGAACTCTCACTCTATACGGTAGAAACATCCCAATAGTCAGGGAGGTAAAATATCTTGGGGTCGTATTGAACTCTAAGCTAACCTGGAATGGTCATGTTGAAAAATACTGCGTAAGGCAGTTATGACCCTAGCCGCCACCAGGCGGCTATATGGAAAAACGTGAGGACTAAGACCTAGTATGGCTCACTGGCTATACACAAGGGTGGTCAGACCATCGTTAACATACGGAGCACTGGTCTGGTGGCCTAAGGTGACACAATCCAGTGCCAAACAAAAACTAGGCAAGATCCAAAGTATGGCTTGCCTGGGCATCAAAAAGGCTGATTTCAACCCCAACAGCTGCCATGGAGGTGTTGCTGGATCTGCCCCCCTTTTACACTCAGTTATCATGGGGGAGGCCAGGCTAGCCTGCAATGGTAGATTGAAGATCAACCCAGGATTCAGAGGCCACTGAAAAGTTCAGGGGATCGTGAAGGAGCCCATCATTGAAATGAGGTCAGACTTCGCGAGCCCGCAAACCTGAAGGGAAACGAATTTTACAGTGGAATTCCCTGACCACGAGGCATGGCCGGGTCCCTCGAGGGTCAAAGGCAATGAAGAAGCTGACAGTCTTGCGAAGAGAGGTTTAACAGAACCATTTATGGGACAATAACCGGTCCTGGGCGTATCGAAAGGTACGGCCAGGGGAACCATCAAGTCCTGGGTCAGAGAACAGCACAAGGCATACTGGGTAGATTGTCTAGAGCTCAAACACGGGAAGCCATTAATTGGACATACCCAGTCCAAAGAAAGCTATAGAGCTGCTAGATCTTAGCACAGGACAGCTCAGAAACATAACGTGACACATGGCCGTCAAGAAACACCTGCAAGAAATGGGGCGGTTCGAAGGGGACCTGACATGCAGACTCTGCGGCGAGAGGGAGGAATCAGCCCAGCACATCTTGTGAGAGTATAAAGCTCTGGACCGCAAAAGGCAACTTATCTACGATGAGCCTAGGCCGGAGACAGATCAACATAAAACTTCGCCCTACCAATTGCTGTGCAGACTAGTTCAAGGCTCAGTGATTTTGGAATGGGTGGAGTAGAGACAAAGGGCATGCAGAATAATCCAAAGACTGCGGTGCTATCTGGGCGGCAAAGACGCGGACGAGCCCTGAGGGAGAAAAAAAATAGATACCTATGTGACAATGGGTTTAACCACAGTTTGGTGTAGCCAGTATACCGTCCTGAGATTTAGTCCCTACGAATCTTCCTCTTTTCTACGAATCTAATACTGCTAGTTTTTATAATGACAAAGGTTTTTCCAAAATAAGGATCGAATTTGAGTTATTATCTTTAATTACCGCCAGGATAAACAATTCATTTAAATAAATCCGATTATCTTGGTCGAAAATGTTACAACATATATAAACAGATAAAAATTCAAACGGACCTTGGTTTCGGGTTCTGAGCGCCCAAATTCGCGTTCATTTGAAAATATTGTTGCAAAGTCTCACCATAGATTCCTCTCTATTAGCATTCTTTAATATAAAAATTTGCTAAAGACACCGTGCGAATTGGTAGGGTGACCAAACTCTCGCAAACTAAGTACTGAACGTACATTTACTTTATTAATTAAATGAAAGAATTTCTAATTAACTTCATTTTAAATTATGTTATAAATAGGTATTGCTTATTTTGACGAAACGTTACTGTATATAGCATATGTAACAAATGATAAATTAATTTGCTGACAATATTTTAAACTTTCGAATATTTAGCATTTTATATAACTTCATTTGCATGTTTATTAAAATATATTTTTATAAATTAGGATTTGCTGCATTGTGTATCAAAACACTATCTTAATTTCTTCCGGAAAACATTCAACAGTTTCTATAAAAACTATAATCGATGTACATAGACAGGACTAAATCTGATAAATCTTCACTTCATAAAAATATAAACTGACAACCCTAAAATAACCCTTATAGTTTGGGAAAATTGAGGATGACGCAATGAATATAAAACTAAAAAAAGTCTGGACGCAGCAAGTGCGTTATGGTAGCGAATTGTCAGAAAAATATTTTTAATGGCAGATATGTCTTTTTGTAATCAAAGCAGGCATCAAATTTGGCTAAATATTTTTTACGCAAAATTCTGCTAAAAGCATGCATAAAATTCAAATTCTATACCAAATCTGTAAATAAAATTGAAAATAAAATAATTTGTTTGCAAGAAAATCCATTAAAACCTTATTTTCGACGAATTTCATTTAAAAAATGTTCCATCAATTGATTAATTTTTCATACAAAAGTTTTCAAATGTTTCTTCAAAGAAAATTCATTAAAGTCATTTATAAGACAATTTGCTATTAAAAGAACATTTTGTACAGAAAAAAATCCATAATAAAAATAAATTAAATAAATAAAAAAACGTCCGATTTTCCTGGACAACTAACTATTTCAAGTTATTTACCCACCTACCAAAATATAATTTTTCACAAAAATTTTTTCGACGACAGCAAAAATTCCATGAAAATTTGCAAGCAATTTTCAAAGAAAATCTGTGAAAATTTTTTTTATAATAACTTATTAAACATTCATCATTAATTACCAAAATTTCACAAAAAATTCTTACAAAAAATGATTTCTACGAAACACTTAAAAATTCTGCGAAAACTGGCTAAATATCTTTTTACAAAAAAATTTTGCAAAAAGATTACATAAAATTCAAATTTTATACATTGAAAATAAAATAATTTGTTTGCACGAAAATCCATTAAACCCGTATTTTCGATAAATTTCGTTTAAACAATGTTTAATTAAATAATTTTTCATACAAAAACTCGCAACAAACGTTTCTTCAAAAAAAATTCATTAAATTCATTTATAAGAAAATTCGCTATTAAAAGAGCATTTTGTACAAGAAAATTAATGAAATAGTAATAAATTAAATAAATTTAAACATATTCAAAATCTGATCTAAATACAGAACTAGATACTTTTTCTGTGGCTTCAGAGAAAACATTATTTCGCCTGTCGATGCTGTAAAAATTGAATCCGGTTGTAGAGAAGAAAACAACCTCTTCTCATGTCACAAATCTCTACGTCTATGTTAACTGTGGCACTATTTTACCAACTAAGGGCAACAACAGCTACTAAAAAGTCTTAAAAGTGCTTATCTTTCATTTTCAACAAAAAGTCGCTAAAAATATATTGGAATACACAATCTGATCAGATAACGTTAAAATAGAATCAAGGACGAAAATAGGTTTAAAAAAAAATTAAAAGAGAAATTTAGTCAACGGTGAGATTTGAACCCGCGTCCCTTCGCTCATCAGACAGGGATACTAACCATTACACCACGTAAGGATTTTAGGAAACTGCAATGAAGAAAGGTAGATAACCGATAATGGTCTTAAGTCATTTATTTGTAATATGTAAGGTCCTTAGAGTCGGATTTTGCAGTTATTTTAACAAATGAAAAGAGTAGCGTAAATCTAGTACATTCTAGTACACATTTTATGCAATATTCTCCATTCACAAACCGCAATAGTTATACCAATTTTAATGTTTCAATTCTCCAGTTTTACATTTACAGGAGAAAAATTATAAAGTTCTCAAGTAATCTTCCTGGTACTTCTTGAACTTTTTGCGCCATGAAAAGATAAACGTTGTCTGTAATATTTAATAGATTTTTTTAACACATACAATATTTTGGTATTGCGTCTTCTCTGACTTTTAGTGGCACAAAATGTTGCTTCATCAAGTGCCTATAACTTTTTTTCCTTTCAACATAGAGACCTAAATTTGGGTGCAGAGTTTGGTTTTTTGGTTTGAATTTTTTAAAGGAAATTTACTAAAATGGGAAAAATAAATAAACAAATTTGGAAAATTTAAAACACGCTTCTAAAAACCAACGGAAATTGTAAAAAATGCACTATATAAACAAAAACAGAGCTTATAAAATACCCCGAAATCTCAAACATCCTAAGTAATCCCTAATAGGCTTTCGTCAAAACCGATCCACTGGCGATATTCTTCCATACGACCTTCATCCTTGGATTCCTGCTTTCGAAAAATTTGGAGAAGATCATGGAATTTCATTGGATATTTCTAAAGCATTCTATTGGGCCTGGCATGGGGCAATCTTCAATAAACTTCCATCAGATGGTTGCCTTTGGGACTATGTCTTATCCACTTTTTTGAAGACCACCATCTCTCTTATTTAACAATAGCGACTTTTTCCATCTCGATTTCTTCGCGGATAATTCTCGTTTTGAAGTTGTAAACCGGTGCTATTGTTTTGGCATTATTGTAGTCTATTTTGTGTCCTGTATAAATATAATGCATGGCCAGCGCTAAACCTCCACCTCCAAACCTTTCTTCTCACGAACGACAGTCAATCAGAGACCTAAACCTAAACAAAAAAAATTATAATCCTACCAGCAGACAAAGGCAACGCTACAGTCATACTCGACAAAACATACGATACAAAAGATGGACAATGTACTAAACAGCACAGACTACAAACAAATCCCTAACAACCCTACAACTTATCTTGAAAAGAAAACCAAAACTATCATCAACAACTCCCAACTCAGTCCTGACCTTAAAAAAGATCTAATCCCCCACGAAAAATCATCTCGCATCCCTAGAAAATACGGTCTCCCGAAAATCTATAAGCCTGATATTCCCCTTCGCCCTATCGCAAGTGCCCACCGTTGACCCACACAAAAACTTGCAAAACATCTAGCCAAAACTCTCCAACCATTAGCAGAAAACGCTACATCCTATGTCAAAAACTCCACCCATTTCATTAACCTTCTTCAAAACAACACCATTTCTCAAAACGACATCCTAGTTAGCTTTGATATAGTTTCCTTATTCACTAATATACCTCGAACTGAAACCCTTGACATTCTCAAAAATAAACACGTCCAACTTAACGAAACCATTACAAAATGAAATAAAAACCGAATGGGAAGAAACATGGAAGGCGAAAAACCAAAGCAGGTGGTATGCATCCATCCAAAATTGTCTGCCTTTGGAACCTTGGTTTAATAAATATACATACACGAACAGAAGACACATAACAAACATTATCCGCATGAGAATAGGACATTGCTCAACCCCAAAACATTTATATAGGATAGGAGTTAAAGAAACACCAAACTGTGATTGTGGAGAAGAAGGAGACATAACACATATGCTCTTTAACTGTAAAAATCGCCCACGACAAAATAAGGACCTATATAAAAAACTTATTGAAAATCACATAACAATACCAATTCACACCCAACAAATTCTAACTGAACTAAACACTAAAATAAATAAGATAATAAATGAATTTTTTAAAGAAAACAACATTAAGGTTTAATAAAAATTCTACAACTATTACAATCAGCCGCACCTACGCTAAATACGTATCAGACTATCAAACATAATAGAGAAAATATGGCGATGCCAATATAAAGTCCGACAATCGACAACCGTCACTAGATTAGACTACGTTTAATAGCTCAATGGACCTACGTCTTAGGCCAAACAAAATAGACATAGAATAGAATAGAATATTATTGTGAGATCGCAAGTGACAAATGACGTCATAATGTTCGCTAGTGGATTAGGATAATCGAATCAGAAGGTACAAACATGTTAACTTACATTTACAAATAGTATTCTTATAATATAATTAATTTTAACAGAGGGTAACATTACAATACATTGTTATTATTAATAATTTGATCACTGGTCTTAAAAAATATCATCTGTAGGTACTATATACAAAAATTTGTTTCATTTCATTTTCACTCTTATGGCCAACTTTATCAAATTTATTTAATCTAATTTAGTCGATGGGCTTCGGTTTTACATCTCTGACAATTAATTTGTAAATGATTAGATTAAGGTTAGATTTTATTGTGGGTGGTCTATTCCAGTCCCTGCACCGCGACCTTAGGTCTATTGTGGCTCACGTCTAATTATTTAGATTTCACCCATCAATTCCAGCACCCTGAGGGAATCGATCTTTTCTTGAGGGTGAGAGTTTGTTTGGCAGGTACTGCCATCTGAGTAAAGTCGCTTGCCCGTTTCGAAACTCAAAGAGAGATAACCTCTCTCCGAGTTCGTCTGGACCCGACATCCGTCAGTGTTTGCCTCGAGGCGGTATCATGAAGTCTCGCTCTCGAGCAGCATCTAATCTTCAGTTGTAATCCACCCCTAGAGGTCTCAGCTCCCCTCAGGCTCTTCCAAACCTGACACCTAACAGTGTTAAGACTCAAGGCAACATCCCATCGAGTCCCTATCCCGAGCCTCACCCCAGCGAGGCCGTCCGTCCTTTTCGTAGCACACAGTATGGGCTCCAAACTCCGGGTGTTTACCACTGATCAGAGATAAGAGCCCCCGGGACGTCTGGACACACGACACACGCTGGGGCTCAACCCAGGGCGGTATCATCTGCAACCCCGCTCACGAGTAACAACGAAGCGAGGCCAATTGTCAGTCTCTGAGGCCACAGTGGAGGCGCCAAACTCCGGGTGCATATCACTCCCCAGAGATGTCTGCCTCCCCCCAGTCCCACCTGCACCAGACCCCCGCCAGTGTTTCATTGACTCGATGCGGTATCATGAAGTCCCGCCCTCGAGCAGCATCCAGGCAGGGTCGTTAGCCTGTATCGATGCTCACAGAGTAGGCCCAAGTCTCCATGTGTAATCTACCCCTAGAGACCCCAGCCACCTACGGGTTCGTCCAGGTCCAACACCTGCCAGCGTTAGCTTAAATTTCACCCAACAAATTTAGCTTCCGACAGGAGACGACACCTGCGAGGTGAAACTTTGTTTGACAGATGTACTGCCATCTGAGCGAAGTCGCTTGCCCGTCTGAAAGCTCAAAGAAACATCTCTCCGATTTCGTCTGGACCAGACATCCGTCAGTGTTTGACTCGGTGCAGTATCATGAAGTCCTGCATCCGAGCAGCATCCAAGTGAGGTCGTTTGTCCGTTTCGAAGCTCACAGAAGAGGCCTCAACCCTTAGTTTTATTCCACCCCTAAAAATCTTAGCTTTCCTCCGGGTTCGTCTAGACCCGACACCCACCAGTGCTAGACTCAAGGCGACATCCCATCGAGCCCCGCTCCCGAGCATCGCACAAGCGAGGCCGTCCGTCCGTTCCGAAGCACACAGTGGGGGGCCCAAACTCCAGGTGTTTACCACTCATCAGAGTTGTCAACCCCCTTCGGGTCGTCTATACACACGACACCCGCCAGCACTCAACCCAAGGCGGCACCCATCTGGAACCCCGCTCCCGAGTAATAACCAAGCGCGGGCAACCATCCATTTCAAGCCCAGAGTGAAGGCCTCAAAATTCGTGTGTACATCACTCCCCAGAAATATCCGCCTCCCTCCAGGCCCACATGGACAATACCCCCGCCAGTATTTGATTCCAATTAGTCGCCTTTTACGACATGCAGGAGTTACCTTGGACATATTCTTTTAGTTAGTCCCCGGACCCACAGGGGACAAATAAATGATAGATTTGACGTTAAATATTTCTATTTTTATAGCTTAGTATTTATACTTTCCGTAGTAATATATATATATATATATATATATATATATATATATATATATATATATATATATATATATATATATATATATATATATATATATATATATATATATATATAATATAATTCGCGCTCGTTTGAAGAAATTTTTTTCAAAATCTCATTAGTGAATACGAAAATTCACTAAAACTAAAAACTCTACACATCAGGCTACCCACAGTTTTACATTTATTAGTGAAAACCAACATATTAATGAGCCCGTTTGATTCCTCACTGAATGAATATGATAGTACATACTTAATAACTTTCAACATCGTTAAAAGACGTAAAATAAGTATTCAGAATTCGGCAACGCTGAAAGACATTCTAGATTAACTTTTTTTAAGGAAAACCACAAATAATTAGATTTTCAAAAGAAACGAAAAGAAAATAATTAGTTTAGGGGGATTTTACTTGACACAAATCAGCATTAATGTAAACATAATTACATTTTCTTGATTGTTAATACAATTAGAAGATATTTCTCGAGGGAAGAATTATTTCCCTTAGACTGGCGGTAATTCGGTAGTCCTACCAAATACAACGTGATAGCTATCAAAAGTCATAAATGTTTACTTAAATTGACTTCGCTGATAGTTACGCCTCGTTTTCTAAGCACATTGGTGAATATTCACAAAACAATTTTATTTTACTCTATATGACCTCTATAGTACTATTACTCTATTAATTGCAAATAGATAATGAGCTACTAACCTCACGTCTTAAATGCCTAATCTGAAGAAGGAATTAGATAAGACATAAAATTTTAATGACTGAAAATTGGAACCTGTGATGAGCACTGATAAGTAAAATTTGGAGAACCCAATTCATAACAATACAGTTTTTAGATCCGACGATCGTTTCGCTAACAAAGTTAGCGTCATCAAAGGATGAATAAACTCAATAAACAGCTTATTCACGATCGTCGGATCTAAAAACTTTATTGTGATGAATTGGGTTCTCCAAATTGTACTTGTCGTAAAATTTTAATTAAAAGGAAGCTAGGCACCTACCAAATAAAAAACTGTTAGATCCTCTCATGTACTGTAATATCATTTTTGGTAAATTTTCACTAAAAAAAGTCACGATGATGAGACTTTCGAAAAATTTCTTCTAAGGGACCGTACGAATTAGAGTCCCTAAAACCCATCTTTAAGGTCACTTAATTTTTTATTAATGTATATACAGGGTGATTCATTGGTAAGTTTATATACTACACCTGGATATGTAGGTCACTTGGGCAATTCCATGGATCAATAATCCTTAATCACCAAGATACATGGTGTTTTACTGATTTTGTTTATTTTTGTGTTGGACAATAATTTCAGAACCACTAGTATTTATATAAATTGTGGTAGCAGCAAATTAAATTGACACTACTGGTGGATTTCAAATAAACATTACATTACATCAAGCAAAACAAAACAAATATTAAATGTGCTAGTAAAGAAATCCACTATTGCATATGACAGCACAAAAAGTGAATATTATTTAACAAAATATGAATATTACATATATAATAAAAAGAAATTAAATGCTGTATTCTACAGCCCAAAAATAAACATAAAATGTAGAAAATTGTCGTCTTTCGATCAGTACTACTGATGTTCTCGAGATTTTAGATAAATTTCATGTGGAATTCCTAGATGTTTAATTGGCCAGTCTATTTTAATTCTTTAATGAAAACTCTTGAGTGAAGCTCAAAGAATATACAGTTAAATCTCTATTTTACTGACTATTTATGAAATCTTAAAACATATTAGTGATGGGAAAAACAGTTATTTTCTGTTAACAGTTGAAGCCGTTAACGTTATTTAATAATAACCATTGAAAATAGCGGCTTCAGTTATTTTAAACTGGATAGTCGATTGATAGTATCCTACATTCCCAAAGTTGTGAGCGAGAGCGAGCACAGTAGTATAAATGCATTGTATTTTTACCCCGTTATTTCACGTAGTGTATAAATCTCAAATTTTGTCGATATGAAAAGGAAACAAAGGGTTAAGAAGTGAAACTTTTAGAAATCAGAAAGGAGTCTTATATTAGTATTTACTTAGATGTTTTAGGAATTATAAACTAGTCATTTCTAACAAATTTATTTTATGAGGGGTCTTTACGTAAATGTCAATGCCACAGCAAGAATTAATAAATATCATTATTTATCACGCCTTGGGACGTTAGACGTTAGAACTTTTATTGCTACACAGGGAGTGATTCTAAGAACTCCATAACAAAACGCAGCTAATAAAATTTCGGTAAAGAAACAGTATAAAAAATTGAGTTTGAGTTTTAAAAAAAATTGGAAGTTATATAGTATTAATTGTTTATTTACTTATTTTAATATTCGTTGTTTTAAAATTAGTTTCAAAAATTTCAAAGGGCTGTAACTTGGAGGAGAAGGGGTTTCAAGAAAAACTTAATAAAAAGACACCCCTTATTTTCCGCCAAAGAATCACCCTGTATATATATATATATATATATATATATATATATATATATATATATATATATATATATATTCATTTAATTTTTTATATTGAAATGTATATAGATATTAAAAAATGTTGTATCATTATATTTTTTAATCAATTTGATAACTATTATCAGAAAAACGAAAATGACGTGTTAACTGTTTTCTTAGGTAATGTATATAAATTTAAATAAATAAGTACTTAAATTTCACGTGAAATAACCCTATTTTGCGTTGTCTATAGTGAAAGTAATAACACGTTTTTACAGAAATTCATCTTTTCACCCAACATTTTGTATTATTAAATATTTGGCTTTACATACTAGTGGGAAACTCAACTGTTTCAAAAATAACAGCTTCTCAGTTTAACAGAATAACTCTGTGTAGTAGTGTCCGTATGCCGTATCCCCATCAACAACCGGATAAAGTTAAAATTAAAATTAAACCGTTTTATTGTACCGAAAATCCTACATTCCTAAAGCTGTTAGCGAGAGCGAACACACAGTATAAATAACGTGTTTAGCATTCCCAATCTCAAGGCTATTCATCCCGTTAAATGGTTAAATAGCAGTTGCCGATGAAAACCGATGTTTATTCATCGAAGCCGAACTAGTTGTAGTAGAACTGAAACAGACACGACTCCAAAATCTAGTTTAGTGTAAAAAGCGTTATTTTTTAAGCTGCTATTTTTATAAATCCTTAACTGGTGGTTACCGTTACGGCTCGGTAACCGTTTAAAATAAGCTGACAGTTAAATAACGACCCATCACTAAAACATATGCAGGTTAGGTAATTGGTCAAATAAGCATTAATTAACTTAAAATTTGACAGTGATATGAATGAAACTACTTTACTGACAAAACATTATGAAAAAAATACAATAATTACAGTTACTTTAAACACATCTCACTGATATTAATAAAAAACTGGTTTAGTTACGTTGAATAAAAGTTCATGTTGCAAGTAATTCAAAAATTTGGAAGCCGCATAAAAGTTTGACAGTCACGCACAGATAAAACTTAAAAGACTCACCAAAGCTGGATTACGTGAGAGAGTCTAAGTACTCTCAACCACCTGTTGGTTGTTTACTGATGTTCACAGGAATGGATGTCAGATATCAGTGCCTGCCACAGTCTCTTAACCTTTCACAAGAAAGAAAGTCGGAAAAAGTGAGAGGCATTTCCCATGAATTATGGTCAGAGAAGTTTTTTATACCACTCTACTGCTGTATCAGATAGGTGGACTAGTGTTTTAAGCAGACAGCTGCCCTGGTGACGTCATTCTTCAGGTGTTTTAATCGAAACTTTTTACGGTAACAAAAATATGCAACTGGAGGTATACGGAATTCAAAAGCTGATTAGCTTATATCTCGGAAACTTAGGTGAGCATTTTCGGTCGTATTAGAGGCTTTACGAAATCCAAGAACAAAGGTTTAACGTTAAGTCACGTTTTTCACGAAAACAAGCTAATAATTTTAGATTAAATTGAGATCAAAACACCTATAACAACCACCGACAACTATATCAAGCGATATTAATGGCAAAAAGTGAGATGTTTCCCTTTTTTAGGGTGATTTAGCGCCAGGATAATATTAACAATGTTAACCGCTTGCTCAACTAGAACCAACTTCCTCTCGAAACAGGCAATTGCGTCTCGATCTTTACCATCTTCACCCATTCCTACATCTCGAGCGTTAAAGATTGATTCCCATTTAGGTCTATGTGTCTGAGAGAAACAGATGGGGTTCTAACTCCCCTTCAATACGACAATGGGCATGTTCCAGTTTAAACCGTCATTATGGTGATCTCATTCAGGTATTCACAGGAGATTTCCTGAATATTTTTGATGTTTCTTGTTCAAGGAAATATTCCATCGCTAGATGTTTGAAATCCAATGTACACAAAGGGATACAGTACGAGCGTTAGGGTAGTTAAAGATATTAGCGAATTTTCAACAAATAATTTTGAAACCAAAATTTGAAATGTATTACAGAGATAAGTTACCTGGGGGTTTTCTATATGTTTTAAAGTAGTAACGATGCTAGATAAAAACGTAATCTTTACAATTTCCCTTCTTCCTATAAGTGAATGACTCAATACTTGCTGCTGACTCAATTATTTCGTTAGTTTCCGCATCTTGTCTACCATTTGCCTGTATCTGAACTCCCAGGTACTTGAAAGATTTAACCTGTTGTAGCTCTTTATCTTGCACTGTCACCTTAACGTGCTTGTCATCGTTTTCGATCACCATGACCTTAGTTTTTCTGTGCTGATCTTCACATTCCTCTTCTCTAAAGCCTTCTTCCATACCTCCAAATTTTCTTGCAGATCGTCCTCACTTTTCGCATAGATCACTAAATAGTCAGCAAACACGCACTCTGTAATGCCCACTGTATGTAAATTTCGATATCCTATCTGCAATTGTTTTGTTTCTGACCTTACTTGCTTGATGACGTCGTCCATAATCATTATGAATAATAAGGGGCTGAGCACTCCACCTTGTCTTAAACCCTTTGTTATGAATTTTTTTGATGCTAAATTTCCTGTCCTAACTCTATTCCTTGTTGTTGTATATAAGGCTTTTATGTTACCTACCAGTTCTTTGTTCACTTTTCTATTTCTCATACTACTCCAGACTCTGGTTCTTGGAATGTTGTCTAATGCTTTATAAATATCTACAAAAGCGGAATGTGCAGCCCTATTTTGCTTCAGCATTTTCTCTGCCAGCTGTTTAACGGTAAATATGTGGTCTTGGGCACTTCTTACTTTTCTGAAGCCGCTTCGAGATTATTCAAGCTGTGTTTTTAATATACCGTATCTTAGGGTTACTTTGCCAAGATTTTGTCATATATTTTTGAATGACTTCCAAACCAGAGACAATATCTTACAACGCTGACGATATGTGGTATATCTCACTTCAGGCTACTAGTAGACTTATTTACAGTTGCCTGGACATTCAAGATTATTTTCTATTAATTTTTTTAACGGCCGGGCAAAGTTACCCGTAAGAAGTGTTACTTTGCCCACTGGCCCACTGGCAATAAACACGTAGTTGCTAGTATTTATCTGCAGTTTAAAGCAAAGTTGTGCCGGTACAAGGGTTACTTCGCCCGCCTAGAATCCACAAAAAATTTCCGCATTGAAGAAGTGCTTGACATGACCAAAAAAACCACAATTTTATAAACTATTATATTTATTTCAGTGCATCTTGCTTTAGCAAAATATATGATCAACAAATAGGTACAATCAATATCACAACATATAGTCTTACGTACATATGAGTTTTTTAAATTCACAGGCACGTTAAAAAAAGCCACTAAATACTCACTGGGAAAATATTAACATAATTTTAACCAAAATAAATATTCTGAACAAGAAATTTAAAAGGGACATTCTTAGAGATCATTTGTTTTTTATAATCAATACATATAAAGGACAATACTTTCTGGGCTCATATGCCTACAGAAAAACAAATTAAAAATGGTAACATAGAAAAAAATACAACTTTCTACCCGTTCGAATGTGTACTGAACTTGAACTTTGTATATCCCAAAATCAGATCAAAATGTATCAACTTATCCAACTAAAGTTTATAGGCACTGCGATCACAGTTGAATTTCTGAATTCCTCTTCAATATTCAGTTGGTGCTCCCAAAACCTCAACAATGTCCTGTTCTTTGGTTAGAGAAATATCGTCTACCTGAGGGAATGTAAATAAATTTTCATTTGGCTTAAATTTTCTCATGAATTTTATGTTGTATTCATCGTCAAAGATAGCTAACATAACTCTAATGTAGTGTTTAAGAGTTTTCTTGGTGACAAATTGGACTACAATAAAATCGTTAATTCTTGGCGTCTGTAGATAGCTTGAAATTCCGTTTTGGTCGCCTACTTCTGTTTGGTCTTCGTCTTCTGAAAGTTCTGGATCTACTGTTCTATTATATTATCTGACACATTCATGTCATTTTCTGGGTTTTCTTCTGGGAATAATTCTTAAAAAGACACAGACTTTCCAGCAGTAAATTTGAGCATTTTTTTCCTTCCTCTAGATGCTATTGTAGAGGATCTGAAACTTCTAACTTCTTTTAAATAATCCAGCACCGCGTTGTCAATTTGATCGTTAACATTTTCTTCCAACTTTTGTTGTGGGAGCCTTTTAAGAACTTGTTGAGGATCTAGCGGAATGATTCCTGTTGCCCTAAAAGCATTCTTCACTTCTTGTTTTATTTGGATTTTGTCCATCAGAATCTTCAGCAACGAAGGAAATGATGTTTTATTGACACAGCTCTCTCTTGGATTTCTTGTTTTGTAGTCTGTTATTATATATCTCCAACAAGTTTTGAGGAATTTGAAATATCCCACATCCAGTGGTTGAGTAAGATGAGTTGAATGTGGAGGTAGGAAAACGAATCTAATATTATTACGTTGGCAGGACCTAAGAACTTCAATATTGAGATGTAATGATAAATTATCCCCTATAATAACTTTCGGACCTGACCTTGTACGACTCCATGGAATCGCTACCTTCTCAAACCAGTCCAAAAAACAAACAGAGTCAAACCAACCCGACTTTGTTCTGTTGAATTTAGTACCTTTTGGACCACCAATTAACCATCGGTCATACAACCGCTCAGCTTTGTACAGGACATATAGAGAAAGCATTTCACCAGCACCTGTCGCACAAAACATAATGGAAACTGATGACTTATAAAAATTCATCATCCGTTCTGGATACTTCATCCCACGAGGAAAAATGCACTTCCTAGCCCCAGGATCGTCTGTGAGGTTAGTTTCGTCATAATTAAGGATATTCTCAGGTGGAACATTAGCGATACTGTCAGAAAGATTTTGGAAGTAGGTTCTAAGTTGATCCTCACTTTTTTGAGCACGGACATACTTAATATTTTGACACGTACGCTGTGATAGTCTAGCGCTGTGTCTGATAAAGGAATTGCACCAATCGTTTCCTGGTGTAGTACCGTCTTGAAACTGTTTTATGCGTTTGCCTTGCTTTTCCAAATAACTTTTGACGATAATTTTTAAATCAAATTTGGTTACGGGTGCTCCGAACTTAGCACTTGCAGTTGATAAATCGACAAAATGACGTTCCTCAATTTCGGTGAGCGCTGTTTGTCCACCGACGGATCCATATGTTTCTGTTGATGCTTATTCCAAACTGGTTTTTTTTTTTCGGAACACGAAAATTGTCCGCGGCCTCTTGATAGGATAGACCTCGTTTCACAGCTTGAACAGCTTTACCCAAGTCATCTTCTGTGTAGTCTTTGTACCTTCTACACCCAACTTTTCTTGCATAATTTCTTGGCATAATGAATATATCTGCAATGAAAGAGTGCAACTACAGTAATATCGCCTTGTATAACAAAATTAACAAAAATGTAATTATTTCAAAAATTGTTTCAAAATAAACCATTGGGTAAGGTCACCCCAAGGTGGAGGCTATTTAACAAAAAAATCATATAACACACAAAGATACAGAAATATCAGCGTAATTTTTGGTATATTGAGGCCCAGGCGTATAATATCCGACATGGTAGACTTAAAGCGACAAAACAATGTTTCAATTCTCTTCTAGGTCCGTTATCATTTCACCATCATTAAAGTATGCAATTTTAGGTAAATACTTTCATGGCTACTGTTACGTTCAGCACGTCACATCAAGCTCGCATCAGTATCTCGGTTTACAACTTCACTTCATGCGATTAAATCGGTGTTGCCATTGTTGTAAACTTGTTTAATTTAAAATATTTCAGTTGCCTAGGCAAAGTGACCCCCTGGGGCAAAGTAACACGGTAGTTCTTAATTTATTTTCTAAAATCCTTTCGTAGCCTTTGAGGACCAAACTTAATATTGTGATGCCTCTGTAGCTATTACAGTCATTTCTATCTGCTTTTTATGCACTCGCCCTAATATCCCAATGTACCGGTCCTTTGGTATCTGTTGGTGTTTCCATATTTTGTTGAAAAGAGTTTTTAGCAAGTGTATATCTATCTATAGTACCGTATCTTAATTGTGCTAAATATTCATTAAATCTAATTTCAATAGATTTATTTCATCAATTCCGGATATTTTAGCGGTACTATTCTTGTCTTTTGGGTTACCTTGCAAGTTTTTTAAAGTATTTTTTGTCGAAAATGTTATTTGTATATTGGCTTTTTTAATAGTTTCTAGACGCCTCGTGATTCCTGGTTCAAATGGTCAGCAAACAAAGTTTTTTCTGCTTTCTCTTTTCTTAATATATCCTAATTCTTTGGTATATCTATTTTTATTTAAAGAAAAATTTATTAATCTGTTTACTAAATAATTCGGACTGGCAATTTTTGGTGCGTACGTATGATGTGAGTCATTAGGAATGTAACTTAGAGAAGTGGTTTCCTTTCTTAGGATATATTAGGAACGTGGCCTATTATAACGGATACATTGCTTGCATAGTGGAGAAATTAATTAACAAACAGAAAACAAAGAATATGTAAAAGGGAATCAACGACTTTTAGAAGAGGGAAAGCCTAAAACAACTTTCTTTGCTTACGATTTGAACCTCGAATCACGAGGGATCTAGATAGTATTCTTAAAAAAGCCAATATGCAAATCACATGTTCGACAAAAAATACTTTAAAAAACTTGTTAGATAACCCAAAAAACAAGGATAGTACCGTCGGGAATTTATGAAATAAGTTGTAAAGATTGTTATCTAAAAACGTCGGACAAACAAAAAGATCTATTGAAATTATGTATGTTTTGTTTCTTTAACATCGGCCTATTTCCGCAACTATGGTCAATCACCGACGCCAGGAAGCAGTTTCACCTCACCATCCTAGAAATTTTGCCGAACCCCTGCCTTTCTTTTAGGAGGGTAGGGGTCTTTAACGTGCCCAACATCGCATGGACACGGTACCGACAGCTTTACGCCCCCTCCGAGGGGCGGAACGTGTAGACATTCAACTTGCTCAAATACAATTCCAGAACCTCGGATGACATTAATGTTACAGTTTGTACTGAAAAAGTGAAAGTAGTACCCTGGGATCGACCCAGGTAGCTTCGGTTCAGAGGCACACGTTCTTACCTCTGACCCACCGAGGCTCTCTATTGAAATTAGATTTAATGAACATTTACCACGATTAAGATACGGTATTATAGATATATCTTCCGTTACCCGGCATATTTGGGATAATATTAACCACGTAAATAAGGATGTTCTAAAATTGATAAAAAATATGAGGCAATCGGGACAGCTTAGCGCCTTCGAAAGTATATATATATATATATATATATATATATATATATATATATATATATATATATATATATATATATATATATGTGTATATATATATATATATATATATATATATATATATATATATATATATATATATATATATATATATATAGGTGTGTATGTGTATGAACTTGGCACCGCCGCCTTTGGTAAGTTGGTTGATAGATCACTTCACAAGAAAGACCGGCAGGAGCACGTCCGATAAATAATAAGATAATTTACGTATTTCCTCTAAACGAAATACGTTACCTTTTGTTTCGTTGGCCCACCCTCTATCGTTATGAACCGACTATCGGCGCAAGAATATAAGCAGAGCTGTAGATGTAAGATATTTAGAATTATTCATCCTCTGGTGACGCTAACTTTGTTAGTGAAATGATCGGCAGGTTTGTTTAATGTGTTATGGTGATTTGGGTTCTTCAAGTGTACTTATCAGTGCTCATCACAGCTTCCAATCTTCACTTAGTTTAAAAGATGTGTTGAGGTGATTCAAGTTCTCCAAGTGTACCTATATATAAGCAAGATATTACGAATAGTCTGGTCAACATCACGTCCTTAGTGAATACCCGCGATAATTTGTTTCGGGGACTTGCTGACGATCTGGTGATCTATGCGAAAAGTGACGACGATCTGCAAAAAATTTGGATGTATGAAAGAAAGGTTTCGAGAAGAGGAATATGAAGATCAACACAGAAGAAACTAAGGTCATGGTGATCGGAAACGATGACAAGCACGTTAAAGTGACAGTGCAAGATAAAGATCTACAACAGGTTAAATCTTTTAAGTACCTGGGAGTTCAGCTACAGGCAAATGCTAGACAAGATGCGGAAATTAACGAAATAATAGAGTCAGCAGTAAGGCTATACCAAGCATTAAGGCATTCATTTATAAGAAGAAGGGAAGTATCGACAAAAGCGAAAATTTGTGTATTCAGATTAGTATTTTGCCCTGTGTTGACTTACGAAAGTGAAAGTTGGGTGCTGACTAAAGCCATGGAAAGCCTAGTACAAGCAGTGGAAATGAAGTGCTTACACAAGGTGAAGGGGGTTACAAGATTGGACAGGATAAGAAACAATAGTGTAAGAGAAGAACTACAAGTGGCACCAGTGATAAAAACTATTAAGAAACAACAGCTAAGTGGCTCGGGCATCTTGTGAGAATGGGCGATAAGAGACCAGTTAAGAAAGTGTGGCAAATTCGAGTAGTGGTAAAGAATAAGAGGGGAAGACCAAACAATACCTGGGACAACGTAATAGCAGAGACATTAAAAAAAGAACATAACATAGAAAAAAGCAAAGTCAAAGGCAATAAATTAGAAAGAGTGGATATAAGTGACTTATGAACAATAAATAAACTAGAGACAACACTTGACACCTTCGGGTAACTAAGTGTTTTAGGCTATATATATATATATATATATATATATATATATATATATATATATATATATATATATATATATATATATATATATATATATATAGCTAGATCTTCCGTTGCCCGGCATATTTGGGATAATAATCACCACGTAGATAAGGATAACCTAAAATTGATTAAAAATGTTAGACAACCGGGACAGCTAAACGCTTTCGAAAGTGTATATATTGCTAAATATAGTAATAATAAGAAGTGTATAAACTTCGCACCGCCGCCTATCGTAAGTCTGTTGATAGATCACTTCACAAGAAAGACCGGCAGAAGCACGTCCGATAGATAATAAAATAAATTAGGTATTTCCGCCAAAGGAAATACGTTAACTTTTGTTTTGTTGGCACACCCTCTATCGTTATGAACCGATTATCGGCGCAAGAATATAAGCAGAGCTTTAGATGTAAGATATTTAGAATCATGCAGCCTCTGGTGACGCTAACTTGGTTAGTGAAATGATCGGCAGGTTTTTTTAAATATGTTGTGGTGATTTGGGTTCTCCAAGTGTACTTGTCAGTGCTCATCACAGCTTCCAATCTTCACTTAGTTTAAAAGATGTGTTGGGGTGATTCAAGTTCGCCCAGTGTATTTATATATAAGCAAGATATTACGAATAGTCTGGTCAACATTACGTCCTTAGTGGATACCCGCTATAATTTGACTCGGGGACGTCATAGATGACCCACATGGGTTTGTTTGCAACAACGTATATACCAGTAATGCAAGAGGCAGAGGCAATGATCTTCTAGAAGAATGGTTTTACCAGCAGCACGTATGTTGAATGGTTGATTACGTCACTCATGCTCTCCTTTCTGCGCTTTAAATACAGGCTCACCTGTTTCGAGTTCCAGTCAGGTAGTAGAAGTGTGTGAAACTGAACATTTAAACCACGTAAAAAGATAATTTTGAGTAGTTGTTTATAACTGATTTTGCAGAAGTGTTAATCCAAAATGGCATTTAAATTACTAATAGCTCTTGTCGTAATAATCGTTATAGTCAGTGTTGTTAATTCTTACCCGGCAGTTGAAGGTAAGGCTATTTTACGGATATTTTTAATTGTCACAGTCTAAAGGCGATGTCGCCCTGTCTTCGCATACATGCCTCTCTATATCCTGCAGTACTTTCCGCGTCAGTTTATCCAGGTTTTCCAGAACTTTTCCTCTTGATCTACCTCTTCGCTTTTTTTCAAGCATGCTTCCTTAAAATAATACTCTTAGTTATTACCAAAGAGGTTCTAACAACCTCTTTCGTTATGACCTACATATTAAAATATTAAATAAATAAATAGTAAAAAAGCCTGGACGCAGCAAGTGCGTTATGGTAGTGAATTTTCATTAAAATGTAGCAAATATGTATGTGTTTTTTTTTAAGAAAGCAGGCATCAAATTTGGTTACCAGTATAACCTATAGTAAAAACAATGTGCCATGTTTGATCAAAATAACTTTATTGTTTGAAAATGTACAAAGATTTCCGAAAGTAAACTTAAAGTGTACCCGAAAAAACTCGTTTCTTGGTCAACCTTATAGGTTAATAGCATATTGAGCTATTCAAATATGAAGCATTTGATCAAAATTCGCTACCATAACGCACTTGGTGCGTCCAGAATTTATTTTCTTACAAACATGCATTATATTTAGATAGAAAATGCAAAAATGCAATAACATAAGACGTGTTTGATTAAAAAAAGAGTATTTGTACCACCAACGACTTATGGGCCACCCTGTGATTGTAGAAATATTTTTTTAAGATGTAGCATAAGACACCCTATAATTAATGTATACAATTTTTTTTCATATCTTGTATAATAATGGATATATTAAGCTTTGATTTTTTACGAAAGTTCGACAAAAATTATATACCATTAAACGATAAACTCTATAACTAAGGCTACTGCCAAGCATCAGAGAAAGGGTCTATTTGAAATGAATTTTCTGGAAATATTTTAGTAAAATGAAGGACAATAACGGTTGAAACTAAGACTTCAGGATTTGTAAAACATTATTCTTGAGACATTTTCTTTCCACAGCCCGTATTAGGTTCAAGTTCTTTGCCTAAATGTTGCCAATTTTGACGTTTTACATCGCAACTTTGACGTTTTGATGAAAACTCAATTAATTTTTATTTAAATGCCTATAACTTTTTTTTGACCTACAGAGTAAATTTTGGTAGGTAACTTACATATAATGATATAAACCCGCGTACCAAATTTGGTTGCCCTTACTTTGTTAATTCGGGAGATATAAATTTTTTTCGAAAGAAAACACAAAATTTTCCGGGAAAAACTGAGCTGATTTTCTTTGCTAACGAACTTATCCAAGCCATTTGCAAAAGGAAGGTACTCACCAAATTTAATCAAAATCGGCCCATTTTTTTTGAGTTATCGGTGTGATACATATATATATATATATATATATATATATATATATATATATATATATATATATATATATATATATATATATATATATATTTATTTAGAAGTCTATTGTTAGACTCCATGGCCTACTGCTTTTTGAACACTTCTTTTTTGCCATTTGTTTTCTGGTATTTGATTTCATAGCCTACTATACTCAAAACGGTTTTTCTCAAAATTGTCAGTGCAATTACAAGATTTCTCAAGCATGTTGTACATCATTGAAAAGCTCTTTTCACAGGCTATCACATCAGCAAAAAATCCAATATGGCTGCCATAATAAAAACAAACGTTGATACCTGTAGCTCAACAACAAAGTTGAGAATAGCACAAAAAGATTACTCTGTATAAAGTGTCCTGATAATGTGCAAGTCTTAGACATGTCAGATCAACGCCTACTTAGATATTGAAGAAAAAAGAAATCGACATATGTTGTTTTTTTCAAAATAACTCGAAAATGAAAACAGGCAGGGCAAATTACAAGTCATATTTGGAACGAGCATAAAGTCTACAAAACATTGCTAATTTAACCGTCTCCCTATCTCTAATAATAACGGAGATAGCAATACATTCCCATCCAGTTTGGGACACACTATATACTATATTGGTTATACTCGTAACCAAATTTGATGCCGGCTTTCATTGAAAAAAGACATTTTTGCTATTAAACACAGTTTTATGAAAATTCACTACCATAACGCACTTTCTGCGTCCAGGCTTTTATAATTTTCCTTTCACAGAAAGGTATATATTTAACTTATCAAATTTGAGTTGATACCCCTTTTATATACTATATTCTAAAACTAAAAATAAGTTAAGCATAAATTATAGTATTATTGGGTCACTCTTTGGCTGAATCTTTTTATCTTGGTAAAAAAGCACTGTTTTTACAACGAAACAATATCCATTTCAAATATTATATTTAAACAATCTAATTCAAATTGCACCACATCAGCACTGTTTTCCTTATCAAATTCCACATTGCCTAATTCAAGTTTCAACTTTTGTTTTTTTTTACAGGAAACTCTAAACAATCCATATGCTTTCTTCCGTCTATCAAAGGCTTCTGTAGGGCTTTGATTCCACGCTGGACTTACAATGCTGAACTTGGAAGGTGTGTTGAATTTAAGTTTGGAGGATGTGCTGGAAATGCTAATAATTTCCCAACAGAAAGAACTTGCATGGACGCCTGCGCAGGTAACCATTTTTGTAACTCAATAATTTTAATAATTTTAGCTAAGAATAAGTTTAAGTTTGTTCAACGCGGAGAATTTAAGCTCTTTGCAGAATATATTTATTTACCTACTAGCTCATCCATTAGCACAGTCTAAAGGCGAGGTATCTTTGCAACCACGATTATCTTTGTCCAGCTACTCTTTTCATTTCAATTGCAATTTGTAAATTGCAATTTCATCAATCAGGCCAGGGTTTCCAGAAGTTTTCCTCTTGGTCTACCTCTTCCCTTTCTTCTCAGTATATGTAATTCAAACAAAGTTGTCAGAAAGTTATCATGTCTCAGAATATGTCCAACAAATTCTGTCTTACTCTCCTCAATTTCTTTCAGCAACAGCTTCTTCAGCAAGCTTTCTGTCACCTCTTCCAGCACACTTTAATCGTGTTTCTATTAGTGTACTTTGTCTTTTTTTGGTCAAAATTTCAAAAAGTTCACTTTTCTTCATGCCCTGCTTAGTCAACGTTCAGCTTTCTGCTCCATACATTATAACACTCCATACGTGTGACTTGATTAACCTCTTCCTCAGGTCAAAGTTAAAGGATTGACTAATAAGACGAGATTTGTCTATTTGACGCTTGCTTTACCATCGTAATCCTTCTTATCGGTTCTTTGCTGCGTTTACCATTATCTGCAATAATACTCCCAAGGTACGTGAACATTTCTACTTGTTCAAGTTCCGTGTGACTTTATAATACTCGGTGAGATAAATCACAACTAGTGATATCTATGTGTATTAGGAACTAGTATTTAAATAATATTTAACAGGGTGAGTTTTCAGATAATTCTAAGATATAAAGTTCTCACAAATATGTGGTGAAAAACATTTCGTTTTGAAGATACAGGGGCTATTCTTTTTCTTTTTTTTTTGGATTTTTGTATTTTCCTTACTCAATTGTTGACATTTTGTGCATGTGCTACGCTTTAACGCACTTGAAAATCACGCTGTAAAATATTGGGACCTGTAGATTTGTAGCTGTATGGATATATTGCAAAGGCCTTCTTTTGATACGCCCATCATAATACATAAATAAAATTAAAACGCATCGAGCAAACATTTTTACATTTCCCTTCGCCGCAGGGTTGGTCAGATATCACGAGAACGTAGCACTGCTAAAATTGATATAAAACTAAAAACTAAACCTGTTTGTTAAAGGTAGTCATAATAAAAGACATATACCGGTTTCGGTCTTATTGGAACTCCTCAGAAAGTTAGTAGTAGTAGTAGTAGCAGTGGTGGGGAGGCCAACTCCAAGCAAGTAGGCCACCATGGGCCCTTTTTTCCAACCCAGCAACCCAGCAACCATGCTCTACTCCTCCTCGGTTCCTCGCCAAACCGCCTCGACCTCGAGATGAAGGCCGTGGCGGTCTTCAATTGGACGGTACTTACCTGATTCCTCTGCAGAGTCCTTGATCCGAACAATTCTGCTCGAAGACTCCCAAAAGCCTCGCATTCGCACAGGTAGTGGTAGGACGTTTCCTCATCCTCGCCGCATTCCTGGCAAATGGGATCCCTCTCTACGCCTATCAATGTGAGGTGTCTTCTAAGGGTGCAGTGGCCTATGAGCACCCCAAGGATGCGGCGAAGCGTAGGTCGACTCCTTCCGAGTAGCCAGAGAGCTTTATCTCTGTCCGGCCCCTCCAGGAAGTCCCTCGCCTGCCTGCAGCCACCAACCGACCCACACTGCCTCTCCGTTGCTTCCTCGGTCCACCTGTCTAAGGCGACGGAGACCGACTTCCTACTTATACCTATGGCCGGCTCCGGGCCACAGAACAGCCGCCGGGAAGCAAGCCTTGCGAAATTATGCGCGACCTCATTCCCCGCCACGCCACAGTGTCCCGGAACCCACACTAGTTGTACCTCCTTTGTCCTGGCTAACCCTTTAAGGGCGTCAGCGCACTCCTGAACCAGTGTAGACCTGATTCTGGCCGCGCAGACTGCCCGGAGGACTGCCTGGCTGTCCGAGCAGATGTACACACATTTCTCGGGACTCCTCTTCACATCCTGTCTGTTGGCCACAGACTGGATAGCGTACACCTCTGTTTCGAATGCCGTGGTATATGCACCAAGGGCATAGCTCTCGCGCACCCCCAGGCCCTCGATGTATATTCCTGCCCCGAAGGATTGTTGGTCCTCCAACCGCGATCCTTCGGTAAAACAGACCAGGCTCGCGGGCTGGAATTCAACCTGATTTTCCCTCCACTGATCCCTACTGGGGATCCTGAGGGTCCATGGCCTAGTCAACATAATATCATCCTCGGCAGCCCGCACCTTTATGGCGGAAATCGGAATTTCTTTTTCCACCTCCTTGGCGACTCTTGCATGCCCTATTACTGCTCCCTCTCCGCACCAGTTTCCTGAGTCTCGCATTCTGAGATTCGACGCCATCGCCTCCCTCCTGACACAGATGGGAAGCGGTGGCAGCATCAGCAGGACCTCTAGCGCGGCTGAAGGTGTCGTCCTCATAGCGCCTGTGATACGCAGGATTGCCAGCCTTTGGAGTTTGGCCAGCTTCCTGCTGGTAGTTTGGTTCACACCGCACCACCAGACCAACGCCCCATAGAGGATTCTCGGCCTGACGATCGCAGTGTAGATCCAGTGGAGGATCCGAGGATTAACTCCCCAGGTTCTCCCTATCACTCGACACAGCTGCCAGAGGATCGCTACTCCCTTTCTTACAACCCGTTCTATTTGCGACCCCTTCAGAAAGTTACAATCGCCAGTTAAAACAAATTGACTACATCTAATCAGGCATCCGAGCAGTCGGTGAGAAGAATCACAAGTGACATCTCCCTGTAAGTTCTAGGAACTATGTTCTCTAGTCGTGATGGACACAAAGCTACAGCACAATTATTATGCTGTGGAAAAGCGCTAAGCATACATACCGTGTACAACAAAGCAAAGATTGTTAAACAGTTGGCACTAGTACTAGAAAAACCATTTTTGAATCAAAGATATGCTCTAAATAACAGGAAAACTGCTCCAAAGGTACATTTCGTTAGATAGATTTTATTTTCACTAATCGTTACCTTTACTTGGTGAAACCGTTCTATACTTAAAACACGTGTAGATAATCCTTATACAGGCTGGCGCATTGAAAACGAAACAGACCGATTTGGGTCCAGAGAAGAAAAAAAAATTAAGAAACATGTCAATTTTAATATTGAGGGGGACATGTTTTGACATAAAACTCAACTTTGTCACATCAACCCCTTAAGGGTGGTGGTAACAACCCTTATATTTTAAATAGGGAACATGGGCCGAGTGTTACATCACTTGAAAGCTCTTTCTTTTCTGAATTCAGCACACTAATTTTTTTGGAAGTTTTATCAACTCGTTTAAAAATTATTCACAGTTGGACTTGCAAGAACGTAATTCATTCATTGTGATAATAAATGGACTAATTAGTCAATTTTTCGTAAAAAAATACTAAAAAACAAAACCAAACGTTCAAAAATGTTTATTCAGTTAAGTAAGTGTTCAAATTGTTGACCACCAGCTTCCATACAAAAGTGCAAATTTTGTTCAAAATGAGCTCTGACATTCTGGAGCATTTGTGGAGTTATTAGACGGCATTCTTCAACAATGCGTCTTCGTAATTCTTCCAAAGACTCCGGTTCTATTGTGTAAATTATACTCTTTAAATGGCTCCATAGAAAAAAGTCTAAAGGAGTTGAATCCGGTGATCTAGGGGGCCACTCAATAGCAGCCCAATCCATTGTCCTGGAAACTCTCTGTTCAAAAATTCCCTGACACGGTGTGAAAAATGCGGAGGAGGTCCATCTTCTTGAAACACTAATTGATTTTTTTGATAGCGATCATCATTTTCAACAATGTCAATTAGTAGAGGGTAAACGATATCTTCTAGTAACTTCAAATACGTTTCGCTACTCAAATTGCCATCAAGAAAAATTGGTCCGATTAAACGGTCTCCAAAAATGCCAGTCCAGACATTCAATTTCTGTGGAGTTTGAGTGTGGACTTCGTGAAAATTTCTTGGATTATTATCTGCCCAATAACGACAATTATGACGATTGACTGTAGAGTTTAATAAAAACGTACACTCGTCTGAAAAACAGATATTGAACAGAAAGTTTCCGTTATCAGCTATTCGTGCAGTCATAACTTCACAAAACTCCAGCCGCCGATCAAAATCATCTTCATTCAGTTGTTGTACAAGATGAATTTTATACGGGTGAAATTTATTATGCTTCAATATTCGCTGAATAGTTCTTCTTTTGATGTGTGAAACAGTGGCCAATTTTCTCGTGCTCAAAGTTGGGTCTGCAGCAATTTGTCCTAAAACTTCAATCTCAGTAGTCTCATTTCTAACCGGAAATTTACGTTCAGGATCTTGTTTTTTGTTGGCTACTGAACCACTTTGTCGAAACTTTGCAACTAACTCCAAAATATATTTTCTGTTAACATGTCTGTTCGGATGTCGTTCATTAAACAAATTTGCGGTACGGTTGGCGCAGGCATCGTTTTTGAGAAAAAGAGTAATTAACTCTTTCTTCTACAGAATACACCATTGTGAAATTAATTTTCAGTAGTACTATCAAGTATCAAACCGACCGATAAACTGAAATAATAAACCGCATTTCTCTCATTCCTATAAGAAATGTTCTGATAGTCATTTTTTTGTTTACAAACGAACAAAACATTAACTATCAGCACATTTCTTATTGGAATGAGTGAAATGCGTTTTTGCATCTTCAACTGTGAATAATTTTTAAAAGAGTTGATAAAACTTCCCAAAAAATTAGTGTGCTGAATTCAGAAAAGAAAGAGCTTTCAAATGATGTAACACTCGATCTATGTTCCCTATTAAAAATATAAGGGTTGTTATCACCACCCTTAAGGGGTTGATGTGATAAAGTTGAGTTTTATGTCAAAACATGTCCCCCTCAATATTAAAATTGACGTGTTTCAGCGTTTCTAAAAAAAAAATTCTCTGGACCCAAATTGGTCTGTTTCGTTTTCAATGCGCCAGCTTCACAAATGCTTGTTTTTTCTCTGGTGTTGCATATTACCGCGTCGTCGGACAGGAAAAAATCGGTCGCAATGAAGAAAACAAGCACTCGTGTGTACATCTGTATTTAGATTTCCTTTTAGTTCCCTAAAGCTGTTTTTATTTTAAGAAAATTTTAGACCATAATGTTTTACAAAAAATGAAGAACGAACTCGGTCTTGCTCAATTGACGTATTACAAAAAACATTTTTTTATGTGTTAAAGTCCGTAAAGTTATTTTAAAATAATAAAATAAATTACTAGACTTTTCTAATTAAAGTTTTACTAAAGTAACCTCTTTTTTCAGGTATTAAAAACAACTAAGTTCCCCAAAGGTTATTCAGATTTAAGGACCAGTTGGTGAATGATTCCTACGAGTTTGTGATTTGCAATGTGTTATAGTTTATTAAGTGTCTTTAATGTACAAATCTTAGCATATAATTTGTTATTAGTATAATTAATTTATTTGTACTTTTTTAAATCGTGTTATTTTTTCAGTGTAAATAAATTTGTATTATACGAAATGTATTGATTTTTTTAAATTTTAACAACACACCACGAGGGCTTACAGCCTAAATACTATTGTATATGTTGACAAGGAGGAAAGAGGCAACTTGTTAATTCTGGACTTGAGGTTTGGAGGTTCGTAGGAGAAGGAAAAACATGTGCCGGCAAGGAATTCAACAACTTGGAAGTCCTCGGGACAAAAGAACGGGCATAACAAGATGTTCTATGTCTGGTGACCTGGACAGTAAAAGGGTGCATTCGCTCTGTTCCCCTGGTAGATCTGTTGGGCGCAGCAGGTGGGGGAACTATAGAGGGAAGCTCCTCTGAGCAGTGCCCGTGCAGATATCTATAAAAGAGAGAGAGGTCACCAACGGCACATCGGTGGGCAAGGGATGGCAGCCTTTGGGTGAGGGTAGGGTCACCGATGAGACGTATAGATCTACCTACAGGGGACCGTCCCTGGACTTTGAACTTAAGGAGCCAAAACTATTCTGATTGGTGACGATATTGCTAAATAATCGAAGACAATACAAAAAAAATCAAACACTCAAATCATCCATGTCGAATTGAGAGCACATTCCATACCTTTGAAGTCTATTAAAAAGACACATTCGTAGCAATCTAGCCTGCACCAGACTTCCCAATTTAGAAGCTGGAAGAAAAGACATACTATGGATTAAACTCTCTCTCAGGGCTGCAACCAAATTCATCTGTTGCATTTACCGGTCACCTTCTGACAACAACTTTGTCCAGCTCTTTGACTACCTTTCTGAAAAAACCGGCTATCTGATTTCTGAATATCTTTCCTCCGAGGTCACGATTCTTGGTGACTTCAATGTCCATAATAAGGAATGGTTAGGATTGTCAAAAACCGATCCACAAGGGAGAGCAGCGGAGGCCTTTGCAGTCAACTAATATGGTTGAGCAACATACTTACATTCCTCGCAACCCAAGACACAGCTCAAATTCCTTGGATCTCCTTCTTACTACAAATCCTGACTGCTATAAGATATCAGCTACCGCCCCTCTTGGTCGCTCAGACCACGGAATGGTCACTACTTCCTGCGCGATGCAACCCGAGGTCACACAGTCATCACACCCACCTATCGTTTGGCACTACAACCCCGCAAACTGAGACGAAATGCGGGATTATTATTCCTAATTTCCATGGGCGTCTGTCTGCTTCTCTCATCCTGACCCTTCTGATATCACACAAAACGTCACCGAAATTATCCAAGCTGGCATGGAATTATTTATTCCACGTACACAGAAAACCTCTTTAGTCATTCAAAAGCCCTGGTTCTCTAAATGCTGTGACAAGGCCAGACTTGAAAAGGTCAAAGCTCACAAAACGCTTTTACACAATCTCAGTCAAGAAAACCGTCAAGCATTTAACGACGCAAGAAACCGCTATGTCCGCAATATTTCTGAGGCAAAAAACTCGTTTAATAACCACATCCAAAACAAAGTCCTCTTAAGCTCCAACGGCGGTAAACCCTTCTGGACTCTTGCTAAATCTATTGGAAATAATTTCTGCAAGAGCACGTTCCCACCTCTTGTCTCCGGAGATGAGATTGTTTCTACCGCCCTGGGCAAGGCTGAACTTTTTGCCTCGTTGTTCGCCGGCAATTCTACTCTTAATCCACCTGCAAATGTTCAACCACCAACAGTCCCCAATGTCGCGCATAAAATGACGGATATCATTTTCAAAACTAAAAAGGTACGAAGGATGCTCTCTTCTCTTAATAGCAGGAAAGCCTCTGGCCTTGACGAGATCGCAGCAATTGTTCTCAAAAAATGCGCACCAGAACTTTCTTCTATTTTGACTCGTCTGTTTCAGATATCTTTAGAGGCATATTCCCTAGTAACTAGAAAACTGCTCGAGTACAACCCGTCCCCAAGAAAGGATTCAAAGCACTTCCTAGCAACTACAGGTCTATTTCTCTCCTTTCAGTCGTCTCTAAAATAATGGAAAAGGATATAAACACCGAATTACTAAAATTTCTTGAAAAACACAGTCTAATCCACGACAGACAGTATGGATTCCGTCAGCGCAGATCAACTGCCGACCTCCTTTCCTTTGTCACCCATTCTTGGAACAAGTCTATGGAACTACACGGTGAATCCCAGATTCGCCCTAGACATATCCAAAGCATTCGACCAGGTCTGGCACGCAGCGCTGCTTAATAAACTTCCGACATATGGCCTACCACCAAAACTCTGTACCTGGACAGCAAATTTCCTCTCCAACCGGAGCATTTCTGTTGTCGTGGATGGCCATTCCCCTAAACTGTATCCAATTAATGCAGGAGTTCCTCCAGGTTCAGCTTTAGCCCCTACTATGTTTCTACTCCACATCAATGACCTCCTCTCTGGCACATCCAACCCAGTTCACAGTTACGCGGACGACAGCACTCTCCATTCAAATATACAATATTCTAAGCCTGTCTCTTTAGCCCAATTAGATGAGGATCGCAGACTCATGTAGGGTTCTGTCTCCGTGGATCTTCAAAAAATTTTAGCCTGGGGAAGTAGAAATCTTGTTCAATTCAAGCCCACCAAATCACAGTCTTGCTTTCTTTCTCATAAGAGATACACCAGCCCTAGACCCATCACAATAAACAAGCAAGTTATTCAAAGTAATGAGTCCTTTTCACTTGTTGGCATTTCTGTGGATCTAAATCTCAATTGGCACCAACATGTCACATCAATTGCAGAAGCGGCTGCTAAGAAATTAGGTTTCTTCTTCCAGGCTCACAAATACTTTTCACCAGCTAATCTCAATACCTTATATACTTTACAAATAAGACCAAACCTCGAATACTGCTCCCACATCTGGGGTGCTGCTGCTGCTTTTACACTCGCTATCCTGGACTTCATTCAGAAGAGATCTATACGTCTCTTCGGTGACCCTGCTCTCACCCCAACGCTACCATCCCTTGCCCACCGACGTTCCGTTGGTGACCTCTCTCTCTCTCTCTCTCTCTCTCTCTCTCTCTCTCTCTCTCTCTCTCTCTCTTTCTCTCTCTCTCCCTCTTATAGATATCTGCACGGGCACTGCTCTGAGGAGCTTTCTTCCATAGTTCCTCCACCTGCTGTCCCCAACAGATCTACCAGGGAAACAGAGCAAATGCACCCTTTTACTGTCCAGGTCACCAGACATAGAACATCTTGTTATGCCCGATCTTTTGTCCCGAGGACTTCCAAGTTGTGGAATTCCTTGCCGGCACATGTTTTCCTTCTCCCCCGAACCTCCAAATCTTCAAGTCCATAATTACCAAGTTGCCTGTTTCCTCCTTGTCGACACCCACGGTACGATAGTATTTAGGCTCTAAGCCCTCGTGGTGTGTTGTTGAAATAAAAAAATAAAATAAAAATTCGTGATTTTTAAACAAAGATTCTAAACCAAAAACGGGTGTTGGATAATAAACACTGCAAGACATGTGTCTAGTATGGTCTTACATTTCTGTTGCAATAGCTGTTGTTCTTCATCTAACTAAAATGTTTGCAAAAAAATCATTTGAGATAGACCCTTTCTGCGATTTTATAGAAGCAGTTTAAATTATAGAGTTTGTGATTTAAATGTGTTATACATTTGCATCAAATCTTAATAAGCCAATTTTCTCTCAATCCACAGAATTCCACTTTAGTATGTAACAAAAACTTTATAAAAGCAACATGTGTTCGGAATTTCATCAAACCAAATTTATTGTTTTCGGATGTACCTTTTTTTTACTTTTCGAGGAATTTTCATATTTGAAAGATTTTTATGAAAATTCGATACGATAACACACTTGCTGCATCCAGACTTTTATTATTATTTACTCATTTTCCATCTGATTACAATTAGGAACACCGTGGTCAGTCTCATCAAGATTGGCAAGTGTGGTGACGGACTAAACTAGCAGAGAATTTAATGACAAATCTAAATCACATTCCCGTAACTAGTTAGTGGATGTATTTAACAACGCATTGACTTCTCTGGCCTGTTCACAACATAAAATCAGCGGGTGAAATTAAACATGATTAACGAGCGGTCCGCATGTCAAACTCAGATGTGCATTTGATGTTTCGATGGAAAAAAGAAACACACACACGGCCATTTTACTCCAGTTTTAGTGCATATAGGAGAACTATGATAGATATAGCTGTGCATTGTCATAAATTCCAACCATTAGCTATTAGCTACAGCCGATTTCCACTTCTATTAGCCGATAATAAATTACCTACAGGAGGCATTTCCTACGTAACATGGATTAATATCGAAGTTTCTATGTTGCAACTTTGTACTATTTAATCACAATATAACATCACAGAGCAAGGTGCTAGAAATGGAGGATACGTATTTATTCAATCTGAAACAAAGAACAGATTACCTACTAACTTCGTTCAGGCAAAAAATACTACACCATATTATCAGTCTGGGTGCAGGTTTCATAGTACTACCATTATCTACTTCATGGGACAAGGACAACATTATTTACTTGATTTTGTTGGACTGAAGCAACGTTTGTGACGTGGTTCTAGAGCTGGTCAGCTCTTTAATAGTTGGCTGGTGTGGTATACTTGCAATATGGTAGGTGGTAGTGGAATTTTCGTTTACGTGATCGTAAAGGATTTTTTCACGCCCGAAGACGTACCACCCCTTACATCAAGGGGCTGGTGAAGTCCCAACGGACGTTTCCGGTTCTGGTGTATGAGTCGGTTTCCCTTATAAGCAAAAATGATGATGGCCCCTCCTTGTACAAAAGATTCCGGAGGTAAAATAACCCTCCATTCAGATCTCCGGGATAGGGGTGTGCAGGGGGAGCCTGCATCAAGATTTAACATATCCTTCTCGAACATGTGTAGCCTAAATTCTAACCTGAAATCCGTCCATCATTTCCTCTAGGCTAATGGGTCCCAACTCCTCTTCCTCAACGAAACTCAAATCAGTGACAAAACAGCCACTAATCACCTTAATTTCCCGGGGTATGAGCTCATCGCTTCCTTTCGATTGCATGGAGGCGTGTGCGCGTACATCCGTAGCAATCTACCCTGCACCATAATCTCCAATTAAGAAGCTGGAAGAAAAGACATACTATGGATAAAACTCTCTCTCTCTCTCAGGGCTGCAACCAAATTCATCTGTTGCATTTACCGGTCACCTTCAACTTTGTCCAGCTCTTTGACTACCTTTCTGAAAAAACCGACCATCTGATTTCTGAATATCCTTCCTCCGAGTTCACTATTCTTGGTGACTTCGATGTCCATAATAAGGAATGGCTAGGATCTTCAAAAACCGATCCACAAGGAAGAGCAGCGGAGGCCTTTGCAGTCAGCAATTCTTTAGCCAATATGGTTCAGCAACCTACTTACTTTCCTCGCATCCCAACACACAGCTCAAATCTCTTGGATTTCCTTCTTACTACAAATCCCGACTGCTATAAGATATCAGTCACCGCCCCCCTGGGTCGTTCAGACGACGGCATGGTCACTGCTTTCTGTGCAATGCAACCCGAGGTCACACAGTCATCACACCCACGTAAAGTTTGGCACTACAACTCCGCGAACTGGGACGAAATGCGAGATTACTTTTCCTTATTTTCATGGTCGTCTGTCTGTTTCTCTCATCCTGGCCCCTAATATCTCACAAAACGTCACCGAAAATATCCAAGCTGGCATGGAATTATTTATTCCACGTACACAGAAAACCTCTGCAGCCACTCAAAAGCCCCGGTTCTCTAAATCCTGTGACACAGCCAGACTTGAAAAGGTCAAAGTTAACAAAAAGCTTCTACACAATCCCAGTCAAGGAAACCGTCAAGCATTTAACGACGCAAGAAACCGCTATGTCCGCATTCTTTCTGAGGCAAAAGACTCGTTTAATAACCACATCAAAAGCAATGTCCTCTTAAGCTCCAGCGCAAGCAAACCCTTCTGGACTCTTGCTAAATCTATTGGAAATAATTCTTGCAAGAGCACGTTCCCACCTCTTGTCTTAGGGGATGAAATTGTTTTTACCGCCCTGGGCAAGGCTGAACTTTTTGCTTCGTTGTTCGCCGGCAATTCTACTCTCAACCCACCTCCAAATGTTCAACTACCAACGGTCCCCAATGTCATGCATAAAATGACGGATATCACTTTTAAAACTAAAAAGGTACGAAAGATGCTCTCTTCTCTTAATACCAGGAAAGCCTCTATCCTTGACGAGATCCCATCAATTGTTCTCAAAAACTGCGCACCAGAACTGGCTCCTGTCCTAACTCGTCTGTTTCAGACATCTTACAATAGAGGCATATTCCCTAGTAACTGGAAAACTGCTCGAGTACAACCCGTCCCCAAGAAAGGATCCAAAGCGCTTCCTAACAACTACAGGCCTATTTCTCTCCTTTCAGTCGTCTCTAAAGTGATGGAAAAGTATATAAACACCGAATTGCTAAAATTTCTTGAAAAACACAGTCTAATCTACGACTGGCAGTATGGATTCCGTCAGCGCAGATCAACTGCCGACCTCCTTTCCTTTGTCACCCATTCTTGGAACAAGTCTATGGAACTACACGGTGAATTCCAGATTGTCGCTCTAGACATATCCAAAGCATTCGACCAGTTCCGGCACGCAGCGCTGCTTAATAAACTACCGGCCTATGGCCTACCACCAAAACTCTATACGTGGACAGCAAATTTCCTCTCCAAACGGAGCATTTCTGTTGTCGTGGATGGCCATTCCTCTAAACTGTATCCAATTAATGCAGGAGTTCCTCAAGGTTCAGGTTTAGTCCCTAATTTATTTCTTCTCCACATCAATGACCTCCTCTCTAGCACATCCAACCCAGTTCACAGTTACGCGGACGACAGCACCCTCCACTCAAATATACAATATTCTAAGCCTGTCTATTTAGACCAATTAGATGAGGATCGCGGACTCATGGAGGGTTCTGTCTCCGTGGATCTTCAAAAAATATTAGACTGGGGAAATATAAATCTTGTACAATTCAACCCCACCAAATCTCAGTCTTGCTTTCTATCTCATAAGAGATACACCAGCCCTAGACCCATCACAATGAACAACCACATTATTCAAAGTAATGTGTCCGTTTCACTTGTTGGCGTTTCTGTGGATCAAAATCTCAATTGGCACCAACATGTCACATCAATTGCAGAACCGGATGCTAAGAAATTAGGTTTACTCTTCCGGGCTCGCAAATACTTTTCACCAGCTAATCTCTATACCTTATATAATTCAGAAATAAGACCAAACCTCGAATACTGCTCCTACATCTGGGGTGCTGCTGCCGTTTCTACACTCGCTATCCTGGACTCTATTCAGAAGAGAGCTATGCGTCTCATCGGTGACCCTACCCTCACCCAAAGGCTGCCATCCTTTGCCTACCGACGTGCCGTTGATGACCCATCTCTTATATATATATATATATATATATATATATATATATATATATATATATATATATATATATATATATATATATATATATATATTTGCACGGGCCCGCTCTTTTGTCCCGAGGACTTACAAGCTGTGGAATTTCTTGCCGGCACAGGTTTTTCCTCTCCCCTGAACCTCCAAACATTCAAGTCCAGAATTAACAAGTTACCTCTTTCCTCCTTGTCAACACCCACGGTACGATAGTATTTAGGCTGTAAGCCCTCGTGATGTGTTGTTGAAATAAAAAATAAGAAAGTGGTGAAGCACGAGTTATGCGTCTCAAACTGTCTTACTATATTTTGACGACCTTCCTGTCAAACTACTGTTGAGCTGTTTATCAGGTCGTACTCATCAGGCTGTACTTGATAATTGTGCAAATTTCTCTTACCCATAATCTCATTTCATCATAATTTAAAGTACTACCTTGAAATGGTCGTTAAACTATTATTTCAAGAGTACATGTAGAAATGCACTGAGAGATGTTTCTGACTATATTAAGTTACAATCTGTACTTACCTATAAATCATTGTTCTAGGTATAAATGGTAGCACATTATTCAATTTGCTACATCTCTACATAAAAACTGTCTTATTAATCTAATATTTTGAAATATATAACTGATATACTTAGTACATAATTAAGACATTCTGCAGATTAAAGGTGAGTCTAACTCTTACTTCCGTGAATAAATCTATTATAGGACTGAATCTATTATTTCTACTTGTCTCTTTAAAAACTTGTCTTGGGAAGATAATTAAAAGCATTTACCAAGTAAAATAAGTTTAAATCTACAAAAATGTGACAATTTATGCCATACTGAAATAAAAAAGGACACACAACAAGATAGACAAACAGTTTTCTTATATCACTTATTATTAATGCAAAACTATTTTTGCCTTTATATTTCTTTTCTTTGATGCACTGGAAGACAGTTTATGATAGAAACCTTTCAACCATCCGTTTACGAAGTTTATCTATAAATAGTTACGTGATGGTAAGTATTACACAATAAATTATCTTCTGCGAACTGTACATATTGGCATAAAAGTGATTCTGAATTTGTTTTCTGCTTCAACAACTTAATTCTTTTGGAAGTGACATTAAAATGTAAAAGGCACCTTGTGTCTTCAATACTATATCCAAATCAGTTCTTTTTGATAACAGTACCCTTTTCTTGCACCTATAATACAAAACTATCGTCAATCAATGTTATAGTTATTGTTTAATATTAGTTATTAGGCGAATTTGTAAAAAAAAAATCGCTGGTAACAAAAGAAAACACAAAAAATCATACTCACATTTCGGCCTCCTTTGGAAACCTATGTAATGTCTTTGATAGATTTAGCAAGTTATAATTCGAACAATTATAGATTGCACACACCCAACCGCTGACATTTATTGTAAAAAACACAGCTCAAACTCAATTATACACAGTTAAACACCAGCAATCGCTAGTGTTTACATATAAACAGGTTCTCGAACGACGTAATATCAGTACTATCCACTAGGGGCGTTGATATTCTTGAAACACGAAATCAGCCAGTGTGTCCTTTATTGTCATTATATAGTATTTGCTTTACCCACTTAATTTGTGTTAATTCATGCCTTTCAGATTTTATTATTAATGTGGAAAAAAGTCGAAATTTTGTAAACCAAATCACTTAGAATTCCCAACAGAGGTTTATCTATTTCATTTCTAGTTGCATGTAAAATCTCAATCCAGTTTCTTTAATACTTTAAAAAAAATAGGGTATTTAAAAATTTTGTATATTTTTTTGGGGAAATATGTCCGTTATAGCTGACTTACGGAGTCGTCCGCGATTGTAACGAAATGAAGACATGTGCTAAGTTTCGTTCAAATAAGTTGAGTATGTTTTCAGTTACTCGGATACATAGGGTAAATGCACCGGTTGTGGCCACTTTAAGAGGTTTACATTTTTTAACTTTGGATAATTTCCTAATTTCAAAGCAGTTGCCAACCTTAACTGGATAAACCGAATGAACAATTGGTTCTGTATGTAGAAAAAGACGCAAAATACAGATACGACATACTAGACAGAGCTAAACTAAATAAATTATTGCCAAGTACTGTTTTGCTATTTGTGGCCATCACTTCACTAGATGTGGCCATGGGATGAACCACTTGTGGCCATTGTGGTTAAAGAATACAAGTATCAACATCATATTGCAACTGTTTTATTAGAAATATTAAAAAAACAAACAAATATTGCTTCAAAAATGTAGAAATTATAAAAAATCATCTTTAAACTTCAAGACATAATTATTAATTTAATAAATAAAGTTCCATTTCAGGTACTGTGTAAACGTCCCTTGTATTAATAACTTTAGGTTCAGTTAGTTCAAAAAGAATATCTTATTCGCGGTACCAAAGATCAGGTGGATCGAGCCACTTCCAGTTATTTCAACTTTTGCACATTGCACAGCAAAAAAATTCACGATTTTCCACACTGACAATTTTGGCCGGATAAAAGTTTCCGTCGTATCGAAGTATGACAAATGGTCCAACTCCTAGTGGTTGTTCTTTGTTTATGAAGACAGCAGCTTTTTCCTCTTTATTTTTATCTGCAGTACTTCTCTCCATGGTAATATTTCCTTCTTCAATATTTTTTCCGTAGCCCCTTCTCCAATGGTTTTTTCCAGTGTCTGTATCCACCCAGAATCCGAAACTCCGATAGCCCAATTTTTAGGAGCCGACACAGCGTATATTTTTGGCAGACGTTTAAACTTGTAAATTGTGAGTGGTGGCGCAATCATTCCTGTTGCATTCACTGCAATTAACGTTGTAACGTTATCTTTGTCACAAGTACCGACATCATAAACATTCTTGCCCTTAGGACCAAGAACTAGCGTACCCTTTAGTGACAGAAATATGGCCGTTTCATCCATGTTAAATATTCTATTTGGATAGTTCAAAACATCTAAATTAGGTCCCAACAATTCTCTCGTGTCATTGAACCAGCGACGTATACTTCCTTATGAAACTGCAGCTCTAGCTTTATTGATACATTCCGCGTACTTTTTAGTTACTTCGTGGTGACGTCTCAAAAAGGAATAAACCACTTTCTTCCTAGTGTTTCTTTAAAGAATTTTACATCGATACAGCATTCTTGTAACAGTTTTTGAATTGAGTAAATTAGGCCCCCTCTATTAATGGGAAACCCCTTTGCAGCACAACCAAGAATCCAAGTAACCAGTTTGTTTTCTATCTGTGGACCTAAAGCACATGGAGGACCAACTCGTCGACAGTCGTCGGAGGTATTGCCTGCTAATCTATTTCGAACTGATGTCCTGGGAACGTTGACCAATTTACAGGCCTTAGCTACAGGCATATTTTCTTCTCTTATTGCCCTCAAAGCATCCTGCATAGCAGCATCTGAATACTGAAATAACTTTCTGGACATGATGATTTCTGAAAAAAAAATACATTTTTTGTATCCTTTTCTATTTCAGTGATGTTGATGTTTACTATCTTATTCTAATATATGGCCACAACTGGTTTTTCTGTTCCTTTTGTGGCTACCAAGAGGCCACAAATGGTACAGTGGTATTAATTCCTGTTCCTTTAGTGGCCACTGCAAATTTAGATATTCATAGGTTATAAATCTTCTGGAAAGTACTGCAATAACGCACTTATATCTATAGAAAAGTAAACAAACCTTTTCCAGACACTTACGACCTAAAATTTAAGAAAAATATGCTTAGTACTTACCTTGCGTTTCTTAAGAAATCTGCTAAGAAATGATCTGCTCTCACAACCCTCTCTGAATATGAACTAGTTTTAAACAAATGGCAAATACGTTGAAGACCCAGAATGCGCAATCGTCAAAGGAAAGGGATCAGTGAAGTGGATAAACTAGCATTCTATTGGTTATTTCAAATTTAAGTAGCAAATATGGGAGAATGTTTTCATGAATGGCCAGAACAGGCACAGTGGCCACAACCGGTGCATTTACCCTATATATATATATATATATATATATATATATATATATATATATATATATATATATATATATATATATATATATATATATATATATATATATATATATATAACATAAAAATTCAAACGGACCATGCATATTGGTTCTAGGGGCCCTAATTTGTGCCAATTTAAAAAAAAACGAAAGTCTCACCATCGTTACCTCTCTAGTAGTGAATTTTCTTAATGAAAATCCACTAATAATAATAATGATAATAGATATATAAAGAATACATGGCAGGAAATGACCTTGGAAACAGGATGGTTGACTAAAAACACAGCTCGCCATTGTCTTTTATAACTAACGTTAACAGTAACGTTGACTGACTGCATCAAAAATGGTCCGCTATTCCTCCATGCACAAAGCATGACACACTCCGTCCTGTATTCTTTATAGTTTAAGGTTCTATATAATAAAAATATTCTTGAGGGATTTTTGTTAAAGCAATGTTGGCAAAGTACGTTAAAGACCGTTAAATGTTAACATTTGACACTTGACATCCGTCACCCGTCACCAATGACATAGTATGCCATTGACCGTTCTATCTGCCATCTGCTATCACGAATCAGAATTCAGAATCACGAAAGACACGTGCTTATATGTTAAAAAAAGAGAATTGCAATGTTAAGATTGGTTTGCAAATGTTTAAGATTTATTAACCATAGTTAAAAATTACAAAAGTGATGAGTGTTTTTCACGACGAAATAGAAATCGAAGATTTTGAATACGACGAAGAGGATGAAATTTATCATTACCCCTGTCCTTGCGGTGATAGATTTCAAATATCTAAAGTATGTTTTAGGTTAGAATTCCATATTTCCAAAATAATTAACTGTCTGTTCAGTAATCCAAAGTAAAGTTTCAGGTATTATATTCACCATTATTTTTGTTTCAGGAAGAATTACTAGCCGGTGAAGAAGTGGCTACATGTCCAAGTTGTTCCTTAATTGTAAAAGTTATTTATGACCTGGTAAGTTGTTTGAATTACACTTATAAATTGATGTAATGTTAATTTGTTACTGCTTATAGGTAAATAGGTGCCGTATTAATTTTTGTTTTTGCTCTGCAGGAGACCTTCAAGCAAGAACAAGAAGAGGTTACGAAGTTAACAGATGATTTAAAGAAACTAGAAGTAGCCAACTAGATAATTTAGTGTTAAAATGAGTGGCAGAGGGCGAGGCGGAAGAGGTGGCGGTCGTGGAGGCCCTATCAAATCACTAAATCGAGAACAATTGAATGCATTAGGCGTTAGTGGAAATGAAATGCCAGTGCTTGCAACACAACCACCACCAATGTATCCACTGTTGGATAAGAGACCCTTACCATTAAACGTATGTTAATATTATGTAATTTTTTCAGTGTGGTAAAGTTGCACTAAGCAGGCGAATTTGTCGAGCAGAGAAAAAAACAAGACTCCGCACTTTAAATAATTCGGTAATCCTGTGTTTAAAGTGCCTTTTTAGTAAACATACAATTCGGGCAAAATCGGAACGTGAACTGGACGCGGGACGATGTGCACTATTGGCAGATGAGTATAAGCATGGGTCATTTTAAATATAGAAGGCAATCAAGGGGTGAACAAATGTTTTTATAATGTAAATAAATGATAGTATTGCGTCATGTACATAGATCGATATTTGATATATTTTGCGGAAAGCAGTAGGAAAACGGAAATGTAAACAGTTAATTTTCAGCAATTGTGGTCTAGGGGGAAAAACGTGATATAGAAGGCAATCAAGGGGCGAACAAATGTTTTCATAATGTAAATAAATGATAGTATTGCGTCATGTACATAGATCGATATTTGATATATTTTGCGGAAAGCAGTAGGAAAACGGAAATGTAAACAGTTAATTTTCAGCAATTGTGGTCTAGGGGGAAAAACGTGATATAGAAGGAAATCAAGGGGTGAACAAATGTTTTTATAATTTTAATAAATTAAAATATGGCGTCATCTACATAAATCGATATTTAACATATTTTGCGGAAAGCAGTAGGAAAATGGAAATGTAAACAGTTAATTTTCAGCCTCAGGGGGAAAAACGTGTGCCTCTCCTCCCTTTTTTGGTACATCAGTAACATCAACAAAGGTTGTGCCATTGTGATTGAGCAAGGTAATCTGCACGTTCCACCATTCCCAGGGGGCGTAAAGCCGTCGGTCCCGTGCCCATGCGATGTTGAGCACGTTAAAGACCCAAATTCCCCGGACAGTGAGGTGAATGAATGACACTTTAGTAAAGTCAATGAAGCAATTTTCGTTGCGAATTGCCGATGATAAATACAACTGTATATGCTAATATCAAACGGTAACCAGTATATTATTTCGAAAAATCGCAATGTAATCGCATGGTAATGAAGCAATTTCTACTCACAACTGTCGATGATAAACAAAACCGAGAAAATGGCTCAAAATGGGCTTACCTTCGAAATGTTTTATTTTGTTTCAGATGAAGGGACGCATTTTGCATTTTCAGTTGTTGTTGTTTTACAGTTGTATTTATCATCGGCAATTCACAACGGAAATTACTTCATTGACTTTACTAAAGTGTCATTCATTCACCTCACTGTCCGGGGAATTTGGGTCTTTAACGTGCCCAACATCGCATGGGCACGGGACCGACGGATTTACCCCCCCTGGGAATGGTGGAACGTGCAGATTACCTTGCTCAATCACAATGGCACAACCTCTGTTGATGTTACTGATGTACCAAAAAAGGGAGGAGAGGCACACGTTTTTCCCCCTGAGGCTGAAAATTAACTGTTTACATTTCCGTTTTCCTACTGCTTTCCGCAAAATATGTCAAATATCGATTTATGTAGATGATGCCATATTTTAATTTATTAAAATTATAAAAACATTTGTTCACCCCTTGATTTCCTTCTATATCACGTTTTTCCCCCTAGACCACAATTGCTGAAAATTAACTGTTTACATTTCCGTTTTCCTACTGCTTTCCGCAAAATATATCAAATATCGATCTATGTACATGACGCAATACTATCATTTATTTACATTATGAAAACATTTGTTCGCCCCTTGATTGCCTTCTATATTTAAAATGACCCTTGCTTATACTCATCTGGCAACAGTGTGCATCGTCCCGCGTCCAGTTCACGTTCCGATTTCGCCCGAATTGTATGTTTACTAAAGAGGCACTTTAAACACAGGATTACCAATAATTCATTTTTTTATGTTCAATAATTCGAATTGGAGGTGGTGTTGGCACTTTCTTTCTTACTCATAATAGATTTGTTCCAACCAACCGTTTTTGGATCGCCATAAAACTGATTTCAGAACTTTATGATTGATTTCGTGTCCAGGCGTTGACTTTTCACATTTTAGAAACAGTATGTGTGTGTGTTAAAAAATTATGCTTGACAAAGACACTCTGTACCCTTCCGAGCTGGTCGATAAAGATAGTGAGATTCTAGAAATAAGGAAATTGTTTGCTTTGTTGGTACTTAAGTTCATGAATTCTAGAAACAGCTTTCAAGAAAGACAGAATGATCATAAAATGACCCCTGGTATCTCTAGTGATAAGGTTATTGTCCCCTTTAAATATTTTACATTTGGGCAGCGTAACGTTATATTTGTAAGCACTAAATTACTAAACTGTCTTAGGTCAAAGTTCTGTATAACTGGGAAACATAATTCAAACAGATGGTTAAAGGGTTGGTTTCTTAAAAATAAAGGTAAATTAATGGAATATTGTCTTGTTTGGTTGTAAACTTGGGTGGATCTTTTGATCAGCTTTGAATAAGAATAACGTACGTAATGCTCTTTACAATATTGTAAATTTTGCTTTCTGTAAATGAATGTATATGTGATTATTTTTATAAATAAGGTTTTATAAAGGAGAAAAACTACTCCCATAATGTGTATATTTGCTTTTTATTGCCTTAGTTTTGTTAACTCTCTACTTTTTCAAATCTTTTTTGTTATTTTCATGCTGATTGTAATATATTTATTTTACTACGGGGACGGTGCACTTAACCACAACCGGAATGTAGCAAAACGGCGCACACCACAAGAAAGAGTATGTAACGTAGATTAATAATCGTGAAAAAAATTTACGGAAAAACCATAAATAACAGAATAATTGAGAAATGACGTTCTCAAAAATGCACGATTTTCACGTTTCGAACTGTCAATTTTCAGCAGCGTTGCCACATTGAATATCTAATTCCAAGAGTGTTTTGCCGCTTGAACGAAATAAAAGATCTAAAATGCTTTTTACACACAATCCTGTCGACCTGACTTTCTGGACCTGACAACACATCACCTTGTCAAAATAAAAGCTAAAACAGTGAATTAATAGTTTTAATATATTTACTCATTACCTAACGCATGAGCTCTCAATTGTCAATACATTTCAGCAATATCGTTAGTAATGCTGTGAAAATTAAATAGGCCACCAAATCACTATCCTCTTTTTGGCTTTGTCATTTGTATGATGAAAAGAAGGGTAATTTTCAGAGATACATAAACAGTTAAGGGGGTGCACTAACTATGTGAAAATGAATTAGAATAGTGGAATACACCCTTCTTTAGCTCGATATTAAACGAACGACCCCCGAAAATGTGTAAAATCTCGCAAAAGTGAGTACAACCTTTCTCCTACAAAAATGTCCAAATAGCTACAAAAGTTGGCTTCTGTCCTAATTTTTATTTGATTTTTGTCATCTACATCCTAAAACACGTCTGTACACAAAATTTCATAAAAATCGAACGTGCGCCCCGAAAGTAAACCTTCCCCGAAGGAAAATTTCGCTAAAGAAAAAAAGAAGACACATACTACCCAGTAATAAGGAAATAGCTTCGAAACTGACAACAATGCCTATCTCCATCTAATATGTCAACAAAACAACAGTCATAACATCAGGTACAAAAATATACTTTTTTTTGTAAATCTAAAGGTTTTAATTGCGCTTATCATTTAAAGGTTATTGAAAACGAAATATACCACATTGTTTTACTTTATTAAGGTATGTACAACTTTTTTTAGCCCATACTTTATTATAATCACGTTAATATGTAGTTGCGGTTAAGTGCAGCGCTCCATTCACTACTTATGTGCACACACAAACCTAAAAAAACAGAAAATTCAGTAAAACAATAATGAAGAAGATGAGTAACAATATGTGTGTGAATATATATATATATATATATATATATATATATATATATATATATATATATATATATATATATATATATATATATGTAAATGGCCAATACATTGAATGAGTGTGAGTATTTTTATGATTGATGGTAAGTGTAGCATTACACTGAAGAGAATCGTGATGGCAAAGCAAGCTTGAATAGACAAAATAGTTTTCTTGCTAGTAAACATTTTTACTTGGAGCTGAAGAGGGAGGTATATCAAGCCATACGTGTTGAGTTTTATAATGTATGGGACGGAAAGCTGAATTTTTAATAAGCCGGACATGGGAACAGAAGCTTTTGAAATGAGGATATGGAGAAAAATGGCAAAGGCAATGTACACTGATTAGAAGATTAATAAAAAACTCTGGACGCAGCAAGTGCGTTATGGTAGTGAATTTTCATAAAACTATTTTTTAATGGCAATAATGTGTTTTTTTTTTTAAGAATGTAGGCATCACATTTGGTTACCAGTATAATCTATATAGTAAAAACAATGTGCCATGTTTCATCGAAATAACTTTATTGTTTGAAAATGTACAAAAATTTCCGAAAGTAAACTTAAAGTGTACCCGAAAAAACTCGTTTCTTGGTCAACCTTATAGGTTAATAGCAAATTGAGCTATTCAAATATTAAGCATTTGATCAAAATTCGCTACCATAACGCACTTACTGCGTCCAGAATTTTTTTTCTTACAAACATGCATTATATTTCGATGGAAAATGCAAAAACATAAGGCATGTTTGATTTTAAAAAAAAGAAAATTTGTATCACCAACGACTTATGGGCCACCCTGTGATTGCAGAAATAATTTTTTAAGATGTAGCTCAAGACACCCTATAATTAATATATACAAATTTTTTTCATATCTTGTATAATAACAGATATATTGAGCTTTATTGATTTTTTTACGAAAATTCTACAAAAATTATATACCATTAACGATAAACTCTATAGCTAAGACTACTGCCAAGCGTCAGAGAAAGGGTCTATTTGAAATGAATTTTCTGGAAACATTTTATTAAAATGAAGGACAATGACGGTTGAAACTAATACATCAGGGTTTGTAAAGCATTCTTCTTGAGACATTTTATTTCCATAGCCCGTATTAGATTCAAGTTCTTTTCCTAAATGTTGCCAATTTTGACGTTTAAATCGCAACTTTGACGTTTTGTTTAAATGCCTATAACTTTTTTATCTTTTGACCTACAGAGCTTAATTTTGGTAGGTAACTTTCCTATAATGATATAAACCGCATAAAATTTGGTTGCCCTTACTTTGTTAATTTTGGAGATATAAATTTTTTTCGAAAGAAAACACAAAATTTTTTGGGAAAACCTCGGCGGATTTTCCTGGCTAACGAACCTATCCAAGCCACTTGCAAAAGGAAGGTACTCACCAATTTTGACGTTTAAAATCGGGATTTTGACGTTTTGAGGAGAACCCAAATTTATTTTTCTTTAAATGCCTGTAACTTTTTTGTCCTTTAACCTACGGAGCTAAATTTTGGTATGTAACTTGCCTATAATGATATAAACTCGCGTATGAAAATTGGTTGCCCTTACTTAGTTATTTTTGAAAATATAAAAAAATCGATTTTTTTCGAAAGAAAACACAAAATTTTCCGGGAAAACCTCGGCGGATTTTCCTGGCTAACGAACTTATCCAAGCCATTTGCGAAAGGAAGGTACTCACCAAGTTTTATTAAAATCGGTCCATTATTTTTTAAGTTATAGGTGTGACACACACACACACACACATATATATATATATATATATATATATATATATATATATATATATATATATATATATATATATATATATATATATATATATATATATATATATATATATATATATATATAAACATATAAAGTCTGAAACTGACCTCGGATTTGGGTTCCGGGGGTCCTAAATAGCGCTCATTTGAAGAAATTTTTTCAAAATTCAAAAGTCGGGATCTCCTCATTAGTGAATTTTTTTAAAGAAAATTCACTAAAAAAATAGGCTAGAAGGCTTGAGAGAAGAAAGAGGGTTGCTAAAAAAAATGGAGAGGAGGAAGGTGAAATTTCTTGGGTGTATTCTGAGACATTATAACTTTCACATAGCATTATTTTTAAAGGACACATATATGGCAAAAGAGGGAGAGGGAGACAAGAGGGAAACTTCTGGAAATTTTGGCCCAATTGATATAGTCCTGAAGCACAATAAAATGAAAGAACTACTAGACAATCATGGTTGCGATGAGGAACCTCGGTGGTTCAGGGGCAAGAACGTGTGCCTCTGAACCGAAGGGTACTGGGTTTGATCCCAGCGTACTCCTTTCACTTTTTCAGTACAAACTGTAACATTAATATCAACCGAGGTTCTGGCATTGTATTGAAGCAAGTTGAATGTCTGAACGTTCCGCCCTTCGGAGGGGGCGTAAGCCGTCGGTCCCGTGTCCATGCGATGTTGGGCACGTTAAATATCCCTACCCTCCTTACAGAAAGGCAGTGGTTCGGCAAAATTCCCAGGATAGTGAGGTGAAACTGCTCCCTGGCGTCGGTGATTGGCCATAGTCGCGGAAATATGCTGACGTTAAAGAAACAAAAGCACACATGGTTGCGATGACAAGGGGGCATCGCCTTTTGGCTGTGATTTTGATATTTTTTTTATTTTTTTTGTAACTTGATAAACTGTTTTATGTTTTGTTGAGAAAGTATACTGTTAGATACCAAAAAGATACATATTGTATATTTTTTTCTGTTGCAGACAACAAAAGAAACAGATTATTTATTAATTCTAAAGCAGGATTTTTTGGATCATATGCAGTTGTCAGCTTCGTATGTACGGATGCCAGAAAATAAAACAGAACCGGTTCAAGAAATTGATAAGTTAGTTGCCCAGTTGCCAAATGCTAAGGAAAAATATGTCTGGAGTTTGTTTCCATCAGAGTTAAGGCCCAAACTGTTAGCAAAGAGGATCACTACTACAGTCAAGAAGAAGAAAGATGTAGATATTAATGAAAAGTAAGTATTTACATATTTTAACTACCTTTTAAAAAAACTAGTACAACCCTACCTGGATTGAAATTATATTTGACATTAAAATAATGTTATTTTGGCATAACTGGATACCTATCGTAGTGATTTTCTTAAACTTTTGAATGTGACAATGGCTGTGTTCACCAGGTGTCAACAGTTGAATAATATGTGTTCACCAGTACCGCTGAGTTTCAGTTCGAACTTAACTGTTTCCAATTTCTCAAATGGAATTAATTTTCGATGACTAGGTTGTGTTAAATTGTGAGTGGACCATAACGGTCTCTTCTGGCTCACACCTACTTGTCTAATATTTTGCCCAACAAATCCAGCCTCCTACAGAGGTTAACAATTTTTCTGGGCGAAAGTTGACCAAGATCTGGTGCAAGCTTGCCAAAGAGCAGGTGTCTTGTTCTCTCCGCAGCTGAACAGGAATATAGTATGTGCTCTGCTGTTTTGTCACTCTCCATACTTGACCGAAACCAATTCGGTACATGTAGTGACGCAAGCAGCAGTGTCCTGTATACAGGCCAACCAGAGTTCTCAGTCTGTTTAGCTCTAGAAGTTTTTTAGCCCTTGACTCTGAAAAGAGTGTGTTAATCCTGGCAGATTTTGCCATTTCTGGATTGTCCTTCTATCTGTCCAGGTCTTTAAGGTGAGTTTTGCTGTGCATGATCATATCCCCAGCACAGGTTCTGGTCTGATAAAGTCCTCCTGGGCACCATCTCTGGCAGGCGTGTCGGCTGCTACATTGCCATCAAGGTCCGAGTAACCCGGTATATAGACCGGTGACACCTCATTACAGCTGCCTAGTTTGTTGAGAGCAGATTTTAACTCCATACTGTATTCGTATTGCAACGGTAGGAACCAAGTGCCTTTATTGCTGCTTGGCTATCTGAATATATTTTTATTGATTTGGGTATGCAATAGTTTTGTATAATTTCCTTGCATACATCTCAATGGCATACACTTCTGCCTGGTGTATGGTTGCATACTTTCCGAGGCTCGGTGATATACTTGCATCGGGGTTGCTCCCATATGCACCGGCTCCTGTTTCCCGATCATTTTTGGAGCCGTCAGTGTACCAGTAGAGATCTGCCCTCAATAGGGTTATTTGGTTTCGTTCCCAGTCCTCCCTTTCCGGAAGGACGGTCTTGAAAGACAGATCTCTACTGATCTTTGTAGGCATCAGGTCTGAGACCATTCCCAGAAGCTCATGACTCTCAATGTCATCAAGGAGTCCGGTTCTTCCCAAACTAATTGCCTTCGGCGTGCTGTCAGCTGTTTGTTTTAATCAGTACGTTGTCCACCTAGCCTCCCTCTCCAGCTAAATGTGGAGAGGGGGAATGTTTAGGAGGACTTCCAGAGCGGCTGATGGAGGGGTGCTTATCACACCCGTTATCATCAGATGAGCTTGTCTCTGTAGCTGAGCCACTTTGGCCCTCACGGTACCACGAAATGCCCTAGGCCGCTAAACTATAGCTCCATAGGTTACCATCGGTCTGATAATGACTACATGTAGAGCCAGTACATCTGTTGTGGGCTTGTTCCCCAGTTATTTCCACAGATTCTTCGGCATGTCCACAGGGACGCATATGCCTGGACCCTAACCTCCCACAGTTCCAGGATAGCCAGCAGATTGTCCAAAAAGAGGGACCAAAGCAGAGGGGAAAATACCCCTTCCTGCGGGCACCCGCCTTGCAGACCTGAAGCTGACCCACCTCCTCTTGCAAAGAGGTAATAATGGTCCGATTGTGCAGCATGCTACCAATCCAACCACAAATGGTAGGTTCCACCCCTCAAGCGATAGCAGCTTCATAGAGGGAGTTAGGTACTGCATTGTTAAATGCTCCTTCAATGTTGAGAAACGCAGCCCCCGCCACACTCCCTGTTATTCAGGGAGTGTGCGATTTTCTCAACAAGGTTATTGAGTGCAAACTCAGTAGATTTGCCAGTTTGGTAGGCATACTGGTGGGTATTGAGTGAGTTATTGTTTAACAGGGTACCCAGCCAAAATAAAAAAACAAATTCCCTGACATTTCCAGGCCCTAGTGATTTTTTCGTAATACTCGTAATGAACAACACACATCTGAATACTTTTTATTTAAAATTCAAACCATCCAGAATAAAATTCTGATAATGGTTACCGGAGCGCCATGGTTTGTCAGAAACAGTCAGATTCACTCTGATCTGGAAATGCCTTCGATACTTGAGTTCATAACTCAACTATCCACAACTCAGTTTGCAAAAGCCGCTTCTCGCCCAAATGCTCTTCTCTGTAGTGCCGACTACGATGAGCAACTTCCATATAAGCATAAGCGTCCAAAGCTTATACTTACCCTCTAAAGCCCCTGCGGCATAATCAGAATGGAAACATTCAAACCCAAAAGTCATTGTGTGTATTCTTTCCGACGGAGGTATGGACTAAGGTCCGGTACTCCTAGGGAGGGAGTTTTAGTGAGTAGGTATACTAAGGGTACGAGTCTCACACTACCTCAATATATCCCACGGCACAACGGTGTCGTGAATGAGGTCTGCATGAGGCATCTCTCCCCCGTGTACCAAAAAACAAACTGAATTTTTTTTAAATCATTATCAAAAACATAAATATCGTTAATTCTGTCAACTAATTCAGAAACGCGATACATTTCTATCTGTCAAATTATTAAGTTACTACACGTTTTTGCAGTAACTACTTAAGAAAATCATGATATGAATAATTGAAAGTTCGTTGATTTCTATATTTCCTTTTCTCATATTTTCTTTACACTATCATACACAATGTGTTGCAATGATAAACTTTTCTCTTCCGGATTACAATACAAATGCCCATATACAAAAAATATTTACACTGTCATGTCAACTCTATGTTACATGATCATAAAGGTTAAAATATAATAAACATATTCGCGTAGCTTTATGCTGCCAATAGCTAGTACGCATTTTGCATTTTATGCATTCAAGGAAGAGCATTCCAAGTGAGATGAACGAATGAGACATGTTTGAGATGCATAAAGACACTATATTATATTGCCGTATGACATGGCGCGCTCATTGGCGGTTTCAATTAATGTACCAAACAGCAGCCCTAGGAGAAAATATTTATGTAAAAAAAAAATCCTATAATATAAATATATGAAATCAAAATAAAAATAAATCTGCTAGTGACACAATTTTACAAATATATAATTTCCAGGTCTACTAACGATTTCCATGACATTTGAGCAAAATTACGAATATCCCTGACATTTTAGGGGTTATTTCAAATTCCCTGATTTTTCCAGATTGCTGGGTACTCTGGTTTATGATATTCCCCCTAATGTGTCCGTGCAGTATTTTTTCCAATCCTTTTAGGAGGAATGAAGCAACATTAAGAGGTCTCAGCGATTTGGGTAGGAGGTCGTTACGTCCCAATTTGTGAATATATATATATATATATGTATATATATATATATATATATATATATATATATATATATATATATATATACACCCCTAGTCACCCTCCAGCTGGGTGGATTATAGTTCCAAGCCACACTGGCCCTATACAGCCTGAGGAGGAATGGGAGGAGTGCCTCCACTCCACTATGTAGCAGAACCGGAATTACCCCATCCTCCCCTGGCGCCTTGAATTGCTGGAAATGCTTAACAGCACACTCCAATGCCGAGGCTGTAATTATTTTCCGAGTAACCCGCCAGTCTTCACTTTAAGGGCGTTTATATTGACCCCCGGCCAGTGGGATTTCTTCTCTACTCAGGATCAGATAATCTGGAAAATGTCTGTGCTAAGAGCTTTAACGTTTCTTTACAAAGGCATATAGAAAACTTGATTCTGGAACGAAAAATTCTTTTGGCTGTCTTTTGGTCAGTCTGTTGGCCTGTATGTCTATCTGTCAGTAGGCCAAATAACTTTCGAACGAATTATCTTCAAGTTTCCAGTTAGGACCTGACAAAGGAATGCTTAGAGTTGTTTTTGGGTAAGATCGCTTCAGGGGGTAGGGGATGAATGAGGGGCGATTTGGTGAAAATTGACATTTTTTCGTTAAAACTTGAGAAATATAACGTTTTAGAAGTTTATTGGTACAGGAATGCGAATATTTTCTTATTGGTCAAGTCATGAACACTAAATTCATTTCATGAGAATGTCTTTCTGGGAGAGTAGATTATCACAGCTATGTGGAAGTTATGATTCAATCTGCAGCACAATTTTTTACTGACTTAAGGAGTTAATACCAGTTGTTTACATAAAAATACTGACAACCTAACAGGCTACATGTACAGTCCCTGCTCAAATTATTATACTCACTGCATAGATTAGATATTTTTCATATTTTTTGCAGTCAAACATCAACCAATACTTCAAATGATACAAGTATTATCTGTTTGTATATACTTTAATGTAATACACATGAAAGGTGACACATTTAAGTGTTTACTTTGTTGAATATATATATATATATATATATATATATATATATATATATATATATATATATATATATATATATATATATATATATATATATGTGTAATGTTAATATTTTGTAACACCGCCCCTCCCAGCTATTACAGCTTGAATTCTTCGTGGCATGCTCTCAATGCAATTATTTGCAATTATTTTTAAGTTGTCATTATGATGCCAATGATATATGATTCTTTCTGTTAGGATCTGTTTTGTCGTTATGACTTCCTTTCGCAGTTCAAACTTCAAACTCTCCCAGACGTTCTCGATCGGATTCATATCCAGAGAATTTCCACACCAATCTAGCACAGGTATTCGTTGTTCCTCTAAAAACTTTTTTATTGATCGTGCAGTATGGCAGGGTGCTCCATCTTGCATTAATACATTTGGTTCTCCATTTGGAAACCACTCGTTCAGTTGAGGAATCAAGCGGACTTTCCAATACGATCTTGTACTACTCCTGGCGCATGGTACCTTGAACCAGATAAAGGCGCCCCAAACCCTTTCCAGAAATAACAGACCAAATCATCACTGACTGTGGGTGCTTCACTGTTTTCACTATGCAGTCTTCTTTGTATTTTTCTCCCACTCGTCTTCTGACAAACTGAGGCTTTTCGCAGAGAATTTGGATGGTCGATTCATCACTAAAACAAACCTTAAGAAAAAATTAAAATTAGCTATTACATGACTACTCCAAACAGCTTACCTTTTTCCAATCATCAACAGTAAGATGCTTGTATCGATTGCCCCACTGAAGTCTCTTATCTTTCATCGTTTCAGCCATCCTTGGTTTTTTTTGCTGGTCTTCAGCATTTGAAATCTAACGCGTACAAAGTTCTCCGAACTGTTGCTTGAGAACAAGTGACCCCCACATCCTGGATCTTATTTGTTAACTCAGCACATGTGTCGTCTATTCTCCAAATATAAATTTCTCATTTTTCTTACAGATCTGGGAGTAAAAAATTATTTTTTGCCACAACGTCCCTTTCGCTTGCCTTCAGTCGATTAACAATTTGATGTTTTACGCTTTAAATCTCGTACTGTCGACTGCAAAATGTTGCATTTGACTGCAATTTGCCTTTGGCTCATATCTGTATTATTCAACAGTGTGATAACTGACGCTTTTCTTGATGGTGAGAGGTATTTTCTTTTACCCATCTTAATTTTTTTTTAATTGGTTAACGAGGTGTTATGTCTGAAAACTAAAAACTTTCTACGTACCTTCAAATTAAATTGTTGTATTATGTCCTAATAATCTGTAAGGTAAAAGGCTTTGTTAATGTGTGCCAAAAACTAGGTATTAACTCCTGAATTCAATTTAGAAAGATGTAATGATGCAGCACTAAATCACTCAACTTACATAAACTACATGGAAAATACAACTGTTTTGTAATTGAGAGTTGACAATTCTATAAAACATGTCAATAATGAATAGTTTACACGTCACACACGAGTATATCATGGGTTGCATAGAGAATAAGCGTCAAATTAGCTGCTAAACAGTCTTCATAAATGAAAAATGTGATAATTTTCAGGCGAGTATAATAATTTGAGCAGGGGCTGTATATGAATACCAGTCACAGCGTTGAAAATTTAATAAACATTTTATTTTGTTACACTTTTTAGGGATATTTTCTTAGACATTGGTAAGCAGAACCATTTATGGGACCAGAACCGGTCCTGGGTGTATCAAAAGGTATGGCCAGGGCAACCGTCAAGGAACAGCACAAGGCATACTGGGCGGGTTGTCCAGGGCTCAAACACGGGAAGCCATTAATTGGGCAACTCAGTCCAAAGAGAGCTGTGGAGCTGCTAAATCTTAGCAGAGGACAGCTCAGGAACATAACACGACTCTTGACGGGACACATGGCTGTCAATAAAAACCTATATAAAATGGGGCGGTTCGAGGGGGACATGGCATGCAGACTCTGCGGCAAGGGGGAGGAATCAGCCCAGCACATCTTGTGCGAGTGTAAAGCTCTGGACCGCAAAAGACAACTAATCTACAGACAGTCTAGTCCGGAGACAGAGCAATATAAAACTTCACGCTACCAATTGCTGTGCAGACTAGTTCAAGGGACAGTGATTTTAGAATGGGTGGAGTAGAAAAGACAAAGGGCATGCACAGTAAGCCAAAGGCTGCGGTGCTATCGGAGCGGCAGACGCGGACGTGCCCTAAGGGGAAAAAAACTCATTGGTATTTTCTTTTTTAGATTAACCCAACTTGAAAAATTGGAAGAAAAAGTTGGGGTAAAAATAAAAAAAGAAGTAGTAGAAGAAGAAGAACAAGAGGAACTTATGGAAGAGGATGTAGATGATGAAATGGATGATGGCACAGATTATGCCAATAATTACTTTGATAATGGTGAAGATTATGAAGACGAAGATGACAACCTAGATGATGGACCTATTTATTAATCCTTGTAAATATGCATACTTTTTATTTATTATAAAATTTTTGGGCTGTAATTATGTAAATATGATGTATTTTTAAATAAAACACCAAATTTTATTTATCTTTTATTTTTATAGTTACACAGCTAATAAATATGATGTATATAATTGTAAAATGTTGTATAAAATACACAACTCTAGTCATGGAGGCACACTGTAGGATCCTTGGTTATTACAATAAGTGCACATTTACATTTGTGATTAAGCTAAAACACTATTTTATTCCACATTTGTTTCTCAGAATGAACATTTATTGTTTCTTATAAAGAAAAAATAACATAAAGCCGTACTTACAACTCCAAAGGATTAATATATCGATTACAGTCAGTACGATATCTGTTGGAGATAGAATTTCAAGAAAAGAATGAGCCAGTAAAGTTCTATTATCAGAACTACTGTAACAATTTACCGCAGCAAGGGTGTTCCTTGAATTTTCATAAAAATGTTTTTAATAGCAAATATGTTTTTCTTGAAGAAAGCAGGCATCAAATTTGATTACCAGTATAACCTATATAGTAAAAACAATGTGCCATGTTTCATCAAAATAACTTTATTGTTTGAAAATGTACAAAATTTCTGAAAGTAAACTTAAAGTGGCAATAAAAACTTCTATTCTGCAAATGTTTGTGTTAACACTGCGAAAATATGATTCACGTAACGAAACCACACTTCAGGAAAATACTCACTTTCACTTTCAAGATCTGTTTTAAATCTAATCATAAAAAGGTCTGCAATAAATGGCGATAGCTGGTTGCCCATTGCCGTGCCCTGGTTTTGTTCAAAAACTCATTGTTAAATTGAAAAATATCTTGTTTAATGCAAAGGTTTGTTAAGGTTAAATATTCTTTGCAGACCTTTTCATTTATGTTATTCAACTTTTCTAAATACGTTAATGGTTTCCGAAAATAAACTTGGTGTTCCCGAAAAAACTTGAAATGAAAATTCGCTACCATAACGTACTTGCTGCGTCCCGAATTTCTTTTCTTACAAACATGTATTATATTTCAATGGAAAATGCAATACCATAAGGCGTGTTCAATTAAAAAGTAAAGAAAATTTGAATCACCAACGAATTATTGTAATAGTAGAAATATTTTTTAAGCTGTAGCTCAAGACAACCTATAATTAATGTATACAATTTTTTTTCGTACCTTGTATAATAACGGATATATTAAACTTTATTGATTTTTAACGAAAATTCAACAAAAATTATATACCATTAAACGATAAACTATATAGCCAAGCTACTGCCAAAGCATCAGAGGAAGGATCTATTTGAAATGAATTTTCTGGAAATATTTTAGTAAAATGAAGGACAATGACGATTGAAACTAAGACTTCAGGCTTTGGAAAACACTCTTCTTGAGACATTTTATTGCCATAGCTCATATTAGTTTCAGGTTCTTTGCCTAAATATTACCAATTTTGACGTTTAAAATCGCGACTTTGAGGTTTTGAGGAAAACCCAAATTTATTTATCTATAAATGCCTATAACTTTTTTGTCTTTTAACCTACAGAGCTAAATTTTGGTATGTAACTTACATATAACAATATAAACCCGCGTACCAAATCTGGTTGCCCTTACTTTGTTAATTCCAGAGATATATTTTTTTTTTCGAAAGAAAACAAAATTTTCCAGGAAAACCTCGGCGGATTTTCCTGGCTAACGATAAGTTCGTTCCAAGCCACTGGCAAAAGGAAGGTACTCACTAAATTTGATCAAAATCGGCCCATTATTTTTTGAGTTATCGGTGTGATTCATATATATATATATATATATATATATATATATATATATATATATATATATATATATATATATATATATATATATATAAACATATCAAAATTGAAACTGACCCCGGATATATGTTGTGGGGGGCCTAATTAGCGCTCATGTGAAGAAATTTTTTCAAAATTCAAAAGTCGAGATCTCATTAGTGAATTTTTTTAAGAAAATTCACTAAAAAGTGTTTGAAAATTTTAATAAAAACAAGCAACAAATGTGGTAAAAACAGCAAATTGTTCTATTCTTTACAAGTTGTAAAATACAATGAAAATAAAACTATACAAATATTTGAACAGAAAAACACTATCACAAACTTAGCATACATAATGCATCAAATAAATTGAGCAACTACCTATAACATAATAATTATCTATAATATAATAATTATAATAAAAAATGAGACCAAATAAGACTAGTCTATAACAAACAGATGTGCAAAATTATATCACATTTAAAAAAAAATTAACTGCAATAAATTGTCTGATCAGCTAAATACATTAAATGAAAAAGTTTTAAAAGAGAAATGAAACAAATAGTTGTGGAAAAGTGTACTATTCAGTTAATTCATTTCTTCAAGAAATATGACTGCATTGAATCTGTTTGTTTTTTTTTTGTTTTTTTTTTAAGTTACTAGGCATAGAAACTATTTGTTGTTTTAGTTGTTTACTTTTTGTGTTTATAAACCTATGCATTGTAGAAAGGCGTTTTGGTTGCCCATGAAACACACATATAGTATAGGAGAGATAACTTATACTGGGACAGGTTTCATACTGGAACAAGTTTCATACTGGGACAACTGAAATTTCTGGTAACTGACTTTGTTCTTGTGTGGTATCCTTTGAAAAAGTGAACAAAGATTATGTTGGCAATGTTGAGAAAATTTAAGTGTCTGTGGTAAACTGGTAAATTTGTGTTTTTGGGGAAAAGGATGGTTTCATTTAAAAAATACTTCATTGTTAAACTTCTCATCCCGTTCATAACAGGAAGAACTGAACAAGTTGCCAAGCAATGTACAGGGTGATTCTTTATAATGTCGCCCCCCTTTAACTTTGTTATTTTAAGTTTCCCAAAAAAATTGAAAGTATGGCTATGTAGGTGCTAAAAAATAATTTTTTTGTACGTATAAAAAACAATTGAAAAATGATTCCTCGTAAAATTCTAAGCATAATTTATAAAACATACCGTATACATAAAATGAATAGTTTTTGAAATATTCGCATTTGAAACGTTATCATCACAAATTTTATTAAACCAAAACGACTGTTACAAATCAAGAAATCTAACAATAAATAATACAACAAAAACAGTTTCTAATTAAATATAAAGACGCTCTACCGGGCCTCCATTTTCTTCAACACATTGTATAAGGGTTCTTCGCATTTTCTCTAATGAATCTGTTATGAATGCTGGGTTATTTTCATTTAAATTAATAATTTCGTTCCGTATCAAATCTATAAGATGATCGAGGTTTTCAATTTGGTGGTCGTATACACGGTCATTTATATAACCCAAAAGAAACACATCCATAGGTGTCAAATCGGGGCTGTTCGCAGGCCATTTAATTGGCGCATTTCTTCCGATCCATTCATGGAACCTTTCATTTAGGTAATTAAGCACAGCGCGAATGTTGTGAGGAGGTGCTCCATCCTGTTGAAAAATGATATTTTGTAATATATTTAAAGGCAAATCGTCTAAATATTCTTCAAACTCGTTTTCCAATAAATCTAAATAGCGGCCTCCATTTAAAACGGTATCAAAAAAATACGGACTGATCACTCGATCGCCCAGGATACCACACATTCCCGGATTGTCACCCTTAAATTCCCTATAAGAACATGGATTCTCTCTTGCCAAATGTCTGGTATTTTTTCGGTTAAAGAGGCCACTAGTACTATTTTCAAAAAATTGTTATTTATGTTTATTCTATCCAGAATCAGTTGACAAAATGCGACCCGATAATCTTTTTGCATTTGGGTAAGCTTTATAGTGGATTTAACCGTAGATGGCTTTAGATTTCATTTTCTTAATGTTGTTTGGACTTTACTGTATGAAGTTCGCTGAATATTTTCTTGTGTTGTTCGTAATGTCTTTGTAATGTTCTTATGGAATTGTTTGGATTCCATAACAAACTTTTATTAATTATTCAACTAACGATTTTTGTGGCGCCCTTTTTTATGAAAATTCGCTACTATGACGCATTAACTGAGTCTGTGTGAATTTTCTTTAAAAAAATCACTAATGAGGAGAGCTGTGTATGTATATATATATATATATATATATATATATATATATATATATATATATATATATATATATATATATATATATATATATATATATATATATATATATATATATATATATATATATATATATATATATATATATATATATATATATATATATATATATCTGTTGCATTTACCGGTCACCTTCTGATAACAACTTTGTCCAGCTCTTTGACTACCTTTCTGGAAAAAACAACCATCTTATTTCTGAATATCCTTCCTCCAACGTCACTATTCTTTGTGGCTTCAATGTCCATAATAAGGAATGGCTAGGTTCTTCATAAACCGATTCACAAGGAAGAGCAGCGGAGGCCTTTGCAGTCAGCAATTTTTTAGCCAATATGGTTCAGCAACCTACTTACTTTCCTCGCATCCAAACACACAGCTCAAATCCCTTGGATCTCCTTCTTACCACAAATCCTGACTGCTATAAGATATCAGTCACCGCCCCCCTTGATCGCTCAGACCACGGCATGGTCACTGCTTCCTGCGCAATGCAACCCGAGGTCACACAGTCATCACACCTATGTATCGTTTGGCACTACAACTCCGCGAACTGGGACAAAATGCGAGATTACTTCTCCTCATTTCCATGGGCGTCTGTCTCCTTCTCTTCTCCTGACCCCTCTAACATCTCACAAAACGTCACCAAAATTAACCAAGCTGGCATGGAATTATTTATTCCACGTACACAGAAAACCTCTGCAGCCACTCAAAAGCCCTGGTTCTCTAAATCCTGTGACAAGGCCAGACTTGAAAAAGTCAAAGCTCACAAAACGCTTCTGCACAATCCCAGTCAAGAAAACCGTCAAGCATTTAACGACGCAAGAAACCGCTATGTCCGCATTCTTTCTGAGGCAAAAAACTCGTTTAATAACCACATCAAAAACAAAGTCCTCTTAAGCTCCAGCGGCAGAAAACCCTTCTGGACTCTTGCTAAATCTATTGGGAATAATTTCTGTAAGAGCACTTTCCCACCTCTTGTATCGGGGAATGAAATTGTTTCTACCGCCCTGGGCAAGGCTGAACTTTTTGCCTTGTTGTTCGCCGACAATTCTACTCTCAACACACCTCCAAATGTTCAACCACCAACAGTCCCCAATGTTGCGCATAAAATGACGGATATCATTTTCAAAACTAAAAAGGTACGAAAAATGCTTTCTTCTCTTAATACCAGGAAAGCCTCTGGCCTTGACGAGATCCCAGCAATTGTTCTCAAAAAATGAGCACCAGAACTTGCTCCTGTCCTGACTCGTCTGTTTCAGACATCTTACAATAGAGAGAAATTCCCTAGTAACTGGAAAACTGATTGAGTACAACCCGTCTCCAAGAAAAGATCCAAAGCGCTTCCTAGCAACTACAGGCCTATTTCTCTCCTTTCAGTCACTCTAAAGTGATGAAAAAGTATATAAACACCGAATTACTAAAATTTCTTGAAAAACAGTCTAATCCACGACAGGCAGTATGGATTCCGTCAGCGCAGATCAACTGCTGACCTCCTTTCCTTTGTCACCCATTCTTGGAACAAGTCTATGGAACTACACAGTGAATCCCAGATTGTAGCTCTAGACATATCCAAAGCATTCGACCAGGTCTATAGCAAGTAAAATATTCAATTCTGCATTTTTATCTACGTTCACAGCAGTTCTTTTTCTCCTTTGTAATTTTGACGTTTCTTGAAACTTCCTATATATAGATGTGAACGTTTTTTGAGTTGGGACATGCATACCGGGATTATCTTCTATCATATTTCTAATGGCAGCGCGACAATTTAAATTATTTTTAATATAATCACTTAAAATAACTCTTCTTTCTTTGTCTGAGTACGGCATTTTTACTTACTAAACAATACAACTACAACAATATAGACAGAATGTCACTGTCAGTTATTTGTTTTCAATTAAAAGCGTGGTATCCTAGGACTTCTTGATTTTGTTTCCTAGGACTTCTTGATTTGTAACAGTTGTTTAATAAAATATTTGATAACGTTTCAAATGCAAATATTTCAAAAACTATTCATTTTAAGTATACGTTATGTTATATAAATTATGCTTAGAATTTCACGAGGCATCGAAAAATAAATTCATATATAGGGTGATCCATTGAAAAAAAAATGAACTTTTTTGTTTTCCCTGTATACTGATCATTTTTCAATTTTTTTTTATACGTAGAAAAAAAGTATTTTTTAGCACCTACATAACCATACTTTCAATTTTTTGGGACACTTAAAATAACAAAGTTAAAGGAGGGCGAATTATAAAGAATCACCCGGTACAATAAACATATTGTTTTTATTTTATAATTTTCCAGCAGATTATCAACAAATTTTGTTAATAATATTTTTTCTATTCTAATAAATAAATAAAATAAAACAGTCATTATTTTTATTTTTATTTTTTTTTAATCGAACTTCACCAACTTCAGATTGTCACAGTATCACACCCATTTTCCACCATAGGGTGTACACAGACTTGGATGTATAGTGTATAATAAAGCAAATTATTTGTTAATCTATTTTGCAATATTTTCATAACTTCCATTTTTATAAAGTTTTTGTGTTTCGAACAGGGGCATGCGGTGACATTTCAAATAAGGGAAGCAATTCTCAGAAACTTACCTATTTGTAGTGTAACTCGATTCTTCTGTCATTTTTGGAAAATTCGTTAGTAATGTCGTCATGTAACTGTGGATTCTGGGACATTTCCTGGACGAGTTTATTTTCAACTGACAAAATTGAAATTTGGGAGTCTTTCCTATCCTGTTGAATTTCTAACAAAACTCTTGATACGTTTCAATGTAGAAAAATTTCGTTCGAAAGATGCACTAGTAGCAGGAAATGTTAATACTAATTCACATAATTTGAACACTTCAGATTATGCATTTTCAAATTTTTATTGTTTTAAGGAAGTTAAAAGTTCACTCGCGTTAGTTTTTGTGTCAATAACATCGGGTTCATAAATGACTGTAAGTTCTGATCGTAATAAGGTTTGAATGAATCTTCTGGGAAAGGTATCCCTTTAAATCCTCCAAAATTACACAATTCAAGAAATTTCAAGTCACTGAGATGATAAAATCTGCAGTTAATTTGCTGCTGAATTTGATCTATAATTTCGTAGAAAAGGCGGCGGTAAGCAGTTGAAGGTCTCCCACATTATCAGTGTGCACACCCTTTCTTCGTGGCTCCACTTCTCCTAATTCAATTGTTTTTTCCCAGAACTCATCAAATTCATTCCTTTTTTGAATTATAATGGATTTAAATTCACTATTTTTTTTTTCAGGCAAAAACCAATGTCATTTATTTTACATTGCAATATGTTAAATATTATCTGAAAACGGAAATATTTCCGAAAATATATTAAGTAAAAAATTAAAATTAAAGTCTCCTTTCAAACCATCCAAAAATCCTCTAGAACTATTTATTTCTGCGTCCCAATTTTTGCTATTTTCTTTAATATGATTTACAGATTGGGGTAAAATTTAATTTAATTTATGAGCACAACAGTGTACAAATAGAACAATGGAGAACGTTTCCCGCACTTTAGCTTAAAGACCTCCTAAATGTCCGGCCATAACAGCAGCCCCATCATAGCTTTGGGCGTTTAATTTATTATCAGCCTCCTCAATATCTTTCATAATATTAAGTACAATTTTATATAGAGCGTTTGCGGTACGACCTTCTGCCACATTTTTAAAGCCCAAAAATCTTTCTTGTGCACTCCCATCCATTTTTACGTAGCGTATTACTACAGATAGTTTGCTTAAATTAGTTACATCAGTTGTTTCATCTAGAACAATAGCAATGAAACAAATCTGTTTAATTTCAAAATTAATTCTGTTCAAAATAATGGTGGCAGCAGCCGAAATTAAGTCATTCAAGTTTTTTAGAGTAGGTTTCGGCCTACCTTTATTAATAATAGCAAGTTTTTCAGCAAACTGTAAAGCTGAAAATCCTTTAGTTACCAAAAAACACACAATACAAGTACAGTTATTATTACCACTTGTTTGTAAAGTTTGTAAATCCCCACCCCCGCCGTCGCCGCTGTTAAAAGCTGATCTACTTGCAGCCATATTAATAATCATAAAATGCCAATGTATTTAACTTAGTCGACTGCTTATATCTACGAAATAATCAGGCACATTCACGTTGTACGCGTACATCGCGCCGAGCCGGGGTTTCTTTTATAAAGTTGCCTGCTGACTATGTGTATTTAACTGAAGTCATTGCATCCACTCCTAGTATCAAATCAGGTTCATGCTGTCCGCATGCGGTCGCATTTACTGGGACGACGGTGTTGCTAGGAGCGTATATACAAATACAGTATGATGCATAATAAATAATTATGTGTGTGTGAGCTTGCGAAATAAAAAATTTAATAAATAAATTAGTTTCAGAATTTGAAATTTAATATTTAAAATACAAAAGGGAAATTAAATAATGCAGTTTAGGTATGTAGTCGTTATTTTAAGGGAAGCAATGCTTCCCTTGCTTCCATGGACCGCACGCCACTAGTTTCCAATATAAAGAATTTATGGAAATTTGAAAAAAAAAATCACACATTGTATGCAATTGGGAAATATTGTCCCAATATACAACTCTTGGATATTTTTACAAACTGTATACATCAGGGCTCACAACAGGTTCGAAAGTTTGCAATACTATAAATCCTACATATTACAATCGAACCTGTTTTACATTACTTCAATATAATATAGCATTATTAAAATTTCATAAAATAAAGGCTATTAAAATGGTACCCCAATTTTTACCAACTAATAATTATGTTTCCAATGGTCTGTTTGTTTTCATAATTATATACATTCACATAAAAATAGTGATTATCTAAATTCAAATAATAAATAACAATAAAATAGTGAGGTGTCTTTTTTTAATTAACCCAACAAAATTGCACATCTGATGGTTAATAAATAGAAATAAATTATATGTAGGTCAGAATAAACCAGGAACGGGAGAGAATAACATAATTACATGTACACAATAAAAACGTTAAGATATTAAATTTAGATAAAAATTACATTATTCTAACTACCAATTATATACATATTACAATTTAAAACATTCATTGGCCTTACAAAGGAAGTAAGATAAATAATATCAATGTAATGGAAAAATATTCTTCTTAGGGTCAAGTGTATAGGACTCTAAAATACTAAACTTATGCAGAAAATAATTTTAAAATAAGAAAAATAAATAGCAAATAATCTTAACAAGATAATCTGCTGTTAAAACTAAATACAGAGTTTCCTGTATATATATATATATATATATATATATATATATATATATATATATATATATATATATATATATATATATATATATATACACATATATATATATACACACATATATATATATATATATATATATATATATATATATATATATATATATATATACACACATATATATATATACACACATATATATATATATATATATATATATATATATATATATATATATATATATATATATATATATATATATATATATATATATATATATATATATATATATACAGGGTGGGGCACCACATACGCGTTGGTCTCTCTAATGGACCCTGTTCGAATTTTAAAATTCCGTTTTTTTTTCTAGCATATGCAGGGTCTTCAGGGGCATCTTTTGAAAATACTCTCGATAATACAGGGTGTTCCAAAAAATATATACATATTAAAGTTATGTTTTTTTAAATGGAACACCCAGTATATTATTCGATTTTCGTCATATAGAGATAAAATAAATGTAAGTTACAACAGGATTCCCTATACCTAAAACCTACCGTTTTTGAGAAATACAGCAAGTTTTGAAAATGGAAGCCTAGACGCAAATTTTTTTTTTCTTACCCTCGGCAACGTAGAAAAAATCTAACTTATATTAGCATTTAGTAGGAAGATTGTTGCATGTAACAGAAAAAAGAATTTAATGTTAAGTTATACAGGATGGTCACTAAACAACTAGTGATAGTTGACACATAATATTGCAAATAACTCCCTTATTTAAATAGCACACCCTGTATATAATGTTTTATTCTTCTGCAAAATTTTATTACCTTTTAATTGATACTAGGGTTGCCTATACCTAACTCAAACAGTTTTCGAGATATTTAGAATTGTTTGTTTTCCATAATAAATGTCACCTTTCATCATCAACTGAGCCTTGATTAAAGTGAGCGTTTATATTGTAGGCTAAGTAAATTCGTAGATCAACGCTGAAAAACATTTATCAAGAACATTGTATTGCAACAGTTCAAAAAATTGTAGTTGGGTTATACAAATGTAAAATTTTAATAACATGAACAAACAAAAACTCGGGACGCAGCAAGTGCGTTATGGTAATGAATTTTCTTAAATATGTTTTTATTGCAAATATGTGTGTTTCCTTTTTAAGAAAGCAGGCATCAATTTTGGTTACCAGTATAACCTATATAGTAAAAACAATGTGCCATGTTTCATAAAAATAACTTTATTGTGTGAAAATGTACAAAAATTTCCAAAAGTAAACTTAAAGTGTTTCCGGAAAAACTCGTTTCTTGGTCAACCTTATAGGTTAATAGCAAATTGAGCTATTCAAATTTGAAGCATTTAATGAAAATTCGCTACCATAACGCACTTGCTGCGTCCCGAATTTCTTTTCTTACAAACATGCATCGCTGAAAAATTCAAAAATGCAATAACATAAGGCATGTTTGATTAAAAAAAAAAGAAAATTTGTATCACCAACGACTTATGGGCCATCCTGTGATTGTAGAAATATTTTTTAAGATGTAGCTCAAGACACCCTATAATTAATATATACAAATTTTCTTCATATCTTGTATAATAACGGATATATTGAGCTTTATTGATTTTTTACGAAAATTCGACAAAAATTATATACCATTAAACGATAAACTCTAAAGCTAAGGCTACTGCCAAGCATCAGAGAAAGGCTGTATTTGAAATGAATTTTCTGGAAACATTTTAGTAAAATGAAGGACAATGACGGTTGAAACTAAGACTTCAGAGTTTGTAAAACATCCTTCTTGAGACATTTGATTTCCATATCCCGTATTAGATTCAAGTTCTTTGCCTAAATGTTGCCGATTTTGACGTTTTAAATCGCAACTTTGACGTTTTGAGGAAAACCCCAATTTATTTTTCTTTAAATGCCTATAACTTTTTTGTCTTTTGACCTACATAGCTAAATTTTGGTAGATAGCTTACCTATAAGGATATTAACTAGCGTACCAAATTTGGTTGCCCTTACTTTGTTAATTCCGGAGATATAAATTTTTTTCGAAAGAAAACACAAAATTTTCCGGGAAAACCTGGACAGATTTTCCTGGATAACGAACTTATCCAAGCCATTTGCAAAAGGAATTTTTCCACCAAATTTAGTCAAAATCGGCCTATTATTTTTTGAGTTATCGGTGTGATACATATATATATATATATAAATATATATATATATATATAAATATATATATATATATATAAACATATAAAAATTGAAACTGACCCCGGATATGTGTTCTAGGGGGCCTAGTTCGCGGTCATTTGAAGAAATTTTTTCAAAATTCAAAAGTCGGGATCTCCTCATTAGTGAATTTTTTTTAAGAAAATTCACTAAAAAAAAAAGGAAAATTTAACACACTACAGTAAATATTGAAATTGACGGCAGTCTTGTTCAATGCATAAACGTATTCTTTTCTCAAATGATTTCTGTGCTTTCAATTAGATTTCAGAAGTTACTGTGCGGAACGCACTTCGTATTCTTAGTTCCATATCTTCTCTGTTAGTCGGAGGTACTTTGTAGACAATACTTTTTATGTACCCCCACAAAAAGAAATCCAAACACGTTTAGTCCGGGGATCGTGCAGGCCAGTTGTGTGGGCTTCCTCGCCCCATCCATTTATAGGGGTAACTTCTGTTTAAATGTTCTTGTACACTGGTTTCAAAATGGGCGGGATCACCGTCTAATTGGAACCACATCCGCCGTTTAATATCTCTTGGGATATATTCTAAGAGCTCTGGCAAATCATTTTGTAAAAATCTTAGGAAAATTTGACCGTTCAGGTTCCCATTAAAAAATTAAGGCCCAGTTATGTGTCCTCCTGAAATTCCGGCCCAAACATTAATACTCCATCTGTGCTGATGATCAACTGTATGGACGTGATGTGGATTTCCGTCACTATAATAGTGATAATTATGTCTATTTACGTGCTATGAAATGTACTCTCGTCTGAAAATAACACAAAATCAAAGAAATTTTCATTCTCACCAACTTTGTCAAGGGCCCACAAGCAAAAATCAATTCGTCGAATTAAATCAATATCAAGCAGTTCCTGATGTAACTGAACATGGTATGGATGAAATTTTTCCCTTTTGATTATTCTCCCAACACTTCGCCTGCTAATGCCTACTTCCCTGCTTATGTTACACTGACTTGTATGGGGATTTTCAACAACAGCGCCAATTACCTCAAACTCGATTTCGTCATTTTCAGTGACAGGCTTTTGTCTGTTGACTTTTTCGTATGCGACAGTTCCTGTTCTACAAAACACCTGCAACATTCTTTGTAAGACTCTCTTGTCTGGATGATGTCGAGATGGATATTTTTGAGTATAAACCCTCACAGCCAGTAAACAATTTTCTTGGCATTCCCCAATAACAAGAATCATATCCATTCTTTCCTGTACAGGATATGTTTTCATTTTTATACTACTCTTGAACAATTTTATTACAAACACCCAAACAATCGACACGACACAATAAAGTAAAAATACTTGACAAATTTCAAGTAAACTGATAACAACCGTATATCCAATATCCATGCCAGAGCCGCTTCGCTTCCCAAGTAGATATTGACATTTATTATGGAAAACAAACAATTCTAAATATCTCGAAAACTATTTGAGTTAGGTATAGGCAACCCTAGTATCAATTAAAAGGTAATAAAATTTTGCAGAAGAATAAAACATTATATACAGGATGTGCTATTTGAAATAAGGGAGTTATTTGCAATATTATGTGTCAACTATCACTAGTTGTTTAGTGACCATCCTGTATAACTTAACATTAAATTCTTTTTTCTGTTACATGCAACAATCTTCCTACTAAATGCTAATATAAGTTAGATTTTTTCTACGTTGCCGAGGGTAAGAAAAAAAATTTTTGCGTCTAGGCTTCCATTTTCAAAAATTGCTGTATTTCTCAAAAACGGTAGGTTTTAGGTATAGGGAATCCTGTTGTAACTTACATTTATTTTATCTCTATATGACGAAAATAGAATAATATACTGGGTGTTCCATTTAAAAAAACATAACTTTGATATGTATATATATTTTGGAACATCCTGTATTATCGAGAGTATTTTCAAAAGATGCCCCTGAAGACCCTGCATATGCTAGAAAAAAACGGAATTTTAAAATTCGAACAGGGTCCATTAGAGAGACCGACGCGTATATGGTGCCCCACCCTGTATATATATATATATATATATATATATATATATATATATATATATATATATATATATATATATATATATATATATATATATATATATATATATATATATATATATATATATATATATATATATCTTTATGAAACAAATAATAAGATAGTTATACGATCTCTACTGAAAACTTTAAAATAAAAATGAAAATAAATAAAATGAAAACCAAACATTAAAACACATTGTTGTTTTGTGTTTTTTTCTTTAAATGTAATAGCACATACATTTCTTAGTACAAATAAAGACATTTTAAAAGAATAAATATAAAAGATAGTTTTTAAATACCTTAAAAGATAATACAGTAAAAACTCATCAACTTTTGTGTCTAAAATATTTTCACTGCCCATATTCTTCATATGTTAAAGAGAAAATATAAAAAAGTCTGTTTTTTTAAGGTAAAAATAAAACTTGACTTCCAGAATATTTTTCCATATAAAATTCTATAGAAATAATAAATAAAAGCACTGCTAATGTAGCAAATAAATGAGATTCTTTTAATATTGTGAATGCTAAAAATATAGATATATACAATATTGCAACTCAATTAAAATATAAAACTTTCCTAAAACCTCAATGAAACCAGAAATACAAATTTAATTCAAATGATCCGTAGAGCAAGAATGTTTCTCAAATTAAAGTGCTCAGAACACTCCATCAAATTGATAACCTTAAAGTTTATCAAACAGAATTAGTAGAACAAAGCATGCAACACTGAAGATAACAGAAACATAAATAGATCAAAATAATGCGAACATTTTTATAATTTGTCAACATATCAATGTCCCCACACATTTTCTGGAGCGTGATCTATGATAATAATTGATATTGTCTACATAATTCAAATGAAAGATTAAATGGTGAATTATAAATAGTTAATGTGCGTTCAAACAAACATTAACTGTTAATTATCATGTTATCTTAGGAAAAATGCTTACAATTGATAGTTTAATGAAAGAACTCATTACACTGAACTTCTGACCTACTACTTTTGCTTATAAAGCTATCTGATATGTTCCACTAGATTTTTAAAAGCTTCAACAAAGAACTGTTTCATTACCTTATAATCAAATCCATATTATACAACCTAAAGCTTTCTTACTTTATAATAAATAATAATAACACCACAGTAGACAGACTCCGCACCCAGAAGTCTTGTGCGGGGGGAGATTACGTAGACATATAGACAAAGGATTATACCTTGTGAAATTAATTTAAATAAATTTGACAGGCCGAATAGCTCAGTTCGCAAGAATAATAACCTCTAAAGACTAGGAGATCGCGGGTTCTTCACTCCCCTGTGGGTTCGGGGACTAACTAAAAGAATAGGCCCAAGGTAACTCCTGCCTGTCGTAAAAGGCGACTAACTGGAATAAAACACTGGTGGGGGTCTTGTCCATGTGGGCCTGGAGGGAGGTGGATATCTCTGGGGAATGATGTACACCCGGATTTTGAGGCCTCCACTCTGGGCCTGGATGGTTGCCCGCGCTTGGTTGTTACTCAGGAGCGGGGTTCCGGATGGGTGCCGCCTTGGATTGAGTGCTGGCGGGTGTCGTGTGTCTAGACGACCCGGAGGGGGTTGACAGCTCTGATGAGTGTTAAACACCCGGAGTTTGGGGCCCCCACTGTGTGCTTCGGAATGGACGGACGGCCTCGCTTGGGCGATGCTGGTCGAGAGTGGGACTTCATGATACCGCCTCGAGTCAATGAAACACTGGCGGGGGTCTGGTGCAGGTGAGGCTGGGGGGAGGCGGATATCTCTCGAGAGTGATATGCACCCGGAGTTTAAAGCCTCCACTGTGGCCTCAGAGACTGATAATTGGCCTCGCCTGGTTGTTACTCGGGAGCGAGGTTCCAGATAATACCGCCCTGGATTGAGGCCTGGCGTGTGTCCAGACGTCCCGGGGGGCTCTGATCTCTGATGAGTGGTAAACACCCGGAGTTTGGAGCCCATACTGTGTGCTACGAAACGGACGGACGGCCTCGCTGGGTGCTGCTCGGGAGCGGAACTCGATGGGATGTTGCCTTGAGTCTAACACTGTTAGGTGTCAGGTTTAGACGAGCCTGAGGGGAGCTGAGATCTCTAGGGGTGGATTACAACTGGAGATTAGATGCTGCTCGAGAGCGGGACTTCATGATACCGCCTCGAGGCAAACACTGACAGATGTCGGGTCCAGACGAACTCGGAGAGAGGTTATCTCTCTTTGAGCTACGAAACTGGCAAGTGACTTCACTCAGATGGCAGTACACCTGCCAAACAAACTTTCACCCTCAAGAAAAGATCGACTTCCGCAGGTAGCTGGAATTGATGGGTGAAATCTAAATAATTAAAAGTGAGCCACAATAGACCTAAGGTCGCGGTGGAGGGACTGGAATAGCCCACTTATGATAAAATCTAATCTAATCTAATCTAATCTACCTTAATTACGTCTTGAGTATTTAGAGATTTTTGTTGTTTGCGTGTTTTGTCTTTGTATTATAATATGAACCTGTATATTAATTTTTATAAGCATGAAATTATGCGTAGATAATATGCATGTTAAGACAAAGGTTATGTCAATTGCTCGCAGAATTGTCTACAAAGAAAAATTACTTGCCTACATGAACTTTTTGTAAGTTGTTAAGTAATTATTATTATTATTATTGTATCTTCCTCCAATACCACAGAAAACAAGGTAAAATATAGAGGGTAACATAAATAATTTACAAATCAAATAAGAGAAAATAGAAGTTATCTATGTAAATTCAAGAGAAAAAGTATTGTGACATATTTTCCTCGACCATTATAAATCTTTTGTCTTGATAGTTTGAATTTATGAAATTACCTAAATTTTTTTCAGTAAGTTGATGTGGATAATTAATTTGATAAATAAATATATTTGAAATAGGTGGTTTTACAAAATGAGGAGAGCTACATTCCAATCGATTGAAATAAATTTGTACTTCTGGCTTTTAGTATGCAGAAACTTAACGATACTTCAATGTGAAATGTCATAGAATTTTTTTGCATTGCCTACTAAATTCCTTGAAACGAACAACACTGAAAAGCCATCTAGTTTCTTTTAAAAGGAACACCTGTATATTAGCTGCTTTTTTTAAACTTTTTTTCTTGACCTTATAAATATATACGTTCTGTCATTTGGTTTAACGGTTTTTCTTTAGCCCTGAACCAAAATTTATTGCAAATAATTCGGTATAGACTATCATAAAAACAAAATGTTCAAAACAAAACTAAGATTTTTTTCATAGCACTCTTGTCCTAGCCATTTTTAACTTACTCGTATTTTAAGTTAAAACATATCATGAACAAGTGACTAAAATCAGAAGAAAAGCGTGAAGGATATTTTGGCCTGTTTCGATTTAAAAAATAAATATTGTAAAATATAAATAGCAAATAAATAATAATAATAAATAGTTAAAATTTCATGCAATTGTATCTTTTTCATAAATTCGGCGGTTAATGCAGTAAAAATTCCACAATTTCAGTACTGGAAGTTCTTATTCCTTATATTAGCTAAATAAAATATAAGAAAACCGTGTGCCTATATTAATTATAGCGCTTACATACCTAAAAATTCATATCGTTAGTGTTTATTTTGTTTTTGTGTTCCAAAAATGTTCAACAAATAGGCATTATACATGGTGGAGATGTTGAGTAACGATACTATTTCGAAAAACTATAAAAGATATTGAATTGGATAAATTAAACAAAAGTTGCACAATTATAAGCGCATCTCAGATCTCCTTTGAGATTTGAAAAGTTTTTCAAAGCTCACTAGATATAGACAGAAAACTAAAACCTTAATTTTTTTCTTTCTTCGATATTTGAAAATCCAGGCAATCTAGGCGTTTGCAATAAAAGTTATAAATGAAGATAGTCATTCTGGTTTCCATGGTGTTTTTAAACAATATCTTAATTAATACGTTTTTGAGCCATGACAATTAACTTTTTTATTATTGCTGCCATATTGAGTTTTTCACTAATGGATAGAAGTTTTTTTTCTGGTTACAGTAATGTAGCAGTTTAAAGAATGTTGTTTTCCTTCATGTAAAAAAATTGAAAAATAGGTGAAACAGTAAGTTGCCTGTGACTTTTTGACTGGCAATTAAACAAAATGGTTTGTCAAGTAATGGTGAAATTAACAGGCTGCTGACAGCATGTACTTAATAATTGTTTCTTGCAAAAAAGTCTAAAAAGAAGAAGACCTACAATTTTCTACACCTGTCACTTCTGGTCCTTTCTAGAAATATCATTCCAGAGTGTTGGCTGTTACCAACACACTACCATAGAAGTAACAAAGTTCCTAAACCTAATTCTCATAGACAAATGTGACAATATATTAAGGTATTTAAATGATTAATGTATTACTTTTTTTATTTTAAAGGCATAAACTGTCTATTTGCATTTGTGTTAAATATGGAAACAAATAAAAATTCAGTACAGTAGACAAAGAAAGAGCATGTACACAATAAAAATAAATTTGTTAGACAAATAAATATTCATATGAACAGGATCTTTCCTGCTGTATAGAATTTGGATTTGTTTTTATAACACAAAGAAAACTCATTAAAGCTATACTTTCCGCACACATGTTCAATTCTAATGAAATTTTATATACAGGTGTGTTTTAGGGTTCAGATGATGAAAATCGCAATAAAAATGAGGGCAGAAACAAAGTTTTGGAGTTATTTGAAAATTCTTGTACGAAAAGACGTAAGTTGTACTCACGTTTGCGACATGTTTTTGTCATATTTTACACATTTTCGGGGGTCGTTCGGTTTATATCAAGCTAGTCCACTGTGGGTCCGGTGACTAACTAAAAGAATAGGCCCAAGGTAACTCCTGCCTGTCATAAAAGGCGACTAATTGGAATCAAACACTGGAGAGGGTCTTGTCCAGGTGGGCCTGGAGGGAGGCGGATATCTCTGGGGAGTGATGTACACCCGGATTTTGAGGCCTCCACTCTAGGCTTAGAAATGGACGGTTGCCTGCTCTTGGTTGTTACTCGGGAGCTGGGTTCCGGATGGATACCGCTTTGGGTTGAGTGCTGGCGGGTGTCGTGTGTCTAGACGACCCGGAGGGGGTTGACAACTCTGATGAGTGGTAAACAGCCAGAGTTTAAGGCCCCCACTGTGTGCTTCGGAACGGACGGATGGCCTTGCTTGTGTGATGCTCGGGAGCGGGGCTCGATGGGATGTCGCCTTGAGTCCAGCACTGATGGGTCTCAGGTCTAGACGAACCCGGAGGGGAGCTGAGATCTTTAGGGGTGAAATACAACTAAGGGTTGAGGCCTGTTCTGTGAGCTTCGAAACGGACGAACGACCTCACTTGGATGCTGCTCGGATGCGGGACTTCATGATACTGCCCCGAGTCAAACACTGACGAATGTCTGGTCCAGACGAACTCGGAGAGAGGTTATCTCTCTTTGAGCTTTGAGACGGGCAAGCGACTTCGCTCAGATGGCAGTAGATCTCTCAGGTGTCGTCTCCTGTCGGAAGCTCAATTTGTTGGGTGTAATTTAAGCTAACGCTGGCAGGTGTTGGGCCTGGACGAACCCGGAGGTGGCTGGGGTCTCTAGGCGTGGATTACACCGGGAGATTTGGGACAACTCTGTGAGCATCGATACAGGCTAACGACCCCGCCTGGATGCTGCTCGAGGGCGGGACTTCATGATACTGCCTCGAGTCAATGAAACACTGGCGGGGGTCTGGTGCAGGTGAGGCTGCGGGGAGGCGGATATCTCTGGGGAGTGATATGCACCCGGAGTTTGACGCCTCCACTGTGGCCTCAGAGACTGACAATTGGCCTCACTTGGTTGTTACTCGGGAGCGGGGTTACAGATGATACCGCCCTAGATTGAGCCCTGGCGTGTATCGTGTGTCCAGACGTCCCGGGGGGCTCTGATCTCTGATGAGTGGTAAACACCCGGAGGTTGGAGCCCATACTGTGTGCTACGAAACGGACGGACGACCTCGCTGGGGTGATGCTCGGGATGGCGACTCGATGGGATGTTGCCTCGAGTCTAACACTGTTAGGTGTCAGGTTTAGACGAGCCTGAGGGGAGCTGAGATCTCTAAGGGTGGATTACAACTGGAGATTAGATGCTGCTCGAGAGCCGGACTTCATGATACCGCCTCGAGGCAAACACTGACAGAAGTCAGGTCCAGACGAACTCGGAGAGAGGTTCTCTCTCTTTGAGCTTCGAAACGGGCAAGCGACTTTACTCAGATGGCAGTACACCTGCCAAACAACCGTTCATCCTCAAGAAAAGATCGACTCCCTCAGGGAGCTGTAATTGATGGGTGAAATCTAAGTAATTAGACGTGAGCCACAATAGACCTAAGGTCGCGGTGGAGGGACTGGAATAGCCCACTCACAATAAAATCTAATCTAATCTAATCTATATCAAGCTAAAGAAGGGTGAATTTCCACTATTATAATTCATTTCCCCATAGTTAGTGCACCCCCTATACTGTTTACGTGTCTCTGTAAATTTCCCTTCTTTTCATTATATAATTGATCCCAAGTAGACATTGACATTTGACATATAAAACCAACTTAATGTCATACATTTTGAAGTTTGACATTATTGCAAAAAGGAAAATTTTATATTAAAATTGTTCAAAAATGAAACGTGGAAACCATGAAATGTGAATATGTTCAGTGAAATAAGGGACTAAAGCATTATATGAGTATATTTATATCGATCATGTGCAGTCAGATATACCCCAAAACATGCAATGTTCGTCATTTACACCCTAAAACATGCCTATATACAAAATTTCATAAAGATCGAACACATGTGCGGAAAGTTTTACAATTTTATCGCTTATATACATTTTCTTCTTTTTGAAGAAGGAAATGCTAGCTTTTAGTTTTGTGTCTATATCTGGTTACTTATGGAAAAAGGTTTTAAGTCTGTAGGGACTTCTCAGATTGCTTTTATAATTTTGTAACTTTTGCCCAATTCCATTTGTAATTTTCAAGATCCCAACTGTGTCGACACTGAAAATCCCCCACCTTGTATAACCATGGTATGTAACTTTAAACGAAAAATAGGTAGAAATATTGAAGTTTACATCAATAAGTAGAATATCATTTTCTCGATTATCCATGTTGCCATAAGCTATAAAAACAGCTAATTGTCTGCTCAATACTATGTTTTCAACAAATAAGCTAATAAAATATGTTTAAAAACAATAAGCTACTCATAAATATTTCTATATGAAGCATCAGCATGTAAAATGATTCAATAAGTAATTTTCGATGCCTGTATTTTTGTGGAACAACTTATAGAGATACACTTATGTTTATTCCTTTTCATGCACAGTTTGTGCAAGACTGACAAGGAAATTTCAGTGATTGTCACACTTTCAGATACATCAGGAAGAACCAATATTATAAGGAAGAAACCCAATAACTTCCATCAATGGAAATAAAATCAGTTTAATAGGAAGCAATAAGTTTTTCAATTTTTCCAACACTCTACAAGATGTTACAAAACTAATGTGATTGAGACAAACTAAATACAGACGTAGAGACTTCTTTGCTGGCTTCAAAAGTGTTAAGTTTTCTTCTCTCTAATCGGTTTCCCCTTTTATAATATCGTAAAAGGTGAAACTGGTTACAGAGAAGAAAACAAACACTGGTGAAACCAGAGAAAAAATATCTACATCTTATTTAATATGAAACGGTTTCACTAATTAAGTGCAACAACAATTAATTAATTAGCTACAAACTGTCATAGTTGCTGGCACTGGCAATATTTATATCTGTACAATCATTTAGGGTGTATAAGATTCAAAAAGCATGTGGAAATCCATTGTGCATAAATAAAAACTGGGCATCAATAAATGCCCAATCAGATACACATTCAGTTTCTACATGCTCTTATTATTTAACCCAGATGAACCTAGTGTACAAATTATGGGACACTTGTTGCAAGGCCTGACATGTTATTACTTGTGCATACAGAAGCATTCTGTCAACTAAAGCTCATTCTCTGAGAGTCTTTCAAGCAGGTCAGTTGTTTCTAAGCAACTTGTGCAAAGTTTTGACAGTTTATTGAAAAAACGAAATATTGCTTATTGTGAAAATGGAAGATTATGGTATCCAGTTACCTAGGTAAGTAAATTATTTATTTTAAAAATAATTTAGAAGAAGTAATAATTGCTAAGTAAGAAACAGAAAAGATGTAACTTTTGATGTACATTTATTTAACTAGACATAATAATAATAATAATATTTATTAATCCACTTGTAACAAACGTTATTGGATACGTCAACAAATATAACAGAAAAAAATATACAGTTAGAATAATATAAAACATGACCCTATAAAGGGCAAACAAGTCAAAACAACAAGTATTAATAGTCACTTAAAAGTAGACAATTGAACACAGTGAAAATGTACATAAAATGCACCACCCTACACACACACACACAAACAGCATACAAACAACAGATAAACTATATATATATATATATATATATATATATATATATATATATATATATATATATATATATATATATATATATATATATATATATATATATATATATATATACATATATATATATACACATACATACACACATCTACACATACATACACACACATATATATACACACATATATACACACACATACATACACACACACATATATGTCAAGTCTATAAAATAAAAATAAAAAAACAAGATACAGGAGGCAAAGCTCACAGGCAATGTACAAAATTATCAGCCAAAAGTCAAAACACAACCTGTACTTCACAATTATATTCCCTAAAAATCAATTCCGTAAAATTCGTCTATGCTATACAATTCTTTTTCAATTAAAATTGATTTCATTTTTAATTTGAATTTATTTTCACTCAGATCTTTTAGACTATGAGGTAAGTGATTGTAAAACACTATCAATTGATTTTTTACACTTTTCTGTACTTTAGCTAGCCGTGTTTGTGGCTGACAAAGGTAAGGTCTTACAGTGCCCCTTGTGTTGTGTGAATGAATTAATTCACTACCTACAAAAAACTCATAATATTTTTTCACAAAACACAAACATTCAAGCACATACAGAGAAGCAAAGGTAAGTATACAATTACTTTTAAACACCCCCTTGCAACTTTCTCTACCCCTCAAATTAAAAATAGCTCGTATACACGCCTTCTGAAGCACAAATATTCTATTTGCCTCTACTGAATTGCCCCAGAAGATTACTCCATATCTAATTCTGGACTCCACCAAAGCATGGTAAGCTGACAGACTGGCGGACACATCCACCGAAGATGAGATTGTTCTTAGCGCATACACGTAACCTGCCACCTTCGCAGCCACCATTTCCACATGAGCTCTCCAACTCAGGTCACTGTCCAGCTTCACTCCCAAGAACACTATGCTCTCACTAAAATTCATTTGCAGATCACTAACAGAGAGTTGTGTGTCATGTACTCTATTGAAATCAACGAGGCCCGTTTTATTTACGTTTAAAAGCAAACCGTTTTCACCAAACCATCTACTAAAATCATCTAAAGCACTAACTGTCTTTTCTCTTACACTGTTTAGGTCTCTTACTACAAATATACAAATATACACTTTGGCATAACCCCATTTTTGTACATCTCTCGGTCGAAGGAAACTATGCTACAAGAAAATTTGCCTATCAATTGCACTGTGCAGTTACTAAACCAATTTTCATCGTAGGTTTAGTCATGATTGCAAAGTACTCTGCGATTTTGGAACCCGTTGTAAACGTTCTACAAAGTAAAAATATGGATTTGATTATGGTGAGGAAACATATTGGTGCAATCCTTGATGTCATCAAGAAGGATCGACAAGAAATTGAACATTTTTCTGATGATGTGCTTGAAAAATTACATGATATCACGGAGAAAGTCGGTGTTGAGTTAACAGTCCCACGAATTGTTCAAAAGCAAATACACAGAAATAATCTGCCATCTGAAACTGCGACTGAATATTGGAGACGGTCGTTGATCATCCCTTATCTTGACTCTTTAACTTTATCATTGAATGTTAGATTCTCACACGAAAATACACCTGCTTTTGCCTTTTCCCATCTTCATCCTTCATACATGCTAAAAATGACTTCAAAAGATTTGGAGAAAAATGCAAAATCTTTCATGGAGTTTTATGAGTTGGGTGATATCTCTGCAGAATTAGATTTGTGGTATAATCTGTGGAAAAAGAAGGATTTAGCAGGAGACAAATTAAAGGATATTGAAGTGGCTGCACTTTTGGAGGAGGCTAATTTTTTTTTCCCTGCAACAAGGCATGCACTCCTCATTTTAAGTGCTTTCCCATCAACTACGGCTACTGTTGAACGATCTTTCAGTACCCTTCGAAGGGTAAAGACCTGGCTGAGAAGTACAATGGGAGAAGACATACGGGCTGGGTTGTGTTTGATGAGCGTCCATCGGAAATTCTTCAAGGAAAATTAGGACTGGATTGAAACGAGAGTTTTGAACAAGTTTTGTACAAATCCAAGAGAAATTATACTACTATAAGACATGTAACTAGAATAATTTTTTTCAAGCAAATAATTGTAATAACTTAGTTGATAAAGCACTGCTATAATTATACATAATTTTCTTAAAATTTTGGTTTCGTTCACCTTTTCCGCGATAAGATGTTACAACCTGAACGACCATGGCTGCTGCCCCCCCCCCCCCCCCCCAAGTTTTGATCCTGGGTACGCCCTTGCTTTGTTTTAGTCTGTACTCAATATAATACATCAGGAATATATGCGTTTGATCTTGTTTTGTTGTTGATTTATGCTCGCTGAAGCCCTGGCAATGTTAGAAAATGATAATGATACACTGAGTAATGTGCAGGATGTTATGTTACTTTCTCCAGTAAGTACTGCAGTGATTTAAGTGACGAAGACTCTGACGAAGAAGACACAGTTCATATTGATAATCTTCCTGGTTCCCAACTAAGAGCTCCCGTAGAAGTAAAATTTGCAGTTCATAAAACAGATGACGAATTTTAACCACATGATAATTTCCCTTTGCCTACTTCTGTTGTCAACAGAAAAAAAGGCTTCTACTGAAAAAGAAAAAAGTTTATCATTGGGTGAAGGAAGATATTTCACCACCAAATGAAGATTTGTTGGGGGTCACAGCTACTCCTTAACTGAAGAGCCCGATAGAATACTTTTATGATTTTTTTTTGTGAATAATCTAAGAGAAGTACTGAAATGAAGACTTTCGTTGCTCCTTTTGAGTGGATCTGTACTTCTACTCCGCCGAAAAATATTTGGGAACTAGATCAAAACGCTCACAATGACCTAGTGTCTAAGTCAATGTCTAGAGACAAATTATCTTTCATAATGTGGAATATTCCTTTATGTGATAGTAATGACTTGTATGCAGCAGATAAATTAACAAAGCTATTATTCGACCATCTGAATAAAAAAAATATGGAATACGGCGCAGCCGGTATGAGAAAACGGTACCATACTACGGAAGGCAGTAAACCCATTCAATATAGATATAAACTGTGGGTTGGTACAGATAGACTTGGATATGTATATTGGTTATCTCTACGAACATAAGTACCACTTATGCTGAATACGGTGTCGGACCTGCTGTAGTTCTCGGATGTGCCGATGCATTACGAAAAAAGTGGCTCAATGAAAAAATGCCTTTATCCTTTGACAATTTTTTTATGACCATTACGCTACGTTTCTGAAAAAACTTTCATGGTACAAGCGGTGTGCAGGAAAATTGAATACTAGGTCATCCATTAGAAATGAAGAAAAAAGAACGTGGTTCTTATGATTTCGAAAAGATTTGTGACCAAAATATAATTGCGATAAAATGCAATGATAACAGCTCTATATCATTATGTTCCGATTTTGCTGGAATAGAGCCTCTTCCCAATGTAAAACAATGCTCTCGCAAGGAAAAGAAAAGTATTCTGGTCAAATACCCACACATTGTGCATTTGTATAATTTTAATATGGGCGGAGTTGATCATTCTGACGAGAACATCGAATTGTACCGCATAGCAAACCGCAAAAAAAAAAGGTACTTTCCATTGATAGCACATTGCATTGATCTTGTGCTACAAAATGCTTGGCATATTTATCGCACCGATGGTGGAGATATAGACTAATTGCATTTTAGAATTAAAGCCATGCTTGCCCAAAACAAAAGTGTCAAAAATGTCACAAATTAACAGACTAAAGTGTGTCAATATAAACACCATTCTCTAAAATAATTTATGCAAAAAAGTAGGGTAATCCTGTGTTGCAGACACCTCACTAGTAAACAAACAATTCAGGTGGAATCGGAACGCAGAAGTGGACGTTGAACGAAGTGCACTGTTGCCAGATGAGTATTACCAAGGCTCATTTTAAATATAGAAGGATATCAAGGGACGAACAAATGTTTTTATAATGTAAATAAATTATAATATGGCGTCATCTACATAAATCGATATTTGACATATTTTGCGGAAAGCAGTAGGAAAACAGAAATGTAAGAAGTTAATTTTCAGCCATGGTGGTCCAGGGGAAAAAACGTGGGCCTATAGACCCAAGGGTACTGGGTTCAATCCCAGATTTCCCCTCTCCTCCCTTTTTAAGTACATCAGTAACATCAACAGAGATTGTGCCATTCTGATTAAGCAAGGTAATCTGCACGTTCCGCCATTCCCAGGGGGCGTAAAGCCGTCGGTCCCGTGCCCATGCGATGTTGGGCACGTTAAAGACACAAATTTCCCGAACAGTGAGGTGAATGAATCACTTTAGTAAAGTCAATGGAGCAATTTCCGTTGTGAATTGCCGATGATAAATACAACTGTATATGCTAATTGCAATCAGTATCCAGTATATTATTTTGAAAAGTCGCAATGTTTCATGGTAATGAAGCAATTTCTACTGACAACTGTCGATGATAAACATAACCGAGAAAATGGCTGAAAATGGGCTTCCCTTCGAAGTGTTTGTTTATGTTTTAGTTTCCAACGTTGAATGAGTATGAAAAGTGAATGAAGCAATTTCTGTTGCGAATTGCTGATGATAAATATAACTGTATATGCTAATAGCAAACGGTATCCAGTATATTTTTTAAGCCGAAATGTTTCATGGCAATTAAGCAATTTCTACTGACAACTGTCGATGATAAACATACCCGAGAAAATGACTCAAAATGGGCTTCCCTTGGAGGTGTTTGTTTATATTTTAGTTTGCTTTAAATTGCTTTAAATTGCTTCATTACCATGAAACATTGCGACTTTTCAAAATAATTTTTAACGTTTTTTTAAAACCTATTTCCTGCCATTTATCATAATTTGGGTTAGTCCATTGTTGCACTCATAGCCTCATATAGGGTTCTATTTTATTTATTTTTAAGTATGGTTAGCTAATTTTATCAATTTTACGATGTTAATTTGGTTTTTCCAAAAGAAAATTTTCTCAGCTTGCGAAAAGTCCTACAACTTTCATTTGGGAAGTTTTTTCTATCTCCAAAAAGAAAAGTAGCAGAAGCTGCACTAATTATAAGGAACAGACCATGTACAATGTTTTATTGATTATCACATTCAAAAATATTACACTTTCTTATTCCTAATGTACCATTGTAGTACGTCTTTTTTGGTTCTTATTAAAAAATAAATATATCATTTTCAATCAAAAGTTTCTTTGGTAAATTTGCAGATTAGCTCCCATAGGCTTTTCAAAAAATTGTTTTAAGAAACATTACTAGGACCCGCCTGGATGCACAAACCACAATAAAAATGTATTGTTTACACCCCCCAAGGAAGTTACGGGACTAGGAGTGAATAGGGGTGCTGGGTGGGGTAAGTAGTAAAAAGGAAATCTCAGCAGAAAATGTGAAGAAAACGGCTTGAAAGCTGTCTATTTGAAGCCGTATCCCCATTAAACCCTGCCTACCCCGTATTCGCCCCAGGTCCTGTAACTTCCTTGGGGGATATGAACAAGAAATTGTTCTTGTGGTTTATGCAAAGAAGTAGTTGTATGCACACGAGAGGGGAAGGAAAATGCCTACGACGAACCAGGACACCCCCCCCCCGCGCACGCATGCGCTCAATTTGTGCAGGGGTGTTTGAGGGGTGGGGGTGCTTTGTCTTGGGGATTTTCCTTTCCCTTTCGCGTGCATACAACTACCCTCGTTGCATAAACCACAAGAAAAATGTCTTGTTCATACCCGCCAAAGAAGTTGCGGAACCTGGGGGAATAGAGGTGCTGTACGGGATAGGCTGGGTTTAAGGGGGGATATGGCTTCAAGATGTGAAAAAGACAACTTTAAAGTCCGTTTTCTTCGCATTTTCTGCTCATATTACCTTTTTACTACCTACCCCGCCCAGCACCCCTATTCACTGCTGGTCCCGTAACTTCCTTGTGGGGTGTGAACAAGAAATTTTTCTTGTGATTTGTGCATCCAGGGAGGGGGGCCTAGGCAGGTTTCTGAAAACAGTTTTTTTGAAAAGCGTTCGGTAGCTAATCTGCAAATTCAGAGTTTCTTTTTTAAATACATTTCATGTAACTCACAAGAAATAGGCCACTTAGCAGGCACATTTTAATTATAGGGTTATCTGGGTTAATAATGAGAAAAATCTTAGTAACACTCGTTAACTAGAATACATGTAAAAACTAAAATTTCACTCCACTTTTTTTTACTAAAAGCGTATGCAATTACTTTCAAAGTCTTTTCTCACAATTCTGTAACATCATCGTAAACATAACATTGCTATAATAAGCTTTCATTGAAAAAACTGCATTTTTAGACTTAACAGTATTAACTGCTCACAAGATTAAGCTAAAAACTAATGAACCCATGTATATACATACTGTGTGTTATATAATAAATATAATAAATAAATCAATCACCCTAAAAAAATGGGGAAGTTAACTAGAATTACTACTGCTCAGGGTTATCTGTCTCTTGTGATAACCCGTGCTGGGATGGAAGACTTTGTAATACAGCACCATACAAAGTATTCCTACCAGGAAGGGGATGATGTTTAAATAGACGACAGGCTTATAATACACAGTCTTATGCAATTCCTTATCGGCATTATTTATCCATACTATATTAGCTACAGTGTTCTCAAAGAAAAGCATGCAGTAAAAGAATACATACTTAGTACACGTAGGGCCGTCGACGAGAGTGACGTGGGTGAAAATGTAAACTGTTCCGAATATCGAGTAGAAGAAGAAATCGTAAATCTTGTTGTGTTCACAGAAGTTGTTGTCTTGGTTACTGCACATTAACCAAATGGTCATAATGAACCAATGGAAGATGATGGCTAAAATTGTCGAGACTGGGAAGATTGATGCTACTACACTGATGCACAATATTCTGGACACTAAAAACAAGTAAACATCAGCATATTACAGTAACATATTACAGATGTAGAGAATAACCGCTCATTTTATTATCATAAACCTTTTACTTTATTTGTATTATAATAATAATAATAATAATTTTTTATTGGCCACCTTGGGTACAAGCAGTACATGTGACAGGTCATATGTATACATGAACAAAAATATAGTCCAGAACAAGTGATCAAGTAAAACAAAGACCAATTAAAAAGTTAAATGTCTATAAACAAAGACAGAACAAGTCAAAGTCTAAAACATGTACAATCAAAAAAGAAAACATATGTATAAATAAAAACGAACCTAAATACACACAAATATAAACAACATATATGTACTCAAAAATTCACAAAAAAGTCACTAAATAAAATATACAAACAAATGGTTTAATATAAACAACGATAAACTTCACACAAACGAATCAAGATACCCCACAAACAATGAACCCCGAATCACTGACTAGCAAAATCCAGGAAATTTTCGTGGCTATAAAATGCTTCCTCAACTAAAAATCGTTTAACTTCCCTCTTAAATGCATCAAAAGTTCTTATTTTTCTATATTCAGCTGGTAAAGCATTGAAAGACACAAAATACAGTTGTAATAGGGGCCATGTTTATACTTTGTTGTTCTGTGAAGCGGTATTCTTAATGAAGCCTGGTGATGCGTCTCATAATCATGATAGGAGGAGTTACAGGTAAACAGCGCCAAATTATTCCTTGCAAAACAGACAAATTTTAAGATGTAAATACATGGAACTGTAAGCAGGCTGTGATCTCGAAATACATTTCTACATGTTTCTGTTGGCCTTAGATTAAACATTAACCTCAGTAATCGCTTTTGAGATACAAAAACTCTGCTCACAGTCACCGCCCTACCCCAGAATATAATACCAAAACTTATGTGAGGGTATGCCAAAGAGTAATACATGTTTATTATGCTCTTTAAGTTAACAGTGTTTTTCATCTGTAGTATTGCAAAATATGCTTTATTCAGGTTCTTGCAAACTATATCAATCTGATTCTGCCATGATAGACTGGCATCTAAATGTACACCTAAATAATTTACAGTGTCTACCAGAGTAATGCCGAAATTATTCAAGGACTTCCTGTTTATGAACTCTACATATGCAGTTTTTCCAGTATTCACGATAAGTCTGTTTCTATCACACCAAGCCTGTAATTGGTCTATCACAGCGCCAACATCATGAAGAAGCCGCGCCCTAGTATCTGCGCAGACAGTAACACAAGTGTCATCAGCAAACACAGTCACCAGACCCCACACCCCCCCCCCCCCCCGAGCACATGCAATGGCATATCATTGATCAATAGTATGAATAGCAGTGGGCCCAGCACTGAACCTCGTGGAACACCTAAGCCTATGTCATACTCATTACAGATATTATTCTTAAAGTTTACTTTCAGTGACGTGCCACTCATAAATGACCTAATCCACTCCAAGAATGTTCCACGAATTCCCAAAGCAAACAATTTCTCAATCAATATGTTGACATCCACAGTGTCAAATGCCTTGGTGAGGTCAAAGAACACAGTAACCACAAAGTTTCCTCGATCAGTTTCTGTAGATCTCTTCTCTCTTGATAAAAGGCTTATACAGGGTTGCGCATAAGTAACGCGACAAGGCCATAACTTTTAAACCAAGAAAAGCATTGTATTCAAAATTTGTAAGATTGCAGAACAGATTATTATAATAATAATATAATATAATATATTTATTCGCACCATCAATACATAAAAAATGTGTAGAACACGTCAACATTTAAAAAAACATAAAAACATAGGAATTACAATTCAAAAAAACTATAGAATCATGATATTGATTACCAACAGCTACAACTTGTCAGCTAACAAATCCTCAATATTATAATAGGCCTTTGCTGGCAGAATATTATTCAGTGTTTTCCTCATCTTTGCAGGTGGAAGCTCCTTTATCTGCACCGTCAGTTTGTTGTACACCTTTAGGGACTGCACCACAGCACTATTGTAAATAATACTGTTTGTAGTTTGTGGAGCAATTAACTGATCCTTTAAACGTGCTCTAGTGTTGTATTGATGATGTTGTTCACAATCTAATAACAAACTCCGGTTTTCTCTAACAAAACATGCACACTCTAATATACAGGGTCGCTGATAAGTCTGGAAACGGTCGATTATCCGGGAAAATATACAAGGTGTCGAAAAAAGTTTTATACAAAAGTTTTTGGGTTCTTCAATGTCTACTAGGCGGTGATAATTTTATTTATACAGGGTTGGTCATACAGGCGTGGCACACCAATATTAATTTTTTTTTAATGGAACACCCTATATATTATTCGATATTTCAATCCTTCTCTTAATTTTGAGCAACATTTATGAGAAGCATAATGTACCTAAACTCAATCGTTTCCGGGTAAAAAAATAAATAAAAATAAACGCTACTGTTTTTAAAATCTATTGGATGAAGAACAAAAATAAATGAAAAGTAGAATATCTCTTGAAAACAATCTGTGAGTGTGAAAAGAACCGGTTGCGATGTTTTTAACATTGTTTGGAATCCCAAGATAAGATAAGATGCCCATAAGAAACGCAGTATTATTCTTTTGTTTCAAAATGTTTCCAGGACAACGAATGTCAAACATTCATTCAGTGTCAACAGTTTTGAAACATTAGTAATTTAGTGTCAACAGTTTTTGTGCAAAATGGCAAGTTTAAGTGAAACCGAACGTATCGAAATTTTAATGATGATAGGGTACGGTGATAGAACACGAAGTTTTGCTCAAGTGGTGATTATGTTCAATGAGTTGCATCCTGAGCGGGAATCGATCTCCAAATCCACAGTTTCGAAAACTTTGCATCGTTTTCACGAAACTGGCGGTATCAAGGATAAACCTAGAACTGGAAGGCCAGTAACCGTTACAAATGAAGAAAATTCTTTGAATGTAATATTGGATGTGGTGGAAAATCCGAAAACTTCGGCACAGCAATTGGCTTTAAATCACAATATGAGTCGATATTCAATTCAAAAGATTACGAAGCGGGAAAAGTTCCGTCCATATAAAATTCATTTATTGCAAGAACTGAGTGAAGACGATTTTGATCGCAGAATCGAGTTCTGTGAACTTATTATGGAGAAGTTACGCCAAAATTTTAACTTTGCCAACCACATTTTGTTTTCCGACGAATCTACATTTTGTTTGAATGGACAAGTCAACCGACACAACTGTAGGTACTGGTCAGACGAAAACCCACATTGGATGGAACAAATTCACACCCAAAGACCGCAAAAAGTAAATGTTTGGTGTGCTATTATTGGTGGACATATCATAGGACCTTATTTTATACACGGTAATTTGTACTCTGCTCGATATTTGACACTTTTGCAAGAATCAATTGTTCCAGACGTAAGTCGATTATTTCCGAACAATAACGACCCAAATCTACCAGCGGAAGAAATATGGTTTCAGCAGGATGGGGCACCCCCTCATTTTGGAATTGAGGTACGGGAATATCTGAATCAAACCTTTCCTGGCAGATGGATAGGGCGCAGGGGAACTATTGAATGGCCAGCTAGGTCTCCCGACATGACGCCGCTTGACTTTTTTTTGTGGGGTCATGTAAAAAATTTAATTTACCAAAATAGACCGCAGAATATTGAAGAGTTGCAAGCAAGGATTGTGCATGAAATTAATAACATTCCTCAAAACGCTCTTGTAAATGCAGTGCAATGTTTTGTTAAGCGAATTCATTATTGTCAGGAGGTCAATGGAGAACACTTTGAACATCTTATAAAATAGGATTCCAAACAATGTTAAAAACATCGCAACCGGTTCTTTTCACACTCACAGATTGTTTTCAAGAGATATTCTACTTTTCATTTATTTTTGTTCTTCATCCAATAGATTTTAAAAACAATAGCGTTTATTTTTATTTATTTTTTTACCCGGAAACGATTGAGTTTATGTACATCATGCTTCTGATAAATGTTGCTCAAAATTAAGAGAAGGATTGAAATATCGAATAATATATAGGGTGTTCCATTAAAAAAAAATTAATATTGGTGTGCCACGCCTGTATGACCAACCCTGTATAAATGAAATTATCACCGCCTAGTAGACATTGAAGAACCCAAAAACTTTTGTATAAAACTTTTTTCGACACCTTGTATATTTTCCCGGATAATCGACTGTTTCCAGACTTATCAGCGACCCTGTATACAAACTTGGCAAGGTAAGTATTCTGTTGTCGAGGAATGTTTTCCTACACGAACCCCTATATTTCAGATTGAATATGCTGCGGATACATGCCTTTTGGAGCCTAAAGATTGTACCGGCTTCTTTGGAATTCCCCCAGAACATTAGTCCATATTCGAAGCCTTGAGTTCACATATGCGTAGGACGCCCCGAGGCCAGCACTAATATTACTAGAATTGGACAGAACACGCAGAGCATAACTAAAAGCTGACGGTTTACCTGCCAGATAGCCAATATGAGCCCTCCAGTTCAACTGAGAATCAAGCTTCAAGCTCAAAAACTTAACATCATCCTGCGTGCTCAGCGATTTGAATTTCAGCGATAACTGGTTACCCATAAAATAATTAAATGAGATTAAATTTGTTTTAGTCACATTCAATTGTAAGTTCATTCCATTGTACCACTGTACCAGAATTCTCAGTGATTGTGGTGCCTCTTAAATTAGATCACTATCTGAAGGATCTCGTAAAACCAAAGACGTATTGTTAGCAAACAGGGTTGTCTTATGGGGCAATACTTCAGACAGTTCGTTAATATAAAGTAAGAACAAGATTGGCCCAAGGATTGAGCCTTGAGGCACACCTCGTTCTATAATCTTCCACTCAGATGCCAGAAATACCTCTGTCCTATAATCCTTAAAAGCCACACATTGTTTCCTGCCTAATAGGTATGACTTCATTAAATTCAGCGAGACTCCCCTGAAACCTAGCAATTCCAACTTAACCAACCCTTTAATTTCTTAAATAGTAACATGGATTGTGACACATTTTTGGAAATCGTACTGGGCGTACTTTTTTAAGGTATTTCTTATTTTTAAGTTAAGAACGAAATGTAAGATCGATAACAATCGGCTTTTCATGAAAATAAATGAAGTAAAAAATTCGGGACGCAGCAAGTGCGTTATAGTAGCGAATTTTCATAGGAATTGTACATTATTATTATACGGCATATTAGTAAAGTTAATACTTTAAACTTACACAAACCTTGATGATCGATTTTAGAGGTACTAGTAAATGCACATTTGAACAATAGTTTTGAAAGTGTTGCCATCGATATCTCTCTATTATCAAAAAAAAAAAAATCTTGTGTTCTAACTCCTTTTGAGAAAAATGGCCAAAACTCAATTTTCTATGAAGCTCAAGAACTAAATTTTGCTATATCTGTAGACAGTGCAAGTCTCTTTAAAAGAAACTTGTATTACAAATTTCAATAAAGTTATTTTTCCTTATTAATCGCCAGTATGATACCGTTTTAGTCAACCTAATCAAACCGGTTTTTTCAATATCAACAATACTACTGAAAATAATAATTTCAGACTCAAAGGTGACAAACTTGTTCAGGCGTTTTAAACAAAAATGAGATCTTGTTCAAAACGTATGAAATCTGTGCACTATTGTTTCTCCAAATGTCAAAATAAATCATAAAAAAACACACATTCATCCTAACTGGATTCGATCATGCAACCTTCCAGGCCAGCACGCTTCCAATGCGCTACCTTCTAATACGTCAACTAACATTGTCTATATAGTACTTGACACAGGCTTCATGCCCGGGGTAGTATACGAAAAGTATACGTAACAATTAATTACAGAATTAGTAGAATTACCACTGAAACACAGTCAAGGATTGTTTCGGTCTTATATGACGTCTTATGTTTAAGTTTAAAGATAATATAAACTATTATAGAATCATTTGTATAGACTTGACTTCAATTTGTTTACATTTCCACTATATTATGCGGCAACATAATATATCGATGCATCGCTAAAACTGTATTCAGGTCAGTTTATAAAGCTGAAAATATGGTGTATTTTAATAACTGATTGAATCCCCCAATTAAATAACGATCACTTGGCAAATTTTTTATTTCATGTCACATATATATATATATATATATATATATATATATATATATATATATATATATATATATATATATATATATATATATACACATATATATATATACAAACAGGATGTCCCGTAATTACACCGACAACGTGTAACTGTACATTCGTGTGATCAAATGATGACGATTTATCAAAAAAAAGTTAGGTAAAAAGTTTTTAGTTTTTCAGTTATAGCCCTCTGAAGTTTAAGGGAAAAAAAGATTGTCGTTTATAACTCGGTAAAGAATTGAACTAGGTCAACGAATTTTAGCAACTGTCTTTAACTCATTCAGACACATTATTCCTGAAAAATCTAACAAATTTCGCAAACCGAAAGTAGGTTTTTTGCTTCCGAGGTATACGTGTAATTGACAGAACTTTTACAGATGTTAATTTTTTCTAACCTAACTTACTTCATTTTGAATCTGCATTCGTTGTCTGAATTTTTTGTCTCTTCACAATTTTGCTTAAAGTTAACCGTTTTCATGGTTTCTCGTAACTTATTGATACAAATTAGTATTGCTTGAAAACCATTCTAATATCATTAGCCGAATTACATACAACTCAAAAAAGACACATTTACTTGAAATGTTAAGAATAGGACAATCTCAAATTTATTAAATAAATGAATTTGTAATAATAAAAACCTAAACAAAAATTAAGCTAATATCAGAAGAGTAAAAAATTGAAAAACATTAATTTAATTATAAAACAAGAAAATGTAATATTAAATAAAATTAAAAAACGATCTTAATATGTGTTCAAAGTATTCGCCATTTTGCCTAATATAAGCATTTGCTCGGGGTAGAAGTGGATTTCTTATGTTACTAAAAACACCAGGAATTTGACGTATCTCGTCAGCAGCTGCGACTATTATTTCCCATTACTCCTCCTGGGTTTCAAAAGACGTACGGTATACTTTTTCTTTCAAGGTGCTTCATAAGAAAAAGTCTAATGGCGTGATGTCAGGAGATCTAGGTGGCCACCTTAGAGGTGCATTTTCTCCCCTTCCAATCCATCTTCTAGGGTAGTTTTCGTTGAGATAGTTCATTGCAGGAAGCGTGAAATGGGAGGAGCCCTGTCGTGCATAAAAATTAAATCTTGTCGAATTTGCAAACAAATGTCTTCAAGCAATGGAGGCAATCTGTTCTTTATAAAGTCCAAGTAAACAGGTTCAGTTATTGGAGAAGGTATAACCACTGGGCCGATTAAATTGTCACCCACAATACCTGGCCAAACGTTTAATTTAAGTTGGCGCCAAAAAGAAGATGGGTGAATAGTTTTGGATTTTCATCACTCCATACATGTAAATTATGAAAATTGAACACATCATTTCTTGTGAAACATGCTTCATCTTCAAATATCTTACCCAAAAAGTTCGCGTCAGCTATAAAGCCATTCAGCAACCACTGACAGAAAACCAGCTTGCGTTGGCATCAGCACCTTGAAGCTCCTGCACAGGCATCAAATGGAACGAACTTGCAATTGCTCTTTTTGAGTATTTCGTGAATCGATGTTTTTGGTACACTGAATTGCATAGACATTCTCCGTACACTTTCTTCCAGTATTTAGGATTTCTTCCTAAACACTAGGATGCAAATGACGAGGACGACCAGCATTAAGAGACATCTTCAAATTACCATGTTCTCTTTTTTTTTTTTTTTTTGTTCCCTCACACAAGATGTGCTGGGCTGATTCCTCCCCCTCGCCGCAGAGTCTGCATGCGAGGTCCCCTTCGAACCGCCCCATTTTATGCAGGTGTTTCTTGACGGCCATGTGTCCCGTCAAGATACCTGTTGTGTTTCTGAGCTGTCCTCTGCTAAGGTTTAGCAGCTCCACAGCTCTCTTTGAACTGGGTCCGTCAATTATTGACTTCCCATGTCTGAGCCTTGGACAGTCCGCCCAGTACACCTTGTGTTGGTTTCTGACCCAGGACTTAATGGCTCCCCTGGCAGTGCTCTTTGACACGCCCAGAGCCGGTTCTGGTCCCATAAATGGTTCTGCTGACCCTCTCTTCGCGAGACTGTCAGCTTCTTCATTGCCTTTAACCCCCGAGTGACCCGGCACCCAGATGAGGGTCACCTCATTCTGCCCAGCCAGGTCGCTCGTCTCGTCTCGGCACTCACTCACCAGCCAGGAACTTACCCGTGGGCTACTTAGTGCCTTAAGGGCTGCCTGGCTGTCTGTGGCTATGAGGATCCGCTTGTTGGTGTAGCCCCTCCTCTTGTTCTCCCGCACACAGTGCAGGATGGCGTACATCTCGGCCTGAAACACCGTTGCATGGGCTCCGAGGGAAATACTATGACTTACCCTCGGTCCTTCCGAGTAAACGCCTGCCCCCGTCCCACGCTCCCCGCCAGATCCGTCCGTGAACCAGACGAGCGCGTCCCGTGGCATGCCCGGCGTCCCCTCCCGCCATGCCTCGCGATCAGGGATTTCCACTGTAAAGTTGTTTTCCCTGCACATTCGCGGGCTCGCGAAGTCTGACCTCATTTCAAGCATGGGCTCCTTCACGATCTCCTGAATTTTGCAGTGGCCCCTGAAGCCTGGGTTGATCTTCAGTCTACCATTGCAGGCTAGTCTGTATAGTCCTAGCCTGGCCTCTCCCATAATAACTAAGTGTAGGGGGGGTAGATCCAGCAACACGTCCATGGCGGCTGTTGGGGTTGAAGACATGGCCCCTGTGATGCCTAGGCAAGCCATCCTTTGGATCTTGCCTAGTTTTTGTTTGGCACTGGATTGTGTCACCTTAGGCCACCAGACCAGTGCCGCATATGTTAACGATGGTCTGACCACCCTTGTGTACAGCCAGTGGGCCATACTAGGTCTTAGTCCCCACGTTTTTCCATATAGCCGCCTAGTGACGGCTAAGGTCATGACTGCCTTACGCAGTATTTTTCCAATGTGACCATTCCAGGTTAGCTTAGAGTCCAATACGACCCCAAGATATTTTACCTCCCTGGCGATTGGAACGCTCCTACCGTATAGAGTGAGAGTTCTGTGGCTTTCACACTTCCTCCTCCTCGTAAACGGCACGACGGTTGCTTTCTCGGGGCTCACCCCGAGCCCTTGATCAACCGTCCACCCTTCCACCACTTTCAGTGCAGTCTGCATACGCTCCCACACTGCCTGTGTGACCTTTCCTCGGACTATGATGACAATGTCGTTCGCATAGCCCTGTACCTCATACCCCCCTCCCGAGAGCCTCCCCAGCAGGCCGTCCACGACTAGACACCAGAGCAAGGGAGACAGAACGCTCCCCTGCGGACACCCCGCCGCGACCCCCGCCAGCAGAGTCCCTCCCGCGAGTGAGGTGAACACCGTCCTGTCCCTGAGCATGGAACCGATCCACCTGCAGCAGGTCTCCTCTATCCAACGCTCCCGGGCAGCTGCCAGAACCGATCCGAACGAGGTGTTGCTAAAGGCCCCCACTATGTCTAGGAAGGCCCCCAGCGCCACCTCCTTGTTCTCCAGCGTATTCTCCAGTTTCAGCACCAGTTGGTGCAGTGCTGTTTCTGTTGAGAATCCTGCTCTGTATGCATATTGTCCGCAGTGTAGAGGATATGCTTCCAGTACACCGCCCCTAATGTGCCGGTCGAGCAGTTTTTCCACTGTTTTCAGCAAGAAGGACATGAGACTTATTGGCCTCAGGGACTTTGCCTGGTCTGTTGGACGCCCAGGTTTAGGAATAAATACAACCCTGGCCAGTCTTCATGCCCTCGGAATGTACCCCAGAGCCAGGCTGGCCCTCATAATGAGGGTAAGCACCAGCGCCAGTATATATATCCCCTGCTGGAGCATGATGGGCATTATTCCATCAAATCCCGGCGATTTGTATGGCTTAAAGCTGTTAATGGCCCATCTGATTTTGCTCCAGGTAACCACCTCTTTAGCGACTGTCCAGTCTACTCTAGATGCCCGCCTATAAGGCGCCTCTATTTCTGAGTGTTCCCAGTCCGGAGGTGATTGGTTTATTATGTTACAGCCGGGGAAGTGCGTCTGGAGTAAAATTTCCATAGTTTCCTCCCCCGAGCTTGTAAAGCCTCCCGTGGGTGTTCTAAGGGAGCCTATGTTAGTCTGAGGGCCCTTAGACAGGATCTTGTGTAGTCGAGCACTCTCGGACGTGTTTTCCACTTCTTCGCAGTGCCTCCTCCACGACTCCTTCTTGGCGTCCCTCAGTCTTTTGTTATAAGTCGATAGGGCCTGTCTATATTCATCCCATGCTCCCGACCTTTTGGCCGCGTTAAACAGCTTACGAACCTGCGTCCTCCTTTGCCTGAGGTCCTCGTTCCACCACGGGACGTTCCTGGTGGACACCGTCATTTTCAGGGGGCAGTTGGCGTTATAGGCCGAGGTAATTGCGTCTCGCAATTGGACTGCTGCAATCTCGAGGTCTATTGAATTTTTTATGGTACTCTTAACCCCCCGCAGTTCCACAGCCAGGTCTGCCCTGTAGGCTTCCCAGTCCGCCTTGCGGGGGTCCCGGTACCATACCGTTTTTCTTTCGACTTTGGCGATTTCAAACCGGATGTATCTGTGGTCTGAGCTACTCACTTCCCCAGACACAGCCCAGCTTTTAACAAAGTCACCCAGAAACTGGGTGGAAACTGTTAGATCTAAAACTTCCTCACGCCGTGTTGTGACGAAGGTCGGTTTATTACCTCTATTCAATATGTCTAAATTAAATTTCATAAAGAATTGTAAAAGTGCCTCACCCCTAGAGTTTGTGTCCGAGCTACCCCACAACTCATGGTGCGCATTCGCATCCATGCCGATGATGGTCTGCCATCCACCTGCTCTGCTACCCACCATCAGCTGCTCCAATTCGTTGGGTGGAGGAGGGTCCGTGCTGTCCCCTGGCAGATAGGCTGACGCGACAGTAATGTCCCTCAGCCCATCCGCTCCTCCACATCGGATTTTGATCGTTGCCAGGTCCCTGGAACAGAAATTCATTAGAGGGAGAAACTCTATCCCTTCCCTGACAAAAATGCAGGCCCTCGGGTTCTCGTTGGATCTGCTGTAGATGAGCTTTCCAGTAGCTCCGCCGAGTCCCTTGATCTCTCCTTTATAGGAGTACGGTTCCTGGATGAGGGCCACATCCGTGTTCCTCAGAGCCATTAGTAGTCCGGCCGTGGCTGCCCTACTGTGTTGGAGGTTGACCTGAAGGAACCTAAGTCCCATTAACCCTTAGTTGCTTCCCCAGTGGGCGGAAGCTAACCCTTCCCATGCCCCAGAATGCCTTGAAGGAGGTTCCTTCAAGGGCTCTGTAAGATGTCGGGTCGATCGAGAAGGCGAGCGTCTGTCCTTTCTCCTCTGCCTTCCTGCTTAGAACCGACCAGTGTTGCGTCCCCAGTTCAGGGTTCTGGATCTTAAGTCTGCTGATCACCGTCTCCTGCGGGACGGTGTCGGGGATCCGTACGAGGACCTTGCGTCTCTTTGGGAGTTCCTTGGGCTCGACGGCTGTCAAGTCCGCCCCCTCCCAAATCTGACCGAGGCCCCCGATCGTTTTCCGCAGCCAATCCCGCGACTGCGGACCGGCACAGGTTGTCCAGAGGATGCCCCCCGTCAGGCGCGTCCGGTGGAACTGAGGCGGGCTCTCCCCTTCCTGAAGAAAGTCCACTGCAGCTACCACCGCAGCCTGGATCAGGTCCGCCTTCCCCTGGTCTAGCGTGACCTCAGGATGGCGTCTGTCAATCACCGCCATCCCGAGGCCCTCCGCAGCCTCCCTGTAAGAGCCAGTCTGCGCCGGTGTTCCGGCCTTGGTTCCTTTGGGAGGTCTGTCTGTAGTAGGCGTGCTAGAGCCAGAGCGCGGCGTCTTCCGACTCGCACTCTCCTCTTGCGCCTTTACAGGCACCCTGGCCCTTTTGGAACGTCTGTCTGTAGTGGGCGTGCTAGAGTTCGAGCGCGTCCTCTTCTGACCCGCACTCCCCTCTTGCGCCTTTACAGGTTTCTCGACCGTCCAGGTCCCGGCCGCCATTTTTTGCGCCCTCCGGAGCTTCTTTCTTTGCGCCCCGGAAAGACGCTTGGACTGCCGGGGCAGTCCCTCTACTCTAACAGTAGAGTCCTCACTGGTGGAGGGGCCCCCGGAGTCCGCGGAGCTCGCCGCCCTCCGGTGGGACCCAGCCTCCAGCTTGGGTGTCGGGGACAGGTCTCTGGCCGAAGCTACCCCCTGATCCCCCGTATCTACGCCGGTCGTGGGACCTCCAGAGTCCGCTGCCGCCCCCTGGCTCGTCTCCGTTTCCGGGATAGACTCAAGGCACAAGTCTGTAGCCGGAGCCACTCCTCGAGCCTCATTGGTTTTGGTTTTGTATGTGTTTATTATCTTCATGTTGTTCCCACGAGAATGGAGGAAATACTGTCCACACCATCAGAACCCCCTGTGTGGTGCAAGGCGGGTTACTCTGGAGGGTTGCCTGGTACACCAGAGGTTCCGTTCACGACACCATCGCCCTGGTGCCATCCATCCATAGGCACGGGCCACGTGACACCGTAGATTGGGGGAGTTTAGTTCGACCTCCTTGTCTAGATCCGTCATGTTTAGTTATTAGCAGGGTCACCTCGTGCAGGATGCGGATTTTTACCGCGCATGACGGTCTTGGGGAAAGCTTCATCGGGAGTTTATGTTGTTATTTCCACTTCCTCAGCTTGCCCCCTGGAGTCCTTTGGCCCGCGACTCCTTAACCCCACCATGTTCTCTTAGTCCTCTATCAACAGATGTGAATGTTGTATGATGAGGAGTCCGTCGGTTTGGGTACTTTTTAGCGTACAGCCGAGCAGCAGCCAGACAATTCATGTCAGCTTTGCCCCATATGAGGTGCATGTCCGTACGTTCAGAAAAATGTGTATTCCATAGTTTCAACAAAGTCAAAAAAATGTGGTAATAAAAGAAATGAAGCTAATAAATATGCAAACGGTAACTCAATACAGTGAACTGACCTTAGCTGTCAGATTATAAAATACGGCTTGCACAATTATTCTCACAGTCAACTATCAGAACTTGTAATTCTGTCGCACTCTGCTGCTATGCTCTTGTTTTATTGGTTTAAGACAAATTTGATAAGGGACAAAAATTTTAGATAATGAATGCAGCTTCAAAATGAAGTAAGTTAGGTTAGAAAAGATTAACATCCGCAAAGTTCTGGCTATTACAAGTATACCCCGGAAGCAAGAACCTACTTCCGGTTTGCGAAATTTGTTAGATTTTTCACGAATCATGTGTCTAAATAAGTTCATGTCAATTGCCAAAATTCATTGACATAGCTCAATTCTTTACCGAGTTATAAACAAAAAACTTTTTTTTCTTCTTAAACTTTGGAGGCTTATAACTCAAAAACTAAAAATTTTTTACCTAATTTTTTTTCGATAAATCGTCATCATTTTATCACACGAATTTACAGTTAACCATTGTCGGTGTAATTATCGAACACCTGTATATATATATATATATATATATATATATATATATATATATATATATATATATATATATATATATATATATATATATATATATATATATATATATATATATATATATATATATATATATAAATTTTAATGGACCTTGGTTTTGGGTTCTAAGGACCCAAATTCGCGCTCATCTGAAGAATTTTTTTCAAAAGCTTTTCATTTTGACCTCTCTATTAGCGAATTTTTCTTAATGAAAATCGCTAATATTCAAGTAATTTTATCTCTGCCCAAAAAAGCCTAAAATGCATGGCTTTTTCAGACACGGAATTTATTTAAACGATAATACAGACTAAGCTTTAATAATTTCACCCAGAAAACCAATTTGGTCAAAATTATTAGCCTGATCTTCCAAAGTGGCAAGCGTTTTGGTTTGCGAATTAAAACCTCAGTGTTTTTGTTAATTTAATTCATTTACTTTTAAGCAGGCACTTGCTGTGTACTGCAATTTTTTATTAACTATTGAATGGTCAGCAGCTTGCATCAGAAGTTGTAGCTTATCTAAATTGGGTACTTTTATTACATTTAAATACATGTTCTGATTTCAGAAACATTAAAAACGTACTTGCTGTATAATGTTAATTATTTTAAATGGTTTATGTCGCTAACAAAAGTAACATCAAAGGCTTTTATAGATATATTATTTTATTGCTTTCAAAAGTTAAAGAATGATGATAATAGTCCAATGGTGTTAAATATTTTATTACAGTACAAACACTGGCTGTAGAAATTAGAAATCAGATTTTTTTAAATTATGCTGAAACCCCACTACACATATCAACTATTTCGTTAAATTTGTTTTTTTAGTGAATTTTCTTTTAAAAAATCACTAATGAGGAGATCGCAACTTTTGAATTTTGAAAAAATTTCTTCAAATGAGAGCAATTTAGGACCTCTGGAACCCAAATGCGAGGTCGGTTTATATATACAAGCTGTTTAAAAAAGACGGGGCATTATTTAAGGGGTTGATTTCCCAGGTCATTTTATTAAAAAATGTTCCCATAAACATAGGTGCTAAAATGCATTGTTTTCAAGATACAAGGTGTTAAATTTTTTTGTAAAATAACGATTTTTTAAAAATAATTCAAATATTTCCTCACCGATTGTTTTGAAATTTGGCAGCGTTGTTTGTAGTAATAATGGGATGATTTGACCCTAATTAGATAAAGATTGTTAAGTCCATTGGCATTAGGGGGGACACCTCAACAAAAATTATTGTTTGTGTTTGTGATTTTCTGTATGATAAATGGACATGCCATAAAAAGGTTTTTATTTTTTATCGTGTAAACGATTCAAGATACGGAGAAATTTCAAGAGACAAAAAACTTGTAGTTTTAGTTTCTTTATCTCAAAATAATATACAAATCATATTGCAGTCAGTGGCGTACATTTTTGTCACTAAATTTTATTGAGGTGCCCCCCCTAACGCCAATGACCTTAACAATCTGTATCTAATTAGGGCCAAATCAGCCCATTAATAATACAAACAACGCTGCCAAATTTCAAAACAATCGGTGAGGAGATATTTGAATTATTTTTTAAAAATCGTTATTTTACAAAAAAAAATTAACACCTTGTATCTTGGAAACAATGCATTTTAGCACCTATGTTTTTGGGAACTTTTTTTCATAAAATGACCTGGGAAATCAACCCCTTAAATATTGCCCCATCTTTTTTAAACACCCTATATACAGGCTGTTTCAAAAAACATGCACCATCGCTCGTGGGGCAATTCCTTACTAAAAAATAAGAAAAAAAGTTCCGGTGCACATGGGCCCGGAAACGCATAGTTTCCAATATACAGGGAGTTGAATTTTAATTTTTTTTTAATTTTTTATAAATAATTTCAAAACCACTGGATTGATTTTAATGAAACTTGGAACTTGAAAGTGTATTATGAAAGTGCATATTTTCAAGTGAGAATCTGCTTACAACTGCGTCAGTGGCGTGCGTACGGGGTAACTGTAAAAATTCATTTGGGGAAAAATATGTGCGCCACTGTCTTTTTCCAATTTTGATACATCAGTTATGAAGCTTATTACATAAGCCACAAAAGCTACCTCTTGGTATTTTTTCGTTCAGGGTATCCCTTAGGAGATATGATTAATTTTATAAAAAGGGGCAAAGTACTGATTCGTTGGAGTAATGAAAACAGTAATCGTAAAGTGCCATGAAACTATAATTTTTGACAGTTCTCTAAATTCTACAATTTTGAAGTGCTTTGTAGGCGTCAAAAGAGTTTTCGTGCTATTCTTTAAATTTTGATACAGTGCAGTATTTTCGTTTTTAGTTATTTGTTGATACTGAGCTGCTCATTAATATTATTTCCTCCTCTCAAGATGGTTTTCATTAAGTACACTTCAGCGGATTTGACTGATATGTTGTTAATTTATGGACAAACAAATCAAAATGCTAGACAAGCTGTGCGAGTTTATCAGGAAACTTATCCGCAAAGAAGAATTCCTGACAAAAATATTTTCCCACGTATTGTAAGATATTTGAGAGAAACTGGTTCTTTAAAACCTTTAAAAGCTGACTCTGGACGCAGAAGATACCGCTGAACTGTACGAGTTGAAGAGGCAATATTAAATAGAGTTGAACGTGATCCTAGTACAAGTACGAGAATTATTGCCACCGAACTGGGTAATATTTCGGCATCATCAGTTCACAGAACTCTGAAGGATCAAAGTTTATATCCCTATCATTTTACAGGTGTCCAGGAACTTCTACCTAGAGACTTTCAACCAAGGGTAATGTTTTGTCAGTGGTTCTTAAACAAACTTAGGCACGACCAACATTTTTCTAAACGTGTACTATTTACTGATGAGGCGTCATTTACGCGAAAAGGTATCGTAAATTTTCACAATTTACATACATGGGCCGATGAAAACCCACACTCTCTTAGAGTTGCAAATTCGCAGTATCAATTTTCCATCAATATTTGGGCTGCTATTATTGAAAATCACATAATTGGTCCTGTTGTTCTACCGAATCGTCTTGACCATGAATCATATTTAAACTTTTTACAAAATGATTTGCCGTTGTTACTACCGCTTTTTATGAGAAATGGTACAATGTGGTTCCAGCATGATGGTGCGCCCGCACATTTTGCAGCAGTTGTAAGAACATATTTAGTCAACACATACGGTCACCGATGGATTGGTCGTGGAGGTCCGGTGTCATGGCCACCTCGATCTCCGGACCTGAATCCTCTCGATTTTTATTTGTGGGGTCATTTAAAAGAAATAGTGTATAAAACACCAGTAAATACACGAGAAGAATTGTTGGGAAGAATAGAATATGCATTTGACAGCATTAGAGAAGATCAAAAAGATCTTTGCGCAGAAGGTTAAATAATTGTAACGGCGCTAATGGTGGTCACTTTCAACATTTTCTTTAGCTTTGTTATTAAAGTCAATTGAGTAATGTACAAAAAACAAGAGTTTGGAAAAATCATGGTGTCTTTACGATTACTTTTTTCATTTTTTATTTTTATTTTTTATTTATAATTTTTTATCAATGTTTGTAATATTCATTTCAATGTTTATCACCAATAAGTTTTACGTAGGTTAGTTATTTGCATGTTTATTGCTGTAATGTTTACTGTATGTTTTGTTTTTCATATGCTTATGGTTGCAGTAAACATATATTATTATTATTATTATTATTATTATTACGCCGACTAATCGGGACTTTGCCCCTTTTTATAAAATTAGTCATATCTCCTAGGGGATACCCTGAACGAAAAAATACCAAGAGGTAGCTTTTGTGGCTTATGTAATAAGCTTCACAACTGATGTATCAAAATTGGAAAAAGACAGTGGCGCACATATTTCCCCAAATGAATTTTTACAGTTGCCCCGTACGCACGCCACTGACGCAGTTGTAAGCAGATTCTCACTTGAAAATATGCACTTTCATAATACACTTTCAAGTTCCAAGTTTCATTAAAATCAATCCAGTGGTTTTGAAATTATTTATAAAAAATTAAAATAAAAAAAATTCAACTCCCTGTATATTGGAAACTATGCGTTTCCGTGCCCATGTGCACAGTAACTTTTTTTCTTATTTTTTAGTAAGGAATTGCCCCACGAGCGATGGTGCATGTTTTTTGAAACAGCCTGTATATATATATATATATATATATATATATATATATATATATATATATATATATATATATATATATATATATATATATATATATATATATATATATATATATATATATATATATATATATATATATATATATATATATATATCTTTGTGTGTGTATGTCACACCGATAACTCAAAAAATAAGAGGCAGATTTTGATGAAATTTGGTAAGTACCTTCCATTTGCAAGTGGCATGGATAAGTTCGTTAGTCAGGAAAATGTGCTTAGTTCAAATAGATTAAATAATGCTTTGTTTTAATTAGATAGTTGAATTCCCCCGGACTGTGCCAGGTCTGAGCTGACCTTTCATGTATCGAATTTCGACCACGAAATTATAATGCATGTTTGTAAGAAAAGTCAATCCGGGATTTTTGTACATTTTCATTCACACCGATAACTCAAAAAATAACGGATAAGTTCGTTAGCCAGGAAGATCTGTCCAGGTTTTCCCAGAAAATTTTGTTTTTTCTTTCGGAAAAAATTTAGATCTCCGGAAATAACAAAGTGAGGGCAACCAAAATCTGGTGTTTGTATTATAAATAGTAACCCACGTACCAAAATTTAGGTCTGTAGGTTGAAAGACAAAAAAGTTATAGGCATTTAAGGAAAATTGGGGTTTTCCTCAAAACGTCAAAGTCGAGATTTGAGACGTCAAAATTCGCAACATTTAGGCAAAGAACCTAAAACAAATACGGATTATGTAAAGCAAATGTCGCAAGAGGAGTGGTTCTGCAAACAATTAAGGTTCCGCTTCAAACGTCATTGTCCTTCATTTTACTAGAATATTTACAGAAAATTAATTTCAAATAGACCCTTTCTCTGATGCTATGGCTGTAGTTATAATCAAGTTGATGCTTTGGCTGTAGGTTTAGTTAACTTTATGGTTTAACCGTCTAAAATTTTTAGCTAATTTTCATAGAAAAAATGCATCAATGAGGAGACCGCGACCTTAGAATTTTAAAAAGATTTCTTCAAATGAGCGCAAACTAGGCCCCCTAGAATCCATATCCGGGTTTACTTTCAGTTTTTAGTTGTTTGCGTATATACAAGGTGACACATTTCTACGGTAAAGCTAAATATAATTGTTATTATACTAGATACGGCGCCTCCGTGGCCGTGCGGGAAAGTCGATTCAGACTTTCCAATACGGACTCGGGGGTCGACGGTTCGAGCCACACCGGCGGCGGATGATTTTTCAAAATCACTGTCGTCGTTGAGATCGAGCTCAAGGTGGAGGGTAGGTTAGTTTAGATGAGCAAAAAGGGTCAGCAATGGCCTAATTGCCAGTAAGCATCTTACCTTTTTATACTAGATACGAGAAAAAATTGTATACGTTAATTATAGGGTGTCTTGTTGTTAGGTTGTTTGTGAGTGGTCCATACCAGACCTTCCACCGCGACCAACGGTCTATTGTGGCTTATAGGGTGTCTTAAGCTGCATCTTATAAAAATATTTTGACAATCACAGGGTAGTCAATAAGTAGTTGGTGATCCCTACATTTGTTTTTTTCGAACACCCTTATATAGTAAAAGCATTTTTATGAAAATTAACTTCCATAACGCACTTGCTGCGTACAGAGTTTTACAGTTTTAATCCTTATCATTTTCTATATTAAAATAAATTTTCTTTCAATGTGTATTCTCATAATTCTGTTCATAATTATATTTGAATACTTTCAATTTTCTATAGTTCATCATAAAACTAGAAGTCTATAATCAAATATTCTAGAATACCAGGGGGTGTCCACAAGAAACCGAACTGAGGTTGTGTGTTGTGGTGGGCACAGTTTTTGTAGTAGCCCATTCTGCCGCTTAGAGCATATAGAGCTACCATTTCCGAGCCAGAAAGACAAGCGTCGTCGCTAAATAAAGTTCCGTTCGGCTGGTGTGAATTTTTTACTGAGAATTGTTTTGTATGTTAGGCCTACAAGGATGATGCTATTGGGAAAACTCAAGTGTGGTATTTCCGTTGCAAAAGACGTGAAATGCAATTGATGACAAATCTCGCTCTGGTCGTCCTTCCACAGCTCGAAAAGATGAAAATGTAGAAAAAATTCGCGAAATCATAATAGAAGATGGACGACGGATCATTGGTGAAGTTGTGGAGCTGTCTGGAGTGACTTGGGTGTTTAGTTCACATAATTCTAACTGAATATTTGGGTATGCTGAACAAAAGCAAGGTCGCGTGGAAGCATGCTGTGCTTGAAAAGAGGAATGATTCATTTTTTTTTCCAAGGTGATCACAGGTAACGAATCTGAAACGAAGCCATTTGAAGACTCCACGTTCGCCTAGTCCCAAAAAAACCTCGTCAGGTGAAATCAAACGTCAAAATAATGCTGATTTGTTTTTTCGGTGTGAAAGGAGTTGTCCATCCAGAGTTTGTTCCACAGGATCAGACAGTTAAGCAGGATTTCTACCTGAAAGTTACGAAAAGATTGCGCAACAGTTTGCGGTGGAAAGCCAGAATTGTGGCAGTTGGGAGACTGTTTTTTTTTTCACCACGATAACGCCCCAGTTCAGACATCCCTGTCTGTGCGCCAATTTTTGACCAAAAATGACATGACCCCTTTGCCCCGTCCCCCTTATTTACCCGACCTTGCCCCCTGTGCCTTTTTTTTAATTTGCCTGAATGAAAAGAGGCATGATGAGAAGCGACCTAGGCGCTATCAGGCAGTACAGAAGACGAATTTCAAAAATGTTTTGAACAATTAAACAATGGAAACAAAGTAAAGCGACTCAAGGCTACTGTAAAGGAAATTGAAGAAAGGAAAAACAAGTTGGGTATATTTTGGGTAACCCCTCGTAAGTTTTTTTTTTACTTCAAATATAAAAAACAATCTTATGGTCAAAATTATTATATTCTGATTTATTTTCATATATTTATTATGATCAAATATATTGAATGTCTGCAAATATACTACTGCAACTACACTCTACTATTATAGAACATGACTTACCAGTAACTAAAAAATGCCATAAGAATTGTACTATTGTTCCAGGCCATGATATGTTATTCTTATTTTTTAAGGACACCCTCAACAACCTCTGATAAGAAGCCATTGACCACGCCATACTTACAAGTGAACTTCCAATAGATAAGAGCTGATGGAAAACTGAAAACAAACAAATATATAATTACATATTCTAAATTCAATGATATATCATATCATATTATGATTAACAGAAATGCTTATAAAACCGCAAAAACAACTTTTTAGTAAATTTTCTTTAAAAAAGGCCCGAATCGGAGATCCCGACTTTTCAATTTATATATATATATATATATATATATATATATATATATATATATATATATATATATATATATATATATATATATATATGTATATATATGTATATATATATATATATATATATATATATATATATATATATATATATATATATATATATATATATATATATATAGAGAGAGAGAGAGAGAGAGAGGTAGTTATCACACCGTCAACTCAAGAAATAATGGGCCGATTTTGATCAAATTTACTGAGGACCTTCCTTTTGCAAGTGGCTTGGACAAGTTCGTTAGCCAGGAAAATCGGCCCAGGTTTTCCCGGAAAAGTTGGCTTTTTTTAAAATGCTATCTAGACCCCTCGTGATTCGAGGTTCAAATGGTAAGCAAACAAAGTTTTTTTCGGCTTTCTCTCTTCTAAACGTCGTTGATTCCGTCAACATTTTCTTTGTTTTCTGTTTGTTGATTAATTTCTCCACTAGGCAAGCAGTGTGTCCGTTATATTAGGCCATGTTCTTAATATAATTTAATTCTTTAGTATATCTACTTTTGCTTAAAGGAAAATTAAATAACCTGTTTACTAAAAAATTCAGACTGGCCATTTTTTGTGCGTACGAATGATGTGAATCATTTGGAATGTAGCTTAGAGTGGTGGTTACCTTTCTATGGACATCCAATCTAAAGTGTCTTTATTCTTGATAACTAGTACATCTAGTAAGGGTAATTTATTATTAATTTATAATTTGTGGGTAAATTTTATAGAATCAAATTTATTGTTTAATTTGGCAATAAAATCTTCTATTCTGCAAAGTGTTAAACACTGCAAAAATATCATCCACGTAACGACACCACACTCTAGGAAAATACTCACTTTCACTTTCAAGATCTGTTTCAAATCTGCTCATGGAAAGGTCTGCAATAAATGGCGATAGCGGATTGCCCATCGCCGTGCCTTGGGTTTGTTCAGTACAGTGCTTTGCCAGTAACCAATAGTCTTTGAAACTCAGAACTATTATAATTTACACAAACTAATACAGTGAGTCGTTCTTTGGATAACTTCCCACCAACACATTTTTTGTTTTTTGTTAATTTTAGATTATTGTCCGGTAAAATTTTGTAAAAAAGTCCTGTCTAGTTATTTTGAAGCTAATCAGATGTCACTTCCTTATTTACAGATTTCGCTACCCCACAAACTTTTCTTAAATTAATTGAATGCCTTTGGTTAAAACAAGAAATTCAACTGGTAGAACACTGGGAATTCACTCCACATCCCATTCCTCTACCAAGCGAAACAGGTTTCTCCTGGATAAATAGACGACTTATCGCAATGTTTGCGTACCTCCGATATTTGAACAAATCAAACAATTCTTTGCCGTGGTCTCCATGTCGGTTGTTTTTATACTTTTTCTCTTCTTGTCAATAGTGTTGGAGCCACTAGCCTGGACAATAGCATTCTCGCACTTTAACATTGTTTTTTTTTTCAACAACACACCACGAGGGCTCACAGCCTAAATACTATCGTACGGTGGGTGTCGACAAGGAGGAAAGAGGCACTTTGTTAATTCTGGACTTGAAGGTTTGGAGGTTCGGAGGAGAAGGAAAAACATGTGCCGGCAAGGAATTCCACAACTTGAAAGTCCTCGGGACAAAAGAGCGGGCATAACAAGATGTTCTATCTCTGGTGACCTGGACAATATAAGGGTGCATTCGCTCTGTTCTCCTGGTAGATCTGTTGGGGGCAGCAGGTGGAGGAACTATGGAAGAAAGCTCCTCGGAGCAGTGCCCGTGCAGAGATCTATATAAAAGAGAGAGAGAGGTCACCAACGGCACGTCGGTGGGCAAGGGATGGCAGCCTTTGGGTGAGGGCAGGGTCACCGATGAGATGTTTAGCTCTCTTCTGAATGGAGTCCAGGATAGCGAGTGTAGAAGCAGCAGCGGCAACCCAGATGTGGGAGCAGTATTCGAGGTTTGGCCTTATTTGTGAAGTATATAAGGTATAGAGATTAGCTGGTGAAAAGTATTTGCGAGCCCGGAAGAGGAAACCTAATTTCTTAGCAGCCGCCTCTGCAATTGATGTGACATGTTGGTGCCAATTGAGATTTCGATCCACAGAAATGCCAACATGTGAAAAGGACTTATTACTTTGAATAACTTGGTTGTTCATTGTGATGGGTCTAGCGCTGGTGTATCTCTTATGAGATAGAAAGCAAGACTGAGGTTTGGTGGAGTTGAATTGTACAAGATTTCTACTTCCCCAGTCTAATATTTTTTGGAGATCCACAGAGACAGAACCCTCCATGAGTCTGCGATCACCATCTAATTGGGCTAAAGAGACAGGCTTAGAATATTGTATATTTGAGTGGAGGGTGCTGTCATCCGCGTAACTGTGAACTGGGTTGGATGTGCTAGAGAGGAGGTCATTGATGTGGAGAAGAAACAAAGTAGGGGCTAAAGCTGAACCTTGAGGGACTCCTGCATTAATTGGATACGGTTTAGAGGAATGGCCATCCACGACAACAGAATTGCTCAGATTGGAGAGGAAATTTCCTGTCCAGGTACAGAGTTTTGGTGGTAGGCCATAGACCAGAAGTTTATTAAGCAGCGCTGCGTGCCAGACCTGATCGAATGCTTTGGATATGTCTAGAGCGAGAATCTGGAATTCACCGTGTAGTTCCATAGACTTGTTCCAAGAATGAGTGACAAAGGAAGGGAGGTCGGCTGTTAATCTGCGCTGACGGAATCCATACTGCCTGTCGTGGATTAGACTGTGTTTTTCAAGAAATTTTAGTATACTTTATATACTTTTCCATCACTTTATAGACGACTGAAAGCAGAGAAATAGGCCTGTAGTTGCTAGAAAGCGCTTTGGATCCTTTCTTGGGGACGGGTTGTACTTGAGCAGTTTTCCAGTTACTAGGGAATATGCCTCTATTGTAAGATGTCTGAAACAGGCGAGTCATGACAGGAAGGTTCTGGTGCGCATTTTTTGAGAACAATTGCTGGGATCTCGTCAAGGCCAGCGGCTTTCCTGGTATTAAGAGAAGAGAGCATCTTTCGTACCTTTTCAGTTTAGAAAATGATATCCATCATTTTATGCGCGACATTGGGGACTGTTGGTGGTTGAACATTTGAAGGTGGGTTGAGAGTAGAATTGCCGACGAGCAACGAGGCAAAAAGTTCAGCCTTGCCCAGGGCGGTAGAAACGATTTCATCCCCTGAAACAAGAGGTGGGAACGTGCTCTTGTAGAAATTATTCCCAATAGATTTAGCAAGAGTTCAGAAGGGTTTGCTGCCGTTGGAGCTTGAGATGACTTTGTTTTTGATGTGGTTATTAAACGAGTTTTTTGCCTCAGAAAGAATGCGGGCATAGCGGTTTCTTGCGTCGTTAAATGCTTGACGGTTTTCTTGACTGGGATTGTGTAGAAGATCTGTGGCCAATGAGACTACAAGCTCGAGGCCAAACCACTCTTCACACACACACACATTGTGTAGAAGCGTTTTGTGAGCTTTGACCTTTTCAAGTCTGGTCTTGCTACAGGATTAAGAGAACCAGGGCTTTTGAGTGGCTGAAGAGGTTTTCTGTGTACGTGGAATAAATAATTCCATGCCAGCTTGGATGATTGCGGTGACGTTTTGTGAGATATCAGAGGGGTCGGGATAAGAGAAACAGACAGACGCCCATGGAAATGAGAAAAGTAATCCGGCATTTCGTCCCAGTTCGCGGAGTTGTAGTGCCAAACGATACGTAGGTGTGATGACTGTGTGACCTCGGGTTGCATTGCGCAGGAAGCAGTGGCCATGCCGTGGTCTGGGCGACCAAGGGCGGTGGTGAGTGATGTCTTATAGCATTCAGGTTTTGTAGTAAGAAGGAGATCCAAGGGATTTGAGCTGTGTGTTGGGATACGAGGAAAGTAAGTAGGTTGCTGAACCATATTGGGTAAAGAATTACTGACTGCAAAGACCTCCGCTGCTCTCCCTTGTGGATCGGTTTTTGAAGATCCTAGCCATTCCTTATTATGGACATTGAAGTCACCAAGAATAGTGACTTCGGAGGAAGGATATTCAGAAATCAGATGCTCGGTTTTTTTAGAAAGGTAGTCAAAGAGCTGGACAAAGTTGTTGTCAGAAGGTGACCGGTAAATGCAACAGATGAATTTAGTTGCAGCACTGATATAGTTCCATCCAAAGTATGTCTTTTCTTCCAGCTTCCAAATTGGGGTCTGGTGCAGGGTAGATTGCTACGGATGTATGCGCACACACCTCCATGCAATCTAAAGGAAGTAAAGAGCTCATACCCCGGGAAATTAAGGTGATTAGTAGCTGTTTTGGCACTGATTTGCGTTTCGGTGAGGAAGGGGAGTTGGGGTCTATCAGCATGGAAGACATGGTGGACGGAGTTCAGGTTAGAATTTAGGCCACATATATTCGAGAAGAATATGTTAAATCTTTATGCCAGCGTCCCCTGCACACCCCTCTACCGGAGATCCGAATGGAGGGATATTTTATATCCGGAATCTTTTGTAGAAGGAGGAGACATCATCATTTTTGTTTATAAGGGAAACCGACTCATACACCAGAACCAGAAGTGTCCGTTGGGACTTCACCGGCATCTTGATGTAAGGTGTGATACCTCCTCGGGCGTGAAAAAAATCCTTTACTATCAAGTAAAGGAAAAGTCCACAAAGTTAATAATGTAGACAATGCAATACCGTACTGCCTACAAACATCAGTTTTTTTTCGTTCCCGTTTTCAACTGTTTTAACATCGACATGTTCTCTTCAATGGTTGGGCGTTCTCTTTTAATACCGGACGCGGACATTGTGTAAACAAGACTAGATTCACCTGCCTCAACCGCGCGGTGATTGAAAACTGATCGGAATAAGGCGCAAGTTTCAAGATTTAAAAAGAAAAACAGATATCCACACAAATGTACAGTTGTAACGAACTGACGAACGTTGATTTTCAAGTGGTAAGAGGGACTCTATCATTGGCTGAGTGGCAGAACCCATAAATATTTTCTCTTGTGTTGTGTACAGTAAAATTTATTACCCATTAGTATCATGTCTCAATCAATAAACATGCGCAATATCAATTGCGCGCTCACTTGAAAAAACATTCAATGATTTTTTTCTACGAAAATTCACTAAAAACAAACGTATGATTAGTTGTATTTTTAAATAGTTGTGTTGCTTTTGGTACGTTTTTCATGTACTTTGCACTTTGAATTCTCATTTGTGACCTCTATCTAATTGTTTAGCTAAAATTCGAATGTTTACAATAAAATATAAAGTTTCTCGGTAGTCTGATGCGACAAGAAATTTATAAAAATGTAATAGTATTATGTTTTTGCAAACATGTTAAAATTAGAACTCTTAATACATGTTCAAGAATATTATGAATCATAAAAATCGATCAACAGATGTTTATACAAATTATCAACCTGATGCATTCGTCTATACATGTTTTTTTAATCTTTAATTTATCATACAAAATGATAATGCAAGATAAAATTTATTGTAATCAACAAAATCAGTTTTATCATGTTTACACTGTTATACATTGAATGTGACATAACTTCTACTAATACATGGAAGGCTTCAGTTCTTTAACACTTCCAATAATGTCACATATAAGTGATGGTCTAAATTTAATCACAGTACTTGGCAGCCTTCACATGAATGGATACACAGCCTCGGTGACAAATATATCTGCCTAATTCCAAATACCAACTCAAATATGTATTCTATTTAAGCTGAATGGTTTTAAAATATCAGAAATTAGAGTGGAAATTTAAAAATAAACCGCTGACTAAGCTGTATCAACCTCTGACTTCACAGTGAATAAACAGTTTTCCTTCAAAAAAAATTAATGATGCAACAAGTGTGAAAGTAGAATTTTCCATACAGTTTCTTGCATCCAAATTTGTTTTATATAAGATAATGAATATAGTTTCATCATTGTTTTCCAATATACAGGATGTTTTAAAAGTCTGTGGAAAAATTGATATCTTCTATAAAAATTGGTATGATCCAGCCTTAAGAAGTTATAACTTGTAAAGTGGGATGTTAAAAAAGGCTTTATTTACATTTTCCTTGTTTTAATTTTAGGTCATAATTTCTTGACAATAATTTATACACCTTTTACTTTTAGAGAGATCAGGACTTTTAAAATTTTCTCTAAATGTGCATGAAATGGGGCCCCTAGACTGTTTCATCAAACTTAAAAAAGACCCTGGACGCAGCAAGTGCGTTATGGAAGTGAATTTTCATTAAAATGTTTTTAATTACAAATATATCGCTCTAATGCGAGCCAGCATCAATTTGGTTACCGGTATAACCTATATAGTAGAAACAATGTAACATATTTTATCAAAATAATTATTAGAAAATGTACAAAAATTTTCCGAAAATAAACTTTAAATGTTTCCGAGAAAACTGGTCTCCTAGCCAATGAACCTGAGGTTAATAGCAAATTGAGTTAATGATATTTGAAACATTTAATGAAAATTCGCAACCAAAACGCCCTTGCTGCGTTCAAACAAAAAATTTCCGAAAATAAAGTTAAATGTTGGTTTCCTAACCAACAAAACTTACGTTAATAGCAAATTGAGTTATTGAAATTTGAAGGATTTAATGAAAATTTCCTACCAAAACGCACTTACTGCGTCCAGATTTTTTTCTTACAAACATGCATTATATTTCGATAAAAAAATGCTAAAATGCAGTAACGAATTTGTTCTACGAAAATTTGCTACAAATAATAGACTGTTAAACCATAAACTTCACTAAACCTACAGCGAAAGCATCAACTTAACTAAGCCAAAGCATCGGAGAAATGGTCTACTTGAAATGAATTTTCTGTAAATATTTTAGTAAAATGAAGGGCAATGACAGATGAATCTGAAACTTAAGGGTTCGCAGAACACTCTTCTTGCAACATTTTCGTTTCACAAACCGTATTTGTTTCACGTTCTTTGCCTAAACATTGCCAATTTTGACGTTTTAAATTGCGAGTTTGACGTTTTGAGGAAAACTCCAAAATTTGTTTATTTAGCTGCCCGTAACTATTTTGTCCTTAAACTTAGAGACCTAAATTTTTGTACATGGTTCACTCTTATAATACAAATACGCATACCAAATTTGGTTGCCCTCACTTTGTTATTTCCGGAGATATGAATTTTTTTAGAAAGAAACACCATTTTCCGGGAAAATCTTGTCCGATTTTCCTGGCTAACGAACATATCCAAGCCAAGGAAGGTACTCACCAAATTTGATCAAGAGCGGTCTATTATTTTTTGAGTTATCGGTACGATATATATATATATATATATATATATATATATATATATATATATATATATATATATATATATATATATATATATATATATATATATATATAAACACGGATCTCCCCATTAGTGAAATTTTTTAAGAAAATTCCCTAATAAAGAACATTTGAATCACCAACGACTTATGGGCCATCCTGTAACTGTAGAAATATTTTTTTTAAGCTCAAGACACCCTATAATTAATGTATACAATTTTTTTTTTCGAATCTTGCATAATAACGGATATATTGGACTTTAAAGATTTTTTACGAAAATTCGACAAAAATGATATACCATTAACCGATAAACTCTATAGCCAACACTACGGCCGAAAGCGTCTATTTGAAATGAACTTTCTGGGAATATTTTAGTAAAATGAAGGACAATGACGGTTGAAACTAAGACTTCAGGCTTTGTAAAACATTCTTCTGGAGACATTTTCCTTCCATAGCTCATATTAGTTTCAGGTTCATTACCTAAATATTACCAATTTTGACGTTTTAAATCGCAACATTAACGTTTTGAGGAAAACCCAAATTTATTATTCTTTAAATGCCTGTAACTTTATTGTCCTTTAACCTAGAGAGCTAGATTTTGGTAGGTAACTTACATATAATGATATAAACCCGCCTACCAAATTTGGTTGCCCTTGCTTTGTTAATTCTAGAGATATAAATTCATTTCGAAAGAAAATACAAAATTTTCCAGCAAAACCTATGCGGATTTTCCTGGATAACGAACTTATCCAAGCCACTTGCGAAAGGAAGATACTCACCAAGTTTGATCAAAATCGGTCCATTATTTTTTTAGTTATAGGTGTGACACATAAATATATATATATATATATATATATATATATATATATATATATATATATATATATATATATATATATATATAAACATAGTCTGAAACCGACCTCGTATTTGGGTTCCAGGGGTCCTAAATAGCGCTCATTTGAAGACATTTTTTCAAAATTCAAAAGTCGGGATCTCCACATTAGTAATTTTTTTTTTAAGAAAATTCACTAAAAAGACGATACATTATAACTATTCGAAATTTTAATGACGTTTATCTGTCATCTCACAATAAATATCAGTTGTTACGTTCTCTGTGCCTCCTGTATCTGACAGAATACAGTTTTTACAAGTGAAAGTAAAACAAACCACTATAACTCAAAAACTGGTAACTATAGATATAGGGAAACCCATACTACATCGATGCAGAATTGAATGGCTTACGTGACCAATCCATAAAATATAGGGTGTTCCATTTGAAAAACACAAGTTATGCTGCTTTAAAATTAGGTATGTTGTAACCCAAAAGAAATACAATCTGTACAATGATAATAAATTACTCTTTAACTATTTCAAAGAATTGAGGGTCGTCTATTGATATTTCGAATTTAAGGTAAAGAAACTCAAAGCTCAGCCCACAGCATACGTTTAAAATAACATAAATTGGAGCTAAAAAAAGAAAGTCATAATATTTTCACAAATATCAAAGATAGCTATAGGGAATGCTACACAAAGTTTATTATCTCTATCCAAAAATGCAATAAAAAGTATAGGATTCCATATAAAATAACGAAGTTGATAGTTACTTCCGGTGCAACCATAAGTTCCACTAAACTGAATTCATTTTCTCGATATAGCTTAGATTATCACAAGAAAATTGTGTTGAAAGTTTTTTCGGCTAGCTCTAAGGGTAAGGGATATATAGAGGAATTACAGACTATTGGGACACCCTATATATATATATATATATATATATATATATATATATATATATATATATATATATATATATATATATATATATATATAGGGTGGCGCATTGAAAACCAAACAGGCCGATTTGCGTCCACATAATTATTTTTTTAATAACGCTGAAACACGTCAATTTTAATATTGAGGGGAACATATTTTGACATAAAACGCAACTTTGTGACATCAATCCCTTAAGGGTGGTGATAACAACCCTTATATTTTAAAGAGGGAACATGGGTCGAGTGTTACATCATTTGAAAGCTCTTTCTTTTCTGAACTCGGCACACAAATTTTTTTGGAAGTTTTATCAACTCGTTTAAAAATTATTCACAGTTGAAGATGCAAGAACGCATTTCACTTATTCTGATAAGAAATGTGCTGATAGTCAATGTTTTGTTGGTTTGTAAACAAAAAATTGACTATCAAAACATTTCTTATCGGAATGAGAGAAATGCAGTTTATTATTTCAGTTTATCGGTCGGTTTGATACTTGATAGTACTACCGAAAATTAATTTCACAATGGTGTATTCTGTAGAAGAAAGAGTTGAAAAAGTTACTCTTTTTTTCAAAAACGATGACTGTGCCAACCGTACCGCAAATTTATTTAATGAACGATATCCGAACAGACATATTAACAGAAAATACATTTTGGAGTTAATTGCAAAGTTTCGACAAAGTGGTTCAGTAGCCAACAAAAAACGGGATCCTGAACGTGAATTTCCAGTTATAAATGAAACTACTGAGATTGAAGTTTTAGGACAAATTGCTGCAGACCTAACTTTGAGCACGAGAAAATTGGCCACTGTTTCAAACAGCAAAAGAAGAATTATTCAGCGAGTATTGAAGCATCATAAATTTCACCCGTATAAAATTCATCTTGTACAACAACTGAATGAAGATGATGTTGATCGTCGGCTGGAGTTTTGTGTCCACGAATAGCTGATAACGGGAACTTTGTGTTCAATATCTGTTTTTCAGACAAGTGTACGTTTTTATTAAACTCTACAGTCAATTGTCATAATTGTCATTATTGGGCAGATAATAATCCAAGAAATTTTCACTGTCCACACTCAAACTCCACAGAAATTTAATGTCTGGACTGGCATTTTTGGAGACCGTTTAATCGGACCAATTTTCCTTGATGGCAATTTGAGTGGCGCAATGTATTTGGAGTTACTAGAAGACATCATTTACCCTCTACTAATTGACATTGTTGAAAATGATGATCGCTATCAAGAAAATCAATTAGTGTTTCAACAAGATGGAGCTCTTTCGCATTTTTCACAACGTGTTAGGGAGTTTTTGAACAGAGAGTTTCCAGAGCAATGGATTGGGCATAGAGATGCTATTAAGTGGCCCCCTAGATCACCGGATTTAACTCCTTTAGACTTCTTTCTATGGGGCCATTTAAAGAGTAGAATTTACCCAACAGAACCAGAGTCTCTGGAAGAATTACGACGACGCATTGTTGAAGAATGCTGTCTAATAACTCCACAAATGCTCCAGAATGTAAGAGCTCGTTTTGAACAAAATTTGTACTTTTGTATGGAAGCTGGTAGTCTAGAATTTGAGCACTTACTTAACTGAATAAACATTTTTGAACGTTTGGTTTTGTTTTTTAGTTTTTTTGAACGAAAAATTGACTAATTACTGTATTTCTTATCACAATGAATGAAATACGTTCTTGCAACTCCAACTGAAAATATTTTTTAAGCGAGTTTATAAAACTTCCAAAAAAATTAGTGTGCTGAATTCAGAAAAGAAAGAGCTTTCAAATGATGTAAGACTCGACCCATGTTCCCTATTTAAAATATAAGGGTTGTTATCACCACCCTTAAGGGGTTGATGTGACAAGTTGAGTTTTATGTCAAAACATGTCCCCCTCAATATTAAAATTGACATGTTTCAGCGTTTCTTAAAAAAAGAATTCTCTTGACGCAAATCGGTCTGTTCCATTTTCAATGTGCCACCCTGTATATATATATATATATATATATATATATATATATATATATATATATATATATATATATATATATATATATAAAAATGTATATGTATGTATGTATCAAAGCAATAACTCAAAAAATAATGGGCCGGTTTTCATTAAACTTGGCAGGTAGCTTTTTTTGTAAGTGGCTAGATTTTCTGGGAAAATTTTGGATTTCCTTTCGGAAAAAAATAAAATCTGAAAATAACAAACCTATGGTAACCAAATTTGCTACGTAGGTTTATGTTGATCTCTAGGGTACAAGAAAAAAAGTTATAGGCATTTAATTTAAAAAATGTTTGGTGCCAGATCATTTCTATGAAAATTCTCTACCATAACACACTTGCAGCATCCAGACTTTTGAATATTAATGCAGTTAAAGTTGTGTAGATCTTTTAAACATAATAACCATATTATGTACAGATTAGTCAAAAAAATGTCAAAATTAATGTACCAACTAAATTTCTTAATGCATGGAAGATTTATCAATTTACAGAAGTAATTTCAAATCCAAAATTATGACAACTAATTTATCAATGTTGGTGATGTAGATTTGCAGACAAAGCAACCCTGATATAAAATTTTAAAAGTGACATTTTAAGTAAATTATTTGGCAGTTAAAGAGATTGAAGTAGGCTGGTTATTGATACAAATTTATGCTGTATACATGCACAAACAACAGCTTTTATATAAGGCATTCTGTATAATTATAAAGTGCAAGAAATATATAAATACCTATGTAGGTATAATAAATATGTATACTAAATATAATAACTGCCACAAGTAATCCAAAAGTTCAAACTTCAAAAATTGCATGGGAAGTAAAAGTGAATTGGGGATATTCAACTCTACAAGCTCCTACATTTATTTTTAAGTTATAATAAAGAACTAATTATGTAATTAAATTCCATAATCAAGAAAACATTAATCCGGATTTTTAAACTCTGGAAATATCTCTAAGTGTTTTAATGAACCTAAGAAGCCTCACAGAGATATTTTATTTAGTGCAAATGTAGGCCTAAAATTAGAAACATGAAGCATTTCCTGTTCTAAGTTTGTATGAACCCTACATGCAAAAAAAAAACTCATGATCCAGGCTTCACATTTTACAGTTTATTAGCTCACTCCATATAAATAGTTCAATATACTAATAACAAGCAAAAAAAATCTCCGGGAGTCACAAAATGTTCATGCAGTTATGGAATATGGGCCACAAATTTTGAAAAAAAAATTGATATCCCTTTAAACTACAACTATAAGCAAATAAAAAGAAGTGGTTAATACTTACAATTATATGTATCTTTAATGTCTCTGCCCCTTGTATGAAATATTATACCAAGCTGAAGTATTTGTTGTGGAGCTGCTTCTAAAAAACATTCTAAAACTCGTAACAGAGCAACATCAGAATCTTCTTTTACCATTAGTTCATAATACTTTCTCTGGTCCTCGTGATTCTTATTTTTCTCTGCTTTCATAGACTTAATCGCATATCGCAGTGCATCAAAATATCTTAACACAGGAGCTAATTGAAATAGCAACACAATAATACAACAAATTCTTCTCCTAGTAAATTTCTTTGTTAATGTCCGGCCTCTGTTTGTATTCTCGTGGTCTAAGACATACATTCTTAAACTAAACGCCGTATTTATTAAGGCTGGGATTAAAATAAATCCTAAGGTTGCATAAAAATACCCTTTGTTATCGCCTTCCAAAGGATCTTTTGGTGGAAGGTAATATCTATAGGCTACGTTTATATCGAACACAAGATCTGCAATGTGACTTATAATAGATATTACGAAACCAGCTATATCCCAGTTTGACACCCTGTCGTTTGATGGTAGCCTGTCGACCACATCCCTGCTGGAATCACACATCTTAGTTTGATACAAGACGGTCATTTGTAGCTGGTTTTTTTGGAACTAGATCACAATAAAATATCACTCATTATTAGATACCCTCAAGCCACTAACTGCAATTAGCACATAGGCGATTTCATTTACAAATATATCACATAATAAACGTCGAATCTTCTTGGTGATGAGATAACCCCATACACAAAAATTTACAAAGCTTATCACACTATTACACCAATTACAAACTAATATTACCAATTAATATTATGTATACACAGAATTATCAGCTGTTCACACGATTAGTCTTTGTGTAAATCATTTTAATGGGAGGAACGAACACACTTCCTGATGTAATTAAGAGAAAATAGGAAACTTATTCGTTATTCATTGCCGACTGCTGACTCCCACTGGTGATTGGTGATATAAAAATCACCAACGGAACAAGGTTTTTTTAAGAACCAGGAAGTCGGGAACTGTAACCAAAAAAAAAACTAAAAAGTTTTTTTGACAGGTTGGCACTTTTTTGACACTTCGGATTTGCAGGAGGACAGTTCTGAGAAAACTGATTGTTGACAAACAAAGGAATGACAATTAACCTATGGCAATCGCCGATTTATCGCTGCTGGACATTGACCCAAGCCTGTCACCGCCGCCGCAGATTAAACATACACTCACGCGTCTCCGATCAGGAAGCACATCAGTAACGGAATGAGTAGCTAGAATGTTGAATTCTGTATTAATCATTTCATTTCAGAATCCTTTGTGTTTTGCCTAGTTACAGCTTGTGCTATCGTTTTTGAGTTTCAGTTACTAAAACACATTTGCAACATATTAAATTTTATGCGATATCGTCTTATCATATACCTACGTTGATTAGGGATATAAGTTATATATATATATATATATATATATATATATATATATATATATATATATATATATATATATTTATATATATATATAATATTTGTAGTTTTAAGTGTACCTCTATAAAGGTTCATTTCTGTTATAACTATTATAAGTCGGGTTTCTCACATTTCGTACATCAGTATAAGACTAAAGTTGGGGTCGAGGAGTCGTGGGCCAAAGGACTTCAGGGGGCAAGCTGAGGAAGTGGAAAGAACAACATAAGATTTCGATGGAGCTTTCCCCAAGACCGTATGTGAAGAGCCGCATCCTGCACGAGATGGCCTTGCTGATGACTGAACATGAGGGATATAGACGAGGAGGTCGAAATAAACTCCCCCAATCTAAGGTGTCACGTGATCCGTGCCTAGGGATGTATGGCACCAGGGTGATAGTGTCGTGAACGGGACGTCTGGAGTACCGGGCAACCCTCCAGAGTAACTCACCTTGCACCACACAGGGGGTTCTGATGTTGTGGACAGTATTTCTCCATTCTCGCGGGAACAACATGAAGATCATAAATAGATATAAAACCAAAACCAATGAGGCTCGAGGAGTGGCTCCGGCTACAGGCTCGTGTCTTGAAACGGAAACAGAGACGAGCCAGGGCGTCCGCGTCCTCTGGAGGTCTCACGACTGACGTAGATACTGGGGAGCGGGGGGTGGCTTCGGCCACAGACTTGTCCCCGACACCCAAGCTGGTGGCTGGGTCCCACCGGAGGGCGGAGGGGTCCGCGGACTCGGGGGACCCTCCACCAGTGAGGACCCTACTGTAGGGGTAGAGGGAAAGGGCACGAGGAAAGAAGCTCCAGAGGGTGCAGAAAATGGCGACGGTCTAGAAACATGTAAGGGGCAAGAAGGGAGTCCCAAAAGGGCCAGGGCACCTGTAAAGACGCAGGAGGAGAGTGCGAAACAGAAGACGCCTCGCTCGGGCTCTAGCACGCCTACTACAGACAGACGACCCGAAAGGGTCGGGACACCGGCGCAGACTGACTCTGTGCCTGGGGAAGTAAGTAGCTCAACTCACAGATACATCCGGTTTGAAATCGCCAAAGTCGAAAGACAAACGGTATGGTAACGGGACCCCCGCAAGGCGCACTGGGAGGAATACAGGGCAGACCTAGCAGTGGAACTGCGGAGGGGTTAAGAGTACCATAGACAATTCAATAGACCTCGAGATTGCGACAGCCCAAGTGCGAGACGCAATCACCTTGGCCTATAACGCCAATTGCCCCCTGAAAATTAGGGCGTCCACCAGGAACGTCCCGTGGTGGAACGAGGACCTCAAGCAAAGGAGGACGCAGTTTCGTAAGCTGTTTAACGCGGCCAAAAGGTCGGGAGCATGGGATGAATATAGACAGGCCCTAAAGACCTATCACAAAAGACTGAGGGACCCCAAGGAGTCGTGGAGGAGGCACTGCGAGGAAGTCGAGAACACGTCCGAGCGCTCTACTGCACAAGATCCTGTCCAAGGGCACTCAGACCAACAGAGACTCCCTTAGAACATCCACGGGAGGCTTTACAAGATCGGGGGAGGAAACTATGAAAATTTTACTCCAGGCGCACTTCCCCGGCTGCAACATAATAAACCAATCACCTCCGGACTGGGAACACTCAGAAATAGAGGCGCTTTATAGGTGTGCATCTATAGTAGACGAGACAGTCGCTAAAGAGGTGGTTACTTGGAGCAAAATCAGATGGGCCATACAAATCTTCGGAATTTGATGGAATAATGCCCATCATGCTCCAACAGGGGATAGATATACTGGCGCCGGAGCTTACCCTCATTATGAAGGCCAGCCTGGCTCTGGGGTACATTCCGAGGGCATGGAGACTATTCAGGGTTGTATTCATTCCTAAACTTGGGCGTCCAACAGACAAGGCAAAGTCCCTGAGGCCAATAAGTCTCATGTCCTTCTTTCTAAAAACAGTGTAAAAACTGCTCGACCGGCACATTAGGGGCGGTGTACTGGAAGCATATCCCCTACACTGCGGACAATATGTACACAGAGCCGGAGTCTCAACAGAAACTGCACTGTACCAACTGGTGCTGAAACTAGAGAATACGCTGGAGAACAGGGAGGTGGCGCTGGGGGCCTTCCTAGACAAAGAGGGGGCCTTCAGCAACACCTCATTCGGATCGGTTCTGGTAGCTGTCAGGGAGCGTGAAATACAGGAGACCTGCTGCAGGTGGATCGGTTCCGTGCTCAGGGACAGGGCGGTGTTCACCTCACTCGCGGGAGAGACTCTGCTGGCGGGATCACGGCGATGTTACTCTGGTACCTAGTTGTGGACGGCTCGCTGGGATGGCTCTCGGGAGGGGGGTATGAGGTACAGGGCTATGCGGACGACATTGTCATCATAGGCCGAGGAAAGGTTACACAGGCAGTGTGGGAGCGCATGCAGACAGCACTGAAAGTGGTGGAAAGGTGGACGGTTGGTCAAGGGCTCGTGGTGAGCCCCGAGAAAACAACCGTCATACCGTTGACGGGGGGGGGGGGGGTGTGGAAGAGCCACATAACTCTCACTCTATACGGTAGGAACCTTCTATTGGCCAAGGAGGTAAAATATCTTGGGGTCGTATTGGACCCTAAGCTAACCTGGAATGGTCACGCTGAAAAAATAATGCGTAAGGCAGTCATGAGCTTAGCCGTCACTAGGTGACTATATGGAAAAACTTGGAGAATAAGACCTAGTATGGCCCACCGGCTGTGCACAAGAGTGGTCCGACCATCGGTAACATACGCGGCACTTGTCTTGTGGCCTAAGGTGACACAATCCAGTGCCAAACAAAAACTAGGCAAGATCCAAAGGATGGCTTGCCTAGGCATCACAGGGGCCAAGTCTTCAACCCCAACAGCCGCCATGGAGGTGTTGCTGGATCTGAACCACCCACCGCCCCGCCCCCCAAACACTTAGATATTATGGGGGAGGCCAGGCTAGGACTATACATACTAGCCTGCAATGGTAGATTGAAGATCAACCCAGGCTTCAGGGGCCACTGCAAGATTCAGAAGATCGTAAGGGAGCCCATGCTTGAAATGAGGTCAGACTTCGCGAGCCCGCGAATTTGCAGGGAAAACAACTTTACAGTGGCAATCCTCGACCGCGAGGCATGGCGGGAGGAGACGCTAGGCATACCACAGGACGCGCTCGTCTGGTTCATGGACGGATCCGGCGGGGAGCGTGGGACGGGGGCAGGTGTTTATTCAGAAGGACCGAAGGTAAGTTCCTCCTTCCTCCTCCGAACCTCCAAACCTTCATGTCCAGAATCAACAAGTTGCCTCTTTCCTCTTTGTCGACACCCATGTTACGATAGTATTTACGCTGTAAACCCTCGTGGTGTGTTGTTGAAATATAAAAGTGATAATATTTCCCTCGGAGCCCATGCAACGGTCTTTCAGGCCGATATGTACGCCATCCTGCACTGTGTGCGGGCGAACACGAGGAGGGACTACACCAACAAGCGGATGTTCATAGCCACAGACAGCTAAGCAGCCCATAAGGCCCTAAGTAGCGCACGGGTAAATTCCTGGCTGGTGAGTGAGTGCCGAGACGAGACGAGCGTCCTGGCTGGGCAGAATGAGGTCACCCTCATCTAGGTGCCGGGTCACTCGGGGGTCAAAGGGAATGAAGAAGCTGACAGTCTCGCGAAGATAGGGTCAGCAGAACCATTTATGGGACCAGAACCGGCTCTGGGAGTGACAAAGAGCACTGTCAGGGGAGCCATTAAGTCATGGGTCAGAAACCAACACAAGGTGTACTGGGCAGACTGTCCAGGGCTCAGACATGGGAAGTCAATAATTGACGAACCCAGTTCAAAGAGAGCTGTGGAGCTGCTAAATCTTAGCAGAGGACAGCTCAGAAACATAACAGATCTCTTGACGGAACACATGGCCGTCAAGAAACACCTAAATAAAATGGGGCGGTTCGAGGGGGACCTCGCATGCAGACTCTGTGGCGAGGGGGAGGAATCAGCCCAGCACACCTTGTGCGAGTGTAAAGCTCTGGACCGCAAAAGACAACTGATCTACGGTCAGTCTAGACCGGAGACAGAGCATTATAAAACTTCACCCTACCATATCGCTATGCAGACTTGTTCAAGGCACAGTGATTTTGGAATGGGTAGAGTAAAAGACTAAGGGCATGTACAATAAGCCAAAAGTTGTAGTGCTATCGGCGCGACAAAGTCGCGGACGAGCCCTGAGAGAGAAAAAAAATACTGAAGTTACACAAGAACGAAATAAGTAGAGAACGATTAAGATCTGAGACACGCAGTAAGTAAATATACTTAAACAAATAAAAAATATCAGTGGACAAAAATATAGACAAATAGAGAAGTACCTATACATCATGGATGCAAAGAAATAGTAAATAAATCCAAAATTACGTTCAGTGAGGACAGTCTGGTTAAATTTACCAACAGGCATAGCTATGTATAAACTATGCCCACAGGCATGATACGACTACAATATAACTCAGAGGAACAAAAAGTAAAGTCATAAAGGAAACCGATGGGAATTTATCACTACAAAAAAGACATTGTTATAGCAGTGTTCATAAGTAGGGAATAGTTAAAAATTCATAGTTCCAGAAAACCCATCTACCTATATGCCTCACGCTTGTAACGAGTAGTGATAATTATCCAATCACTAAAAGAAAATATGAGCAGAAAATGTGAAGAAGGGCGGCGGTATGTTTAATCTTGGACCTTTAAAGTATCAGGTAGCCGACCGATGCATTTTGAAGTATCAGGTAGCCGACCAATACAGGTACTAGTCCCTCTTACCTTTAAGGGTAGGTAGCTCTCAGTCCGCCAGGCACTGAATATTATCAACTGCGATCTCGAAGATACAACATCTCCATCTCTGCCAAAGTTCGGTCGCTGGTGCAAGCTTGCAACGTGTAACAAAAATGTAAATATACTCACATTCTACACATTGCGTGTTTTTAACTCTATTATAATCCTAACACATTGCGTGTTTATCAAAAGTGCAACCCAAGGTGATTAACCTTGTTTTCTAATTGAAAGAGAATCACCACCTACCGCAACAGAGTCCTTTTACTTGTTATGTGATGGGGACGTAAACAAGTAAACAAAATCTTTTACATATCTTAAACTAACATCACAATAGACAATTTGCATGTTTTTTTCTTATCACATCTGATAGACATTCCAGAAAGATAATATTTAATATTTTTTTCATTTCACATACTACACAAATAACGATGCAAAAAATATTTGAAAATGTTAATTTCATAATTGATTTCAAACACCACTGTTTTGCCGCCATGATCTGTGACGTCACGGGACACTACAATAGTTAACAATGAACTTGCTTCTCTGTGTTTACATCCTGTCTTGCAATTTATTGATTGAATCTTGGCTTCTGCATGTGACTTATTTGACAAATAGGAAAATAAAGCCTATACGACTATAAAAATTTGAGAGAAGCTATTTTTTATTGTTTTAAAAGTGGCTCAAATTCGAAAGCAATGGTGCAAAGTTAGAAAGCGCGATGAAAGGAAAAATCCACAATTATCTGAGAAAACCGCCTTTTATTGCTGCGAAGACCATTTTAATGTGAGTATACCTTTTCATTTTCACAACGAATATTAGTGATACAAGGTTAGAATTCCTATCATGCGCTATTAAGTTGGGGTGTAAGTTCCATATGGTCAAGGTATGTTTATCTGTACATATTAAGTATTAACTTCACATATTACTCGTAGTATTAACGACCGACAAAAATCATGGTTATTAATTAACGAAATTATTAGGTTTGCTTCCATTAATTATCTGTAATTAATTCAGATATCAAAAACATGTCGTATGTTTAAGGTTATGTTGTTACTATGTCATGTTGACTTCATTAAAAGTAAAATATATTACAAATGACATGAATAGGTACATGATATACTTGGCTAAATATATCATTGACTTCATTACACACACCTTCCAGCTTTTTCCCATTTAATTTCAGCACTTATGAAGTCTGGATTTTCACCAAAGAATGATGTCATGATAAATGAGTCAATTCTTAGCAAATTATCTGATTGCGCCTGTTGAAAACTTTTGTCTCCCATTTTATTACGCACAATTTACACTATTCAACTAGAAGAAACAAAATAAACGAATAAAATTCACCTCGATGTTGAGAAACAAGTGACCATACTTATCATATCATAAGACAAATGTAAACAGGATATTTATTTACTATCCAACTCTAGTCACGACCAATAGCGGAACGTTCGGGGTCACATAATAATAATTCGAAATTTTTTGTCTTAAAAGCCTTTTTCTGTCCACTATATATGTTTTTAGGTATTTTCATGCATGTAATAATGTTCTATGTATGAAAAACTATTGGGTAAATGTTAAATTCATAAAATGAAAAATCCATGCAAATTGTCTATTGACGTTACAGTCGATTTAAAATTTTGAGGGAATCGAGAACGAGATTTTAATTTACATTTCCTAATTAAAAGACACTATGACAACGAAATATCATATTCGTCATTTCTTTGTCATTATTACTTGTGACCACAGCTTGTGACCCTTGTCCAACTTGTCTAACAGATGTTTTAATTACATTAATAATTTTTATTAACACAGAAATCCTTCGATTTCCATGTTTCCCCCATAAGGCTCTGTACAAATATGGTGGAAATATGGCGATCACGAACGATGACCACACTGTCTTTATATAGCCACTGTAATTATTGATTAACGCCATATTTGTTTAATTTATGTCTATAACGCATGCAATTAATAGGTGGGCCAAAGAAAACCCCATGATATAATGACTTCGAAGAGATATGATATTGCGCATATGCCCCGCCCCCTCCTATGACGTCACGTGGTGAGTAACGTTATAGAAGTCCAACTACACACTTAGAACAAAGTCATTCGCAATCAAAAAGTTTCTATACGTCAGTTTAATGCGGTTGAAGTTACGCCTATATTGTCTTTTTCAGATAATATAGATCGCAGTACTAAATTTAATCTTTTTCATTTTTATTACTTCCAACTGTATGCACTTAAATATTAGTAAAATACGTAATTTGTTAAGAGGTTGTGATGAAACGTCAAACCCCACTGCACGACAGCATATTATTGTCGCATTGGACTCACCACTTGACACCATGCGCGTGACAGGTCTAAAAATAGGTAGTCTGAATATCATATCTCTCGTTTTTGTATCATGTTTATTTACTATCCAACTCTAGTCACGACCAATAGCGGAACGTTCGGGGTCACATAATAATAATTCGAAATTTTTTGTTCTTAAAAGCCTTTTTCTGTTCACTATATATGTTTTTAGGTATTTTCATGCATGTAATAATGTTCTATGTATGAAAAACTATTAGGTAAATGTTAAATTCATGAAATGAAAAATCCATGCAAATTGCCTATTGACGTTACAATCGATTTAAAATCTTGCGGGGAGTCGAGAACGAGATTTTAATTTACATTTTCTAATTTAAAAAGACACTACGACAACGAAATGTCATATTGGTCATTTCTTTGTCAACCCCTGTCCAGCTTTTCTCACAGATGTTTTAATTACATTAATAATTTTTATTAACACAGAAATCCTTCGATTTCCCTGTTTCTATCATAAGGCTCTGTACAAATATGATGGAAAAATGGCGACCACTAACGATGACCACATTTTCTTTATGTAGCCACTGTAATTATTGATTAACGCCATATTTGTTTAATTTATGTCTAGAACGCATGCAATTAATAAACATGATACAAATAACGAGATATATGATATTCAGACTACCTATTTTTAGACCTGTCACGTGCATGGTGTCAAGTGGTGAGTCCAATGCAACAATAACATGCTGTCGTGCAGTGATGTTTGACATTTCATCACAACCTCTTAACAAATTACGTATTTTATTAATATTTGAGTGCATACAGTTGGAAGTAATAAAAATGAAAAAGATTAAATTTAGCGCTGCGATCTATATTATCTGAAAAAGACAATATAGGCGTAACTTCAACCGCATTAAACTGACGTAAAGAAACTTTTTGATTGCGAATGACTTTGTTTTAAGTGTGTAGTTGGACTTCTTGAACGTTACTCACCACGTGACGTCATAGGAGGGGGTGGGGCTTATGGGCAATACGATATATCCTCCAAGTCATTATATCATGATTAATAGATGGGTCAAAGGAAAACCCAGCATAATGAATCAAGATAAATTGAAAACGCATCCATTTATCATAGCGGCGATAGGAGAAACGGAAAAATAACTACAAAGAAAGCTAAATGTGCTGGATAATGTGTTAAAAAGAGTCAAGCTGAAAATCAAAATCACGAAAACGAAGGTAATGAAGAGATGAGTGTAATATAAGGATTGGCTGCCAAATTAATATATAAAGCTAAACGGCCAACAACTTATAAACAAATCTACATGTTTACGTACCTTCGGAGTTTTATTACGAATGATAGTCAATGTGTTACCGAATATAAAAACGATGATCGCGATGGAAAAACAAGCATTCATTAGGCGGAGTTTTATTACGAATGATTGTCAATGTGTTACCGAACTATAAAAACGAAGATCGAGATGGAAAAACAAGCATTCATTAGGCAAGAATAGGGTTTTTTTTTGTTCCCTCAGGGCTCGTCCGCGACCTTGCCGCCCCGATAGCACCGCAACCCTGGGATAGGGTATTACTCTTCTTACTAATAAATATTTTAACTTAGACCCGAGGTAGTCAGTCGTTCATCGAGTCATACATATAGAGTGTTGTAATCTACTGGGCGGAAACTCTGACTAAGTACGACATGAAGCAAGTAGAAGCTTTTGAAAAGTGGACATGGAGAAAAATGATAAAGACATAAGATACATCGTTAGAAAGACCAATAACCAAAGTGTGCCGAGATGCTTGCTGACAAAAATTTAGGAAAGGAAGGCAAAATTTGTTAATATTTTCTGATAATATTATTTGAAGAACACATACTTGTAGAAAAAGGAAAAGATAACCAAAAGAAAAACCGTTAGTATTATTTTCAATTTATAGAACGTTTCTCTATGATTTGTGTTAGGAATATTTCAGTTGTTGCTTGATTAGTGTTTCTTGAGTTTTCCCTAATGTCATTATTTGACACTGACAGAGGCCTCGAATGACGTGACCAACTTCAAGCATCAAAACATAAACATTAAAATGTCAAATTATGGTTTAGAAATTTAGATTTAAAAAAATATATAATCTAAATATTTTGAATTATTACTGGCAATATAATGGCCTCTAGAAGCTTAAGTGATGTATTTCTACTTATGAGAAACAATGCTATTAGAAGTAGGCATATTTATCCAGACCAAGTACGTTTTTAGGTTATTGTTAACAATTATTTAAGAAATTTTAAACTTCCCTTTTATAATAATGTGTTTGGCTTAGGATAACACTGAACGAATGCATTTGGTGTCGCTTAACGATGCAGAAGAAGGCCTAGTTGATAACAATGACTCCAGACTGCCTCCAATATGGATAGATTACTTAGAGAAAGCACAGATGATTTTACCAAAATTAAAAGCCAAAATAAACGAGTTGAAGGCTCTCCATTCTAGAAATTTGCATAGAACTACATTTGATGAAAGTCATGAAGATGAAGTAGCAATTGATAATTGCACTCGTGAAATTTCAAGAATATTCAATGATACACACCGATTAGTTCAGATCATTAAAAGCCATTCCACTGAAGGTAATGTTTGTACTTGTTTAACTCTAAAGTATATGATGATCATCAATCTAATATGCTGCCTTCTTTTTACAACATTAGTTACAAAACACAGAAATACAACCCTAGGTGACTATCTGTGATTCCTTTTATATAAAGAGCAAGGATCTGTATGTTTGCAATTACCTAATGAAATAAAGCCAACTGGAAACCCACACTTTGACTTAACGTTCCAAACATTTTTGTGTAGAATAAAATTGAGTTGATTTTTGTGATTTTGAATGCCTTTAATTTCAACATTGAAAAATATTGAATACACTTAAGTACCAAAACTGAAATCAAAAGTAAATTGATTGAATGGTGTAATTCTATCCCCTTAACTAGTATGCTTTCTTAAAACCTATGATTAATGTTTCATAAGTTTTTGATAAATATAACTGCTACATATAGGTATTACCTATATCAACAATGTGAAGTGATGTGCCCCTTTAGAAAGTGTACTCTTTCTGTATCTACATGTTTTGCATATTAAAAAAGCCTGTAATGTTTTTACATTTTATGTTTACCTTGTTAGTTTGCTCTACTCCACATTAAAAATAATTCTCTCTTCCACCCATATACATTTGGTGTTAATTAAGTATTTTTTCTCAACAAATACAATGCCCAAATGTTATTACAAACAGGGCCTACTAAGGAGTGTTTCTTTTCCTGCAAAAAAAAATGTTTGGGTGACAGCTGTTAAAACTGTAAAACTAATGGTTTCAATAATGCTTTTAATTTATGGCATAATAATAATATTAGTAACCTTAATATCTGTCGAAGGTACTTTATAATGTGGGTAATTTTTCTTACACCTACCTCATTGGTTGATTTTTAACGAATTTTCATTAAGAAAAATTCGCTAATAGAGAGGTCACGATGAAAAACTTTAGAAAAATTTTTTTTCAAATGAGCATGAATTTGGCCCCTAGAACCCATAAAACCAAGGTCCGTTACAATATATATATATATATATATATATATATATATATATATATATATATATATATATATATATATATATATATATATATATATCCGAGCAATAACTCAAAAAACACTCAACTGCTTTGAACAAAACTTGGCACATATCTTCATTTTATTATGACCGCGGACGAGTTCGTATATCAGGTAAAACGGACATTTCCCCCCCCCCCCAAAATATACAAAAAATATTTTTGAAAACGCTTATTTTTGTAAGTATCAGAGTAACTGGAATGAGACTTTACATGTGGCTAGAAATGGTGCAAATAAACCTATGTTGTGAATTTTAAGTAATTTGTTACACAATATTTACAGTATTTTCCAAATTAAAAATAAAAACCCAAAGACATGTGTTGAAATGCCTTAGTGGTTAAAGTACAATGCCTGACAGACAGGGTAATTAACTGCCACGCGGAGATTGATTCATAAAACAGGTATAAATCATACATCAACGGTAACCAAACTAAAAAATACCAGGCATAAAACCTACTACCCGAACCAACAATCGTGAAATCTCGGCCGCAATTATGGAAAGACGACATGAAATGAAAAATTTGCCAAGTGATTGTTATTTAACTGAGGGATTCAGTCAATTATTAAGATACACTATATTTATAGCTTTATGAACGGCCCCAAATACAGTTTTAGCACAGCATAGATAGATTATGCTGTGGTTTTAGACTGAAAGTGTCGCATAATATAGTAGAAATGAAAACAAAGTCAAGTCTATAAAAATGATTCTAAAATAGTTTCTTTTTTCTTTAAACTGAAACATAAGACATGTATAAGACCGCAACAATCCTTGAATGTGTTTCAATGACAATTCTACTAATTCTGTAATTAATTATTATAATGTATACTTTTCATATACTACACTGGGCATGAAGCCTGTGTCAAGTATCATGTAAACAAAACGTTAGTTGACGTATTAGCCAATAGCTCAGTGGAAGCATGCTGGTCTTTTACGCAGAGGGTTGCATGATCGAATCCAGCTCGATGAATGTATGTTTTTTTATTTTTCATTTTGACATTTTGAAAAACAATAGTGCACAGATTTCATACATTTTGAACAAGATCTAATTTTTGTTTAAAACGCCTGAATAAGTTTCTCACCTTTGAGCCTGAAATTATAATTTTCAGCAGATATTTTGTTATTGTTGATATTGAAAAAAACAGTTTCATTAGATTGATCAAAACGTAATCATACTGGCAATTAATAAGGAAAAATAACTGCTACATTTATAATTTGGCAGATACTTTACTTTTACTGAATTTTTATTTTTTAAAATTCACTAATAGAGAGGTATCGATAGTGAGACTTTGCAAAAAAATTTCAAATGAGCGCAAACTAGGACCCCTAGAACCCATACCCGGGGTCAGTTTAAATTTTTATATGTTTACATATATATATATATATATATATATATATATATATATATATATATATATATATATATATATTATGTATGTATGTATGTATGTATGTATGTATGTATGTATGTATGTATGTATGTATGTATGTATGTATGTATGTATGTATGTATGTATGTATGTATGTATGTATGTATGTATGTATGTATGTATGTATGTATGTATGTATGTATGTATGTATGTATGTATGTATGTATGTATGTATGTATGTATGTATGTATGTATGTATGTATGTATGTATGTATGTATGTATGTATGTATGTATGTATGTATGTATGTATGTATGTATGTATGTATGTATGTATGTATGTATGTATGTATGTATGTATGTATGTATGTATGTATGTATGTATGTATGTATGTATGTATGTATGTATGTATGTATGTATGTATGTATGTATGTATGTATGTATGTATGTATGTATGTATGTATGTATGTATGTATGTATGTATGTATGTATGTATGTATGTATGTATGTATGTATGTATGTATGTATGTATGTATGTATGTATGTATGTATGTATGTATGTATGTATGTATGTATGTATGTATGTATGTATGTATGTATGTATGTATGTATGTATGTATGTATGTATGTATGTATGTATGTATGTATGTATGTATGTATGTATGTATGTATGTATGTATGTATGTATGTATGTATGTATGTATGTATGTATGTATGTATGTATGTATGTATGTATGTATGTATGTATGTATGTATGTATGTATGTATGTATGTATGTATGTATGTATGTATGTATGTATGTATGTATGTATGTATGTATGTATGTATGTATGTATGTATGTATGTATGTATGTATGTATGTATGTATGTATGTATGTATGTATGTATGTATGTATGTATGTATGTATGTATGTATGTATGTATGTATGTATGTATGTATGTATGTATGTATGTATGTATGTATGTATGTATGTATGTATGTATGTATGTATGTATGTATGTATGTATGTATGTATGTATGTATGTATGTATGTATGTATGTATGTATGTATGTATGTATGTATGTATGTATGTATGTATGTATGTATGTATGTATGTATGTATGTATGTATGTATGTATGTATGTATGTATGTATGTATGTATGTATGTATGTATGTATGTATGTATGTATGTATGTATGTATGTATGTATGTATGTATGTATGTATGTATGTATGTATGTATGTATGTATGTATGTATGTATGTATGTATGTATGTATGTATGTATGTATGTATGTATGTATGTATGTATGTATGTATGTATGTATGTATGTATGTATGTATGTATGTATGTATGTATGTATGTATGTATGTATGTATGTATGTATGTATGTATGTATGTATGTATGTATGTATGTATGTATGTATGTATGTATGTATGTATGTATGTATGTATGTATGTATGTATGTATGTATGTATGTATGTATGTATGTATGTATGTATGTATGTATGTATGTATGTATGTATGTATGTATGTATGTATGTATGTATGTATGTATGTATGTATGTATGTATGTATGTATGTATGTATGTATGTATGTATGTATGTATGTATGTATGTATGTATGTATGTATGTATGTATGTATGTATGTATGTATGTATGTATGTATGTATGTATGTATGTATGTATGTATGTATGTATGTATGTATGTATGTATGTATGTATGTATGTATGTATGTATGTATGTATGTATGTATGTATGTATGTATGTATGTATGTATGTATGTATGTATGTATGTATGTATGTATGTATGTATGTATGTATGTATGTATGTATGTATGTATGTATGTATGTATGTATGTATGTATGTATGTATGTATGTATGTATGTATGTATGTATGTATGTATGTATGTATGTATGTATGTATGTATGTATGTATGTATGTATGTATCACACCGTTAACTCAAAATATAATGGGCCGATCTTGATCAAATTTGGTGAGTACCTTCCTTTTTCAAGTGACTTAGATAAGTTCGTTAGCTAGGAAAATCGGCCCAGGTTTTCCCGGAAAATTTTGTTTTCTTTCTGAAAAAAAATATATCTCCGGAAATAACAAAGTAAGGGTACACGTGTTTGTATTATAAAGAGTGAACCATGTACCAAAATTTAGGTCTCTAAGTTTAAAGACAAAAAAGTTATGGGCAGTTGAAGAAAAAAAATTAGGAGTTTTCCTCAAAACGTCAAAGTCGCGATTTGAAACGTCAAAATTGGCAATGTTTAGGCAAAGAACGTGAAACAAATACCGGTTGTGAAAAGAAAATGTTGCAAGAAGAGTGTTCTGCGAACTCTTAAGTTTCAGCTTCAACACTCATTGACCTTCATTTTACTAAAATATTTACAGAAAAATCATTTCAAATAGACCCTTTCTCTGATGCTTTGGCTGTCGGTTTAGTTAAGTTGATGCTTTCGCTGTAAGTTTAGTTAAGTTTATGGTTTAACAGTCTATAATTTTAGTTAATTTTCGTAGAACAAATTCGTTAATGCATTTTTTATCGAACTATGATGCGTGTTTGTAAGAAAAAATGTGGACGCAGTAAGTGCGTTTTGGTAGCGAATTTTCATGAAATCCTTCAAATTTCAATAACTCAATTTGCTATTAACGTAAAGTTTGTTGGCTAGGATACATTTTCCAACAATAAGTAATTTTGATAAAATATAGTACAGTGTTTCTACTACAAAGGCTATACCGATAATCAGATTGATGCCTACTCGCATTTGCTATTAAAAACATTTTAATGAAAATTCACTTGCTGTGTCCAGACTTTTTAGTTACATCAGTATAGTTGATTTGTAATTTTACTGACTGCATCCCTGGATAAACTAACATTTTTTGGTGATAAGAAACTGTTTTAGGGCTACTTTCCTTAAGGGAATATAATGCATTCTTGAGTATAGATAAATTGCCTAAATCATGTTTGTGCTTCAGAAATGTGTAATAAAGTCTTGTCCCAACAACTTAGGGTTAACTTGCTTATTTTGGTTTTAGAAAAAAAATGCTATACAGCATATAAAATAGTTAATATATTTTCAATTTTAATTAACACCAATTCATTTTCAGGATCTTTAAAAGAGCAAAGACTTACAAAAAATGTGTACCATTCCTTAGCTGCCAGTCTACAAGATCTCTCGACAATGTTCCGTTCTACGCAAAACAGTTATCTTCGTCAGATCCAGTCGAGAGAAGATAGATCTAAGATTTATTTCGACCTCCAGAATCAAGGCGTAGAAGATTTTTATACCCAAGAACCAGATGAAATTGATGATTACTTTGTGAATTCCAGACAAATGACACAACAGCAGTTACTTTTATTAGAAGAAGAAAATAGTAAATTTGCTCAAGAAAGGGAGCAAGAAGTCAATGCGATTGTAAAATCAATTTTAGATTTAAATGAAATTTTTAAAGATCTAAGTCAAATGGTGGCGGACCAAGGGACTGTTTTAGATAGGATAGATTATAATGTTGAACAGACACAGATACAAGTTTTTGAAGGCTTTCGGCAGTTACAGAAGGCCGATGCATATCAAAGAAAAAATAGAAAAATGTGCGCTATCCTTGTTTTAGCAGCGACATCAATTCTGTTGCTGTTTATTTTAATCGTTGTTAAATCCTAGTTGTTTTCCATTTGTTCATATTTATATCACGTAATTTTATTGAAATAAGCTAAATATTTATTTATGTAAATAAAGTCCATTAATATATACTGATTATTTTTATTGTTGACACCAGAGTAGTCCAGTAAAATGATATATATTTTGGTATGCAAAAAGTCTGGTAGTTTTCATTTTCCTTTATGGTATATATATATATATATATATATATATATATATATATATATATATATATATATATATATATATATATATATATATATATATATATATATATATATATATATATATATATATATATATATATATATATATATATATATATGACAAACTTTGCCAGATAATAGCTCTCATAATTCTAAACAATTTTTCTTAATGAACATGGGTCCGATTCGCTTTTGTTAAGAATTTATAAGCATTGAACCTTTATTAACAATTAACAATAAAAATTTAAATTAAATGAAAATCACAAAACTTAAGACTATAAAAATTGTTCGAAATGTCCACCCTCGGCTTGAATGCAAGCCTCACATCGACGAAATAAAGATTCGGTCACTCGAAGGATAAGATTTGGATCATTTCTTATTTGGTTAGCTGCATCTTCAATGCTTTCAAGTAACTGCTGATGGGTAGTGATTTCAACATGATAGACCAGCTGCTTGATGTGTCCCCACAAATAAAAATCCAGAGGATTAAGATCGGGGCTACGAGGTGGCCATGATATTGAACATCCTTGACCTATCCATTTATTTGGGAAATGTTCATTTAACCAAGCAGCAACTTGTCTTCCTCTATGTGGTGGTGTGCCGTCGTGTTGATACCACCTATTCTGAATAATATTAAGCTGTACGTCATCAATGAACTCCAAAAGGTCGTGTTCTAAGAAATGTCTATACAGATCTGCATTTAAACGATCATTTAGAACATGCACAGGTAATAGATTATTGTTGAAAATGCCACCCCAAACGTTGACACTGAATCGTTGCTGAAATCGTCTAGATTTAATTGCATGTGGATTTTGCAACGCCCATACATGTTCATTATGATTATTATTTATGCCGTCCCTAGTAAAGCACGCTTCATCAGACCACATGACGAGCGAAATGAATCTATCATTTTGTACTTGTTGCTGAAGTAAGCAGCGACAAAATTCTAATCGCTGTGAGGCATCGCCAGCATGCAATGTCTGTACATTTTGACGATGAAACGGATGTAACATTTCTCTGTTTAATACACGCCATACAAAATTCGGTGTTACATGAACATTACTAGATATATGCCGAACACTAATTGAAGGGTTATCAAGGGCAGTATCTATTACATTTTCTTAATCTTGTTCATTTACTTCAGTAGGACGAATGGCCTTCTTTGGAGCGGGGTTACCTGCTTCTCGAAGTCTACGAAATGATGCACTAAACACCGTGTGGGCAGGTTGGTGTCTATTTGGATATCTGTGTCGATATTCTCGAGCTGCTTCCCTGGCGTTCCCATTGGAATACCCATATACAAACACAATATCTGCATATTCCTCAGTTGTGAGTAAATGCATTGTTTATTTAGAACTTTAACACAAAGTATCAAATATTGTACAATTAAGATGACACTAACAATATTTATTGTCATAACAACTGTCATTTTTATTTATCAACCTACTTTTGATTGAAGTAGGTGTATCTATATTTTATAGGTGTGCATTGTTTCACATTCAAATGATTTTGTGTCACTTCCTGCTTGACTGGAAAAAATATGATTCTTTAAATGCTTGTAACTTTTAAACAAAAACGAATCGGACCCATATTCATTCACAAAAAATGTTTAGAATTTTGATAGCTATCATCTGGCAAAGTCTGTCATAGAGCTTGTAGAACAGGCTGTATATACAGGTATAGAGTTGATGAAACTCCTTGTTTCGACTGCTCCCGAACTTATATAGGGCAAACGAATAGACATACACACAATAGAATATATGAACACACCCTGGCAATTAGAAAATCCCACCTCTCATTCGCACTGGCCTTTTTTTTTCTCCCTTTCGCGTTGCCGCCCCGATAGCACCGCAGCATTTGGCTTATTGTGCATAGCACTGGCCATGTACCATATTCATACAGGACACTAAACCAGAATTATCTACGCAGCGATCAAGATCGAAAAATGTCCTGATTGTTTCAATAAGAGAGATGATGGTCTTTGATTTCCGATTACTTGGACCGCCTATTATATTCTCATTACAAACACAAAATGACAATAATTAATTCAATAAACAGTTTACTGTTATAGAAGGGGCGGCGAGTGAAAAAACTGAAGTGGTGACGGTCGTTCCACAAGGTTCCATAATTGGCCCTCTGTTGTTTGTAATATTTATAAACGACCTCAGTAAATGGGAAATAAGTGGTTCACTGGTGTTATATGCAGATGACACGACTATTCTCTATGTCAGTGACAGCAAAACAGAAGTAATTAATAAAGCTCAAATGGATCTCCAAGTAATTGAAAAGTGGACTAACACCAATAAAATAAGACTCAATGTAGAAAAATGTAAGTTTGTATTCTTTAATAACTCAGATAGCAACATATACCAACTGAAACTATCTGGGAAGAATCTAACTGAAACTAACAGTCTTAAGTATCTCGGTATTACAATAGACTATAAACTAAACTACTCGAACCATATTGACAATATTATCAGGAAACTTAACACATTTACATATCATATTTATCGGAATGCAAAATATCTAAGTCTGGAAACATAGTACAAAATCTACTACTCATATGTACACGCACACTTAATCTACATGGCTGCTTTCTGGGGACAAGCCAATAAAACTATTCTGGAGAGGCTTCAAGTTGCACAAAATAGAACAGTTAGGACTCTTTTTCAAAAAACTTCAGGCAGAGAACAGTAATATATAACGACCTCAAAATCCTAATTGTCAACGAAATTATACAACAAGACAGTGTTAAAATAATATATAAAATAAAAAATAATATAATCGATAATACTGTCTCGAACCTCCAGTATAATTGTAACATACATGATTATAAAACCAGAATGAATCAGCATATACATCTTTTGCCAGCAGCCACAAACATGGGTAGAAGAAATATAACTCATCAAGCAGCAATCTGGTTTAATGAACTTCCATCCAAAACAAAAACCATAAAGCATATAAAGACCTTCTCTGATGCAGTGAAAAACTACTATATGAATAAAAGACTGATGCTGTTTCTATGATGTATTGTTGTTTGTTATTTGCCTTGTATTCACTACTAATCTGAACTTAAGATACCCATGTATACTGTAGAATAAGATACCTTTAGGAGTTACTAAAGGGAATCACTTTAGATTGGCATTTATCTTTCTCACCTTGTATATATTGTAATACTGTTGTGGCTCCATGGGAGCTTTTTGGTTTAATAAATATATCAACAACAAAAAACAATTTAAGTGACCCATTACCTGACTCAACAAATACCTCTAGTCCGCTTAATTTTATATGTACCCCTACCAAAGCACCTGACTTAATAGACCTTGACTCTACTAATTATACTGATAATGAGCCAGGTAGACGAACCGTTACAACTAAGACAAGACTTCAGATGAACTATCAGGTCTAGCGTTGAACACACTGAGACTGTAGAGACGATCTCCAGTGAGATTTGGGGGAAGTAAGCAGATTGAGCCGCCGTAGGCTACAATAACTCGACCTATCCTTATCCACCACTCTAAGGAGTATGCACATTGAGACCTTAGAGTTCATTTACTTCAACATTTTCTAAACCTCTTGACAATGGCTCCAAAACAGGAGCCAAAATGTTGAGTTTTAAAGGAATTTTTGGTAGAATGACATATTACTCAAAAAATGTAAATTTTCAGCAAATCACCCCTCATTTATCCCCTACCCCCTGAAATCATCTTACCGAAAAACAATTCGAAGTGTTCCTTTTTCGGGTGCTAACTGGATACTAAATTTGAAGATGATATTTCAATTCGTTCGAAAATTATTACGCTTCTAACAGATAGATGTACAGGCCTGCAGACTGACCGACCGCCAAAAAGTTTTCGTTACACGATCACGTTTTCTACATGTTTTGAGACTTTTACGCCGTTTTAGCAACAACAAAAAATAATCGAAATTTCTGTCACCGATATTCCACTCCCACACATTCAACCCCTAATTTAATTTCAGCACAGAATACCAGATGTTTGATGAAATTGAAAGTTCTGTAATAAACAAACCCTAAAACGTTATATTACTCAAGTTTGAACGAAAAAATATCAATTTCCACCAAATCAACCCCCGTTCATCGCCTATCCCCTGGAGCGATAATACCCAGAAACAATCCGAACCGTTCATTTGTCGGGTACTAATTGCATACCAAATTAAAGGCGATATCTCAATTCATTCTAAAGTTATCATGGCTACAAACAGACAAAACATTTTTCGTTCCCAAATCATGTTTTCTATATAATTTTATAAAAAGGTTTTTTTCATGTTTGTTATTGAATAATTAGTTTAGTAAAACTCACGTTATATCCTTGAGAATAGAATAAATTTTTCCGAAAGCTCCGAAAGTTACATATATATATATATATATATATATATATATATATATATATATATATATATATATATATATATATATATATATATATATATATAAACTCAAAAAATTGTGGGAAAGCCGTCAGTTGCAAAATAAAAATCTTTATTAATAAGCCGAGCTTTCGGAACAATTTATTCCATTCTCAAGGATATAACGTGAGTTTTACTAAACTAATTATTCAATAACAAACATGAAAAAAACCTTTTTATAAAATTTTATAGAAATTATATAGAAAACATGATTTGGGAACGAAAAATTTTTTGTCTGCTGTTTGTAGCCATGATAACTTTAGAATTAATTGAGATATCGCCTTCAATTTGGTATGCAATTAGTACCCGACAAATGAACGGTTCGGATTGTTTCTGGGTAATATCGCTCCAGGGGATAGGCGATGAACGGGGGTTGATTTGGTGAAAATATATATATATATATATATATATATATATATATATATATATATATATATATATATATATATATATATATATATATATACATTATGTATCACACCAATAACTCAAAAAATAATAAACCGATTTTGATAAAATTCAGCATGTACCTTCCTTTTGTAAGTGGCTTGGATAAGTTCGTTAGTCAGGAAAATTGAATAAGGTTTTCCGGGAAAATTTTGGGTTTTCTTTGGAAAAAAATTGTTATCTCAAAAAATAGAAAAGCTATGGTAACCAAATTTAGTACGTAAGTTAACGATATTAAAAGGACACTACACACCAAAACTTATATTTTTATGTTAAAAGAAAAAAAAGTATTTTGTGCCAGACCATTTCTATGAAAATTCACTACCATAACGCACTTGCTGCGTCCAGACTTTTTTCTTATTTGGTAACTCTCTAGCCACAATGGGTAAATTTTGTTCTTTTTTATGATTCTTTTATAATTCACTCAATAAAGACAAATATTATATGTGGCGGTTCTAATTTTTTAATTAGATACTGGCTAATTTCTTATAGTTAATCACAAATAAAATTAAGTGTGTTGTCTTATTTCATGGCTGCGGTCGTCAGACCATTCGCACATTTTTTCCGGCTTCTTGGTTTGGATCCCATCTCTCTGCTACTTTTCTTTTGATATATACACATATATACATACATACAGAACAGAGATATTAGTTTACATTTTGTGATACTTTTTATATACTTTGATACAATACTTCTGTGTTTTTGTTTGTTTTAAATATGACGGATATTCTTTTTTTTTTATCTGTTTACACTATATATTTATATATTTTCATACAATATTTCTGTGCTTTTGTTTGTTTTAAATATGAGGGATATTCTTTTTTTGAGCTGTTTACACTTTTTTTAAATCTATTTACTAGGGATTATAAACAAATAAAATTAAAACAGTTGAATAAACCCTTTTGTTGATAGATTATTTTTTATCAGATTAAAATAAAAAATACAAGCTATTCAGAGATCCAAAGGAAATAAATATTCACGAACTAACATCATAATTTAATAGCGAGAATATATTCAAATTAACAAAATACAATAGGAATTCATAAAAAATAAATAAGTACAATTAATAAAATCATACATGGTCAGGCAATTGAATGTTTTCTTTTTAATAAAGTCTTTAAATGAATACATAACTAATAATTTACAATTAAAAATTACACTCTATACATTACAGCCATTAAGGTTCTTTGTATGTGTCCAAAACATGTTTTTTGTACTCTTCTGGTTCATCCCACTTCTCTGCTGCCAAGGTATTAAGCGGACTGTCGATGTTTGGTTCAGCCAGTAAAGCTTGGATAGAAAGGAGAATCGTTCTAACATCATACAAAGCAGACCACTTGTCTTTCAATATGTCTAAGCAAATATTACCACATCCATCCACATTAGGGTGAAAGCATGGTGTCAAAAATTTAACAACTGGTGCTGTGTATGGATAAGAATTGGGGAACTGAAGGCTAAGCTTGAACTTCAGTGATTCGTACACAGTGTCTTTAGGACCCATTATAGTGCCTACCCATTTAAATAAATTCTCACCATCAGGGAAAGCTGATATACTTTTTTCCTGAGACATCATCAACGTCATCAACTCTTTATGCAACCTGGGGATGAATGTTGTTTTAATAGGAATGTTTTTTAGGTTATGATGTAATTTTAACTTACCTTTTCGTAACTGCGTGGCTATCACTTGGTATACGTTTAGATCCATCGTTCTGTTTTAACGTTTCTGATTGCTGTTCTAAAAAAGGGTTCACATTCTGGGCCATGACTTTCGACAAGACTTTTGATAAAACTTTTGATTGATTAGTTGACAAGTAAACGACATCGACGACAAATGCAAATGATCGTTAGACGTTGGTGTGGTGATAAGAGACAGCAATACAAATATAATTTCAAATGGGCCAATAAGAAGAGGAACTAAATTTCCTTTAGTTGTCATGCTAAATCATAGATGGCTTAGTTTTATTTGACAGGAGACAGACGCCCGATAATAATAAATCAGCCGTTCCAAACATTGTTCTTCAAATTGCACAATTGTGCAATTTTCTGCTCGTTTGATGTTCATTTTGCACAATTGCACGCCTAACCAAATATTGCACATTTATAGACTTAACATTATTGCAGATACACGTGGATAAAAACAATTGTTTATTATTATTTATCACCTAATAAAGTAGGACTGGATATTGTGCACAATAAACCAAAGGTTGCAGTGCTATCGGGGTGGCGAGGCGGACGCATGATACAAATAACGAGAGATATGATATTCCGACTACCTATTTTTAGACCTGTCACGCGCATGGTGTCAAGTGGTGAGTCCAATGCAACAATAATATGCTGTCGTACAGTGGGGTTTGACGTTTCATCACAACCTCTTAACAAATTACGCATTTTACTAATATTTAAGTGCATACAGTTGGAAGTAATAAAAATGCAAAAGATTAAATTTAGTGCTGCGATCTATATTATCTGAAAAAGGCAATATAGGCGTAACTTCAACCGCATTAAGCTAACGTCAATGACGTATAGAAACTTTTTGATTGCGAATGACTTTGTTTTAAGTGTGTAGTTGGACTTCTATAACGTTACTCACCGCGTGACGTCATAGCAGGGGGCGGGGCGTATGCGCAATATCATATCTCTTCTAAGTCATTATATCATGAGGCGGACGAGCCCTGAGGGAGAGAAAAAAAGGACTGTATATTCTGTGGATATAATCCTAGTATAATTATAATTATTTATCACCCACAGAATATACGATTAGCAATCCGTGACAACACATATAAATATTAATTTGCAAAGAAATAGAAGGAAATCATAAGCCATGTGTAATCGTCAATTTTAAAAGCATTTTGGTAATAATATTCATTGGATTTAGATTGTCACTTGTGTTTCGTGTTACAGAATACAGAAGCATTTTTAATGTTATAGTTTCAGCTTCCTGTTTAATTTTTTCAATCTTGGAATCATGGACAGGTTTTTATAGATACTTTTTATTTTTAAAATGAAGTATCTATTTTTTATATATAATCAGAACTTGATTATTAATTAACGAGTTTATAATAAAGCAAACCAAATGCTGCAGTATTACTTATCCAGTTTATAAGTTAAGTGCAATATTTCAACAACAAAAATATTTCAGCTAAGTTTAACTGGCTGGGGTTAAAAACGGCTTATTTAATAAATCCTAAACTGTTTATTTACAAAGTGTTGTTCAAAAAATGTTATTACATTGATCAAAATCTTATTTTTTTGTCCGAATTTTAAAATTACACTTGGCGCCAATATTGCATATTTCTTGGTCATCTGATTGCACAAATATAAATTCCCTAGGATCAACACTGATTCCAAACGCAAGGCGCAATATATACTTTTTTAAGTATAAAATCACTGCTTTTTTACCTGTATAGAATTTCCAATAATTTATTTTGGTATACATTGTAATACTTTGCGAGAGACGTTGCAACCATTTTCTATTCAGAATTAGTAACTAAAGCTAAGATTGCATGAAATAATGACTTAGAAGAGATATGATATTGCGCATATGCCCCGCCCCCTCCTAAGACGTCACGTGGTGAGTAACGTTATAGAAGTCCAACTACACACTTAAAACAAAGTCATTCGGAATCAAAAAGTTTATATACGTCAGTTTAATGAGGTTGAAGTTACGCCTATATTGTCTTTTTCAGATAATATAGACCGCAACAATAAATTTAATCTTTTTTATTTTTATTACTTCCAACTTTATGCACTTAAATATTAGTAAAATACATAATTTGTTAAGAGGTTGTGATGAAACGTCAAACCCCACTGCACGACAGCATATTATTATTGCATTGGACTCATCACCTGACACCTTGCGCGTGACAGGTCTAAAAATAGATAGTCTGAGTCTGAATATCATATCTCTCGTTATTTGTATCATGAGCCAAACTTATCTCATTCCAAAAGTCAAGACTGAAAGATATACAAGTTGTTAACGTGAGAAATTGAATTTAGATTTTCTTTAATATCTAAGTATTTACGAGCGTCTCGCAACAGTGAAAACTCAGTTGTGTTGATCATGCGCGCTTTGCAAAATATTTTAAGAAACTAAATAAAAGATCTTCCTGACGTGCTACTGTTTACACACAATCCTCCCGACTGACCTGCCCTGATATTAGTTTGTCTAATTAAAAGCTAAAAGGGGAAGGAAAATCAACCTGCCATTCATGTGAGCATAATGTATTTTTCCTTCTTTTAACTTTTGATTAGACAAACTGATGGCACGGCAGGTCAGGTCAGTTGGTAGGATTGTGTGTAAATAGCACGTCAGGGAGGTTTTTTATTTCGTTGCTTAAAAATTCTATAAAGTGCGTATGATCGCTGCAACTGAGTTTTTACTGTCGCGAGACACTCCTAAGTATCTGATGTATTGCCTTTAAAATTATTACAGATCGGTTTTTCATAGTAATACAAAATAATTAATTCCCCCTAATGAGTAGAGGGCGCTGCTTGCAGTGCAAGTTTCAAAAACACGTAGACATTTCTGTTAGCATCAGCATCGCTAGGAATCTTTTAATTAGACAATATTATTCTCTTGTAGGCTCTTAACAAAAAGTTACACTTGTTGCATGATGCTAAAATCAACTGTTTTCGAAATATTTGCGGTTTAATCCTACGAGAACTACAATCTTTTTACATTCATGTACTTCAGCTCTAAATAAGAATAAATATGACAAATTTAGGATATATAATGCACAAATATATAGTGACAAATGGCTGACGTTGCTTTACAACGACACTAAAGCATGGCAAATGAAATACTGAAATAATTTTTAAGTCACGTGCTAAACTGGAATTCGAGATTCTTTGGACAGGAAGAATAGTTGAAAGAACGAAACGTTTTAGACAGTATGGTGAAAAATCCTTTCAAAATCTTGAATGCCGATGAAACTATGGCATTAGTTAACGTAAAATCAGGACTAGTGTTATCGCACGTACATATATATGCCCAGTTTCACAAAGCTCGATTATAAATATTTAACGGACGGTTAGTTAATCAAGGCTTTAGACGACCAATCACAGACTATGATTCGAGTTTTTGTCATGACAACTAAATATTTGGAAACTGTTATTGGTTGTTTTAAGCCTTTATTAATTAACCGGCCGTTAAATATTTAATCAAGCTTTGTGAAACTGGGCAGAAAACTTTAAAATATTATATGATGTTTCAACTGGTAACGAAAAGGAATACATACCTGTCCCGTATAATTACAGAGCTTCGGGTATAGCAGCAACGCCGATGGTTATATATTATATATCCGTACAAAGCATTCCTAAAGAGGTAGCAATGTTAGTGCCAAGTGACTTGGAACTGGACGGTTAGATAGCATTGGGTCACTAGAGCGACTTTCTTTGAATACGTGGCGAAGATCACAAACAGGAAACGAATTGACTTAATGAATAGATATATATATATATATATATATATATATATATATATATATATATATATATATATATATATATATATATATATATATATATATATATATATATATATATATATATATATATATTCTTTGGTGAAAATTCTATAAGAACTGTATGACAGAATTTATCACTCATTTATAAAACTCAATGGAAAATAATATTATTACTACTGGAACTGGACCTGCTATGGACACAGATGTAGAACCCAAAGAATTTGCCTTTTAAAATAGACGGAGTACATTCTGCAAGTAACAACGACAATAATACTTTTTCGAAATAACTAATAAGAAGATTTTAACTGGCTTATATTTAAAACAAAATTAACCGATCTTCCCTGACTGGCATGGTGATACATTTAATCGAAGCATTAAATGTTGGAAATGAAACCAGTAAACTAATAGATTCCTTACCCTATGAACTTCTTGAGGAAAATTGAAGAGAAAACCAAAATTGTCTGATATTTTCATGTGCAGGAATTATCGAGACCATTTTAGAGTGATTATTCAGGATAGTTGGATATAAAAAATTGGTAGCCTCAAACGTTATTATCACAGAGAGGAATGAACCAAAGAAATTAGATAACTTGCGCTAAACATTTACATTGACTACATCAAGAAGAGAATAAAGATCAAAGATTCATGCCTGCTAAAAAGGTCATATGCTATAACTTGCTCCAGGTTGGTTATAATGTAATCAGAAATGAGAAAATAAGACAAAGAAGATGCAATTAAAGACAAAACTTAAAAGAGAATAGAAAGCGATTACCTCTGAAGAGAAAAAAGAAACAAAGAACAATTTGGCCAACTCATACTGGTTCGAAAATGACCAGTGGAAAGTGAGCTAAGAACAATCAGAGAAATTAAAAAAGTCTGCACGCAGCAAGTGCGTTATGGTAGTGAATTTTCATAAAAATATTTTTTATATATAAATATGTATTTTTTCAATAAAAGTCATGGAATTTGGTATAACCCACGTATAGTAGAAACAATGTACTTATTTCACCGAAATTACTATTGTTTGAAAAAGTACAATAATTTTCCGAAAATAAGCTTAAAATATTCCCGAAAAAAATGGTCCGATTTTCTTGGGCAATGAACCTTTACACACCTGTTAAAATATAATTATCCACAAAAAGCTTTCTGACTAAAATTTAAAAAATATTTGCATGAAAATTTGCAAACTATTTCTTCAAATTGCCATTTTCTTTACAAAAATTTGCTAAATATTTAGTTTTCATATATATATATATATATATATATATATATATATATATATATATATATATATATATATATATATATATATATATATATATATACATATATATATATATATATATATATATATATATATATATATATATATATATATATATATATATATATATATATATATAAGACAGTGTGTTCTAGGGGGCACAGCTCGCGCTCATTTGAAAACATTTCTTGCAAATGCAGAAGTCGCGACCTCCCTAAAATGACAATTTTTTCTTCAGAAAATTCACTAAAAATGAGGCAACATACGTCATTACTGGCGTCCGGTGTCTGGCTTGCTGTCACCTGTCCCTGTCAAATGTCATTGTCAACTTTAAAAATCCAAATATAAATTACCAAACGATATTTATTATTTCTAGAATACTATTTTTTATTAACTAAAATACGAATGAAAATATTACAAATGTGATTGCAATTTATTTATATTTACCTGAGTCACACGAACTTTTGTGTAAGTGTTAAGAGTTCGAACATTTATCAAAATGCAGAGAACACAGAGACTGAATCGTGAATTGACGAAAATGAAAGAAAACCCACCTCAGGGTATATGTGTCTTTGCAAAAGATGATAAGTTTAATGTACTAGAAGCTCAGATATCAGGTCCTGAAAACACGCCTTACAGCAGTGGGGTTTTTAAAGTAGAAATAAATGTACCAGATAGATACCCCTTTTCACCACCATCTATTAAATTTACCACCAAGATCTATCATCCCAATGTGGATGACAACGGTAGGATTTGTATGAATCTTCTTAAGATGCCACCAATAGGTGGTTGGAAACCAACGATGAGTTTAGAAGGGTTGTTGATCGCTGTACGAATGCTTCTTGAAATACCAAATCCTGATGACCCTTTAATGTTAGAAATTGCCAAAGAATTTAAGGAACATAATGATGTGTTCCTTGCAAAAGCAAAGCAATATACTGAGAGATATGCCAGCACAGTAAATTAGCTTTACCTATATAAGCATTTGTTTAATTTTTTTTGTTGAAGAATTATTATTTTTTTAATAAATATGGATTTGGTTTTCTAATTTGTTATTTATTCTTGATTTAATTATTTTTTTATTAGAGTTTTTATTTTGAGAACTGGCTCATTCAGTCACTGTCAATCTTCAAAATGAACACGATTCATCTAAACTTACTTTTCATAATGGCAAAATCTTTCTTAAGAATGTTAATCTAACAAGCTCTTTAACTTTTTTCTTTTATCTTCTTTTATCTCCCTATACACTTTTTTTTTTTTTTTTTTGTTCCCTCAGGGCTCGTCCGCGGCCTTGCCGCCCCGATAGCACCGCAACCCCCTATACACTTGCTGTTTATTGAAAATATATATTAAAATTAAAACTTACATACATATCCACCCACACACATACACGAGCGCATATACACTCATGTATACAAACTCACGTCAATAGGCTTTTTACGTCCAGTACTTAACACTATGTGCAAGACAGAAAATGCACATTATTTCTTCATGTGCACATACACACACACATACATATGCATGCACACATCTACGCTACAAGTTGTTGCAGGAGAAACACTGGGACACTTTTCACACCAATGTAGCCTGTCATGGTGACTTTTTAACATACTGGGGAGGCTGCGGTCAAAATAGGTTAACACCAGGAAAGACACAAAGGAACTTACTTTTATCTCTCTGACCATACATTAATCTGCTAAGTTTATTTAGTATCCCTTAAGACTATATAGTATATTGCCACTAGCACAATATTTTTTGGAACAGTCCAATTTTCAGAATATCTTACCTTGTAATTAAATTGAAAACTCATTTAGTCATAGGTGAAATGTGTCAATCAGTGCTGTAATTAACAGTCTTATTATTACAGTAATTCCTCGCATAACGTCATCTCATGTAACTTCATTATAGGGTTGGTGTTTGTTCTGGGCAAATGTATCGTTTAACGTTGAAACTGATTCGGTATAATGTTATTCTAAAAAAAACTCTAAAAGAGTAGATAAAAAAGGAGTACATAATATAATGTAGACTGTAGGCCATAGGCATGTACAAAATACATACGTAAATGAATACTGTTTTTTTTTTCTTAATCCTTTTGCAGTCACAAATATGTACATATGTATGTTTTTATCAAAAACAAAGTCCTCTCAAGCTCAAACGGCAGCAAACCCTTCTGGACTCTTGCTAAATCTATTGGGAATAATTTCTGCAAGAGTTCGTTCCCACTTCTTGTTTCAGGGGATGAAATTGTTTCTACCGCCCTGGGCAAGGCTGAACTTTTTGCGTCGTTCGCCAGCAATTATACTCTCAACCCACCTCCAAATGTTCTACCATCAACAGTCCCCAATGTTGCGCATAAAATGAGTGATATCATTTTCAAAACTAAAAAGGTACGAAAGATGCTCTCTTCTCTTAATACCAGGAAAGCCTCTGGCCCTGATGAGATCCCAGCAATTGTTCTCAAAAAATGCGCACCAGAACTTGCTCCTGTCCTGACCCGTCTGTTGCAGGCATCTTACAATAGAGGCATATTCCCTAGTAACTAGAAAACTGCTCGAGTACAACCCGTCCCCAAGAAAGGATCCAAAGCGCTTCTTAGCAACTACAGGCTTATTTCTCTCCTTTCAGTCATCTCTAAAGTGATGGAAAAGTATATAAACACCGAATTACTAAAATTTCTTGAGAAACACAGTCTAATCCACGACAGGCAGTATGAATTCAGTCAGTGCAGATCAACTGCCGACCTCCTTTCCTTTGTCACCCATTCTTGGAGGAAGTCTATGAAACTACACGGTGAATCCCAGATTGTCGCTCTAGACATATCCAAAGCATTTGACCAGGTCTGGCATGCAGCGCTGCTTAATAAACTTCCGGCCTATCACCAAAACTCTGTACCTGGATAGCAAATTTCCTCTCCAACCCGAGCATTTCTGTTGTCATGAATGGCCATTCCTCTAAACTCTATCCAATTAATGCAGGAGTCCCTCAAGGTTCGGCTTTAGCACCTACTTTGTTTCTTCTCCACATCAATGACCTCCTCTCTAGCACATCCAACCCAGTTTACAGTTACGCGGACGACAGCACCCTCCACTCAAATATACAATATTCTAAGCCTGTCTCTTTAGCCCAATTAGATGATGATCGCAGACTCATGGAGGGTTCTGTCTCTGTGGATCTCCAAAAAATATTAGACTGGGGAAGTAGAAATCTTGTACAATTCACCTCCACCAAATCTTAGTCTTGCTTTCTATCTCATAAGAGATACACCAGCCCTAGACTCATCACAATGAACAACCAAGTTATTCAAAGTAATGACTCCTTTTCACTTGTTGGCATTTCTGTGGATCGAAATCTCAATTGGCACCAACATGTCACATCAATTGCAAAAGTGACTGCTAAGAAATTAGGTTTCCTCTTCCGGGCTCGCAAATACTTTTCACCAGCTAATCTCTATACCTTATATACTTCAGAAATAAGACCAAACCTCGAATACTGCTCCCACATCTGGGGTGCCGCTGCCGCTTCTACACTCGCTATCCTGGACTCCATTCAGAAGAGAACTATACTTCTCATCGGTGACCCTACCCTCACCCAAAGGCTGCCATCCCTTGCCCACCGACGTGCTGTTGATGACCTCTCTCTCTCTCTCTCTTTTATAGATATCTGTACGGGCACTACCCAGAGGAGCTTTCTTCCATAGTTCCTCCACCTGCTGCCCCCAACAGATCTACCAGGGGAACAGAGCGAATGCACCCTTTTACTGTCCAGGTCACCAGACATGGAACATCTTGTTGATAATAACATCAGTTGTTGCCATAGAAACAAAATTGAATTTAGCTTACTGAATAGTTTCCAGGCTCAACATATCCTTGTAGTACAAAACAAATAAAACATTAGGGCACGTGTGTGTTTTTATTTCTTTAACGTCGGCCTATTTCCGCGACTATGGCCGATTACCGACGGCAGGGAGCAGTCTCACCCCATTCTCCTGAAAATTTTGCCGAACCTTTGCCTTTCTGTAAGAAGGGTTAGGATCTTTAACGTGCCCAACATCGCATGGACACGGGACCCACGGCTTTACGCCCCCTTCGAAGATTGGGACGTGCAGACATGCAACTTGCTCAAATACAATGCCACAACTTCGGTTGATGTTAATTGTACAGTATGTACTGAAAAAATGAAGGGAATATCCTGGGATTGTACCCTTCGGTTTAGAGGCACACGTTCTTACCACTGAACGACCGAGGCTCTATTAGGGCACGTCATGTATCTTTAAAAAACTTATTTGGTAATTACAGGATTTAAAATATTAATAAGGCAAGATATCACCTGCATAAAATGGGGCGGTTCCAGGGGGACCTCGCATGCAGACTCTGCGGCGAGGGGGAGGAACCAGCACAGCACATCTTGTGCGACTGTAAAGCTTTGGACCGCAAAAGACAGCTGATCTATGGTCAGTCTAGACCGGAGACAGAGCAATATAAAACTTCACCCTACCAATCGCTGTGCAGACTAGTTCAAGGAACAGTGATTTTGGAACGGCTGGAGTAAAAAGACTAAGGGTATGCACAATAAGCTACAAAAGCAAAAGGCTGCAGTGCTTTCGGGGCGGCGATGTCGCGGACGAGCCCTGAGGGAAAAATAATATATCTTTAATAAATGTATGATATATTACAAGTTCTGTAGGTACACTTGGAGAACACCCAAATCACCACAACACATATTTCAGAGACCTTACGATCGTTTTGTTGACCAAGTCAACATCTTCAGAGGAAGAAAAATTCTTCTACGAAACGATCGTAAGGTCTCTGCAATATGTGTTGTGGTGATTTGGGTGTTCTCCAAGTGTACTTATTAGTGCTCATCACAGGTTCCAGTTTTCGCATAGTGACAAGTTCTGTAGGTACATATTTATACATTCAATTACTTCCAGTTCTTTTTCAATATACAATGGAATGTTATGCAGTTTACTTTTATTTACTAGGTTTTTGGTTTTCCAATTTTTATCTAAATGATCTATTTCGGGAATATAACATAATAACACTAATAATTTATGCTTTACAAATATAGTACATTGATACATTTTTTATAACAAAAAAGTATTAAAATTATTATGCTACTGTAGGTTAAAAGCTTAACATAAAAATTTATAACATTAACATCAATAAAATCCTTACTTTATCACATTTTACAGTTTGAAATTATATGACTTCCAGATCGTCACAACATGCGTACAAGTATCACATCGGCGACAAAAAATGCACAATTTTTTGTTTAAAAGTCGTAAAAAGTGTCAAAACATATATAAAACATTATTTGGAGACAAAATTTGTTTTGGTCTGTCGATTTTTTACGTCTGTAGCCATCATAACTTTAGAACGAATTGAGATATCGTCTTCAAATTTGGTATACAGTTGGGACTCGACAAACAAACGGTTCAGATTGTTTTTATGTGAAATCGCTTTAGGGGGTAGGGGATGAATCGGGGGTGATTTGGTGAAAATTGACATTTTTTCGTTAAAACTCGAGTCTATAAAACTTCATCCTACCAATCGCTGTGCAGACTAGTTCAAGGCACAGTGATTTTGGAGTGGGTGGAGTTAAAAGACTAAGGGCATGCACAATAAACCAAAGATTGCAGTACTATCGGGGCGGCTAAATGAAAAAAAAATAACGTTTTAGGGTTTATTTATTAGAAAACTTTTAATTTCATCAAACATCTGGTATTTTGTGCTCAAATTAAATTAAAAGTTGAATGTGTGGGGGTGGAATATTGTTGATAAAAATTTCGATTTTTTGTTTGTTGCTAAAACGGCGTAAAGTCTCAAAACATAGAGAAAACTTGATTCTGGAACTAAATTTTTTTTGTCTCTTTGCCTGCATGTCTGTTAATAGACACAACTTTCGAATGAATTGATCTTCAAATTTGCTATCCAGTTAGCACCCGACAAAAGAATGCATCGAATTGCTTTTTGGGTAAAATCACTTCAGGGGGTAGGGGATACATAAGGGGTGATTTGGTGAAAATTGACATTTTTTCAATAAAACTCGAGTAATATGGCAATGAAGAAGCTGACAGTCTTGCGAAGAGAGGGCCAGCAGAACCATTTATGGGACCAGAACCGGCTCTGGGCGTGACAAAGAGCACTGCCAGGGGAGCCATTAAGTCCTGGGTCAGAAACCAACACAAGGTGTACTGGGCGGACTGTCCAGGGTTCAGACATGGGAAGTCAATAATTGACGGACCCAGATCAAAGAGAGCTGTGGAGCTGCTAAAACTTAGCAGAGGACAGCTCAGGAACACAACAGGTCTCTTGACGGGACACATGGCCGTCAAGAAACACCTGCATAAAATGGGGCGGTTCGAAGGGGACCTCGCATGCAGACTCTGCGATGAGGGGGAGGAATCAGCCCAGCACATCTTGTGCGACTGTAAAGCTCTGGACCGTAAAAGACAACTGATCTACGGTCAGTCTAGACCGGAGACAGAGCAATATAAAACTTCACCCTACCAATCGCTGTGCAGACTAGTTCAAGGCACAGTGATTTTGGAATGGGTGGAGTAAGACTAAGGGTATGCACAATCAACTAAAGGTTGCAGTGCTCTAGGGGCGGCAAGGCCGCGTACGAGCCCCGAGGGAAATATATATATATATATATATATATATATATATATATATATATATATATATATATATATCACTTCAAAAGTTTATGGGTTCAGTAATACAAATATTTTCTTTGTGGTCAAGTCATGGGCCCTAAATTCATTCCATGAGAATGCCTTTCTGAGGAGAGTAAGAGAGAGTGGAAGTTATGATTCAATTTGCAGCACTATTTTTTTGTGGTACAACATACAACCAATATGTAGCCAACTACATTCAATTACATTATTATGAGATTCTTAAATTTATTATATTATTTCCAAAATCAAGCTAATCTAATATACTACATTACACACTCGATACATTATCATTCTAATGCGAGGACCTAAGGCCCACCGCACCCCCTCTTAAATTTTTTATTTTAGATGTTACAAAAAATATTTTACACAAAAATTGTAGGGCTTCGTTTCAGTTCTTTGAGGAATTAACTTTTATTTATACAGGTTGTCTCAAAAAGACCTAGTGACTTAGTGATACATTTTTTTAAATAGCGCATATTAAATTTTTGGGTTCTACGTAAAATTCAAAAATTGTCTGGTCTAAGATTATACATAAAAAATTAGTAGCTTTGGAGCTATGAACAGTTGAAAATCGGCATTTTGACTACTTTGCACCATTGCAACGAGAAACTGTTAGAGCTGGAACAAAATGAATTTCACTATCCTATCTTAATTTTTCAAGAGTTAGTTGGTACCATGAGGACCAAATTTGGTACCTTGTTGGATACCATTTTTATAATTTTTTAAGTTGTTACATCATTACAGAAAACTAATGCGAAAAAACCGTAGTACATGTAACTTCACAATATTTTTAATAGCAAATGAGTCGAAAAATTAAAATAATTATTATAAACAGAAACAACATTGACTAAAAACGGTAAAATGCCAAATTATTTTAAAAGATACTGGAAATATCCACCTTGCACTTCTTGACAATTAAACAGTTTGTAAACCCTTGTCTACCATTATGAAAAGCTTCAGGTGTCATTTCTGAACACACTTGATAGTACAATGACACAGTTCAACTAACAACCCACAAACCTTCTTAAAAACTACTGATTTCACACACCTCCACAGAAACTAATCAAAACTGTAAGGACTGGGTTAAGTCCTGGGTCAGAAACCAACACAAGGTGTACTGGGCAGACTGTCCAGGGCTCATACATGGGAAGTCAATAATTGACGAACCCAGTTCAGAGAGCAGTGAAGCTGCTAAATCTTAGCAGAGGACAGCTCAGAAACATAACAGGTCTCTTGACGGGACACATGGCCGTCAAGAAACACGTGCATAAAATGGGGCGGTTCGAGGGGGACCTCGCATGCAGACTCTGCAGCGAAAGGGAGGAATCAGCCCAGGACATCTTGTGCAAGTGTAAAGCTCTGGACCGCAAAAGAAAACTGATCTACGGTCAGGCTAGACCGGAGACAGAGCATTATAAAACTTCACCATACCAATCGCTGTGCAGACTAGTTCAAGGCACAGTGATTTTGGAATGGGTGGAGTAAAAAGACTAAGGGCAGGCACAATAAACCAAAGGTTGCAGTGCTATCGGGGCGGCAAAGCCACAGACGAGCCCTGAGGGAGAAAAAAAAAGGTCTGGTGAACAAACTAGCCACTCTCTTGAACCTTAATGTCCAACTAGCCCGATAAGTTTCATCTAAATAATTTTTCATCACCCCAAAAATCGTGTGGTGGTGCACCATCTTGCTGAAATGTTCCATCCAAGTAAAGCTCCGTGTGGATGGAGGAATTGTGTCTTGCAGAATTTGTATGTACCTGAGGCGATTTAAATTTTCTTTTAAAAATATGTGACCTAAAATGCCCACCCAAATATTAATATTTTGGGAAAATTGAGTATGCCCCCCACGGAAGACATGGGGATTTTTATCATCCTAATATCTAAAATTCTGGGTATTCACAGTTTCATTCAGGTAAAAAGTTCTTGCATTGCTAAACCAAATGCGCTGTAAATAAAGAGAATTTGCAGCAATGTTTTCCCCCATGATCTCGTAAAATTCAAGTCACCGGTCTGGATCCTTTTTAACCAATTGATGCCAAGTTTTTATTTTATAAGGGAGGAATTTATTTGTTTTTAAAATTCTCTTCACGGATGTAGAGGGCTTTGATTAATTCCCGAACCCCACGTGACCGGATTCTGTCTCTCTCTTAGTGGAATATGATTTTATTAGTTGGCAGTCAAAAAGTAACCAAAAAAAACACTAGACTAGGGACCCTAAAGTTACTAAATTAATTGACAATTGACAGTTCAGTCCATTGGCACTCATTTCCCTTTTGATCGGTTATTTTGTATGTATATTGTCAATTTTCCAAGTTCGACCAGTGTTTACCTTCTCCAAATAATTTTCTATCTGTTGGACCATAAAAACAAACAGTTTTTTATCAAAACTTAGCATTTTCATTGCGTTTTTACGTAAGTTAAAAGTGTAGGTATGTTAAGGTTATGTTGTTGACGATATTCGACATCACATAGAACGAAGCCCTACCAAATTTGTTCGTCGGTAATCTGCCCAAACAGGTACATAATTGTTACATGTTACACAATACACATTCCTAAAACTGTAAATTAGAAGTTTAAAGAATCGGACCTCAATTTGTTTACGTACATTGCAAAATGTTGATATCTATACAAAATAAAAGTAATATCTTATGATGTTTTTAATTTATTCTTTTAACAATCAATAATAGTAAACTATACATGAACAGACGTGCTGTTAAAAATACTAAATAATAAATACATTTAAGACATTTACTGTTTCAACTTATTATAATTTTTATATTTTTTATAAAACCCCAAAGGAAATATGAGACAACACTGGCATCTTAGGGATTTCATTAATTCAGGTTGTATAACCGTGTATGCCGGGTTGCCTAACTTAAGCGGTCACGTGGGGTTCGGGAATTAATGAAAGCCCTGTACTAGAACCATTACATATTTAGGCCAACTGCTTAGTTCCTTGTTGCGGAGTGTTTACCATTTCAGTTAGTACTAACATCCTCTGTAATTTTTGGTCTTCCAGATCTTGGAGCATCTTTCAGCGTTCCTGTCGTGCAAATTTTTGAAATAATTGATATTTTCTACATGTTTCTGAAGTTATTTTCTACACATCCCTGAAAGCGTTAATTGAAAATGCTAATAGCAGTGTGGTAATTTCGATTGGCTTCACTAAATATGAAAACGACTTAGATTTTATCTGGTAGCGAATGAGCCATTTTCATTCAAGCAAAAAATTTAAAACTTAAAAATAATTGACAGCCAAATTTCAATAAAACAACTTAGAGTAACTATAGAAACTGAAGGTGGTAAAAGGCTAATAATTTTCAATGGTTTTTATCTTGAAAACGGTTGAACATACATATGGGTTATGTTACATCTGTTTAGAATTTTACGTAGAACTCAAAAATATCATAATATACAGGTGTTCCATTAAAAGAAATGTGTCTAAGTCACTGCATTTTTTTGAGACACCTGTATAAATAAAAACGTATCCTTCAAAGATCTTGAATTAAACCCCACAACTTTTGTATAAAATTTCTAACATGTAAAATAAAAAGTTAAGAGCAGGCTGACTGACTTTAGGTCCTCACTGTATATCTTGTCTAGATATATGTCTAAACATAATTGTTAAAATTAGTATAGTGCACAAAATTTATTACAACTATGAGCATAATTATGTTTATAATTTTTTTTTCTGACTCTACCAATTTTTAATAACCACTTTCTTGTTCATGCTCTCACACATAGGAGGAATTAATCTTTTGAAGATTGAGTGAGTGTATCCACACTTTCGCCACTACTTTGCTTTTTCAGACTTTTCTTACTTCCCCTTCTTTTTTCATTTTTATGTTTTAGCTCTTTGGTTTCATCAGTTTTCGGTTTAATCTCTTCTGCTGGAGTAATATCTTCATCTTCTTCACATTCTTCTGCCAAACTGCTTCGGACTGCTTCTGAAAAAGCGTCGGGATACTGTGTGTTTAATTTTGTTTTGATTGCTCTGATTTTCTTGAAGATGTAATCTAGATCCTTCTTCATGTCTACCAGAAGTTGAGTGTGTTTCTTGAACTCAGGTCCTACTAATTTCAGTCTTGATGCACTCAGTGCATTGCAGTTTGTAAGCATTTCATTTGTTTTCTCAAACCTTTGCAACCTAAATAGGAAATCAATGTTAGTAATCATTTAATAGATAGTAGAATAAGTTTTAAGGAAAAAAAAATGCAGCAGGTCATAATAATAAAACCACAGTACACGATTTCTGCACCCTGAAGTCTTAGACTCGTGTGGTAGGATTATACATACACATATAGACACAGGGCACCATCCAAAACTCATTAGAAGCTGGCTATTCCACATTCGAGTGACAAAAACGACTGTCTCAATATGGGATTCAAACCAGCGAACTCCACATGATATTCGCCCGATGAACTCTGCTATTCGGCCTGTGCCATCTATGTCATCTAATTTGAAGTTAGTTGTTTTGTTATAAATAACATCGCAACAATAAACCGTCAAGACTCCGTTTGACATATGCTGTTTAGTCTCTGGATCATAGTGATTGACCTATGTTTTGTCTATAGTGACAAGGCGACTCAAAAAGTTTAAGGAATCTTCAAAACAGTGGCACATTTCCTTCGACGTTGTCAAACTTACACCCTTCTGATCAGCAGTCAAACATTTCAGAATTCATTTTACCCAAAACTATCTCATTGTCAAGTCGCCACGAAGAATATAAAACATACATTCATAGGAAAAGTACCATGTGTCCGTTATTTTTTTTTCTCTCGCTCAGGGCTCGTCCGCGGCCTCGCCGCCCCGAAAGCACTGCAACCTTTGGTTTATTGTGCATGCCCTTAGTTTTTTTACTCCACCCACTCTAAAATCACTGTGCCATGAACTAGTCTGCACAGCGATTGGTAGGGTGAAGTTTTATAATGCTCTGTCTCCGGTCTAGACTGACCGTAGATTAGTTGTCTTCTGCGGTCCAGAGCTTTACACTCGCACAAGATGTGCTGGGCTGATCCCTCCCCCTCGCCGCAGAGTCTGCATGCGAGGTCCCTTTCTAACCCCCCCATTTTATGCAGGTGTTTCTTGACGGCCATGTGTCCCATCAAGAGACCTGTTATGTTTCTGAGCTGTTCTCTGCTAAGATTTAGCAGCTCCACAGCTCTCTTTGAACTGAGTTAGTCAATTATTGACTTCCCATGTCTCAGCCCTGGACACTCTGCCCAGTACCCCTTGTGTTGGTTTCTGACCCAGGAGTTAATGGCTCCCCTGGCAGTGCTCTTTGTCACGGCCAGAGCCGGTTCTGGTCCCATAAATGGTTCTGCTGACCCTCTCTTCGCTAGACTGTCAGCTTCTTCATTGCCTTTGACCCCTGAGTGACCCGGGCACCCAGATGAGGGTGACCTCATTCTGCCCAGCCAGGTTGCTTGTCTCGTCTCGGCTATCACTCACCAGCCAGGAATTTACCCGTGGGCCACTTAGGGCCTTAAGGGCTACCTGGCTGTCTGTGGCTATGAGGATTCGCTTGTTGGTGTAGCCCCTCCTCTTATTCTCCCGCACAAAGTGCACGATGGCGTATATTTCGGGGCCTGAAAGACCGTTGCATGGAATCCGAGAATAAATACTATGACTTACCCTCGGTCCTTCCGAATAAACAGCTGCCCCCGTCCCACGCTCCCCGCCGGATCCGACCGTGAACCAGACGAGCGCGTCCCGTGATGTACCCGGCGTCTCCTCTCGGTCGGGGATTTCCACTGTAAAGTTGCTCGCGGAGTCTGACCTCATTTCAAGCATGGGGTCCTTTACAATCTCCTGAATTTTGCAGTGGCCCCTGAAGCCTGGGTTGATCTTCAGTCTACCATTGCAGGCTAGTCTGTATAGTCCTAGCCTGGCCTCCCCCATAATAACTAAGTGTATGTGGGGCAGATCCAGAAACGCCTCCATGGCGGCTGTTGGGGTTGAAGACAAGGCCCCTGCGATGCCTAGGCAATCCATCCTTTGGATCTTGCCTAGTTTTTGTTTGGCACTGGATTGTGTCACCTTAGGCCACCAGACCAATGCCGCGTATGTTAACGATGGTCTGACCACCCTTGCGTACTGCCAGTAGGCCATACTAGGTCTTAGTCCCCACGTTTTTCCATATAGCCGCCTAGTGACGGCTAAGGTCATGACTGCCTTACACAGTGTTTTTTCAATGTGACCATTCCAGGTTAGCTTAGAGTCCAATATGACCCCAAGATATTTTACCTCCCTGGCCCCTGGAATGTTCCTACCATATAGAGTGAGAGTTCTGTGGCTGTCCCACTTCCTTCTCCTCGTAAACGGTATGACGGCTACTTTCTCGGGGCTCACCCCGAGCCCTAGACCAATCGTCCACCACTTTCAGTGCAGTCTGCATGCGCTCCCACACTGACTGTGTAACCTTTCCTCGAACTATGATGACCATCTCGTCCGCATAGCTCTATACCTCATACCCCCCTACCAAGAGCCTCTCCAGCAGGCCGTCCACGACTAGGCATCAGCGCAAGGGAGACAGAACGCTCCCCTGCGGACACCCCACCGCGACCCTAGAGTTTGTGTCCGAGCTTCCCCACAACTCATAGTGCTTGTTCGCATCCATGCCGATGATGGTCTGCCATCCACCTGCTCTGCTACCCACCATCAGCTGCTCCAATTCTTTGGGTGGAGGAGAGTCTGTGCTGTCCCCTGGCAGATAGGCTGACACAGCAGTAATGTCTTGGCCCATCTGCTCCTCCACATCGAATTTTGATCGTTGCCAGGTCCCTGGAACAGAAATTCATTAAAGGCAGAAACTCTATCCCTTCCCTGACGAAAATGCAGGCTCTCGGGTTCTCGCTGGATCTGCTGTAGATGAGCTTTCCAGCAGCTCCGCCGAGTCTCTTGATCTCTCCTTTAGAGGAGTACGGTTCCTGGATGAGGGCCACATCCATGTTCCTCAGAGCCATCAGTAGTCCGGCCGTGACTGCCCTACTGTGTTGGAGGTTGACCTGAAGGAACCTAAGTCCCATTAACCCCTAATTGCTTTCCCAATGGGCGGAAGCTAACCCTTCCCAGGCCACAGAATGTCTTGAAGGAGGTTCCTTCAAGGGCTCTGTAAGACGCCTGGTCGATCGAGAAGGCGAGAGTCTGTCCTTTCTTCTCTGCCTTCCTGCTTAGAACCGACCAGTGTTGTGTCCCCAGTTCAGGGTTCTGGATCTTCAGTCTACTGATCACCGTCTCCTGCGGGACGGTGTCAGGGATTCGTACAGGGACCTTGCGTCTCTTTGGGAGTTCCTTGGGCTCGACGGCTGTTAAGTATGCCCCCTCCCAAATTGGACCGAGGCCCACGATCGTTTACCGCAGCCAGTCCCGCGACTGCGGGCCAGCACAGGTTATGAAGAGGATGCCCCAGCCAGGCGCGCTCGGTGGAACTGAGGCGGGCTCTCCCCTTCCTGAAGAGAGTCTACCGCAGCTACCACCGCAGCCTGGATCAGGTTCGCCTTCCCCTGGTCTAGCGGGACCTCAGGATGGCGTCTGTCAATCACCGCCATCCCGAGGCCCTCCTCAAGCTCCCTATACGAGCCAGTCTGCGGCGGTGTTCCGGCCTTGGTCCTTTTGGGACGTCGGTCTGTAGTAGGCGTGCTAGAGCCCGAGCGTGGCGGCTTCTGACTCGCACTCTCCTTTTGCGCCTCTACAGGTTTCTCGACCGTCCACTTCCCGGTCGCCATTTTCTGCGCCCTCCGGAACTTCTTTCTTTGCGCCCCGGAAAGACGCTTGGACTACCAGGGCAGTTCCTCTACCCCTACAGTAGTATACCTACGATCGTAAAGTACTATCAGTACGCTTTTTTTTAAGGATTCCCTATACCCAAAATGATAAGTTTTTGTTATTTTCATTTTTCTATGCAAAGTATCGAGGGCCATGATTTATTTGTCAAAACCTGACAGTTTAGCATTATTGTCTGTGAATTCAGTGGTGTTTTTGTATTTTAAATAATCTAAAGTAAGCCAAAGATGAATTATACTCGTGATGAAATTATAGATATGATGTGGATATTGGGAGAATGCAAAAAAAAACCTTACTATCAACAAGAGTTTACCATCAACGTTTTCCGAGAGGCGACAACCTACAAAATCAAGCTTTAAAGGATTAAGGGATCGGTTTAACAGCACTGGTTCAGTTAACTATGAAAAGCAAGCATGAACAAATACTGCTGTGACAGAGGAAAACGAAATGAATGTGTTGTTGACAGTTACAGAAAACCCACATACACATATAGGGAGTATTGCCAAAGAACAAGAACTCAGTTATTACTGTGTGCAAAACATTCTTTCTAAAAACAAAATGCACCCTTACCACATTCAATTGCAACAAGAATTAACTGATAATGATGTTGAGATGAGATTGGCATTTTGTGAATGGGCCCTACAAAAAGTTAATCAACAGAGATACTTTTTGACTAGGTACTATTTGGAGATCAAGCTATGTTTCATAGCCAATAATCTTGTAATGAGGAGGTGAAGCAGATTTTAAATTTAAATTAAAATACAGGGTGTTTCATTTAAATATATAACTCGGTACTGGCACGGCGTTACGGAACACCCTGTAGCAATGTGATTAAAATTAAAATATGAATCTTAATACTTGCTACGACCTCCCCAATTTTTACTTTGAAACGTCAAAAGACATAGAATATACTGGACTTAATCATACCAATCAATCACCCTATATATATATATATATATATATATATATATATATATATATATATATATATATATATATATATATATATATTTATTTATTTATTTATTTATTGAAAGAGAGGAACTCGAAGGTCCCTGTGCTGGGGACATCTCATGCACAATAAAACACACCTTTAAGACCTGGACAGATAGGATAATCCAGCAATGGAAAAATCTGCCAGGATTAGCACACTCTAAGGCCTTCATAATATGGCCTGTCTGAGTCAAGGTCTAAAAAACTTCCAGAGTTAAGAACTCTGGTTGGCCTGTATACATGACACTGCTGCTTGTGTCACCACATGCACCGAATTGGTCACAGTCAAAGACCGAGTGCCAGCTATGTATGGAGAGAGAAAGACACCTGCTCTTTAAGACACAGCTTGCACCAGAAGATCTGGATCAACATTTGCCCACAAAAATTGGTGACCTCTGTAGGAGGCTGGATTTGTTGGGTGAAGTATAAGACACTTAGGCGTGAGCCACAATAGACCTTAAGGTCGAGTGGAGGGACTGCTATGGCCCACTCACAATTTAACCTAACCTAACCTAACTCTAAGGTATCAATCTGCCCACTCCTCAGAACGGTGGATAGGAGTAACAACACTTTTCAATATATTCATATAATACCTCAAATTTTTCTTGTCCTCGTGCAAGAATTCTGTATGGTGTAAGCATGAAAACCAATCAGTTTAAATTATTTATTTAGAAGCCTCATTATAAAAAGCAAACAAATTATATGCATTTGTTTTCCCTAAATAAACTAGTCTCAGATGCCTTTGACCTGACCAGCTGACAATATTATTTATGCGTAAACAACAATTTTTAGAAGTTGCTGATTAAAATGAGAAGTGATAAAGCTTACATTTGCTTTTGAGCCCTGATCATTGCCTCCACATCTTGTTGATCAACAATACCAGCTAAACCTTGAATAAAAACTTCTGGTGCTGTGTAATTTTGAAAACATTCTATGCTATAATCACTTTCTGGCGTTTGTTGCCCGTCTTCCATTTTTTCTCTTTATTTTTAATACTTAATTTTTATATGCAAAATTGAACGAAACTAGAAACAACGTTAAACTTCATGGACCATTTCTCTGTAAACTTTTCAATCTCAATTTCAAAACAAACAAGTGAGGTTATAGTACTATTGACTATTGACGTTTGACAAGGTTATTTAATACCAACCTCCCTCTTCTTTTTCGTCAATCCTAAAGGCGTTTTTTTGCGGTCCCTAACTTTTCAAACTATTCCAAACTGCAGTTAGCTTAAAGTTAACCACCTATAACTGACAGCTGTTAAGTCATGACAAACGTATGTCATCTAATGCGAAGTGCTAAGACGCCAATAACGATTATTACGTTTAATAATTGATTTTTGTTTGGGAATTTTACAGAGGACAATATACATCATTCTTTTAGGAGGACTGAAGCATCTTGGGAAACGACTGATGTCGAATCGATACATGATACAATTTACCTACATGATAACAGGTTACATAATTCTTTTGATGCCTCTATTGCAAATTCTCTGTCATTTATATTTACGGTTAAACTATCCAATTTACTAACTGTAGCTGCAACACAAATGGACAAACCAGTAGGTATCAAGATCCCAACAACGTGGTGGAAAAGACACATATTAGGGAAATAAAAGAAGAAACGGAAGAAAAGAACATCAGGCAACTGTTTTTGAACGAATGCTCCACATGGCCTTCAGAGTCGTGGTATGAAAGCATTTTGGTGGAAAATCTCAAGGTAAAGTTTAACTATCTTTTTAAAAAAGTTAAGCAGTTAGCCAACCTATTCATAACCATGAACGCCGAAATGTCAATAGTTAGGAACAGTTAACTCCAGTTAGAGCGCGGAAAAACGGATTTAGTCTTTCATTTCAGCAACTTGCAACTATCCTAACAAATTTATTGAAACAGGGAGCGTAAAGATCGCCCCAAGTAGTCCGGCCACCATGTGACTGCTACTTCGGACGAAAAGACGCTGGATGTATTGCTTGCTGTACAAGAAACACCCAAAACTTCTTCACTGGAATTTGCTAGAATGAACGAGATCTACAGACGTTCTGTACAGCGGATTTTGCATCGAGAAAAGTATTTTCCCTATACGGTTCATAACCTACAAGAACTTTTTCAGAGGATTATTAAACAAAATGGAGATTTTTTAAACTACGTTGTTTTCTCTGATGAAACTGCCTTTTGCCTTAATGGTAGTGCAAGCAGACACAATTATCGATATTGGTCTGATATTAACCCCATTGGATGGAAGAAGTTCTGACTCAATATCGTTAAAAACGGAACGAATGGACCGGAATTGTTAGTCATCATGTAATTAAATCCTTCTTCTTTGAAGGGGTTTTAACAGGTCCATGATATCTATAGGATTATTACGAGAAGATATTGTGCCCCGTATCAGAGAATTGTTTCAAAATGATTTCCCCAATATCTACTTCCAAGACCGCAAGCCTGGTCTGTTTCACCGACGGATCGCGGCTGGAGGACCAACAATCCCCCGGGGCAGGAATATACATCGAGGGCCTGGGGGTGCGCGAGAGCTATGCTCTTGGCGCATATACCACCGCATTCGAAACAGAGATGTACGCTATCCTGTCTGTGGCCAATAGACAGGATGTGAAGAAGATTCCCGAGAAATGTGTGTACATCTGCTCGGATAGCCAGGCAGTCCTCCGGGCAGTCTGCGCGGCCAGAATCAGGTCTACACTGGTTCAGGAGTGCGCTGACGCCCTCAGAGGACTATCCAGGACAAAGGAGATACAACTAGTGTGGGTTCCGGGACACTGTGGCGTGGCGGGGAATGAGGTCGCGAATAATCTCGCAAGGCTTGGTTCCCGGCGGCCGTTCTGTGGCCCAGAGCCGGCGATAGGTATAAGTAGGAAGACGGTCTCTGTCGCCTTGGACAGGTGGACCGAGGAAGCAATGAAGAGGCACTGGGGGTCGGTTGGTGGCTGCAGGCAGGCAAGGGACTTCGTGGAGGGGCCGGACAGAGATAAAGCTGTCTGGCTACTCGGAAGGAGTCGACCTACGCTTCGCCGCATCCTTGGGGTGCTGACAGGCCACTGCGCCCTTAGAAGACACCTCACATTGATAGGCGTAGAGAGGGATCCCATTTGCCAGGAATGCGGCGAGGATGAAGAAACGTCCTACCACTACCTGTGCGAATGCGAGGCTTTTGGGAGTCTTCGAGCAAAATTGTTCGGATCGAGGACTCTGCAAAGGAATCAGGTAAGTACCGTCCAATTGAAGACCGTCACGGCCTTCATCTCGAGGTCGAGGCGGTTTGGCGACGAAACCAAGGAGGAGTAGAGCATGGTTGCTGGGGTTAAAAAAAGGGCCCATGGTGGCCTACTTGCTGGCGTTGGTCTCCCCACCACTGCTACTACTACTCCTACTACTTCCAACAAGATGGCGCCCCACCCCATTTGAGTCGAAAGGTAAGGAATACCTTAATGTGACATTTCCGAACTGATGGATAGGCCGAAGAGGACCCATTGAGTGGCCAGCTAGGTCTCCAGATTTGTCTCGACTCTATTTTTTCTCTTGGGTAATGTAAAAGCGTTGTTTACAACGATCGACCTGCGAATTTGGAATAGTTGCGAGACCAAATTGTTATGGCCTTGCAACAAATGTCTAAAGGATCACTGCAAAACTTGATTCATCTCTCTTGTCGAGAATTTCAAGTGGGCTCAATTTGAACATCTTCTTCAATGAAGTAAGATGTTACCATTTTCCCAAAGAAACCTCGCATGTAAAGCCGATGCTTTTCGTTCTTGCTGAAGCTAACTTAAAAATAATTAATACCATCAAAAAGTACGCTGAAATCGCTTTTTAAAAATGTGTCGCATGACCCGGGTAGACTCATGGCAATGTTGCTGTTTAAGAAAATAGGAGGTGCTTCAAAAAATGTCGAGAATGCCACCAAATAGTCGCAAATAAGTTATGGCCTTGTTGCGTTACTTATTCTCCTGTGGGTCCGGGGATTAACTAAAAGAATAGGCCCAAGGTAACTCCTGCCTGTCGTAAAAGGCGACTAATTGGAACCAAACACTGGGGAGTGATGTACACCCGGATTTTAAGGCCTCCACTCTGGGCTTAGAAATGGATGGTTGCCCGCGCTTGGTTGTTACTCGGGAGCGAGGTTCAGATGGGTGCCGCCTTGGGTTGAGTGCTGGCGGGTGTCGTGTGTCTAGACGACCCGGAGGGGGTTGACAACTCTGATGAGTGATAAACACCCGGAGTTTGGGGCCCCCCTGTGTGCTTCGGAACGGACGGACGGTCTCGCTTGTGCGATGCTTAGGAGCGGGGCTCGATGGGATGTCGCCTTGAGTCTAGCACTGGTGGGTGTCGGGTCTAGACGAACCCGGAGGAGAGCTGAGATCTTTAGGGGTGGAATAAAACTAAGGGTTGAGGCCTCTTCTGTGAGCTTCGAAACGGACAAAGGACCTCACTTGGATGCTGCTCGGATGCAGGACTTCATGATACTGCACCGAGTCAAACACTGACGGATGTCTGGTCCAGACGAACTCGGAGGGAGGTTATCTCTCTTTGAGCTTTGAGACGGGCAAGCGACTTCGCTCAGATGGCAGTACATCTGTCAAACAAAGTTTCACCTCGCAGATGTCGTCTCCTGTCGGGAGTTCGATTTGTTGGGTGAAATTTAAGCTAACGCTGGCAGGTGTTGGACCTGGACGAACCCGGAGGTGGCTGGGGTCTCTAGGGGTGGATTACACCTGGAGACTTGGGCCTACTCTGTGAGCATCGATACAGTCTAACGATCCTGCCTGGATGCTGCTCGAGGGCTGTACTTCATGATACCGCCTCGAGTCAATGAAACACTGGCGGGGGTCTGGTGCAGGTGAGGCTGGGGGGAGGCGGATATCTCTCGAGAGTGATATGCACCCGGAGTTTGGCGCCTCCACTGTGGCCTCTGAGACTGACAATTGGCCTCGCTTGGTTGTTACTCGGGAGCGGGGTTCCAGATGATACCGCCCTGGCGTGTGTCGTGTGTCCAGATGTCCCGGAGGGCTCTGATCTCTGATGGGTGGTAAACACCCGGAGTTTGGAGCCCATACTGTGTGCTACGAAACGGACGGACGGCCTCGCTGGGGTGATGCTCGGGAGCGGGACTTGATGGGATGTTGCCTTGAGTCTTAACACTATTAGGTGTCAGGTTTGGAAGAGCCTGAGGGGAGCTGAGATCTCTAGGGGTGGATTACAACTGGAGATTGGATCATGCTCGAGAGCGGGACTTCATGATACCGCCTCGAGGCAAACGCTGACGGATGTCGGGTCCAGACGAACTCGGAGAGAGGTTATCTCTCTTTGAGCTTCGAAATGGGCAAGCGACTTTACTCAGATTGCAGTACACCTGCCAAACTCTCACCCTCAAGAAAAGATCGACTCCCTCAGGGAGCTGGAATTGATGGGTGAAATCTAAAATAATTAGATGTGAGCCACAATAGACCTAAGGTCGCGGTGGAGGAACTGAAATAGCCCACTCACAATAAAATCTCTACTTATTCTCAAGCTGTATATTAAAAACTAATAATATCACAAAGTTTATCCATTATTTTTTATATTTAACTTTACAGAATAGTCATAAACAATGAAATATTTTTTAAGACGCACTGCAGTAACAAATATTATCTTTACATCTTCCATATCTTGTGCCATTATCGTCCTGACAGGTCAAGTTGCACAAGAATTCAGAAATAGGCTTGTGATCGATACTTAATATGTGACAGTATTTTTCTTCTCTTTTAATCCTCGGTATAATTTTTTCACCTGAAAAATAAAATATTATACCAACACTTTTTATAGGTACCTACACACACACTGCAGGTCAAATAAGCGGGAGTCTCATCTTATGGCACTATTTGACCAGATATGAAAAACATTTATTTAGAAAATATTTATCAGCTGAATGTACTTATAACATAAAATTAGTTTCATTTATACATGTGTGCCATTGTTGCTGTACAGCGCTCAACTTGGATTCTTTCATATGGGTCACCTATATATTATTCCATTTTTGGATTTTTAGTTTAGTCGATTACACAAAATCTATTATATAACACGTGTTTTTCGGACGAGCGTTCTTCCTTTAGAAATGGAGAATTAAATAGACGATATTGAAGCAATGAGAATTCTTATTCTTTAACAGAAAAACACACTCAATCCCCCAAAAATTGAATACCAGGGCTTGGATTTTAGGAAATCATCTACCAGGATCCTTCTATATTGAAGTCAACCCGAATGTAAACATTTATTTACATTTGGTGGACAATTTGATTGTACCTATTACCGAAATTGATAAAAACCACGTTAACAACGAAATAACTGTACAACAAGATGGTGCACATCTATATTTTTATGTTCACGTGCGATAATATTTGAATGAGCGTTTTTCAGGAAGTGGAATTGCCAAAAAATGAATGGCCCGCTGGATTACCTGATCACAGTCCCTTGAATTTTGTATGGGAACACTTAAATCAAAAGTTTATACCACGCAGCCAGATCATCTGGAAGAGTTACGGGTCAGAATTGTTAGGGAATGCTGATTAATTACCCAGGATATGTTCGTAGATGTTATAGCAGGATTTGAACTAAGACTATCATCACATGGAAATTGGCGGAGGTCATTTCAAGCAATACATTAATCAATCTAGAATTTTTTATTGTAATTGTCTTTTAGGGAATTTTTATTTTAAAAAATTCGCTAATAGAGATGAGGTATCGATGGTGAGACTTTGCCAATATTTCTTGAAATGAGCACGAATTTAGGCCTTTAAAACCCGAAACAAAGGTTTAATTTTTATATGTTATATATATATATATATATATATATATATATATATATATATATATATATATATATATATATATATATATATATATATATATATATATATATATATATACGAGGGCGGGTCAATAAGTCCGTGATTTTTTAATTTCCCGCCTCTTCACAGGAAGGGCAACACTGCTCCTGTCAACAAGCATATGTCAGTTGATTCCTGTCAAATTTTGAACAAGCTACGTCATTTAGTTTGTGTTAGATAGCCATTGAAAGCAGACAACCTCTTGAGTTATAACGGAAATGAGGACGACACCCTCAGCCGCGCTAGAGGTCCTGTTGATGCTGCCACCGCTTCCCATCTGTATCAGAAGGGGGGCTATGGCGTCGCATCTTAGAATGCGAGACTCAGGAAACTGGTGTGGAGAGGGAGCAGTAATAGGGCATGCAAGAGTCGCCAAGGAGGTGGAAAAGGAAATTCCGATTTCCGCCATAAAGGTGCGGGATGCCGAGGACGATATTAGGTTGACTAGCCCATACACCCTCAGGATCCCCAGTAGGGATCAGTGGAGGGAAAATGATTGCATTCCAGCCCGCAAGCCTGGTCTGTTTCACCGACGGATCGCGGCTGGAGGACCAACAATCCTCCGGGGCAGGAATATACATCGAGGGCCTGGGGGTACGCGAGAGCTATGCTCTTGGCGCATATACCACGGCATTCGAAACAGAGGTGTATGCTATTCTGTCTGTGGCCAATACACAGGATGTGAAGAGGAGTCCCGAGAAATGTGTGTACATCTGCTCGGATAGCCAGGCGGTCCTCCGGGCAGTCTGCGCGGTCAGAATCAGGTCAACACTAGTTGAGGAGTGCGCTGACGCTCTCAGAAGACTAGTCAGGACGAAGGAGGTGCAACTGGTGTGGGTTCCGGTACACTGTGGCGTGGCGGGGAATGAGGTCGCGAATAATCTCGCAAGACTCGGTTCCCGGCGGCCGTTCTGTGGCCCGGAGCCTGCGATAGGCATAAGTAGGAAGACAGTCTCGGTCGCCTTAGATAGGTGGACCGAGAAAGCAATGGAGAGGCACTGGGGGTCGGTTGGTGGCTGCAGGCAGGCGAGGGACTTCGTGGAGGGGCCGGACAGAGATAAAGCTGTCTGGCTATTCGGAAAGAGTCGACCTACGCTTCGCCGCATCCTTGGGGTGCTGACAGGCCACTGCGCCATTAGAAGACACCTCACATTGATAGGCGTAGACAGGGATCCCATTTTCCAGGAATGCGGCGAGGATGAAGAAACATCCTACCACTACCTGTGTGAATGCGAGGCTTTTGGGAGTCTTCGAGCAGAATTGTTCGGATCGAGGACTCTGCAGAGGAATCAGGTAAGTACCGTCCAATTGAAGACCGTCACGGCCTTCATTTCGAGGCCGAGGCCGTTTGGCGACGGAACCGAAGAAGAGTAGAGCATGGTTGCTGGGTTGCTGGGGTTGGCAAAAAGGGCCTATTGTGGCCTATTTGCTTTGCGTTGGCCTCCCCACCACTGCTACTACTACTACTACTGGGTCCTTCAAGTGTGCTTATCAGCGCTCATCACAGGCTCCAATATTCACCTAACGGAAATGGGAAAAAGTGAATTTCGTGTGCTCATCAAACATTATTTTTTGCGGAAAAAACCATCAGGCAAACCAAGGCTAAGCTTGATACATACTATGGGGCTCTGCACCGTCAATTTCCATGGTAAAAAAGTGGTTTACTGAATTTCGTTGCGGCCGTACAAGCACAAATGACGCCGAACGTTCTGGACGCCCAGTTGAGGTCGCTACACCCGAAACAATTGAAAAAATTCACGATATGATGTTGGTCGATCGGAGATTGAAAGTGCGGGAGATTGTGGAAGCCATAGGGATATAACATGGCTCAGTGGTTTCGATTTTGCATGATCACTTGGATATGAGAAAGCTATCCGCAAGATGGGTGTCGCGTTCACAATCGACCACAAACGCAATTCGAAGGAGTGTTTGGCGTTGTTGAATGGGGACGAGTTTTTGCGCCGTTTCGTAACTGTGGACGAAACATGGATTCACCACAACACACCAGAGACCAAGCATCAGTCAAACAGTGGGTTTCTCCGTGTGAATCGGCGCCGAAGAAGGCCAAGGTGGGTTTGTCAGCCAATAAAGTCATGGCGAACGTTTTTTTGGAATGCCCCCGGTATAATCCACATTGATTACCTTCAAAAAGGAAGAACAATCAATGGCGAATATTATGCCAACTTATTGAACCGATTCAATGACGATTTGAAGAAAAAGCGGCTGCATTTGGCCAATAAAAAACTTCTTTTCCACCAAGCCAATGCAAGGGTGCAACCATGTGTAGTATTCATGGCGAAATTGCATAAATTGGGCTACGAATTGCTCCTCCATTCACCCTATTCTCCGGATTTAGCCCCGAGTGACTATTTCTTGTTTCCAAACTTAAAGAAATGGCTTGGCGGAAAGAGATTTGACTCCAATGATGAAATCATCTCACAAACAAATACCTATTTTAGGACCTCGACAAAGCTTATTTTTTGGAAGGGATGAAAAAATTTGGGAAACGTTGGGCGAAGTGTATAGAGCTCAAAGGAGACTATGTTGAGAAATAAAATGATTTTTTGTCAAAAAACCTGTGTTTCAAGCCTACTAGCTATGATCAGCACGGTATAGCCAGGTGATGATGGGGACAGGCAACCAATGCACATTTGTATAGTATACAGAAATGCCGTGTTAAAAAATCCTGTTATATATAGTATATGTATATGTATATATATATATATATATATATATATATATATATATATATATATATATATATATATATATATATATATATATATATATATATATATATATATATATATATATATATATATATATATATATATATAATAATATGTATCTATCTGAGCTATAACTCAAAAAATGCTCAACTAAACTGATTTGAATGAAACTTGGCACATATCTTTGTTTTGTTAAGACCGCAGACGAGTTCGTTAGCCAGCCCGATCGGACCAGTTTTTCTTTTTAAAAAAAATTTTCTGAAAAAAAATTTTGCTCAAAAAATAACCAAAATATTTTGATGAAATTTGGTAGGTATGTTGCCCTGGTAGAGACCTTACTACACACCAAAATCTAACTTTATAGGTGTCTTGAAAATTGAGTTATCCAAATTTAAAATATTTAATGAAAATTCGCAACCATAACGCACTTGCCGCGTCCCGATTTTTTTTTATAATGTTATAAATCAAGAAACATGGTCTGGAAAACTACATTGTCGATCTTGGAAAAAATACACAAACATGAGTAGAGGATGATTAGACCTTTTAATAGATATCTCACATAACCCTTTTGTCATTTTAACAATGTTTATGTGGTTGCCGCCAAACGCAGGGCTATGCAGTTGACGGTGTCAATTTTATACCAAAATTGGTCACCCTCGACGTTAAAATTGACAGTATTGTCAAATTTTTTCAAAGTTGTTTTTTACAAGTAATAGAAGTGGTCATGTTTTCGTTAAAAGAGCCACCTACTGGGAACGGCACCTAATAAATACTAGAACGTTTAGTTTTAAAGTTATGAGTAAAGCCTCGGTGGTTCAGCTGTAAAACGTGTGCCTCCGAACCAAAAGGGTTCTGGGCTCGATTCCCAAGATTCCTCTTTCACATTTTTAGTACATACTGTACAATTAACATCAACCGAGGATGTGGCATTGTATTTGAGCAAGTTAAATGTCTGTACGTTTCGCCCTTCGGAGGGGGCGTAAAGTCGTCGGTCCCGTGTCCATGCGATGTTGGGCATGGTAAAGATCCCTACTCTCCAAACAGAAAGGCAGGGGTTCGTCAAAATTTTCAGGATAGTGAGGTGAAACTGTTCCTTGGCGTCAGTGATTGGCCATAGTCGCGGAAATAGACCGACGTTAAAGAAACAAAAACACACAAAGTTATGAATATAGTATTTTAATATATATATATATATATATATATATATATATATATATATATATATATATATATATATATATATATATATATATATATATATATATATATATATATATATATATATATATATGTATCCAACCGATAACTCAAAAAATAAGCAACTGATTTCGATGAAACTCGGCAAGTGCCTTTCTTTTATTAATGGCTTGGATCAGTTAGTTAGTCAGGAAAATCGCATAACGTTTTCCGGGAAATTTTTGAGTTTTGTTTCAAAAAAAATCTTTTTCTCCGAAAATTACAAAGGCATTTTAATGAAATTTGGTGGATATGTTGCCTTGTAAAAGTCCTTACTATACACTAAAATTCAACTTTCTACATTTTTAGAAAATTGAGTTATTCAAATTTGAGTTTTCTTTTGAAAAAAAAAGTACTAAGTTATTTTGATGAAATTTGGTGGATATGTTGCCCTGGATAAGACCATACTATACACCAAAATTCAACTTTCTAAGTTCGTAGAAACATGAGTTATTCAAATTAGAAGCATTTAATAAAAATTGACTACGCGCCCCCAATGCATTAAGGCACGAGCCGCTACTGCAGGTGCACTTTACAGATTGTAGTTTGTGTTTAGTATAGGTATATTAAATTGCCTCTAGAATCCAGCGATGTAAAGTGGGATATCATTTTAAAACCTTTGCGTGATAAACTAGCCACAATATGTATTTTAATGTGCTGTCTTAAATAAAATGTTTTAAATCCATGAAATAAACTTAAAGATAATAACAAAATTGCTCACCAAAAACTTCGGTTCTAGGTAAGCATTCTACCACCAGACTAACAGCCAGGACAAAAACTACCAACACTGAAGGTTTGTTCATATTTTCTGTCTTTCTAAATTGATATGCTTTTTTTAGTTTGTTTATGTATTGACTGTTTATAAAGACTCAGATTTGCGGTGATATATAAATACCAATTTTTATAAATGAACCATGTGTTCACAAAAAGGGGATTCCTTTTTTCTTCGTCATTAAAGCGATTAATAAATAAATAATTCAAATAGGTCAGGAATATGATAACAAAATAACAATATACAACAAATAAATGTTGTGTAATTTTCCAGGGATCGTATTTAACTGCTTACCAAACTTAACGAAACTTTGCTTGCAAAAAAATAGTTTCGTTCCCAAAAAATACAACATATTTTACCAAAATTTAAGTTGTGATGAAGTATAATTTTCTATCGGTCTGTGGTACAAAACGCATAACTACTAAGTAAGTAATTAATTAAATACAAACTATATAAATATTTGCTAAAATATTTTTCACCATGAAATATTTTAAGGCGATTTATATTTAATTAAACGTGTATTTCGTACTCATTAACCTATCCGCATGTGATAAGGTGATAAAATTCCAAGCATCGCGGAGTTTTTGGCCGTCTATGAAATTCATATAAAAGGAGAAGCAACACGGGACAGAGGCAGTATTGTTAATTTAGCTATTAAGCCGATCATAGTGAGTCGCCACCAGTCCGCACCAGATCTGCTTAAATTTGCCGTTCGACCGCAGCTGTTTCGACCGATTTCCGCATCCGTAAATATTGTTATAGGTGAGAAATTGTCAGTTTTAGTCGTATTTTGTAGCGAATCTTCATATTTTTAAATTATCACGCTTTTCAGTCCAAATCTACGCAAGGGAGTTATTTCGGTCCTTCCTAGACAATTCCCGTATGTTAGATTGTCTTGCATTATTTTTGTGGGGATGCTGAAGATTCACAGCTCACTTAAATAATCGAGATATATTTATCTTGGATCGATCCCGATAGAGACCCTGAGGATTCACAGCCTATCTAGGTCACTCCAAGTGAGACGTTCCTTTCCAATTGGCCCTTTACACTTCGTCGGGCTCCCTGCTTTTCGCCTCATACACTATAAGCTCTTGTGTTATTTTAGTGAGGACGCTGAGGATTCACAGCTCGCTAAAGTAATCAAGATGTTTTCGTCCTGGTTTGGCACTAGCGGAGATGCTGAGGATTCACAGTCTGCATAGGCCTCCGGGAACTGTCATCCAGTCTCTTCAGTCTGCACTTTTTCGTCTCCGCTGTCCACTGATTTGACTGAGAAGTTATAGCTAGTATTCTGATGTTGTCTATCGCTGTGTGTTGCGCGCCTGCCGTATCCTCGATTGAGTGTAATACCGCTCGTATCATATATATATATATATATATATATATATATATATATATATATATATATATATATATATATATATATATATATATATATATATATATATATATATATATATATATATTAAAGACCTTGATTAATTATTATCTAACCCCTTAACATAGAAAATCTGCTACATCTTTCGTTAAAACAGAAGTGACCGGATCACTCCCAGTCAGCGATTAAAGCCCGCTCACTCGGGGGTCACTAAATTTAGCCTGTATAACCTAAAGGCTACCAAACCCTTCTCCACAGAGTTACCCAGGTACTTTGATCGTTATATCGGTCAGAGTTTGGTGAAGAGGTCGCAGACATCCTCAACAGAGAGTAAACCCTTTAAAATCTGGCGCCCGAGATACTCTGATAGTAACCGTCGTCCGTGTCACCGAAAAACGATCTGAAAGCCAAGACCTCGTCACAAAGTTATATTTAATTGTGAGCGACATCTAGATAACAACTTCTTGTTACTCTTTTATATTCATTGCCTTACTCTATTATACAGAGTGGTCATGAAGTGATGGGCCAACTAAAATAATATTTTGCATTTTACACCCTGTATCTCTTTAACTATCAACTTTTGAAATAAACTAATATTTTCAACTTACAGGAACCTTACCAAAATGCACGAGAGGAATTCCTAACAGACCTACCAGTTTGCTTATTTTATGCGTAATCAACAAAAACAAAACCATCACCGTGAATTTTTAAACTATGTGCTGTCTACCGAAGAAGCCATCTTTACTCGTCAAGGAGTTTTCTATTTTAGAAACAAGCACTTATTGGGTAACGAAAATCCTTATGTAGCAACTGAGCGTCACTTTCAACAAGAATTCAAGATAAATGTTTGGCGTGGAATAATAGCGTAGCCACCTTCTGCGTCCACATGAGCTTCGTCCGAATTTGAACGGTGACTTGTATTTAGAATCCCCGCAGCACCATTTAGTTAATAACCTGGATGATTACTATGCAATTTACGGCAGAATATCTACTTAATGCAAAATGTGGCTCCCCCTCATTTTTCCGTCCAAGTACGGAACTTTCTTGATCAAATTGTTCCGGATAGTTGGATAGGGCGTGGGAGTCGAATGTCGTGGCCTGCTCGTTGCGCTGATTTTAACCACATAGATTTTTGTTTATGGGGTTACATGACATCAGTTTATAGAGCAACTATAAACACCCGGGAAGAACTATGGCAGAAAGTTGTAAATGATGCCGAGTCATTTCGCGATAAGAATCTATTGTTACAAAGCACTTCAATAGACGTAGGTGCGGTGTTGCCACATCTCCAGAATTTCCCCAACATCTAGGAATTTTTGCACAATCTGGCAACACCGCCTCCCCACCCCCCTGGGGGTGCCTGGGGTGACCCCCCTCAGGCGAAGTCTCAACCCTCTAGGACCAGAAATAACGAAGTTACCAACTTGTACCCCGTCGGAACGGATAACTGAGGTCTGCACATTCCGAACACCCTGTATATACACCCTGTATACGCAGAGAACCCTTACACCCTGTATACGCAGAGAGATCTTATAGTTCGAGAAACACCTCTTGTGTAACATAGGAGTGGTGACCACATTTGGATCATCCTGTATATACATCCCCCTGTATACACACGGGACCGATCTGTATTCACAGAACCTTCTAGTGAAAGAAGGTCCTGGAACGTTCTGGAATGGAATGCTCTAGAAAGGAGGGGAAGGTACGGCGAGTATATAAAAGCGAAAGCAAGCCAGCCCGAGTTCAGTTCAGTAAGAGAATGTGGTAGTGACTTGAAGAAGCAGTGTAAAGTGTTAAGAGAGTAGCTACTGTAGTACCAGTGTAGAGACTTGTGTGGAGATTAGTAATTGTAGACAGTAAATTAAGTGTTTTGTGAGAGAGACATTCTAGAAATTTTATTATATCCATATTTAGAGTGTAAATAAAGTTGTTTTGTTAAAATTAAAAGTCTCACTTATCCAGAACCCGGAGAAAACGTAACAATTTGGTGTCAGAAGTGGGATAAGTGAGTGAAGAAGTGAACAATTAAGCTAGTTGTAAATGGTAAACACTAGATCGACTGACTACGACAAGATGGCTGAAATCAAAGAGTTGATGGACTTACTGAAAAGACAACGCGAAGAAGACGAGAGAAGACGACAAGAAGATAAAGAAGACCTCAAGAGGCAACGCGAAGAAGACGAACAACGGCGACAAGAAGATGAAAGAAGACGACGCGAAGAAGACGAACAGCGGCGACAAGAAGATAAAGAAGACCTCAAGAGGCAGCGCGAAGAAGACGAACAACGGCGACAAGAAGATGAAAGAAGACGACGCGAAGAAGACGAACAGCGGCGACAAGAAGATAAAGAAGACCTCAAGAGGCAGCGCGAAGAAGACGAACAACGGCGCCAAGAAGATGAAAGAAGACGGCGCGAAGAAGACGAGAGAAGGCGACAAGAAGATAAAGAAGACCTCCGAAGTATGTTCCACAACATGAGAATCGATGTAAAAGAAGAAATTGAACAGATCAACGAACAAATAGAAAATGTGGACAAGAAAGTAGAAAATGTGGACAAGAAAGTAGAAAATATGGACAATAAAATAGGAGTGGTGAACAGTAAAGTGGAAAATGCAACAGAGGATTGGAACAAACGATGGGAAGAAGTTGAAGGGTTGAAAGAACAAATGAAGATGATGATGAAAGGCACAGAAGTCAGACATAGAGAACTGACAGAACAGGTGATGGGCCAGACTGATAGAACTCAACCAAGAGGAGTTACTGGAATATCCCCAGTTCAAAATCGTCCGGAAGAAAATATGCCAATCGTGCAGCAGCCTCATGGAACCTTGAAGCCGCCGAGAAGACTGCCTTTTGCCAAGCAATCAGAAATCAAGGCGATGGTTAACGAAATGCTGGAAGATGGTGTGATCGAGGAGTCTGATAGTCCTTGGTCGTCCCCAGTAGTTTTGGTCACCAAGAAAGACGGCACTATGAGATTTTGCGTGGACTATAGGAAGCTGAATGATGTCACCAAGAAGGACAGTTATCCCCTGCCCCGGATCGACGACACTTTGAACACTTTGGCCGGATCAAAGTGGTTCTCTACATTAGACCTGAAAAGTGGCTACTGGCAAGTAGAACTCCATAAAGACGATAAGGAGAAGACTGCTTTTTCAACCGGGAATGGGTTGTACCAATTCAAGGTCATGCCATTCGGCTTATGTAATGCTCCTGCCACCTTCGAGCGACTAATGGAGTTAGTGCTGAGAGGACTGACATGGGAAACATGCCTGGTGTATCTCGATGATGTCATGGTGATTGGAAGGACTTTCGATGAACACCTGTCGAATCTGAAACAAGTTTTCTCCAGGCTGAGAGGTGCCAATCTGCAACTCAATCCCAAGAAATGCGTCCTCTTCCAGAAGAAAGTGAGTTTCCTTGGACATGTCGTTTCTGAGAAAGGGATAGAAACCGATCCAGAGAAAATAAAGGCAGTAAGAGACTGGCCTGTGCCGAAGAACAAACATGAGGTCAGAAGTTTTCTGGGACTTTGCAGCTACTACCGACGCTTTGTGAAGTACTTCAGCAGCATTGCGAAACCTCTACATAGCCTAACTGAAAATAAGGCCGAGTTCATCTGGTCACCAGATTGCCAACAGTCTTTTAGAGAACTCAAACATCGTCTTCTCACTGCTCCTGTACTGGCTTATCCTCAGGACGAAGGACTGTTTATACTGGACACCGATGCTTCCCAGTATGGCATTGGGGCAGTACTCTCGCAGCTTCAAGCCGGAGAAGAAGTTGTGATAGGCTACTTCAGCAAAACGTTCGGAAAAGCAGAAAGAAATTACTGTGTAACCCGGAAAGAACTGCTGGCAGTTGTAAGATCCATCGAACATTTCCACAGCTTCCTGTACGGAAGAACATTCCGCGTGAGGTCAGATCATTCTGCTCTGCAATGGCTTCTGAACTTTAGAAATCCCGAAGGACAGATAGCCCGATGGATAGAGAAACTGCAGAGCTACGACTTCCGGATTGAACATCGAAAAGGAAGAAGTCACGCCAATGCAGACAGCCTGTCAAGAAGACCATGTTCAGTGCATGAATGTAAATTTTGCGAGCGACAAGAGAACAAAGAGATCGACAAAGTAACTCATCAGATCAAACAACTGGTGGCAGGACAGGAGAATAACACCGATCTAGACGTAAATCTTGAATACATCAGAGACGCACAGAAGACAGATCCAGACTTGAAAAATATTAGAGAATGGCTACAAAAGGGGAAAAGACCTGAGTGGCACGATGTGTCCCGGTTTGGGGCGGAGGTTAAAGGCTACTGGCTACAATGGGACTCATTGTGTCTAAAGAATGACATGATCACTCGAAAATGGGAAACTGCCGATGGTAGAGACTGTATATACCAGACTGTTGTGCCAAGTGAGTGCATAGACAGTGTTCTTCATGAGTTACATAATAGTAGAAGTGGAGGCCACTTTGGGGTCAACAGGACTCTTGCCAGAGTGAGAGACCGCTTCTATTGGATAAACTGCCGAAGAAGCGTGGAAGAATGGTGCAAAAGGTGTGACCAATGTGCTTCAAAGAAAGGACCAAAGACCCGATCCAGAGGAAAAATGATGCAGTACATCTCAGGTACACCGTGGGAGAGAGTTGCCGTAGACATCGCAGGACCTTTTCCCATCACAGAGTCTGGAAACAGATACATAATGGTGGCGATGGACTACTTCTCGAAGTGGCCTGAAGTTGCGCCGATCCCCAACCAAGAGGCAACGACCGTAGCAGAAGCCCTGATGGAAAATGTCATATCACGGCATGGCGTACCCTTGGAGATTCACACCGACCAGGGCCGGAATTTCGAATCAGAGGTCTGGAAGAGCCTAATGGACTTGCTAGGCATAAAGAAAACGAGAACAACGCCACTCCACCCTCAATCAGACGGAATGGTAGAACGGCATAACAGGACCATCAATCAGTATCTTGCTATGTTTGTCGACGAGAATCAGAGAACCTGGGACAAGCTGATACCTCTGTTCCTCCTAGCTTACAGAAGCTCTCAGCATGAATCTACCGGCTACACTCCATCCATGATGTTGACCGGCAGAGAGATGCGGTTACCAATCGACATGACGAGACCACCACCGGACGAGGACATAGCGGACCTAGCTACGTTACCTGAGTATGTCGCCGACCTAGAAGGAAAACTGCGCACTATACACAGATGTGTCAGAGATAGGCTCCTCTTAAGCAGTGACCGGATGAAGATGCGCTTGGATCGCAGAGCAACACCCCATACATTCAAGGAAGGTGATGCAGTGTGGCTGTACCAACCAACAAGAAGAAAGGGCCTCAGTCCCAAACTTCAGAAACCATGGGAAGGGCCATACTTGGTGACTAAGAAAATTAACGACCTAGTCTACAGAATCCAGCTGTCTCCAAGAACTAAACCCAAAGTTGTTCACATAGAGAGGTTGAGTCCCTATCGGGGCAACGAACCCCCAAGTTGGCGGCCGGTAAATACTGTTCGGGACGAACAGTCTTAAGGAGGGGGGCAGTGTTACAAAGCACTTCAATAGACGTAGGTGCGGTGTTGCCACATCTCCAGAATTTCCCCAACATCTAGGAATTTTTGCACAATCTGGCAACACCGCCTCCCCACCCCCCTGGGGGTGCCTGGGGTGACCCCCCTCAGGCGAAGTCTCAACCCTCTAGGACCAGAAATAACGAAGTTACCAACTTGTACCCCGTCGGAACGGATAACTGAGGTCTGCACATTCCGAACACCCTGTATATACACCCTGTATACGCAGAGAACCCTTACACCCTGTATACGCAGAGAGATCTTATAGTTCGAGAAACACCTCTTGTGTAACATAGGAGTGGTGACCACATTTGGATCATCCTGTATATACATCCCCCTGTATACACACGGGACCGATCTGTATTCACAGAACCTTCTAGTGAAAGAAGGTCCTGGAACGTTCTGGAATGGAATGCTCTAGAAAGGAGGGGAAGGTACGGCGAGTATATAAAAGCGAAAGCAAGCCAGCCCGAGTTCAGTTCAGTAAGAGAATGTGGTAGTGACTTGAAGAAGCAGTGTAAAGTGTTAAGAGAGTAGCTACTGTAGTACCAGTGTAGAGACTTGTGTGGAGATTAGTAATTGTAGACAGTAAATTAAGTGTTTTGTGAGAGAGACATTCTAGAAATTTTATTATATCCATATTTAGAGTGTAAATAAAGTTGTTTTGTTAAAATTAAAAGTCTCACTTATCCAGAACCCGGAGAAAACGTAACACTATATATTAAAATAAGTCTATCTTTTAAAAGTTCGGGACGCAGCAAGTGCGTTATAGTAGAGAATTTTCATAAGAATTGTACACTATTAATAAGATATACTATTAAAACTAATTCTTTAAATATAAATGGACCTTGGAGATCGGTTTTAGAGTCCCATTTAGCGATTATTTGAACAAATTTATATTTTATATGGAGCTAAAAAATTAAAAATTGGTCTTAGATATAATATGTAAGTACTGCAAGTGTCTTTGAAAAATTATGTTGCAAATTTCACTGAAATTTAAAAAATTGTTCAAAAAAAAAATTTACAAAGAGAATGTACCTGTCAAATGATATGACAGGTATTTTTCCATATTAATTGTTTGAATGGTTTTGTTTTAGTCAACCCATCAAGTTTTTGCAAACAATAAACAACAAAAAAGGTTTTTTAGAACAAATTTGTAGTTATCCGCGAAGCTCATTTTTCTTTAATTTACCAACTTGCGTTTACATAGGTGTTGCTATGGTTCAAGATTGAAGATTCTGGCTTAAGGGGAAATTTATTGAGCTATCAATTTGAAATATTTTTACGAAAATTTTGTACCACAATTTTTATATGTATATATATATATATATATATATATATATATATATATATATATATATATATATATATATATATATATATATATATATATATATATATATATATATATATCACACCGATAACTCAAAAAATAATGGGCCGATTTTTATTAAATTCAGTGAATACCGTCCTTTGGCAAGTGGCTTGAATAGGATCGTTAGCCAGGAAAATCGGCACAGGTTTTCCCGGAAAATTTTGTGTTTTCTTTCGAAAAAAAATTATATCTCCGGAAATAACAAAGTAAGGACAGCCAAATTTGGTTAGCGGGTTTATATCATTCTAGGTAAATTACCTACCAAAATTTAGCTTTGTAAGTTGAAAGACAAAAAGTTATGTGCATTTAAAGAAAAATAAATTGAGGTTTTCCTCAAAACGTCAAAGTCGCGATTTAAAACGTCAAAATTGGCAACATTTAGGCAAATAACCTGAAACTAATACGGCCTATGGAAAGAAAATGTCTCAAGAAGAATGTTTTACAAAGCCTAGAGTCTTAGCTTTAACCATCATTGTCCATCATTTTACTAAAATGTTTCCAGAAAATTCATTTCAAATAGACCCTTTCTTTTGGCAGTAGTCTTAGCTATAGAGTTTATCGTTTAATGCTATATAATTTTTATCAAATTTTCGTAAAAAATCAATAAAGCTCAATATATCCGTTATTATACAAATGTAATAATGCTACAATAAAAGGCGTGTTCCGTTAAAAAAAAAAACATCTCTCAGAACGACTTATGGGCCACCCAGTGATTGTCAACATAATTTTATAAGATATAGCTCAAAACAGACTATAAATAACTTTTATAATATTTTCATGTACCTTCTATAATAACAGATGTATTGAGCTTTACAGTAAAAATGCGCCACCCTGTATACATGTAAACATGTAAAAAGACAAATTGACACCCCCCCGAGGGGGGGGGGGCATAGTACGCACTCGTTTAAAGAAATTAAAAATTCTACAGTCGCGGTCTTCTCAATAAAGAATGTTTTCTACGAAACTTCGCGAAAAAGTATAAACTATCCAATCACAAACTCTATAACTCAAACTACTGCCAAATCATCAGAGAAGGGGTCTATTTGAAATTAATTTTCTGCAAATATTATTTTAGCAAAATGAAGGAAAATACTGGTTGAAACTGTAACTTAAGGCTTTGTAAAACACATTTATTATGACATTTCTTCTACATAACACGTATTTGTTTCAGGTTTTCTGTCTAAAAATCCAACCGAAGTATTCCCTCTTTGTCCCAGAAAACCAAAGCATGAACCTAGTCGACTTTTGAAAACATAACTTTTTGGGTTGTGGAGAACCGGAATGCATCTACTTTGTCGAATGCTCTTTATTCTCTGAATCAAATGACAGACCCATGTTTCGTCCATGGTGACAAGGCAACCCAAAAGTTTGAGCAATCTTCCTCAAAACCGCGGGGCATTTCCTTCGACATTGTCAAACAAGGGCGCTTCTGATCAGTGTCCAAGCACTTTAGAATCAATTTTTTCCAAAGCTTCCTCTTTCCCAAATCGTGACAAACACGATGGCGCACATTCATAGGGTTTCTCCTACACGTTTTAGCACGATTAGTCGATCTTCTAAGATAATTTAAAGGACAAAATCAATATTTTCTTGGGTCTTCCAGAGCGGTGTTCATCTTTGATATTTAATCGTCCTCGTTTAAATTCCGTAACCCAGTTTTTAAAAGCAACATACGGAGGACATTGATCACTTAAAGTCTTTACAATAGCAGCAAAAAAAGTTTGCCCAAAAATTATTTCGAAAATAAATACCTACTTAATACATACAGACTGGGAGACTACTTCTCTGGCTTCACAGTGAAGCCAGAGAAGTAGTCTCCAAGTCTGTATGTAGTATGGTCAAGTTTCACCAAGTAAGGGCAACAACAATCAATGAATACCTACTTAATAATTAACCGAAACTCATTTTTTATCAAAATCTAGCTTTTTGTTAGAGATGGTGTTTTCAAAAATTCATTCACAGTTGTGTCGTTTTAAAGTTTTGTATGTCAAACTTTGACAGCTTATTCATAAAACGGCATAAAAGTTGTTATAACGACTAAATTCCATTCTGCTTGCTAAAAAGTTTCCAGTCTAACTAGATATCAATAAACCCTCGTATATATATATATATATATATATATATATATATATATATATATATATATATATATATATATATATATATGCTTAAATTCAATCGCTTTTCCACTTTACATTCCTATTAATATTTTTTAATTGACCAGATACCCTAACAGCACAAAGCCAACCTACCGACGTCCGAGGAACATCCTTCCCGGGATATATAGACGTCCAGTGGACGTACCTCTTTGTCCAAGGGATGTCCGACGAACCTTCCGAATGTCACAAATGGGGATGTCCGTGGAACGTCTTTGTAGGTTATAGGAGGTTTCTGTGGGATGTCTGGGGCTTGTTTAGTAGAAGTACCCCATCATCAGAGTTTATTATACGTCGGTCATCATAAAAGGTCCCAAAATCAGAGGCGATTTTTCGTTTCGCTTAAAGGATACCATAATAAAACTAGCGGAGACCTTGATGTATTTAGGGATAACAATCGGCGTGTCGCCCAATTTTGGTCAGCATGTATGAATGGCAAAAGAAAAGGCTGAAAGAAGAACAGCAGCACTAAGTAGGATAATGCTCAAGGTGGGAGGCTCAATAAAAGCAAAACGGTTACTGCTCAGCGGAGTAGTGCACTCGATTCTACTGCACGGGGCGGCGGTATGCTTTCAGACAATAGAGATGCAAAAATAAAAATGATGATGGAGAGCATGCAGAGCAGTGTTACCAAGGGTGGCGTGCGGGTTCCGTACCATCTATACGCAGGCAAGTCAAGTTTTGACGAACGTTGTACCCATAGACCTGATGGTGGAGGTAAGTTGTGCCCTACATAAGGCGAGGGGAGTATGGAAGAAGCGAAGCTGGCTGCCAGAAGCTGAATCATAGAGGAGTAGCGGGAAAGATGATTGCAAAACACCACGAAGGGATAATTTACAAAAATATTGATTCCGGTGTGACTGGATGAAATGCTACGACAAAGAAATAAATTTCTGGCCCACACAATTACTTATAGGCCACGGATACTTCGGATCCTACGACAAACACATGGGAAAGTAATACGAGAAGGAAGGCAGATGTAACTACTGTGGAGAAGGGGACACAGTAGAACACTGCATTTTTGATTGCCCGAAGTTTGAAGAGATGAAAAGTACCACTCCAAACTCTGCTGGGATACATAATATCGACGATCTGGTACCAATAATGTTAGACAAAAGCTCATGGAAAAAGGTCATGGAATTCGCCGGACAAACCATCATCATAAGACACACACAAGAACTGGCGAGGCGAAGGAAACAACCAACTATATTTCCCGAATCACTAATCGCTCAAAGCGGACGGAGGAAGTAGGGAAAAACTGGAAGGAGAAGAAAAAGACAGCTTTACACCCGTGAATATATATCACAAGGATAGTTTCAGTGTGTAATAGAGCGTTTTACAGGGGAGCCACTAGCTTGGTCAGCAGACTATTCGTCGGACATCCTTTGGTCAATGAGGTGGTACTACTAGTAGTACATTGCTTCTACGTGGTATTCAATTTATGAAATAATGTACTGCAGTTTATTTCACATGTTGTTGCTTTAATTTATCGCTACGACTGTACATTATCAATGCGAGTTTATAACAGTAGAAATCAGTCGAACACTCAACGGTTGATAATAACAATGAAGAAAAATAATAACATATTCAAACTGCAAACTTTTCCTCAATGCTGTACGTAGACGCAAACCGAAACTACTGCCCAACCACGGCATAATAAACATATATGCTGTGTAAGGCTAGATGTATTCTCACCATAATTATAAACGTAGACCGGTTTCGCTCTAATTAGAGCTCACCAGTGCGCTATAATAATTACAGCGAGAACACATCTATAAAGTAATATAGCTAAGACAGCCACATCTCACAATGTTCTATATATGTTGTGGCCAAACTACCAAAACAAGACTCACAAAGAACCTTAATATTGCAAATTTTAGCACAGCATAATAAATATGCCGTGATACAGTCAGAGTCGAGCAAACACGAATACACTCGGGATAATATACCGAACCTGAAAGACAGTTGCGCTCTTTGAAAGACATTGTAGAGGTATTCAATGTTCAAAATCACAATATTCATTTACCAAATATTGAATATAATTCAATGATTAATCCAGCCGGAAATGGCCATTCAATTACCACGGAGGGTGTCCTAGATCGAATATACGCTGGATATCCTAAATCGGACATCTGCTGGATGTCCAATTTCAGATATCCTTTGGAAGTCCCAGTAATGTTCGGAACATTTCGACCAAATCTGGACCATAGATGGACGTCTCTCGGACGTTGTGTGCCATTAGGGTATTAGTTTCCGCTTGAATTATTTTTAAGCATTCAGTCTATTCAGTAAATTATAAATTAATTAAAAATAAACACACTGCAGTTTATCTTTTTTTTAATTACAACTTACACATATTAATATTGGCCTATCTTATAAATAAATAAAACAATAAATAGAACATAATAATAATAAGAAGAAAGTATTATGGTGTACTACAGTAACAAATGTCACCTATACATTCTCCATATTTTCTGCCTTGAACTTCCTGACAATCTGAGTTACAATAAGATTCACGAATGGGTTTGTGACTGATGCTTAGGTGGTGGCAATATCTTTCTTCTCTTCTGGCCCTTGCTAGGATTTTTCCATCTGAAAATGGCATATATTATAAAATCTATTTTTATACTTTCTATACATAAGGAATAAAAACTCTGGACGCAGCAAGTGCGTTATGGTAGTGAATTTTCATAAAAATGTTTTTAATAGCAAATATGTGGTTTTTTTTCAGAAAGCAGGCATCAAATTTGGTTACCAGTATAACCTATATAGTAAAAACAATGTGCCATGTTTCATCAAAATAACTTTATTGTTTGAAAACGTACAGAAATTTCCGAAAGTAAACTTAAAATGTAACCGAAAAAATCCGTTTCTTGGTCAACCTTATAGGTTAATAGCAAATTGAGCTTTTCAAATATTAAGCATTTAATCAAAATTCGATACTATAACGCACTTGCTGCGTCCAGAATTTCTTAACTTACAAACATGCATTATATTTCGATGGAAAATGCAAAAACATAAGGCGTTTTCCACTAAAAAAAATATTATTTGTATCACCAACGACTTATGGGCCACCCTGTGATGGTAGCAATAATTTTTTAAGGTGTAGCTCAAGACAGCGTATAATTAATGTATACAATATTTTTTCATATCTTGTATAATAACGGAGATATTGAGCTTTATTGATTTTTTACGAAAATTCTACAAAAATTATATACCATTAAACGATAAATTTTATAGCTAAGGCTACTGCCAAGCATCAGAGAAAGGGTCTATTTCAAATGAATTTTCTGGAAATATTTTAGTAAAATAAAGGACGATGACGGTTGAAACTAAGACTTCAGGGTTTGTAAAACATTCTTCTTAAGACACTTTCTTTCCAGAGCCCGTATTAGATTCAAGGTCTTTGCCTAAATGTTGCGAATTTCGACGTTTTAAATTGTCACTTTGACATTTTGAGGAAACCCCCAATTTATTTTTCTTTAAATGCCCATAACTTTTTTGTCTTTTGACCTACAGAGCTAAATTTACCTATAATGACATAAACCAGCGTACCAAATTTGGTTGCCCTTACTTTGTTAATTCCGGAGATATAATTTTTTTTTGAAGGAAAACCCAAAATTTTCCGGAAAAACCTGGGCCGATTTTCCTGACTAACGAACTTATCCAATCCATTTGCAAAAGGAAGGTAGTCACCAAATTTGATCAAAATCGGCCCATTATTTTTTGAGTTATCGGTGTGATACATATATATATATATATATATATATATATATATATATATATATATATATATATATATATATATAAATATATATATATATATATAAACATAAAAAAATTGAAACTGATCCCGGATATGTGTTCTGGGGGGCCTAATTAGCGCTCACTTGAAGAAATTTTTTCAAAATTCAAAAGTCGGGATCTCCTCATTAGTGAATTTTTTTAAGAAAATTCACTAAAAATGTATCGTGATGAATTAGGTTCTCCAAATTGTACTTATTAGTGCTCAACACAGGTTTCAATTTTCACTGGGTATATATATATATATATATATATATATATATATATATATATATATATATATATATATATATATATATATATATATAACATATAAAGGGATGTTAAAAGTTCGCGTGCCAAAAAATAAAACTTTGTCTTTACTCTGAAACTTTGTATCACACCGATAACTCAAAAAATCAAGGGCCGATGTTGATGAAATTTGGCATGTACCTTCCTTTTGTAAGTAGCTTGGATAATTTCGTTAACCAGGAAAATCGGACGAGGTTTTTCGGAAAAATTTTGAGTTTTCATTCGAAAAAAATTTTTATCTCAAAAAATAAAAAAGCTATTATAACCAAATATGGTAGGTAGGTAGGTTTACGATATAGAAAGTAAACTATACACCAAAACCTAGATTTCTATGTTACAAGAAAAAAAAGTTATAATAAAATATTTGATGCCAGATCATTTCTATGAAAATTCACTACCATAACGCACTTGCTGCGTCCAGTCTTTTTATCTATAAAATAATACTTTAACACTTAAACTGAATATGTAATGTACTTACCAACTATTTCTTCTGTAGGCAAACTCTCTACTACTATTAAAGCAGTCACTATAAAAACAATAAAAACTGTTAATTTATTCATCTTCGTATGGACCTTCTTATTAACTGCCATCATACAACTTCTCGGTTTGTTTTTATATGGAAACAAAGTGAAGAATTCTGATTCCGGGGATTAAAAATTTTTCAATTATGCTAATTATATGTAAATAATGATGTGCAAATCGAAAAGGGGATTCCTTTTATTTTGCCGTAATAAAGCGATAGAGGAGTGCAAAGTTTAGGCGTCATATATTCCTTCTTATCACTGCAATATTTATGCAATTGCTTGTTTATTAATGTTACAATGAATTTTTGAGGTGATTCCAGTTCCTTTGTATTCACTTACTATTGCAACATTTAAAGTTCGGCACATATAAGTCATTTAGTGTCGATTAAAATAAAAATAATTATATAACGGGCGTTTCCAAACTTTCGTCACAGATAACACGGAAAATTTAATTAGAAATTATATCCACATACATACATATCTACATATTATCTTTCTACTTTGAAATGTCACTTTGTATTTGTGTGTGTGTGTTTTTGTTTCTTTAACGTCGGCCTATTTCCGCGACTATGGCCAATCACCGACGCCAGGGAGCAGTTTCACCCCACTATCCTGTGAATTTTGCCGAACCCCTGGCTTTCTGTAAGGAGGGTAGGGATCTTTAACGTGCCCAATATCGCATGGACGCGGGACCGACGGCTTTACGCTCCCTTCTAAGGGCGGAACGTGCAGACATTCAACTTGCTCAAATACAATGCCAGAACCTCGGTTGATGTTAATGTTGCAGTTTGTACTGAACAAGTGAAAGGAGTACGCTGGGATAGAACCCAGTACCCTTCGGTTCAGAGGCACACGTTCTTACCCCTGAACCACCGAGGTTCTCACTTTGTATTTAAACTTGTAGAATAACGAATTCATAGTTGGACCATGCCGAAAACACAATAAAGCTTATGTATTTAATGTAAAAAAATAATTAAGGGTAAGAATGAAGAATTTAGGAACTTGAAATCGGCGTTTTTAAACGCTAACTTAAACTATTTATATTTTACCAAAGAATATTTGATTTTTATGTTAGTGTCAAGAGCCTCGGTAATCCAGGGATAAGAACGTGTTAACGAGCCACGGTGGTTCAGTGGTAAGAGCGTGTGCCTCTGAACCGAAGGGTACCGGGTTCGACCCAGCGTTCTCCTTTTACTTTTTCAGCACCTATTGTGGCTCTCCAACAAGTTTTTTCCAAGTGTATGTTCTAGTTCAGTTTTTTGGTCTGAGAAGATTTCTAAACATTTAGCTTCATTGGAAAATTGAATCTATGTTCCATTGAGAGTGGGAGCTTTTAAATTTTGTTTTCTTCTGTTCGTAAATGCCACAACAACTGTGTTATGAAGATTGACATTAAGGTCTGTCTTACATCGGTTCCTTACTATACATCTATATCTCTAAGGAATATAAAGAAAAAATATTTTTTATTTTCATTGTGAATTGTATTTAGGGATCGGTGCTATGTACGTGAGGAAGACATTCGCCCAATGATGAAGCGGGATGCTGGCCTGTTTGAGTAATATTTCATTTAAGTATATTTATATATTTTAGGGTCGGCAATGTTCGAGCGGCAGTACGTGTTTTTCATTTTTCCACCCCTTGTTACCTTGAAACTAGTATTTAAGATTCACGACCTTCACGGGAGGTCTTGCCTAAATTTATTTGGAACACTAAAACCGAGCATCCGAGTCTAATTTCCAGAATTTTACTATATATCCAGTTTTAGCGTATACCCAGTGACACCAGTACATCAGAGTCACCCTATATGAAACTGTTAATATGAACTCTAGTTTAGGGCTTCCTAAGCTAATAATAAAACCCAGCATCTAGTTTTTAAAATTTTATAATACAAAAATAAATAAAATTTATACAGATAACATTTTGAACAGCTGAACAAATTTTAATACTGATTTTCAAAGGTTTTTCGTACGATTAAAATTAAACCAAAAGGGAACTTTCCATAATTTTTCAATAAAATTCCTTAATTCCAAAGTTTTCTGTCGGATTAAAATTATACTAAAAACTCGAAATTCTTATAGTATACATCCTAAAGCTTATTTAAACAGAAGGATGTGGGAGGTTTTTCCAAACCTTAGAATGGATTATATGTTATAGAAAGTTGATACCGGTGAGAACTACATTGTTCTTGCCCCCGGTATAATTTTCCTAGTCTAATAATTGACTCTTTCTTAGCTTAATTATAGCTCTCACTTATCTGGATTAAATGTTATACAAAGTTGATACCGGTGAGAACTACATTGTTCTTGCCCCCGGTATAATTTTCCTAGTCTAATAATTGACTCTTTCTTAGCTTAATTATATCTCTCACTTATCTAGACCTTATAGCTCCCAGTTAAATTCTCATGACTCAAAGCCCTATCTCTCCCTCGTATTATAAAATTTCATAATTATTTTCCCATCATAAAACAACACCTGAATTTTTAACCTGATTTCATTTTTTTCTGATTATAAATCCAGCGCCCTACGGCTCAATTATCTATACTAATTTAGCTTACAGCCCATATGATTCAAAATATACATACAATTTCAGTTTTAAGAATTAATTCGGTACTCGAGACAGCTGGCCCATTCTTAATAAGAAATTATGGAATATTTAAGACATATATTAACAGGAACGAACGCACCCAGAAAAATCCTAGGTAGTACAACCGCTCTGTAATCTGTTTTACCAGCCCCTCCATGGCTGTTGAACCCCGTTCGTTCGCGATTACCGCCCTTTCAAACAAAAGCTTATTCTCTCACTTATTCTTTCAAATTTACTTAACCGAAACCCTTGACATTTATCGCCGCGGCGGCAACCGCCTAGCCCGCAGGTAGCCGCCAGAACACTGTCCCTAGTATAATTATTTCTTCACGCTCGCGAGTCCCCAAAATCCCTTAGTTTGCGGAAATTTTTTGTTGCAACTCAACTGGCCTTCTTAGAGGTTAGCTACCTCTCCTAGCGTCACCGGTGCCGTTTCGAATTACATTTTCTTTCAAATTGCACACAATTGACCGTTGAACCTCATGCTTTTAGCCGCCTCAGCTGATTTTTATTTATCAAATTAAATACCACACAATTTCAACATTGCTCACGGTATACATATTTTTATGCATATTATGCCGGATATATTTACGCCTAAAATATTCAGCTCTATGGCGACTTTTCACAAATTTTTCTGATAATCAAACATTTATGTATGTTGAGTTGAGTTGAGTTGAGTTTTGAGATGGCCTTGAACTCTTCGTCCATCAGCCACAGACTTTTATTTTGTACTTTTGCAGCCGGAAATTGTCGGAGATAAAATATATCCCTACCATATACATATATGTACTTGCATAATAATCTTATAATTACTAAAATTAGTACAACCCTTATACCTACATACACCTATATACACATAATCACATAATATATTCTTTCCATATATTTTTTTTTTTTTGGCATTTTTCATTTTTTTTTAATTCATTTTTTTTTTATTTTTTTTTTATTTTTTTTTCCTTTTTCTTTCTTATTTCTTTCTTTTTTTTTTCTTTTTTTTTCTCTTTTTTTTTTTGTAAATTTCATTTAATTTTTTTTTTTTTTTTTTTTTTTTCAATTATAAGTGGGAATTGACTGGGACACTTATCGCCAAGGGACCCGTCATGGCTAATGGACATACTGACTTGGGCCACGGAAAAGATAGGTAAACACAAGGTTCAACAATAGGAGATCTAGATCTAATAACATTTATGTATGTAGAAATATCATAAATCTAAATACTTAAACAGGCCAGCATCCCGCTTACAGATTATTTACCGAGTGGTCAGAGAAAGAGAGAGTAGATGAGAGGGTGGGAGGTAGATAGAAAAAATCAAACCAGAGGGAGAGCCTCCACGTTTGTATTTATGGAATGGTTCCACAATGTTTGGATAAATACAATCAACATATCATGTTTTGAATGAGTTTGATAATCCTTCATTAAGGTAGTCAGTAGATGGTAAAACAAGTTACAAAAGTTAAGCAAATAAATAATTAGTTTCTTTTCTGGTTCAATGACTTTTATTGGCATGCTATTTACCTTTATAATAATAACAACTACTGCACATTATTTGACTTATAAATCAACCACACATGCAAAAACCACCAAGACATCTTCCTCTCAGGCCACGAAGTTCTTTGCAGTAAATGTTGCATTCGTATTCCGAAACCGCTTTATGTAAACTTAGGATTTGACACGATGCATCTCGTCTCGCTCTTGTAAGGAGAGTTTCTTCTGGAAAAAATAAAGGTGTAAATAAATCAATCAAATTTTAAAAAAACTCAGGCGTAGCAAGTGAGATATGATAGCGAATTTTCATAAAAATATCTCAAATCACGAAAAATAACAAAATAATTAGTGTCGGAAATTTGTTTCGATAAAAAACTTTTTTCGGTAATTCTGGTTTGATTGGGTTGGCTAACGAATTCTTCCAAGTGATTAACGAAGGGAAGATTGTAAGTTTTGCAGGTACCTGCTTGTTAGTGAATTTTCGTAGAAAAAATTTACTAATTCAAAGCAGAGTGTAAAAAGGTTAGTTTTTATTCCGAACTGTGAATTGTGCAAATGTTTCATCTATAGTTTGTCAATATAGGTGTACCTTTATTACTTATATATGACATGTGTGTGTGTGTGTGTTGTATCCTGATGACCTCGGAAACCAGGTCCATTAGCCACAAACTGTTGTATTAGACAGACGAGAGGTAAGGAAAGGTTTATTATTAACAATACGAGCAACAAAATTGAGGTTATATAGTTTCTATAATTAAATTGGTATCATTAATATTATTATTATTATTATTATTTTAAGGTATTTTTTTGTTTTCTTTTGTTTTTCTTTTTTATTTATTTATTTATTTATTTATTTATTTATTTTTTTTATTATTATTATTATTATTATATTTTTTTTTAACTGAACTATAATAAAAAGGAAAGACAGGGATACAAGAGTGCAGTTCAGGGACCCGCCAGAACTTCTCCACCCTCTCAGAACAGACAAGACTAGGCCACGGTGAGGTGGTTAAGAACATAGGGAGAGACAACAGGAGCTTATGTTTATAAATGCACAATATTTTTGTTACTTAACCTACGTAAAATAAATGATGTTTCGTTTCCCCTCTTTATTGTGCTTAACCTAACATACATATATTTGGACACATTATATACACAATACATATATACACACATATATATATATACACATACATATACATATATACACATATATACAACCATATATACATACTCATATACTTGGGTACAATATTAGATTTCTACTCTTGATTCTTTTATAAATTTACCAAGTCTTTTGTATATTTCGTTGTCATTTGTAGCGAGTAGATTTGCAAGGTTTACAGGATGTTGTATGCCTTTGTCTTGAAGATATGTAAGTAAGGTTTGTCGCATTCGTTCATTTAAATGGCAGGCAAAGAATATGTGGTTGAGGTCCCCGGTGGAAACGTTGTCACATTGGCATGTTGGATTGCTTTTAATACCAATCTTATGGAGATGAGCTGGGAATCTTCCATGGTTCAATTTTAACCGTACTATTGTAGAGCAAAATTCTTTTGAAAAACCCGAGTCCTTATAAAAATGAGATTCGGGTAGTTGCGGATTCAGTAAAGTGTATTGATTTTTGGACGAGGTTACAAAAGTCTTCCATGCTATTTTCCAGTCTCGTTTTATTTCTGAGCGGTAATATGAGTTTATATCTGCTTTCGTAAAACTGATCTTTATTCTCCCATCTTTAGACGCTTCCTTTGCTAGACTATCTGCCACTTCATTTCCTTCAAGACTGGCATGGCCCTTAACCCACACAAAAATTACCTTTTTTCCCTTTAAAATGATGTTGTGGTGACTCTTCATTATATATGACATAAATAGTATATTATATTTCTAATTGACAATAATAAATTATTAAATTTTCAAAACCTAATTGTAGTTTATTATATTAGCACATTATTGCGTAAATGAATCTTAATGGTAACAGAATCAAACATGCAAAATAGTTACCTATTATAAGGTACCTATTAGAATTATTACCGCTATATACCTACCATACTCATTATTATTATCAATCTTTTTCATTAAATCTTAAAGTTATTTATAATATTATGGGGACATCTCAAGCACATTCTCAGCGAATATTCTGAATAGTGATCTATAAGTATATTCTCAGTATATTGATGAAGAATCTTCTTAGGATGTGATGTGAATGGATGTACTCAGAATATTCAAGACGGCACATTGACATTCCATAAATGTTATTAGAAGATTCCGAAACAAATATTCTGAAAAAAGAACGTTCTCACATTGTGAGAATATTCAAGACGGCACATTGACATTCCATAAATGTTATTAGAACATTCCGAAACAAATATTCTGAAAAAAGAACGTTCTCACATTGTGAGAATGTTCTGAGAATATATTGTGCTGTATGGGCTTATGAAACCTAATTTAAGGTGAATTATAGATTGTTAATTACTAGCTTAAAGAATCACTTAATATTGTTCTCATGCTGGTCTATATAACTATTTGGAAGAGTTAGCTAGTTAGTGGGCGAGGCATATCCAAAGCCAACATGATTAATGAAAATAAGTGATGAAATAAGGGTATTTTCTGATAACACCTAGGATAAATTTAAAACGAGTGGATTTGAGTATAAGAAAACCTTAATAAAATTAATGGAGGAGTAAATAAGCTAACCGATAGCGATATAAAATATAGGATGTTCTATTTGAAAATTTCGAGAAAGTCTTCGATTCTCGTTTTGGGTTATACTGTATATGACTTCCAATTTGACGGATACTTCTCGATATGAAAATAAAATAGACCACATGTTGAAAGTATATCGCTATAAAAATAATTGGTTACTTTTGTTCTTGGGAGATACCAGGTGATCAATACATGTCGATTCAGAGAAACAAAGGGCCATGTCTTTAAAACACATTCTCCCTCTCCCTCTCTTTATATATATATATATATATATATATATATATATATATATATATATATATATATATATACATAACACATATTTGTTGTAGGTTCTTTGCCTAAAAGTTGCCAATTTTGAAGTTTCAAATCGCTACTTTGACGGTTTAAGAAGAAAAACTATAACAAAGCAATTTTTCTGGTACTTCTTAACCATATTGACTCAAACTTACTTTTTGTCTGTACTATACAATAGGTTTTGTTATCGATGCAAAATATTTTGGGTTTGTGCGTTTCTCTGGTCATCGGTAGCACCCAAAATGTTATCTTTAAATGCCTATAACTTTTTATTCTTTTAACCTAGAGATCTAAATTTTGGTACGTAGTATACTTTTCATAATTTCAATCTGCGTACCAAATTTGGGTGCTAGACATTTGTTATTTACGGAGACACAAAAATTTTCCCGAATAAAACCGAAAACCGATTTTCCTGGCTAACAAACCAATCCAAGCCACTTGCAAAAATAATGCACTCACTAGTTTTATCGAAATCGGCCCATTATATTTGAGTTATCAGTGTGATACATACATACACAGACACACACACACACACACACACACACACACACACACACACACACACACACACACACACACACAATTTCGTTTTTCACACTGTAGTTAATAAGAAACGATTAATGATACCAAGTACGTTTAAGATAAAAGACAAGATAAGAAATTTAAGATAAAGAGTCAGTGAAGAATTCCAGAGCAGATTATTTCGTTGTGTGCAAGTAAATGGAGAACATTTTGAACATTTATTATAAGAAAGGGACGTTTTTATTAAGTTTATTTTCGAAATTTGAATTTCAGGGTATACTGTCTAGTTTTAATATTCCAGTATTAAATTTCCACCCTGTATTGAAAATTGTAATATTAGACCATACATATGGGGCATCTCCGCATTCAGAAAAATGTGATCCATCGAATTGTGATGAAAAAATGTAGGGTTGTTATTTAAAAAAAAAAGATAAAGTGGTGCGGGTAAAATGGTGGGAGTTTAAGTTTTTTTAACTATGATTATAAGATAATGTTCAACAAATTAAATTTCACGTGTCTCAGCGTTTTCCACAAAAACTATTTTTTGCTGAATAATGAATTTTATTCCATAAGCGTGTTTCACACTATATATATATATATATATATATATATATATATATATATATATATATATATATATATATATATATATATATATATATATATATATATATATATATATATATATATATATATATATATATATACATTTGTGTGTGTGTAGACACGTTTTTAACATGTCTAGTTACTACGGGAGAAATTAGAAGAAATTACGCTCATTTCTTTTTTGTGCTTGGAAATTCGTCGGTTTCGTTTTAAAAACTGTACTTTTCACGTGAGGAATAAACGATTGAAATTTGGTGGTTTTATTTAATTTGACATGTACTTTAAAAATAGTCAGAAAAAACAGTGTTGACATTTAAATTAATTATCAATGACGTCGTATCTCAAATTTGGAACAATGCGTCATTTATTTCAAAACCTCAACTTAAAATACTTATTGACGTGTCCCACCATTTTTTTTAATAAGCTGTATTTAGTTAACTGAATTTATACCAAGTTACGAACTCGCACTGTATACATTTTTCGTAAAAAAATGTTTCACTTTTCAAACTATGTACTGCAAGTTCTTGTTTATGATACATTTTAAATTTCCTATCAAACAAAAACTAACTTACATAATACGGATATGCTATTCTTTCTTTTAGCTGGTGCAAAAACTGTTCCCATTATCAACTTTTTGAGAAAAATCATTACAAAATATTTTCTTATGTATTATGTTAAGAACGTAATGAACAGTATTGTAATTTTACTTACCTCGTTCACTTGCCGGAGAAGCATTTACGACAAATGTTATGGCCAGTACCAAAATTGCTAAAAGGATTAACTTTTGCATTTTATTACTTGTTGCAGTTTACACGACTTGATAATATTTAAGTTAATACTCATATGCTACGTTTTATAAATATTTATACGCAAGGAAAGGGGATTCTTCAATTATTAAAGATACACCAAGCTGCATTTAAATAGTGAATTTTTTCTACGGAATTCACTAAAAGGGGAAATCCTTGTACTTATCTGTTTACACATAAATAATATTATAGAGGTGTACAATTCTTGTTATCTTCGTAAATCTTAATTGCTTCTGCTGCTTAAACTGATAATAACGTAAATATTAAATATCAGGACCCAACAAAAGTTTAATCTATTTCCTAGAATCCTATAAACTGGAAACACTCTTATCTTCTTTTTATGAAATAAGTCATGAAAGGCAAAGCCTATGTGTATCTAAAACATCATGAATTTGATTGTCGTGTCACAGGATGGGTGTTTACTCACTTCTTGAATAGTTGGAGTTGATATGTCTTCGGTAATATGTTTACTACCGGGGGGGGGGGGGGGGGGGGTATCCCAAAGCTTACGTGGAAGGATTCATAACGAACTGTTCGACAAGTAGCTAATTTGACACTAAAAGCGTTGAACCATTTGCCGATTAAACGTGGCAAGCGTAGGTACTAATGAAGCAATTTCTAAAGAACAATATCGAGAGTAATATCGATAGAAGATGCAGAGATCCGCGCTGGGTAGTATTCGGATACCTTTTGTGTGTCCGAAGGCTGTATTCGAATCCTTTGGGAAAAATATTTCGGTTATCCGTATCGCCAGGTAATTATTAACTTATCCGTATCCCGATACGTTTCATCTTTCCACTGATACAATTCATTATTCTCACACTAGGCCTTTCTCGTGTATCTCCGATTGTAAGGATAAAGAGAAACTACTAGTTTTGTTTGCAGGGTTGAGTCTGGAAACTGAGCTTCTTTACCTCGAACAATATTCTGTTGTGATAAAGCCACTGGCCGACACCCTTGATTTCATGCAATGCAAGGAGAAAACAACATGTTTTTTGGCCTTGTACTTCCAAGTTTGGTCCCCTTCTAAACAAGTACGAAAAAATGACAAGTCAATCAAGAACGAAATAATTTAATCAAACGACTCGTTTTTCAGATACTTTGAATCTTAGTCGAGAAGAGAGCCCCTAGCTGTTGCAGTTCTTCTGTTAGTTCTGCAAGTTAAGTTGCGATGGTACAAAGTCATAAAGAATCTTCAAGAAACAATTGGCGACATCAAAAGAACGATCATGACGTGTGGAAGAAAACTCAGGACGTCAGAATGGTCATCAGATGGTTCAGATGAAGATGGCCAACAACAACAACAACAACAAGGGAAGAAGTTCAACGATTTTTTTATCGCGAAGGAGATATCAATGATACCTGATACCACCACCATCACAACAGTAACAGTAGGACAGAAGGCTAACGCGCCGAACGATTTTGATGTGAACAGCCCCAACACAAATAAAAATAATACCTCAAAAATTCAGCTCGAGCGCTTGAGATACTTCGAGGACAAGCGGCGAAAGATGCAAATGTTGAATGAGTACCCGGTACTTAAGAAACTCCCCATGAAGTACAACACATGCTTGCAATCATCTGCACCAGTTGAAAGGCTTGCTCCTTCGCCACGATGATAGATTCTCCCCGGCGTAACGTCTTATCTGATGAAAATTCGAAACTCTTGTGCTGACAAAAGAAAATTCAAAGAAAAATAGTAGATTTTGATATGTAGGTAATCTCATATTCCAATTATGACCTATTTGACAAAACTTGAACTACCCTAAGCCACACTTACACTTTCTCTTTGAAATTCTTGAAGAAAGATTTTCAATAGAAAAAGTATTAGTATCCGTTATCCGGAAAGAGTATCCGAATACATGGATTTAGAATACATTTTGCAACTAAAGTATCCGTATCTTGCATCCGGTATCTGGACGCCATTGCCGGTATCCGTATCTCACATATGAATACGTTTTCCAGTATCCGACCCAAGCTCTGGCAGAGACCTTCAACCTCTCTCCAGTAGTAAAAAGAAGTGTGACTGGATGTGAATGATGCATCTTTTACTAGGCGAACAGCTCGTTTCTTAATGGAATCTAGGAGGGACAAGGTTCTCTTTGGGACAGCAACTCAGGCATGAGAACAATGATCCAACTGTGGCCGCATCTGTGCTTGGTACAGCGTCAAAAGCTGCTATGATGAAAATAAACTTTTCGCTCGACACAGAAACCCAAGCTTATTTGTTGCTGTCTTTGCAATATTGGAAACATGCAAGCACCAGCAAAGATCCTCTACAGCAGTTACACCCTAGAGATTGTGGATTTTTTGGTCAGTATTTCCCAGCCATCTGAACGTGTGGACCCTGCAGGTCACTCTTCCTAGATAAAAGGCAATTCTGCGTTTTTCAGGCATTAAACAAAACCAAATTTGCAGAGCTCCAGCTAAAAATATTAGACAGGTTATCGTTCATGGGATTGGTTACTTCGACTCTCATTAATAAGGGCTAGAAGTAGATATTGAGCGAAACGTTGAGAACGTGCTGTTAAGAGTGAAGGTGTGGATCTGATTGTTGGTTGCTGACAGGAGGTCCTTTATATACGAAAGAAAAAAGTGTGAGAGCCAAAACAGAACCCCATGTAACACCTTCATTAATTTTCAGTTCATCTGATGCAACAACATAGACACAACACGCGAGGAGCGCTCCCTCAGAACCCTGGATACCCATAGGCATATCTTCTAAGGAAATCCGTGTAATGAGTTTATTTTGGAATACAACATGTCATATGCAATCGAATGCATTAGAAGTATTCGATGATATTGCATGATCTTCTCCAAATTTTTCGAGACCAGAACTTCACAGATAAGTGACTTATGTCAGAATATCTCCAGTAGATCAGTTTTGACGAAACCTCTACTGGAGATCACTTAGGATGTTTTGATTTTTTGAGGTATTTTATAAGCCCCTTATTGATAACTTTTTTCACAACTTTAGACAAAACTGATAGAATGGAAATTGACGATCGATAGTTCTCTGCATCGAATTTGTCTTCCTTTTCAGTGATAGGCAAAACTCGTGCTTATAGAAAATTTTAAAATTATATATATAATATATATATATATATATATATATATATATATATATATATATATATATATATATATATATATATATATATATATAATTGTATCAAAGGAAATATGAAGAGAGAATATTTGATGAAATAGAGGTGCTTAAAATACTAAAGGATAAATTAAAAAATAAAAGCTGCTCTGGACCAGATTAAATTCCTTTGCGTATGATAAAAATGACTGCCGAGTTCATTGTTCGGCCTATTACTTACCTTGCGAATCGTTCATTTGAGTATGGTTGCTTCCCTTCTGTTTTAAAGTTATCTAAAACAATACCATATATCAAGGCAGGGTTTCCTCATGAATTGGACAATTATGGGACTTTAGATATTAGTCCCTGCTTCTCCAAAACTTTTGAACATTGCATGCTTAGTCGTCTAAAAGTATTTTTTCATAAGTATTGCATATTAAGCCAGCGTCAGCACGGGTCAACATGTTTGGCCGTGGGTGTCTTTTTGAGCAAAGATCTTGAAGTTTTGGGAGACCACGAGCCTGCGGTTGGAGTTTTCTGTGATTTGAGTAGGGCTTTTGACTGTGTGATAGCCTTGGGAGTGAGAGGCAAGGCCCGTGACTGAATTCTGTCTTTTCTGTCGGGGCGATTTCCGTATATTGAGTTGTCTCACAGCGATTCTGTCGTGTCTCAACGCTAGAAATCAAACTGCCTTGAAAACCGTGGAGGTGCCCCCAGGGATCAGTGCTGGGACCGATTCTTTTTGTTGTCTACATGAATAATTTGCTATCGGACCTGTCTTCGTTAAATCTTACTCTGTATGCCCATGACACAACAGTTTTTGTCTCCAGCAGAACGCTGGAGAATTCGCAGGCTTTAGCTGCATATGACCTTTCGGGACTGAACCGTTGGTTCTCCAACTCTAACCTCTTTGTTAATATTAGTAAAACCAAATTTCTTGTGTTCCGTACTCCTCAGGTGGGATCTTCAGATATGGATTTATATTTGTTTAATGAAAAACTTGAAAAGGGCAGTCCGTTAAGTTCCTTGGTCTGCAGCTTGACGATACACTCAGCTGGAGTCAAGCTGGTAGATGTGTTAGCAATAGAGTGAATAGCTTATGTTATCTTCTTCGGAATTTAAAACAGGTCCTAAACTATAACAACTTGAGGAGATCCTACTTTGGATCTGTTGAGTCTCTAATGACATATGGACTCATTTATTGGGGCAACTCTTCGAGTTACAAAAAGTTATTTATAGCGCAGAAGCGTGTTCTCAGATGTTTAGTGAATGCTGGTCTCCTGTAATCGTGCCGTTCATTATTTTTAACGCATAAACTTTTACTATTGCCCTACTTATATATTTTACAACTGTTTACAGCAGGAATAACTTAAGAAATAATCAGGATCTCCATTGCTATGATACTTGGAATAGAAGTCACTGTTGTACTTCTATGAATAGACTTAATGTGACAAAAAATCACTTGGATGATATAGGTACTAAAACATACAACAGCCTGCCGCGTGACATCAGGGTGATTTCTAAATTCATAACTTTCAAAAACATTTTGAAATATTACCTTTTGGACAATTGCTTTTATAGTGTTGATGAGTTTTTGAGTGGGAGAAAGGATGGATCGATGGTATTCTCAATTATCTCAGTTGTGATTTTTGTGTCATTTTATTTTTTTATTTATACAATATTGGTAAATGAATGTTATTTGTTGTATCTGTTTCGTTAATTCGTTGTTGTGACTATGTATTGTATAATATTGACGAGTCCAATATTGCTATATGTATTCTATCTAAAGGACAATAAAGTGATTATTATTATTGACTTTTGCCTGAAAAGCTTTCACACTCCCTGAAAGGGAAACATTCACTCATCCCAGGTATCTCAGATACCAAAGGGACAGCTCAGATCGAGCTCTTTCCAAGTTATAGGGCTCTTAACGACAACTCGACACATCCTCGTCTTCCAGGAATCTCCGCACGGTGTGGGCAGTTGCAAGTATTACCGCCTTCTGCGTAACCTGATAAAGATGCTCCCCAAGACCCAATGTCTTAATGCTCCCTTGAAGATTTTCAGGAACCATACCAGTTGACGACCTGACTATTGGAATCACTCGGACACTATCTGCCTTCCACTGTCTCTTTACTTGCATCTTGGGGTCTCTGTACTTAGTGATCTTCTCGTTGTACTTTATCTCTAGATTATTAGTATTTGGAATAGCCACATTAACCAGCGTCACTTGGTTGCAGAAGTTATCCACTATTATTATATCTGGCCTGTTGTGGGTAACTCGTCGGTCTGTGAGCACGGTCCGATCCCAGTAAAACCTGTATCCTGAGTTCTCTAGAACAGGCTCAGGAGTGTATCTATAGTAGGACATCTTACTAAGATTTAAAAGTCCCCGTTTCAGAGCCAGTCTTGATGAAGTATTTTTTCACTGCGTCATGCCTCTCTTTATACTCTGGTGCAGCAAACGCTTGACATCTTCCGGTGACGTGCTGGATAGTATCTAATGACTGACACCCAAATCTAAATTTGTCATCTTGCACCGAATTATCTCTAACTATAGACTTCAGGTAGTTTCTTTTTGGGATGTTGATTTTGTATGACCAGCAAAAACCCATCTATCTCTGGAAAGATGTGTCCAGACACCCACCAGTAGTTCGACGTCATTTTGTCGATATGTGCCTGGGAGGTCTCATTTAGATGTCGCCCATGGAGAAGCTTCTGCATCCAAGACTGCAGCTGGTCCTGATCAGTTCGATGGTGACTTTGTATTTAATTTTCTTTTTAATTGTAGCGGTGTTGAATCATCTGCCTCGCATATGGCACGGTGTAGTTCAGGAGTAACCACCCGTTGGGGGAAATGTGTACGTAGATTCAATATTTGCTGGTCTAACTGACGGGGGTGGCGCTTTTTGGATTATGTTAGGAGTGTTCGTACCTTCCCTTGTAGATTTTCGATGTCCGTTATACTCCAGTTCACAATCCCAAATGAATAGCTAAGTGCAGAACACGCATATGTATTCAGAGCTTTAGTTAGATTCTTTCCGTTGAGATGTGATCGCACCACTTGCTTTACTCGCTGGGTAAACTCATTTTTCAGATCGTTCTTCATTACCGAATGGTTTATTTTCCTCGCTTGCTGTATTCCCAGGTATTTATAACACTTTTCTACATCCATCGAGGCAATTTTCTGGCCGTTCTGCATTTCATACACACCTGGTTGTGTCTTGACTCTGACTACACACAAGATGCGACATTTGTCAAGCCCAAACTCCATGTTATTATTTCTGGAAAACCCTTCCACGATTTTAAGGAGTTGTTAAACGTGTTTTTTGTGGAAGCCATCAGCTTAAGATCATTCATATACAGCAGACGATTTAGCCGCATATGCTCCCTGCCATTGCTCTTTATACCGAATATTATTATTATTGTTTCCAAGAAGATGGAAAGCTTATGGGACATCAAAAAGAAGCGACATAAAACTAGAGTCAGTTCAGGGGCACGCATTCTGAGAAGTATTGCTGAGATTCCATTGGGTCCTAATGCCCTTCTGATATCTAGATTTTCCAATACATATGTGCTTAACAGTACGATGCAAGAAAAATATTTCCCCCATTTCTGATTTGACAGCTGGAATAGTTAGTGGCTCTTTTCCTGCGGATTAAATGTGGAATTGGAAGTAAATACACGGACAAATAGATAGGCCTTTTCTTTTGAAAATAATCCATAATTTGAAGACATAGGAGGAAATTTGGTGAAATTTCTACCTACAATTTTTTCCACAGACCAGAAACATGTGCTATTGTTTGGACAAAAGATAACTTTGCCCCTGTTTGTAAGTTGTTAAATGCAGCCTCAGGTCTATTTTAAATATTAGATATTCACACACAAAAATATAAGTGCTTGAAATTTTTATTTTATAAAAATAATACTTTTACATTACTAAACATTTAATGTTGAATAACATTATGCATATATCCTAATAAATGTAATGTTTTCAACAGCTCTATTTGATGTACGAACACAAATAGCTAATCACATCCTTTCTGTAAGTTTGAATTTCAGTGGCTCCTTAGGTACGTAAGTAGGTGTTATTCTGTAAGTTAATGGTCCATACTGGTATTCTACCTTATACTTTCGAAATATCTAAAAAACAAAGAAAAACAATATGTTAATTACATGATTTTCTTTCACTTACAACGGTATGTTCAAATCTAGCAACCGTAATTTAGCTCATTTTTCGACGTCTTACTGCGTTTCCCAATAGGAACGATATGTTTCTAAAACGTCATGGCACCCTTATTCAAATGGTAGAAATGTCACTAGCTGTCATTTGTTAGTAGTTGCTTGGTATAGTTAGACATTTTATCATGGAAAAATACACTCTTTAACAACGTTCGGTTATCATCCAAAAATGTAACAAAAATAAACATTCTTTTGTTCAAACTCAACGTGATCTTGGTGAAGATTTTGGTCCAAATAATCGCGCTTCTGTGCTTGCTATTCGTCGAAGCATTAAAAAAACAAGTTATAAACCTAGGTTGTTGTACATTTACACATGACAGAAGTTTGGCTGCATTATCTGTGGTGACTACTTTTACCTAATTATTAAAGTGTATGTGAAAAATTTGCAAAATCAATTAAAGTGTTCACATTACCCAAGTTTTTCTTACACGAGCCGCATATCGCCTTTACCAAAAGGTGCGAAAAATGCCTAAACCAATGATTTTTGCAGGTTTGCTTTGCATAGCTTTACATAGGTATACGTAGGAAGACAGTATCTGTCGCCTTAGACAGGTGGACCGAGGATGCAATGAAGAGGCACTGGGGGTCGGTTGGTGGCTGCAAGCAGGCGAGGGACTTCGTGGAGGGGCCGGACAGAGATAAAGCTGCCTGGCTACTCGGACGGAGTCGACTTACGCTTCGCCGCATCCTTGCGGTGCTCACAGGCCACTGCGCCCTTAGAAAACACCTCACATTGATAGGCGTAGAGAGCGATCTCATTTGCCAGGAATGCGGCGAGGATGAGGAAACGTCCTACCACCACCTGTGCGAATGCGAGGCTTTTGGGAGTCTTCGAGCAGAATTGTTCGGATCGAGGCAGAAGAATCAGGTAAGTACCGTCCAATTGAAGACCGTCACGGCCTTCATCTCGAGGTCGAGGCGGTTTGGCGACGGAACCCAGGAGGAGTAGAGCAGGGTTGCTGGGGTTGGCAAAAAGGGCCCTACTTGCTTGGGGTTGGCCTCCCCACCACTGCTACTACTACTACATAGCTTACCACGTTAGCTTCATAATAGCGTATGTATACCAAGCTGCTGTGGGAATTTTATTATATCATAATGCTGATGATTGTTGAACGCGCGAATTTATTTATATGCGTGTGTGTGTATCTGAGCGAAAACTCAAAAAACACTAAACTGATTTCAATTAAACTTGGCAAAAATCTTGTTTGGACGAAAACCGAGGTCAAGTTTGTTAATCAGCCTTTGTACTCAAGTTTTTCCGGTGGAAAATCGGTAAAAACTTTTTGAAAACGCTATATATTTGTAAGTATCACTAACTAGAATGAGACTTTACATGTGGCTAGAAATAGTGCAAATAAACCTATGTTGTGGATTTTAAGTAATTTGGTACACAACATTCGGAGTTTTTTCCAAATTAAAAATAAAATCCCAAAGACATGCGTTGAAACGACGTAGTGGTTAAAGTCCAATGCCTAACAGACAGAGTAGTTAACTACCACGCGTAGATTGATTCATACAACAGGTATAAACCATAGATCAACGGTAACCAAACTAAGGCATAAAACATAATACTCGAACTAACAATCGTGAAATCTCGGCCGCAATTATGGAAAATGACAGACGACATGAAATTAAAATTTGCCAGGTAATTGTTATTTAACTGGGGGATTCACTCAATTATTAAAAGACACTATATTTGTAGTTTTATGAACGGCGTCAAATACAGTTTTAACGCAGCATAGATATATTGTGCTGTCGTATAATATACTAGAAATGTAAACAAAATCCAGTCAAGTCTCTATAAAAATGATTCTAAAATAGTTTCTTTAATCTTTAAAATTAAACATAAGACGTCATATAAGACCGAAACAGTCGTGGGATGTGTTTCAATGGTAATTCTACTAATTCTGTAATTAATTACGTATACTTTGAATATAATATTCCGGGCATGAAGCCGATCTAAGGTATCACGCAAATAAAACGTTGGTTGAAGTATACTTAGATGGCGCCGGGGTCAACGTCGGTGCCTCCTAAGCAGAAGGTTACGCGATCGAATCTAGCTTGATGAATGTATTTTTTTATTTTGATATTTGCACATTAGTGCACAGATTTCATACGTTTTGAACAAGATCTCATTTGTGTTTAAAACGCTGAATAAGTTTGTCACATTTGAGTCTGAAATTATAGTTTTGTTATTGTTGATATTGAAAAACCGGTTTGATTAGGTTGACTAAAACGAAATCATACTGGCGATTCATAAGGAAAAATAACTGCCACGTTTATAATTTGGCAGATACTTTACTTTTCTAAATATGAATTGAGTTAGATATATATATATATATATATATATATATATATATATATATATATATATATATATATATATATATATATATATATCATCAATATATCTCTATTATCAAAAAAATCTTGCTTTCTAACTTTTTTTGAGAAAAATGCTCAAAACTCAATTTTTTGTGAAGCTAAACAATCAATGAACTAAAGAATTAAGTTTTGCTATATCTCTAGATAGTGTAAGTCTCTGTAAAAGAAACTTGTATTACAACTTTCATTAAAGTGATACAAAAGATTTCCAGAAGGAAAGAATTCTCTAAATCTGCGCGTACTAGGAGATCTAAAATCGATCTTCAAGGGCTGTGTAAGTTTAAAGTATTCACTTTACTAATATGCCGTTTAAAAATAGTGTACAATTCTTATGAAAATTCGCTACTATAACGCACTTGCTGCAGCCCGATTTTTTTTAGAATATCGTCAGATATCAAGTCGCGGTGCTAAAAACCCAGAATCTTACAGATCAGAAAGTAATTATTCTTAAGTTAAAAAAAAACAGTACGTCCACTATATCACACAATCAAGAGTTTTGAGCTTAAACATACCTTTGCCAATAAAATTTGCAATTCGATCTCAGCAAAACGTCTTCCCAAACATGACCTTCTTCCATAACCAAAGGGCAGAGAAACGAATGGATGAATATTCTTTTGGCTAAAAGGACATTCATCTTTAGTGCTACGGGATTTTAACCATCGTTCGGGAACAAATTTCTCCGGTTGCTCGAAGTAATCTTCGCTGTTGCTAACTACCAAATGTGGGAAAATGACGTGGGTCTGAAACATGTTTTATATTATTCATCAATGAATCACAACTAGTGACATTTATTTGTAAGTACTAAAAATCCGGTTCTCATCACGGTCGTGATGGATACAAAGTGCTGACCAAACAGATTAAATAGATCAAACCCATGATTGTTAAATCATTGGCGCTAGTACAACAGCATAAACAATTGTTTATTATAATGTGTTAATACTACCAAATACTTTATAATGACAACACAGGACACTCCGGCTGATTTCGTGTTTCAAGAATATCAGTGCCCCTAGCGGATAGTACTGATGTTACGTCGTTCGAGAACGTGTAACACCAGCAATTGCTGGTGTTTAACTGTGTATAATTAAGTTTGAGCTGTGTTTTTTACAATAAATATTAGTGGTTGGGTGTGTGCAATCTATAATTGTTCGAATTATAACGTCCTAATTCTATCAAAGACATTTCACAGGTTTCCAAAGGATGGCGAAACGTGAATATGATTTTTTGTGTTTTCTTTTGTTACCAGCAATTTTTTTACAAATTCGCCTAATAATTAATATTAAACAATAACTATAACATGGATTGACGATAATTTTGTATTATAGATGCAAGAAAAGGGTCCTATTATCAAAAAGAACTGATTTGGATATAGTATTGAAGACATAAGGTGCATTTTACATTTCAATGTCACTTCCAAAAGAATTAATTTGTTGAAGCAGTAGACAAATTCAGAATCACTTTTATGCCAATATGTACAGTTCGCAGAAGATAATTTATTGTGTAATATTTACCATTATGTACCTATTTATAGATAAACTTCGTAAACGGATGGTTGAAAGGCTTCAATCATAACATGTCTTCCAGTGCACCCAAAAAAAGAAATATGAAGGCAAAAAAAGTTTTGCACTAATAATAAATGATATAAGAAAACTGTTTTTCTATCTTCTTCATCTGTGTCCTTTTTATTTCAGTATGGCATAAATTGCCACTTTTTTTCACACTTTAAATTATTTTACTTGGCAAAGGCTTTTAATTATCTTCCCAAGACATGTTTTTAAAGAGACAAGTAGAAATAACATATTCAGCCCTATAATAGATTTATTCACGGAAGTAAGAGTTAGTCTCACCTTTCATCTGCACAATTTCTTAATTATGTACCAAGTATATCATTTACATATTTTAAAATATTAGATTAATAAGACAGTTTTCATGTAGAGATATAGGAAATTGAGTACTGTGCTACCATTTATACCTAGAACAATTATTTATAGGTAAGTACAGATTGTAACTTAATATCCTCAGAAACGGCTTTCAGTATATTCCTATACCTACCCTTGAAATAGTAGTTTAACGACGGTTTCAAGGTAGTACATTAAATTATGATGAAATAAGATTATGGATAAGAGAAATTTGCAAAATTATTCATGCTGAATTCATTTAGGTTTCAAGCTGATTGTTGATACAAATTATGTTTATAACTATATAATCAGAAAATTTTCACTGTTTTGTCATGTACAAGTTTTTATATTCATCTATAATAAACCAATTGTTTAAATTAAGAATATGCAGGTAAATATACATTTCAAATTACCCGCTCAGTTGTCAGTACTTCACGCGAGGTGGCGCTAGTGTACTTGTCACAATTATCACCAATGCTAAAACATATGAGTGTCCGGTATTGTCATTATATAGTATTTGATACTACTCGTCCCTTTTTATGTGAATAGTGTTATGCAACAGGGAACAACTCTCACGTTTACGATTTTGGGATATTAGCGTTTGAAATAACTGCTGTTCCTCTATTTCTCCCGATTAATTTCGCCATCAACAATTTATTTCACCTGTGATAGCTACTGGAATTACAGTGAACTGTCTTTTTTCCCGTAATATTTTTCTGATATCCTCAAAGAAGTAGGTGCATTTGTTGTTTGGTTCCTTTTTGCTTAAATGAAAGTGGTGGTTATTATTCTAGCTTATTACGATCTGTAACTTCCGCCTATGAGAATTAAGTTTACGAACTTTGTTACTTCTATGGTCAGAGGCCAGTTCTAAAGTGTGTTAGTAAAAGCGAACGCTCTGGAATGATATTTCTAGAAGGGACCAGAAGTGACATGTGTAGAACAGCGTAGAAGCTCTAGAATCTCTATGGAGAGTATAAATAGACGAGCAGCACATAGAGTGAGTTAGTTCAGTATTGAGTTAGTGTTGGTGCAGTAGAAGTGATCATAGAGTATTAAGCGAATCAGTGTAGTGTGAGTTACTAGAAGCGAGAATAAACTATAGATATTTAGTAATAGAGGGAAATGTTTTAGTTGATGGTGGTGTTTGAAAATAGTTGGTTATAATAAAATACTTATTTGAAAAGCGGTGTTTTGTTAGTCAACAAATCCAGAACCCCGAAGAACGTAACAATACGTTCTATGGGTTTGGTTGATTAAACGAAATAATGGAGAGGTTATTAATTGTTGAAGTTTATAATCCATAATAAACAGAATGCTATTAAATCAATTCGTAGATCAAAATAGATCTTTACTGCGTGTGGTAAGAGTTGTTTCTTTGTATCGTTACCAATCTAGACCAAGCTGCTGCAGTCTATAATACAGTTCACAATTTTAGTATGAGATGAAGATCTGACACAACCATGCAGCTTAGTGCTTTACTTGGTTTAAGAGAAGTAGATTGTAGATTGTTTAATGAGTCGTATATGCCTTTGGTCTATCAACGCTTTAGTGCAGTATCTGCAGTATTCACTGTCCACCTTGCACATGTCCATAAGTTAATACCTTCCTGGGGAGCGTCCTGTGAAAAGTCCTGTGATTATTCTTAAGTTGTTCCTGTTAAATCCAAGAAACAGTTCTGACTTCTATGTTGATATTGTGATGAACCGTTTTACCTTCCTTTCCCAAGAGTCAAGTTCATTTATTACGTGTCTTTTTGTTAGTCCACAACAGGGCTCTGGGCTATAGAATACTGTTGTTCCTGGATTTTTTGGAGGGCTATATGCTTCCTCGTTTCCTTCAATGTCCTGATGCGCTGGTATTTACATCAAGGTTACTTAGTTGTTCGTAGCCAGTCACTTCAAGGATTTCTTGCGTGCCCGGTTTTAAGACTCAGTTTTAAAAGATTTCAGAATCTTTAGTATTGTCTGACTGCCTGGCAGGATGTAGATCTCTCTACTTCCGAGTATCATTTGTATGGAGTCCTGTACCTAGATAGTTATAGCAAGCATTTCTGCTTGTAAGATGGTGTAAGTCATTCCTAGGGACTTAGCGCGTCTAAAATTGGATCCTCATATTAGCACTTCTGCTGCCTTCATTTGCATAGACTCGTCTGGATACCATACAGATGAGTTGTTTGTCAGCCAAGAACTGTCTCTGTCCCATGTTTGGCGATCACTTACGACCACATCGAATAGAATTGTGAAGTCCAATTTGGCTGGCATTTGGTCTGCTGGTTTGGCGAGCGACTCCAGTGAGATTCTTTCCAGGATTTCCAAATCTCCTGGTTTGAATCTTTCTGCTTGGAATAGTCTTGAGGCACTAATTGCTGCTTACCTCTTCACTCATGTGTGGAGTGGAAAAAGATTTATCATTGCTTCTATTGCAGCTCTGGGGCATGATGCCTCTGCAATTTTTGCAATCTGCTTTGACATGAGGCTTGCTCTGTTTTTGGCCACCATAATATAGATGCATTATGTGACCATCGGTGTGACCACGGTTTGGTAAAGCCAGTATACCATCCTGGGATACAGCCCCCATGTCTTTCCTAAAAGTCTACGGCATGACCAGATTGCCATTGTGGCTCCCGAAAGAGCTTTTTCCAAGTGTCTGTTACAATTTAGTTTTTGGTCTAAGAAGATCTCTAAGTATTTAACTTCATTCGAAAATTGTATCTGTGTTCCATTCAAAGTGGGAGCTTTTAAATTCAGTTTCCTGCTTTTCGTAAATGGGACAAGAACTGTCTTATGAGGATTGACATTAAGCACTTTGTCTCACCACATTTCTTTATTATATTTAGGGCTGTTTGCATTATGCTGGATATTACAGCATTGTGCTTGCCCTTGGCTGTTATGACAATATCATCTGCGTACCGTTGGACTATGAATTCTGATCCGCTCAATGTATTAATAAGTTTATCAACAACGAACGACCACATCAGAGGGGTTAGCACTCCTCCTTGAGGATAACCTTTTGCCGTCGTCATTGTTGCGTTGGTATCTTTTTTGGTGACTGTGATAACACGGCTTTTTAGCATTGACTCAATTCTTCTTACAATGGGGAACTCCACTTTCCTTTAAGAGAAGTAACATTACAGCACACTATTTTGTTTGGTTGCGTAATATGTGTGTTTTCATGATTTAGATGGTACAAAACCATCTGGTAGATCTCTCTATATAGCCTATGATGAATATTATGTCTAGCTTATTTTTTATCCATTTGAGAGTTGGTTCTCTGTTTCTTAACACCATTTATGTCACATACAGAACGCACCCAAAGCTTGGAAAAAATTAAGTAAAAACGAAATATTTTCTTTGTTGTGATAAATCATCTACTACGTCAATTTTATATTGTAAAAATAAACATTTTTGTATGAAATTAGATTTTCCACTATCATTTGTTTTAGAGTAATGACGTCTTTAACATGTTTCTAATGGCAACCCCGTATTTTTTCTCGATTTCGAGAAATCTTTCATTGTCTAATCAACGGTATACACATGTTGCCATCTTATGAGACATTTTTCGATTAAATCACAAATGAATGTGAGGAAAAATAAATAAACAACATCTGATTTGCCAAGCAAATAAAATTGTTTATATAAGATTTCGAACTGCCACCGCCTTGTTGACAATACGCAAGTCTGTGTAGAAATGCTTCCAGTGGCGGCTCGTCAGATGACGCAGGTGAAGCGTTGCTTCACCTGTATTTTTCGGTTAAGCTAAACTTTTTTATTCAAAATCCACCATAATTTTAATTTTTTTCATTCTCTGTGGTTGTACCAAATGAATTCATTTGGTACAACCACATAAAAATGTCTTGTTACGTCGCGCCGCAGTTGATAATGTATTTTTATTGTAATTTATGGTACGATATAATTTGCAAGCCCGTACCTGATCACCGAATTGAATGTATACATGCCGCAACGCGCAGCGCTTACATATTGCGGAACTGCAGTGCGTCAAGCAGCTGCGGACTGACAGGCAGATTTGTTCGTGTACAAACGCTGCGTCTACTTCGAGACGCTTGCATGAGACGGTTGCCATGGCAAACGCGCACTGGAAGGTTGAGCCAGGCCACAAAAGTGATGCAGCCTTCTGAGCCTGCTTCAAATCTTAGTTTCCATCGTTTGTTTAGATTGAGTCAGATCGTCAGAGGCGTATTTCTATTTTTACTATGGTGCCGTTAAATAATCTGGTATGTGTCACATTTACAGACTTTGAAAAGCTGGATTTTTCATGTTTCTGTTTGGTAAGGGGAATTGATTTGTTTATTATCACCTCTAAAAGAATAATTTCAAAATAATGAAATATTGGATATAAAATTTCAAGTTGTAAAAAAATGAGAAGGGCTTTGAATTGGAAAAAAATATGCTTGTAGCTCTTCCCTCTATAAACAGATTTTCATAGGTAATACGCGCCGTATTATATTAACGTATGCGTGCGTGTACAGTGTCATCTCATCGAATATTCCTAGTCATTATTCCGGAAATTATTCCTTGTGAAGGTCTATATTTTTGTGCAAATGGATTTTTCATTTAAATACGGAAGTGCCAGGAGAACGCGTGACCTTGAAAATAAAAAAATTCACCTGCGGCGCAGGGGGGGTCTTCATCTCCCTGGACCCCCTTTGGGGTCGCGCGGATTCTGCTCCACCCACTCCGAAAGACACGAGCCGCCACTGGATGCTTCTGGTACATTTTGAGGTGTAGAGGTGTGCCATCTTGTCGAAACCATATGGTATTCTCTGGAAGGCCAGGGTCATTGTCGATTGGAAATATTACTGCAAGCGTTGGACCAAAGTCAATCTGCAAAACTCTAATAAATATCTTTCAACAGTGGGAGTACCTTCGAAGAAGAAAGGCTCCACTTTTCTTATATCAACTATTCCAGTCCACACCATCGAATGATGATTTACTAGACTCCAATAACGCCAAGTTTGTCGGTTCCATGTGCCGGGGAAACAAAACATGGCTTTAACCTAAAAAGCTATTTGTCGGTAAAACGTCGATTTTCCTGGCACAAATCGATCTTAGTTTCACAAAACTGTAGTCGCCCCTCGGGGTCGCCATGGTCGAGTATTATCCCTAAGAAATGCAACTCGTGCATTTCTTAGGGATAATATTGTTTCTTCCTCAAGAGACGTAATATCATTGTTCTCTGACTACCTTCATTTTCTAATGCAACCAATCAGGACGTGTTGTGAGGATTCTCTTTTACACTTAAGAAAATGCTTAGAAAGATCTTCACCATCAACTTTTGGACGTCCAAGTTTTCAATTATCTTACACAACACCAGTTTTTCTAAATTTAGACCCAATCTTAGTTACTATGTCTAATAGGGCGATCTAGATATCTTGCATTAAACAAACCTGCTTGCGGAGTGTCAGGCTTATCCCTGCACCAGGTGAGAATTAAGATTTCAATCTTTTGTGTGGTAATTAAATGCGCCATAATACTTATATAATAAGACTTTTGTAACGTTAATACTTAAAAATCCATATTAAACTGACACTTCGTAACGACTTATACCTATGTGATCTCTATGATAAGTCTTTTGATTAACAACAGAGTTTTTGCTTTATTTTAATTGATGTACAGTATCTTACATTTAATTGTGATTTACTCGAAAAATTTTCGTATGTAAGATGGCAACATTTATTTTATGTCGGTGTAACAATGATCACAACTCTTAAAATCAAAAAAAGGGTATTTTCATATAAAGACGTTATTGACGTCATTACTGCAAAACAAATAATGGTGGAAAATCTACTTTTATTAGAAATGTGTATTTCTATCAAATCAATGATGTATTTCTATAAAATATTTATTTGGCTTTTGTATTTTATTGTAATTGTGGTTTGTAACAAGAACATATGTTTAGGAGTAGTGGTAGCGCTACAACAGTCTTTATTTCAAGTCAGAAGAGAGATGAGCGTCCTGCGTTGGGCGCCAGTGTAGAGCGGGTTCTTGTAATAAAGGCGGTTGTGCGCCAGTATAGAGAAGGTTCTTGTAATAAAGGCCTGAGGTTTAACAGTTTAGTCAAGTATTAATCACTTTCCCTAATATCAATAATACCTTGAAATGATTGTCTAAAGTCATGCTTATCTGTCTTCCGACTTGAACTAACAACTTCTGTAGCGCTACCACTACTGCTACGTAGCACGGAGGCGCTAGATTTGAACATATGTTCTTGCTACAAGTTTTATTATACAAAATGAGCTTCCAAAATTTCATACCCCCTTAGGTATCTTGTAACCAGCTATCACAGCATCAGACTGAAGACTCCTTCCGTTTCCAATTATCACTGGGTACATTCTGCAATGAAAATAATACGATCTTTCATTCTTATTCACAAGAATAATCTTAAATAATACAATATAACTTAATGAACAGAATATGCGTGACCAAATAAATATATTTTCACCAGGAGTGCAGAACCGACAAGGGTTATAAATAGTAGTCAATAAATTTACTTGTTAAAGAAAATACGAACGTATATTGATATCTAGTTACCCTGAAAACTTTTCAGTGAGTAAAATTTAATTTAGTTGCTATCCTAACAACTATGATTAACTCAGTGAACGTTGGAGACTATGGTGAGCACCGATAAGTATAATTTGGATAACCCAATTCATCACATAACAGTTTTCAAACCTGGCGATCGTGTCGCTAACAAAGTTAGCGTCATCAGATGGATGAATAAAGGTTAGTCACCCCTCTAATGGCGCTAACTTTGTTAGAGAAATGATCTTCAGGTCTTAAAACCCCATTTTGATGAATTGGGTTCTCCAAAATTTACTTAACTACTTTGACGTTTTACAAATAAGCTGTCAAAATTTGACATCCAAGAGTTAAAGTGTGACGTGTTACACGTTTTACTACATTTTTCCATGCTATAAAGTTCATCAATGCATCTTCGTAATATCTAGTCAGTCGAGACTCTGACCACATAAGCTGACGTCCTAACCATTGACATTATTTACCAGGGTCGTAGTCAATGATCACATCGTCTTGTTAGTCAGTGAGGGTTACTGCTTTGCCCAACCTGTTCAGATTTGACACTTGGTAGGTCAGATTTACTTGTAAGATAGGAAAACCATTATAAGATCCTGCAACGACTTAAAACGTTCTCTTCTTAACAGGCTTTTAAATAGAGCATTAACATGTGGATGACAGCTTGATAAGCGATGAGAAGGCAGCATGCCATAATGAGGTAAGATTAAAATGTAACGCTCGCTTGTTTAGTGATAAATTTGCTTTCGTAAAACTGATCTGTTTAATACTTAGCTATTGTCATGTTTTCATGGTGGCTTGTGGAAATGTTCTCGTAGAATTCAATAATATTGAACAGATACTTTTTTACAATTAACATTCAGATAAGTTTTGTATTTTAACGCTACAAGCCGCCGCATGTAATTGACCTCGAACTAAACAGATACTTATACAAATTAATTGTTTCAGCCATCCCGTTCTTTGTATTTTTCTTCCTTAACTATGATTTCTTCACCATGAAGCAAAGTACGTTTGGTGAAGGACATCTGCCACATTGGGGAGCCACTACGAGAGTCTTTCAGCGGTCCAGGCAACCTTGAACCGTACAATAATGTGCTGAGAGTTTTAAATGGCTCTCAACAACCGCAGACCTTTTCAGATACGGCCAACCGATGGAACTTCACCAACAAAACCAAAGTTAAGTACATTATTTATCTGCCATCAGTGTTTGAACTTAAGTAATTTCATTTGAACTGCTTTAATCCATCACGAAACATATAGTCATACCGTTTTAAATAATTTCAATATTTTTCTAATAAACACAGTCATTTGCATTATGTAAATTCAATATTTTTCAATAAACAAATTTAATCGATCTTTGATTTTTATTTGTACATCCAACACCATACTGAGTATGAGTGAAAAACCCCACGCATTTCTTGTTTAATTTACATTAAAGCTCATGCCCTCGACTGAATAGCTGTATTAAGGTTTAGTAATTATTATAGAATATTTTATTCATTCATCAGTAATTGCGTCAAAGAATAGTGATAAAAGTGTCAATTTCTTGAAATGTTGTGACTAAGAAAAAGCTAGATTTTGACAGAGGAAGCTTCGGTCAATAATTAAATATTTATTTCTGAACCGGTTATCGGACAAACAAATTCTTAGTGTTAGGGTAGAAACATAGGTGATTAAAGTTATTCGTATGGTCTTATCAAAAAATGGATTACGAAATCTAAAACAGGACGATCAAAGATGAGCACTGCTCTGGAACAGTTTCTCCGACCACTTAAGAAAACATTGATTGTCTCCATTAAATGAAGTTAGAAGATCGACGAATTGCGCTGATACGTGTAGATAGCAGGAACATTACATATTTCATATAAACGTGTGTTTTACATTGTTCATCACGACTTGTGAATTTGAAACCTTTGTCAAATTGGATTCCAAAATCCTAATCAGCAGCGCGCTCATTTGACAATGTCAAAGAGATTCCTCAAAATTCTGGTCTATCTTGGCGCTATGGACAAAATATAGGTCCCACACTATGATCTAGAGACTACAGATCAATCGAAAGGGTGAACGCAGTCCAGGTCACCATTACCCAAAAAATTCCGTGTTCGAAAGTTGGCTGGCAAGCAAGGTTTTTGCTTCAGTTTTTTGGACAAAGCTTGGATAATTTTGCTAACTTTCCTATAACAACGGAAAATATCACTGGAGTACACTATAGTGATCGACTAACTAAATTACGGCAGAAAATTGTTCGAAAACACCTCGGAGAACTGGCCAAAGGTGTGCTCTTGTAAGATAACGACCCTGCTCACCAGTCGTTGATTCCACTGTAAACAATTGATAAAACTGGTTTTGGCCACCCGCCTATTTTCCGGACTGAGCACCATCAGAATTTATTTATTCCCAAAGCTCAAAAACATTTGAAAGGTACACGATCAACGAAGTCATATGTGCTATTGCGAGGGAGTTGCTTTATGAATGTTCTGTTAAATATATAAGTCCTAGAGGGGATTGCGCTAATGGTTTATATGTCCCAGCTATAAAAGAACAATAGAAATAATTTTGAAAAAAATGGATTGTCATACAGGAAATATGATCTTCCTTTTTCTTTCTGTTTCGAATTTTGAATTCTTGCGAAAGACATTATTATCAAAAGCGCAGTTCCAAATAAACAAGCAGAAAATAAAATTCCGGACACATTTTTTTTAATTATCAAAGCAAGTTGAACAAATAATTTTCCAAGAAAAATATTAAAAGACTAAGGTTGGACAGTGTGGCTGGAAACTGAAACAAAAATCAGAAAGCACTTCAAAAAACAACACAAATAATAACAGAGAGTTGTGTGCTAGATACGTATTTCGACAACGAAGCTGTATTCATCAGTAGCTGTCGCTAAACTACCTGTATGGGCAAAATTATCCTAGTTATATACCTAAACTATACACTAAAAATGATGTAATCCAGATGATCCAATATCGGATGATGATGCCATACCGGATAATGAAATACCAGATGATGCAACATCGTATGATGCAATATCAGATGCCTCAGTACCGGATGACGTAACACCGGGTGACGTAATTCAAGGACTATTGTTGTGTCAGTGGATATGCCCAACTGGTTATGTCGATGTTGAAAGCAACGATGGATTATTTCGTACTATTTCAAAAAGTACTGAATTGACCGTAACCATGTGTGAAACCAATCAAATTCTGTGGATTCACCTTGCGGATTTCCTAACTTGACAAAATATCTAACTTGCAATAATCTGTGGTTGCCTTCAACAACTTAAGATTACTATCGCCTACCTTATGTCCTGAGTCAATTATATGTTGTGCAACGCTAGATTTTTCTGCTCTATTGAATCTTAAATGAGCTATGTGCTCTTTGGATCTTGTTGCTATTGATCTCCGCGTTTGCCCAGTATTGATTTTCTCGTAATTATTACAGGATATTTGAAAACGCCCGATTTTTGTCAGAAGTCAATAGTATCGTTTGGCCCACCAAAAAGGTTATTCAAATTATCAACTTTATAAACAACTCTCAAATCGTTATCTTTGAATATTTTCTCTAACCCTTATGTAATAAAAGCATAGAAAGAAAGTACAGCGAACTTTTTGGGTGGCTCCTCGGATTCAGGCTTCAATGTCGTAATGGTACTTATCGAGCTTTTCCACTTATGTTTCGTAACTGATTTATACACAAACACAAACAAAGCTCAAACTCGAGATTTTGTGACAGAAAGCTTGATTTGATTGTGATGGCCTGAAGCGATTTGTAGACGTTTCATTCCTATGAATGTCAAATTCTAACCCGTCTAAATTTTTGACGACAAGAGTATCAAGGAGGGGTAATTGGTCGTGGTTCTCCATTTCGTAAATAAACTTGATTGAACGAAATCTACTGTTCAACTTATTAACAAATATATTGATGTTACATTAACTGTGGTCAAATGTGGCAAAAATATCATCGACATATCTCAACGACACCCTCGAATATTCTGTAATAATTGCGAGAAATTCCATAGTGGGAAAACGCGGATATCAATAACAACGGGATTCAAAGAGCACATAGCTCATTTTATATTCAATAGAGCAGAAGAATCTAGCGTTGCCCAACATATGATTGACTCGGGACATAAGGTAGGCGAAGTAAGTTGTTGAAGTCAATCACGGATTATCGCAAGTTAGATATTTTGGAAAGTTTGGAAATCCGCAAAGTGAATCCACAGAATTTGATGAATTCAGACATGGGTCCGGTCAATTCAGCACTTTTTGAGGTAGCACATGATTGCTTTCAACATCGACTCAACCGGTTGGACGTATTCACTGACACAACAGTAGTCAACCGTGGTTACGTCATCCGGTGTTACATCGTCCGCACCTGATCTTGCATCATCGGTATTGCATCATCCGGTATTTCATCATCCCAGTGGGTTCGGAGACTAACTAAAAGAATAGGCCCAAGGTAACTCGTGCCTGTCGTAAGAGGCGACTAATCGGAGTAGGTAGGTGGTAGTGGACCTTTTCTTTGCGTGATAGTAAGGGATTTTTTTCATGCCCGAGGAGGTACCACCCCTTACATCAAGGTGCCGGTGAAGTCCCAATGGACGTTTCCGGTTCTGGTGTATGAGTCGGTTTCCCTTATAAGCAAAAATGATGATTGCTCCTCCTTGTACAAAAGATTTCGGAGGTAAAATACCCCTCAATTCGGATCTCCGGGAGAGGGGTGTACAGGGGGCGCCAACAGCAAGATTTAACATATCCTTCTCCAATATATGTGGCCTAAATTCTAACCTGAACTCCGTCCACAATTTCCTCCAGGGTAATAGGCCCCAACTCCTCTTCCTCACCGAAACTCAAATCAGTGCCAACTAATTACCTTAATTTCCCTGGGTATAAGCTCCTTACTTCCTTTAGATTGCATGGAGGCGTGTACGCGTGCGTCCGTAGCAATCTACCCTGCACCAGAATCCCCAATTTAGAAGCTGGAAGAAAATACATACTATGGATAAAACTCTCTCTCTCTCTCTCAGGGCTGCAACTAAATTCATCTGTTGCATTTACCGGTCACCTTCTGACAACAACTTTGTCCAGCTCTTTGACTACCTTTCTGAAAAAACCGACCATCTGATTTCTAAATATCCTTCCTCCGAGGTCACTATTCTTGGTGACTTCAATGTCCATAATAAGGAATGGCTAGGATCTTCAAAAACCGATCCACATCCTTCGCAGTCAGCAATTCTTTAGCCAATATGGTTCAGCAACCTACTTACTTCCTCGCATCCCAACACACAGCTCAAATCCCTTGGATCTCCTTCTTACTACAAAACCTGAATGCTATAAGACATCAGTCACCGCCCCCCTTGGCAGCTAAGACCACGGCATGGTCACTGCTTCCTGCGCAACGCAACCCGAGTTCACAAGTCATCTCACCCACGTATCGTTTGGCACTACAACTCCGCGAACTGGGACGAAACGAGGGATTACTTTTCCTCATTTCCATCACAATACGTCACCGAAATCAGCCAATCTGGCATGGAATTATTTATTCCAAGTACACAGAAACCCTCTTCAGCCACTCAAAAGCCCTGGTTCTCTAAATCCTGTGACAAGACCAGACTTGAAAAGGTCAAAGCTCACAAAACACTTATACACAATCCCAATCAAGAAAACCGTCAAGCATTTAACGATGCAAGAAACCGCTATGTCCGTATGCTTTCTAAGGCAAAAAACACGTTCAATAACCACATCAAAAACAAAGCCCACTCAAGCTTCAACGGCAACAAACCCTTCTGGAGTCTTGCTAAATCTATTGGGAATAATTTCTGCAAGAACACGTTCCCACCTCTTGTTTCAGGGGATGAAATAGTGTATAGTTTAGGTATATAAATACGACAATATTGCCCACATAGTTAGTTTAGCAACAGCTACTGATGAAGACAACTTCGTTGTCGAAATACGTATCTAGCGCATAACTCTCTGCTATTATTTTTGTTATTTAATGGGTGATTTCTGCGTTTTATTTCAAGAAAAAGATTATAAATCAACTTACCGTAACGCTTCTTTAATACATGCTCTAAGATAAGGCATGTTTTCTTGATTTTGAATAGTGATGTTAGAATTATTGGCAGGCAAAACTTGAGATAGTTCTTCAAACAGTCTTTCTTGTTTCTTTGGATTTTGAGAGAGTTGGTAAATTGTGGTAGCGACAGCTATTGATGTCTGAAATAAAGATATTATTTTTTCTAGGTCGTCAAAAGAACATCGAAAATTTGATATATTATATAATTGCCATTTAGTGAACCTTATTGGACAGTTTGGTTTTTTGTCATAATATGTAGTTTTCTGTTAATAACTTACTGTATCTACTCCAACAAGCAACAGGTCTAAAGCCAACACTGCAGCAAGTTTGGGATTTCCAGTCTTTTGTAATATTCTTTCGACTATAGATATGTTTTCTTCCTTAAGGCCATCGTAATTTTTTACCTGCATCTTCTCCATTGTTTGAGTGATATATTTCATACATAACCTGTTAAAAAAAAAAGAAAATAAACAGGCTGATTCATAAGGAATGGAAATGACGAAAGTGGAGGTATAAAAGATAATAATAAGACTATTCAGCTCAAAATGCTTTATAAAAAGGTTTCTGGTTTAGTAGATAGAGGATATTCGAAACTGTAATTTTATTTAAGGCTAGATGTATTCTCACCACAATTAGAACCGTAGACCGGTTTCGCTCTCATTAGAGCTTTTCAGTACGGCATACTAATTGCAGCGAAAATACACCTATAAAGTAATCCGGCCATGGTAGCCAGCCTCGCAGCACAAAGTGTGATGTAAGACAGGAGTCGCCATCTCGTTGCGTAATCAAGTAGTATATGTTGTCACGACAGCTTCAAATATGTATACCATACTGACGAGCTCTAATTAAAGCGACACCAGTCTACGGTTCTAATTGTGGTGAGAATACATCTAGCCTTACATACATTGTCACTATGTTAGAGAATAAATGGGTCAGGGCTGATAATTTACAAAATTGTTAGTTGGTTGTACATAGTCTCCACTTTGTAACATTTTGTGTTATTTGGAGCTGTCGTGACAACATACTACTTGGTTCCGCAACGAGATGGCGACTCCTTTCTTACATCTCAGTGTGCTCTAATTTTATTATACATTTTTTTAACAATTTTGAATGTTTTTATAGTATCAACTTGAAAATTGACAGCTTTATGGTTTTTTTTGCATAACAATTCTGATATTAATCGTGAGAAACTGAACATTTGCTTCCTGCCTTGCGATTGGTCAAGAATAACAGAGTCGCCATGTTTTGACAGAATAAAATATCCTTAATAAAAAGTCAAAAAGTAGTAAGTGCGTTATGGTAGCGAATTCACTTCAAACTCTAATAACTTAATTTTCTATTATCATAGAAACTCCAATTTTATAAAAAAAGGCTCTATTATTTTCGGAAATAAAAAAATGGTGTTCAGAGAAAACCTTGATTTTTTGCAGAAAATTGGTCCGATTGGGCTGGTTATGGAACAGTGTGTTCTAATATGTCCATCCATAAGCTTTCTTAAATTGTGTAAGGGAGTACCAATATTTTCAGGTCCATCAGGTAACTGTATTTTCCAAGGAAGAATTGTGTGAGATTGCCGTGCTTTTCTAGAATTCGATTTTGCATTCCTCGTTTCCTTTTTCTTACTCTTTTGTTTATCCTTCCGATTGGTATGATTTGCGCTTAAATTTGCCAGTGGAGGATAATCTTAAGTTTCCATCGTCCATATAATATAATATATGAGATGTTCTAATTTAAAAAGAAAACGAAAAACTATAAAAGAAACGGCGTAGACTCGCAATTAAATTTTTTTTCTCAATATAGCTCCCCTTCACATCAATGCACTTATTACATCGTTTCAGCAATAATTCGATACCCCTCTATCGGTTTATCCTCAAAGTGTGCTGAAACTGCAGCTTTTACCTGTTCGTCGTCACTGAAATGGCGCCCGCGAAGGTCTTTTTTAAATTTCCAAATGGGTAGTAGTCATTGTGGGCAATATCTGGACTATACGGAGTGTGATCAAATTGTTCGAAGTCGCAGTCACGAATTGTGGCTTGTACAATTCCAGCAGTGTGGACTGGTGCATTGTCGTGGAGTAAACGCACGCCTCTGGTCAGTTTCCCACGTCTTTTCTCCCGAATATTTCGTCGTAAATATATATGCCTAACTATATACATAACTATATATAATCATATATAGTTGTACCAATCTTACGTGTTGACTGTGTGTACGAGTGTTCAATCTTTGATATTTTGATGGAAAAGCGGGCTTTTTAGGTGAAGTTTTTTTGATGAAGACATAGTAAGATGTCTTAGATGTGAAAGGTTGAAGCCAGACAAAACATGGTCTTGGAATTAGGCTAGAATATGTACTAAAAAGTCGTCTGGGCAATTAATTTAGGCCTTAAAACAAAATTAACGAGGCAGATATTCTTTTATCGAGTGTTGGAAGTAGAGATAACAGTTCCTCAAGTCAGTATATAGTACAGGTAAAAAATAATTACACAAGCTGAAGTCACAAATGCAGACATTTTGAAGGCTGTAATTTTGCTACGAGGAAGAATATAAACATTGGAGGAAAATTTAATGCAAGAACTGTTGGTGGTAAAAACAAAGAACGATAATTTGGAAAAATAGAACGCAAATTTGAGATCAAAAATAGAGTTATTGGAGAGAAAGTGGAAAAAGAATAATATTGTAATAGTCGGTGTATATAGGGTGGAAGGAGTACAATTAACTGATTACATAAGAGATAAACTCTTGTGTAGACTGGGTGTTCGTCCGGTGAAAGGCGATATAAATAACGCTTATCTATTCGAGAGCTTAACAACACATCATGTTCACAAATCTTAGAATGTTTGAGAGTTGAAGGAGGACGGTTTAAGCAATTTAATTATTGATCTTTACTTTTGTGTTTATTTTATTTTTGTTCATTTTTAGTGAATTTTCTTTAAATTTTTAATATATATATATATATATATATATATATATATATATATATATATATATATATATATATATATATATATATATATATATATATATATATATATATATATATATATATATATATATATATATGGGCCGATTTTTTGATAAAATTTGATTTGATTTCTTTTGTAATTGGCTTGGATAAGTTTGTTAGCCAGGAAAACGGTCCCCGGTTTTCCCCAGATAATTTTGTGTTTTCTTCTGGAAATTTTTATATCTCCGGAAATAACAAAATTACGGCAACCAAATTTGGTAGTTGGGTTTACATCATAAAAATTAAGCTATGTGCCAAAATATAAATCTATAACATAAAAAGACAAAAAAGTTATCGGCATTTAAAGAAAACAAATTTGCGAATTTCCTCTTAAAACCCCAAAGTCGCGATTTAAAACGTCAAAATTGGTAATATTTAGCCAAAGAACCTATAAAAAAAACGTGTTACGTAGAAAAAGTATAGCAAGAAAAGTGTTTACAAACCGTTAAGCTTCAACCGTTATTGTCCTTCATTTTACTAAAATATTTCCAGAAAATTCATTTCAAATAGACCCTTTCTCTGATGCTTTGGCAAAAGTTTTAGTTATAGAGTTGATCGTTTAATGGTCTATAATTTTTAGCAAATTCCCGTAGAAATTATTCGATATTGAGGAGACCGCCACTTTTAAATGTTGAATAGATTTCTTCAAATGAGCGCGAACTAGCCCCCTAGAACCCCTATCCGGGGTTAGTTTCAGTTTTTATCTGTTTTCATATATACAGTGTGACGCAGTTCTACAGTAAAGCTCAATAGATACGTTATTATACAAGATACGAGAAAAAATAGTATACGTTAATTATATGGTGTCTTATAAAATTATTCTTACAATTACAGGCTGGACCATAAGCCGTTGGTGATACAATTTTTCTTTTCTTTTTTTGAGCATGCCCTATATTATTGCATTTTAGTGAATTTTCATTTTTGAAGTTCCTGTCGAAATATAATGCATGCTTGTAAGAAAGGAAAGTAGGGATTCAGCAATTGCGTTACGGTAGCGAACTTTCATTAAATGCTTTAAATTTGAATAGCACAATTTGCTATTAACCTAAGGTTCGTTGGCCATGCATCTCTCCCCCCACCCCCACCCCCAATTCGCCATTGGCTTAAAGGAGATTCACTGGAAATCATACCTCTCTAGATCACAGGGCAAAGTTTGAAGATCTCTGCCTCTTTATATCGATGCTATCATTGACATTCTTCATCAGAAAGTGCTACGTTAGTACCTCTGCGTACTGCATTTAATCGGACAACCCGCTTAGTCACGAATAAACATACGGCTTTACTTTTAAATTATCGACTCGTCGAACAGTTCGATACGAATCTTCGTTTTGTCCTAGAGAATCTAAGCTCCGAAGTGTACTTCCGGCGCACATAATGTTGCAGACATATTTAAGAAGCGGGTAAACACCTATCCTGTGGCACTACGATTAGATTTATGATGTTTTAGGGACACATAAGCTTCATGAACTACTAAAAAAGAAACAACAAAATAAATTTTGGTCTACTCTTATTTGATAAAATTTTGCATCTCAGGCAAAGCAGAATACATTTGTTGTTTTTGCGAACGGATTAAAATCATTTTATCATATATTGTTCTATTAGTTTTCCCGCTAACGACCATAGCTGTTGAAGCGGTTAATAAAATAATATATAGATATATGAGCCATTTTGTAAACACTATGTTTAAACAATAAAACCAATGATATTTAGGCATTTAAAGACAACAAAAATACGATTAGGAGATATCTATGGTTTATTTAGTTCGAAATTTGATTTTATAGAAATGTCAAAATTTTGTCAATAAAAATTCAATACCAAAAAATTTCTAAAAAATAAAAGTTATTGCAATTTATTTAAAAGTGTCTTCCTTGTTTCCAGACACTTTAGACCTTAAAATAATACAAACCCCAATTTGATATCGCTTCTATTTTTCAAGTCATAACGATTTTTCTGAAAATTTCAAAAACTTGCCAGCAGTACAAATGTAAGTGTAGTAGTTTTATGAAACATTTTTCAAGCTTGATATTATTTTATTTCAACTTATTCAGTCCTTTTTGAGATAAAAACAGCACAATGCCATATTAAATCAAGATATTTGTGACCATAATTGTTGATGTGAAAAAAAAAAATTGTCTCAATCTCCTACATGAAAAACCATTAGCCTGAAAAAGGAACTGATACGATTCCGATATTCAACAACCCTCAAGTTACTAAATGGTAAAGTTTTAACTTAATAGAAGACAAACAGTTTTTCTGTCAAAAAAAGTTAAAAAATTGCCAAAAAATTAACGTTATCTGAACTCGGTAAAACTTTAATATAATATGTACTCCCTTCGTAGATAAAAAATAAAACAAACTCTGTGCAAATATCTTCTTTTTTTTTAATTACAATTATTTATCTTTTAAACCTAAAAAAATTGTGACAAGAAAAAAACTCCAACTCTGCACCTGTAATTGATATCAATGTATGTATGTATTTTGTATTCATTCTTATGAACCACTGCATATTGTATCTAAGTTTTATATGATTTGGAGAACTTTAATTTTTTGACGTATTTATTTAAGAACTAAAACACCTCGTCGCCTCAGTCACCAATTATAATAACGATTGTGGTCTGCTATATTTAAATAGCAGGAAAATAATGATGCATGTTTGTTATAAAAAATCATGACGGAGTAAGTGCGTTTTTGAAGCGAATTTTCATTAAATGCTTCAATTTTCAATATCTCAATTTGCTGCTAACCTAAGGTTCGTTGGTAACCAGTTTTCACGGAAACATTTAAAGTTTATTTTCGGAAAATTTTTGTACATTTTCAAAAAATAAGTTATTTTGGTAAAATATGGTACATTCTTTCTATTATATGTGTTATACCGGTAACCAAATTGATGCCTGCCTGCATTAAAGAGGAATACCTATATTGCTATTAAAACATGTTAATGAAAATTCACTTTCATAACGCACTTGCTGCGTCCAGACTTTTTTAATTTTAATTGCCAATTTAGCAACAACGCCAGTTGAATATTTTTGCACGAAGCAACAGCACATTATACTCGCCCAGGTATAGTCTGGTCTGTAAATAAGCAAATGTTGCATGCTATGTAACCTATTAAATAAAGTTGATAATGCAAAGAAATAGTTCTAAATACACAAAATTGAGTTTAAAATACTTTTTCAAAAACCAAAAGCTTGACGGGCTTTTCAGACCAAACTGTTATTGTTTAGTTATTGTATTGTTGTAACTGTTATCATAGTTATCATAGGCTAGTTCTATTTTTATGTTAAATATTGACATACATCACATAGACATTTTGAAAACCTCATCTGTCATCTTTATTTCATTTTTATTTTCAGTTTGATAAATTTTTTGATCAAAACATCATATCATAACATAGCAACAGATATTTATTTGTAGTTGTCATGATTTCGTACTAATTCAATTTCAATCTGTCTGAAAATGCTGTCAAGCAGCGAAACTATAGTCACAGAAGCATTGAAGAACATCCTAGAACTTCCAGAATTCGAAGGGCCACTTGCTCCAGTTAGCTCACGCGCTGGCTACGTCCTTCACCTACAAAAACCAACAGTGAAGCCAGAGAAGTAGTCTCCAAGTCTGTATGTAGTATGGACAAGTTTCACCAAGTAAGGGCAACAACAATCAATGAACCAAACCAAATAGTCTATTATTGCTATAATATGGCCTTAAAAATATAATGTCACAAATATAATTTTACACAACGGCAAAAATACACATTATAATTCACAAAGAATCGATATAAAACATGTGGTCTTACGGAAACTGCACGCACAATCAAAACAAACGAATTCAGCATCTGTCGTGACGTCACACATGTATAGCGGGTTGCGCCGAAGTCTCCGATACACATAAAGCAAATTGAGCTATCCTGTTCGCCTATTACCATTTGATCATGACTTCTAATTTCCAATACGCCATCGAGTTTGTATAAGACGATCTATAAATTTTGCAAATATTTTAAATATCTTACACAAAAGCCATATTTTCTGGCTTTGTCATATTAACGCACTAGCTTGTATTGTATATTATATCCATTCAAGCAATAACTAAAAAAAGCCTGGACGCAGCAAGTGCGTTATGGTAGTGAATTTTCATAGAAATGATCTGGCACAAAATATTTTATAACTTTTTTTCTTGTAACATAGAAATGTAAATTTTGGTGTATAGTTTACTTTTTATATCGTAAACCTACCTACCAAATTTGGTTATCATAGATTTTTTATTTTTTAAGATAAAATTTTTTTTCAAATGAAAACTCAAAATTTTTCCGGAAAACCTCGTCCGATTTTTTTGATTAACGAACTTGTCAAATCCGTATACAAAAGGAAGGTACGTGCCAAATTTTATCAAAATCGGCCTATTATTCTTTGAGATAAAAATTTTTTTCGAATGAAAACTTAAAATTTTCCCGGAAAACCTCGTCCGATCTTCCTGACTAACAAACTTGTCAAAGCTATTTACAAAAGAAAGGTACATGCCAAATTTTATTTAAATCGGCTAATTACTTTTTGAGATAAGAATTTTTTTCGAATGAGAACTCAAAATTTTCCCGGAAGACCTCGTCCGATTTTCCTGACTAACGAACTTATCCAAGCTATTTACAAAAGAAAAATACGTGCCAAATTTTATCAAAATCGGCCCATTATTTTTTGAGTTATCGGTGTGATACATATATATATATATATATATATATATATATATATATATATATATATATATATATATATATATATATATATATATAAATAAATATATATATATATATATATATATATATATATATATATATATATATATATATATATATATATAAACATATAAAAATTGAAACTGACCCCGGATATGGGTTCTAGGGGTCCTAGATCGCGCTCATTTGAAGAAATTTTTTCAAAATTTAAAAGTCGAGATCTCCTCATTAGTGAATTTTTTCTAAGAAAATTCACTAAAAAGTTCTGGACGCAGCATATATATAGTAATGAATTTTCATAAGAATTGTACACTCTTAGTGAATTTTTATTAAAAAAGTTAACTAATAGAGGTATCGATGGTGAGACTTTGCAAAAAAAAATTCAAATGAGCGCGAATTAGGACTCCTAGATAACTCAAAAAATAATTAACCGATTTCGATGAAACTCGGCAAGTGCCTTTCTTTTATTAATGGCTTGGATGAGTTCGTTAGCCAGGAAAATCGAACAGGGTTTTCCAGGAAAATTTTGAGTTTCTTTTCAAAAAAAATTTTTTTCTGCAAAAATTACAAAGCTGTTTTAATAAAATTTAACAAGTATGTTGCCCTGGGAGAGGCCTTACTATGTACCAAAATTCAACTTTCTAAGTTTATAGGAAATTGAGTTATTCCAATTTTGAATTTTCTTTTCAAAAAAATTTTTTTTTTCGAAAATTACAATGAGATTTTAAAGAAACTTGTTGGATATGTTTCCTTAGAAAAGACCTTACTACATACCAAAATTAGGCTTTCCCAGTTTATAGAAAATTGAGTTATTCAAATTTGAAGCATTTAATAAAAATTCACTACTATAACGCTCTTGCTGCGTCCTGAACTTTTTTTTTCTTCCTCAGGGCTCGTCCACGGCTTTGCCGCCCCAGTAGCACTGCAACCTTTGACTTACATTGTAACCTCTTAGTAGGATATATTATTAAAACTAATTCTTTAAATTTAAATGGACTTTGGAGATCGGTTTTAGAGGTCCCAGTTAGAGATTAGTTGAAAAAAAATCTATTTTATATGGAGCTAGAAAATCAGAATTTGGTCTGAGATCTAATACCTAAGTACTGCAAGTGTCTTAAAAAAATTGTGTTACAAATTTCATTAAAGTTACAAAAGTTTTTCAGAAAAAAAAAAAATTTACAAACGGAATGTACCTGTCAAATGATAAAAAGTCTGGACGCAGCAAGTGCATTATGGTAGTGAATTTTCATTAAAAAAATTAAATAGCAAATATGTGTTTTTTAAAGAAAGCAGGCATCAAATTTGGTTACCAGTTTGACCTATATAGTAGAAACAATGTAGCACATATCATTAAAATAACTTTTTGTTTGAAAATGTACAAAAATGTTTCGAAAATAAACTTAAAATGTTTCCGAAAAAACTAGTTTCCTGGGCAACGAACCTTATAGGTTAATAGCAAATTGAGCTATTCAAATTTGAAGCATTTAATAAAAATTCGCTACCATAACGCACTTGTTGCGTCCCGAATTTCTTTTCCTACAAACATGCATTATAATTACGTGGTCGAAATTGCATAAATTAAAGGTCAGCTCAAAACTTGCACGGACTGGGGAATTTGACTATCTAATTAAAACAAAGCATTGTTTAATCTATTTGAACTGAGCAGATTTTAATTAAAATTCGCTACCATAGCGCACTTGCTGCGTCCCGAATTTCTTTTCTTACAAACATGCATTATAATTAAGTGGTCTAAATTCGATACATCAAAGGTCAGGTCAGATCTTGCACAGACCGGGGAATCCGACTATCTAATTAAAACAAAGCATTGTTTAATCTATTTGGATTGAGCAGATTTTAATAAAAATTCGCTACCATAGCGCACTTGCTGCGTCCCGAATTTCTTTTCTTACAAACATGCATTATGATTACATGGTCGAAATTCGATACATTAAAGGTCAGATCAGAACTGACACGGACCGGGGGAATCCGACTGTCCAATTAAAATAAAGCATTGTTTAATCAATTTGGACTGAGCAGATTTTAATAAGAATTCACTACCATAACGCACTTGCTGCGTCTCGAATATCTTTTCTTCCAAACATGCATTATAATTAACGTGGTGGAAATTAGATACATTAAAAGTCAGCTCAGAACTGGCACGGACGGGGAATTCGTCTATCAAATTAAAACAAAGCAATGTTTAATCTATTTGGACTGGACAGATTTTCCTGGCTAACGAACTTATCCAAACCACTTGCAAACGAAAGGTATTCACCAAATTTAATCAAAATCGGCCCATTATTTTTTGAGTTATCGGTGTGATATATATATATATATATATATATATATATATATATATATATATATATATATATATATATATATATATATATATATATATATATATATATATATATATATATATATATATATATACATATAAAAATTGAAACTGACCTCGAATATGTATTCTAGGGACCCTAATTCGCTCTCATTTGAAGAAATTTTTTCAAAATTCAAAAGTCGGCATCTTCGCATTAGAGAATTTTTTTAAAGAAAATTCACTAATATGGCAGGTATTTTTCCTTACCAATTGCTTGGATGCCTTTTAACTGACCATGGAAATGGGTTCCAAGGGCCCCAATTCGCGCTTATTTCGTGAAAAAAAATCCTTAATAAAAATTCACTAATAACGATAACTAAATCGGCTTTCATCAAACTTTGCACATGTCTTCTTTTGTAAATTCTTATAATGGATGGTTGCATTGGCCAGCCTTACCTGGTAAGTTTTTCCTCAGAGGCTTTTTTCCAAAAACATAGGTAGGTAGCTCCAATAACAACAAACCTTTTTAATGGAATTCGGTACAAACATTTCCTTCAGAGGCCTTACTATATACCAAAAATAAAGTTTTTTATTTGTTAAATATTTTATGAAAATTCGCCTACCGCACCATTCCTCGTAACACATTGTTGGTTGATTCAGCAGTTGGCAACATTTTAGCGCGACTGCTTAATGTTATCTTGACGGCTCAATGTCAAATGTCAAATTTCACTATGATTAAAAATAAAATTAACAATTGGGATTAGGATAATAAATTACCTATCCAATTTATAATGACAGGTAAACAGAAATGCTTCCTAATTATATACTAAGTATGTACTATCTACCTACCTATAATGTTATCACGAATTTAATAATTTTTAATAAGATATCTTAGCTACTAAGGCTAAGATACTTAACAAGATTAATTTTATATATAAGATATGTAGGTGCCTCTAAGTATATTTGAACGGAATTAGTTTTATTTGATTAAAAAGGATTAGATTTAAGGCTTTTTCTACCATACCAATATGTTACAATACAATTACAATACATTGTCTGGTAGAAAAAGCTCATGATTCTTATTCATTTTTAATCATGTCAAACCTGTTGACGTTTAGGAATAATAGTTTTTATATTGTTCTAATTATAATTTTGTTTTTTGACCGCCAACCTTGCAAAAAGCTAGTAAAACTTTTACTGTATAAATTGATCATAAGCTCGTTGTAACCGCTATAGTTCAAGGACACAATTAATTCAATTCTATTTCGATAATAATTGTGTGCAGAAAACGTGGCAAGATATTTGAATGCGTAACGCGTAACCACAATGCCTTATTATTTTAATCAAGCAACAATGAATTTTCTCTCCCGTAACAGTTGGAGGCTCGTCGTTCAAGGGCCACTAGACGAGCGCGCATCGGTTTAATACTTCTAACGCCTGCGCAAATATAAAACTATTCGCTGTTAATTATTAGTATTGGCAACTTCAGCTGACTCTTTCGACTTACGTGATAATTTTGTCGACGGTTTCCCGGGGTGTTGCGTTTCACACCTATAATTTTAACACCATCCTTAGTTAAGTAACGTTAATTGTTCAAAATGTTAGGTTTAAAATCTGTGTCGAAGACTGTGCTTCCTCTGAAAACATGTGCAAGTTCAGAAATCGCGACAGTGTTGAAATTATTACCTGCTGTACACACTGGCCACCAATCACGTTCATATGGACACCATCAGATCCCGGACCGTCTTAAGGACATGCCAAATAACCCAAACCCCAAGTTCTATGCTATGGTAGAATATTTCTTTCACAGAGCCTGCGTTCTCGTCGAAGACAAGCTAGTTGAAGACCTGGGGAAGAACAAGGGAGTCCGTTTGAATGCGGAACAACGCCAGGCCAAGGTAACCGGTATTTTACAATTAATGCAAAATTGTTGTTCTATTCTCGAAGTATCATTCCCAATTAAGAGAGATGATGGCACCTATGAGATCATCCAAGGTTTCAGGGCACAGCACAGTAACCACAGAATGCCCACGAAGGGTGGTGTACGTTATGCAATGGATGTAAACAAAGACGAGGTCAAAGCCTTAGCTGCCCTGATGACATTCAAATGTGCATGTGTAGATGTACCCTTCGGGGGAGCTAAAGCTGGTTTGAAATTAAACCCTTCGAAATATTCTCCAAACGAAATGGAAAAAATCACTAGACGGTTTACCCTAGAATTAGCAAGAAAATCTTTCATAGGACCTGCCATTGACGTACCAGCTCCTGATATGGGTACTGGTGAGCGTGAGATGTCTTGGATTGCTGACACATATGCTAAAACCCTGGGATACCACGATATTAACAGTCATGCTGTTGTAACCGGTAAACCAATCAATCAGGGAGGTATCCACGGACGTATATCAGCTACAGGAAGAGGTGTTTATCACGGTGTTGATAATTTCATTCATGAAGAGTCATGGATGAAACTGTGTGGGTTAGAACCTGGCTGGAAAGGTAAAACTGTGATTATTCAAGGTGTTGGTAATGTGGGGCTTCACACATTTAGATACTTCCATAGAGCTGGTGCTAAGATTATTGGCATTGTTGAAAGAGACTGTGCTATTTCGAATCCCGCTGGTATTGACCCCAAAGATCTCGAAGACTACATGATTACTAATCGTACGATAAAAGGTTTTCCTGGTGCTCAACCTTACACAAACAAAGATGAACTTCTTTTCGAGCCTTGTGATATCCTTGTACCAGCAGCTAGTGAGAAAGTTATCCACAAAGACAATGCACACAAAGTCAGATGTAAACTTCTTGCTGAAGCTGCTAATGGACCAACAACTCCTGCTGCTGACAAGATTCTACAAGAGAAGAATATTCTAGTAATTCCCGATTTGTATGTGAACGCTGGTGGTGTAACAGTATCCTTTTTCGAGTGGCTGAAAAACATCAACCATGTATCTTACGGAAGGTTGACCTTCAAGTACGAGAAAATGTCCAACTACCACCTTCTGCAGTCGGTTCAAGAGTCCCTGGAAAGGAAATTCGGTGAGAAAGGTAAGATACCGATCCTACCATCGGAAGCTTTCGAAAAGAGAATTTCTGGTGCCTCTGAAAAAGATATTGTACATTCTGGTTTGGATTATTCCATGGAGAGGTCAGCTAAGAACATCATGAAGACCGCTCTTAAATTCAACCTGGGGCTCGATATTAGAACAGCAGCATATGTTAGTTCTATTGAAAAGATATTCAATACATACTCAGAAGCAGGACTTACTTTCTAATTAACCTTCAGTATATTTATTATAAATATAAATATGATTAATACTTTAAATTTTAACTATGTTAACTGTAATTTAAAAACCTCCATAACGTATTCATAATAAATGATATTTTTATCATTGATCCTTGAAACAATAATTTTTATTTCTATGTTCAGTGTAAACTTTCAGGTGTATCTTATTTCATTATGTTTTGTTGCCCTTACTTGGTGAAACAGTACCATACTAAATATAGATGTAGAAACTTGTTTGGCTTCACAATTGCATGTTTTCTTCTCTGTAACAATTGTGAAGCTGGAGAAGTATCTACATTTATATTTAGTATGTCATATTTGCTGACTTTTTTAGGAAAACAATAAAAGTTAATTCCAATAAATCAGAGTGGGCTGTGAAACTATATGTAATAACAGGAAACAATTGCCTGTTGTAACTTTGCCAAATGTTAGAATCAAGGGATAACATTTATATCAATAATTACAATGCATTTGACATAATTTGGTAAATTTGCAGATTAGCTACCGAACGCTAAATTGTTTTCAGAAACATTACTAGGACTCCTCCTGGATGCACAAACAACAAGAAAAATTTCTTGTTCACACCCACCAAGGAAGTTACGGGACCAGGAGTGAATAGGGGTGCTGGGCAGGGTAGGTAGTAAAAAGGAAAAATGCGAAGAAAACTGCTTGAAAGCTGTCTGTTTGAAGCCATATACCCATTAAACCCTGCCTACCCCACACAGCAAGCACCCCTATTCGCCCCAGGTTCCGTAACTTCCTTGGGGGGGGGGGGGGGGGGTGAACAAGAAACTTTTCTTGTGGTTTATGAAACAAGGGTGGTTGTATGCTTACAAGGGGGGAAGAAAAATGCCTACGAAGAAGCAGGACCCCCCCCCTGGTTCAACTTGTGACTGGGGTGTGGGGGATGCTTCATCGTGGGGATTTTCCTTCCCCTCTCACGTGCATACAACCACCCTTGTTGCATAAACCACAAGAAAAATGTCTTGTTCATACCCGCCGAGGAAGTGACGGCACCTGGGAAGATAGGGGTAGGCAGGGTTTAAGGAGGATATGGCTTCAAGATGTGAAAAAGACAGCTTTCAGGTCCGTTTTCTTCACATTTTCTGCTCATATTTCCTACCTATCTACCCCGCCCAGCACCCCTACTCACTCCTGATCCTGTAACCTCCTTGGGAGGTGTGAACAAGAAATTTTTCTTGTGGTTTCTGCATCCAGGGGGGCCTTAGGTGGGTTTCTGAAAACAGTTTTTTTTAAGCCTTCGGGAGCTAATCTGCAAATTTACTTTTAATTTAAATCAGATCGAGGATTCTTTCTAATACCTTAATTATTTTAAATACTTGACATTTGTATTTTGCTTAAAAAATCCTTATGCAGCAAGTGCGTTATGGCAGCGAATTTTCATTAAATCTTTCAAATTTAATAACTCAATTTCCTATTAACCCAAAAAGTTGAATTTTTGGTTATAGTAGAATTTTTACGAGGACAACATTGATACAAGATATATATATATATATATATATATATATATATATATATATATATATATATATATATATATATATATATATATATATATATATATATATATAAAATGCTAATCAAAAGATTGAAATATGTTAGAGATGGGCATTTCCTGTGAAGCGAATAAAATATTTGTGCTATTTTACAAAACAATGGTTTTATAGAGAGGTATTGATGGTGAGACTCCAAAATTTTTTCAAATGAGCACAAACTAGGACCATTAGAACCCATATCCGGGGTTAGTTTAAATTTGTATGTTTATATATATATATATATATTATATATATATATATATATATATATATATATATATATATATATATATATATATATATATATATATATATATATATATATATATATATATATATATATATATATATATATATATATATATATATGTAGGTATGTATGTATGTATGTATTTATTTATCCAACCAATAACTCAAAAAGTAACTAACCAATTTGGATGAAACTCGGCAAATTACTTTCTTTTATTGATAGCTTGGGTGAGTTCGTTAGCCAGAAAAATTTTGGAGGTTCTTCGGGAAAATTTAGAGTTTTCTTTCGAAAAAAATTTTTATCTCAGAAAATTACAAAACTATTTTAAAGAAATTTGGTGGATATCTTGCCTTGGGAAAGACCTTACTACGTACTAAAATTCCACTTTCTAAGTTTATAGAAAATTTTGTTATTCAAATTTGAAGCATTTAATGAAAATTCATTACCATAAGGCACTTGCTGCGTCCAGAACTTTTTGTTATTGTTAAAGAGATGCATTTCATTAGTAAATTGTAAATTCGCGAATGGTGTAAACACTGCAGCCAATAGGTACCAACATCACACACACACACACACACATTGGTAAATTTGTATTAGAATCTTATGTTTCAAATTCTCATTATTTAATGTTCTATTTTTTAGTGAATTTTTATTTTTAAAAATTCACTGATAGAGAGGTATCGATGGTAAGACTGCAAAATTTTTTTCAAATGAGCGCGAACTAGAACCCATATCCGGGGTCAGTTTCAATTTATATATATATATATATATATATATATATATATATATATATATATATATATATATATATATATATATATATATATATATATATATATATATATATATATATGTATCCGTCTGATATCTCAAAAAAATAATTAACCGATTTCAATGAAACTCGGCAGGTGCCTTTCTTTTATCAATGGCTTGGATGAATTCGTTAGCCTGCAAAATCGGACTGGGTTTTCCGGGAAAATTTTGAGTTTTCTTTCAAAAAAAAATTTTCCTCCGAAAATAACAAAGCTGTTTTAATGAAATTTAGTATATATGTTGCCTTGGGAGAGACCTTACTAAGTACCAAAATTCAACTTTCTAAGTTTATATAAAATTGAGTTATTCAAATTTTAAATTTTTTTTGAAAAATTTTTTCTCCAAAAATTACAAAGTTATTTTAATGAAATTTGATGGATATCTTTCCCTAGGAAAGACCTTACTACGTACCAAAATTAAACTTTCTAAGTCTATAGAAAACTGAGTTATTCGAATTTGAACCATTTAATAAAAATTCACTACCAAAACGCACTTGCTGCTTTATTTAAATTCTTAAAATTGTAGGTGTATGCCTTTTAGGTATGTTTTATTTTTAAAAAATTACATTTTGAAAATTATAGCAATACTACAAGCTTACTAGTATGCCCAACAAATTTTCTCAAAATTAAAATTATACCAACTCCTCTAGTAATGTTGCTAATTTTTTGGTGAGAAGTGACATTTTTCGCGAACTTTCAGCAAGAAAATTCGCTAATAGAAAGGTATAGATGGTGAAAGTTAGCAAAAATGTTTTCATATGAGCACGAACTAGGTCCTTTACAACCCAAAAGGAAGAACCGTTTTAATTTTATATGCTTGTATACAGGATGTTTCAGATATATTTAGGCGCTACTTTTCACAGCTCTCGTACATGCTGGAAGAACAAGTTTCAGACCAAAATTCGTTGGTAAAAGAGCTACCTGCAGGGAAATTTCGCCTCAAGTTATTAGAGATACATGCACTGTGGAGCTTATTAGAAGATATGACGTTTGCCAAAGAGAAAATGGTCGCCAGTTTGAGCATCTTTTATGAGTTACTTGGTCATCGTTAGCAATGCTAATTAACTGTTAATTATATTTTTATGAATACTTGTGAACATGCATTTTTTTGGGATTTTCTCGAAAACAATTGAATGAGAAAAAAATATTTGACACATTATTGATTAAGAATGAAATAAGGAATCCGAATCTTTAATAAGATACAGGGTGTTCCATTGAAAAAATAAATGTTATATCGAGTCTTATTGAAGGCAAGTTTTTTAACCAACAAATTTTGGTCTGAAAGTTTTTCTTCTAGCATGTACGGGGAATGTGACATGTAGCATCTAAATAGATCTAAAACACACTGTATATCTGTATATACAATATAAAAAGAAATACAAACATTTTTGTCAGAAAAATTTAATTTTATTTTTTAAAAACTGATCCGATTGGGCTGGCTCACGAACTCATCCAAGCTATTAACAAAAGGAAGACACTTGCCAAGTTTAATCAAGATAAAAAAAGAAAGAAAAGAAACATCAAAACTTAGTACGTGTCTTCCTTTTGTTAATAGCACTGATAAGTATATATATATATATATATATATATATATATATATATATATATATATATATATATATATATATATATATATATATATATATAATGTATCACATAGATAACTCAAAAAATAATGGGCCGATTTTAATCAAATTTGGTGAGTACCTTCCTTTTGCTAGTGGCTTGGATAAGTTCGTTAGCCAGGAAAATCGGCCAAGGTTTTCCCGAAAAATTTTGTGTTTTTTTCGGAAAATTTTCATATTGTATTATAAAAAGTGAACCATGTACCAAAATTTAGGTCTGTAAGTTAAAAGACAAAAAAGTTATAGGCATTTAAAGAAAAAAAAATGGGGCTTTCCTCAAAACATCGAAGTCGAGATTTTAAACGTCAAAATTGGCAACAGTTAGGCAAAGATCTTGAAACGAATAGAGTTTATGTAAAGAAAATGTCGCAAGAGAGTGTTCTACAAATTCCTAAGTTTGGGCTTCAACCGTCATTGTCCTTCATTTTACTAAAATATTTCCAGAAAATTCATTTCAAATAGACCCCTTTTCTGATGCTTTGGCAGTAGTTTTAGCTAAGTTTATGGTTTAACGGTCTGTAATTTTTAGCTAATTTTCATAGAAAAAATACGTTAATGAGACCGCGACTTTTGAATTTAAAAAATACTTTTTCGAACCTGTGCAAACTAGAATCCATATACGGGTTTAGTTTTACTTTTTATCGGTGTACATATGTACAGGTGACGCATTTTTACAGCAAGGCTCAACATAATTGTTTTTATGCAAGATACGAGAAAAAAATGTATACGTTAATTATAAGGGTGTCTTGAGGTGGCCCATAAGTCGTTGGTGATACCTACATTTTTTTTCGAACCTTATATTGCATTTTTACATTTTTTTTATCGAAATATGACGAATGTTTGTAAAAAAATCTAGAGGTAGTAAGTGTGTTTTGGTAGCGAATTTTCATCAAATGCTTTCAAATTCCAATAATTCAATTTTGATAAAATATTGTACATTGTTTCTACTATATAGGTTATACCGGTAACCAAATTGATGCATGCTTGCATTAAAAACATATTTGCTATCAAAAACATTTTAACGAAAATGTATTTCCATAACGCACTTGCTGCGTCCAGACTTTATTTAATCTAAACTTGACTTCTTTTGAGATTTTCTATAAATATACACAGTAATTAAGATACTGAATTTATTCCGTTTGGCCGTTCCACAATGTATATGGCATGAAATGTGTTTCACAAGCTCTTAAATTTCTCTTTCAACAGCTAGTGCATTTAATTAAAATGTTTGCAGGAAATTAATTTCAGATAAAGCCTTTTTGCCAGTTTGGATTTGACGCGACGTTATTTAACATGTGAGGCGTAAGGCTAGATGCATTCTCGCCACAATTAGAACCGTAGACCGGTTTCGCTCTAATTAGAGCTCGTCAGTACGGCATACTAATTGCAGCGAAAATACACGTATAAAGTAAAACGGCTATGATAGCCAGCCTTCCAACCCTAAGTGAGTGGTAAGACACGAAGCAACGTGCCGCCACCTACTTGCGGAACCAAGTAGTATATTGTCACGCCAGCTCCAAATAACACAAAGTGTTAAAAAATAGATACTGTATACAACCAACTAACAATTTTGTAAATTATCAGCCCTGGTGCATTTCTACCCTAATATAGGGACAAAGTATGTAAAGTTAGATGCATTCTCGCCGCAATTAGAATCGTAGACCGGTTTCGCTCTAATTAGAGCTCGTCAGAACGACATACTAATTGTAGCGAAAGTACACCTATAAAGTAATACGGCTATAGTACCCAGCCTTTCCAACACCAAGTGAGTGGTAAGACACGAAGCAACGTGCGGCCACCTAATTGTGGAACCAAGTAGCTCCAAATAACACAGTGTTAAAAAATAGAGACTGTATACAACCAACTTACAATTTAGTAAATTGTCAGCCCTTAAATGGGCTAGGACTGACAATTTACTAAATTGTTAGTTGGTTGTACATAGTCTCTATTTTTTAACACTTTGTGTTATTTGGAGTTGGCGTGACAATATACTACTTGGTTCCGCAACTAGGTGGCGGCACGTTGCTTCGTGTCTTACCACTCGCTGGCTGGCTACCATAGCTGTATTACTTTATAGGTGTATTTTCACTACAATTAGTATGCCGTACTGACGAGCTCTAATTAGAGCGAAACAGGTCTACGGTTCTAATTGTGGCGAGAATACATCTAGCCTTACATAGTTTGTCCCTATATTAGGGTAGAAATGGACCAGTGCTAACAATTTACTAAATTGTTAGTTGGTTGTATGTGAGGCGCTTAATTCCTGGACGCGTGGCGGGATGAAACAACGGTAAATGATTCACATTCAATGATTTCTAAATAAATATTCTGGACCAAAAAAGGCTTATGAAGAACTAATATTGCCTGACGTGCGTTTGATAAATTTTCAAACTTATGTTTCAATTGTTACTTTACTCATTGCTTTGCCTAAAATGTTTGCAAAAATGAATTTGAAGTAGACTTTTTTTGCCAGTCTCACGAGAAAAGCTTTAGTATTTAAGTGAAATTAAAAAATGTTCGGGACGCAGCAAGTGTGTTATTGTAGTGAATTTTCATAAGAATAATATATCATAGTGATTTAGCCTTGTATTAAAAGTTAGGAAACGTTACTTTATTTAATTAGGAACGGTAAAAAAATAAGGCAAAGAAGGGCAAGCAAAAACATGACCTCTAACATAAATATGTATACAGTAATTTGGATACAAAACTCAACAAAACAGTTTATAAACAGGAAATATACTCAACAAAAAATACACTAGAAAGCGGAACATAAAAAGATTTCCGTGTTTCATGCATTGAGGGTGATTGTATGCATGCAGAAGGGGCAGAAGAACCCCCAGGACGAAGAGGGTTTCTGCCCCTCACCCAAAAACACGGTGGGTTCTCGATCCTTCCCCGTGTCCTTGCATAAAACTACCTTCAAAGCATAAAACACAAGAAAAATTACTTGGGAGCAACCCCCAAGAAAGTTACTAGACCTGGGCGAATATGGGTGTTGTTCGGGGTTTAAAGGAAGTATTGCTGCAAAATGTGAAAAATGCATATTTTCAAAGCCCGACTAAATGTTTTTTTAGCATTTTCCGCCTAGAGTTCTTCCCCGCCCAGCAACCCTATTAATTATTGGCCCCTTAAGTTTCTTAGGGGTTGTTTGCACCAAATTTGCCTTGTGGCTTGTGCATTTACGGGGGGTTCTCAGCATGTTTCTCAAAAAAAAATATCTAAAAACGCTCCTTGCAGCAAACTGTAAATTTACCGAAATTACATTCCACATTGTCGCCTATAATGTCTTTTTCAGATAATATCGAATACAGCACTAAAGTAAATAAATTCACTTGCTGTTTCACTCTTTTTTATTTTTATATTACATATATAGGCACAAGATAAGTAAGTATAATAAAGGGCGGCCCTTAATTAACATTGGGGCTACACAAAGTTAAAAGCAGAGAAGATATTTAAATCGTGTCTGTGTGCAAACAAAACTTAGTAAAATAAAGTAGTCTAATAAAAAAACAACAGCTTTACGATAGTATTTTAAATAAACCAAACGTACGCCGTTTTGCGACTATTTCGCAATTCGCGAGTCTATGAATCTAGGTTTTGTTCAAGACTACACTGAATCCGGTCGACGCCGAAAGCAAACACCTTTTAAATTACGCTCGACACGGTTGGACGCTAAACAGACGTAGGTATGTCTAATTTATGCGGGACTGTACCTGTTTAAAAACGTACAATATGAGAAATACAGAAAGTGTTATTTACTAAACTCCCTAAAAAAACTAACCTGCGAAATCATCGATAATAAAAATGATGGATTTAAAACCTTATCTATCAGTATCATTCTCATTTTATGAGAAGGTTTTGATACTTACAGAGAACATTGTCGCATTCTAAAATTTAGTGCTTTTGAAAGCAAACATTGTCCCGGTATTATAAAAGAAATGGGCCAGGTCTGACATCTACAAAATTGTTAGTTGATTGTACAAATGTCTCCATCTATAACATTTTGTGCTAACTAGAGCTGTTGTGACAACATACTACCTGGTTCCGCACCGAGATGGCGTCTCTGTCTACGTTCTGACATGTTGCAATAATACTTGTAACTTCCATTGTTTAGATTTTTATCGACCATTTTTAAAATAGCATAGCAGTACAGGTAACATCATCTGTCTTTGTCCAACATTGTAGATATTGCATGACAAAATTTGAAGTGATGTCGAGGATTATTTTTGTTTTAATTTCGAATAACATTATTTCTCTTTGATCAAAAGACTTGAAAATTGGTACAGAACTATGTCTGTCTATGTTCTTTTAAGTTGTAAATTTTCGCTTTAAGAATTTGAGAGATATTGCGTTTTAAAAAATATTTTTGTTGTTGCTAATAACAATTGGGCGTTGAGATCTGATGAACGAACTCATCCAAGTCATTAACAAAATATGGTCCAAATCAGTGAAGTATTTTTTGAGTTATCGGTTGGATATGTATATATTTCCAGGAGCCCTAATTCGCGCTTATTTGAAGAAAGTCTCACCATCGATAGCTCTCTATTAGTGAATTTTCTTAATGAAAATTCACTAAAAGCAAGTGCGTTATGACAGCGAATTTTCATACAAAAATTGTTGGTTTATATATATATATACTTAAGAAACGTTAAACAAAAAAATAAGCATCGGCACAGCAGGTGCGTTGGGGTTGTGCATTTTCATAAAAATTTGTGTCCATAAAAAATTTGCTAGTTAAATAGCAAATAAAATAAAAAAATGTAATACTGCATATTAGCGGCCAACGGGATTTTCGAAAATGTTTTTCAGAAACAGGCTTAAAACCACTCCAGTATGCATAAGCAAAAAAATAATATTGTGTGACATTAGGCAGTACTACCAACGCTACTTCTTTAGTGGGAAATATGTTCTGTGCCCAAAAACCACCTTTTTGAAATTGGATGTCGCCTATTGGCGTGAGAAATGTGGGGTGTCAGCTATTAGTGCTTTTACCTTATACCATTTTAAATTTGTAGTTTATAGAAAATTGAGTTTCGGGATTTTTTTTCTGAAGAAGGGGCACTAGATTAAAAAGCTTTATATGATAAAAACAATTTATTTTATTTCTTTGACGAAAGAAAGTATATTCTGGTTTAAGAGACCGAAAAATATCCAAACATTAAAATTCAATTTTGTACATAAAAAAGCTGAGAAAACGTAATATATTGGATAATCCATGGTTATTTTGCTTGTGTATAACTCACAATGTCAGATCTAACTTCAAACTAACATATTTAATCGTTTATAAACGTCAGTACGTCTGGGTTTGACATAATTAAAGGATAAAATTAAAGGGTTTTCTTCCAGACAGTATTTATTTTTAAAAAACCTACGCGTTTCGGTTCTTATGAACCATCTTCAGGTGGTTAATACTTATATAAAAACGTTTTTAGAGGTGTGGAGAGTCTATTTTGCTGCTTTAAAAGAAGCGTGGTTTTATATTCATCCTTTTGTAAAGTATTAACCCGAAGATGGTTCATAAGAACCGAAACGCGTAGGGTTTTTCAAAAGAAATACTGTCTTTAAAGCCTTTAATTTTATGCTTCAAATATGTTAAACTCAGACGTTCTGACGTTTAGAAATGACTATATATGCTCTATTCTCATATTAGTGAATTTTATTTAAAAAAATCACTAATGAGGAGATCTGTGTTTATATATATATATATATATATATATATATATATATATATATATATATATATATATATATATATATATATATATATATATATATAGTATTAAATTTTTGTGACGGTAATAGTGTTATTTATCAAAAATTGTGGGAAAGCCGTCAGTTGTAGAATAAAACTCTTGATTATAGCCCGAGCTTTCGGAAAAATGTATTCCTTTCTCAAGGATATAACGTGAGTTCTACTAAACTAATTATGGAATAACAAACATGAAAAGAAAACCTTTTCATGTTTGTTATTCCACAGCTTAGTAGAACTCACGTTATATCCTTGAGAAAGGAAAACATTTTTCCGAAAGCTCGACCTATAAAAGAGTTTTATTCTACAACTGACGGCTTTCCCACATTTTTTTGATATATATATATATATATATATATATATATATATATATATATATATATATATATATATATATATATATATATATATATATGTATGTATGTAGGTATGTATCACAACGATAACTCAAAAAATAATGGGCCGATTTTGATTAAATTTAGTGAGTAGCTTCCTTTGGCAAGTGGCTTGGATAAGTTCGTTAGCCAGGAAAATCGGCCTAGGTTTTCCCGGAAAATTTTGTGTTTTCTTTCGGAAAAAATCTATATCTCCGGAGATAACAAAGTAAGTGCAACCAAATTTGGTACGCGTGTTTGTCTTATAAATAGTGACTTTCTGATAGAAATTTAGATAAAATATGGTACATTGTTTCTACTATATAGGCTCTACCGGTAACCAGATTGATGCCTGCTTGCATTAGAGAGATATATTTGCATTAAAAACATTTTTATGGAAATTCACTTCCATAACGCACTTGCTGCGTACAGCCTTATTATTTCCTACATTTAGTTACGTATATTTACTTTTTGCAACCACAATTCTATTCATAGGGCTGGCATGTTTTCTTTAAACCTTTATTCATTATTTAGCTTGAAATTTCTTAATGGAGATCCATTTTTATGAAAATTAGTTACCATAACGCATTTGCCGTATACAGATTTTTATGAATTAAAACACTGAGTAATATAATTTACCACATTGTCCTCCATATCGCCAATTATTGTCTAAGTTGCTGATTCAGCCTCAAACAACAAGATTTGAAATTCAATTCAAACGCTTATTAGTAGGAGATTAGGTATTAGTTTTAAACTTGTGACCACTTTTAGGTGTGTGTATTTGTTTACAATTTATCGTTAACATTCTATTGAAAGCGCGTGACAATTTTTACCGACGATCAACAATTGTCTAGAAATGTGCGAACGAACCTAAGGCATTCCGGTACACAGATGATGATATTCAGTTTCTTTGCTTGCTTACCTTGACCATAGTTATGTAAGATTATACCATACTATAATAACTACAATCAGTGGTCGTTCACATAAATAATTAAGTTCACTGCCAATGTCAGACTTTCATTAAAGGCATTCATTTGGGACATACTGGTGGTTTGTTGCGAATCACACTTAGAGTATACTTCTCTCAAAGTTTGTGTAAGACGTCTAATTTACCTCAGTTATTTGAAGCAAGAGTACATTATCTAGTGGCGTTCGGTCCATGGAAGCAAGGGAAACATTGCTTCCCTTAAAATAACGACTACATACCTACTTAAAAATAATTTGTGTTAAACCGCATTATTTAAAATCCATTTTGTATTTTAAATATTAAATTTCAAATTCTAAAACTAATTTATCTATTACAATTTTTAATTCGCAACCTCACACATAATTATTTATTATGCATCATACTGTACTTGTATATGCGCTCTACGCTCTTGGCAAGGACGTCGTCCCAGTAAACCGACCGCTAACCAACAGCATGAACCTGATACTACGAGAGTGGATGCAATGACTTCAGTTAAATACACGTAGCCAGCAGGCCACATAATGAGAAACCCTTGCTCGATGCTCGACGCAATGTACGTGTATTTCAACATGTAGAACGTGTTGGAAGACCCGATGCACGTACAACGTGAATGTCTCTGATTATTTCGTAGAAATAAGCAGTTGACTAAGTTAAATACATTGGCATTTTATGATTATTAATATGGCTGCAACTACATCAGCTTTTAACAGCGGCGTCGGTGGGGGTGGGACTTTACAAACTTTACGAACAAGTGGTAATAATAACTGTGATCGTGTGTTTTTTGATAACCAAAGGTTTTTCAGCTTTATTGTTTGCTGAAAAACTTGCTATTATTAATAAAGGTAGGCCGAAACCTACTCTAAAAAACTCAAATACAAGAATTAAAACATGTATTCGACATTTCAACGTGGAAAAAACTTATAAACAATATGAATGGTTAACAGGAATAAACTGTTTTGTTGGCCTGGTAGTCTATTTGTGACTGAAAAGGGGGGTGTGGAATAAAAGACTTGAATAATCTACATAAAGTAGTAAAAATACATGTTATGTCTAAAGCGCATTTACAGACCATTTTAAAATTAAGTGTCTTTGAAACAAACGCGAATTCAACACGCCGTTGGCAAGCAGATAGAAATTAGTCATCGCCAACACAATGAACTGGCTGATAAAAACAGAAACATATTAAAAAGCCTTATTGATGTTGTGTGTTTTCTTGGTCAGCATGAATTGGGGTTCAGAGGTCATGACGAAACAACTACATCTGCAAATAGAGGAAACTTTCAAGACCTAGTTTCTTTAATAGCCAAATACGACATTTGTTTAAAAAATTACTTGGAACAGTCTAACGTTTTTCGCGGGACATCAAATCGCATTCAGAATGACTTAATTGCGGCTGCTGCCACTATTATTTTGAACAGAATTAAATCTGAAATTAAACAGACTCGTTTCATTGCTATGGTTCTAGATGAAACAACCGACGTAACTAATTTAAGTCAACTATCTGTAGTAATACGCTATGTAAAAATGGATGGGAGCAAGAAAGATTTTTAGGCTTTAAAAATGTGACAGAAGATCGTACCGCAAACGCTCTATATAAAATTGTGCTTAATATTATGAAAGATATTGAGGAGACTGATAATAAATTAATTGTCCAAAGCTATGATGGGGCTGCTGTTATAGCCGGACATTTAGGAGGTCTAATTTGTATACGGTTGTGCCCATAAATTAAATTTAATTTTATCCCATAAATCGTATTAAAGAATGTAAGGTTTTTTTTGCTACCCTAAGTGGAATGGCTGCTTTTTTCCAAATCTATGAAGCGCACACAAGCCTTAGACTCAATTGTTAAAAAACGTTTACCCAAAGTAGCTGCAAGCCGATGGAACTACAACGGCAGGGTTGTGTTAACTGTATTTGAACACCGTGAATCGTTAATTGGACTTTTTGAAAACATCATGGAAAATAGCAAAAATTGGAACGCAGAAACAATAAATAGTTCTAGAGGATTTTTGGATGGTTTGAAAGGAGACTTTAATTTTTTACTTAATATATTTTTGGAAATATTTCCGTTTTCAGATAATGTATTTAACATATTGCAATGTAAAATAAATGACATTGGTTTTTGCCTGAAAAAATTAGTGAATTTAAATCCATTATAATTCAAAAAAGGAATGAATTTGATAAGTTCAGGGAAAAAACAATTGAATTAGGAGAAGTGAAGCCACGAAGAAAGCGTCTGCGCAATGATAATGTGGCAGACCTTCAAACTTCTTACCGCCGCCTTTTCTACGAAATTGTAGATCAAATTCAGCAGCAAATTAACTGCAGATTTGATCATCTCAATGACCTGAAATTTCTTGAATTGTGTAATTTTGGAGGATTTAAAGGGATACCTTTCCCAGAAGTTTCATTCAAATCATTATTTAACCACTATGGACATTATTTTGACAAAGCCTTATTACGATCAGAACTTGCAGTCATTTATGAACCCGATGTTATTGACACAAAAACTTACGCTAGTGAACTTTTAACTTTCTTAAAACAATCAAAATTGGAAAATGCATATTCTGAAGCGTTCAAATTATGTGAATTAGTATTAACAAGTCCTGCTACTAGTGCGTCTGTAGAACGAAATTTTTCTACATTGAAACGTATCAAGAGTTTTGTTAGAAATTCAACAGGACAAGAAAGACTTTCCCAAATTTCAATTTTGTCAATTGAAAATAACTTCGTCGAGGAAATGTCCCAGAATCCACAGTTTTATGACATTATTAACGAATTTACCAAAATCGACAGAAGAATTGAGTTACACTACAAATAGGTAAGTTTCTGAAAATTGCTTCCCTTATTTAAAATGTCACCGCACGCCCCTGGCATTATCTCCAGCTCGAAATGCAGTGGCATGTCCACCATGTGTACCCATGTACAAGACAGGTCTATCGTTAGCTTCATACGACAGCATAATTGTTCGTGGTGCTGGGATTAGATAATACCGTGAATATGAATGCCCGAAACAGCCGTTTCGATTTTTGATCCGTCACTGTACCAAAATCCCGACTTTTATGTAATAAAATTGGAAAAAGTCTGAAGAAAGATTTATTGAAGTAAACTGGACACCGTAATGGAATACTATTTCTTAGGTATGTAGATTCTGATTAATTGTTTTAATGAGTCGTATAGACGTTTGGACTCACAGCCCCGCGACCATAATGGGTCTTTTGTACATGACTCTATTTTCTAATAGTTGCCCAAAATGTTCAGACTTCTCATATAGTCTGCTCTCATTTTGGGGGCTATTTATCTATTTCCTGCGGCGTTGAAGTCACCCCTCACAGGTATTTGAGCCTTTTACAGAACTGAACCATGCAGTCGCATAGCAAGCGTCCTGTTGTTTCTGCTACTTTAGTGCAGTAGCTGCAGTTTCCGCCTTATCGTACCTTACTTCATAAGGTGATACCTTACTCGGGAGGGTCCTGTCGTGATTATGCTCAAGCCGTTCCTGTTCAATTCAAAAAAGTCTGGACGCAGCAAGTGCGTTATGAAAGATAATTTGTTTTTAATAGCAAATATGTAAGCAAGCAGGCATCAATTTGGTTATCGATATAACCTATATAGTAGAAACAATCTACCATATTTTATCAAAATAACTTTATGTTTGAAAATGTACAAAAATTGTCCGAAAATAAACTTGGAATGTTTCCGACAAAACTGGTTTCGTAACCAACGAACCTTAGGTTAATAGCAAATAGAGTGGTTGAAATTTGAAACATTTGATAAAAATTCGCTACCAAATGCTATGCTATGCTAAATACTGACCGAAGGGTACTGGGTTCGATCCCAGGGTACTCCTTTCACTTTTTCAGTACAAACTGTAACATTAACATCAACCGAGGTTCTGGCGTTGTATTTGAGCAAGTTGAATGTCTGCACGTTCCGCCCTTCGGAGGGGGCGTAAAGCCGTCGGTCCCGTGTCCATGCGATGTTAGGCACGTTAAAGATCCCTACCCTCTTTACAGAAAGGCAGGGGTTCGGCAAAATTTCCAGGATAGTGAGGTGAAACTGCTCCCTGGCGTCGGTGATTCGCCATAGTCGCGGAAATACCCCGGCGTTAAAGAAACAAAAAACACACACACATGCTAAATACTGCGTCTAGATTTTTTTAATTACAAACATGCATCATATTTCGATAAATAATGCAAAAATGCAATAACATAAGATATGTTCGAAACAAATATTGTAGGTATCACCAACGACTTATGGTCCACCTGTGATTGTCAAAATAATTTTATAAGATGCAGCTCAAGACACCCTATAAACGTATACAATTTTTTCTCGTATCTTGTATAATAACAATTATATTTAGCTTTACCGTAGAAATGCGTCACCCTGTATATATGTAAACAGATAAAAATTGAAACTAGACGCGGATATGGATTCTAGGTTATTCTAGTTTATACTCATTTGAAGAAATCTTTTTAAAATTAAAAGCTCGCGATCTCCTCTTTAACGATATTTGTTTATGAAAATTACCTAAAAATTATAGACCGTTAAACCATAAACTTAACCAAAACTACTCCCACAGCATCAGAGAAACGGTCTATTTGAAATGACTTTTCTGGAAACATTTTAGTAAAATAAAAGACAATGACGGTTGAAGCTGAACCTTTAGGGTTTGTAAAAAAGTCTTGCGACATTGTCTTTACATAACCCGTATTGGTTTCAGGTTATTTGCCTCAATGTTGCCAAAATCGCGACTTGACGTTTTCAGGAAAATCCCCTTTTTTTCTGTATATGCCTATAACTTTTTTGTCTTTAAACTTACAGACCTATATTTTGGTACATGGCTCACTCTTTTTAATACAAACACTTACCAAATTTGGTTGTGTTTACGTTGTTTTTCCGGAGAGATCAATTTTTTCCGAAAGAAAATACAAAATGTTCAAGGAAAACCTCGGCCGATTTTCCTGGCTAACAAACTTATCCAAGCCATTTGCAAAAGGAAGGTACGTACCATGCTTGAAATGAGGTCAGACTTCGCGAGCCCGCGAATCTGCAGCGAAAACAACTTTACAGTGGAAATCCCCGACCGGGAGGCATGGCGGGTGGAGACGCCGGGCACACCACGGGACGCGCTCGTCTGGTTCACAGACGGATCCGGCGGGGAGCGTGGGACGGGGGCAGGTGTTTATTCGGAAGGACCGACGGTAAGTCATAATATTTCCCTCGGAGTTCATGCAACGGTCTTTCAGGCCGAAATGTACGCTATCCAGCACTGTATGCGGGAGAACAAGAGGAGGGGCTACACCAACAAGCGTCATAGCCACAGACAGCCAGGAAGCCCTTAAGGCCCTAAGTGACCAAATTCCTGGCTGGTGAGTGAGTGCCGAGACGAGACGAGCGACCTGGCTGGGCAGAATGAGGTCACCCTCATCTGGGTGCCGGGTCACTCGGGGGTCAAAGGCAATTAAGAAGCTGACAGTCGCGAAGAGAGAGTCAGCAGAACCATTTATGGAGCCAGAACCGGCTCTGGGCGTGACAAAGAGCACTGCCAGGGGAGCCATTAAGTCATGGGTCAGAAACCAACATAAGGAGTACTGGGCAGACTGTCCAGGGCTCAGACATGGGAAGTCAATAGTTGACGAACCCAGTTCAAAGAGCTGTGGAGCTGCTAAATCTTAGCAGAGGACAGCTCAGAAACATAACAGGTCTCTTGACGGGACACATGGCCGTCAAGAAACACCTGCATAAAATGGGGCGGTTCGAGGGGGACCTCGCATGCAGACTCTGCGGCGAGGGGGAAGAATCAGCCCAGCACATCTTGTGCGAGTATAAAGCTCTGACCCGAGACAGCATTATAAAACTTCATCCTACCAATCGCTGTGTAGACTAGTTCAAGGCACAGTGATTTTGGAATGGGTGGATAAAAAAGACTAAGGGCATGAACAATAAACCAAACGTTGCAGTGCTATCGAGGCCGCGGACGAGCCCTGAGGGAGAAAAAAAAGGTACGTACCAAATTTGATCAAAATCGGTCTATTACTTTTAGAGTTATCGGTGTGTTACATTATATATATATATATATATATATATATATATATATATATATATATATATATATATATATATATATATATATATATATATATATATATATATATATATATATATTGAAACTGACCCTGGATATGGGTTCTAGGGAGCCTAGTTCGCACTCATTTGAAGAAATGTTTTCAAAATTCAAAAGTCGGAATCTCCTCATTAGTGAATTTTTTTTAAATTCACTAATAAACATACTAAATAAAAGATAACTTCGCACCCTACATTTATTTTTTGGTATCAAATCTGAGAGAAAAGTAACTCACATTCATACAATAACGTTAAGATGCCAGAATGATATTAAATATAAATATAAAATTTTCTGTATATTGTATTTTAATTGGCGGACGAGGTTTTTCAACTTCATTTATCACTTTACCTGACAAGTTTCGGAATGTTTATCTGCTTCAAAGATAGAGCGCAAACAGAGGACCGCAAGCCAGTGACGGGGCTCGATTTAAGGAACTTTTGTTTTTTATACTTTCGTACGCATCGAGCTTCACTGGCTGTCCAATATTTTTGATAAGTTTCAGATTTACTTTATCAATGTAGTGGTTATTATCCCAGATATGTTGTGCCACGCATGACTTGTCTACACTAGCGTATCTCAAACGTGCCAGATGTTCACGAAATCTAGTTCGTTTTTTGTCTTTTTGTGACTGCAAACCGAAAATCGCAAGAAAGGAAGCTACCACTCTAAGTTACATTCCAAATGACTCACATCATACGTTTGCACCAAAAACGCCGGTTTAAATTTCTTAGTAAACAGATTAATACATTTTCCCTTAAGTAAAAGTAGATATAGTATAGAATCAAAGTACATAAAAAAACGTGGCTAAATATAATGTATGTTTGGATTGATTAGTAGGAAAAATTAATTAATAGACACAGAACAAAGAAAATGTTACCGGAATGCACGACATTCAGGAAAGATAAAATAGAGAAAATAATTGTTTGCCTACCTTTTGAACAGTGTATCACAAAGGGTCTCGAGAGCATTTTTAAGAAAGCCGATTTTCAGCTAACTTTTTCGACAAAAAAAATTAAGAAATTTGTTAGGTAATACGAAAGATAATGCCACTGAAATGTCGGACATTTATGAAATAGGTTGTAAATATTGTAATCTTAAATACCTTGGGGAGACTAAGAGAACCATTGAGACTAGAATTCGTGAACATCTGGCACATTGATAAAGAAAATCTGAAACTTATCAAACATATTAGACAGCGAGCGAAGCTCGATGCGTACGAAAGTATTTATATTTCTAGTCAAATAAGAAACAAAAGTTTCTTAAATCGATCCCCGCCACTGATTTGCAGTCCTCTGTTTGTGCTCTGTCTTTGAAGCAGCTAAACATTCCGAACCTTGTCAGCTAAAGTGATAAATGAAGCTCAAAAGCCTCGTTTAGCAATTAAAATAAAATACACTGAAAATTTGCCTGCGATTTAATCTCCCTCTCGGTATCGTTCTTTACCTAAGACTCAGTATAAAATGTGGTGTTTTAGTAGGAAGTAGTTAGAATTTTTTATCCTCTGATGACGCTAACTTTGTCAGTGAAACGATCGTGGGGTCTTTAAAAAGATGTGTTGTGGCGATTTGGATTCTCCAAGTGTACTTGCTTATGATAGGGTTGCCATTTGAAAAAAATCAACAAGGAGTGGGCTAAAATGATGAGGGCTAAAAATTACAAACTAATACGACAACAACAAAATTTAGTTGACGTGCCCGAACGTTTCTCATAAAAAAGACTTATCTTCGAATTATGAATTTTATTCCATATGTGCGGTCCACAGTGGACATGCTGTATTGTTATATACCAATAAATAATAATAATAATAATTTTACTTATATTAATTAGCGCAATTTGTAGCAGCTAATTTGTCACATTTTATCATCATTAAACAAACTGATAATATCAATCAAGTCAGCTATCATGTCTAAATGGTGCTCTTCAATGTTCACATGCGTAACATGTTTATGAGTACAACTGTTAACATGGAAGCTACCTATGACATGAACAGCCTTTTGTTTGCCAATGATTGTGTCAGGCCACCTTTAGTTTAATTTGCGTATCATCCAAGCTAATCTGTGATAAAATTTGAAGTAAACAGATTATATTTAGCACACTGTTTCTCCTGTGGCTAAAGAGCTAATAATAGTTTGGTCAGTAAACGTCCTTTGCATAGCACTAATGCCTAAATTATGTCATTATGTCACTGCCAGTGTGTCTACTATCAAATCAAAATTCAGATCTTAATCTAACAACATATTTTAATCACTCTAGGTGTAACGCTTTTCTTTCAAGAGAAGTTTTTGCACATTAACGTTAAAGATCCAACGCATTAAAAAATGTTATAAACCGGGAGAACTACACAATGAGTTTATGAAAAGTATTACCATTCGAAAAACAGTGAGCACAGGAAAATGCGACAAGCATAAGAAGTGATGTGGCGAAGAATCTGCTACTCATAATAAAAAATTTAAGAAAAAACAAACTTGAGAGTTACTTGGTAGAAGGTCAGTTCAGATATTAGACCTTGACAATGAACTAGAGAATATTATCACTAAAAACAATAGGAGAAAATAAACTTGAACAAATAGAGATACCTATATTTATTGTTTTTATAAACTTGAAAAAACATTAGACAATTTCGATTGGAAAATATTGTGTATAATATAATGACAAGAGCTGGATTGCACTAGGGGATATGCGCATTATTCCCAGCCCTTACCAAAAACTTCCCTAATAGATACTAACGGATATAAAATCGGACCTAAAATAATAACAGATATATGGCGAACATGCCCCATTATCGCCATATTTGTTTAATATATTCAGCGTAACTACAATGAATAGGCTAAAGAAAAAGACAGCAGGGACAAAATAAATCGATAATGAGTGCTGGTAGTGAGCAGAAGTTATCCATACATTCCCAGGCAGCAATTTTTTTTATTTTTTTTATTTCAACAACACACCACGAGGGCTTACAGCATAAATACTATCGTGCCGTGGGTGTCGACAAGGAGGAAAGAGGCAACTTGTTAATTCTGGACTTGAAGCTTTGGAGGTTCGGAGGAGAAGGAAAAACATGTGCCGGCAAGGAATTCCACAACTTGGAAGTCCTTGGGACAAAAGAGCGGGCATAATAAGATGTTCTATGTCTGGTGACCTGGACAGTAAAAGGGTGCATTCGCTCTGTTCCCCTGGTAGATCTGTTGGGGGCAGCAGGTGGAGGAACTATGGAAGAAAGCTCCTCTGAGCACTGCCCGTGCAGATATCTATAAAAGAGAGAGAGAGAGGTCACCAACGGCACGTCGCTGGGCAAGGCATGGCAGCCTTTGGGTGAGGGTAGGGTCACCAGGGAGGCGTATAGCTCTCTTCTGAATGTAGTCCAGGATAGCGAGTATAGAAGCGCCAGCAGCACCCCAGATGTGGGAGCAGTATTCGAGGTTTGGCCTTATTTGTGAAGTATATTGGGTATAGAGATTAGCTGGTGAAAAGTATTTGCGAGCCCGGAAGAGGAAACCTAATTTCCTAGCAGCCGTTTCTGCAATTGATGTGACATGTTGGTGCCAATTGAGATTTCCATCCACAGAAATGCCAACAAGTGAGAAGGACTCATTACTTTGAATAACTTGGTTGCTCATTGTGATGGTTCAAGGGCTGATGTATCTTTTATGAGAAAGAAAGCAAGACTGAGATTTGGTGGGGTTGAATTGTACAATATTTCTACTTTCCCAGTCTAATATTGTTTGGAGATCCACGGAGTCAGAACCCTCCATGTATCTGCGATCCTCATCTTGTTGGGCCAAAGAGACAGGCTTAGAATATTGTATATTTGAGTGGAGGGTGCTGTCGTTCGCGTAACTGTGAACTGGGTTGGGTGTGCTAGAGAGGAGGTCATTGATGTGGAGAAGAAACAAAGTAGGGGCTAAAGCTGAACCTTGAGGGACTCCTGCATTAATTGGATATAGTTTAGAGGAATGGCCATCCACAACAACAGAAATGCTCCGGTTGGAGAGGAAGTTTGCTGGCCAGGTACATAGTTTTGGTGGTAGGCCATAGGCCGGTAGTTTATTAAGCAGCGCTGCGTGCCAGATCTGGTCGAAGGCTTTGGATATGTCTAGAGCGACAATCTGTGATTCGCCGTGTACTTCCATAGACTTGCTCCAAGAATGGGTGGCAAAGGATAGGAGGTCGGCAGTTGATCTGCGCTGACGGAATCCCTACTGTCTGTCATGGATCAGACTGTGTTTTTCAAGAAATTTTAGTAATTCGGTGTTTATATACTTATTTATGTGGTTATTAAACGAGTTTTTTTGCCTCAGAAAGAATACGGGCATAGCGGTTTCTTGCGTCGTTAAATGCTTGACGGTTTTCTTGACTGGGATTGTGTAGAAGCGTTTTGTGAGCTTTGACCGTTTCAAGTCTGGCCTTGTCACAGGATTTAGAGAACCAGGGCTTTTGAGTGGCTGAAGCAGTTTTTTGTGTACGTGGAATAAATCTTGTCAGTTTGGATAATTTCGGTGACGTTTGGTGAGATATCAGAGGGGTCAGGATGAGAGAAGCAGACAGACGCCCATGGAAATGAGGACAAGTAACCCGCATTTCGTCCCAAAGTTGTGGTGCCCAACGACACGTGGGTGTTATGACTGTGTGACTTCGGGTTGCATTGCGCAGGAAGCAGTGACCATACCGTGGTCTGAGCGACCAAGGGGGGCCGTGATTGATGTCTTATAGCATTCAGGTTTTGTAGTAAGGAGGAGATCCAAGGGATCTGGGCTGTGTGTTCGAATGCGTGGAAAGTAAGTAGGTTGCTGAACCATATTGGCCAAAGAATTGCTGACTGCAAAGGCGTCCGCTGCTCTCCCTTGTGGATCGGTTTTCGAAGATCCTAGCCATTACTTATTGTGGACATTGACGTCACCAAGAATAGTGACCTCGGAGAAAGGATATTTAGAAATCAGATGGTCGGTTTTTTCAGAAAGGTATTCGATCATCATTTTTGTTTATAAGGGAAACCGACTCGTACACCGGAACCGGAAACGTCCGTTGGGATTTCACCGGCCCCTTGATGTAAGGGGTGGTACCTCCTCGGGCGTGAAAAAATCCTTTACTATCACGTAAACGAAAAGTCCACTACCACCTGCCCAAATTGGAGTAATATAATGTTTCAGGGTTTGTTTATTAGAAAACTTTCAAGTTCATCAAACATTTGGTACTCTGTGATAAAATTAAATTAGGGGTTGAACCTGCGGGGGTGGAATATAGGTGACAAAAATTACGAAATGTGTTTTACTAAAGCAGCGTAAAAAGTCCCAAAACGTATAGAAAGCTTGGAAGAACTTTTTTTTTGTCTGTCGGCCTGTACTCCTGTACGCGTGTCTTAGTAGGCGCAATAACTTTCGAACGAATTGAGGTATCATCTTTAAATTTGGTATACAGTTAGCACCCGACAAATGAATGCTTAAAATTGTTTTGGGTAAGATCGTTCAAGGGGGTAGGGGATAAATGGGGGGTGATTTGGTGACAATTGATATTTTTTACGTCAAAACTCGAGTAATGTAACGTTTCAGAAGTTTATGGGTACAGGAATACAAATCTTTTCTTTGTGGTCAAGTCAAGGACCCTAAATTCGTTTGATGATAATGTCTTTCGGGGAAGAGTAGATTATCACAGCTATGTGGAACTTATGATTCAATTTGCAGCACTATTTTTAGTGAATTTTTATTAAAAAAATTCACTAATAGAGAGGTATCGATGGTGAGACTGCAAAAATTCTTTCAAATGAGCGCGAATTAGGACCCCTAGAACCCATATCCGGGGTCAGTTTGAATTTTTATATGTTTATATATATATATATATATATATATATATATATATATATATATATATATATATATATATATATATATATATATATATATATATATGTATCCGTCTGATAACTCAAAAAATAATTAACCGATTTAGATGAAACTCGGCAAGTGCCTTTCTTTTATTAATGGCTTGGATGAGTTCGTTGGCCAGGAAAATCGGACGGGGTTTTCCGGGAAAATTTTGAGTTTTCTTTCAAAAAAAAATTTTTTCCGAAAATTTCGATAAAATTTGGTCTACATATTGCTTTGGGAAATACCTAACTATGTGCCAAAATTCAGCTTTCTAGGGTTACAGAAAATTGAGCTATTCAAATTTGAAACATTTATGTTTAAATCATAAGGTTGCTGTTGGTTAGTCAATGCTTTTCTTATTGACTCATGAAATTCATTTGTAAGTTTCCGAGAAATGTCAATAATACTGAATTCACTGATTGTTAATCATTGGAAGCATTTACGATTATATATAACCCTATTGTAATGTATTATCATTTATCACCTCTGTAGTATAATTATTTTTGCCTTACAACTCGCAGCGTTTTTAGTCAATTGTTGTTATTAATAGTCAATAGTTTCTTTCCGAATACACAAACCTTCCATTGACTTTTGCTTCTGCCGCTGTTACAGTCCTTTTATTTAGAGCTAGAGTTGTAACCACTCATACAGTGTTTTTTAACCACGTGGCTGGGCGACTGACCGAATTCATTCCCAGTTGCTGTTGATTTACTCATATTCTCTTAATATGTTTGAAGATGTGGTGTCTACTTCATTCCAAGTCACTATTAACCGACTATTTATGAAATCAAATAAGTAAATTAAATCGATTGTCATAAAATATGTAGTGTATTAAGACAAGGGAAAAAGAAATAAAACATATATAACTGTGCACATTTTGATTATATTTTAGGGTGCTTAAGAGAGGTATTGTCACAGCATAATATCTTATTAAAGTTCATTTGTAAATAGGTTTAATTTTTATATGTTTATATATATATATATATATATATATATATATATATATATATATATATATATATATATATATATATATATATATATATATGATAACTCAAAAAATAATTAACCGATTTCGATGAAACTTGGCAAGTGCCTGTCTTTTATTAATGGCTTGGATGAGTTCGTTATCCAGAAAAATCAGACGGGGTTTTCCGGAAAAATTTTGAGTTTTCTTTCGAAAAAATTTTTTTTCTCCTAAAGTAACAAAGCTGTTTCAATGAAATTTACTATATATGTTGCCTCAACCTTACTACGTACCAAAATTCAACTTTCTAAGTTTAGAGAAAATTGTGTTATTCAAATTTTAAATTTTCTTTCGAAAAAAATTTTTTTCTCCGAAAATTACTAAGTTATTTTAATGAAATTTTGTGGATATCTTGCCTTAGGAAAAACCTTACTACGTATTGAAATTAAACTCTCTAAGTTTATAGAAAATTGTGTTATTTAAATTTGAAGCATTTAATAAAAATGCACTACCAAACGCACTTGCTGCGTCCCGAGTTTTTTTTCAATCAGCTATTAACTATTGGGCGAATTGATCAAGTTACTTACAATATTAATGCAAGTGTTCATTTGAATTACCTATTCAATACTTCTCAAATGTATAAATATGTGTTCAAAGTGATCTAAAGTTAATTATACCATCATAGGCACATTTCCCTTATATTAACAGGTAGGTACTTGAGCCAAGATAAATAACTTCAGAAATTATTAAATTGTTAATGCGATATTGGATTTTGCACGATGCCCACGTTTTGTTTTTCATCCTATGGGCATATTTTTCCTGTTTTTAAACCTGAATTTGCATCAAATGCAGTCTGTTAATTATTGAACGTAAACTGCAGATCATTTAGAATGAGTAATTACTGTATCCGGCAATCTATCTGGCTGCATTATTTTGTGTTAGCTGGCTATTATCCAATAAATGTTACAATGAAGGTCTAATTGTGTTTACAATCCACGTGTGCGAAGTGGTTATAATTATTTTTATAGGGTTACGTCACGAGTTACGTTGTTTTCTCTTATCGTAGTTGATATGGAAAACAAATCATACAGTTAAATTTTTGCCAAATAATATGAAACGCTGGAGGAAGCTAGTGGGCTATAGTAGCGAATTTTCTGTAAAGTTTTTCAAGGTATAATAATTTAATTTTCCATTAGCTTCGAAACTTTAATTTTGTCACACTAAAAAGTCAAGCTTTAATGAATTTACTGTTTTGATATTTACTGTCGTGGCCAGCTTAACCAAAGTGAGTTAAATGAAAAATTCTTACAAAACAAATGAATTTTACGAATAGTTTTCAACAACTTGAAAATTATTGCATTCAAATATAGGAAAATCAACACAAACTAACCCTTTTTTGTTGGAGCAATTCAAATGAATAAAGAAAGGCTGGACGCAGCAAGCGCGTTATGGTAGCGAATTTCCATAGAAATGATTTTTTTACAAAAATTATCCATGCGCCAAGAAAACTTAATATTTGTCTGTAATATTTAATGAGTTTTGTTTAACAGACAAATATTTTGGTCTTCTGTTCTACTGTAACCTCCAGTTAAACCAATTTTTTTTTCATTGAATGCCTATAACTTTTTTGCTTTTAACTTGGAAATTCGGTTTTGGTATATTGTATACTTTTTATAATATAAACTGCGTACCAAATCTGGTTGCCATAGCTCTGTTATTTTTGGAGATACAAAACTTTTCCGAAAGAAAACTGAAAATTCTCCTGGAAAAACTGGTCCGATTATCCTGGCTAACGAATTTATCTGAGCCATTTACAAAAGTAAGCCACTTGTCACGTTTTATAGAAATCGAGGGGTATCGATGTATCCACACGATAACTCAAAGAGTTATTAACCGATTTTGATGAAACTCGGCAATAATCTTTCTTTTATTAATGGCTTGGATGATTTCGTCTCAAAAAATAACAAAGCTGTTTTGATGAAATTTGGTTGGTATATTGCCCTCGTAAATACTTTTTTTCCCCTCAGGGCTCGTCCGCGGCCTTGCCACCCCGATAGCACTGTCGTAAATACCTTACTATATACCAAAATTCAACTTTCTAGGTTTATAGAAAATTGAGTTTAAATTTGAAGCATTTAATGAAAATTCTGTACCATAACGCACTTGCTGCGTCCTGAACTTTTTCCATTTACAAATTACAAAAGGTTCTATTCCCTTTATGGTGTATTTATTCAAAGACCAGCATTTTGCTCCATACATTATAACGCTGCGTAAGTATCACTTTGAGAACCCAAATCACTACAACACATTTTAAAAAACATGACGATTGTTTCACTAACCAAGTTAGCGTCATCAGAGGATCAATAATTCTAAATATATAATATCCACAACTCTATTTATATTTTTTGCAGGTGGTCGACCACTAACGATTTAGGGAGGTTCAACGACACCAAAATAACGTATTTTGGCAGAAATATCTGTATTCTTTTATTATCTATCGGACGTACTTCTGCCGGTATTTATTTTACAAAACAATCTATCAAAGATTTTTATTATTACTATATTTAGCATATATATTTCGAAGGTGTTTAGCCGTCCTAGTTGTCTAATATTTTTTATTATTTTAGATTCTCCTCATTAACGTGGTGATTATTATCCCAAATATATCGCGCGACGGAAGATCTATCTATATTTCTAATTCCAATAAATCTTTTTGTTTGTCCGACGTATTTAAGCTCACAATCTTTACAACTTATTTCATTGTCCGAAACAGTCAGATTCACTCTGATCTGGAAATGCCTTCGATACTTGAGTTTATAACTCAACTATCCACAACTCAGTTCGCAAAAGCCGCTTCTCACCCAAATGCTCTTCTCCGTAGTGCCACCGACTACGACGAGCAACTTCCACATAAGCATAAGGGTCCAAAGCTTATACTTATCCGCTAACGCCCCCGCGGCAAAAACAGAATGGAAACATTCATACCCAAAAAGTCATTGTGTGAAATCTTTCCGACGGAGTTATGGACTAAGGTCCGGTACTCCCAGGGAGGGGGTTTTAGTGAGTACAGTCTCACAGTACCTCGATATCCCACGGCACCTACGGGGCCGTGAATGGGATCTGCATGAGCATTTCCCCCTCCTGTATTAAAAGAAAAACTTATTTCATAAATTCCCGACATCATGGCCGTACTATCCGTGTTTTTTAGGTTACCTAGCAAGTTTTCTAAAGTATTTTATTGTCGGAAATCTTAGTTGCAAATTGGATTTAAAAAATGATTTCTAGACTCCTGGTGATTCGAGGTTCAAATGGTAAGCAAACAAAGTTTTTTCGGCTTTCTCTTTTCTAGAAGTCGTTGATTCCGCTAGCATTTTCTTTGCTTTTTGTTTGTTAATTAATTTCTCCACTAGGCAAGTAGTGTATCCGTTATATTTGACTACGTTCTTAATATACTTTAATTCTTTGGTATATATACTTTTACTTGAAGGAAAATTAATTAACCTGTTAAACGAATCTTTATACTCGTTTTTGTCCAAAGTATAAGATAGAGTTTAAACTCCATAGAGACAAGACGGTATAAAAACTAAATAAAAACCCGCCAGCAAAAATGATTTCGGACGTTAAAAATAGTTTAAAGAATTGTCACAACCTTATATCAAAAGACTTAGGCAGAAAGTTACAAGTTGCAACTCCTAAAGTACCCAAAAAGTACGGTCTCCCAAAAATTCATAAACAGGGAAAATCAATGAGACCTATTGTTTCGGCTATAGATTCCTTGACATACAATTTAGCAAAGTGGTTGACAAATGAGTTTAAAAACTTGTCCGTCAAACAAAAAAAAGATTTCAGTAACAAATTCACTTGAATTTTTAATAAAATTAAAGAGGTAAAATTGATTGAAGGCGAGGTTTTTATTTCATTTGATGTAACCTCATTGTTTCCTAGCGTTCCCACAAAGCAACCGTTAACGTATTTAGAAGAGTTGTTAAAGTTGAATAACATAAATGAAAAGGTCTGCAAAGAATATTTAACTTTAACAAACCTTTGCATTAAATAAGATATTTTTCAATTTAACAATGAGTTTTTGAAAAAAACCAGGGCACGGCAATGGGCAACCAGCTATCGCCATTTATTGCAGACCTTTTTATGATTAGATTTAAAACAGATCTTGAAAGTGAAAGTGAGTATTTTTGTAAAGTGTGGTTTCGTTACGTGGATCATATTTTCGCAGTGTTTAACACAAACATTTGCAGAATAGAAGTTTTTATTTCCACTTAAGTTTACTTTCAGAAATTTTTGTACATTTTCAAACAATAAAGTTATTTTGATGAAACATGGCACATTCTTTCTACTATATAGGTTAAACTAGTAGCCAAATTTGATGCCTCATTTCTTAAAAAAGATACATATTTGCTATTAAAAACATTTTTATGAAAATTCACCACTATAACGCACTTGCTGCGTCCAGACTTTTTTCATTGTACTTGATTTATTTGGTGCCAGTTTTCATGTTCATACGCACTTCTACACTTAGTTCATATAACTAATTAATTAACAGTTTTCATTATTATTTCTTAATACAGTACTAAGTTAACGTAAAAAAATTCACTAAAAATATGAGCACTGTCTAACGAGTCTACAAACGCATGAATGTAATATATTGAAAATAAACCTAAATGGGAATCTGGAAACAGTTAATCAGTCTAGACATTTTAATTGCAACATATTTAAAGGCCTACGGCAAGTTAGATAACGATCTAAATTTCTCTAAAGCTTACTTATACACAATACACAAACTAAAGTAGGTCATATTATGATTCTTTACGTAATATAGTGCATCTTATTAATTTTTTCCGTGATGGCCGTCTTTCTTCCTGTATCACAATTTTTTTTCCGGGAGAATTGTGCAGAAAGTAAAGTGGTTAATATTATTACTAATTTCTGTCATATGTTACCCCCTAAACGTATGCTACTCTTCACTCGAATTACGCATCGACTTAATCGATAACGGAAAACGAACTCATCACATTTCAGTCCAAACTACATAGTCGCTACATTTTTAAAGATTTGACGTTCGTTTCACTAACAAAGTTAGTGTCATCAGAGGGTGAAAAATGCTACTAAAAATTGGGCTTATATTGGATGTCAGGTGAAAGACTGCACCTTAGAGAGAGGAATCACTAACAAACTTGCTCCGTTTATGTTTTACCGGAAGTCGCTTAAAAAAATCCATGAAACTTGTTCCCACGCAGTTTCGGCATATTTTTTGGCAAAGAGACAGTGCGAACATTGAGCTATATAGAGGTGGCGGAGCTCTATTCAAACAAACTTTGTTGTTTATGGCCTTAGAGATATAAATACTCTCGTAAGCGTCTAATTTTGCCGGTTGTCTAACATTTTGATACACTTCGGGTTTTTTTTATCTTTGTTGATTATTATCCCAAATATGAGGAGCCACTCATGACTTGTCTGTAGTACCGCATTTCAGATGTGTCAAATATTCCTTAAATTTGGTTTCAGTGGCTCTTTTAGTTTGCCTAGCGTATTTAAGATTACAATCTTTACAACTTATTTCATAGATACCTGATATTTTAGCGGCTTTATGCTTATTTTTAGATTACCTAACTAATTTAAAAAAATTAATTTTCGTCGAAAAATTTTGCTGCAAGTCAGCTTTCTTTAAAATGCGCTCGAGAGCACTCGTGATTCAAGGTTCATATGGTAAGCAGACAAACGTTTTGCCTGCTTTATGTTTGCTGAAGGTCGTGGATTTCACTCATATTTCCTTTGTTTGGTGTCTATTAATTAATTTCTGTACTAAAAAAATTTGAACTAGCCGTTTTTTTGTGGGAACGTAGAATGTGAGTCATTCGGAATCTGTGTGTTATTATTATTATTATTATTATTATTATTATTATTATTATTATTATTATTATTATTATTATTATTATTATTATTATTATTATTATTATTATTATTATTATTATTATTATTATTATTATTATTATTATTATTATTATTATTTATTAAAACTGCTGAATTACATTACATAAAATTTTTATATAATGATGGTAATTTCAAGTCAATACACCACAATAATACTACCCACATATTTTTTTTGTTTTGTGTTTTGTTTCTTTTAACGTCGGCCTATTTCCGCGACTATGGCCAATCACCGACGCCAGGGAGCAGTCTCACCTCACTATCCTGGAAATTTTGCCGAACCCCTGCCTTTCTGTAAGGGGGGTAGGGATCTTTAACGTACCCAACATCGCATGGACACGGGATCGATGGCTTTACGCCCCCTCCGAAGGGCGGAACGTGTAGACATTCAACTTGCTCAAATACAATGCCAGAACCTCGGTTGATGTTAATGTTACAGTTTGTACTGAAAAAGTGAAAGGAGAACCCTGGGATCGAACCCAGTACCTTTCGGTTCAGAGACACACGTTCTTACCTCTGGACCACCGAGGCTCTACCCACATAATAAACATGATATGTACACATATATACCTAAATGAATAAACAAATACATACACATACAGTGTGTCCCTGGATGGACTGAACAAGAGGGAAAACATTTTTGTTTGTAACTTTACGAAAAAATGTCATTCTTTATAAATTTTTTTGCTTGTCTCAAAAACACCAATTCTGAAAAAAAAAACTTTATTTCGAAGCTGAGAAAATTCCAAGTTTCATTTTGTTGATTAAATCAGATTATCCTGTAATCTTCCATGACAACCTGTCTTTGATGACAACCTGATAAGTAAATAAAGCTGCTTGTCATTACATATTTTCTAATCTTTACTGACAGTTTATAGTAATGCTAACTTTAGTGCAAAGAGTTTATTTCGTTCAATGTTATGGAACTGGTGAGGCTTCTTATAACTTTGTAATTCAAAAATATCAACAGAAGTTTCCTGAAATTCACATTTCCGTTTATGCTGTTCGAAATTTGGTGGAAAATTTTTTGCCGTACATGATATCAAGAAAATAAAAAGGATACGCAATGAAGAAAATGCTGCTACAATACTGGCTGGAGATTCGGTTGTAACATTTCCAAAATTATCCCTGCGAAAAAGGTCTATACAGTTAAATCAGTTAATTACCAATCACATTAACAAAGAATTTTTAAGGAAAATAAAATTAAACCTTATAAACCGATTTTTGTACATGAATCAAGAAATGGTGATGATGCTCTGCGTTTAAACTTTTGCTTATGGCTAGGAGAAAATGGCTAGGAGAAAATCAGTCTGTAAAACGAAATTTTTACAAAAACATTATTTTTTAGGATGAATAGACATTACCAATGGAAAAGTTTCTCCGCAGAACTGTAGATTTTGGTCGAGAGAAAATCCTAAAATCATAATTGTGACGAAAAGTCAGTATTACCAGAAGGTCAATGTGTGGTGTGGTGTTATGTATGGAAAAATCATCGCTGCGTATTTTTTTAATGAAAATGTGAAACAACATACGTATTTGGAGATGCTTAATTTTTTTTTGTTACCTACAGTAAGAAATGAACGTAACTTTCAAAGTGTATATTTTCGACAAGATGGATGCCCTGCTCACTCAACACTGTTGGTAGGAAATTATCTGCAAGAACATTTTGAAAACAGATGGATAGGTAGTTACGGACCCGTCAATTGGACGGCTCGTTCCCCTGATCTAAGCCCATTGGGTTTCTTTTTATAGGGATATGTTAAACAGAATGTTTATAATACTAATTTGGATAACAGCATTGATTTTGAAACAAAAAATTACGGAAGCGATAAATTATGTCACTGAAGATATGATCCACAATGTTTGAAAAGAATTTGTATGTAGAGCTGAAAAGTGTAAAGAGGTTGAAGGATATCACATTGAATAAAATAAAATGTTTTTATTTAGCTCGAGTATGTTTTTATAATTTTCTCGGCTGCTAAGAAAGTTTTTTAAAATTATTTTTACAGAATTGGTGTTTCTGAGACAGCAAAATTTTTTTTTAAAGAATGACATTTTTTCGGAAAGGTACAAATAAAAATATTTTTCCTCTTGTCAGTCTAGCCGGGGACACACTGTATAACCCACATACTACATATACACTAATTACATTTTAAATGTCTGTGAGAAAATAAGAGTCTGTTGAGGATTCACTTCGCAGAGGACATTATCAATACACCATCGCGTCTTGAATATTTCGATATTTTTCTGTCCCAAAAACCATGCAAATTCAACTGTTATTCGGCGTCTCAATATTCTCTTTGAGACGACCTTATATGGGACGAATGAACTTCTTCCATACAGAACGTTAGTCAACACACGAGATAATGTTGTATTTTCTATACTGAAAAGAGAATTGGCCAAGTTGTGTTTATGCGTTCTGCCTTCAATTACACGATATATATATATATATATATATATATATATATATATATATATATATATATATATATATATATATATATATACAGGGTGCGAGATTTCGCTGGTAAAGCTAGACTGTGCCTACACTAATGGCATTATCAAAGATTTTACTCAGAAAATCACTAGGCTGCATACACTCCCATAACCTAAAATTATTGCCGAATACACAGGATGTTCCGTTTGAGCTGGCCATTCGCAAACTTCGTTATTTTAAATAGAACACCCTGTATATTTTAACATTTTCGGATTCCCCGAGTGATTCTACGTCGAAAATGTATAGGGTAGCATGAGCGGAAACCCATCCATTTTTGAGTTATTTCTTCTTTTTCAAAAATAATGGCCATTGCAGTCTCTATTTTACAAATCTCTATCTTGGTAACTGATAAAGAAATGACCATCATTTTAGCAAAGCAGGTGCGCAATACTATTGTGATTATCCTAGTGTACACTAAAGCGTGACTAGATATACAGTGCGTTCACAAAATGGCATCCACTTCTGACAACTTCAACAATCAAAAACTAATTTTTTTCAAATAGAACACCCTGTATATTATTTTATTGTTGAACTTGAAATTTCATTACCTTCCATTCTATGTATGCATACATATACAAAAACTTAAAACATTTTGAGATATATGATGAAACAACAAATTTAGAATGAATTATACAGCTGTTCGTGTGTAGGAGCTAAGAAAGGCCCAGTATAAGCTAGTTAGTTAGATTTTGAATCCTTTACAATTCAGAATAAAACCCCTTAAGCATTATTTAGTTGTTTATTGAAAAATAATATCATAAAGTTTAAAGATAATACGTTAAGTAAAGGTTTTGCATAGTGCATATTTGATAACAATAAAAAAAAATAACTTAAAAACTTTAGAAAGGATTGGAACGTCTATAACAAACAATGAGATAACAAATATTAATGAAAGTAAACTAAAGAAGATGTTCGAAGTTACGTCCAGTTTCCTGCAGACATAGATGCACTCTTCGTCTAAAAGAGTTTCTAACATTTTGCAATATTGCTGGTGTTATCGAGCTTAATGCTTCCCTAATTCTAAGAATCATGTCCTCTGCAGTGATTAGTTGCACAACATAAATAAGATCCTTAATATACCCCCACAAAAAGAAATCACAGGATGTGAGGTCCGGATATCCAGCTGGCTAGGGAACTGGTCCCCCGCGAGCAATCCAGCAATTAGGAAAATTATTATTGAGCCAATCTCTGACACGTAACGTTGTGTGAGGTGGTGCGCCATCCTGTTGGCGCACATTCGTCGCAGCGTTTCTAATGGCACGTTATCAAAAAATTCAGGCAAAATATTTTCTAAAAAATTAAAGTACCCTTGGCCTGTCAGAGTACCTTCATAAAAATATGGCCCAATGATGTAATTTCCTAAACATCCTGCCCATACGTTTACAGTCCATCGATGTTGGTTGTCCACGGTATGCCTAAAATGGGGATTACTAACTGCATAGTAGTGAAGATTGTGTTGGTTTGGCTTACCGGTACTACTAAATGAACATTCCTCACTGGAAAGTACATATTCAAAGAAATTGGGATCATTGTCCATCATTTCTACTGCCCACTCACAAAATTGCACCCTATTCCTGTAGTCTGCCTTTTGTAAAGCGTGCTGCCTTGAAACATGGTAGGCATGGTAACGGTTCCTTTTCCAAGCCATTGCTGACCAATCGCTTATGTTAAGTTGTCCTGATATTCTTCTCGTACTGGTTTATGGATCCTCAATCACAAATAAAATTATACCTAATTGCGTTAGCTCCACGTTTTTGTACGGACCCCTGGCATTATTGCAATATTTTACACTGCTTGTAGTGGAAAACGGGTGTTTAGCCTTTCGAATGACGTCTGACGCCTGTCAGGAAAACGTTGGTGATAAATTCTGAATGCTAATAATGTATTACTATCACATTCGCCCAAAGCTAAGAGCATATCTCGTAATTCGGCTTCAGAATTATTATTTTTATTTTCGGAAGATTTTTTAAACTACAATTAACAGAATACTTTTTGACAGTGTCAACTGGGGTCGCGGGTGAGTTTGTCAACTTTTAAATTTCTAAGCAAAGCACACTTTGTAAACAAGAGCAGGTAATATGTAAAGCCTGTCGATGAAAAGTAAAGCAAAGCAGTCAACATGATTAAAGGGGAAAATGTTGATGTACAGTGTTTAGAATAAAGTGCTGTAACCAAGTGAAAGGTTGAATATTCATTAAATGTGTTGGTATTCCTTCAAGAATGATAAATGTATACTTTTAACTGCATAGACTTTGCATAAAATTCGTAAAAAATATAATGAATATTAGGTGTGTCTCTGATTTCATCATTTCCAAAATATGAGTGGCTTATCAGGACATCGATTAAATAAATTATTAAAAGTCCAACTAATTAACTTATACTGGGCCTTTCTTAGCTCGTACACACGAACAGCCGTATAATTCATTATAAATTTGTTGTTTCATCATATATCTCAAAATGTTTTAAGATTTTGTATATGTATGCATACATAGAATGAAAGGTAATGAAATTTCAAGTTCAACAATATAATAATATACAGGGTGTTCCATTTGAAAAAATTAGTTTTTGATTGTTGAAGTTGTCAGAAGTGGATGCCATTTTGTGAACGCACTGTATATCTAGTCACGGTTTAGTGTACACTAGGATAATCACAATAGTATTTCGCACCTGCTTTGCTAAAATGATGGTCATTTCTTTATCACTTACCAAGATAGAGACTTGTAAAATAGAGGCTGCAATGGCCATTATTTTTGAAAAAGAAGAAATAACTCAAAAACGGATGGGTTTCCGCTCATACTTCCGTATATATTTTCGACGTAGAATCACTCTAGAAATCTGAAAAAATGAAAATATACATGGTGTTCAATTTAAAATAACGAAGTTGGTGAGTGGCCAGCTCAAACCGAACACCCTGTGTATTAGGAAATAATTTTAGGTTATGAAGTATATGCTGCCTAGTGATTTTATGAAGTGAATTCTTTTATAATGCCATTAGTATAAGCACAGTCTAGCTTTACCAGCGAAATCTCGCACCCTGTATATATATATATATATATATATATATATATATATATATATATATATATATATATATATATATATATATATATCCCATTGATATTAATTTTTCTGGAAAGAGGTCTTTAAGCACATTTTGAATTAATGTCCATATTTCTGTTGTTTCATGACATGTGAAAAACATGTGCCAGGAAGTACCTACGCCGTTTAAACAAAATGGGCACAAATTACTATTACGTAGACCAGCATTTTTCAGAAAGACGGGATCAGCTAATCGGTTTTTGGCTAGCCTCCACGAAATTTCAGATTCCCTACCCAACGTTAATGCATTAAAATAAGTTGACCAATGTATCTCTCCATCCATCCATGCACCCTCCAAATTTTCGTCTATTTTGAAAAACTAAGCTAGGTTTAAGGTGTATGTGTGTATAGATGTGTGTGTCTGTACGCGCGCGCGCGCGTGTGTGTGTAGTTACTTCAAAAATAACAATACATTTTGACATTTTTGTTTAACAATATACCTAATAAAAATTTTAGATGACTCTATATTTGGGTTAGAGGGCTTCTTGCTTATTTGAATACAACTTTTATGTCTTACTTAACATTCGTTTAACGAATTCATTAAACAAAAATACAGTAAAATCACGATTGTTGAATTTTTATCTCACATCGTAAAAGAAAATAGTCAAAATATACTGCGCACACCAGAAGCTTTAAATATTGCATTTTTTATGGCTTCGAATATAATCGATTGTTGTTACTTAATCGTCAAACTTTTATCAGAAATAAACGTAGTCTAAAAGTAGGTTATTAATAGCGTTCTTACGTGAACTAGATCAATATTACGTACGTTCTGAAGTCTTCCAAGGCACCAATGTATTTCCTGAACGCCTTGTTTTTATATATTCTCCACACAGGGAACTTCAGTTCTACCTCTGCCACATTCCAAAAGAAAGTGTTAATTGAATCAATGATGCGCTTGGATTCTGAATCGGCTGCTAAATTTGGCTCAAGACATCCTAATCTAGTATCCAATGATACCCTAGCAACAGCTGAAACATGATGTAGAAATTATAAGAATAGTAGTATATTTTAATAATATATTTTTAATTTTTTAAATTTTATTTAAATAATAATATTTAAAAATTTATTATTATTATTATTTATATTATTATTATTTATTTGGCATATAATTTATATAGCGTGTCACACAAAGAAGCATTTACTTGTACTTGTATTGGACACAATTTAAAAACTTTAACTTTAATCAAACATCAAAACACATTAATCGAATAAACTCATTTTGAACTGATATTTGTGATTGGTTACTACTTTTTTCCCCTCTGCTGTATAATATATTTGTCGCAGACACTCCGACAGCGCCCCTAAACTTGACATACGCACTGTACGCAGACGACACTACCATCCACAGCAGCTCCACACAGCCGAGGATAATAACCGAACGACTTCAGACTGCCGTAATCGAGCTGCAAGGCTGGTATAGGAAATCTCTTCTAGCCATAAACCCCGATAAATGTTTAGCAGTCATATTTTCCAAGAGGAGACACACACCTCACGAACACGGATCATTAGAAAACCGTCTTATTCCCTGGCAAGATTCCGCCAACTACCTCGGGGTTTTCCTCGACAAACACTTAACATGGCGCCCCCATGTCCAACATGCCCCACGAAAAGCCTCGATGCTCATCTCGAAGCTGTTCCCACTTCTAAATATATATTCCAAATTGTCCATGAACAATAAATTGTTCATGTACAAAGTTATCATCCGGCCAGCCTTGACCTATGCATCTCCTGCATGGGCCACCGCGGCCGCAACACACATTAAGACGCTTAAAATCATCCAGAATAAAATTCTGAGAATGGTTACCGGAGCGCCATGGTTTGTCAGAAATAGTCAGAGTCACTCTGATCTGGAAATGCCTTCGATACTTGAGTTTATAACTCAACTATCCCAAACTCAGTTCGCAAAACCGCTTTTCACTCAAATGCTCTTCCCCGTAGTGCCACCGCCTACGATGAGCAACTTCCACATAAACATAAGCGTCCAAAGCTTATACTTACCCGCTAATGCCCCCGTGGCAAAAACAGAATGGAAACATTCAAACCCAAACGTCATTGTGTGAAATCTTTCCGACGGAGGTATGGACTAAGGGAGGGAGTTTTAGTGAGTACAGTACAAAAAAAACCGATTATTTTTCAAATTATTCTTATTATTTCCACATCATCACAACGTGTGGAAGTATGTTGTCGGTAACAGAAATTTTGAAATATGTTTTTGCCAAAATGGCGTAAAATGTCCCAAAACATATAGAAAACATGATTTCGGAACGATATTTTTTGTCGGTCTGTTAGTAGGCACGACACTTTCGAAGGAATTGAGATATCGTCTTTAAATGTAGTAGACAGTTAGAATCCGACAAACGAACGGTCGGACTTGTTTATGGATGACATCGGTGCAGAGAGTGGGGGAGAAATGAGAAGTGATTCGGTGAAAGTTGACACTTTTTTGTTAAAGCTCGACTATTATAACGTTTCATGGTTTGTTTATTAGAAAAGTTTCATTTTCATCACTCATCTGGTATTCTGTGAGGAAATTGAAGTAGGGGTTGAATGTGAGGAGGCGTGGAATATAAGAATTTAGTTTCGAAAGAGTATGACATTAGATTATCAAAAGCACGTAGATTTTAGTTTTTAGTGAATTTTAAAAAAAGTCACTAATGAGGAGATCCCGACTTTAGAATTTTGGAAAAATTTCTTCAAATTAGCTCAGTATAGACATACTGGCGCCGACGCTTACCCTCATTATGAGGGCCAGCCTGGCTCTGGGGTAGTTTCCGGGGGCATAGAGACCGGCCAGGGTTGTATTCGTTCCTAAACCTGGGCGTCTAACAGACCAGGCAAACTCCCTGAGTCTCAAGTCCTTCTTGCTAAAAACAATGGAAAAACTGCTCGACCGGCATATTAGGGGCGGTGTACTGGAAGCATATCCCTTACACTGCGGACTATATGCATACAGAGCAGGAGTTTCAACAGAAACAGCACTGCACCAACTGGTGCTTAAACTGGAGAATACGCTGGAGAACAGAGAGGTGGCGCTGGGGGCCTTCCAAGACATTGAGGGGGCCTTCAGCAACACCTCATTCGGATCGGTACCGGCAGCTGCCGGGGAGCGTGGAATAGAGGAGAGCTGCTGGAGGTGGATCGTTTCCATGCTCAGGGACAGGGCGGTGTTCACCTCACTCGCGGGAGGGACTCCGCTGGCGGGAGTCACAGCGGGTTGTCCGCAGGGGAGCGTTCTGTCTCCCATGCTCTGGTGCCTAGTCGTGGACGGCCTGCTAGGGAGGCTCTCGGGTGGGGGGGTACGAGATACAGGGCTATGCAGAGGACATTGTCATCATAGTCCGAGGAAAGATTACACAGTCAGTGTGGGAGTGCATGTAGACAGCACTGAAAGTGGTGGAAAGCTAGACGGTTGGCCAAGGGCTCGGAGTGAGCCCCGAGAAAGCAACCGTCATACCGTTTACGAGGAGAAGGAAGTGGGAGAGTCACAGAACTATCACTCTATACACTATAAACATCCCAATGGCCAGAGAGGTAAAATATCTTGGGGTCGTATTGGACTCTAAGCTAACCTGTAATGGTCATGTCTAAAAAATACTGCGTAAGGCAGTTATAACCTTAGCCGTCACTAGGCGGCTATATGGAAAAACGTGGGGACTATGACCTAGTACCGCCCACTGGCTGTACACAAGGGTGGTCAGACCATCGTTAACATACGCGGCACTCGTCTGGTGGCCTAAGGTGACACAATCCAGTGCCAAACAAAAACTAGACAAGATCCTGGCCATCACAGGGGCCATGACTTCAACCCCAACAGTCACCATGGAGGTGATGCTGGATCTGCGCCCCCTACACTTAGTTATAATGGGGGAAGTCAGGCTAGGACTATACAGACTAGCCTGCAATGGTAGAGTGAAAATCAACCTAGGCTTAAGGGGCCACTGCAAAATTCAGGAGATCGTGAAGGAGCCCATGCTTGAAATGAGGTCAGACCTCGCGATCCCGCGAATCTGCAGGGAAAACAATTTTACAGTGGAAATCCCCGACGGCGAGGCATATTCGGAAGGACCGAGGGTAAGCCATAGTATTTCCCTCGGAGCCCATGTAACGGTCTTTCAGGCCGAAATGTACGCTATGGATGTTAATTGCACTTGATATTAAATCCATACGTAAATCGGGGTCACCAATATAGATGTTAATTGCACTTGATATTAAATCCATACGTAAACATTTAATATACTTTATTATTTCACTAACTGAATAAACTATAAGATACATTTAACTATAAAACAATCACAGACAGTACATGAGTACATAACAGATAACTGACCGAGCGTGGAGAGACGTGTGATCACTGTCGGTTGGTAGCGAGGAGAGAGAGAGAGAGAGAGATCCCTGGTGTCTCTTATATCGTGGTTCTTGACGGAAACACTGCGGTCGGAACCACCGCCACATACGCCATCCTGCACAGTGTGCTGGAGGACAAGAGGAGGGGCTACACCAACAAGCGGATCCTCATAGCCACAGACAGACAGGCAACCCTTAAGGCCCTAAGTATCCCACGGGTAAATTCCAGACTGGTAAGTGAGTGCCGAGACGAGGCGAGCGACCTGGATGGGCAGAATTAGGTCACCCTCATCTGGGTGCCGGGTCACTCGGGGGTCAAAGGCAATGAACAAGCTGACAGTTTCGCGAAGAGAGGGTCGGCAGAATCATTTATGGTACTAGAACCGATTCTGGGCGTGACAAAGAGGGAGCCATTCAGTCCTGGGCCAGAAACGAACACAAGCGCAGACTCTCCAGGGCTCAGACATAGGAAGTCAGTAATTGACGAACCCAGTTCAAAGAGAGCTGTGGAGCTGCTAAATGTTAGCAGAGGACAGCTCAGAAACATAACAGGTCTTTTGATGGGACACATGGCCGTCAAGAAACACCTGCATAAAATGGGGCGGTTCGAGGGGGACCACGCATGCAGACTCTGCGGCGAGGGGGAGGAATCAGCCCAGCACACATTGTGCGTGTGTAAACCTCTGGACCGCAAAAGACAACTGATCTACGGTCAGTCTAGACCGGAGACAGAGCAATATAAAATTTCACCCTACCAATCGCTGTCCAGACTAGTTCAAGGCACAGTGATTTTGGAATGGATGGAGTAGAAAAGACTAAGGGCATGCACAATAAGCCAAAGGCTGCAGTGCTATCTGGGCGGCAAAGACGCGGACGAGCCCTGAGGGAGAAAAAAAACCTGTGGCATATAATCTATTTAAAAATGAATTTATTAGGGTCCTTTAAATTAGAAAATGCACCTTGAAATTATGAGGATAAAATAGCCATAAAAGACTTGACAGGCCTACCCCAGCCTTGGGTATTAAAACAACAACTGCAGGAAAAGTCAGACAATTTAATAGCATTTTTAATATAAACGTGTATGGCAAGTTTACACGGTTATGTGGGGTCCCGAAAAGAATGAACTGTTCAGTTTCGTTTGTATTTTAAGCAATAGTGTACATTTGAGTTTACATTATTTATTGAAAAAGTGCACTATCTTCAATGTTTTTTGCCAATGTTTAGTTTTTATTACATGGCTATTTTTGGAATTAAATTTATCAAAAAGTATATGACCTCGAACTTGGCTGCGTACTGATTTTCCACAACTTGTCTTTTAAAGTTGTGCCCCCAATTTTTTATATCACGAGCCGCCAGTGAAACACAGTAACTCCTACACAAAGATAATTATAAATAAAACTTAAATGTTTGTTTTACCCTTACTTACATTCTAAAGCCCATTTATAGATTTCAGAAAGAAAATGTTCAGGCAATTCTCTATTTTCGTCCAGCAATGATTCCATTCTGGAAAAAATACAATAACATTATAGTTAAATAGTTTTGAAGGCATGAAAAATATTTATTTTTTAAGAAATACATTTAGTATTTATATCTATAAATAAAATAATAGAGTTAATAAACCTGCCATCATTAAAACCTCCAGATTGCGATTTTGGGTCGTGTTAAAAAAGAAAGTTTGTTTAATTTGTTTACATTTTACCCAAAAATTAGTAACTCACTACCGTAAGAACCTACAGACGATTCCGTCTTTGTGGATTAACGTTAGAAGTCATTTTTATTTACGATTAGGATGTTGACAAGGTGTTCAAGGCATGCATTTTGAACATCTATATTAAGATTGATATGTTTGTTATTTTTAATGAATTTTCTCTTAAAAAATTCACTAATGAGGAGATCCCGACTTTTGAATAAATTTCTTCAAATGAGCGCGAACTAGACTCCTAGAACCCATATCCAGGGTCAGTTTTCACAACGATAAACCAAAAAATAATGGACCGATTTTAATCAAATTTGGTGAGTACCTTCCTTTTACAAGTGGCTTGGATAAGTTCGTTAGCCAGAAAAATCGGCGTAGGATTTCCTGGAATATTTTGTGTTTTCTTTTGAACAAAATTCATATCTCCGGAAACAACAAAGTAAAGGCAACCAAGTTTGGTACGCGCGTTTTCAATATAAAGAGTTAACCACATACCGAAATTTATGTCTGTAGGTTCAAAGACAAAAAAGTTATAGGCATTTAAAGAAAATAAAAAAGGATTTTCCTCAGAACGTTAAGTCGCGGTTTGAAACGTCAACATTAGACCAAGAACCTGAAACAAATACGGGTTATGTAAAAAAAAATGTCTCAAGAAGAGTGTTCTGCAAACCCTTAAGTTTCAACCGTCACTGTCCTCCATTTTACTAAAATGTTTCCATAAAATTCATTTCAAATAGACCCTCTCTCTGATGCTTTAGCAGTAGTTTTAGTTAAGTTTATGGTTTAACGGTCTATAATTTTTAGATAATTTTCGTAGAAAAAATTTGTTAATGAGGAGACCGCGGATTTTGAATTTTAAAAATATTTCTTCAAATAAGTGCAAACTAGACCCTCTAGAACCCATATCCGAGTTTAGTTTCAGTTTTTATCTGTTTACATATATACTGGGTGACGTATTTCTACTGTAAAGCTCAATATACTTGTTATTATACAAGATACGAGAAAAAATTGTATACGTTAATTATAGGGTGTCTTGAGCACCCTTATATTATTGCATTTTTGCATTTCTTATCGAAATATGATGTATGTTTGTAAGAAAAAATTAAAGACGCAGTAAGTGCATTTTGGTAGGAATTTTCGGTAAATGCTTCGAATTTCAATAACTCAATTTGCTATTAACCTAAGGTTTGTTGGCTAGGAAATCAGTTTTCTAACATTTAAAGTTTATTTTAGAAAAATTGTTGTACATTTTCAAACAATAAGTTATTTTGATAAAATATGGTAAGTACATTCTTTCTACTATATATGTTATACCGGTAACCAAATTGATGCCTGCTTGAAGTAAAGAGACATATTTGCTATTAAAAACATTTTTATGAAAATTCATTTCCATAACGCACTTGCTGCGTTCAGACTTTTTCTCATTACCAAGAATGAAACGCGATTAGTTATTAATTAGTTCCACATCGTCACAACGTCTGGAAATATCGCATCGGCGACAAAAATTTCAATTTTTTTTTCGCTTAAACGTCGTAAAAAGTATCAAAACATATATAAAACATGATTTTTTTTATCTGTCGGTCTGTATGTCCGTCTGTAGCCACGATAACTTTAGAACGAATTGAGATATCGTCTCCAAATTTGGTATACAGTTAGCACCCGACAAATGAACGGTTCGGATTGTTTTTGGGTAAAATCGCTTTAGGGGGTAGAGGATGAATGGGGGGTGATTTGGTGAAAAGTTATATGTTTTTGTTAAAACTGGAGTAATATAACGTTTTATTATTTATTTATTAGAAAACTTTTATCGTCATCAAGCATCTGGTATTCTGTGCTGAAATTAAAATAGGGGTTGAATGTGTGCGGGCGGAATATTGTTGACAAAAATTTCGAATTCTTTTTTTGCCAAACTGGCGTAAAAAGTCTCAAAACCTATCGAAAAATTGATTCTGGAACGAAGATTTTTTTCTCTGTCGGTCGATGGGTTTGTTGGTGTGCCGGCATGTACGTCTGTCTGTTAATAGGCGCACAAACTTTTTTTTATTTCAACAACACACCCCGAGGGCTCACAGCCTAAATACTATCGTACCGTGGGTGTCGACAAAGAGGAAAGAGGCAACTTGTTAATTCTGGACTTGAAGGTTTGGGGGTTCGAAGGAGAAGGAAAAACATGTGTCGGCAAGAAATTCTACAACTTGGAAGTCGACCAAGGGGGGCGGTGCCTGATGTCTTATAGCATTCAGGTTTTGTAGTAAGAAGGAGATTCAAGTAATTTGAGCTTTGTGTTGGGATGCGAGGAAAGTGAGTAGGTTGCTGAACCATATTGGCTAAAGAATTGCAAAGGCATCCGCTGCTCTCCCTTGGGGATCGGTTTTTGAAGATCATAGCCATTCCTTATTATAGACATTGAAGTCACCAAGTCACTTTCGAACGAATTGAGATATCATCTCCCTTAGTATGCCGTACCGTTCTACCCTTAGTATGCCGTACTGACGAGCTCTAATGAGAGCGAAACCGGTCTACGGTTATAATTGTGGTGAGAATACACATATAGTCTTACATACTTTGTCCCTATATTTGGGTAGAAATGGGCCAGGGTTGACAATTTATTAAATTGTCAGTTGGTTGTATACAGTCTCTATTTTTTAACACTTTATGTTATTTGGAGCTGGCGTGACAACATACTAATTGGTTCCGCAACTAGGTGGCGACACGCTCATCACTCACTTAGTGTTATGCCGTACTGACGAGCTCTAATGAGAGCGAAACCGGTCTACGGCTCTAATTGTAGTGAGAATGCATCTAGCCTTAAAGTAAATGCTTTTTAAATAAAAATCGCTAATAGATTATAAATTAGATTTTGAGTGAATTTTCTTAGAAAATATTTACTAATGGGCAGATCCCGACTTTTGAATAAAAAAAAATTCAAATGAGCGCAAACTAGGACCCCTAGAACCAATACGCGGGCTCAGTTTTAATTTATATATATATATATATATATATATATATATATATATATATATATATATATATATATATATATATATATATATATATATATATATATATATATATATATATATATATATATATATATACACACTCAGATCTCGAAAAAAAATCGCTTTATAAATACAAGTTACAGGGATGTTTCCATATGAGAACGGTCACACAAATAAACCTTTCTGAAATAGTCAATAATTTTAAATTTTTGAAGAAATTTGGCATATATCTATTTTGAGGGATGCCGAATGCAGTAGCGTATTTATTTTTTTATTAAAAAGGGCCCTAAACCTTTTTCTCATTTTTTAACATAGAAAAACTGCATTAGTAGGCCTTGGTCAGGTGATATAGAGAACAATTTTCACAGCATTAATAGAGTTTTTCATCTTATATATTTTTATGTTTTGTTCATCAAAACCGAATAATAAATATAATGCTGTGAAAACTGTTCTCTATGTCACCTGACCAAGGCCTACTAATGCAATTGTTCTATGTCAAAAAATGGGGAAAAGGTTTAGTGCCATTTTTAGGAACAAATAAGTATGTTACTGCAATCTGCATCTCTCAAAATAGACATATTCCAAATTTCATCAAAAAATAAGAATTATTAACCATTTCAGAGAGGTTTATTTGTGTGACCGTTCTCATATGGAAACATCCCTGTAACTTGTGTTTATAAAGCGATTTTTTAACGAGATCTGAAAAAAAAAGGAAGAGGTCTATAGATTCTGTGAAAGTTGTTTCCTATGCCATTCGATCACGGCCTACTATAACTATTTTCATATGTCAAACTTTTAAAAACGTTTATGGAAAAAATAAGTACGCCACTGGATTCGCTATTCTTCATAATTGTTACCTATCAAATTTCATAAAAAAATAACCATTATGCCGGAACTATGATCGTCAACAATAACATCTCAAAAGTTTTTATTATTATTAGAGTTTTGACTTTGAGAACTGGCTCATTCAGTCACTGTCAATCTTCAAAATGAACAAGGATGCATCTGACCTTGCTTTTCACAATGGCAAAACCTGTCTTAAGAATGTTAATCTAATAAGCTCCTTAACTTTTTTCTTTTATCTCCCTATACACTTGCTGTTTACTAAAAATATATATTAAAATTAAAACTTGCATACATATCCACCCAGACACATACGCGAGCGCATATACACTCATGTATACGCACTCACGTCAATAGGCTTTATACGTCCAGTACTTAACACTAGGTGCAGGACACACATCTCAAAAGTTGAAGAAAAAAGTTTATAAATGCTGTGACATGAAAATAGTTTTAGTAGGCCGTGATCGAATGGCATGGGAAACAATTTTCACAGAATCTATAGACTTCTTCATTTTCTATCCTTAATAACTACAAAGGTTACAGGGGTCTTTCCATATCAAATGGGCCACAGTATATATATATATATATATATATATATATATATATATATATATATATATATATATATATATTGTATCATACCGATATATATATATATATATGAGACATGCTTGGTTCTCGGGTTAAACCGCGTCCAGAATTAATGGAAACTCGACGTTTCGGCTCCTGTTTTGGAGCCATTTTCAAAAGGTAAAGGAAATATGTAAGGACACTCTAAGGCCTCAATCTGCCTACTCCTTAGAGTGATGGACGAAGGTGGGTAAAGAAAATATGTAAGGACACTCTAAGGCCTCAATCTGCCTACTCCTTAGAGTGGTGGACAAAGGTGGGTAAAGGAAATATGTAAGGACACTCTAAGGCCTCAATCTGCCTACTCCTTAGAGTGGTGGACAAAGGTGGGTAAAGGAAATATGTAAGGACACTCTAAGAATCTATAGACTTCTTCATTTTCTATCCTTAATAACTACAAAGGTTACAGGGGTCTTTCCATATCAAATGGGCCACAGTATATATATATATATATATATATATATATATATATATATATATATATATATATATATATATATATATATATTGTATCATACCGATAACTAAAAAATAATAGGCCGATTGTTATAAAATTTGCAGGTACCTTCCTTTTGTAAGTGGCTTGGATAAGTTCGTTAGCCAGGAAAATTTGGGTAGGTTTTCCGGGAAATTTTTAGGTTTTCTTTCGAAAAAAAATTTTTTCTCTGAAAATACGAAAGGTGTGGTAACCAAATTTGGTACGTGGTTTTGCGATATGAAAAGTAAAAGTAAACTACACTCCAAAATTATGATCTCTATGTTACAAGAAAAAAAGTTATAAGCATTCAATTAAAAAAATGTTTGTTTCTAGACCATTTCTATAAAAATTTACTACAATAACGCACTTGCTGTGTCCAGACTTTTTTATTTTGCACCAGATTTTAAGTATTTATTTTTATAATTTAACTATTTCCTTATTACAATAACAACGCTAATTAGCATAAAGAGGATAAAAAGTGTACGTCATTGAGAATTGAAGAATGTAATGTTTGTCGGTTTACCTAACTTTATCCAAGAACATGTGTCATAACTTGTAGCTTTTTCCGTCACGATCTAGTTACTTCTGGTAATATTAATTGAGTTTAATCAATTCAGTTAACACATTTCATGCGTAAAAATTAAATAAATAATTTTGTTTTTCTGCATTAAAAACATCAAACCTCCCAGCAGAGTTTTACCTTCAATATTTATCATTGTAAACAAATTAAAATACACCTGAGACAGTTTGTTCATTCAGTTTTTTTAGTAAATTTAAAAAAAAAATCACTAATAGAGAGGTATCGATGGTGAGACTTTGCAAAAATTCTTTCAAATGAGCGCGAATTAGGACCCCTAAAACCCATATCCGGGGTCAGTTTGAAAGTTTATATATATATATATATATATATATATATATATATATATATATATATATATATATATATATATATATATATATATATATATATATATATATATATATATATATATATATATATATATATATATATTATATATATATATATATATATGTATCCGTCTGATAACTCAAAAAATAAATTAACCGATTTAGATGAAACTCGGCAGGTGCCTTTCTTTTATTAATGGCTTGGATGAGTTCGTTGGCCAGGAAAATCGGACGCGGTTTTCCGGGAAAATTTTGAGTTTTCTTTCAAAAAAAATTTTTTTTCCGAAAATTTCGATAAAATTTGGTCTACATATTGCTTTGGGAAATACCTAACTATGTGCCAAAATTCAGCTTTCTAGGGTTACAGAAAATTGAGCTATTCAAATTTGAAACATTTATGTTTAAATCATAAGTATGTGGTTGCTGTTGGTTAGTCAATGCTTCTGTTATTGTCATTAACTCATGAAATTCATTTTTAACTTTCAGAGAAATGTCAATAATACTGAATTCACTGATTGTTAATCATTGGAAGCATTTACGATTATATATAACCCTATTGTAATTTATTATCATTTATCACCTCTGTAGTATAATTATTTTTGCCTTACAACTCGCAGCGTTTTTAGTCAATTGTTGTTATTAATAGTCAATAGTTTCTTTGCGAATACACACACCTTCCATTGACTTCTGCTTCTGCCGCTGTTACAGTCCTTTTATTTAGATGTAGAGTTGTAACCACTCATACAAACAGTGTTTTTTAACCACGTGGCTGGTGGACTGACCGAATTCATTCCCAGTTGCTGTTGATTTACTCATATTCTCTTAATATGTTTGAAGATGTGGTGTCTACTTCATTCCAAGTCACTATTAACCGACTATTTATGAAATCAAATAAGTAAATTAAATATGTAGTGTATTAAGACAAGGGAAAAAGAAATAAAACATATATAACTGTGCACATTTTGATTATATTTTAGGGTGCTTGAGAGAGGTATTGTCAGAGCATAATATCTTATTAAAGTTCATTTGTAAATAGGTTTAATTTTTATATGTTTATATATATATATATATATATATATATATATATATATATATATATATATATATATATATATATATATATATATATATATGATAACTCAAAAAATAATTTAACCGATTTCGATGAAACTTGGCAAGTGCCTGTCTTTTATTAATGGCTTGGATGAGTTCGTTATCCAGAAAAATCAGACGGGGTTTTCCGGAAAAATTTTGAGTTTTCTTTCGAAAAAATTTTTTCTCCGAAAGTAACAAAGCTGTTTTAATGAAATTTACTATATATGTTGCCTCAACCTTACTACGTACCAAAATTCAACTTTCTAAGTTTAGAGAAAATTGAGTTATTCAAATTTTAAATTTTCTTTCGAAAAAAATTTTTTTCTCTGAAAATTACAAAATTATTTTAATGAAATTTTGTGGATATCTTGCCTTAGGAAAAACCTTACTACGCATTGAAATTAAACTCTCTAAGTTTATAGAAAATTGAGTTATTTAAATTTGAAGCATTTAATAAAAATTCACTACCATAACGCACTTGCTGAGTCCCGAGTTTTTCAATTATGTATGAATATTAAATATATTAATGATATACGGTGTGTGCCACAACAGATTCCTTGTGCAAATGATAAAAGTCTGGACGCAGCAAGTGCGTTATGCTTATGAATTTTCAGAGAAATAATCTACATTTTTATTATATATACAGCTGTCCCATTAGTGTGAGGACGGAATATAGCTCCTCGCCGAGGCTATATTTTAAAATCCGGGTTTTTCGAGGCGATGGATGTTCCACCAGTGTACATTTTAAAATTATTTCCATTCATACAGAGAGCTAATATACAGAGTGTACGGCACCAAACTTGTTTTTTTTTTAATGGAACACCTATATATTATCGTATTTTTGGAAAGCCACGTTGATGCTGATTAAACTGAATTTTGCTATATCTTTGCCCTTAACCCTTCTCCTTGTATAGTCCAGAAATACCGTGTTATAAATCCTGTTATAGCTAATATAACTTCCTGGGCTCCGGATGCTCACGCAGGTGATTTCTTTGCCTCCGTGGCTATTTTGGTTGTTACCCTCGGATTGAGGTCTTCCAAATGTTGCTGCAAATGTGCACTGGTTGCTTGTTGTGACTCCGTGTATTTTTGCATCTTCATCCAGAGTGTTCCCATATTCACCTGGCTATACCGTACTGGTTATGGCTAATAAGCTTGAAACACGTGTATGCGGTTGTCTCCTTGCGGCTTTGCCCTTAACCCTTATAATATATATATATATATATATATATATATATATATATATATATATATATATATATATATATATATATATATATATATAAACATAAAAATTGAAACTGACCTCGGATATGTGTTCTACGGGCCTAATTATCGCTCAATTGAAGAAATTTTTTCAACATTCAAAAGTCGGAATCTCCTCATTAGTGAATTTTTTTAACTAAAAGGAAGGTACCTACCAAATTTGATCACAATCGGCCCATTATTTTTTGTCTTATCGGTAGGATATATATATATATATATATATATATATATATATATATATATATATATATATATATATATATATATATATATATATATATATATATATATGAGACATGCTTGGTTCTCGGGTTAAACCGCGTCCAGAATTAATGGAAACTCGACGTTTCGGCTCCTGTTTTGGAGCCATTTTCAAAAGGTAAAGGAAATATGTAAGGACACTCTAAGGCCTCAATCTGCCTACTCCTTAGAGTGATGGACGAAGGTGGGTAAAGAAAATATGTAAGGACACTCTAAGGCCTCAATCTGCCTACTCCTTAGAGTGGTGGACAAAGGTGGGTAAAGGAAATATGTAAGGACACTCTAAGGCCTCAATCTGCCTACTCCTTAGAGTGGTGGACAAAGGTGGGTAAAGGAAATATGTAAGGACACTCTAAGGCCTCAATCTGCCTACTCCTCAGAGTGGTGGACAAAGGTAGGTAAAGGAAATATGTAAGGACACTCTAAGGCCTCAATCTGCCTACTCCTTAGAGCAGTGGATAAAGGTAGGTTGGGTTGTTGTAGCTCGATTACGGGGCCTCAATCTGCCTACTCCCCAAATCTCGCCGGAGATCGTCTGTGAGGTCTCAGTGTGTTCAACCCTAGGCCTCAGAGAGATCTGGCAGTTCGTTGCAAGTCTTGTCTTATATATGTCGTTCCGTCTACCTGTTGCGTCGTCAGTGAAAGTAGTGGGGTCACCGTCAATTAAGTGGGGGGCTTTGGTCACGGTATTTAGAGGAGGATTAAGAGGGTCACCGGCATTTGTTGAGGCAGATAATGATGATATGTATATATATATATATATATATATATATATATATATATATATATATATATATATATATATATATATATGTATATGTATATATATATATATATATATATATATATATATATATATATATATATATATATATATATATATATATATATATATATATATGTATCTCTGTTAGTGAATTTTTTTAAGAATTTTATAGAGCATTAAATTGTGGGCGGGACACTTACATAATTAGCAACATTTATCTAAAATTTCATCTCTTTGTTTACATTTATACGAGTTATATAACCTAGCAAAGACAGATATATATCAGAGATGACCTAGTTCGGGACTTTTTAGTCGTAACAGTATTTAGCTTCCTATGTCTAGTATTAAAATTAGTTTGTATAACTATAATAAACTCTTTCGTGAGAAAAAGGTATCTTTCCTAAATATATTGCACAATTTAGGAAGCGAATTGGATAAAAATAGTGTCTAGAAAAGTCCACTCTTACTTTTAACATCACAACCATTATAGCAATTCATTTTATGCGTAAAAATTGCTACTTTCAGAATTTCATTCCTTTCATGCTCTTTTACATATTACCTAACATTTAAAGGTATGTGGCCCACTTGTTTACTTAAATATGTTACCGCGTTGTTTACTCGATATTTCATTGTTATCTCTCCAGTAAACAAGTGATTTGTTTTGTCGTTGAACGGAATGTATCGATATTTTATCTAGGTGTCATATAATATTGTAGATAACAGAAGTTAATCAATGAAACGTATGGTATCCAATAAATGTACAGTTTGCGCATAAGTAACGCTACAACCTCATAACTTAGAACCTCGGTGGTTCAGCGGTAAGAACGTGTGCCTCTGAACCGAAGGGTACTCGGTTCGATCCCACGGTACTTTTTCAGTACAAACTGTAAAATTAACATCAACCGAGGTTCTGGCATTGTATTTGAGTAAGTTGAATGCCTGCACGTTCCGCCCTTCGGAGGGGGCGTAAAGCCGTCGGTCCCGTGTCCATGCGATGTTGGGCACGTTAAAGATCCCTACCCTCCTTACAGAAAGACAGGGGTTCGACAAAATTTCCAGGACAGTGAGGTGAAACTGCTCCCTGGCGTCGGTGATTGGCCATAGTCGCGGAAATAGGCCGACGTTAAAGAAACAAAAACACACACACAACCTCATAACTTTTAAATCGAGAAAGGCATCGGACTCAAAATATGTGGGGTTCCATAACAGATCATTTGCGACTATTTGGTGGCATTATCGACATTTTTTAAGCACCCCCTTTATGAAGGGTGACAACTCTGTAATTTTTTTAAATAGCAACATGGGTCATGCGACACTTTTTTGGAAAGCGTATTCGGCGTATTTTTTGTCGTATTAATTATTTTAGCGAATTTTCAGTAAGAAAAATTCGCTATTAGAGATAGGTCACGATGAAAAGCTTTTGGAAAAATTTCTTCAGATGAGCGCGAATTTAGGTCTCTAGAACCCAAGACCAAGGTCCGTTAACATTTTTATATGTTTATAATATATATATATATATATATATATATATATATATAAATATATATATATATATATATATATATATATATATATAAATATATATATATATATATATATATATATATATATATATATATATATATATATATATATATATAATATAAATATATATATATATATATATATATATATATATATATATATATATATATATATATATATATATATATATATATATATATATATATATATATATATATATATATATATATATATATATATATATATACAGGCTGGCGCTTTGATAACGAAACAGAGCGATTTGCGTCCAGAGAAATATTTTTTTAAGAAACGCTGAAACACGTCAATTTTAATATTGAGAGGGACATGGTTTGACATAAAACTCAACTTTGTCACATCAACCCCTTAAGGGTGGTGATAAAAACCCTTATATTTTAAATAGGGAACATGGGTCGAATGTTACATCATTTGGAAGCTCTTTCTTTTTTGAATTCAACACACTAATTTTTTTTGGAAGTTTTATCAACTCATTTAAAAATTATTCACAGTTGGAGTTGCAAGAACGTATTTCATTCATTGTGATACGAAATGCACTAATTAGTCAATTTTTCGTTAAAAAAAAACTAAAATACAAAACCAAACGTTCAAAAACGCTTATTCAGTTTTTTTTTTAATTTCAACAACACACCACGAGGGCTTACAGCCTAAATACTATCGTACCGTGGGTGTCGACAAGGAGGAAAGAGGCAACTTGTTAATTCTGGACATGAAGGTTTGGAGGTTCGGGGGAGAAGGAAAAACATGTGCCGGCAAGGAATTCCACAACTTGGAAGTCCTCTGGACAAAAGAGCGGGCATAACAAGATGTTCTATGTCTGGTGACCTGGACAGTAAAAGGGTGCATTCGCTCTGTTCCCCTGGTGGATCTGTTGGGGGCAGCAGGTGGAGGAACTATGGAAGAAAGCTCCTCTGAGCAGTGCCCGTGCAGATATCTATAAAATAGAGAGAGGTCACCAACGGCACGTCGGTGGGCAAGAGATGGCAGCCTTTGGGTGAGGGTAGGGTCACCGATGAGACGTATAGCTCTCTTCTGAATGGAGTCCAGGATAACGAGTGTAGAAGCGGCAGCAGCACCCCAGATGTGGGAGCAGTATTCGAGGTTTGGTCTTATTTGTAAAGTATATAAAGTATAGAGATTAGCTGGTGAAAAGTATTTGCGAGCCCGGAAGAGGAAACCTAATTTCTTAGCAGCCGCTTCTGCAATTGATGTGACATGTTGGTGCCAATTGAGATTTCGATCCACAGAGATGCCAACAAGTGAAAAGGACGCATTACTTTGAATAACTTGATTGTTTATTGTGATGGGTCTAGGGCTGGTGTATCTCTTATGAGAAAGAAAGCAAGACTGTGATTTAGTGGGGTTGAATTGTACAAGATTTATACTTCCCCACTCTAATATTTTTTTGAAGATCCACGGAGATAGAACCCTCCATGTGTCTGCGATCCTCATCTAATTGGGCTAAAAAGACAGGCTTAGAATATTGTATATTTGAGTGAGGGTGCTGTCATCCGCGTAACTGTGAACTGGGTTGGAAGTGCTAGAGAGGAGGTCATTGATGTGGAGAAGAAAAAAGGTAGGGGCTAAAGCTGAACCTTGCATTAATTGGATACAGTTTAGAGGAATGACCATCCACGACAACAGAAATGCTCCGGTTGGAGAGGAAATTTGCTGTCCACGTACAGAGTTTTGGTGGTAGGCCATAGGCCGGTAATTTATTAAGCAGCGCTGTGTGCCAGACCTGGTCGAATGCTTTGGGGTTAAGTAAGTGTCGAAATTGTTGACCACCAGCTTTCATAAAAAAGTACAAATTTTGTTCAAAACGAGCTTTGACATTCTGGATCATTTGTAGAAGTATTAGACGGCATTCTTCAACAATGAGTCGTCGTAATTCTTCCAGAGACTACGGTTCTGTTGCGAAAATTCTACTCTTTAAATGGCCCCATAGAAAGAAATCTAAAGGAGTTAAATCCGGTGATCTAGGGGGGCGCTCAATAGCACCTCTACGCCCAATCCTTTGCTCTGGAAACTCTCTGTTCAAAAACTCCCTAAAAATGCGGAGGAGCTCCATCTTGTTGAAACACTAATTGATTTTCTTGATAGCGATCATAATTTTGAACAATGTCAATTAGTAGAGGGTAAACGATATCTTCTAGTAACTCCAAATACGTTTCGCCACTCAAATTGCCATCAAGAAAAATTGGTCCGATTAAACGGTCTCCAAAAATGCCAGTCCAGACATTCAATTTCTGTAGAGTTCGAGTGTGGACTTCTTGAAAATTTCTTGAATTATTATCTGCCCAATAACGACAATAATGACGATTGACTGTAGAGTTTAATAAAAACGTACACTCGTCTGAAAAACAGATATTGAACAGAAAGTTCCCGTTATCAGCTATTCGTGCAGTCATAACTTCACAAAACTCCAGCTGCCGATCAAAATCATGTTCATTTAGTTGTTGTGCAATATGAATTTTATACGGGTGAAATGTATGATGCTTCAATATTCGCTGAATAGTTCTTCTTTTGATGTTTGAAACAGTGGCCAATTTTCTCGTGCTCAATGTTGGGTGTGCAGCAATTTGTCCTAAAACTTCAATCTCAGTAGTCTCATTTCTAACCGGAAATTCACTTCAGAATCCCGTTTTTTGTTGGCTACAGAACCACGGTACGGTTGGCACAGTCAGCGTTTTTGAAAAAATGAGTAATTATTTCAACTCTTTCTTCTACAGAATAAACCATTGTGAAATTAATTTTCGGTAGTACTATCAAGTATCAAACCGACCGATAAAGTGAAATAATAAACCGCATTTCTCTCATTCCGATAAGAAATGTTCTGATGACAAACCAACAAAACATTGACTATCAGCACATTTCTTATCGGAATGAGTGAAATGCGTTTTTGCATCTTCAACTGTGAATAATTTTTAAACGAGTTGATAAAACTTCCAAAAAAATTAGTGTGCTGAATTCCAGCCTTTATATGAGCAGCTGAATCAGTGCAAAAATTGAATCTCGTTCGGATGGATATGGGGTTTTACATTAAAATTATCGATTCGATTGCAAGTACATGATTTTATGATTGCGTTATGGCCGTTTGCCCCTTGGCTTCTAGCATTCACGAACAGTGTTTCTCTCCATGGAGACAACCGACAATTTTGCCGTTAAAAAGACTCGAAAAGAAATTCGAGCTGGATTATTCGATGCTTTTCAGGGCATCAAAATAGAAAAACTTTGCTGCCAAAGAAAATGTTGTTACCAATGATTGAGCGGCTAACATTGTTCTGTCAAAAATTTATCACTTTTGCCTGATTGTTTTTTTTTCTTTTCTATAAACTTGACACATGCAAACTATTCTTAAATAATACATTCTCGAACTAACCCATAAACTGAGTGGTATCAGCAGATATATTTCTAGTACAGAATGAACATTAACATTAATGATTTGTTCATTAGTAGAGGTTAAACTACTACCACTAGAAATTCTCAAATATAACATCCTGTATATAAGCACCTGAAACAATGCAAAAATTAATTTACTCTCAAATTTATATCCACTTGCTTTCATGTAAAAGCGATACATTCTCTATTTTGTTAAAGTTTTCCGGTAAAGATTCGAATCACAGAAGATTATTTCCTTGGAACTAGTTTAATAGAGATCAGAGGAGAAATAACGATGGAAGAAACAAGTAACAAATTAAATGTCAAAGTTTTTGTGCTGAAGAATTTTGTAGTTTTTGAAGAGATTTAGTTAAAATTAATGTTAATGTTTAAATAGAAGTGAATATTAATCTTCATGGCTACTGCAGAAGCGTTAGTGGGAGTATAAATAGCAGAAGAAGCGAAATTAAAAAGTGACATTCATTAAAATCATTTGGACAGAAGAAATTTGGAAAGAGGATGTTTAACAAAATTGTATCATCGCAAGCACAAGCAGAGCTTATTTGTGAGATGCATTGTATAACTTTATAATAAATAAATAAATAAATAAAAAAGATAATACGCTGATAATATCTAATGAATAAAATAAATAAACGAATGAATAAATAATTGAATAATCAACGAATAACGAATGATTATTAATTCTGTGCTGTATCCACATATCTTGCCTAACTTGTAACTGTACATGTTCCATCAAGACTGGTAAATCATTAACCAAGAACTACTGGTATATTAATCCATTTCGAGGCCCATTAAAAAAATGTGGTCCAAAAACGGTATTGCTAATGATTCCATCCCAAACATTAAGCGTTCACCTATTCTGGAAGTTACCAAATCGTGTTACGTGCGGGTTGTTTTCTGCATAATGATGTAAATTGTTTATATTTGGGAGTCCGTTATTATCGAAAGAGGACTCATCCACAAACAGCCTTTGTGAAAAAAACTCCCGTCCAGCTTAATTTGACGCACTGCCCACTAACAGTACCTCATTCGGCACTGAAAATCTTCATTTCCCAGTGCCTGAGCCACTCGGAAGTGGTACGCATGGTACTTAAGAAACTTGAGAACTCGTTGAACTGAGGAATGATCCAGATCTAATGTGTTCGCAATAGCTCTTTGACCCTGTGTTGGCTTCTCAATCACTGATAAAAGAACACCAAGGGCTACATCTTCTTAGAAGGCAATGTTTTTTTTTGTGCTCGGTAAAATGCAGACGAATTCTGCTCAAATCTCGCCTTTTCAATGACAAAACTGTCAGCTGTCTTCGCAGAGGATAGCGCTGCTTATAAATACGAGAAGCCATAAGACAATTTCCAGACCGTTCACCAATTATGTACACCATCTGTCTCAATTCTTCGTTATTGAAGTTCATTTTTAATTATTTATACTAACTATAACACAACCACACAATTACACAACAACGAACAGACAATGCTGCAAATACTTGTCAAATTTGGCATTTTGGAGAATTCTGTCATGAGCGGTGTACACTAGACGAAACGGAAACAATCCAATCATTTTATATCATGTAGTTGCAATCAATTTGATAAATTTTGAATAACTCAGAAATTATCAGCTCTATATGTAAAAAACCCATATCCATCCGAAAGAGAATCAATTTTTGCATTTATTCAGGTGCTCATATACAGGCTGTTCCATTTAAAATTTTCGAGTTATTTATATTGGAATTTCAGCAAATGGGCGCCTCTCTAGCAACCGTCCTGTATATGAATTATGATTTTTCCCATCATCACTAGATAGATGAAGACCTGTCAGTTACTTGCACTGAATTGCAAGTTTCGCGGATGTGGTGTACGAATGATACCAGTACCTGAAAAAAACACTACATCTGTCAAATTTTTTGAAGAAACTTGAAAAACTTGAAAAGCATTGACTTTTATGGCATAGTACTTCCTATAATTTTTAATCACAATTTCATTTAAAATTAAAAAATACAATAATATACAGGGTGTTAAATTTGTTTCTATCCGAGCGATAATTCAAAAAATACTAAACTGATTTCAATCAAACTTGGCAAAATCTTGTTTGGCCGAAAACCGAAGTCGAGCTCGTTAATCAGCCTTTATGCTCAAGTTTTTACGGTGGAAAATCGGAGAAAACTGATTGAAAACGCTATATTTTTATAAGTATCAGAGTAACTGGAATGGGATTTTACATTAGGCTAGAGATAGTGCAAATAAAGCTATGTTGTGAATTTTAAGTAATTTGGTACACAATATTTAGCGTTTTTTCCAAATTAAAAATAAGATCTGAAAGACATGCGTTGAAATGACTTAATGGTTAAAGACTAATGCCTGACAGACAGAGCAGTTAACTGCCATGCGTGAGTTAATTCATAGAACAGGTATAAACCATACCTCAACCGTAGTCAAACTAAACATATACCAGCAGAAAACATACTACCCTAACCAACAATCGTGAAATCTCGGCCGCAATTATGGAAAATAACAGACGACATGAAATTAAAAATTTGCCAATTGACTGGTATTTAACTGGGAGATTCAGTCAATTATTAAAATACCCTATATTTGTAGCTTTATTAACGGCCCCAAACACAGTTGAAGCGCAGTAAAGGTATATTATGCTGTCGCATAATATAGCAGAAATTTTAGAAAATCAAGCAAAGTCTCTATTAAAATGATTCTAAAATAATTTCTTTTATCATTACACTTAAACCTAAGACGTCATATAAGACCGAAACAGTCCTGCGATGTGTTTCAATAGAAATTATTCTAATTCTGTAATTAATAATTGTTACGTATACTTTGAATATAATATCCCGGGCATGAAGACGATATAAAGTATGACGAAAATCAAACGTTAGTTGACGTCTGCCTAGATGGCACAGGGAGCATCGCCCTTGCCACCTAACCGGAAGGTTACTCGATCGATTTCAGCTCGATGAATGTATATTTCTTTAGGTTATATTTTGTCATTTGGAGAAACAATAGTGCACAGATTTCACACGTTTTGAACAATATCTCATTTTTGGTTAAAACGCGTAAATGAGTTTGTCACCTTTGAGTCTGAAATTATAATTTTGTTATTGTTGATATTGAAAAAACCGGTTTGATTAGGTTGACTGAAACGAAATCATACTGGCGATTAATAAGGAAAATAACTGCTACGTTTATAATTTGGCAGATACTTTACTTTTCTAAATATGAATTAAGTTTTCTTCTGGAAATCTTCTGGAAATCTTTTGTATAACTTTAATGAAATTTTTAAAACAAGTTTCTTTTGAAGAGACTCCACTATCTACAGATATTGCAAAATTTAGTTCCTTAGCTTCATAGAAAATTGAGTTTTTGGCATTTTTCTCAAAAGGCGTTAGAACGCAAGTTTTTTTGATAATAGAAAGATATCGATGGTAACACTTTCGAAAGGATTCTTCAAATGTGCGCGTACTAGGACATCTAAAATGATCTTCAAGGTATGTGTAAGTTAAAAGTATTAATTTTACTAATATGCCATATAAAAATAGTGTACAATTCTTATGAAAATTCGCTAGTATAACGCACTTGCTGCGTCCCGAATTTATTTTAGATTTCGATAGGCAATAATAATAAAATCGAAATCATCGAAAATGAAGAACGTAGAATAACAATCCAAAATGTAAAATTACAAAATTCTATAAACTTACTGCTATAATTTAGTGTAATGAGACATATACAAAAAAAAAGTTTATGCGGGAAATTGCTTTTTTTTTTTTGTTTCTTTAACGTCCCTATTTCCGCGACTATGCCAATCACCGACGCCAGGGAGCAGTTTCACCTCACTATCCTGGAAATTTTGCCGAACCCCTGTCTTTCTGTAAGGAGGGTAGGGATCTTTAACGTGCCCAACATCGCATGGACACGGGACCGACGGCTTTACGCCCCCTCCGAAGGGCGGAACGTGCAGGCATTCAACTTACTCAAATACTATGCCAGAACCTCGGTTGATGTTAATTTTACAGTTTGTACTGAAAAAGTGAGTGAAGTACCCTGGGATCGAACCCAGTACCCTTCGGTTCAGAGGCACACGTTCTTACCCCTGTACCACCGAGGTTCTCGGGAAATTGCTATAAAATATATTTTCAAAACGGGACTGTATTATTTAAACAAGTGCATAAGCGATAAATTGCGTATTTGTGAATGACCTAGAAAATTAGCAAACAACAATTACACATTTCAATAAAAATAAAATTTTTAAAGCCTTAAGTTATAAAATGTTATCTAATAATTAACAGCTTCATGTGAAAATATAATTTCTGATTTAACGATTGTAGCATTTGTACTCTATTATTAGACTTGTAAAAATCTGTAACATTAGGTGTAAATATCGTTAAACAAATATTGTCGTTAAACAAATATTGACGTTCTCTACGTTGTCATCTAACGTAAATATTGATTGAGTTTTAAATATGTATGTTCCCGCTTTTCTGTAAAAAATTACAATTCTTGTTACATAGTTGGTACATAATATTGTATAATTATTTACACACAAGTTTCACATTGTTTAAACATGCCATACCTTGTAAGGAAATCGCCAGCGATTTGATCTAAAGGTTCTATATACTTTTTTGCTGTAGAAGGAGGAAGTAAAATTTGTTGAACTTGTTTTCTAAATTCATCCCATTTGGGTCCATGCCTGGAATATTAATAATATTAAAGTACAGATTAAATTATTGGCATAACATATTTAATTGGCCAATATTAACGATTATTTCGATTAAAAAAACCTAACAGTAATAGTAAAAAATTATCAATCCTTAAAGTGTTTCATTTTGAATCAATTCTTAGTTTCTTATTTAAATAAACAAAATTACGCAGTTGGTGGGGTAAAACCTTCTCCCTGACGTCAGCGTTAGCGGTTAGCCATAATCACGGAAATATGCTGACGTTAAATAAGCAGAATACAACATACAACATACAACACAATAAGTATTTACATGTTTTAAGTTTGGTAATTTATTTATTACATACAGACTTGGAGACTACTTATCTGGCTTCACAGTGAAGTAGTCTCCAAGTATGTATGTAGTATGGACCAGTTTCACCAAGTAAGGGCAACAACAATCAATGAATTTATTTATCTATCAGTGGCGTAGCATTGAGTGGAAAGAACCAAACGGTGGGCCCCTGCAAAGCGGAAGGTTGAGGAATTCGAAATCAAGCTAAACGGAATAGCTTATCATTTTTAGTGAATTTTTATTTTAAAAAATTCACTAATAGAGAGGTATCGATGGTGAGACTTTGCAAAAAATTTTGCAAATGAGCGCGAATTTGGGCCCCTAGAACCCATATCCTGGATCAGTTTCGATTTTTATATGTTTATATATATATATATATATATATATATATATATATATATATATATATATATATATATATATATATATGTATGTATGTATGTATGTATGTATGTATGTATGTATCCAACCGATAACTCAAAAATAATTAACCGATTTTGATAAAACTCGGCATGTGCCTTTCTTTTATTAATAGCTTGGATGAGTTCGTTATCCAGAAAAATCAGACACGGTTTTCCGGGAAAATTTTGAGTTTTCTTTCGAAAAAAAAAATTTCTCCAAAAATTACAATAATATTTCGATAAAATTTGGTGTACATATTGCTTTGGGAAAGACCTAACTATGTACCAAAATTCAGCTTTCTAGGGTTACAGGAAATTGAGCTATTCAAATTTGAAACATTTATGTTTAATATCACCGCCTTTCATTGACAATAGCTTATATGAGATCTAGTATGTGGTTGCCGTGCTAACGGAACATTTGATATTATTGCGCAGGTCTGGGAAATTTTTATATACAAGTGCAAATTATTCCTTTAGTAATGTTAGTGGGTGGATTAAACAGTGTTTGTTATGTTTTATCAACACATATAAAGGATCGAAGTTTTACAAAAGGGCTGATATGCAACAGGTTAGTTCTTACTCTCTAATGCTTTGGCGGTAGTTTTAGTTAAGTTTATGGTTTATCAGTCCATAGTTTTTAGCTAATTTTTGTACAAAAAAATCGTCAATGGTGACACCGCGACTTTAGAATTTTAAAGATTTCTTCAAATGAGCGCAAACTAAGCCCCCTGGAATCCATATCCGGGTTTACGTTCAGTTTTGATCTGCTTACATATATACAGGGTGACGCGTTTCTACGGTAAAACTGAATATAAATATTATTATACAAGAGACGAGAAAAAATTGTATAAGTTAATTATAGGGAGTCTTGAGCTGCATCTTATAAAATTATTTTGACAATCACCGGCTGGCCCACAAGTCGATCGTTGGTGATCCCTACAATTTTTTTCGAACAGCCTTATTTTATTGCATTTTTTATCGAAATATGTTAGTAAGAAAAAAAATCAAGACGCAGTAAGTGCGTTTTGGTAGCAAATTTTCATTAAATGCTTCAAATTTCAATAACTCAATTTGCTATTAACCTAAGATTTGTTGGTTAGAAAACCAACGTTTAAGGTATATTGTTGGAACATTTTTGTACATTTTCAAACAATAAATTATTTTGATAAAATATGGCACATTGTTTCTACTATATAGGTTATACCGGTAACCAAATTGATGACTGCTTGCATTAAAAAGACATATTTGATATTCAAAGCATTTTTATAAAAATTCACTGCCATAACGCACTTGATGCGTCCAGAGTTTTTTCTATTCATTTATTCTAACGAAAAAAATCATAAAGTGTCATGAGAAATCAAGAATAAAGTAATAATTTTTTTCAACAAAAATGAAAACAAAAAACGCAACAAGAGTTATTATAACAACGTTTGCTATTCAAGAATTAAAAAGATACCTTTCTAGATTTATTTTAGGCAAATACATTAATTTATTTGTCCATTTTTTTGGGATGATTTAAGATTTTGCAACTATTTTTTTTTCTATGGGCATTATTGCTAAATCTGTCTACCTTTCTTGAGACGTTGCGTTGCGTAAATAGATTTTAAATAATTTTAAGTTTGAAAAGCGCCTTTCAGCAGTTGGTACTGTAACAGGTAATGTTAGAAATAGCAAACAAACTGTAATAACTTTCGAGAAATTAGAAGATACGCTGCTGAATTTAATTAAAAGTAATTCAGTCAATTCTTTGGTGCTTTGGAGTTTTGCGATTTCTGTACTGCGGAGGAGTTTGAAAAGATAGTTGGTTAGGAAAATTGTCACTTAAATCGGTTTTGTGTTTATTTACAAGCTCCAGTGCTTTGCTTTTCAGAATCTCTTTTGGAAGGAAAATTATATTTTTGGTTGCAAAATTTCCAATATATCTTAAACACGCTTTGAAACCTTTGTGTAATCTGCGATATCAATATATCCAAACATAGGTAGAAAATATTAATTTTAAAATAATTTTTGCAATCCTCTTTGGCCATTTCATCAAAAAAACGTCTTACTTTTCTTCGCCTTCTGTTTTTGAAAACTGGTGTGACTTTTCACTGCTTTGCTATTTCTTCGGAATTCTTTTTTAAAGCATCAAACGATTCAGAGTTTCTCTCTGAGCTACGCGGTAGGCCTTTGTAGCCGGTGGGCTTTGTATCATTGATACAGCGGTTTCTAAGGCCTTGTTGTTTATCAAATACTGCATACCAACAACCTAAGCAACAACAAGCCTTTTAAGAGCGAGAAGATACCATGCAAAAAAATACATATTATACAGATAAAATTTAATATAAACGTACACAGAAAAGAACAAAAATGTGTACTAAACAGAGGTATAAATAAGAGGTTTGAAATACATACTGACTTTAACAAATCCGAGCATCCAGTAAGAGTCGACCAATTGCAATAAAAAAATTTATGCTACGCTGTTTTGTATCCTATAAAAATGAAAAATATGGACACAAAATTTTAACAGGTGTACATTTTTAGTGAATTTTCGTTAAGAAAATTCACTAATAGAGAGGTATTGCTGGTGAGACTTTCGGAAAATTTCTTCAAATGAGCTCGAGTTAGGGCCACTGGAACCCATTTGCATGGTCAGTTAAAAAGTTTATATATATATATATATATATATATATATATATTCGTCACAAAAATAATTGACAAGATGGACAAGAATCAGTGTCAATTTTCGGTAAATGTCCTCGAAGCTATTCGTCTCCTTGATCGTGCATGGGAAAATGTCTCACAAAAAACGGTGCAAACTTGTTGCATGGTCAGTAAAAAGTTTATATATATATATATATATATATATTCGTCACAAAAATAATTGACAAGATGGACAAGAATCAGTGTCAATTTTCGGTAAATGTCCTCGAAGCTATTCGTCTCCTTGATCGTGCATGGGAAAATGTCTCACAAAAAACGGTGCAAACTTGTTTCAGGGCTGCAGGTTTTCATTTTGAGCCTATAAATCAAAACGTTGATTTAAGCGTTTCGAAAGATGTTATTTCTGACGAAGATATCGTCTACGAAGATGTTGACATTCTTCTGAGCGAATATGCCAGGGTTATGAAATTGGCACAGGTATCAGATGTGATGGATTACCGAAACATAGATAATTCTGTGGGAACTTCAGATTTTCCAACACATTCCGAGATAATTGAAGCTGCAAATTTGAAAACTACACAAGAAGTGATAGAATACTCCGATTCGGACGACGAATCTAAAAGCCCCGAATGCACCAATGTTTTACTGCAAGATGCCATATATTCCGTCGAGAGGTTTAGAATACACTGAGACCAATAAGCCAAAACGTTCAAATTTAGATAATAGGAATACAAAATATGAATAACAGATGGGTTGGTGGTAATGTCCACAAACACGTTAAAAAACAGGGGACCCGAAATGGGCCCATGTGGTATTTCAAAGAAACACTAAGCGGCTCAAACCCAATACAATTATGATCAATATAATGATGCGTGTTTCACGTGTAAGACTTTATGAAAGTAATCAATTTCAGTGGAACATTTATAGCACTTAGTTTATGCAAGATCCCTTTTGTGATCAACATGCTTTAGAAAAACCTGTATAGACAACATCAATTTGCAATACTCAACATTACTTCATATTCATACTAGGTTAGGTTAGGTTTGTATGTGAGTCGGCCATATCGGTCCCTCCACCGCGACCATAAGGTCTATTGTGGCTCACGCCTAAAGGTCTATATTTCGCCCAATAAAGCCAGCCTCCTACAGAGGTCGATTATCTTTGTGGGCGAAAGTTGATCCAGATCCTCCGGAGCAAGCTTTTTCTTGCCAAAGAGCAGGTATCTAGTCCCGTCCGCTACCGGACAGGAACATAGTACGTGCTCTGCTGTCTCGTCACTCTCCATACACAGCCGGCACTCGGTCTCCTGACCGATCCCAATACGGTGGATGTGGTGACGCAAGCAGCAGTGTCCTGTATACAGGCCGACTAGAGTACTCAGTTGTTGTCTGTTTAACTCTAGAAGTTTTTTAGCCCTTGACTCAGACAGGCCATTTAGAGGCCTTAGAGTGAGCTAATCCTGGAAGATTTTGCCAATACTGCATTGTCATTCTTTCTGTCCAGGTCTTTAAGGTGCGTTTTGCTGTGCATGATGTTATCCCCAGCACCGGTTCTGGTCCGACAAAGTCTCTCTGACTCGGTATCCAGACCAGCGACACCTCATTACAGCTGCCCAGTTCGTTAAGGGCAGATTTACAGCTCCATACCGTTTTTGAATTACACCGGTAGGAACCAAGAGCTTTTATTGCAGCTTGGCTATCTGCATATATCTTTATCGATTTGTGTGTGCACTGGTTTTTTATACTTTGCACACATCTCGATGGCATACACTTCTGCCTGGTGTATGGTTGCGTACTTGCCGAGGCTAGCTGATAGTCTAGCATCGGTGCTGCCCCCATATGTGTGCCAGCTCCTACTCCCATATTTGTTTTGGAGCCGTCAGAGTACCAGCAGAGATCGGCTCTCAATAGGGTCGTTTGATTTCGGTCCCAGTCCTCCCTTTCCGGGAGGACGGTCTTGAAAGACATATCTCTACTGATCTTTGTAGGCATCAAGTCTGAGACCATTCCCAGAATCATGTGACCCTCGATGTCATCGAGGAGTCCGGACCCTCCCAGACTGATTTCCTTCGGCATACTGTCGGCCGTTTGTTTTAGTATGTACGTTGTCCACCTCGCCACCCTCTCCAACCATGCTAACAAAACCGGTCTGTAACTAACTCGTGACCCAGATTGAGCAGTGACTTTGGAGAAGCCACTTCACCATTATAATTTTTTATAGTTTAAGTCATTATCTGATTAAACTAACTTTGTTGGTGAAATAATTATATATATATATATATATATATATATATATATATATATATATATATATATATATATATATATAATTTTAAATAACATAAATGCTACTAATATTTATTTTCCTATTTACTTACACTCCTATGACCCCGGCATTTCCTTCGAAAAAGTCTTTCTTTAAATGTCCTTTGTAATAGTGTAGAGAAGGCATGGATGGACGATGTGGCATTTTTTCTTCTCTTTTAAAGACGTTTTTAATTTCGTCTCCATCAAACACAAATAATAAGTCTGGATGGCCAATTAAACCACCAACTTTTGCAATTTTACCATAATCTCTCCTCAAGGACCACATCACTTTATCAAGTTCATGGATTTTGTACTGTCCTAAAAGATGTAAAGAATACATTTTAATTCATAAAATAATGAACCTCATTTACATAAATTAATGAGTTAGCAATTTTTCATTAAGAAAAATTCGCTATTAGAGAGGTCAAGAAGAAGAGCTTTTGAAACAAATTTTTAGATGGGCACGAATTTTGGTCCCTAGAGCCCAAAACCAAAGTCCGTCAAAATGTTTATATGTTTATCTCTCTCTCTCTGTCTCTCTCTCTCTCTCTCTCTATATATATATATATATATATATATATATATATATATATATATATATATATATATATATATATATATATATATATATATATATATAGGGTGGCGCATTGAAAACGAAATAGACCGCTTTGCCTCCAGAGAATTTTTTTTAAGAAACGCTGAAACACGTCAATTTTAATACTGAGGGGGACATGTTTTGAGATAAAACTCAACTTTGTCACATCAACCCCTTAAGGGTGGTGATAACAACCCTTATATTTTAATTAGGAAATATGGGTCGAGTGTTACATCATTTGAAAGCTCTTTCTTTTCTGAATTCAGCACACAAATTTTTTTGGAAGTTTTATCAACTCGTTTAAAAATTATTCACAGTTGAAGATGCAAAAACGCATTTCACTCATTCCGATAAGAAATGTGGTGATAGTCAATGTTTTGTTGGTTTGTAAACAAAAAATTGACTATGAGAACATTTCTTATCGGAATGAGAGAAATGCGGTTTATTATTTCAGTTTATCGGTCGGTTTGATACTTGATAGTACTACCGAAAATTAACTTCACAATGGTGTATTCTGTAAAAGAAAGAATTGAAATAATTACTCTATTTTTCAAAAACGATGACTGTGCCAACCGTACCGCAAATTTGTTTAATAAACGACATCCGAACAGACATGTTAACAGAAAATACATTTTGGAGTTAGTTTCAAAGTTTCGACAACGTGGTTCAGTAGCCAACAAAAAACGGGATCCCGAACTTGAATTTCCGGTTAGAAATGAGACTACTGCGATTGAAGTGTTGGGACAAATTGCTGCAGACCCAGCTTTAAGCACGAGAAAATTGGCCACTGTTCAACATCAAAAGAAGAACTATTCAGCGAATATTGAAGCATCATAAAGTTCACCCGTATAAAATTCATCTTATGAAACAACTGAATGAAAATGATTTTTATCGGCGGCTGGAGTTTTGTGAAGTTATGACTGCACGAATAGCTGATAACGGGAAACGTATTTGGAGTTACTAGAAGATATCGTTTACCCTCTACTAATTGACATTGTTGAAAATGATGATCGATATCAAGAAAATCAATTAATGTTTCCGCATTTTTCACAACGTGTTAGGGAGTTTCCAGGACAATGGATTGGGCGTAGAGGTGCTATTGAGTGGCCCCCTAGATCACCGGATTTAACTCCTTTAGACTTCTTTCTATGGGGCCATTTAAAGAGTATAATTTACACAACAGAAGAGGAGTCTCTGGAAGAATTACGACGACGCATTGTTGAAGAATGCCGTCTAATAACTCCACAAATGCTCCAGAATGTCAGAGCTCGTTTTGAACAAAATTTGTACTTTTGTATGGAAGCTGGTGGTCAACAATTTAAACACTTACTTAACTGAATAAACATTTTTGAACGCCTGGTTTTGTTTTTAAGTTTTTTTAACGAAAAATTGACTAATTAGTGCATTTCTTATCACAATGAATGAAATACGGTTTGCAACTCTAACTGTGAATAATTTTTAAACGAGTTGATAAAGTTCCAAAAAAATTAGTGTGCTGAATTCAGAAAATAAAGAGCTTTCAAATGATGTAACACTCGACCCATAGTCCTATTTAAAATATAAGGGTTGTTATCACCACCCTTAAGGGGTTGATGTGACAAAGTTGAGTTTTATGTCAAAACATGTCCCCCTCAATATTAAAATTGACGTGTTTCAGCGGTTCTTAAAAAAAAATTATCTGGACGCAAATCGGTCTGTTTCGTTTTCAATGCACCACCCTGTATATATATATATATATATATATATATATATATATATATATATATATATATATATATATATATATATATATATATGTATGTATGTATCCGAACGATCACAAATATACAAAAATATTTTTAAAAACGCTAATATTTGTAAGTATCAGAGTAACTGGAATGAGACTTTACATGTGGTTAGAAATGGTGTAAATAGAGATATGTTGTGAATTTTAAGTAATTTGGCACTCAGTATTTAGGATTTTTTCCACATTAAAAATAAAATCTCAAAGGCATGCGTTGAAACGATCCAGTGTCCAAGTCCAAAGCCTGACAGACACAGTAGTTAACTGCCACGCGTACATTGATGCATACAACAGCTATCAACCATACATCAACAGTAACCAAATTAAATAAATAACAGGCATAAAACATACTACCCGAACCAACAATCGTGAAACCTTAGCCACAAATATCGAAATGTCAGACGACATGAAACTAAAAAATTGCCAAGTGATTGTTATTTAACTGGGAGATTTAATCAATTTTTAAAATACACTATATTTGTAGCTTGTTGAACGGCTCCAAATACAGATTTAGCACAGCATAGATATATTATGCTGTAGTTTTAGACTGAAAGTGTAGCATAATATAATAGAAATGTAAACAAACTCAAATCAAATCTCTATAAAAATGATTCTAAAATAGTTTCTTTTATCTTTAAACTTAAACACAAGATATCATATAAAACCAATGGCAATTCCACTCATTCTGTAATCAATTGTTACGTATACTTTTAATATAATATTCCAGGCATGAAGCCGGTGTCAAGTATCATGTAAACAAAACGTTAGTTAACGTATCCTTAGATATCTTAGTGGTGCTGTGATTGTCTTCTACACTGAAGGTTGCGTGATCGATTCCAGCTCGATGAATGTATGTTTTTGTTTGTTTTATTTTGACATTTGGGAAACAATATTACACAGATTTCAGACGTTTTGAACAAGATCTCATTTAAAACGCCTGAATAACTTTGGGTCTGAATTTATAATTTTGAGCAGACATTTTATTATTGCTGATATTAAAAAAACCGATTTGATTAGGTTGGCTAAAACGAAATCATTCTGGCGATTAATCAGGAAAAATAACTGCTACGTTTCTAATTTGGCAGATACTTTACTTTTATAAATATGAATTAACTTTCGTTCTGGGAATCTTTTGTAACTTTCATGAAATTTGTAATACAAGTTTCTTTTAAAAAGACACACTATCTACAGATGTAGCAAAATTAAATTTTTTAGCTTCATAGAAAATTGAATTTTGGGCATTTTTCTCAAAAGGAGTTAAAACACAAGATTTTTTTGATAATAGAGAGATATCGATGGTAACACATTCGAAAGAATTCTTCAAATGTGCGCGTACTACGACCTCTCAAATCGATCTTCCAAGTCTGTGCAAGTTCAAAGTAGTAATTTTAGTATTATGCCGGATAATAATAGTGTACAATTATTATGAAAATTCATTACTATAACGCACTTGCTGCGTCCCGAAATTTTAATGAATGTTAACTAAGGTCGTTGAATTGGCATTAGATACGATCTATCGTTCCATTGTTGTTATATAGTTAGTTATCTGTTACATTAGTCCTTTTATTTTTACAAGTCTTAATTACACATGTATACATAAATACATATATTTAAACCTTCATTATCAATTATAAGTTAATTATAATATAAGAACATAAGGATATCTTATTGAATGTATGTGTTCTTGATAACAGACACCCAATTAAAAAGCTAGGTCTGTAAGTGATGCAGAATCGTTTTTTAGTAGCTTGAGAAATAAGATGCATAGATAAATGCAAAAATCTAATACATCAAAAAAATTATGACACTACATTAGCAAATTTATAATAATTTGTCTTGAAAAAAATTATAAATTAAGTAAATTAAGGGTTGGTCTAGAACTCAAGCTGTCAAGAATCGTTCAGATGTCATACTAACGGTCCAATTTAAGGTTTCTTTGGTAATAAAACTTCACATGCAAAAAGTGCGATATGGCAGTGAATTTGAAAATACATTAATTCAGATTCTAATACAGTAGGGTCCGGGTTTTACGAGTAGAAGATTTATTGAATTTCCTATTTATTAAGCAAATTTTGGTGATTTGAATTGACTTGTGTAAGAGACAATGCTAAAATGTTTCTGATTTAACAGGACCGATTGGCAGCCGATTTCGGTTTTAGCGAGGTAAATATTGCGCTGACCCTTTAACATTTTTATTGGGAGACAGATGTGCGAAAGTAAACAAGAGGGCTTTATTTTTCTGTGAATTTCGTCGCCCCTCGACCTAAAAATATGACTATTCAGACACATTAGAACTAGCTGTACATGCTTCTTGATTGAGACATGACACTAATGGGTAATAAAATTTACTGTACACAACACAGGAGAAAATGTTTATGGGTTCTTCCACTCAGACAATGATAGAGTCCCTCTTACTACTTGAAATCAACGTTCACAACTGTACACTTTTGTAGCTTTTGTTTTTCTATTTAAATCTTAAAACTTGTGCCTTATTCCGATCAGTTTTTGATCACCGCGCGTTTGAGGCAGGTGAATAGAGTTTTCTTTACACAATGTCCGCCCCCGGTATCAAAAAAAAACGCGTTATCATTGAAGAGATAATGTCGATATTAAAACAAGTGAAAACGGGAACGTAAAAAAGTGATGTTTGTAGGCAGTGGCAGTACAGTATAGCATTGTCAACAATTTTAGAGCACGAGAATGCTATTGTCGGGGCTAGTGGTTCCAACATTATTGACAACAAGAGAAAAAGTCTAAAAACAAACGACATGGAGAACTTGGACAAAGCATTGCTTGATGGGTTCAAATATCAGAGGCACGTAAACATTGCTATAAGTGGTCTATTTCTTCAGGAGAAAGCTGTTTCGCTTGGTAGAGGAATGGGATATTTACACAGGAATTGTTCCGTAAACACGAAGTCAAAGAATGGCCGAGAGGGGAAGTGAAATCGAAGGATATTCCACCTTGTACAGATTAATAAATAAGGAAAGCAGGCCGAAGAATGAGATCTGGTAAAGCTGCAGGCACGAATGGTATACCGATCGAGATTGTTAAGGCAGTAGCAGAACAGAAACCGAAAATATTACAAGTTTTGATAAATAAACTATCAAATAGTGGAAGTTTGCCGTCAGAATGGAAGACTGCTCGCTTGGTGTTATTGGAGAAGCCACATAAATCAGGAGGAGAGAAGTCATAGAACTATATGCCTGGAAGACGGAATGGAAAAATTATATGAACATGTAACAATTAACAGGCTTATAAAGGAAATCGAGAGAAAAGGAGGGTTAGCAGACAACCAATTTAGCTTCCGCAGGGCGCGCTTGACGATGGATGGCGTAAAGAAGGTACAGGACGTGGGAAGGAAAGAAGACAATAAAAACATTGGACGTAAAAATGCATTCAATACAGCACCATAAAGAGGAATATACGAAGTTCTAAGAAAGAGGGAAGTTGAGCCATATTTGCTGAACTTAGTGTGTGGTTACCTGGAAGACAGACAGCTGCTGATTGGTCAGAAATATCGGACGCAGGTCACATGTGGCATACCTTAGGGGTCAATCCCAGGACCAACACGTAGAATTTGTCTTACTATAATGTTTTTAGTCTGGAGTTCGTAAACAACACGGCTATTATAGGGTAAGCAGATGATTTGGCGCTGGGTGTAAGCGGAGGAAACAAAGCTGACATAGAAGATCAGTTAACCAACACAATGTGACCAGTTTCTCAAAGAAAAAAAACAAGATAATTTCGTTTATGTGTTCCAGTATCGTCGTTTCTTGGGTAACGTAACTTCTTGAGGATTTTGGTGAAAATAGCGAATTTTTATTAAAGAAATCGCTGAACAGAGATGTCTCGAATTCAAAATTATCGACAACTTTCTTCAAATGAACGCGACTTATAACCAATAGAACACATATGTGGGGTCTAAAATGTTTTATTATTATTGTTATTATTATTATTATTATGACCAATAAACTACAGAGACAAATATCTAAACTGCAATATAAAAAGTAACAGTGTAACACTAAGTTCATTAAAGCATCAATGCTCCTCGCCGCCACCGTCTCACTGGGTAGACTGTTCCATTCATTGAAGCGTTGATTTCAAACAAAGTTGAGTTGAAAATGTGTACGTTGCTCCTTCCTCAACTTAAAGTTATGCCCACGTAGTGGCTTGGCTGTGTCCATTTACGAAAGGCGAGGCCGGTTCGGGAAAAAAGCCATGTATAATACGGAATAAATTGATTAGATCCGTTATAATCCGTCTGGATGTCAAAATGGACAACCCTAAATGTGTCAGCCGCTCCCCATTAGGCATGTGTCGTAATTGATGAGGCCACCTGGTTGCAGCGCGGTCAACACGTGTTCCAATATGTCGGTGTCCTTAATTAATACCGGGGACGACGCCGGCAACCCATACTCCAGAAGCCAACATATGCTACATATAGTCTCTTAGCGAACCCGTAGCATGGGCCACAAAGCGCCTTCCTGAGTAAAAACAACATGGATTAGCCCTCTTCACAGTAGCAGTAGTCTGCGACGACCAAGAAAAGTCACCCGCTATGGATACTCCCAAGTCGACATGAGCATTCTCCGCGGCAAGCAGTTGACCACCGATAAAATATAATAATCTTGGATTGTTAGCATCAATGTGCAGGACTGAAAACTTGGTGAAATTCAGAGGTATACGCCAGGTCGTGCACCATTCACCAACAAAACGAAGATATTCCCGAATGCGAGCACTATCTGTTGTTAGACAAGCAAACAGCTTAACGTCATCTGTATATGCACTATGACTAGACTCTAATGCACTTAAAAAATCTGCGGTGTACACGAGGAACAAAACCGGTCCCAAAACCGACCCCTGTGGTACACCACTCGTGACGCTGTGATAGTTCGAAAAAGTGGCACCAACCTTCACTGAGAATGTACGGTCATTCAAAACATTCCGAATCCACTGCAGCAGGCGACCACGGATACTCGTGTGATGAGGTTTGCGAACAAGCAAACCATGTGGAACCCTATGGAAAGCTTTGCCGAAATACAAATACAGGACATTGACCGACGACCCAGCATCCAGTAATTTGGTCCATTCATTAAATTAGCACAGCAGATTAGTGATAGTCGACCTTCCAGGGAGAAAACCATAAAACCATGCTGAGCAGCAGGCAACCTTCCGTGCTCAATTAAAAAGGGCACGATCCGCTTCAATGGTACCCCCATCATCACCCTACAGACAGGTAATGTTAGACTAATGAGCCTGCAATTCGCTGGGTCCAGCTTATATACCCTTTTTAACTCTATACTTGGCAAGTGTGCCATATGTCCGAAATTTTTTTTTGTATTTTTTTCTTGTAATGAGGTTAAATATTAAAGGAAACGCAAGAAAAATTTCCAAATTTTATTTTACAAAAAAAATGTCTCAATGTATATCATAATATACAGTGCCGTCTATACCACTGAACTACAATATAATGCATATGTATGCATTAATATACATTGCCAAGTATGATGTCAAATAAGGAATGTAATTATTTTTAATTTTTTACGTGAAAAGAAATGAAACAGTTCCTATTTTTCGTCAAGCAGAGATTTAAATCGCATTTGGTACAGTGCACTTCTGGTTGGCCATTTTTGCAGAATTTGCATCTTTGGATTTTATTTCGGTATGCTGGAAAATATCCGACCCCATCATACCTTACCTCATCAGATGGTTTTTGAATAACAGGTTTTCTAATTTGCCTTATTGGTGTCTTATCAAGGCTGCATGAAGGTCTGCCTTTTTTCGCTTGTTTATACATAATGTTGGATAAATGTATCTTGAACTGCTTCAGACTTTCATATTTTTCATTCGGTTGTAGTAGCTGGAGGTCTCTTCTATATTATTGCATTGTTAACAGCTATGTCCAAAAACTGGAAAAATATTGGCATATGCCATTTCCTAGGCTTAAAATTCGATCTGTATAAAACCACGAGCATATCACTTAGATCTACCCCATATGCTTGTTATATTCAGCAATAATCGAACGACAGCTAACATTAATTTTACAATGTTCTTGACTGGAATATCTTTTTACTGTAGTCACTGGTGTTGCACCAACAAATGAACTGTCAAGAGTCACACATTTGTTGTCTGCCCATTTTGTGACCGTTAGTTTGTTCTCGTCATCTGTTCACTGTACACTGTATACTTCAGTAGTTCTTTATCAGGTATCAGTTTGAGATTTCTTAGCCTAATTTGTCGAACAGTTCCTAAGGTAAGAATTCTCAATGCGTCTCTTAAATATTCCACCAATTCCAGAGAGGTAAAAAAATGTCGAAGTATACAGCGACTGGTATACTTTTGATAGTGCGACAAAGTGATAGTACCACCTTTCCACCCAATTCAAACATTCTATTTTTAACACCAGAAACCTTTTAATCTGAAAATGTAGTTTCACCTTCATACAACAAAAATTCATAAACCATACCACTGATTCCACTTCTAACAAAAATTTTAACGCCCCATTTTTTTTAATTTTTAGGAAGGTATTGTTTTCGTGATCCAGCTTTGGAGCCTTTATAAGAAACCATCATTTTATCTACACTGAACGAAGTTTCCTCTTGGATCTTCAAAAAGTTCTTACGTAGGCGATGGAGAAAGGGTCTTATTTTGAAGTATCTGTCTTGTTCTGATTGCGCCTCAGTTAGATTGTTATCGCAAAAGTGGAGAAATCGCCTAATTTGTTCAAATCGCTTCAAAGACATTCTGTTTGCGACAACAGATATATTCAGCTCGCTAGATCAGTAGCCAGTATATTGTGGTAAATCAATTAACACCATCAAAAGTAAAATGGAGATAAAATCGAGGAGTTCAGATTTAGATAAATGAATAGAAGAGCCACTTTTTTCTGTGGAGTACAGATTGGTGAACTGAACTATATCCTCTAATATTTTTGAAAATATACAGGAGTGAATGCAAGTTTGGTATTGTCTTTTACTGATGATTTGGAATGGTGACATGATGTAAAAAATCTTCTTGGGTCTAGTTATAATTCTTTAGAATTCGCAGTTTGCTATTATTTTTCACTGCTGTCTTTTTGCATGATGATTTCCTACTTATTTTATTGGCCAACCTGGAAGAATTCCTTTTCTTAACTTTTGTATCCGAATGAGTTGTCTCTGATGATGGCAAAACCCTTTTTTCGGTTTTTTATTTTTTTTTATTTCAACAACACACCACGAGGGCTTAAAGCCTAAATACTATCGTACCGTGGGTGTCGACAAGGAGGAAAGAGGCAACTTGTCAATTCTGGACTTGAAGGTTTGGAGGTTCGGAGGAGAAGGAAAATAATGTGCCGGCAAGGAATTTCACAACTTGGAAGTCCTCGGGACAAAAGAGCGGGCATAACAGAATGTTCTATGTCTGGTGACCTGGCTAGTAAAAGGGTGCATTCGCTCTGTTTCCCTTGTAGATCTGTTGGGGGAAGCAGGTGGAGGAACTATTGAAGCAAGCTCCTCTGAGCACTCCCCGTGCAGATATCCATAAAAGAGAGAGAGGTCACCAACGGCACGTCGATGGGCAAAAAATGGCAGCCTTTGGGTGAGGGTAGGGTCACCGATGAGACGTATAGCTCTCTTAGAATGGAGTCCAAGATAGTGAGTGTAGAAGCGGCATCGGCACCGTAGATGTGGGAGCACTATTCGAGGTTTGGTCTTATTTGTAAAGTATATAACGTATAGAGATTAGCTGGTGAAAAGTATTTGTGAGCCCGGAAGAGGAAACCTAATTTCTTAGCAGCCGCTTTTGCAATTGATGTGACATGTTGGTGCCAATTGAGATTTCTATCCACAGAAATGCCAACAAGTTAAAAGGACTCATTACTTTGAATAACTTGGTTGTTCATTGTGATGGGTCTAGGGCTGGTGTATCTCTTATGAGAAAGTAAGCAAGACTGAGATTTGGTAGGGTTGAATTGTACAAGATTTCTACTTCCACCCTCCATCTAATTGGGCTAAGGAGACAGGCTTAGAATATTGTATATTTGAGTGGAGGATGCTGTCGTCCGCGTAACTGTGAACTGGGTTGGATGTGCTAGAGAGGAGGTCATTGATGTGGAGAAGAAACAAAGTGGGGGCTAGAGCTGAAACTTGAGGAACTCCTGTATTGATTGGATACAGTTTAGAGGAATGACCATCCACGACAATAGAAATGCTCCGGTTGGAGAGGATATTTGCTGTCAAGGTAGGTGGTAGGCCATAGGCCGGAAGTTTATTAAGCATCGCTGCGTGTCAGACCTAGTCGAATGCTTTGGATATGTTTAGAGCGACAATCTGGGATTCACCGTGTAGTTCCATAGACTTGTTCCAAGAATGGGTGACAAAGGAAGGGAGGTCGGCAGTTGATCTGCGCTGACGGAATCTATACTGCCTGTCGTGGATTAGACTGTGTTTTTCAAGAAATTTTAGTAATTCGGTGTTTATATACTTTTCCATCACTTTAGAGACGACTGAAAGGAGATAAATAGGCCTGTAGTTGCTAGGAAGCGCTTTGGATCCTTTCTTGGGGACGGGTTGTACTCGAACAGTTTTCCAGTTGCTAGGGAATATGCCTCTATTAAGTTACAGTCTTCTCAAAACTTTCTATTTTCATATTATCTCTATTGTCAGCAATTCCATTATTTGCAACTGTTAGTGGTTGATGGGTTCAAAAATGATCTACAAAAAATAGTCAATAATTATATATGAACGTAAATTAACCATCATTAAACTTACTGCATTGAGAAATTCTCTATAATCTAAGTCATCTTCTGCATTATCTTGATTTAGTTGCTAAGGTTCATTATATTGATCGTACTCCGCATTTTTCAGTGTGGCGTAGTCTTTCAAAGCGGAATCTGATGATTCTGAATCGGAACCAGCAGGTGGCATTAACAATACCATTTCCATAATTTTTTGAGTTGGTGAAAAAAATGTCTGGGCATCTACAAAACAGAATATACTGTCATCACACAACGTCGCAATGTATATCATATTATACATAACATGAAACAAGTAAAATACCAATTTCCTGGCAATGTATAGAATAGTATACATACATTAAGAAGTAAATTTATGGAGTCAAACATGTAACATACTTTATGAAATAAGTCATCATTACTTACCTTGTCTCCTAAACTTCACACTTATGCAGTTTAAAATAACGAAAACTAACTTTATAATATCATAAACACTAAACAAATAGCAGGTGATCTAACCTCACAAACGGAAACCCATAATTGCCGCTCCACATGTATTTCAAATGTCTCTAGTATGTTAGTTGGACCATTTCCCAAGATGGCATACAGTATAGCACTAAAAACATGTATAGAATGATATACATCACCAGAAAGTTTGTGTTCAGCGTAGTTTTACCATAAAAATACATTTTGGAAACCAGTGTATACTATAATATACGTTGTCAAGTATAGGGTTAGAGCCTCGGTGGTTTAGGGGTAAAAACGTGTGCCTCTGAACCGAAGGGTACGGGGTTCGATCCCAGGGTTCTCCTTTGACTTTTTCAGTACAAACTGCCACATTAACATCAACCGAGGTTCTGGCATTGTATTCGAGCAAGTTGAATGTCTGCACGTTCCGCCCTTCGGAGGGGACGTAAAGCCGTCGGTCCCGTGTTTATGCGATGTTGGGCACGTTAAAAATCCATACCCTCCTTACAGAAAGGCAGGGGTTCGGTAAAATTTCCAGGATGGTGAGATGAAACTGCTCCCTGGCGTCGGTGATTGGCCATATTCGCGGAAATAGGCCGACGTTAAAGAAACAAAACACACACAAGTATAGGGTTAAACACAGCCGTAACATTTTCTCGCAACCAGTCCTGTGTGAGATGCATTATAGGTATCTCGAAAGCTAATGAAATTTAGCACACTTGTTGGCCCTATACAAGATTTATCATATACGAAAATTCGAGTTTGTAGGTAAGTGCTAGATTAAGTTTTTAGAATTGAAAATCTTTTTGCAAATATGCCATCATAACACAGTTGTTGCGTCTGAACTTTTTGTTCATCATTATGTACTTACGGTTAAATCGGTGTGTATTTATGAAACTACTTTAAAAATTACAAAACAAGATGCTTACCTATTATAGGTGCAAATCTCCAAGCATTTCCAATTATTGGTAATTCTTTTGGACCTGGGACTTCGCTGTATGGTCTCGGTACAGTAGTGGCAGTATTTTCTGGATATATTTCTACATGGTGTACTTCTTCCAAGATATCAGGTGTTATTCCAATAGCGGTAGAGTATGGCCTATCGGATAGTCTCTCAGTTGAGTAGGCTCTAATTAGAGATTTTATTTGTCTGACATACAGCAGCTTCTTTGACACTTCTCGTGACATGGTGATATGAATATTGGCTGAAAGACATATTTTTTTAATATTCTTGACTTTATTTTAACATTACCTATATGACAGTACCAATTATTTCTATAACTCTTTAAAATATATACGAGCACAATACTAATTATTAAGTTATCAAAGCTCATTAACGGCCAAAGTCAATGAGTGAAGATTGGAACCTGTGATGAGCACGGATAAGTACAATCTGGAGAACCCAATGCATCACAATACAGTTTTTATAGCTGACAATCGTTTCGCTAACAAAGTTTGCGTCATCAGAAGGATGAATAAACTAAACGAATAAAGACTAGAACAATTTATATGTTAGTTGCGAAGCAGTTGCAAACAGTGCCCTCTAAGAAGGTATACAGACAGACCCCCACTGTTGAGTCTTAAATCCCTGTAATTAGAGCTGCATACCTGCCTTTGTAATATTGTGTGTCGTTGTCAAATATTCCTTTTAAGAAGGACACGCTGGTTATTAAGATAACAGTTCGAACAATGGACTACATAGAACCGGACCAACTCTGTTCATTGAAACGTTTTTGTTCAAATTTATAACGGTATATATATATATATATATATATATATATATATATATATATATATATATATATATATATATATACTTTCGTAAGCATCTAACTGACGCGACTGCCTGAGATTTTCTTTATCTACTTGATGATTATTATCCCAAATATGCTGAGCAACATATGATTTATCAATAGTGCCATATCTCAGTTGCGCTAAATGTTCTTTAGATCTAGTTTCAATAGTTCTTTTAGTTTCCACAACATATTTAAGTTCACAAACATACAACATATTTTATATATTCCCGACACTTCTGTGGTTTTGTCTTTATCCTTTGGGTAACCTGGCAAATTTTTTTATGTATTTTTTGTAGAAAATGTTAGCTATCAATTGGCTTTCTGAAACATGCTATTAAACGCTTGCGTAATTCGCGGTTCAAATGGTAAACAGTAAACGGTTTTATGTTTTATCTAATTTATCTTTTCTGAAAGTTGTAGATTCCGCTAACAATTTCTTTGTTTTATGTTTATTTACTAGTTTTTCCACTAAGCAGACAGAGTAACCATTATACTTAGCTAGATTATTAATATATTCAAGTTCTCTGTTGTATCTTTCTTTATTTAAGGGAAACTGTATTAACTCATGAACCAGAAAATTCAAACTAGCTGTTTTTTGGCGGAAACTATGGTGTGAGTCAATCGAAATCTAACTCACAGTAGTGGTTTCCTTTCTGTGGATGTCAAATTTTAAAATGTCTCTATTTTTAATGACTAATACATCAAGAAAAGATAAATTGTTATTAATTTTTATTTCTTGCGTCAATTTAATGGAGTCAAATTCACTGTTTAATTTGGTAATAAAATCGTCTACTTTGCATACATTTGTATTAAATATTGTAAAAACATCGTCCACATAACGAAACCATACTCCAGGAAAATAGTAATTTTCATTTCCTAGCTCTGTTTCAAATCTACTCATTAAAAGGTCTGCGATGAATAGGACAAGGGGGTCCATATTGCTGTGGCATAGGTTTGTTCAAAAAATTCATTATTAAATTGAAAAATATTCTGATTCATGCAAATTTGTTAAATTTATATATTCTTTCCAGACCTTTTCATCTATGTTGATCATTTTTAATAAATGGTCTGAACACGTTAGCGTTTCCTTAATGGGAACCCTGGGAAACAACGGGGTCACATCAAACGATATAAAAAGCTCGCCTTCAACCCACTTAATATTTTTTTATTTATTAACAAATTCAAGTGGATTTGAACCTGAAAACTTTTTTGTTTAATAGGCAAGCATTTAAATTCGTTTGTTGACCATTTCATCATATTATATGTCCAGGAGTCTATAGCTGAAACAATAGGTCTCACCGATTTTGTGGGTTTATGGATTTTCGGGTGACAATACTTTTTAGGAACTTTAGGATGTAAAACTTGTAACTTTTTCCTAAATCTGAAAAAGATCAATATACATAACAATGAATTAAAACAGCTTGTAAAAGATCACATTAAAAATTAAAAAAACATCTCAGAAAGTTGACCTCGTAGAAAACCTGTCTCCTCAGATGTTTAATAAAAATAAGACCAACCTTTTAAAGAAAGAGCTAAAATTCGTTATGCAATAATAAAAAGTCTGAACGCAGCAAGTGCGTTATGGAAGTGATTTTTCATAAAAATCTTTTTAATAGCAAATATGTATCTTTAATGCAAGCAGGCCACAGTTTGGTCACCGGTATAACCTATATAGTAGAAACAATGTACCATATTTCATCAAAATAACTTGTTTGAAAATGTACAACAATTTTCCGACAATAAACTTTAAATGTTCCCGGGAAAGCTCGTTTCCTAGCCGACGAACCTTAGGTTAATAGCAAATTGAGTTATTGAGTTTTGAAACATTTAATGAAAGTTCGCTACCAAAACTCACTTACTGCGTCTGGATTTTTTTTTACAAACATGCATCATATTTCGATGAAAAATGCAAAAATGCAATAAGGAATATTCAACAAAAATTGTAGGTATCACCAACGACTTATGGGCCAGCCTGTGATTGTCAAAAGTATTTTATAATATGCATCTCAAGACACCCTATAAGTAACGTATACAATTTTTTCTCGTATGTTGCATAACAACAAGTATATTGAGCTTTACCGTAGAAATGCTTCACCCTGTATATATGTAAACAGCTCATTTGAATAATTCTTTTTAGATGTCAAAAACCGCGGTCTCCTCATTAACGATTTTTTTCTACGAAAATTAGCTAAAATATATAGACCGTTAAACCATAAACTTAACTAAAACTACTTCCAAAGCATCAGAGAAAGTGTCTACTTGAAACGAATTTTCTGGAAATATTTTATTAAAATGAAGAACATTGATGGTTGAAGCTGAAACTTAAGGGTTTGCAGAACACTCTTTACATAATCCATATTTCTTTCAGGTTCTTTGCCTAAATCGTGCCAATTTTGAAGTTTCAAAACTCGACTCTTAAAGTTTTGAGGAAAACCCCCAATTTTTTTTCTTTAAATGTCTATAACTTTTTAGTCTTTAAACTTACAGACCTAACTTTTGGTAAATGGTTCACCCTTTCTATATATATATATATATATATATATATATATATATATATATATATATATATATATATATATATATATATAATTGAAACTGGCCCTGGATATGGATTCTAGAGGGCCTAGTTCGCGCTCAATTGAAGAAATTTGTTCTAAATTCAAAAGTCGGGATCTCCTCATTGGTGAAATTGTTTTAATAAAATTCACTAAAACAAGCACTTGAAGCCACGGGAAAAGTCTACGACTGTATCAAATATGGAACGGTTTCACTAAGTTAGGGCAAGAACAAACAACCAGGTATACTATTCAAATTGAATTAAGTCTTAAAACTTTCATCTCCTATCTATCAAATTATTTTTTATACAAAAACTCGCTAAAAAATTTATCGGTATAACAACAATCTGATCAGATAACGGTAAAGTGATATGAGACTGAAACAAAATTGATAAAAAGTGAAGTGACTAACTATGATTAGAACTCGTCATGTAGGAGTCGATTTATCGATGTACAGGGCTTAGCCCACTTGGCTACGGTCTACATGTATGTCTAGCAGGTATATCCGGTAATACTTCTGTTAATTGTCTATCGTCTTTACTGTTTACACCAAATAATTTTGATTTACAATGGATTTTTTGCTCATATTAACGAAACGCAGGAAAATAACGATTTAGCCACATACCTAGGAGCTTGTTAGTAATTTCGTGTCGTATTTTTCACTCACATTCGTACTCCTACCATAAGTATTAATTTTGACGTTTTAACGTTCTTGAATCAGATTTAATTAATTAAAAATTTATTTACCTCTAGTTTTTTGGCCTTTTAACATAAATATCTGAATTTTGGCGCATAGGATACTCTTTACGACAAAAACAAGCTTACCAAATTTGGTTTCCCTTACTTTGTTATTTCCGGAGATATAATTTTGTTTCGAAAGGAAACACAACATTTTCCAGGAAAACCTGGGCCGATTTTCCTGACTAACGAACTTATCCAAGCCACTTGCAAGAGTAAGGTATGTAGCAAACGTGATTAAAATCGGCCCATTATTTTTTGAGTTATCAGTGTGATATATATATATATATATATATATATATATATATATATATATATATATATATATATATATATATATATATATATATGTAAACATATAAAAATGGAGAAATATTAAGTTTGTTGAAGCATTACCACTTATAGATAGATCTACTATAGGTGGTAATGGTTGAAGGCTCGGTTTTGATATCGTTTGATGTGACCTCGTTGTTTTCCAATGTTCCCAAAAATGTTCCCAAAAGAAATGTATTTAGACCATTTATTGAAAATGAACAACATAGATGAAGTGATCTGAAAAGAATATATAACTGGCCATTACATAATTGGTTAAGTGAAACAATATTTTATATTTAAATCCATATCCATACCCTACATATACACATACAGAATGACCTTTTTTTGGAGACGGTTATCAAGCCATTATAATGACGCTGAATATAGATGTATTAAAAAAGTGTGGATGCAGCAAGTGCGTTATGGTAGTGTTTTTGCATAAAAATATTTTTAATGTCAATTTTTCTTTAAGTGAAAGACATCAAATTAAGTAGATAACATAATATTTATAGTAGAAACCATGAGCCGAATTTCGTCAAAGCAATTTTATTATTTGGATACAAAAATTTTTTGAAAAATACTAATTTTCCCAGAAAAACTGGCCTGGTTTACATGACCAACAAACTTATCCGGTATATAAAAATTCTCATTTTCAAAAAAAAATGTTCACAAAATTTATTTTAAAAAATTTATTTCTACTAAATTGCAATCTACATTCTTTATAAAATTCTGTTAAAAAATGTTTACCACGAAAATTCCTTAACACATTGTTTTTTCACGAACTTCTCTAAAAAATGTTTTACGTAAGTAGATGATCTGTAAGATGGCAACCAGGGTCTTCTAATATCGCCCCACTGATTTTTTTCTTATGGTGATATCTAAAATGCAAAGTTTGAAAAAACAGGCCAAACAATTTAGACCATCTAAAGGGAACAATTCGGAAAGAAATAGCAGCTACACCTCCTTACAAATATGCTACGAGAATTTCTCGATCGACTTGGATATTGCCAGGAACAAAATAGAGCTTATTCGAGCATACAAATTTATTCTTTGCTTTTTTCGCCTGAACTTGGAGATTTTAATCTATCCCATATGTGGTTTCAACAAAACGATTCTAGAAGCTACACAACGCGAAACACAACTAATTTAGACTCTATTGGCTGAAAATTTTCCAGGGCGCGTAATTTTTAGATTTGATGATGTTAATTGGGTTCCAAGATCAGGCGATTTGACGCACTTGGACTTTTTTGCAGAGGCTACATGAAAGATAATGTTAACTCAGACAATCCCTAAACTTTAGAGCATTTAAAACCCAACACTCGTCACGTTATCGCCGATTAGAACACCAAATATACGAAATGTAATTAAATATTACCTCAAAAGGATAGAGCTCTGCAAGAACTCTAGTTGATGATGTTTGAATGTTATTATATGCCAAATATAGTAGCAAGTTCGAAGCAACATAATGAAAGAAATTTTTTATCGAAATCTGATGATGTTTTAATTAACATAGCGTTTAGTTATTCCGCAATAGATCAGACTTATTAGTGAATTTTCTTTAAAAAATTCACTAATGAGGAGATCCCGACTTTTAAAATTTGAAAAAACTTCTTCAAACGAGCGCTAATTCGGCTCCCTAGAACACATATCCGGGGTCAGTTTCGATTTTTATATGTTTATATATATATATATATATATATATATATATATATATATATATATATATATATATATATATATATATATGAATGTATCACACCGATAACTCAAAAAATAATAGGCCGATTTTGACAAAATTTAATAAATATCTTCCTTTTGTAAGTGGCTTCGATAAGTTCGTTATCCAGGAAAATCGGCCGAAGTTTTTCCGGAAAATTTTGTGTTTCCTTTAGAAAAAAATTCAAATCTCCGGAAATAACAAAGTAAGGGCAACCAAATTTGGTACATCGTTTTATATCGCTATATGTAAATTACTTACCAAAATTTAGCGCTATAAGTCAAAAGACAAAAAAATTATGGGCATTTAAAGAAACATAAATTGGGGTTTTCCTCAAAACGTCAAAGTGACAATTTAAAATGTCAAAATTCGCATTATTTAGGCAAAGAACTTGAATCTAATACGGGCTATGAAAAGAAAATGTCTCAAGAAGAATGTTTTACAAACCCTGAAGTCTTAGTTTCAACCGTCATTGTCATTCATTTTACAACATTGAGGCAAATAACCTGAAACCAATACGGGTTGTGTAAAGAAAATCTCGCAAGAAGACTCTTCTGCAAACCCTCAAGTTTCAGCTTCAACCGTCATTGTCTTTTATTTTACTAAAATGTTTCCAGAAAATTCATTTCAAATAGACCCTTTCTCTGATGCTTGGCAGTAGTCTTAGCTATAGAGTTTATCGTTTAATGGTATATAACTTTTGTCGAATTTTCGTAAAAAATCAATAAAGCTCAATATATCCGTTATTCTACAAGATATAAAAAATGGTATACATTAATTATAGGGTGTCTTGAGCTACATCTTAAAAAATATTTCTACAATCACAGGGTGGCCCATAAATCGTTGGTGATACAAACAATTTTTTTTAGTCGAAAACGCCTTATGTTTTTGCATTTTCTATCGAAATATAATGCATGTTCGTAAGTAATGAAATTATGGACGCAGCAAGTGCGTTATGGTAGCGAATTTTGATTAAATACTTCATATTTGAAAAGCTCAATTTGCTATTAACCTATAAGGTTGACCAAGAAACGGATTTTTTTCGGTTACACTTTAAGTTTACTTTCGGAAATTTTTGTACGTTTTCAAACAATAAACTTATTTTGATTAAACATTGCACATTGTTTTTACTATGTATGTTATACTGGTAATCAAATTTGATGCCTGCTTTCTGAAAAAAAAAACACATATTTGCTATTAAAAACATTTTAATGAAAATTAACTACCATAACGCACTTGCTGCGTCCCGAACTTTTATTTATCAAGCGGAACGGCTTATATTTGGTTTCATTTATAGGTGCCCTTTTATTAGATGCCCATTGGATCAGGCAAATCTTTAGCTGCAAGACGTCTATATTCACAAGATTAGTAACTTGAAAATTAATTGGGAAACTAAACGTTTCCAGTGAAAAAAGTCACCTATATAACTACAGCTACATGCATACATATTCGTAACTAAGTTATCATCTTAAAGACCAGGAATAAGATGAATTGTAACTTGTTCTAAAGCAATTAAAAGTGAAACGAAAAAGTTTTAAAGGAAACAAACTTCATGATTAAGGAACTTCCGTGACTTGATTGGAATTCCCAATGCCAAATAACTTTTTCTCTTTGAAATCGTGAGTTATTTGCAATACTAATTGCTAAATGAGAAAAATCTTACATGTCTAAAAAAGAAGTACTACTAATGCAACAGAAACTATAAAATTCCGCACGGTGATGCGATATTGCAAGGATAGGGTCACTAAAAGTTCAAAATTATAATTATGTTTGTGAGCAATTAATGATTTTAGTAACAAAGGTTTTGGTTAATTACATTCAATTATTGTTCTATTTGTTGTTATTTTTTGCCCGATGGCAAGAAACTCGGCATTATAAAACCTTGAAAGATATTTCAAGGTAATTTGAATGTAGGAACTGAAATTAAATTAGAATCTTTTATCATATTCAGCCTACTACTAGAATTAAGAGTAATTATTTTAATGCGTATGTTACATGCTATATATTTTATACGAGAATAAAAATTCCGCAACTCTTTGATTAGAAAATTATTATTCATTCAAATTTACTTCTAAAATTTATATATATATATATATATATATATATATATATATATATATATATATATATATATATATATATATATATATATATATATATATATATATATATATATATATATATATATATATATATATATATATATATGTATTTATATACAGGTGTCCGGAAATTATACGTCAAGACTTGCGTGATTCCTCACCAGAAATTAAGGCCACAAAGTCCTATAACAATTTTTCAAAAACTCAATATTAACAGAGATACAGGGTAAAAAAAATGTTTTTTAAGTTTTTCTCAGATTACTTTTTTTTAGTGTTTTGATTCCTTTTAAAATTTTCCAGATATATTACTAGTGCCTTTGTAGATTTATGTTTTAAATATGATGCAAATACTCCAGAGCCAAAGGGCCTAACGTGACCTTAACCTTGGATCTATGGCTTTTTAGTGAATTTTTATTTTAAAAAATTCACTAATAGAGAGGTATGAGACTTTGCAATTTTTTTTCAAATGAGCGCGGACTATGACCCCTAGAACCCATATCCGGTGTCAGTTTCAATTTTTATATGTTTATATATATATATATATATATATATATATATATATATATATATATATATATATATATACTGTCAGATAAAGATGTCAAAATTTTGGTACTACAGAATCATGTTTTTTTGTGAAGTTTTGGTTTGAAAGAAGGAAAGGTTTTTGTATTAAATGGATTTTAAATATCTATGGTTGCAGCAGGAATGTTGGTGGGAATAGAAATCGCAGCTGAAGAAAAACTTAGTTGAAAATCAAAAAGTGACAAGAGCAAAATAATTTGACATTTATACGTTTAGGGAGAGACTGTTCAAAATCGTGTCCTAGTGCAGGCACAAGCATTTTTTTTGTATGGCATAATGTATAATTTGAATTAATAATAATAATAAATAATATATATATATATATATATATATATATATATATATATATATATATATATATATATATATATATATATATATATATGTATGTATGTATCCAACCGATAACTCAAAAAATTAATTAACCGATTTCGATGAAACTCGTTTGCCAGGAAAATCGTACAAGGTTTTCTGGAAAAATTTTGAGTTTTCTTTCGAAAATAACAAAGCCATTTTAATGAAATTTGGTGGATATGTTGCCTTGGGAAGGATCTCACTACACACCACAATTCAACTTTCTAAGTTTATGTAAAATTGATTTTTTTTTAATTTTCAGATATGTTTTGAAAAAAAAGTTTTTCTCCGAAATTTACAAAGATTTTTTAACGACATTTGGTGGATATGTTGCCTTACTACATACCAAAATTCAACTTTCTAAGTTTAGAGAAATATGAGTTATCCAAGTTTGAAACATTTAATAAAAATTCACTACCATAACGCACTTGCTGCGTCCCGAACTTTTTTGTTTTCACCAAGTTATGAAATTAAGCAGCACCATGTTAAAGAGCATTAAAAATTATTCAAAAAAGTATTTCTTCTTGCGACACGATAAAATGAGAAAAACGAGTTCAAGCATTCTCATGCTTTAACGCTGCTTTAAACTGATTTTCACAGTCTCAACTCAATACAAAATTTATTCACTAACTACATTATTAAGTAACATTTTTGCTAAAATACTACAAAGTGCATAACGTGTTAAATGTACATTTTGTCCATACTCTTACAATAAGTTCTCGAAATGTTCTTCCATTTCGACATATAAATTCATTCATCTCAGAAAGTTGGGACGAACCGAGAAGAATATGCCATCCTTTGCTTTTATTATTACGAAACTGTAAAAAATTCGTTGCCTTAGCTCTTCCACCTTATTCTCAAGCGTTCTGTATACCAGTGACTTAATATAGCCCCAAAGAAAAAAGTCGAAGATCCTCGGTGGTTCAGGGGTAAGAACGTGTGCCTCTGAACCGAAGGATACTGGGTTCGATCCCAGGGTACTCCTTTCACTTTTTTAGTACAAACTGTAAAATTAACATCAACCGAGGTTCTGGCATTGTATTTGGGCAAGCTAAATGTCTGCACGTTCCGCCCTTCGGAGGGGGCGTAAAGCCGTCGGTCCAGTGTCCATGCGATGTTGGGCACGTTAACGAACCCTACCCTCCTTACAGAAAGGCAGGGGTTCGGCAAAGTTTCCAGGATAGTGAGGGGAAACTGCTCCCTGGCGTCGGTGATTGGCCATAGTCGCGGAAATAGGCCGACGTTAAAGAAACGAAACACACACACACAAGAAAAAAGTCGATAGGGTTCAATCTATGAATCCACCGCGCCCTATCCACCTCTCAGGGAAAATTTCATTGAGGTAGCCGCTCACCGCTAAACTGTAACGAGACAGTGCACTGTCATGCAGTAGCTACATTGCACGTCGTACTCCAATAGGAACGCTTTCCACCAAAACAGAATGATCACTTTGTAAAAAGTGTAGGTGAGCCTCACCATCAAGCCTTTGTGGGAAGAAATGTGGCCCAACTAAATGATCTCCCACGATGCCGACCCATACATTTACAGAAAATGTATTCTGGAACCCACGTTCCACCACTAAATGAGGATTCTCGTCACACCAATAATGTTTATTATGAGGATTTATTACACAATCATGCCCGAATCCAGCCTCATCTGTGAAAATATGGAATTGATGAAATTTCTATTGCCATCATGGAGAGTCATAATTGTCCTGCAAAAATTCTGTCGTGGAAGCGGATCTGCAGGGAGTATTGGACCTTTTGATAGTGGAATGGAGGTAGGAGTGGTTCGAGCAAGATCTCATCGACTGAGGTTTTGGGAATATTTTCCAGCGATGCAATTAACCTGACGCTTATATCAGGATTATTATCAACCGCAGGCAAAGCACGAACTTCAGCCCTGGGAGTTCGAGTCCTTCGTTGGCGACCGACATCAGACCGCCTGGTCTTAAAAGAGCCAAACTCACTGATGAATAGTACTGAACAGCTGAGGTCGTGGAATTCTTCTATTTAGAAACGCATCTGGGTACAGACGTCTTGCTCTTGATGCATTTCCCGCAGGTAAGCCATAATAATAATGCATGTCGTGCAGCTCAGCATTCGAAGATTATTATTATTATTATTCATTTTATCAGTTTTAATCACGATTCTTATTACACACAATGGATCACAACAGAATAATTCACATGAACATTATCTGTCAAAAGTTGTTAAGGCAACTTCAAGCTTTTGTTTCCAAAGCATTCTTTGTAAATCGTACAAATTAGTTTAGCGCAGCGTTAAAGCATAGAAATGTTTGAATCTTTGGGTGAGCTGAATAAAAAGCCTTTTTTTCCAAAGAAATATTTTATTCCTTGTCCCGACGCGTTTCGACCCTTTTACAAGTTAAAATGAGGTAACAACACTAAGTCAAAAGTTAAAAGTTAAAACTGTCAAGCTACAAAGCTATAAAAAATTACAGGTATACAGTCATAAACTACTACATGCAATAAAATCAAACAATACAAGTCAAATTGAACTAAAAGTAAAGCTAATTTGTCTTGAGATTTTTAAATTGTCTAGCTCTAAAAACTCATAAAAGCCTAAAAATTCTTTAAAAATTCTATAAAACGTCACCCTTGGCAGGGTTTTTAAAGTTCAAGCTGAAGGCAACAATCGGAGCGAAAGCAAGCAGCGCAAACATTAGCAAGCCATGCAGCTGAGAAGAAACTTTCAGGGAACATTAAACCCATTAACCGAATGAGAATTGAAACAGAAGCGAATTTTTTTTTTACTTTTTTGTGAAAAAAGTTAAAAAAAAATCCAAAAAACCCATTAACCGAATGAGAATTTAAACAGAAGCGAATTTATTTATTGTTTTTACTTTTTTGTGAAAAAAGTAAAAAATTCGCTTCTTTTTCAATTCTCATTCGGTTAATGGATTTAATGTTCTCTCAAAGTTTCTTCTCAGCTGCATGGCTTGCTAATGTTTGTGCTGTTTGCTTTCGCTCCGATTGTTGCCTTCAGCTTGAACTTAAAAAACCCTGCCAAGGGTGGCGTTTTAAAGAATTTTTAGACTTTTTAGGGTTGTATAAGTTTTTAGAGTTAGACTTATTATAATTTAAAATCTCAGGACAGATTATCTTTTCTTGTAGTTCAATTTGACTTGTAATTGTTTCATTTTATTGCATGTAGTAGTTTATGACTGTATACCTGTAATCTTTTATAGCTTTGTAGCTTGACAGTTTTAACCTTTAATTTTTGACTTAGTGTTGGGGTTAGTTGTTGTTGCCTCATTTTATTTTGTATTCCTGTGTTGTACCCTCGCAGAAGTAGCCTACCGGAAAACTCAGTTTTTCTGACAAGCCTTTTGTAAATTCTAGATTCCTCTGAGGATGACCAGTTAAAAAGGGTCGAAACGCGTCGGGATAAGGAATAAAATATTTGTTTGGAAAGAAAAAGCCTTTTTACTCAGCTCACCCAAAGATGTCAACCCCAAACATTTTGACGTTTAGGAACAAGAAATGTTTGAAGTCGTTTTTCTCAGAATCGGTTCGTTTTATCGTATCGCAACAAGAGATATTTTTTGAATAATTTTTTATGGTCTTTAACATGGCGCTCACTAAATTAATTACCTAGTGAAAACAAAAAAGTTGTGGGCCATAGATCGAAGGTTAAGGTCAGGTTAGGCCCTTTGGCACTCGGGTATTTGCATCATATTTAGAACGTTAATCTACAAGGGCATTGGTAATACATGTGAAAGATTTGAAAAAAAATCAAATCACTAATAACAAAATTATCCAAAAAAAAAACTTTAAAAAAATATTTTTTGACACATGTATCTCCGTTAATATTGAGTTTTCGCAATTTGTTTATAATTCTTTGTGACGCTAATTTCTTGTCAGAAATCATTCCCTAAAGTCTTGAGGCATAATTTCCGGACAGCCGGTGTATATACATATGCAGGGTGAGTCAGAATTAGGTGTAAATAATTTAATTCCAGAGTCTTCATGCCGAAACAAGGTTTTTATGCAAATACATTTTTGTTCTAGCATGCCTTCTTACAAAGATACAGGGTATTAAAATTTAGGAAGTAAAATAGTTTTTGCTCATATCTCCCAATCGCATGGAAGGATTCTTTTCAAATTTAGTCTAGTGAATGTCACTATTAATAGCTATTATCCAGTGTAGAGCCAGCATTATTTTGCTATAAAAATAATTCTTACATAATTTTATTAAATAGCTCCCTTTTGGAGAAAATCACCTTTTTACGAAAATATGTATTTTTAGTAATGTAATAAGGTGTCATTAAAGCCGCAGCCATGTAAATTTGACTACACACACACACACACAGTAATGTAATAAAACACCCAACAAATCAAAGCTGTTGCTGTCATTTAAAGTTATTCTTTGTTAAATCTAGTAAATAGTTGTTTGAAAATTCATTTGTGTCTTTTAACGTCCGTACATTTTTTAAATTGGTGATTTTACTGCACAAGAAGTCGCTGAAACCGTTTACATATACAGTTTGATGGAAATGACCTGGCAGCCGTGAGAGACTACTACCGCAGATTTCCTAATAGCAGAACTCCAAATCATCAAGTATTTGCACCAACCTTCCGAAGATTGAGTGATCTTCGAATTCCAAAGGTTGAAAGGGCTCCAGCACCGCGAAGACAAAATGTTTCAGATCATGAGGAAACTGTAATTGATGCAGCTTTAGACAATCGTACTACAAGTACGCGTCAATTTTCTCTGCAGTTTTTGATAAAGTTTGGTTTTGAGAAGGGAGCTATTACACCCTTAATAATCCAAACAAATTAATTAAACTAGGTGGACCGAATGGCCCACCTTCGAGCGGCGTGAGAGGCAACAATCGTTGTCCCGAGGCGTTATATAATGCTAATTATAATAATACAGAGCAAATGAGTTTTGTAACTGTGGATGACGATATCATTGCATCAGGTTTGCAGGAAATTAGTAGTGCGGATTGGAATGGATGAAATAAGCATTATAATCGTATATTTATGCTGCCCTTTTTTACTGAAGTTTTTGGTAAATATTATTATCAATTCCTGTACTTTTGCGTGCTATTTTACCGACTTGTGGAAACGAGCAATTGGTAAACCCAATCAAAAGGTTGAGAGCCTTAGGGACTACAATGACCTCAGCATTTTGAGCATTCTGCCAATCTTTTCAGAGTTGTTTGAGAAAATCATATTTAGGCAACTAATAAACTAATAATAGTGGTAATACTTTCGGAGGTCCAGTCGGGTTCTAGAAAGGACTGCAACGGACAATGGTCTTATTACTGTTCTAATACTTCTTAAACATAGCAAAGCATTTGATACAGTCAGTCATGAGAGTATGATTACGATTTTGAAAAGTGTGGGTCTTCAGGAGGTGCTGAGAAGTTTTTTCCAGTCACGTACGCAATGCTTAACGGTTGAAGGAGTTTTATCGGAACGCCCTGACATGTTGCAGGGCTTGCCGCAGGGATCTATGCTTTCACCTCATATGTTTCTGATATACACCTACGGGTTCCCTGAGTGCCTTAAGCATATGAGAATTGATATGTATGCTGATGATATTCAGGTCTACTGTTCATTTCATATAAATAAGTTGACAGAAGTGTTGATTGAGATAAACCAAGCCCTGGAAAACTTAAAAAGGTTTTCTGAGATGCATTTCCTGCATTTGAATCCAAAAAAAAGACGAATGCAATAATTTTCGGTTACGATAGACATGTCCGGGAAATAAAAAAGGATGTGGTGCTGAGGATGGACACTGACATTATACCGATCGTAGAGTGAATTTGTAACTTAGGGTTAGTAACACCTTTAGATACAGGGCACATGTCTCGGGTTGTTTGAGTCGTAGATATGGCGGATTGAGGCTTTTGTACCCCCACAGACACACAGATTAAAAAACATGTGTGTGAAACATTAGTTTTATCACAAATAAAAATATTGTGTACAACTATTTTCATGCTGTTTGAAAGTGGAGACTATGGCGAGCGTGCAGAGGCTTCAAAACGTCTGTTTATATATATATATATATATATATATATATATATATATATATATATATATATATATATATATATATATATATATATATATATATATGGACACTTTATTTCTTTGCTGTACTTTATGTGATTTTTTATTTGGTTACGTGGTCTGCAGTTCCGAACCGTCCTGGTTCATCATCAGCACGCTGCTGACTATGATTGTTCCTGTGTGGTCTATGTCTTAAATTGTACGTGACGTCTGCGCGTTGAGCTTCTATTGGTCGGTTTAGCTATTTTCTAAAATTATGTGAGAATACTTTTTTGTAGTAAAATAATGGCGTAATCTAGAAAATTGATTAGTTTTTATATTGGCTAGTTGCGCAACATAGTTATTTTAAAAAGTTAACTACAGTGATGATTCCACGCCGCTGGCTGTTCGTATTTTGCTGTCTCTACACTGGGCAATAGCTATTAATAGGGACATGCACTACACCAAAATTCAAATCAATCCTTTTATCCGATTGAGAGACATTTTAAAAAGCTATTTTTTTCCTAAATTTCGACTCACTGGATCTGCATGTTACAAAAAACCTTGTCGAGAAAAATCTTAAGTTAAATGTTTTACATCTACTTCTGACTCGGTCTGTAGATATATATATATATATATATATATATATATATATATATATATATATATATATATATATATATATATACATATTCGTACTCATAACTCAAAAAATTGAAATTAAGGATGTACCTTATTTTTTTAATTGGAGAAAACAAAGTAAAATCAGCCAAATTTGGTACGCCTGTTATAAAAAGTGGATCAAGTACCAAAATTTAGGTCCGTAAGTTTAAAGACAAAAAAGTTATGGGCATTCAGAGAAAAAAATGGGGTTTTCCTCATAACGTCAAAGTCGCGATTTGAAACGTCAAATTTGGCAAAGAACCTGAAACAAATACGGATTAGCTGATTATCAAAAGAAAATGTCGCAAGAAGAGTGTTCTGCAAACCCTTAAGTTTCAGCTTCATTGTCTTTCATTTTACTAAAATACATGCAGAAAATTCATTTCAAATAGACCCTTTCTCTGATGCTTTGGCGGTAGTTTTAGTTGAATTTATGGTTTAACGGTCTATAGTTTTTAAGTAATTTGCGTAGAAAAAATTCGTTAATGATTAGACCGCGACTTTTGAATGAAAAAAATTCTTTAAATAAGCGAAAACTAGGCCTGATATCTGGGTTTAGCTTTAGTTTTTATCTATTTACATATATACATGGTGACGCATTTTACAGTAAAGCTCAATATAATTGTTATTGCACAAGTGACGAGAAAATAATGTATACGTTAATTATAGGGTGTCTTGAGCTGCATCTTACTAAATTATCTTGACAATCACAGGCTGGCCCATAAGTCGTTGGTGATCGCTACAATTTTTTTAATATTATTGCATTTTTGCATTTTTTATCGAAATATGATGCATGTTTTTGAGAAAAAAATCGGGAGGCAGTATGTGCGTTTTGGTAGCGAATTTTCATTAAATACTTCAAATTTTAACAACTCAATTTGCTATTAACCACAGGTTTGTTCGATAGGAAACCAGATTTCTCGGAAACATTTTGTACATTTTCAAGCAATAACTTATTTTGATAAAATATGGTACATTGTTTCTACTATATAGGCTATACTGGTAACCAGATTAATGCCTGCTTGAATTAGAGAGACATCTTTGCTATTAAAAACAATTTTGTGAAAATTAACTTCACTGTATATGGGAAAAATATTTTAATGACATTTGGTACACAAATTGCTCCTATATGACTATACCATGGTATGAAAATTGAAGTTTCTAGATTAATAAAGAAATGAGTTATTACCATTTGAATTTTTTTATTAAGATTCTCTGCCTTAACGAACTTGCAGCATCAGTACTTTGAAATGTTGCGTAAGTATTCCGATATTTCACCAATTTTGGTTTAAATTGTCAATCGTAATAATTGCTACATTTTAACTGTATAATATGCAAATTTAAATCAAACAAAACTTTCTTCAAATGAGCGCTAATTAGGTCCCCCAGAACACATATCCGGGGTCAGTTTTAATTTTTATATGTTTATATATATATATATATATATATATATATATATATATATATATATATATATATATATATATATATATATATATGTATCACGCCGATAACTCAAAAAATAATGGGCCGATTTTGATTAAATTTGGTAATTAGAATGGCTTGGATAAGTTTGTTAGCCAGGAAAATCGGCCCAGGTCTTCCCGAAAAATTATGTGTTTTCTTTCAAAAAAAAAAAATTATATCTCCGGAATTAACAAAGTAAGGGCAACCAAATTGGGTACGTGTAAGTTACCTGCCAAAATTTAGCTCTGTAGGTCAAAAGACAAAAAAGTTATAGCCATTTACATAAAAATTAATTGGGGTTTTCCTCAAAACGTCAAAGTTGCGATTTAAAACGCCAAAATTGGCAACATTTAGGCAAAGAGCTTGAATCTAATACGGGCTGTGGAAAGAAGTTGTCTCAAGAAGAATGTTTTACAAACTCTGAAGTCTTAGTTTCAACCGTCATTGTCCTTCATCTTACTAAAATATTTCCATAAAATTCATTTAAAATACACCCTTTCTCTGATGCTTGGCAGTAGCCTTAGCTATAGAGTTTATCGTTTAATGGTTTATAATTTTTGTCGAATTTTCGTAAAAAATGAATAAAGATCAATATATCCGTTATTATACAAGATATGAAAAAAATTGTATACATTATATAGGGTGTCTTGAGCTACATCTTAAAAAAATATTTCTACAATCACAGGATGGCCCATAAGTCGTTGGTGATACAAATTCTCTTTTTTTTTAATCAAACACGTCTTATGTTATTGCATTTTCCATAGAAATATAATGCATGTTTGTAAGAAGAGAAATTCTGGATGCAGCAAGTGCGTTATGGTAGCGAATTTTGATCAAATGCTTCATATTTTAATAGCTCAATTTGCTATTAACCTATAAGGTTGGCCAAGAAACGAGTTTTTTCGGGAACACTTTAAGGTTACTTTCGGAAATTTTTCTACATTTTCAAAAAATAAAGTGATTTTGATGAAACATGGCACATTGTTTTTACTATATAGGTTATACTGGTAACCAAATTTTATGCCTGCTTTCTTAAAAAAACACACACATATTTGCTATTAAAAAACATTTAAATGAAAATTCACTACCATAACGCACTTGCTGCGTCCAGACTTTTACTAATATAATTTTTGGTTTAGATTCATCGTGACCAATTGTATTTTTCAGTGATTTTTTACGTACTGTATAGTTATTTTCTAAACAATTTGTAATTATAAATTAAAAAATTTAAATTTTTAGTAGGAATTTACCAATAAGGAAGTACTCACTATAAAAATTGTAACAATTAGTTGATTTTTCTTCAATTAATTAACTCCTCACAACAAAAACCGTTTGTTTACAAACACCACGCGGTCACATACTATAAAAAACCTTAACATGAATCACGGAACATTTCTTGGAAATGTGTAAAGGTAAAATAACTAAGCCGGCACGCATTATTTGACTTAACTATATAATCTCGGCTAGTTCTAATTATATGGGAAGGGGTACGTTCAAGAATATTGAAAATTTAGCGAGGAAGAATAAAAGAGTGATATAGCGACTACGGCTATATACATATATTACATAATTAATCCTTTTACAGTGAACTGAAGCTGTCCGAACAGCCAGACACATATGAAACACTCAGTAGTGTCCAACTGGTTTGTTATGAACACTGGTTATGTCATATACATAATTGCGTTTCTGGGTCACAAGCTCTTTATTCTTTCCTTAAATTCACTTTTATAGGTAATATTAATTTTCCATTGAATCTTCTATTATTGCTGTAACGGTAATTTCATGCTGACAACATTTTTTTTATTTCATTAATAGTTGTTTTAAAAGGGCGAAACCGGTTACAGAAAAGGAAAAACTTTAGATGTAAACGTCAATTAATTTTGAATCAAACGCAGCGTAAATTATGTAGAAGTACAATACGAGCTTTAAGCTTACTGTAGTGTAACTGCATATTCTATAATTTAGTTCAAAGAATATATATTAATAATAATAGATAATAATATTAATATAACTATTTATATATACAGTGCTTTCATTTCAAAACTAGCCACCCTTAATATTTTTTTATCAAGGAAATCTGGTTCAAAAAAAAACAGGTCAATTTGGATTTCGAGGGGCACGTTCAAAAACAGTATTTTTGGAATTTTACTTTTCACCCCCTAAGCTCCAGTCACCCCAACTTTATAATTTTAAATGACACCCCCTGGCTTGAGATACATCATTTTAAAGGTATTTAAAATCCTAATCCAACGGCGTTTACTAAATTTAAATCCACCGCCAACTTTTGAATTTAGAAGAAGAAAACCTCATTAAATTCGGAATATTAAAAAAAAATTAATAGTTTAAGACAAAAAACTACTTTATTAAGCGCTCAAAGTGCCCTCCGTTGTTAGCTAAATAATAAAATAGTCGATCGACGAATTCTCGTCTAACGTTTTGAAATGTTTCTGTAGTAATTTGTCGGTAAGCTTGGGTAATCCTATCTTTTAGAACCTGAATATTCTCTGGTGGAGGATTATAGTACACAAATGATTTCAAATAACCCCAAAGGAAGAAGTCCAGTGGTGTTAAGTCCGGAGATCTGGCGGGCCATTTCAGGGCGCCTCGTCTGCCAATCCATTTGTCGGGAAATTTTTGATTAAGTCACATAAGGCATAGTGTGGTGGTGCACAGTCCTGTTGATAGTGTAAATTTTGTTCATCCAGCAGTGGGTTGCCTTCTTCGTTAAGTTGGTTTCCTAAGGACTCTGTTATAAGTGGGTCAATATAATTTTCCAAAAAATTTAAATACAAATCACCAGTAAAATTTTCTTCAATAAACAAAGATCATATTTAATCATATTTCATTTCCAAGAATTCCCGGCCATACATTAATTTTTTGTGGAAACTGTGTATGACCTTCTATGAACACTCGTGGATTTTATTATTCCAATATCTACAGTTGTGTTTATTAACAAAACCATTCAGAAAGAACGTTGATTCATCACTAAAGCAAATATTCTTTACCAAATTCCTATCGTCTTGAATTCTGGCAGTCATTAATTCACAGAATTGAATCCTTCCATCATAATTATCCTCGCCGAATTCATGGAGAATGGTAAATTTATAAGGAAAGAACTTTTAAAACTTTATGTATCAAACCGACGGAAATATTCCTTAATGCAGCGACTTTTGGAATTGAAGTCGTAGGTTCAGCGGCAAAACATCCTAAAACCTCAACTTGTGCAGCTTCGTTAAGAAGTCGTGGTTGCTTATTTGCTTTGTTACATACTAAACCAGTTTTTTCAAATTTTCGTGCAAGACTTAGCACATATTGGTGTCCCACATTTTTTTCAGGATGCCTTTCGTTGAAAACTCGGGCGGTATTATGAGCACATCTATTCTGAGCACCACACAACTAAATTATTTCAACTCTTTCTTGTGTAGTGATTGTTAGTTTTATTTAAATTTAATATTTTAAATTGAAATGATATAAATGAGTTCGAAGTTTTCAAAATTTAAAAATTTAATCACAAGAGACTCGGTTTTAACTCGTTGAAGTCGTCAAGAAATCGAAAACTAAATACGAATAAGTAACAAAGTTATCAAGAAAGTAAAACTGGCTCATTTTATCGGAAATTTGTCTTTAAATTAGACATGGGCGTTATCGTTCCTGTATCACCTCGTACCAGGAAAATTGGTAGTCGCAAATGGCACCGGGGAGCTAAATTTGCAACAGCATTACGCTCAGAATTACTGATAAAAACAATTCAAATGTTAGAAAAAAATTGGACAGTCGACTATTTTATTGTTTAGCTAACAACGGAGGGCACTTTGAGCACTTAATAAAGTAGGTTTTGTTTTAAACTATTAAATTTTTTTTTTAATATTCCGAATTTGATGACGTTTTTTTCTTCTAAATTCAAAAGTTGGTGGTGGATTTAAATTTCGTGAACGCCGTTGGATTAGGATTTTAAATACCTTTAAAATGATGTATCTCAAGCTAGGGGGTGTCATTTAAAATTATAAAGTTGAGGTGACTGGGGCTTAGGGAGTGAAAAGTAAAATTCCGAAAATACTGTTTTTGAACGTGCCCCTTGAAATCCCAATTGATTTGTTCTTTTTTTAACCAGATTTTTTTGATAAAGAAATTATTAAGGGTGGCTAGTTTTGATATGAAAGCACTGTATATATATACATATATATATATATATATATATATATATATATATATATATATATATATATATATATATATATATACCACGATATGCGTTGGTTAGACGTTTTTCTAGTTATTAACGGATTTCAATTCTGAACATTTGCATTCATATATAAGACATAACGCTCTTTCCACGTAAAATAATTTGGAGTCGTTATGAAATCCGGTCTAACCGGAAGGAGCGATCAACTTTGTAATTTTATAAATGGAACAGCCTGTATATTTTTACATATTTGGATTGTACTTAAAATTCTGTGTACACCAATGTCAACTATGGGGTTGAGGAGTCCTGGGCCAAAGGACTCCAGGGGGCAAGCTCTGGAAATGAAAACAACAACATAATCTTTCGATGAAGCTTTCCCTAATATCTTCGTGCGCAGTGAAGAGCCGCATCCTGCACGAGGTGATCCTGATGATAATTAAACATGACGGATCTAGGCGTGGAGATCGAAATAAACTCCCCAAATCTACGGTGTCACGTGACCCGTGCCTAGGGATGGATGGCACCATGGTGATGATGTCGTGAACGGAACGTCTGGAGTACCGGGCAACCCTACAGAGTAACAGGGGGTTCTGATGGTGTGGACAGTATTTCCCCCATTCTCGTGGGAACAACATGAAGATCATAAATAGATATAAAACCAAAACCAATGAGGCTCGAGGAGTGACTCCGGCTACAGACTCGTGCCTTGAGTCTATTCCGGAAACGGAGACGAGCCAGGGGGCGGCAGCGTCCGCGGACTCTGGAGGTCTCACGACCGACGTAGATATGGGGGATCGGGGGATAGCTTCGGCCACAGACTTGTCCCCGACACCCAAGCTGGAGGCTGGGTCCCACCAGAGGGCGGCGAGGTGCGCGGACTCTGGGAACCCATCCACCAGTGAGGACCCTACTGTAGGGGTAGAGGGACTGCCCCAGTAGTCCAAGCGTCTTTCCGGGGCGCAAAGAAAGAAGCTCCGGAGGGCGCAGAAAATGGCGATCGGGACGTGGACGGTCGAGAAACCTGTAAAGGCGCAAGAGGGGAGTGCAAGTCAGAAGAGGACGCGCTTGGACTCTAGCTCGCCTACTACAGAGAAACGTCCCAAAAGGGCCAGGGCACCTGTAAAGGCGCAAGAGGAGATTGCGAGTCAGAAGAGGCCGCGCTCGTGCTCTAGCACGCCTACTACAGACAGACGTCCCAAAAGGACCAGGGCCGGAACACCGGCGCAGACTGGCTTGCATAGGGAGGCTGCGTAGGGCCTCTGGATGGCGGTGATTGACAGACGCTGAGGTCACGCTAGACCAGGGGAAGAGAGTGCCGAGATGAGATGAGCGACCTCGCTGCGCAGAATGAGGTCACCCTCATCTGGGTGCCGGGTCACTCGGAGGCTCAAAGGCAATGAAGAAGCTGACAGTGTCGCGAAGAGAGGGTCAGCAGAACCATTTATGGGACCAGAACCGGCTCTGGGCGTGACAAAGAGCACTGCCAGGGGAGCTATTAAGTCCTGTGTCAGAAACCAACACAATGTATACTGGGTAGACTGTCCAGGGCTCAGACATGGAAAGTCAATAATTGACGAATCCAGTTCAAAGAGAGCTGTGGAGCTGCTAAATCTTAGCAGAGGACAGCTCAGAAACATAATAGATCTCTTGACGGGACACATGGCCGTCAAGAAACACCTGCATAAAATGGGGCGGTTCGATGGGGACCTCGCATGCAGGCTCTGTGGCGAGGAGGAGGAAACAGCCCAGCACATCTTGTGCGAGTGTAAAGCTCTGGACCGCAGAAGACAACTGATCTACGATCAGTCTAGACCGAAGACAGAGCATTATAAAGCTTCAAGGCAGAGTGATTTTGGAATGGGTGGAGTAAAAAGACTAAGGGCATGCACAATAAGCCAAAGGTTGCAGTGCTGTCGGGGCGGCGAAGCCGCGGACGAGCCCGGAGGGAGAAAAAAAACGTCAGCTATCCTTATCTACCTTTAATTGTTTCAAAGTTGTTGTGATTTTTTCAAATGTTTATTCATTTGCATTGAAATATTGAAGCCATGCATTGTCATGAATTTTTTATAATTAAGAAGTGAAATTTTGTTAGTCGGTAGTCCAGATATTAGTTTTGTATGATATATAAGGATAATTGGTCTCATTTTTACACACAACTTCAAAGATCAAAAACTCATTTTCTTCAAAAGGAACACCCTATATATTTTTATATTTTTGGATAGAAAATTTAATTTTACGTCGACTAGGTACAACATACCCTATACCAATCCGCGATAGTTTTTCTGTTATTAACGTTTCTTTAAATAAAAGAGGAAAAGAAGGTCTCACAACTAAATTCTATAATGCCAATATTGAGAATGATTCGACAAGATGACTATCTGACAATAAGTCAGTTTAGATGTCTTTATAAAAAACAACATTAGAAGTGTTAGTTTTAAAAAAGCATACATTGAAAGATATATCAGAAATAATAATTAGGAATCCGCATTCAGAACGTAGGCCATTAGTTTGACAACTTGGAAATCAACATCTTGAAAATATAAAAAAGCTCTTGTCATTATTTGTCAAAAGTGCGTAAACAACCGTATTAGTACACATTACGCATTGTTATTAGTGATATTGCCATTTGTATAAGGTGCACTATTTAATTGCTATAAAATAGAAAATAGTGAATATTCCAATGGTGATATTCTAAATTTATTTTACATTCACGGTGAATGTGGCAAAATTGTGGCCAGAACCTGTAGGATAGTTAACCAAAGATATTTGAATTTACCAGTAATGAACATAAGAAAATTTCGAAGACTGGAATTTTTTTTTTGGGAAACTGGCAGTATCAAGCGACGCAAAGTCAACTCTACAACGTCTGTTACAGGTGATGAGCTAAATCAGGTAAATGTGTTGGGTTATTTTCAAGCTTATCAGCATAGCTGTATATCGGCTGCTACCCAAGATTTAAGCATTTGAAGAATGTCAATTCAACGAATCCTGAAACCACATGGAATGCATCCTTACTCAGAAATTCCGGTACATGCCCTTCATACGGGAGATGAACCTATAAGGCTTCAATATTGCCAAGATATACTATCAAGACTTCTAGATGACCCGAATTTTCTGTCAAAAATATTTTAGAGTGACGATTCACCAGGGAAGGAATCCAAAATCGTCGAAAAAATCATTATTGGACTAGAGAAAATTCGCATGTAACTAGCAACGGAATTTCCAAGAACGATTTAGTTTTAATGTATTCTGCATTATCCGAAATAAAAAATACAGTAGTTAATTTAATCAATAGCCTACCAGGAAATTTACGTAATAATTATTGGTATCAGCTACATGGTGCGCCTGTCCACTCTGCTAGAGTAGTTCGTCAAGAGCTGACACATATGTTTGGAAACAACTGGATCAGCCCAAATGGACCTTGCAGGTGGCCTCCACGATCACCAGATTTCACCCCCATAGACTTCCACTTGCAGAGACATATAAAGAGCAAGGTTTACTCCAGACCAGTGGAAAGTAGGCAAGATTTATTAAATCGAGTAAGGACGGCTCTCAACACATTAGCTCTTGATGAAATACAAAGAGTATCTGTAAACGAGTCTAAACTAAGAATACTCAAATGTATTCAACAGCGAGGATGTCATATACAGTACTTATAATGTTCCCTATTATTCTATTTGTATTGATCTAATATAATTTTTAGCTTTTATTATGGCATACAGAATATCATTTCTTTGTTTGTTAATGTCTCCTTACGTATAATCATTGAAAGGATTCGTGTTTTGTTTGTATGTTTTTAAACAACCTTTTAAAAAATGTGCTAATAATTTAATTTTTAATTATTCACTTATTACACTATAACAAACTTATCACAACTGACACTGTCATCGCTATTACTGTCATATCCTACTCTTTTCTCTTTCTAAAAAATAAAACGTTAATAACAGGAAAACTATCGCAGATAGGTATAGGATATGCTATATCTAGTCGACTAAAATTAAATTTTCTATCCAAGTATGTAAAAATATGCAGGGAGTTTCATTTGAAAAAAATTAGTTTTTGATCTTTGAAATTTTCCTGATTCGCCATTAAATTTTGAACATACTGTATAAATGAGATCAACTAGCGACTAACAAAATTTTACTTGTGTGTGTGTGTGTGTGTTTTGTTTCTTTAACATCAGCCTATTTCCGCGACTATGGCCAACCCCCAACGCCAGGGAGCAGTTTCACCTCACTATCCTGGAAATTTGCCGAACCCCTGCCTTTCTGTAAGAAGGGTACTGATATTTAACGTGCCCAACATCGCATGGATACGGGACCGACGGCTTTACGCCCACTCCGATTCAATTTCATTAGTTAATTTTTTGAAGAAAATTCACTAATAACACCACAATATTTATTAAAACAGATTAATGTATATTGATATCTCTCACGTTTATCAAATGTCAACATATTTTCAGAACATCTTTGATTTTAATCCTTATCGGAATAATCCTCCTAGCATTTAAATGTTTTTATCGATAATCCACAAACTTTGTCAATTGCTTGTATCTTTGAAACTTAATTTTATATCTCCTGATAATAAAAACAAACACAGCATAAATTATTCTAGTGGTGATACTAAAACACGTGACAATCGAAAGTTATTTAAGCGTTTTGGCAACACTTGCTTCTATTTTGGATGAACTGGGTCAGCGTACATGCACTTCATTTGATTTTTTAACCACACTGTACCTATCTATTATTTTACCTACTCTGTGCTAATTTATATGAGGTGTTTGCTAAACTTGAACTAAATGTATGCTAAATTTACTGTAGGATTTGCATATCTCATGAAATTTATTGTGTTCTGCTAGTTTAAATCTTATACGATACGTACATAAATGCGATAAGTATCAGGTTGAAATGGAATTTGTCTTCTTTCCCCTTAGTTTAATTATTTAAATAATAACAAATTTGCAGTTCCGTTGAAACATAGCAATGTGGTGATTCCAAAGCTTTTCATAGCGAATGCAGTCCTAGAGCAACCAAACTGTTCAGAAGCTAAAGTAATTTTCTATTTAAATTCGATCATTTAGCGGCCTCGGTGGTCCCGGGGTAAGAACGTGTGCTTCTGGACCACAGGGTCTCAGATACAATTCCCACTATAAACGTCAAATTATTTATCAGTACATACTGTAAATTACCATCAACCGAGATAGGGGCATTGTGTTTGAGCAAGTTGAATGTCTTCACGTTCCGCGCTTCAAAGAGGGCGTTCATCCGTCGGTCTTGTATACAATGCGATGTTGCACACTTTTAAAATCCCTACACTTCTTATAGAAAGGAAGTGAATTGGCAGAATTTCCAGACTACTCCCTGGCGTTAAAGGAGAGAAATAGCTTTGATAATTTATGCTTTCAGAAAGACATTCTCATGTAATGAATTTAGGGCCCATGACTTGCAACAAAGAAAATATTTGTACTCCTGTACCTATAAACTTTTGAAACGTTATATTACTCGGGTTTTATTGAAAAAATGTATATTTTCAACAAATCACCACTTATTTATTCCTACCCCATGAAGCGCTCTTATTCAAAAACAGTTCGACGCGTTCCTTTGTCGAGCGCTAACTGTATACCAAATTTGAAGATGATGTCTCACTTCGTTTGATAGTTATTGCGCATACTAACAGACAGACATACATGCCGACAGACCGACAGACAGACAAAAAATGTTCATATCCGAATCAAGTTTTCTATATGTTTTGAGACTTTTTACGCCGTTTTAGCAACAAAAAATTTTAATTATTGTCAACAATATTCCAACACAACCACCCCTACCCCCCACCACACGGACATTCACACTCAACCCCCCATTTCATTTCAGCACAAAATACCAGATGTTTGATGAAATTAAAAGTTTTCTAATTGATAAACCCTAAAACGTTATATTACTCGAGTTTTAACGAAAAAAGGTTTTTACCAAATCACCCCCTAAAGCGATGTTACACAAAAATTATCCGAACCGTTCGTTTGTCTAGTGCTAAGCGTATACCAAATTTAAAGACGAAATATCAATTGGTTTTAAAGTTATCGTGGCTACAAACAGACCAACAGACAAAAAAATTTTTGTTTCCAAATTATGTTTTCTATATATTTTGATAGGTTTTACGACGTTCAAGCGAAAAAAAAATTTGAAATTTTTGTTACCGATGCGATACTTCCACACGTTTTGACGACGTGGAAGTAAAAAAAAGTTCGGGACGCGGCAAGTGCGTTATGGTAGTGAATTTTCATTAAATGCTTCAAATTTGTATAACTCAATTTTCTATACACTTAAAAAGTTTAATTTTGGTATGTGATAACGTCTTTCCCAAGGAAACATATCCACGAAATTTTATTAAAATAGCTTTGTAATTTTCGGAGATTTTTTTTTCGAAATAAAACTCAAAATTTTCCCGGAAAACCTTCTCCGATTTTCCTGGCTAACGAACTCATCCAAGCCATTAATAAAAGAAAGGTACTTGTCGAGTTTCATCCAAATCGGTTAATTCTTTTTTGAGTTATCGGTAGGATACATATATGTGTGTGTATATATATATATATATATATATATATATATATATATATATATATATATATATATATATATATATATATATATAAACATACAAAAATTGAAACTGTCCCCGGATATGGGTTCTTGGGGTCCTAGTTAGCGCTCATTTGAAGAAATTTTCCGAAAGTCTCACCATCGATACCTCTCTATTAGTGATTTTAAAAAAATAAAAAACTCGGGACGCAGCAAGTGCGTTATGGTAGTGAATTTTTATTAAATGCTTCAAATTTAAATAACTCAATTTTCTATAAACTTAGAGAGTTTAATTTCAATACGTAGTAAGGTTTTTCCTAAGGCAAGATATCCACAAAATTTCATTAAAATAACTTTGTAATTTTCGGAGAAAAAAATTTTTTTCGAAAGAAAATTTAAAATTTGAGTAACTCAATTTTCTCTAAACTTAGAAAGTTGAATTTTGGTACGTAGTAAGGTTGAGGCAACATATATAGTAAATTTCATTGAAACAGCTTTGTTACTTTCGGAGAAAAAAAAATTTTTCGAAAGAAAACTCAAAATTTTTCCGGAAAACCCCGTCTGATTTTTCTGGATAACGAACTCATCCAAGCCATTAATAAAAGACAGGCACTTGCCAAGTTTAATCGCAATCGGTTAATTATTTTTTGAGTTATCATATATATATATATATATATATATATATATATATATATATATATATATATATATATATATATATATATATATATATATATATATATATATATATATATATAAACATATAAAAATTAAACCTATTTACAAATGAACTTTAATAAGATATTATGCTGTGACAATACCTCTCTCAAGCACCCTAAAATATAATCAAAATGTGCACAGTTATATATGTTTTATTTCTTTTTCCCTTGTCTTAATACACTACATATTTTATGACAATCGTTTTAATTTACTTATTTGATTTCATAAATAGTCGGTTAATAGTGACTTGGAATGAAGTAGACACCACATCTTCAAACATATTAAGAGAATATGAGTAAATCAACAGCAACTGGGAATGAATTCGATCAGTCGCCCAGCCACGTGGTTAAAAAACACTGTTTGTATGAGTGGTTACAACTCTAGCTCTAAATAAAAGGACTGTAACAGCGGCAGAAGCAGAAGTCAATGGAAGGTTTGTGTATTCGGAAAGAAACTATTGACTATTAATAACAACAATTGACTAAAAACGCTGCGAGTTGTAAGGCAAAAATAATTATACTACAGAGGTGATAAATGATAATACATTACAATAGGGTTATATATAATCGTAAATGCTTCCAATGATTAACAATCAGTGAATTCAGTATTATTGACATTTCTCGGAAACTTACAAATGAATCTCATGAGTCAATAAGAAAAGCATTGACTAACCAACAGCAACCACATACTTATGATTTAAACATGTTTCAAATTTGAATAGCTCAATTTTCTGTAACCCTAGAAAGCTGAATTTTGGCACATAGTTAGGTATTTCCCAAAGCAATATGTAGACCAAATTTTATCGAAATTTTCGGAAAAAAAATTTTTTTTGAAAGAAAATTCAAAATTTTCCCGGAAAACCCCGTCCGATTTTCCTGGCCAACGAACTCATCCAAGCCATTAATAAAAGAAAGGCACTTGCCGAGTTTCATCTAAATCGGTTAATTATTTTTTGAGTTATCAGACGGATACATATATATATATATATATATATATATATATATATATATATATATATATATATATATATATATATATATATATATATATATATATATATAAGCATATAAAAATTCAAACTGACCCCGGATATGGGTTCTAGGGGTCCTAATTCGCGCTCATTTGAAAGAATTTTTGCAAAGTCTCACGATCGATACCTCTCTATTAGTGATTTTTTTTAATAAAAATTCACTAAAAATCACTAATAGAGCATGAATTACTTCCACACCATTAATACGTGTGGAAGTATGGCGTCGGCGATGCACAATAAGCCAAAGGTTGCAGTGCTATCGAGGCGGCAAAGCCGCGGACGAGCCCTGAGAGAGAAAAAATATAAATGGCGTCGGCGACAACATTTTCAAAAAACTTGTTCGCTTAAACATCGTAAAAAGTGTCAAAACATATATAAAACATGATTTGAGAAAGAATTTTTTTTGTCTCTATCGGTCTGTCGGTCTGGCGGTCTGTCGGTCCGTCGGTCTGTAGCCACTATAACTTTAGAACGAATTAAGATAAATTTGGTATACAGTTAGCACCCGACAAACGAATAGTTTAGATTGCTTTTGGGAACAATTGCTTCAGGGGGTAGGATATGAATGGGGGATGATTTGGTGAAAATTGACATTTTTTCGTTAAAACTCGAGCGATATAGCCTTTTAGGGGTTTGTTTATTAGAAAACTTTCAATTCCATCAAATATCTGGTATTCTGTGCTGAAATTAAATTAGGGGTTGAATGTGTAGGGATGGAATATCGGTGAAAGAATTTTTTTTCGCTGAAACGGCGTAAAAATTCTCCAACCATATAGAAAACTTGATTGTGCAACGAGAATTTATTTGTCTGTCGGTCCGTCAGTCGGTCGGTCTGTCTGCCTGTACGTCTGTCTGTTAGTAGGGTCAATAACTTTCGAACGAATTGAGATATCATCTCCAAATTTGGTATATAGGTAGCACCCAACAAATGAATCCTTCGAGTTGTTTTTATGTAAGACCGGTTCAGGGGGTATGTGATAAATATGGGATGATTTTGTAGAAATTTCCATTTGTTCGTTAAAAAAAAACTGGAGTAAACGGGAGTTTATGGGTATAGGAATACGAATATTTTCTTTGTGCTCAAGTCATAGACCTTAAATTCATTTCGTGAGAATATATTTCTGAGGAGAGTAGATTATCACAGCTATGTGGAAGTTATGATTCAATTTGCAGTACTATTTTTTATCTGCATGTGTTCTATTTTTGGCTGGTACTAGAATTTTATTGCCTGATTTCTTTTGTAAATTGTGGAATGTCGTTTATGTAGCGCCTAAAAAATTTAGGTCGGAGGATTGAGCCTTGTGGGACGCCGGATTTTATGTTCTTGGTTTCTCATATGGCATTTTCTACCTTTAGTGTCATACTTGTGTTTTTGAGGTAAGAATAAATGATCTTAATTAATGCATTTGGGTATTTTGAGCTTGATAAGTTTATAGACAAGCCCATCGATCCATGCAGTGACAAAAGCTTTTTTGATATCCAAAAGGTTCATACATTTGGTTTGACTAAAGTTTATGGTAAGGTCATCAACAATTCTTGTCACTTGTAAACGGTACTGTGTTTATTTCTGAATCTAAATTGTTGGTCGCTGGTGGTACGGTTTTTTCGGTCAATGGTTTCAAGTATTGTTGGGATGATTTTTTCCACTATTTTTACAAGGGTGTTGAGAAGACTGATTGGCCGGTAGTTAGACTGATCTGTGTGATCTTTATGAGGTTTGGAGATTGAAATAACGAGAGCTTTCTTCTATTGATACGAGAAGTATTGATGGAGAAGGATGGCATTCATTATGTACATGAGGTGGACAGCACATTTTTTCTAAGTGAAGATTGGAACCTGTGATGAGCACTGATAATCACACTTGGAGAACACAAATCACCACAACACATTAAAAAAAAACCTGGCGGTCGTTTGACTAACCAAGTTAGCGTCATTAGAGGATGAATAATTCTAAATATCCTATATCCACAACTCTATTTATATTCTTCCAAGTAGTCGGTCACTAACGATTTAGGGAGGTTCAACGACACCAAAATTAACATATTTCGTTTGCTGGAAATATCTGTATTCTCTTATTATCTATCGGACTTGCTTCTGCCGGTATTTCTTTTATAAAGCAATCTATCGGGAGACTACCCATAAGCGGCGGAGCGAGATTCATTCATTTTTTATTATTGCTATATTGAGCAATATATATATATATATATATATATATATATATATATATATATATATATATATATATATACTTTCGAAGGCGTCTAGCCGTCCTGGTTGTCTAACTTTTTTTAAATTAATTTTAGATTCTCCCCATTAACGTGGTGATTATTATCCCAAATATGTCTGGTGATGGAAGATGTATCTATAGTACCGTATCTTAATTGTGCTAAATAGATTTTTTGTTTTCCCGGCGTATTTACGATCACAAACTTTACAACTTGTTTCATAAATACCCAACATTTCGGCCGTACTATCCGTGTCTTTTGGGTTACCCAGCAAGTTTTTCAAGTATTTTTTATCGAAAATGTTAGTTGCAAATTGGCTTTTTTTTAAATGCTATCTAGACCCCTCGTGATTCGAGATTATAATAGTAAGCGAACAAAATTTTTTTCCACTTTCTCTCTTCTAGAAGTCGTTGATCCCGCTAACATTTTTGTTTTTGTTTTTGTTTTCTGCTTGTGAATTAATTTATCCACTAGGCAAGCAGTAAATCTGTTAGATTCGGCCACGATCTCAATATACTTTAACCCTTTGGTATATCTACTTTTACTTAAACATTTTTTTAGGAAGGTTTTTTAATACTTTGGGATTCCATCAGGACCGGGTGCTATGTTATTCGCTAGCTGCTTAAATTATGGTTTTGATTTCGGTGGGCTGGTTACCTGCTTTGCGAACTGGGCTAATCGGCTATTAAAGTCATCATAAGAAACATAATTATTTTTTAAACTTTAACACCGTGTAGTTCAAAAGCTGACACGTTTAGGGCATATATTCATGTGAATTTTAGTGAATTTTCTTAAAAAAAGTTCACTAATGAGGACATCCCGACTTTTGAATTTTGAAAAAATGTCTTGAAATGAGTGCTAATTAGGCCCCCTAGAACACATATCCGGGGTTTATGGTTTAATGGTATATAATTTTTCTCGAATTTTCGTAAAAGATCAATAAAGCTTAATAAATCCGCTATTATACAAGATATGAAAAAAATTGTATAGATTAATTATAGGGAATCTTGAGCTACATCTTAAAAAAATATTTCTACAATCACAGGCCCATAAGTCGTTAGTGATATAATTTTTTTTAGTCTCAACACGCCTTATGTTATTGCATTTTTGAATGTTCCGTTGAAATATAACGCATGTTTGTAAGAAACAAAATTCGGGACGCAGCAAGTGCGTTATGGTAGCGAATTTTGATTAAATGCTTCAAATTTGAATAGCTCAATTTGCTATTAACCTATAAGGTTGACCAAGAAACAAGTCTTTTCCGGAACACTTTAAGTTTACTTTCGGACATTTTTGTACATTGTCAAACAATAAAGTTATTTTGATGAAACATGGCACATTGTTTTTACTATATAGGTTATACTGGTAACCAAATTTGATGCCTGCTTTCTTTAAAAAACACGCTTATTTGCTATTAAAAACATTTTAATGAAAATTCACTGCCATAACGCACTTGCTGCCCCCAGACTTTTTTTCTTAAAATGACCTTAGCTATGACCCCCTTAATTGTTTCCTATCATTTTAGAAACACTGTGTATACCCTGGTAATAAAAAATAAACTTTTAATAAATAACTGTATGGCACCTTTTAATAATTGAAGCACATGATTTAGAGCCTCGGTGGTTCAGAGGTAAGAACGTGTGCCTTTGAACCGAAAGGTACTGGGTTCGATCCCAGGGTACTCCTTTCACTTTTTCAGTACATACTTTACAATTAACATCAACCGAGGTTCTGGAATTGTATTTGAGCCAGTTGAATGTCTGCACGTTCCGCCCTTCGGAGGAGGCGTAAAGCCGTCGGTCCCGTGTCCATGCGATGTTAGGCACGTGAAAGATCCCTACCCTCCTTACAGAAAGGCAGGGGTTCGGCAAAATTTCCAGGATAGTGAAACTGCTCCCTGGCGTCGGTGATTGGCCATAGTCGCGGAAACATATGTGGCCTAGCAATGGTTTACTGAATTAAGACTAAATTAAATCATTGGTCCTCTTTAAAATTACACCATCACAAAAATCTATTAATAACCAATTTAGTAGTGAAATTTCTTTGCTTTTTTTACGCAAGACATAACGTTTTTACCACAATGGGTAATAATACTGGAACTAACTGATTGTATAAATAAGTCATTTCTCAACATTTTGCCCCATTAGGTATCAAAACATGCTAATTAGCGCATATGCAACTGTTCACCAAATTAGCGACACTTTGTAACGTATTGTTGATACTTTTCGCGTTTGCGTGAACAAAACCAATTTGATTATCTCGTATTTGACATTAGCTTTAATTGGGTGCAATATCTGTATTCTGTAATATTTAACTTTGTGACAGAGGTTACGTTTTCAAATCTCATTAGTATAATATTCTTATGCATAGTCTTTTGTAAACCACCTGTCATTGAGAAGATATTTAATCCTCTGAATATTTCATTCTCTGATTAACCTAACGTTGTTAGCGAAACGATCGTTAGGTCTTTAAAAAGATGTGGTGTGGTGATTTGGGTTTCTCCAAGTGTGCAATTTACCTGTCGCCATATAAACTTATAAAAATTGTATTGCATTCTATTTTTTTCTTATATGGTCTGTCTATTTCCACCACTATGGGCAATCTTTAACGTCAGGGAACAGTTTCACAACACTATCCTTGAAATTTCGCCGAACCCCTGCCTTTTTGTGAAAAGGGTAGGGATCTTAAAGTGCTTAACATCACATGGTACACGGGACACACAGGTATTCGCCCTCTCGGGTGTCGGGAACCTGCAGATATTCAACTTGGTCAAACACAATGCTACCACTTCAGTGGAGCATAATCAAATGAATTTCTTTTTTTTTACTGTTAATTTTTGCAATTAATTCTAAAACCATAGCATTTTTAATAGAGATTGGAGAGATCTTTCAAATGAGATATTACAAGCCCCTACTTCCTACTTAAAAAATTTGGGGTTGCAACTGTCACTCGAGGGGGGTTGAATGTAGGGGTAAAGTTTTTACATTGCAGTATGTCAGTTTTTAAAAATTGACGTGTATTGGGGATTTTTTTTAATACGCACAATGATTGAGATACTGAATTTATTCCATTTGGCTGTTCCCCACTATCTATATATTTTTGCAATTCATGCGTGAGCAAATTCAATAATTATTTTTAGTGAATTTTCTTTAAAAAAATTCACTAATGAGGAGATCCCGACTTTTGAATTTTGAAAAAATTTATTCAAATGAGCGCTAATTAGGCCCCCTAGAACACATATCCGGGGTCAGTTTCAGTTTTATATATATATATATATATATATATATATATATATATATATATATATATATATATATATATATATATTATATATATATATATATATATATATATATATATATATATATATATATATATATATATATATATTAAAATATGTGTCACACCAATAACTCAAAAAATCTCGGGACGCAGCAAGTGCGTTATGGTAGTGAATTTTCATAAAAATGTTTTTATTGCAAATATGTGTGTTTTCTTTTTAAGAAAGCAGACATCAATTTTGGTTACCAGTATAACCTATATAGAAAAAGCAGGCATCAAATTTGATTACCAGTATAACATATATAGTAAAAACAATGTGCCATGTTTCATCAAAATAACTTGATTGTTTGAAAACGTACAGAAATTTCCAAAGTAAACCAAAAGTGTTACTGAAAAAATCCGTTTCCTGGTCAACCTTATAGGTTAATAGCAAATTGAGCTTTTCAAATATGAAGCATTTAATCAAAATTCGCAACCACAACGCACTTGCTGCCTCCAGAATTTCTTAACTTACAAACATGCATTATATTTCGATGGAAAATGCAAAAAAATAAGGCGTTTTCGACAAAAAAATAATTATTTGTATCACCAACGACTTATGGGCCACTCTCTGATTGTAGAAATATTTTTTTAAGATGTAGCTCAAGACACTCTATAATTAATGTATACAATTTTTTTTTCATATCTTGTATAATAACGGATATATTGAGCTTTATTGATTTTTTATGCAAATTCGACAAAAATTATATACCATTAAACGATAAACTCTATAACTAAGGCTACTGCCAAGCATCAGAGAAAGGGTCTATTAGAAATGAATTTTCTGGAAATATTTTAGTAAAATGAAGGACAATGACGGTTGAAACTAAGAGTTCGGTGTATGTAAAACATTCTTCTTGAGACATTTTCTTTCCATAGATCGTATTAGATTCAAGTTATTTGCCTAAATGTTGCGAATTTTGACGTTTTCAATTGTCACTTTGACGTTTTGAGGCAACCCCAATTTATTTTTCTTTAAATGCCCATAACTTTTTTGTCTTTTGACCTACAGAGCTAAATTTTGGTAGGTGGCACACCTATAACGATATAAACCAGCTTACCAAATTTGGTTGCCCTTACTTTGTTAATTTTGGAGATATAAATATTTTGAGAGAGAAAACACAAATTTTTCCGTGAAAACCTCGGCGGATTTTCCTGGCTAACAAAATTATCCAAGCGACTTGCGAAAGCAATGTACTCACCAATTTTGACGTTTAAAATCGCAATTTTGACGTTTTGAGGAAAATCCAAATTTAATTTTCTTTGAATGCCTGTAACTTTTTTATCCTTTAACCTACGGAGCTAAATTTTGGTAGGTAACTTGCCTATAATGAAATAAATCCGCATATGAAATTTGGTTGCCCTTACTTTGTTAATTCCGGATATATAAAAATTTTTCGAAAGAAAACACAAAATTTTCTGGGAAAACCTGGACCGATTTTTCTGGCTAACGAACTTATCCAAGCCATTTGCAAAAGGAATTTATTCACTAAATTTAATCAAAATCGGCCCATTATTTTTTGAGTTATCGGTGTGATACATATATATATATATATATATATATATATATATATATATATATATATATATATATATATATATATATATATATATATATATATATATATAGTATATATATATATATATATATATATATATATATATATATATATATATATATATATATATCACATGTGTCACACCAATAAGTCAAAAAATAATGGGCAGATTTTGATGAAATTTGGTGAATACCTAAGCCTACCCAGCAAGTGGCTTGGATAAGTTCATTATCCGACTTCAGAATTTTGAAAAAATTTCTCAAATGAGCGCTAATTAGGCCCCCTAGAACACATATCCGGGGTCAGTTTCAGTTTTTATATGTTTATATATATCATATGTGTCACACCAATAACTCAAAAATAATGGGCCGATTTTGATGAAATTTGGTGAATACCTTCCTTTTGCAAGTGGCTTGGATAAGTTCCTTATCCGACTTTTGAATTTTGAAAAAATATCTTCAAATGAGCGCTAATTAGGCCTCCTAGAACACATATCCGGGGTCAGTTTTATATGTTATATATATATATATATATATATATATATATATATATATATATATATATATATATATATATATATATATATATATATATCCGGAAATAACAAAGTAAGGGCAACCAAATTCGGTGCGCGGGCTTATATCATTATAGGTAAAAATTCCAAAATTTAACTCTGTAGGTTGAAAGACAAAAAAGGCATTTAAATAAAAATAAACTGGAGTTTTCATCAAAACGTCAAAGTCGCGATTTAAAACGTCAAAATTAGCAACATTTCGGCAAAGAACCTGAAATTATTACGAGCTATGGAAATAAAATGTCTGAAGAAGAATTCTTTACAAAACCTTAGCTTCAACCGTCACTATCCTTCATTTTACTAAAATATTTCCAGAAAATTCATTTCAAATAGACCCTTTCTCTGATGCTTTGGCAGTAGTCTTAGCTATAGATCTTATCGTTTAATGGTATATAATTTGTGTCGAATTTTCGTAAAAAATTAATAAAGCTCAATATATCTGTTATTATACAAGATACGAAAAAAATTGTATACATTAATTATAGGCGGTCTTGAACTACACCTTAAAAAAATTCTACAATCACAGGTGGCTCGTCGTTGGTGATATAAATTTTCTTTTTTTTTTAATCGAATTTAATATTATTGCATTTTTGTATTTTCCATCGAAATATAATGCATGTGTGTAAGAAAATAAATTCGGGACGCAGCAAGTGCGTTATGGTATCAAATTTTCATTAAATGCTTCAAATTTAAATAGCTAACCTATAAGGTTGACCAAGAAACCACTTTTTTCGGGAAAACTAAGTTTAGTTTCTGATTTTTTTACATTTTCAAACAATAAAGTTATTTTGATGAAACGTGGCACATTGTTTCTACTATATAGGTTATACTGGTAACTAAATTTGATGCCTGCTTTCTTAAAAAAAACACTAATTTGCTATTAAAAACATTTTAATGAAAATTCACTAAAATAACGCACTTGCTGCGGCCAGACTTGTATCTTTTGCGACACATGGTTTGTGATTATTAATATAATATCTGTAACACCTCTTCTTGTGCGTGAACACAGCAAATTGAAATACATTACATACGATACATTAACGATTATTTGAATAATCTTCTGCACGCAATATTTTACAGAATACACTCATTGCATTAATATTAAATTAATTATTTATTGTATAAATTGCGTCATTTAACTAAAACAGAGACATATACCGGTATCACAACAATCGCATATAATATGTGAAATAAACGCGTACCTACTTTCTTCCGCGTTCAGAAGAATTTATAAAACTGGGTTAGACAGTAACACCTTACATAATTATGTACAAATAAAGAGCTAATTATATACTGTAGTAAATATATCAAATTACAATACTTTACACGCTAATTCTTCGATAATTTAATTATTGGTATGTGATAACTTACTGTAACGCCTTGCTTTTTGCGGGGTACTTACACTGATATCTAGTCATCCTGGAAACTTCAGTAAACAAAATTAAATTTAGTTATTATAGTAACGACTTATTATAAATATGCTGTCAAAGTTCAACATCTAAATGTTGACTAGTGATAAAACTGTGAATTTTTGAAAACGGAATGTCTGAGAAAAAGCTAGATTTTGATGAAAAATGGTTTCGGTTAGTTACCGAGTAAAGAACCTGTGATGAGCACTGATAGGTTAGGTTATGTTAAATTGTGAGTGGGCCATAACGGCCCCTCCACTGCGACCTTAAGGTATATTGTGGATGACGCCTAATTGTCTTATATTGCACCCACCAAATACAGCCTCCTACAGAGGTCGACAATTTTTGTGGCGAAAGTTGACCCAGATCTTCTGGCGCAAGCTTTGTTTTGCCAAAGATCAGGTGCGTTGTCCTTTCCGCAGCCGGAAAGGAACATAGCACGTGCTCTGCTATTTCGTCACTTCGGTGAATGTGGTGACGCAAGCGGCAGTGTCCTGTATACAGGCCGACCAGAGTTTTCCGTTTTGTATGTTTAGCTCTAGAAGCTTTTTAGCCCTTAACTCTGAAAGACCATTTATGAAGGCCTTAGAGGGTGATCATCCTAGCAGATTTTGCAATTTTGCTGGATTGTCCTTCTATCTGTCCAGATCTTTAAGGTGCGTTTTGCTGTGCATGATGATATCCCCAGCACAGATTCCGGTCCGATAAAGTCTTCCTGGTTCCCTGGCTTGCGCGTCGGCCGTTACATTGCCATCAAGGTCCGAGTGACCCGGTATCTAGACCAACAACACCTAGTTGCAGCTGCCTACTTCGTTGAGGGCAGATTTACGGCACCATACCATTTTTGAATTGCAACGGTAGGACCCGAGTGCCTTTATTGCAGCTTGGCTATCTGAATATATATTTATCGAGTTGTGTGTGCAATGGTTTTGTATAATTTCCCTCGCACACATCTCGATGGAGTACACTTCTGCCTGGTGTGTGGTTGCATACTTTCCGAGGCTAGATGATATTCTTGCATCGGTGTTGCTCCCATATGCGCCGGCTCCTGCCTACAAAGACAGATATTTACTGATCTTTGTAGGCATCAGGTCTGAGACCATTCCCAGAACCTCATGACTCTCAATGTCATCGAGGAGTCCGATCCTTCCAAACTGTTTGCCTTCGGCATGCTGTCAGCCGTTTGTTTTAATCTATACGTTGTCCACCTAGCCCCCCTCTCCAGCCAAATGTGAAGAAGTGTAATGTCTAGGAGGACTTCAAGACTGGCTGATGGAGTGGTGATTATCGCGCCCGTCATCATCAGACAAGCTTGTCTTTGTAGATAAGCAAGTTTGGTCCTCGCGATACCACGAAGTGACTTAGGCGACTAAACTGTAGATCCATAGGTTATCATACAGAGCTAGTACATATGTTGTGAGCTTCTTCCCCAGTTATTTCCACAGATTCTTCGGCATGTCCACAGTGACAGTTTGGCCTTGCGGACTACATTATCTAACTCCATGTTCCAGTTGAGCTTCTTATCTAGAGTAACCTCCAGATATTTCGCCTGTTCCATAAATGGGATTGTTTTCCTCATAAGAATAGGTGGTTTTAATTTGTCCAACCTTCTTCTTCTGGTAAATGGAACAATGATGGTTTTACAGGGGTTTACAGACATTTGCTCCCTCCAGCACCTATCATTCACTACATTTAGTGTCTCTTGAAGAGTATTTGAAAGAACCGTTATGACAAGATCTTCCGCATACACCTGGAACCTAACCTCCCACAGTTCCAGGATAGCCAGCAAATCATCCACAAAGAGGGACCAAAGCAGAGGGGACAATACCCCTCCCTTCTGCGGACACCCCCTCACAGACCTGAAGCTGACCACCTCCCCCTGCAAGGAGGTAATAATGGTCCGATTGTGCATCTTGCTACCGATCCAGCCACAAATGGTAGTAGAATCGTTAAAGTGATGTCCTTCGTATGCTACTCTCGAAAAATTAAATGCGGAATTTAAAACAGAAAAGATGAGCCTCGTTCTAGAAGACCAATTTCTGTGATAACTCCCTCCCGTCAGAATCTCTGAGCAGCTAATGCGAAGGGGGGAGGGTCATGAAAAGACAACAGACACACATCAAACACACTCCTCCAAAACTACAAGCCAATTAGCCTACCTCCCGACGTTGGCAAGATTGCATAATTTTAGTTCAGAAAAGGCTAGCATCATACACCTCGGAAAACTATGTTTTTCCGGACGGCCAAGTCCTTCGAGTGGTAGAAAACATCAACGAAGGATTCAACAAAAATAAGTCAACCGGTGCAATATTTCTTGACATTACTCAAGCCTTCGAAAGGATTTCGCATGCAGGCGTTCTTAACAAACTTCTATCATTTAATTACCCACTTCCCCTGATACTCCCTATCAGGTCATCGCTGAAATATAAGAAGTTCCTAATCAAACGCTTAGGAACCAGATCTGGAATCTACTCAGCCACGGCTGGCCTCCCGCAGGGTTCTAATATATCTCCCTGCTGTAAAATATCTTCATCGCAGACATATCATAAAAGCCCAAAAATGTGACATTCGCACTGTACGCAAACAACACCACCATCCCCCAGCAACTCCATGCAGCCGAGGATAATAACTCAACGTCTACAAACTGCCGTAGAGGAACTGCAAGACTGATATAATGAATAATGTCTGCCATAGATCCCGACAAATGCTCGGCAGTCCTATTCTCTAAGAGAAGACACACACTTCACGATCACATATCATAAGATAACAATCTAACTCTCTCGCAAGACTCCGCCAAATACCTCGGGGTTTTGCTCAACAAACGCTTAATATGGCGCCTCCATGCCCAACATGCCCAAAGGAAAGCTTTGATGTTCATCCTGAAGTTCTTTCCACTTCTTAACAGAAACTCCAAACTGCCCAAGTACAAAAAGTCATGGGCCACTGCGACCGACACATACATCAAGACGCTTCAAATGATCCAGAATAAAATTCTGAGAATGGTTACCGGAGCACCATGGTTTGTGAGAAACTGTCAGATTCACTCTGATCTGGAATTCCCTCAATACTTGAGTTTATAACTCAACTATCCACCACCCAGTTCGCCAAAGCCGCTTTTCATCCAAATTCTCTGCTCCCTAGTGCCACTGACTACGATGAGCAACTTCCACTAAGGCATAGGCGTCCAAAGCGTATCCTGAGGCGATAATGCCCTCATGGCAAACAGAATGGGAACATTCAAAATCCTAACGTCATGTGTGAAGTCATTGCGACGGAGATATGGACCAGGACTCATGTCATCTAAGGTCAAACGTCATGTAACACTAACGAGACAGCAATTTCTCGACCCGCACCCGCCAACTCTTTTTCAAAACCAATTGATGGAAGCTGTATAATTCGAATAATTGCAGGTGCAATTTAACTCTTCACAACAACCCTCCTGGCCTGCCTTAACATCAGTTTGCCGAATTAAAAAGCTGAGGGAAGGAAAATCAACCTATGCTCACATGACCTTGGTGTAGGCTAGGGTTCATTACCCCGTGGTTTTCCCTCCCCCAGCTTTTTAAGACAAACTAATTTTCAGGACAGGTCAGGGGGTGGTTGGAAAGGCTTTTTATTAAACTGCACCTGAAATTATTCGATTTATATAGCCTAAAGAAATTTGTTTGGAAAAAGAGATGGGGGTGCGAGTTGGGAAATTATGGACTCCTTGTAATACCACAGGATAGTTGATTACGCTGTGGTAACACCACAGTAATTATGTGTGGATATATGTATCCATTTGGTTTTCATATATAATTCAAAGAATCCGCGAATATAGTTATCACCTGTTCACATAAGAAAATCTAGTTTTGCCGCACTGGGTGTGGTTATCATTCGAAACGAAATTTTAGGATAAAAGTCTATGGTTGATGAATTAAATATTCAAAACCATCCCAGGATGCAACACACACACACAGTAATTATGCTGTGGTAACACTATCCAAACACCAAACTTTTCGTCACCATCGCATCGTAGCTACACAGATCCGACAGTTATACGCCCCTGTGTGGGGTAGAACGGGCATATGCATTCAATTAGCCCAAACACAGTGCCACGTCCTGAGTAGTTATTTTATTTCCATATCGTCAATACGTGTGGAAGTATGGCATCGGCGACAAAAATTTCAATTAATTTTTTTTCACTTAAACGTTCTAAAAACTGTCAAAACATATAGAAAACGTGATTTGGGGAAGATTTTACGTCTCTCGGCCTTTATGTCTGTTTGTAGCCACTATAACTATAGAACAAATAAATATATCGTCTTCAAATTTTGTATACAGTTAGCACCCGACAAACCAAAGGTTCGGATTGTTTGTGGGTAAAAACCCTTGAGGAAGAAGGGGATAAATGGAGAGTGGTTTGGTGAATATTGAAATTTTTTCGTTAAAACTCGAGTATTAAAACGTTGTAGGGTTTGTTTATTAGAAAACTTTCAATGTCATCAAAAATCTGGTATTCTGTGCTGAAATTAAATTAGGGGTTGAATGTGTAGGGGTGGAATATCCGTGACAGAAATTTCGAATTTTTTCTTGCTAAAATGGCGTAAAAAGTCCCAAAACATATAGAAAACTTGAGTCTGGAACGAAATTGGAAGTTATGATTCAATTTGCAGCACTATTTTCTGTATCAACTGTATTAACTAATAATATTTTTATTTTAATTACAGCTGCAGCGAGAAGCAAATTGGATACAATATCATCCCAAGCCAAGAATCTACCCCCTGTGAAATCGCAAACCGTAAGTCTGATGTACCCTGCATTGTTAGACACGTTAAAGCCTCAATTTTTTTTTTATTAGTAAGTAATATGTGTTGCAAACTTGTTGAGTTTATTCACCATTCTGAATTATTATATATATATATATATATATATATATATATATATATATATATATATATATATATATATATATATATACATATATATGAATATATATTGAAAACTAAACAGACCGATTTGCGTCCAGATAAAAAATTTTACGAAACGCTGAAACACGTCAATTTTACTATTGAGGGGGACGTTTTGACATAAAACTCAACTTGGTCACATCAACCCCTTAAGGGTGGTGATAATAACCCTTATATTTTAAATAGGGAATATGGGTCGACTGTTACATCATTTGAAAGCTCTTTCTTTTCTGAAGTCAGCACACAAATTTTTTTTGGGAGTTTTGTCAACTCGTTTAAAAATTATTCACAGTTGAAGATGCAAAAACGCATTTCACTCATTCCGATAAGAAATGTACTGATAGTCAATGTTTTGTTGGTTTGTAAACAAAAAATTGACTATCAGAACATTTCTTATCGGAATGAGAGAAATGCGGTTTATTATTTCAGTTTATCTGTGGGTTTGATACTTGATAGTACTACCGAAAATTAATTTCACAATGGTGTATTCTGTAGAAAAAAGAGTTGAAATAATTACTCTTTTTTCAAAAACGACGACTGTGCCAACCGTACCGCAAATTTGTTTCATGAACGACATCCGAACAGACATGTTAACAGAAAATACATTTTCGAGTTAGTTGCAAAGTTTCGACAAAGTGGTTCAGTAGCCAACAAAAAACGGGATCCTGAACGTCAATTTCCGGTTAGAAATGAGACTACTGAGATTGAAGTTTTAGGACAAATTGCTGCAGTCCCAACTTTGAGCACGAGAAAATTGGCAACTGTTTCAAACATCAAAAGAAGAACTATTCAGCGAATATTGAAGCATCATAAATTTCACCCGTATAAAATGCATCTTGTACAACAACTGAATGAAGATGATTTAGATCGGCGGCTGGAGTTTTGTGTAGCTGATAACGGAAACTTTCTGTTCAATATCTGTTTTTCAGACGAGTGTACGTTTTTATTAAACTCTACAGTCAATCGTCTTAATTGTCGTTATTGGGCAGATAATAATCCAAGAAATTTTCACAAAGTCCACACTCAAACTCCACAGAAACTGAATGTCTGGACTGGCATTTCTGGAGACCGTTTAATCGGACCAATTTTCTTGATGGCAATTTGAGTGGCGAAACGTATTTGGAGTTACTAGAAGATATCGTTTACCCTCTACTCATTGACATTGTTGAAAATGATGATCGCTATCAAGAAAATCAATTAGTGTTTCAACAAGATGGAGCTCCTCCGAATTTTTCACAACGTGTTAGGGAGTTTTTGAACTGAGAGTTTTCAGAGCAATGGATTGGGCGTAGAGGTGCTATTAAGTGCCCCCCTAGATCACCGGATTTAACTCCTTTAGACTTCTTTCTATGGGGTCATTTAAAAAGTAGAATTTTCGCAACAGAAGTCTCTGGAAGAATTACGACGACGCATTGTTGAAGGATGCCGTCTAATAACTCCACAAATGTTCCAGAATGTCAGAGCTCGTTTTGAACAAAATTTGTACTTTTGCATGGAAGCTGGTGGTCAACAATTTAAACACTTACTTAACTGAATAAACATTTTTGAACGTTTGGTTTTTTTTTAGTTTTTTTTAATGAAAAATTGACTAATTAATGCATTTCTTATCACAATGAATGAAATACGTTCTTGCAACTCCAACTGTGAATAATTTTTAAACGAGTTAATAAAACTTCCAAGAAAATTAGTGTGCTGAATTCAGAAAAGAAAGAGCTTTTAAATGGTGTAACACTCGACCCATATTCCCTATTTAAAATATAAGGGTTGTTATCACCACGCTTAAGGGGTTGATGTGACAAAGTTGAGTTTAATGTCAAAACATGTCCCCCTCAATATTAAAATGGACGTGTTTCAGCGTTTCTTTAAAAAAAAATTCTCTGGGCGCAAATCGGTCTGTTTCGTTTTCAATGCGCCACCCTATATTATATATATATATATATGTATATATATATATATATATATATATATATATATATATATATATATATATATATATATATATATATATATATATATTAAACTTAATGAATGAATATTCACTTAATATGTTTTTGTTTAATTTTGGTAACACAGCAAACATTTAGATTCACGTAATTGAGAGGTTGACTGGAAGCTTTTTTGCGCAAGCTTTTACAAATTGTCAGATCAACTTCAGGGTTACATTTTTAAATCCGTTCCGGTTTCCTTAATTTGTTTAAATTAGTGGGAATAATTCTTTTGTGAATTTTGTGAATACCATATCTTATTAAACTATTACAAAATCCTAGCTTACCCAATTACGACTTTGTACTTCCGGTTTGCATTATTTTATATACCTACATATAATAAAAGAATCTAAAAGAATTTCAATTAAAATTAATGAAAGCACGCGCCTGCTTTATATTTCTATATCTCAAGGTTTATGTATTGTTAATAACAGTACGGAGCAATTAGTTATAATTACCAGTTTACCCTGAATTTATTCTTAGGATGACGATTAGGATAGTTTTTTTTATTCGGATGACTTCCAAGGATGACTGGGGATAAATATGTAATTAATTAACGTAACTAGATAAATGTGGAGGAGTATATAGTTAGTGTAGGCCACCAGATATGGTGTAAATTTATTTTTGGAACTAGCTTTGTTAACATAACCATATTCATTTAATAGCTTACCCAAAAGGGAACATACATATAATAGTTCAGTCGACAGGTAGTTTCAGACAGAAAAAAATCTCTGGGCGCATCAAGTGCGTTATGGTAGCGAATTTTCTTTAAAATGTTTTTAGTAGCAAATGTCTTTCTTTGATGAAAGCAGGCATCAAACTCGGTTGCCTATATAGTAGAAACAATGTACCATATTTCATCGAAATAAATTTATTGTTTGAAAATATACAAACATTTTTCAAAAGTCTGGATGCAGCAAATGTGTAAAAATGTTTTTAATAGCAAATGCGAGCAGGCATCAATCTGATTATCGGTATAACCTATGTAGTAGAAACAATGTACTATATTTTATCAAAATTACTTATGGTTTGAAAATATACAAAACTGCTTGAAAGCTGTCTATTGGAAGTAAGAAGAAGCAAGATTTTTTTTCTAGTGGTTTGTGGATCCAGGGAGGGGGTGCTAGGCAGGTTTCTGAAAACAGTTTTTTGAAAAGCGTTCGGGAGCAAACTGCAAATTTACCGAAAATTCGCTACCAAAACGCACTTACTGCCTCCAGATTTTTTTCTTACAAACGCATCATATTTCGATAAAAAATGCAAAAATGCATTAACGAATTTGTTCTACTAAAATTAGCTAAAAAAATTATACACCCCTACTCACTCTTGGTTCCGTAACTTCCTTGGGGAGTGTGAACAAGAATTTTTTCTTGGGGTTTGTGGATACAAGAAGGAGCCTAGGCAGCTTTCTCAAAACAGTTTTTTTAAAAGCGTTCGGGAGCTAAACCGCAAATGGTCCCGTAATTTCCATGGAGGGATGGGGGGTGAACAAGACATTCTTCTTGGGGTTTGTGGATCCAGGGGGGACCCTAGGCAGGTTTCTGAAAACAGTTTTTTGAAAAGCGTTCGGGAGCTAAACTGCAAAATTACCGAAAATTCGCTACCAAAACGCACTTACTGCGTTCAGATTTTTTTCTTACAAACGCAAAATATTTCGATAAAAAATGCAAAAATGCATTAAAGAATTTGTTTTACGAAAATTACCTACAAAAAATTATACACCCCTACTCACTCCTGGTCCCGTAACTTCCTTGGGGAGTGTCAACAAGAAATTTTTCTTGGAGTTTGTGGATCCAAGGAAGAGCCTAGGCAGCTTTCTGAAAACAGTTTTTTGAAAAGCGTTCGGGAGGTAAACTGCAAATGGTCCCGTAACTTCCTTGGCGGGTGTGAACAAGACATTTTTCTTGGAGTTTGTGGATCCAGGCAGGTTTCTGGAAACAACTTTTTGAAAGCGTTCAGGAGCTAAGCTGCAAATTTACCGAAAATTCGCTACCAAAAAAGCACTTACTGCGTCCAGATTGTTTTCTTACAAACGCATCATATTTTGATAAAAAATGCAAAAATGCACTAACGAAAATTAGCTTAAAAACAATTATAGACCGTTAAACCATAAACTTCACTTATCCAAAAAGGCATCAATTTAACTAAACTGACAGCCAAAGCATCAAAAAAAGGATCTATTTGAAATGAATATTTTGTAAACATTTTAGTAAAATGAAGGGCAACGACGGTTGAATCTGAAACGTAAGGGTTTGCAGAACACTCTTCTTGCAACATTTTCCTTTCACAATCGGCATTTGTTTCACGTTCTTTGCCTAAACATTGTCAATTTTGACGTTTAAAATTGCGAGTTTGACGTTTTGAGGAAAACTCCAAAATTTGTTGCTTTAACTGCCCATAACTTCTTTGTCTTTAAAGCTAGAGACATAAATTTTGGTACAGAGTTGACTCTTTATAATATAAATACGCGTGTCAAATTTGGTTGCCCTCACTTTGCTATTTCCGGAGATATGAATTTTTTAGAAGGAAAACACAACATTTTCCAGGAAAACCTGGTCTGATTTTCTTGGATAACGAACTTGTCCAAGCCACTTGCGAAAGGAAGGTATTCACCAAATTTGATCAAGATTGGTTCATTATTTCGGATATATATATATATATATATATATATATATATATATATATATATATATATATATATATATATATATATATATATATATATATATATATATATATGTATATATATATAAACACAGATCTCCTCATTAGCGATTTTTTTTTAATTCACTAAAAGGCCGAAAGTTCATGAAACTTTGGGAAGTTTTTTAAGGATGGTTAATAAACATTTTCTCAAGTTTTGGTTCTCGAGGACCCTGTGCGAAAAAAGAGTGGAGAGGGGGAGGTGTGTGGTGTGTCTGCAAAATTTTTCCTTAATAACTTTTTTTCGTTACATACTATGGCAAAAATATCCAAGACTTTTTATAGAGCATTAAATTTCCTACTATTTTGACTATTCAAACTGGTTTGTATGTCAAATCGTTACCGAGATATGGCGCTTCGAAAAAAATAATTTATCAAAATTCGCTGAAAAATGCCACATAATGCAGAATTCCACCTTATTTCTTCTGTTATACCCGAATTATTGTGAAATGTTGTCATTATGATTTCTGGTTACAACTGCCAACTTCGGAAGCCCCAATCAGCTGATGAATGGAAAACTGGCATTCATCACTGTTCTCGTCGATGTAGGAAAGTATTACCTGCATGGCCTCGTCGACACTCTGTGATGGGCGGAATCCTCTTTTCTGCGCTGACTTAGGTGGATGGTAAAAACTTGCATGGCATTTTTGGGGTTACTCAACATTGAGTGGCTAAATCAGTGTTCAAATTGGACAACTGGCTAATACGTTCTTCTTTTCTTTCCCCACTCGTCTCCACGCATCCTCCACTTTTCGATAATTTTATTAGCAATTTCGGGTAGAGTCACGTTGACCGTTTCCGAACTTGGCGGTTGTAACCAGAAATCATAATGACAACAACATTTCACAATAATTCGGGTATAACAGAAGAAATGGGGTAAAATTCTGCATTCTTCGGCATTTTTTAGCGAATTTTGATACCTTTTTTTTCGTAGCGCCATATCTCGGTAACGATTTGACATAAAAACATGTTTGATAGTCAAAATAGTATAAAATTTAACGCTCTACAAAAAAGTCTTGGATATTTTTGCCGTAGTATGTAGGGGAAAAAAGTTATTAAGGAAAAACCTGAGAAAAATTTTGCAGACCTTCCCCCCTCTCTCTTTTTTCGCACAGAGTCGTCAAGGTTCAAAAGTTGAGAAGATGTTAATTAACCTCTGAACAACATCCCAAAGTTTCATTAACTTCCGACCTTTTTCCACCTAACCCCACTTTTTCCAACCTGTCGACTAGACTATAATACGTGACGCTGATAGTGGTATTGCATTAACCAACCTTTAGTAAGGCTCTCTTATACAGATGTCGCACATTCATTGGTCTTTTGTCAACATACCTTGTCCCCATTTTGTCATTTTCAGCGAACTCTGGTAGAAAAAAAAATCACTATTAAATATTGAAAAAACTTGTTTAAAGGAGTGCGAACTAGGATTTGGGAGCCATATCTTAGCTCAGCTTCAGACTATATGTATACATACATATATATATATATATATATATATATATATATATATATATATATATATATATATATATATATATATATATATATATATATATATATATATATATATATATATATATATATATATATATTTATTTATTTATTACAGTCAGTCATGAGACTATGATTGCGATTTTGAAAAGTGTGGGTCTTCGGGAGGAGGCATTAAAGCTGCTGAGAAGTTTTTTCCAGTCACCAGCGCAATGCATACTGGAGGAGTTGTATCGTAACCCTCTGAGATGCTGCTGGCCTTGCCGCAGGTATCTATACTTTCACCTGTTCTGTTTACGGTATACACCCACAGGTTCCCTGAGTGCCTTAAGCATAAGAAAATACATAATATGTATGCTGATGATATTCAGGTCTACTGTTCATTTACTAAAAATAAGTTGACAGAAATGTTGATTGAGACCAGCGAAACCCTGGAAAACTTAAGAAGGTTTTCTGAGATGCATTTCCTGCATTTGAATCCAAAAAAGACGAATTCAATAATTTTTGGTTACGATATGCATGTTCGGGAAATAAAAAAAGGATGTGGTGCTGAGGGTGGGCACTGACAGTATACTGATCGTAGAGTCGAACTTAGGGTTGGTAATGTATAACACCTTTAGGTACCGGGCACATGTCTCGCGTTGTTTGAATCGTGGATGCGGCGGATTAACAAACATCTGTGTTAAACATTAGTTTTATTACAAATAAAATATTGTGCAAAAATCTTTTCATGCTGTTTGAATGGGAAGGGTGCAGAAGCTTCAAAACGCCTGTTTAAGATGGGGACAATGTATTACTTTCACAGGAAAATTAGGTATCACATCTATATACATAATGTGAATATCCAAAGAAAGGATCTTGTCTCTCTGTACCAGTTTTCGAACATGCTCTATATCGACGGTGTTTCTCATATGGCGTCTGGGAGACCTATAATAAATTACCAAATATTATAAAAGAAATAACTATTAGTATATTTAAAAAAAAACACATGTTATGGAGGATGCTTGATTATCTGGTTAAAAATATCAGTCCAGTGCCTTTTTTGTACGTTGTAATTATCTATTTATTGTATTTGGGCATTTTCTATGGGGGCCGACTCACGAGTGTCTAGTCGAAGGATAACAATTTATTTAAAAACGTACTTTTCGTATAAAAAACACTAAGAAATTAATGGTCTGTTAATGGCGCTTAATTCATTTGGCTAATCTCAAATAAATCGTCTCGAACGTGAATTACTATTATTACCACATAACATGTAATTTAATGAACAAGATGTGCAAATAGTTTGCAGGCATGAAAATTGAATTGCAAGACAGAACACACGCAACATGAAATTAACAAATACGTTTCATTTACACCTTTACGCTATCACAGTTATTAACAAACATTATCAGTAAGCGTAACAAGTTAATTATGATGCATTTAATGCTAAATGAACAAATTTTTCTGGGCGTGTTTTGCATTTTTAGCGAGTTTTCATTCAAAAAATTTGCAATATGGAATATCACTACCTTTAGAAAGTGTTTTCAAATGAACGCGAATTAGAGCCTATATAACCTTCTTTTCGCTAAAGAATAGTAGCCAGATTTTTATAAAACTTGATAGGTATCTTTTAGTGAATTTGTATTTAAAAAAATTCACTAATAGAGAGGTATCGATGGTGAGACTTTGCAAAAAATTTTTGAAATAAGCGCGAATTTGGGCCCCTAGAACCCATATCCGGGGTCAGTTTCGATGTTATATATATATATATATATATATATATATATATATATATATATATATATATATATATATATATATATATATATATATATATATGTATGCAACCGATAACTCAAAAAGTAATTAACCAATTTTGATGAAACTCCGCAAGTGCCTTTCTTTTATTAATAGCTTGGATGAGTTCGTTAGCCAGTAAAATCGGACAAGGTTTTCCGGGAAAATTTTGAGCTTTCTTTCTCCCAAAATACAAAGATATTTCGATTAAATTTGGTGAACATGTTGCTTTGGGAAAGACCTAACTATGTACCAAAATTGAGCTTTCTAGGTTTATAGGGAATTGAGCTATTCAAATTTGAAACATTTATATTTCATATCACCGCTTTTTATTGTCAATGGTAAAACTGGTTTATAGATATATGAGATCTAGTATGTCTGAGCCGTTACCTAGCAACGGAACATTTCATATCATTGCGCATGTCAGTTAGACGCTGTAACTGACGTTTATCGTATATCGTATATTATTAGATCGTTTTCAATTTCAGTTGACAAATTATTTGTGTTATTTTGAAATGTTAATATACAAGTTCAAATTATTCCTTTAAGATTTTAGCAATGTTAGTAGGTAGACTGTAGATTAAACAGTGTTTATGATGTTTGTCCACAGATATAAAACTCGGGACGCAGCAAGTGCGTTATGGTAGTGAATTTTCATAGAAATGATCTGGCACAAAATATTTTATTATAACTTTTTTTTCTTGTAACATGGATATCTAAATTTTGGTGTATAGTTTACTTTTTATATCGTAAACCTACCTACCAAATTTGGTTATCATAGATTTTTTATTTTTTAAGATAAAAAATTTTTTCAAATGAAAACACAAAATTTTTTCGGAAAACCTCGTCCGATTTTTTTTGATTAACGAACTTGTCAAATCCATTTACAAAAGGAAGGTACATGCCAAATTATATCAAAATCTGCCCATTATTCTTTGAGATAAAAAATTTTTTCAAATGAAAAGTCAAAATTTTCCCGGAAAACCTCGTCAGATTTTCCTGACTAACAAACTTGTCAAATACATTTACAAAAGGAAGGTACATGCCAAATTTTATTAAAATCGGCTTATTACTTTTTGAGAAAAGAATTTTTTTCAAATGAAAACTCAAAATTTTCCCGGAAAACCTCATCCGATTTTTCTGACTAACGAACTTGTCAAAACCATTTACAAAAGGAAGGTACATGCCAAATTTTATTAAAATCGGCTTATTACTTTTTGAGATAAGAATTTTTTTCGAATGAAAACTCAAAATTTTCCCGGAAAACCTCATCCGATTTTCCTGACTAACGAACTTATCCAAGCCATTTACAAAAGAAAGGTACGTGCCAAATTTTATCAATATCGGCCTATTATTTTTTGAGTTATCGGTGTGATACATATATATATATATATATATATATATATATATATATATATATATATATATATATATATATATATATATATATATATATATATATATATATATATATACATATAAAAATTGAAACTGACCCCGGATATGGGTTCTAGGGGTCCTAGATCGCGCTCATTTGCAAAAAATTTTTCAAAATTCAAAAGTCGGGATCTCCCCATTAGTGAATTTTTTCTACGAAAATTCATAAAAGATCGAAGTTTTACAAAAAGGGCTGATATGCAACAGGTTAGTTATTTTCTCACTGATGCTTTGGCGGTAGTTTTAGTTAAGTTTATGGTTTAACGGTCCATAATTTTTAGCTGATTTTCGTTAAAAAAATTCGTCAATGAAGAAACCGCGACTTTAGAATTTTAAAAAGATTTTTTTTATCCCAAAATTACAAAGCTATTTCGATTAAATTTGGTGAACATGTTGCTTTGGGAAAGACCTAACTATGTACCAAAATTGAGCTTTCTAGGTTTATAGGGAATTGAGCTATTCAAATTTGAAACATTTATATTTCATATCACCGCTTTTTATTGTCAATGGTAAAACTGGTTTATAGATATATGAGATCTAGTATGTCTGAGCCGTTACCTAGCAACGGAACATTTCATATCATTGCGCATGTCAGTTAGACGCTGTAACTGACGTTTATCGTATATCGTATATTATTAGATCGTTTTCAATTTCAGTTGACAAATTATTTGTGTTATTTTGAAATGTTAATATACAAGTTCAAATTATTCCTTTAAGATTTTAGCAATGTTAGTGGGTAGACTGTAGATTAAACAGTGTTTATGATGTTTGTCCACAGATATAAAACTCGGGACGCAGCAAGTGCGTTATGGTAGTGAATTTTCATAGAAATGATCTGGCACAAAATATTTTATTATAACTTTTTTTTCTTGTAACATGGATATCTAAATTTTGGTGTATAGTTTACTTTTTATATCGTAAACCTACCTACCAAATTTGGTTATCATAGATTTTTTATTTTTTAAGATAAAAAATTTTTTCAAATGAAAACACAAAATTTTTTCGGAAAACCTCGTCCGATTTTTTTTGATTAACGAACTTGTCAAATCCATTTACAAAAGGAAGGTACATGCCAAATTATATCAAAATCTGCCCATTATTCTTTGAGATAAAAAAATTTTTCAAATGAAAAGTCAAAATTTTCCCGGAAAACCTCGTCAGATTTTCCTGACTAACAAACTTGTCAAAGACATTTACAAAAGGAAGGTACATGCCAAATTTTATTAAAATCGGCTTATTACTTTTTGAGAAAAGAATTTTTTTCAAATGAAAACTCAAAATTTTCCCGGAAAACCTCATCCGATTTTCCTGACTAACGAACTTGTCAAAACCATTTACAAAAGGAAGGTACATGCCAAATTTTATTAAAATCGGCTTATTACTTTTTGAGATAAGAATTTTTTCGAATGAAAACTCAAAATTTTCCCGGAAAACCTCATCCGATTTTCCTGACTAACGAACTTATCCAAGCCATTTACAAAAGAAAGGTACGTGCCAAATTTTATCAATATCGGCCTATTATTTTTTGAGTTATCGGTGTGATACATATATATATATATATATATATATATATATATATATATATATATATATATATATATATATATATATATATATATATATATATATACATATAAAAATTGAAACTGACCCCGGATATGGGTTCTAGGGGTCCTAGATCGCGCTCATTTGCAAAAAATTTTTCAAAATTCAAAAGTCGGGATCTCCCCATTAGTGAATTTTTTCTACGAAAATTCACTAAAAGATCGAAGTTTTACAAAAAGGGCTGATATGCAACAGGTTAGTTATTTTCTCTGTGATGCTTTAGCGGTAGTTTTAGTTGAGTTTATGGTTTAACGGTCCATAGTTTTTAGCTAATTTTCGTAAAAAAAAAATCGTCAATGAGGAGGACCGCGCGTTTTGAATTCTAAAAAGATTTCTTCAAATGAGCGCAAACTACGCCCAATAGAGTCCACATCCAGGTTTACGTTCAGTTTTTATCTGTTTACATATATACAGTGTGACGTATTTCTACTGTAAAGCTCAATATAATTATTATTATACAAGAGACGAGAAAAAATTGTATAAGTTAATCATAGTGTGTCTTGAGCTGCATCTTATAAAATTATTTTGACAATCACAGACTGGCCCATAAGTCGTTGGTGATCCTTACAATTTTTTTTCGAACACCATTATTTTACTGCATTTTTTATCGAAATATGTTTGTAAGAAAAATCGAGACGCAGTAAGTGCGTTTTAGTAGCAAATTTTCATTAAATGGTTCAAATTTCAATAACTCAATTTGCTATTAACCTAAGGTTTGTTGGCTAGGAAATCAACATTTAAATTTTATTGTCGGAAAATTGTTGTACATTTTCAAACAATAAGTTATTTTGATAAAATATGGCACATTGCTTTTACTATATAGATTATACCGGTAACCAAATTGATGACTGCTTGCATTAAAAAGACATATTTGCTATTCAAAGCATTTTTATAAAAATCCACTTCCATAACGCACTTGCTGCGTCCAGACTTTTTTTATAGTTTCCTTAACCGGCCAATTTTTCCACACAAAAAAACAAGTGTATCTCCAAAATCAATAAAGCTAAGTACAATTTGGAGAACCCAATTATTCACAATACAGTTTTTAGACCTGACGATCGTTTCGCTAACAAAGTTAGCGTCATCAGAGAGATCATCACAGGGACGAATAAACGTCAGGTCTAAAAACTGTTAGTTGTGAATTTGGTTCTCCAAATTGTACTTATCAGTCCTAATAACAGGTTACAAACTTCACTCATTGAATTAATAAAACTATTTTAATGAATGTGCTACATACATTGCTGTTACAGAGGCTTCACTTTGTACTAGAATAAAAAAGTATATTCATCATATTAACAAGTCGAGTATCCAGGTTATCCGGGCGAGTAACTCGTAAAGTTGGGACTATGAGGTCGCGGGTTCGAATCCGTATACACACAAAGTCGGTTTGTACTGAAATGTGGAATAGACCAGCTTCTGATAAGTTATGGGTGATGTCCTTTGCCTGTATGTGTGTGTGTAACCTCCCCCTGCACAACACTCTTTTCCTATAATAGATAACCAAGACTAAGATTTCTAAATTTTGGATTTCAAATAAAAACATAGTTCAAACTGAAACGTAATGAAAGTAGCGATTGCCGCAATCAATTGTAAATTTATCACTATCACTAAAAATTTAATGTTATATCATTCATAAGTCAGTGTCATATTATAAGAATATGAGAAGATACGAAACAATGTAACAAATCGGCTCACGTCCATGTGAAAAGGATTTTAATGCAGTTTGTTTTTTATTTTTAAAGTTAAAAATAAAACATCTAAGATCTAAACACTCGAATGTATTTCAGCGACCGACGTGCATCTAGCATTTTGTTGTGTTTCACAAACTTTAATATTTGGTGGAAACAATAGTGTCCAGATTTCATACGTTTAGACCAAGATATCATTTTTATTTAAAACGTCTGGACAACTTTGTTACCGTTGAGTCTAAAAAAAAATAATTAAAACATTCAGCAGGCATTTTTAGTGAATTTTCATTAAAAAAATTCACTAATAGAGAGGTATCGATGGTGAGACTTTGCAAAAATTCTTTCAAATGAGCGCGAATTAGGACCCCTAGAACCCATATCCGGGGTCAGTTTGAATTTTTATATGTTTATATATATATATATATATATATATATATATATATATATATATATATATATATATATATATATATATATATATAACTAGGAACTAGGATTTGGGAGCCATATCTTAGCTCAGCTTCAGACTATATGTATACATACATATATATATATATATATATATATATATATATATATATATATATATATATATATATATATATATATATATATATATATATGTGTGTGTGTGTGTGTGTATCCGTCTTATAACTCAAAAAATAATTAACCGATTTAGATGAAACTAGGCAAGTGCCTTTCTTTTATTAATGGCTTGGATGAGTTCGTTGGCCAGGAAAATCGGACGGGGTTTTCCGGGAAAATTTTGAGTTTTCTTTCAAAAAAAAATTTTTTTTCCGAAAATTTCGATAAAATTTGGTCTACATATTGCTTTGGGAAATACCTAACTATGTGCCAAAATTCAGATTTCTAGGGTTACAGAAAATTGAGCTATTCAAATTTGAAACATTTATGTTTAAATCATAAGTATGTGGTTGCTGTTGGTTAGTCAATGCTTTTCTTATTGACTCATGAAATTCATTTGTAAGTTTCCGAGAAATGTCAATAATACTGAATTCACTGATTGTTAATCATTGGAAGCATTTACGATTATATATAACCCTATTGTAATTTATTATCATTTATCACCTCTGTAGTATAATTATTTTTGCCTTACAACTCGCAGCGTTTTTAGTCAATTGTTGTTATTAATAGTCAATAGTTTCTTTCCGAATACACACACCTTCCATTGACTTCTGCTTCTGCCGCTGTTACAGTCCTTTTATTTAGAGGTAGAGTTGTAATCACTCATACAAACAGTGTTTTTTAACCACGTGGCTGGGCGACTGACCGAATTCATTCCCAGTTGCTGTTGATTTACTCATATTCTCTTAATATGTTTGAAGATGTGGTGTCTACTTCATTCCAAGTCACTATTAACCGACTATTTATGAAATCAAATAAGTAAATTAAATCGATTGTCATAAAATATGTAGTGTATTAAGACAAGGGAAAAAGAAATAAAACATATATAACTGTGCACATTTTGATTATATTTTAGGGTGCTTGAGAGAGGTATTGTCACAGCATAATATCTTATTAAAGTTCATTTGTAAATAGGTTTAATTTATATATATATATATATATATATATATATATATATATATATATATATATATATATATATATATATATATATATATATATATATATATATATATGATAACTCAAAAAATAATTAACCGATTTCGATGAAACTTGGCAAGTGCCTGTCTTTTATTAATGGCTTGGATGAGTTCGTTATCCAGAAAAATCAGACGGGGTTTTCCGGAAAAATTTTGAGTTTTCTTTCGAAAAAACTTTTTTTCTCCGAAAGTAACAAAGCTGTTTCAATGAAATTTACTATATATGTTGCCTCAACCTTACTACGTACCAAAATTCAACTTTCTAAGTTTAGAGAAAATTGAGTTATTCAAATTTTAAATTTTCTTTCGAAAAAAATTTTTTTCTCCGAAAATTACAAAGTTATTTTAATGAAATTTTGTGGATATCTTGCCTTAGGAAAAACCTTACTACGTATTGAAATTAAACTCTCTAAGTTTATAGAAAATTGAGTTATTTAAATTTGAAGCATTTAATAAAAATTCACTACCATAACGCACTTGCTGCGTCCCGAGTTTTTTATTTTTAAAGTTAAAAATAAAACATCTAAGATCTAAATAGTCGAATGTATTTCAGCGACCGACGTGCATCTAGCATTTTGTTGTGTTTCACAAACTTTAATATTTGGTGGAAACAATAGTGTCCAGATTTCATACGTTTAGACCAAGATATCATTTTTATTTAAAACGTCTGGACAACTTTGTTACCGTTGAGTCTAAAAAAATAATTAAAACATTCAGCAGGCATTTTTAGTGAATTTTCATTAAAAAAATTCACTAATAGAGAGGTATCGATGGTGAGACTTTGCAAAAATTCTTTCAAATGAGCGCGAATTAGGACCCCTAGAACCCATATCCGGGGTCAGTTTGAATTTTTATATGTTTATATATATATATATATATATATATATATATATATATATATATATATATATATATATATATATATATATATATATATATATATGTATGTATATATATATATATATATATATATATATATATATATATATATATATATATATATATACCTACGTGGTGTAGTGGAACGATTGTTTGGCTGCTACACGGAGTTCGATTCCCGCGGGTGGTAGGTTCTGTCACTGTATGTTGGGTCTGTGTCCGTTGCCTTTTCTATGTAACCTTCCCCGCACAAGCTGCTCAGAGCTTCAGGACGGGAGGGTCTCACTTACATATATATATATATATATATATATATATATATATATATATATATATATATATATATATATATATATATATATATATATATATATATATATAAGCGGCTGCTAAGAAATTGGGTTTCCTCTTCCGGGCTCGCAAATACTTTTCACCAACTAATCTCTATACCTTATACACTTCACAAATAAGGCCAAACCTCGAATACTGCTCCCACATCTGGGGTGCAGCTGCCGCTTCTACACTCGCTATCCTGGACTCCATTCAAAAGAGAGCTATACGTCTCATCGGTGACCCTACCCTCACCCAAAGGCTTCCATCCCTTGCCCACCGACGTGCCGTTGGTGACCTCTCTCTCTTTTATAGATATCTGCACGGACACTGCTCAGAGGAGCTTTCCTCCATAATTCCCCCACCTGCTGCCCCCAGCAGATCTACCAGGGGAACAGAGCGAATGCACCCTTTTAATGTCCAGGTCACCAGACATAGAACATCTTGTTATGCCCGCTCTTTTGTCCCGAGGACTTCCAAGTTGTGGAATTCCTTGCCGGCACATGTTTTTCCTTCTCCTCCAAACCTCCAAACCTTCAAGTCCAGAATTAACAAGCTGCGTCTTTCCTCCTTGTCAACACCCACGGTACGATAGTATTTAGTCTGTAAGCCCTCGTGGTGTGTTGTTGACATAAATATATATATATATATATATATATATATATATATATATATATATATATATATATATATATATATATAAATATATATATATATTAGTTTTACTATATACGTTTTACTGCTAACCAAATTTGATGCCTTCTTCCTTAAAAAAAAACACATATTTGTTATTAACAACATTTTAATGAAAAATTCACTGCCATAACGCACTTGCTGCGCCCCGAACTTTTTAGATGTCAACTTGTAATCGATGTGCGTCGTCTTGTTCCTTGACAAATATTATGCAAGGCTACTGCAATGTCAATCAAATGTGCATGTAGTTCACATTATTATGCCATTTTCAGTAACTGCTATGATAGTAATAATAGTACAGTTATGTTGCCATGAAGCTACCACGAATCAATTAGCTACACAATTGTCTCTGGAGACCGTGACAGATTTACATTTCTCAATTTTTGATTGTAAAAAAAAATAACTGAATAGTGTCTAAATTTTAATGGAATTGCGTGTGGAAGACGGTTAAAATAATGTCTCGAAATAAGTATTAAATAACTTCTTTGTTTTGTCAATGAAATTGAATAAATTGCTTTTATCATACAAAATATTTTAATCTTGGGCTCTCTTTTTAAAAAAACTTAAATGCATGAAAATCCGAAGCTCATTATATTATTACTTCCACATCGTCACAACGTGTGGAAGTATCGAATCGGCGACAAAAATTTCAAATTTTTTTCGCTTAAACGTCATAAAAAGTAACGAAACATAGAAAACATGATTTGGAAACGAACATTTTTTTGTCTGTCAGTCGGTCTCTATGTCGGTCTGTTTGTAGCCACGATAACTTTAGAACGAATTGATATATCGTCTTCAAATTTGGCATACAGTTAGCACTCCACAAACGAACGCTTCGAGTTGTTTTTGAGTACAATCGCTTTAGGGGTAAAAATCGGTTATGGCTACGGCCCTGCACAACAGTATATGGTATGGATGTTAATTGCACTTGTTGATATTACCTGGGATGGTGATATTAAATCCATAGGTAAACACTTGATATAATTTATTATTTCACTAACTGAATAAACTATATGATACATTTAACTATAATACAATTACAACAGTACATGAGTACATAGCAGATAACTGACTGAGCGTGGAGGACGTGTGTTCACTGTAGCGGTTGGTAGAGAAGAGAAGGAGAGAGATCGCCTAGTGTCTCTTATAGTTGCCGTAGTTTTTGACAGCTGGCTGTCGCATAACGTAACGTAACGTTTAACTGTCAAGAGTATTTATGCAGAAACACAGAGTAGTGTTGACGGAAACACTGCGGTCGGGACCACCGCCACATATGGTATCCTCTCATAAAACTTAGTGCATTAAACGGTTTTGGTGAAGTAGATTTTACCGCAATGAACTTATTGGGAAAGGTAACTACTATCTACCTGTAGAATGTTCATTAGCTGTTGTTGCCCTTACTTGGTGAAACCGTTCCATACTAAATACAGATCTATAGACTTTTTATCTGGCTTCACAATACCTTATTTTCTTCTCTGTAACCGGTTTCGCAGTTTTACGGCATCATTAGATAAGAGAAAAAGATTCACCTGTGTGACACCTTAAAACGGCGAAATCAGTTACAGAGAAGAAAACAGGCCATTGTGAAGCCAGAGAAAAAGTCTCTACATCTGTATCATGTAGGACGTTTGCTTGGTAATAGGATTTATATACTTGGCTACCTTGGTCTGAATACTGGAATCTAACCACTTCCTTGCCTGGGTCTAGATACCGAAATCTAGTTACTTAGGTAGATACTGGCATACGTAATTTTAAACCTATACAGCGTGTCCCAAACTGGATGGGAATGCATTGCTATCTCCGTTATTATTAGAGGTAAGTTAAATTAACATAGTTTTGTAGAATTTCATGCTCGTTCCAAATATGACTTGTATTTTGCCCTGCCTCTTTTCGTTTTCGAGTTATTTTGAAAAAAACAAAATTTATCGATTTCTTTTTTCTTCCATATCTAAGTAGGCGTTGATCTGACATGTCTAAGACTTGCACATTATCAGGACACTTTTTACACAGTAATATTTTTGTGCTATTCTGAACTTTGGATTGTCATTTGTCTTTGAGCTACAGGTATCAACGCTTGTTTTATTATGGCAGCCATATTGGATTTTTTGCTCATGTGATAGCCTGTAAAAATACCTTTCCAATGATGTACAACATGCTTGATAAATCATGTAGTTGCACTGACAATTTTGAGAAAAATCGTTTTGAGGATAGTAGGCTATGAAATCCAATACCAGAAAACAAATGACAAAAAAAGTGTTCAAAAAGCAGTAGGCCATGGAGTCTAACAATAAACTTCTACATTTAACATAATTTTCCGTAATGATTCACGATAAAAAAATATTGTGATTTAATTTACAATACTTAATTAGGTAATAATGCTAGGCAATATTATGTGAAACAGTTTAATAACGAAACGCGGCAATAACAAATAGAAACTTAAACTCCACAACATCACATGAGCAAACAATCCAATATGGCTGCCATAATAAAAACAAGCGTTCACACCTGCAGCTCAAAAACGAATGACAATCCAAAGTTGAGAATAGCACAAAAAGATTACTCTGTAAAAAGTGTCCTGATAATGTGCAAGTCTTAGACATGTCATATCAACGCCTACTTAGAAGGAAAAAAAATCAACAATATTTTTTTTCAATATAACTCGAGAACGAAAAGAGGCAGGGCAAAATACAAGTCATATTTGGAACGAGCATGACATTCTACAAAACATTTCTAATTTAACCGTCTCCCTATATCTAATAGTAACAGGGATAGCAATACATTACCATTCAGTTTGGGACACACTGTATAATCTAACTCTAATTGGACAGAAGTGAATCTTATCGTTTTTGTCATTCTTTAATATTTGGTGATAGTTGGACAGTAAATTAATTTTGAAGAAGCTAAAATCATTATTTAATCAGATGGGCCAAAAGTCATTTGTAAATCTTCTGGTAATGGCATAGGCTTGTAGACATCCTTTCCATATTTATCCAGTTTGAAGTCAGGTCTTGTACTAACCCAGCCATAAAGACCATTAGTTGTTGGTGGTATTGGTTTGACATCTCTTAAATCTTTTTCACGGTCGTCATGTTCCACTTTTGCCAAAAGATCAGACTTCTTCGTTATTTCTGCATTTCTTGCTTGCAAGTCTCTTAGAAATAAAGTACAAATTAGTTTATAGTAAACCAAGTATTTGACAAATTTGAAAACCTAATTATGTTTACATTGTGGTTATTATTTAACTAGTTAAAGTAGTAACAGCATTAGTGAGGTAACAGGAACACAGCGACTGGTACCAGATGGGCCCCTGTTTTTAATTATTATTTGACGAAATGTGATTTTATTGAAATCAGTGTACATACAAAATAAGTATAAAACCACGTATTACTATTACTGTTTACCACATCGGCGTAATGTCCTTATGCACTATTTACCTTTAAAAATTGTAACTCGAGAATCTTGATGCAATATGATCTTACATATGATTAAAATATAATATTATACAGGGTGTATCAAGACGCCTCGGACCGTAGCTCCCCCACCCGACAAGATATTGAAAAATTCTAAGAGCAAAATTGTGCATAATTATCATCGTTATGTTTCTAACATATTTATGGTCACCAGTGACGTACCGTATTCCAGTGGCGTACCGTATTCCAGTAGCGTATCAAACTTTTTTTAACGGAGCGCCCTATATATTATTGCAGATTTGGAAAGTACTCGAAGACTACTAATTTTTTTTATGTAACATGTTATACTCCTAACGTTAGTGGTTTCACTGTTAAAATATTTTATCCTCACAGTGCGACCATTTTTAGGATTTTTTTTAAATACACCAAACTGCACCAGGGCATCGGAAATGAATTTAGCGGCCGGTTAAGACCTCTTGTACTTTCACATATTTTTTTTTAGGTTAATGTATGGAAAGAAATATGTTTTTTATTGACTTTCGGCAATTGTTATTTTTTTCCAAAATTGCAAATGGCAAAAAAATCACAGCGTTGGATAGCTGAAGCCCCAAATTTTCCATTCGTATAAAAAAACACACATTATATAACAACGTTTCAGAGAAAAAACAAGTTGTAACGCTAATTTGTCGAAAAACGTCCCTTTCCGAAACCAAGTCTGCCATAACACAAAAAACATAGTGTTTATTCTGCAATATCACTCTGACGTCACACATTCAAATCAACAAGCGTTTCAAATAGTGTTGGATACATTTACAACTACTTAAGTGAAAAAATACGGAGAAAGACGTTGGAAAATTTAGCAACATACACAAAATGTTCGAAATGACGGCCTTTCCGTTGGAGGCATAACCGCAACCTTGACTCGCAGCCCTAGACACCGCCCTGAGGACTTCTGGTGATACATCACGGAAATCCACGGGAATGCTCTACCGCGTGTCCTCGGCTGTAGTTCGTACCGATTTTTAGACCACCTTCTTGATGTAGCCTGAGAAGAATAAGTCAAGGGAAGTAAGGTCTGGTGAGCTTGACGGCCACCTTACTGAACCACGACCAGTCAATGAATCCGGAAGCATTTGGTCAAGATATTCCTGAACGACACGGCTATTATGGGCAGGAGCTCCATCGTGTTCGAAAACGATCAGCGTACACTCATGACGCCAACAAACAATTCCTGTAACATTCTCCAAGAATAAACACCATGTCAAACATATCTTCTTAAGTTCGGATCATTTTCGCAACGTTTGTCAGAAAACAATGATTCTTCCGTCAGTTTATTTGTAATATTTGTGTTGACAATTACAATTTTTTTAATTTTATCATGTCAGACTTGGTTTCAGAAAAGAACGTTTTCGAAAAATTGGCGTTACGGCTTGTTTTTTTCTTTGAAATTTTGTTCTGGAATGTGTGTTTTTTGGTACCAGTGGAAAATTTAGAGTTTCTGCTATCCAACGCTGTAATTTTTTTAAGGGTCCGCCTTTTTAAATTTTCGACAACAATGACAATTTACGAAGGCCTTTCAAATCTTTTTTCTTTCCATAAATTAACCAAAAAAACAATTATGTGAAGGTAAAAGAGATCTTAGCCTACCCTTAAATTCGAAGCCGAGGTGCCGGTGCAATTTAGTTTACTTCCAAAAAAATCCCACACATAGTCGCACTGTTAGGATAAAAGGTTTTAACAGCGAAACCGCTAAAGTTAGTGGTATGACATGTTACATAGACATGTTACATAAAAAAATAGGCACTCTTTGAGCACTTTCCAAATCTGCAATAAAATATAGGTGTTCCAGTTTGATACGTCACACATGTGGTGACTATAAATATATTAGGAACATAGCAATGGTAATTAAGTACAATTTTTCTTTTCATTTTTTTTTTTTAATATCTTGTATGATAGGGGAGCTATGGTCCGAGGCGTCTTAGAAGCTACATCCTGTACACTAAATTGAAATTTAAGCTTTATTGCACTTTCCATGTAAAGGTAAAATAATCAGTATCCTAGTTTTGTATAATAAATGCCGTCTCTACATTTTTTTTCGCAGCAGTATTCTTGAAGCCACCCATGAATGCATAAACCACAAGACAAATGTTTTGATTTCAACATTCAAGAATGTCAGAGGATCCGTGGCGAATAGAGGTGCTGTGCGGGGTAGATAGAGTTTAAAGGGGGTATGGCTGCAAAATGTGAAAAAGGCAGCTTATAGAGGTCCGACTAAGCTGTTTTTTTGCAATTGCCGCTCATATTTCCTTTTTTTTGTACTTTAAGGTCGGCCTCTAAGGTTCACCTCACTATTTTGGAAATTTTGCCGAACCCCTGTCTTTCTGTAAGGATAGTAGCGATCTTTAACGTGACCAACATCGCATGGATACGAGACCGATGGCTTTACACCCCCTCCGAAGGGCGGAACGTGCAGACATTTAATTTGCTCAAACACAATGTCGCAACCTTCGTGGATGTGAATTTTACGGTATGTACTGAAATAGTGAAAGGGTAATCCTGGAATAAACCTAATACCCTTCGATTCAGAGGCACAGGTTCTAACCCCTGGACCACCGAGGCTTTCATATTTTCTATTTATCTTCTTCCTTGCCCAGCACCCCTATTTACTCCTAGTCCGGTAGCTATCCTGAGGACTGTTTCCAAGAAATTTGTTTTGTTTATGTATCCGGGGATGCTTCTAGGCATGTTTCTGAATAAAAATTTGAAGCCTGCCCGTGAGCTCATCTGCAAATTTACCGTTTTTTCAGCTGAAGACTTCTATCCTATTAATTTTTGTGTTTTATCTCCCATAATGTTGAGAACATCGTGGGCCTTAAACTCAAACATATGGAACCCATAGAGATTTATTTTTGAGAAAACAACTTACCTGTATTCTTGTATAAGCCAGTTCCATTTCTGATCCCATTCTTTTTTGCTGTTTTCTTCACGCTCGATATGATATTTTGATAAGAGGTCAGCTAAAACCGCATTTTTGGGCCCTTTTCTTTCGGATTTTCCAAGTGTAGCCATCTAGTATTATTTTAACGGAAAGCTCAGACAAGATAGATAAATTAACACCTTAAGTAAAAATTGTGGTTGTAAACATGAATCAGAATGTCAAAAAGAAAGAATCATGTCATAATATTTTGAATTATTATATTTCTGTCAAATAATTAATCGGCTAATGTCCGGTAATGAACTTTGATACGTCAGTTGCGATCAAGGTTTATAGATTAGATAGGTTGTCTGGTAACTCTCGACCAATCAGAGAGTGGAGCGTATATACGTCACATGTATTCCAAATTTAAATCTAGTGGGATGATAGTGCATCGAATATTAAAATCAACCGGCATTTTTATGTTCGTCTGTTCAGTCATGTTCTTTTTTAACTTATAACAAGACTAAATATTTAATAACAAGTTAAAATTTTATTCATATAGTAACAGAAAGTATTAAAGTTTTACAATATTAATCGATTTCAAATTAATGGATTCAATTAATTGATTTACCTTGAAAAGGATTTAAAAAAATAATTATTATTTATGAAATCATATCAAAAACAAAGTCATCTCAAGCTCCAACGGCAGCAAACCCTTCTGGACTCTTGCTAAATCTATTGGGAATAATTTCTGCAAGAGCACGTTCCCACCTCTTGTCTCAGGGGATGAAATTGTTTCTACCGCCCTGGGCAAGGCTGAACTTTTTGCCTCGTTGTTCGCTGGCAATTCTACTCTCAACTCACCTCCAAATGTTCAACCACCAACAGTCCCCAATGTCGCGCATAAAATGACGGATATCATTTTCAAAACTAAAAATGTACGAACTATGCTCTCTTCTCTTAATACCAGGAAAGCCTCTGGCCTTGACGAGATCCCAGCAATTGTTCTCAAAAAATGCGCACCAGAACTTGCTCCTGTCCTGACACGTCTGTTTCAGACATCTTACAATAGAGGCATATTCCCTAGTAACTGGAAAACTGCTCGAGTACAACCGGACCCCAAGAAAGGATCGAAAGCGCTTCCTAGCAACTACAGGCCTATTTCTCTCCTTCCAGTCGTCTCTAAAGTGATGGAAAAGTATATAAACACCGAATTACTAAAATTTCTTTTCCAAAAGAAAACACAAAATTTTCCGGGAAAAACTGGGCAGATTTTTCTGGCTAACGAACTTATCCAAGCATTTTGCAAAAGGAAGGTACTTACCAAATTTGATCGAAATCGGTCGATTATTTTTTTAATTATCGGTGATATATATATATATATATATATATATATATATATATATATATATATATATATATATATATATATATATATATATATATATATATATATATATATATATATATAGGGTGGCGGATTGAAAACGAAACAGACCGATTTGCGTAGAGAGAATTATTTTTTTTAGGAAACGCTGAAACACGTCAATTTTAATATTGAGGGGGACATGTTTCGACATAAAACTCAAGTTTGTCACATCAACCTTTATATTTTAAATAGGAAACATGGGTCGAGTGTTACATCATTTGAATGCTCTTTCTTTTCTGAATTCAGCACGCTAATTTTCTTGGAAGTTTTATCAACTCGTTTAAAAATTATTCACAGTTGAAGATGCAAAGACGCATTTCACTCATTCCGATAAGAAATGTGCTTATAGTCAATGTTTTGTTGGTTTGTAAACAAAAAATTGACTATCAGAACATTTATTATCGGAATGAGAGAAATGCGGTTTATTATTTCAGTTTATCGGTCGGTTTGATACTTGATGGTACTACCGAAAATTAATTTCACAATGGTGTATTCTGTAGAAGAAAGAGTTGAAATAATTACTCTTTTTTTAAAAAACGATGACTGTGCCAACCGTACCGCAAATTTGTTTAATGAACGACGAGTTAGTTACAAAGTGTCGACAAAGTGGTTCAGTAGCCAAAAAAAAAAACGGGATCCTGAACGTAAATTTCCGGTTAGAAATGAGACTACTGAGATTGAAGTTTTAGGACAAATTGCTGCAGACCCAACTTTGAGCACGAGAACTATTCAGCGAATATTGAAGCATCATAAATTTCACCCGTATAAAATTCATCTTGTACAACAACTGAATGAAGATGATTTTGATCGGCGGCTGGAGTTTTGTGAAGTTATGACTGCACGAATAGCTGATAACGGGAACTTTATGTTCAATATCTTTTTTTCAGACGAGTGTACTATTTTATTAAACTAATCAATCGTCATAATTGTCGTTAGTGGACAGATAATAATCCAAGAAATTTTCACGAAGTCCACACTCAAACTCCACAGAAATTGAATGTCTGGACTGGCATTTTTGGAGACCGTTTAATCGGACCAATTTTTATGGATGGCAATTTGAGTGGCGAAACGTATTTGAAGTTACTACAAGATATCGTTTACGCTCTACTATTCGACATTGTTGAAAATGATGATCGCTATCAAAAAAATCAATTAATGTTTCAACAAGATGGAGCTCCTCCGCATTTTTCACAACGTGTTAGGGAGTTTTTGAACAGATAGTTTCCAAAGCAATGGATTGGGCTTAGAGGTGCTATTGAGTGCTCCCCGAGATCACCGGATTTAACTCCTTTAGACTTCTTTCTATGGAGCCATTTGAAGAGTAGAATTTACGCAACAGAACCGGAGTCTCTGGAAGAATTACGACGACACATTGTTGAAAAATGCGGTCTAATAACTCCACAAATGATCCAGAATGTCAGAGCGCGTTTTGAACAAAATTTGTACTTTTGTATGGAAGCTGGTGGTCAACAATTTGAACACTTACTTAACTGAATAAGCATCTTTGAATGTTTGGTTTTGTTTTTTATTATTTTTTTTAACGAAAAATTGACTAATTAGTGCATTTATTATCACAATAAATGAAATACGTTCTTGCAACTCCAACTGTGAATAATTTTTAAACGAGTTGATAAAACTTCCAAAAAAATTAGTGTGCTGAATTCATAAAAGAAAGAGCTTTCAAATGATATAACACTCGACCCATGTTCCCTATTTAAAATATAAGGGTTGTTATCACCACCCTTAAGGGGTTGATGTGGCAAAGTTGACTTTTATGTCAAAACATGTCCCCCTCAATATTAAAATTGACATGTTTCAGTGTTTCTTTAAAAAAATTCTCTGGACGCAAACCGGTCTGTTTCGTTTTCAATGCGCCAGCCTGTATATATAAGATGTAAAAATGAAACTAATCCTGCATATGAGTTCTAGGGGTCCTAGTTTGCGCTCATTTGAAGAATATTTTTTTAAGAAAAGTCACTAATAAGATGAGAAGTAATGCTTATTAAACTACCATCTTGTTGTTGTTGTTGTTGTTGTTCATATATGATGGCTGCGGCTTTTTGCCATTAGCACATGTTTCCAGTTTGGTTAGCCGTAAAGCATTTCCAGCTCACCAGTTTATCTACATTCAATATATACACTTATGCACACATAAATACATATATACACAAATATATACATATATACCGCAATATCGGATCACTCTGTGTAGGTATGTACTACATGTATTGTTCATTTATTCTATGAATTTATTAAATAAATATTTGTTATTATTCCTATTTTCTCTTTGTTCATTTTAATACACATTTATATACATATATACAACTTTTTTTTTTCATTATTTTTTATAGTTTTTATTTATATTTTATTTTTATTACTTATACCTACAGGAAATGCACAAGGGACACAAAAATTTTCATGCCAAGGAGTCTGTCAAGGCAACTTTAAAGACGAACAGGGAGACTTCTATAAGATAAGGTGTACATAAGGGGTAGAACAAATGGATTGCTTACCTAATTTAGTTATGAATATGTTTTATATTAGTCTAACATGGCTATATACATCTACACCTATATTTACTTACAGACTTAAACCCAGCCTGTGTATGTGGTCAATTGGGATTTTATATATTTCTATATTTTTCATTTCCAATAACTGAGTAATGCAAAATAGTTTCTGTATGAAATTTAGGTTAATAATAATTTGAAAAATTGTTTCAATTATGTTTTGTTTATTACTACATTCTAGTAAGACATGCTGTGCATCACCCACCTCTCCACACACACAGAGTGGGTTTTCTGTAAGACCTATTCTATATTTATAGCTAGGGAACAGAGCATGGTTATACCTTAACCTACATATTATCGTTACAAAATGTTTCTGATAATAGCAGTTGCTAAACCAGGGTACTTTGGGTAGATTAGGCTGAATATCTCTGTAATATTTTCCTTTTGTCTCCTTATTATATTGTTCCTCCCAAATTTTGTTACTATATTTTGACCCTATTGACAACAAATCTTCTACTGGACAGAGATATTCAGTTAACTGACCCACTTCCAGCGCCTTTTTTGCTAAGTTATCCACAATTTCATTTTGGACAATACCACAGTGGCCTTTAATCCACATAAATCTTACGCTTTTGTTATCTAAGAGTAAATTATGTAAGCATTTGGCTAGTTCTCCAAATAAGTAGTTATTTGATCTGTGGTTTCTTAGGTTTTCAATTTTCTGCAGTACACTTTTACAGTCTGTGATTATTACAAAATGAGTATCGTCCTTACTGGTGGCATATTTTAAGGCTTCTATGATTGCTATTAACTCTGCAGTATAGTTTGACATATTCTTGTTTAATTTAAAGGTTTCAAAATTAGAATTTATTACTTCAAAAAAAAACACATGCGGTTTCATCGTCTGTTTTTGAACCATTTGTAAAAATTTGACAGCTATTCTGTTGGACAAGTTTTCTGTAGTCTTCTCGAAATATTTGGTTTCTTAGCTGCTGAGGAAAGTAAGAGTAATCTTGCAGGTAGTCAATTTTTAGATTTTGAAATACTTCGTTATGCATTTGATGATATGGCTGTATATGATAAAACTACCATCTTCATCCGCAGAATTTTAAATCCATATTTCAGTAAACGTAATCGGAAGTGTGCCAAAACCATAATAAAATTAACAAATACTAATAGCTGCTTTATGTTGTGCTAGAGAGTATCAATATTAATATGATCTTGATAGTAAATAATATTTTTGTTGCATAATAAGGTGTATTCCACATTTATCAGACACGGAAACTATGATATAATATTAAAGTGTGGGTAAAGTCTGGTCAGTAGGTCTGTTGTTTAATATCAAATAAATACTTGTCAATACAACAACCTTTCACTATAAAACTAGATACCTCAGAATGGTTATTAGCACGGTCGGAAATAGTAAGTTATTATATATGTACATCTTTTAACTAGGATTCCTTTATTGCCATGCTATCGCATGTTAATCTAGTAAAAGTAGAAAAAGTTTTCACTTTTATTTAGCGTTAAGTTAGACTGGTTTATTGTAAATTTATACGCATGTATACGCACCTGGGAGTTACTGTGGGCGACTTGTTTTGATGTTAATGATTTTCGATAATAGTGTATTGAGTATTAATGCAACAGCTGTATTACGATAACAAATTTTTATTAAGTGAAAAAGCCATACTTTTATTAATTTGACCACCTAACACAAACAAGTTTACTAGTTCGCGCTCATTTGAAGAAATTGGTTCTAAATTCAAAAGTCGGGATCTCCTCATTAATGAATTTTTTAAATAAAATTCACTAAAACAAGCACTTGTGAAGCCACGGGAAAAGTCTATGACTGTATTAAATATGGAACGGTTTCACACTCACTTTTTTAAGAAAATTCACTAATAATTTTGTAAAAAAGTTTAGTCTAGATTTGTAAAATAGTTACCATAATTATACATTGTATTTTCAGGTTAAATTACATTCTAAAAAGTCTTGCAACAAGTGCGTTATGGTAGTGAATTTTCAGAAAAATGTTTTTAATAGCAAATATGTGTTTTTTTTTAAGAAAGCAGGCATCAAATTTTGTTATCAGTGCAACCTATATATTATAAATAATGTGCCATGTTTCATCAAAATAACTTTATTGTTTGAAAATGTACAAAAATTTCCGAAAGTAAATTTCAAGTGTTCCCGAAAAAACTGGTTTCTTGGTCAATCTTATAGGTTAATAGCAAATTGAGCTTTTCAAATTTGAAGCATTTAATGAAAATTCGCTACCATAACGCACTTGCTGCGTCCAGAATTTCTTTTCTTACAAACATGCATTATAGTTCGATAACAATAACTTAAGGCGTGTTCGATTTAAAAAAAAAGAAGAAAACTTGTATCACCAACGATTTATGGGCTACCCTATGATTGTAGAAAAAAAAATTGAAATATAGTTCAAGACACCCTATAATTAATGTATACAAATTTTTTTCGTATCTTGTATAATAACGGATATATTGAGCTTTATTGATTTTTTACGAAAATTCGACAAAAATTATATACCATTAAACGATATATAGCTAAGACTACTGCCAAAGCATCAAAGTAAGTGTCTATTTGAAATCAATCTTCTGGAAATATTTTAGGTAAATGAATGACACTGGCGGTTGAAGCAAAGACTTCAGGCTTTTCTTATAAACATGCATTATATTTCGATGGAAAATGCAAAAATGCAATAACATAAGGCGTGTTCGATTAAAAAAAAAGAAAACTTGTATCACCAACGACTTATGGGCCACCCAGGCTTTGTAAAACATTCCTTTTGAGACATTTTCTTTCCATAGCTCGTATTAGTTTCAGGTTTTTTGCCTCAATGCTGTCAATTTTAAGTTTAGAATCGCGACTTTGACGTTTTGAGGAAAACTTCAATTTATTTTTCTTTAAATGCCTATAACTTTTTTGTGTTTTCACCTACAGAGCTAAAATTTTGTAGGTAATTTACCTATAATGATATAAACCCGTGTATCAAATTTGGTTGCCCTTACTTTATTATTTCCGGAGATATGAATTTTTTCGAAAGAAAACACAACATTTTCCGGGAAAACCAGGTCCGATTTTCCTGACTAACAAACTTGTCCAATAGACTTGCAAAAGGAAGGTATTCACCAAGTTTAATTAAAATCGGCTTATTATTTTTGGAGTTATCGGTGTGATACATATATATATATATATATATATATATATATATATATATATATATATATATATATATATATATATATATATATATATATATATATATATATATATATATATATATATATATATATAAACATATAAAAATCGAAACTGACCCCGGATATGTTTTAGGGGGCCTAATTAGCACTCATTTAAATATTTTTTTTCAAAATTCAAACGTCGGGATCTCCTCATCGGTGATTTTTTTTAAAGAAAATTCACTAAAAGAGTGTAGGTAAGAAATAACCATGCAATTATAATGTAGCACGCGACTCTAAAATGAAAGGTGTCTCTGATCCTGTGTCCAGGGCTCATAATCGAATGTGCCATGCTTTAGGATGTATAGGTATAGAAAACAACATTAAGGTCCTTTTACAATTTATTTGACAGGCAAAGTAATAAGACCGCGAAGGTGGAAAATGCGGTTGTAAACTGAAACAAAAAGCATAATCACCCCAAAAGCCACAAAATAATAACAGAGAGCCAGGGGCTATATACGTATTTCGAAATTAAAAAATCAACAGTCAAGAGGCGAAATGTGAACTGTAAGAGATTTGAGGAGGAAAGATTGTTTCTATTTAAAAGCAGATGAGGGCAACAAAATTGTTATTCTTGATAACGTCGAATGCTTTGATAGAAATGAAAATCTCATCATAACCGGTCCCTATCGGACAATAACAAAAGACCCTCTTCCTGGTATTTATTTATTTATTTATTTATTTATTTATTTATTTATTTATTTATTTATTTATTTATTTATTTATTTATTTATTTATTTATTTATTTATTTATTTATTTATTTATTTATTTATTTATTTATTTATTTAAATTACAACAGCATCCTACAGACAAAATCCAATTATTGGATGCTGGAATACACATAATATTATGAAAGAAATTAACAATGCTAAAGGTAGTCACCAGAACTAATAATGAAAGAACAATTTAGCATAACATCAGTTGCTTGACCTCAGCAGCCGTGCAGTGAAAAATGTCAATACTACCACTCAGCTGATTATATAAACTACACATTGTATACAGTGGTGAGGACTGTACCACATTGAGCGTTGCAGTGGGTAAGTAGAAAGTCAAACTGTTTCTAGCATTAAACGTCGGTACTATAAAATTTAACCTACCCAGGATATCAGAGCAGTCAATCTCATTCGAAATTATTTTATATAAAAACATAATGAAAGTGTAATTACGTCTCTGTTGCAAGCTATTGGCAGAAAATCTTGAGAGTAGACACGAATGAGACACATGACAACTGCGTTTAAAACTACAGTTAAAAGTTGTGTTAGTTTAATAGGTATAAATAACGGGAAGAGGATTGGGTCATCCAACCCAAGTGTACCTAGCATGTATTGCCTCCCGAAAATTTATATTCCCGGGAACGAGATGAGAGCAATAGTCTCTGGTATCGATTCCCCGACTTGCTTTCCGATGAGCTTTCCAAATGGTTAGGAAAGAGTTCAGTGCATTGAAAGTTTAACCTCCAAGTTTTTCGGTGAAAAAATCTATTGAATTCATTAATAGAATTAAAAATATTAAGTTGAAACCAAATGAAATACCGATCTCTGTCGATGTTAAGTCGTTGTTCCCCAGCATCCCTATCGACGTAGCTCTTTAGCACTGGGGATCTATTTCGTGATAACCAGCTATCGGACATACAGGTGGAGGAATATATTAAGTTAACTTCACTACGTACTTCTGAGAGTTTATTTCGGGTCGGCGGGAAGTTTTATCAGCAGACAGAGGTAACCACAATGGTAAACCCATTGTCTCACTTAGTTGCCAAACTCTTCATGAGCCGATTCGAGAGTGACCGCTGGAGCAGTGGATTATTTTTCGAGGATATGGTTGAAAGACGTTAACGATATTTTTGCCATATTTGACCTCAGTAAAGATAACATTAATCATTTTATTAATAAGTCGAACAGTAGATTCCCTTCAATTAAGTTCACTTACGAAATAGAGAACAACGACCAATTACCCTTCCTTGATACTCTTGTAATCAGAAATATAGATAGGTTAGAATTTGACATTTATAGGAAAGAAACTTCTACAAATCGCTCTATACCATGAGATTCATATTATCCTTTTGGTCACAAAATTTCGAGTTTGATCTTTCTTGTTCGGAGGTTACTCAGTTTTCCTTTGAGCAGTAAGCGATACAATTCAGAGATGAACAAAGATATATATATATATATATATATATATATATATATATATATATATATATATATATATATATATATATATATATATATATATATATATATAGTTACATTTGTCTATGAGAATTAAGTTTATGGACTTTGTTAATTCTATGGTCAGATGTCGGTTATAAAATGTGTTGGTAAGAGCGAACACTCTGGAATGATATTTCTAGAAGGAACCAGAAGTGACAGGTGCAGAATACTGTAGAAGGTCTAGAATCCCCATGGACAGTATAAATAGACGAGCGGTGCGCAGAATAAATTAAGTGCTGAATTAGTGTGGTGCAGAGTAAGTGATCATAGAGTATTAAACGAGTCGGCAGTAAGTGTTGGTGCATAAGAAGCGATCATATAAGGCGAATAATAGTGGAATATAGTTGTATGGACAATTAATAATAGAGAGAAATATTTTACTTGATACTGGTGTTGGAAAATAGTTGCTTATAATAAACTAGTAGTTTGAAAAATATATATATATATATATATATATATATATATATATATATATATATATATATATATATATATATATATATATATATATATATATATATATATATATTGTTACGTTCTACGGGGTTCTGGATTTGTTTACTAACAAAACACAGCTTTCCAAACTACTAATTTATTATTACCAACTATTTTCCAACACCAGTGTCAACTAAAATATATCTCTTCTCTATTATTAAATGTCCATAGAATTATATTTCACTATCGCCTTCTATGATCGCTTCCTATACCACAACATTTACTGTTAATTCGCTTTATACTCTATGATCACTTCTCTACACCACCTTACTCGATACTGAACTGACTTATTCTGTGCACCGCTCGTCTATTTATACTTGTTTATAGAGATTCTAGACGTTCCACACTATTCTAAACTATTCTACACCTGTCACCTCTGGTCTATTCCAGAAATGTCATTCCAGAGTGTTCGTTGTGACAATATATATATATATATATATATATATATATATATATATATATATATATATATATATATATATATATATATATATATATATATATATATATTGCGATTTATAACGGTTTCTCTCCAGATATTGTGTATAGATTAGTTACTACGCAATGGTGTAAAATGTCAATAAGTAACATTACGACATTGAAACCACTCTGTAGGCAGATGCTTCTCCACATAACCGAGAAAACTTTATTTCATGAAAAATAAATAGGCGCGAAACCATGATCTTTCTAAAATAACACAGATTTCTCTAAAAAAGAAATAGAAAGAAGGTTTGGACGCTTTCCATCTAATGACCCTATGTTTTCTGGTTGACAAAACGACGTATACGATAAAAATTTCATAATCTATAAAAAATAGTATATTTAGAGATAACATCTATAAAAATCGATCTATTTTCCGTAACATGGCAATGACTTTTGCTGATGTTCGTAAACTTCTTTTACATTTTGACGCCCATCGTTGTCTACACAATAGCATTTATCTCTTCTGCATTGGAGAGGTTGATAGTTGCCATTATACAGGCATACAGGTTTCTCATCTGTTGTTGCAACGGAATTTGCTTTGGCACATTCTGAAATAAAAGATGATTTATTTAACTACTTAATACTTTTCTTTGCTAACAATCTTGTAAGTTTGTCTTTGAAAGGACTGTTGGTTTCTATAGTTTTATTATGTCCTGAATGAAGTACCTTGGGAGAGCATAATGATGATCCTAATCGTTACATTATAACAGGTTACATGATACAAGTTACAGTTTACTGTACTATAGAACATATACCGTGTGAGTAGTGTGTGATAGTAGTAAATTGCATTTTTTTCCAAATGTCAACAATTAGTTTGGCAGGCTTGTTTCACAATCTAGTGGCATCAACAGTAATTTCTATTATTTTTCATTAATTGTTGTTGCCCTTACTTGGTTCATATCGTTTCATGCTAAATACAGATGTGGAGACTACCTCTGTGGCTCTACATATATATATATATATATATATATATATATATATATATATATATATATATATATATATATATATATACAGGGTGATTGATCGAAACCGTCTATTAAAAGTATTAAAAGTTCTATTCATAATCTTTGTCTGAAAATTTCAGCATGCGACCCATGAGCTATTCACCGAAAATGTTTTCAAGATGGCGGTACTTCCGGAAATACCAGACGTAGACATAAACTTTCTTATTTCAAATACAATGAATTACAAACGTTATTTTAGAGTGTCATTCTCTATACCCAAGTCTAACCGTTTTTGAGAGCGCTAAAATTGTGGTTATAGATAGAAAAAAACTTTGAATTTAAAATTTTAATAATTTACGCTGAACATCTGTTTGTAGGTATACTTTAAACTACTTTTACCTCAAATTTTCCATATACGAGTTAAAGAGTAAATAAAATCTAAAAGTAGACAGACAATAAGTACATTATTCTAAGATTCTAAGGTATCAACGGCAGCGGAGTCGATTCCGAGGTTATATTCTTATTCTTCTTTGTTTATGACGTCTCTAAACGAAGAAGAAGAGGAAATGTAACCACGAATTTGACTCCCCCTGCTGGCAGTTGGCAAAATAACAAATGACAAATAGGTACCTTATTATGGAGCTACACATTTTCTTTTTGTTAAAAAATTAAATTAAACCTCCTTAGTACAATACCGAAAACCCAATTCATCCCAATATGGTTTTCAGACCTTTCAGATCGTTTCGCTAACAAATTGAGCGTCATCAGAGGAATGATATTTATTCATCCCTCCGATGAAGCTTTGTTAGCGAAACGCTTGTCGGGTCCGCAAACTGTATTGTGGTCAATTGGGTTGTCAAAATTATACCTATCAGTGCTCATCACAGGTTCCAATCATTCTTCAGTAACCCTCCTAACAAAATACTCACTGCAGTCCATTTTAGTATCTGTTACATCTCCTTTATAATCTCCGATAATAGTTCCATTTGGATAGGAACAATATTTTCTGTAACAAAAATCAATTAAACAAAAATTATATCATTGCCGAACAAAAATCGATCTATTTTTTTTGAGTTATGGTGTTTTATTTTTTTAACGTCAGTCTAATTCCGCGACTATGGCCAATCGCCGATGCCAGGGAGCAGTTTCACCTCACTATCCTGGAAATTTTGCCGAACCCCTGCCTTTCCCTAAAGAGGGCAGGGATCTTTAACGTGCCCAATATCGCTTGGGCACGGGATCGACGGCTCTACGTCCCCTCCGAAGGGCGGAACGTCCAGACATTCAACTTCAACTCAAATACAATGCCATAACCTCGGTTGGTGTTAATTGTACAGTATGTACTGAAAAAGTGAAAGGGAAACCTTGGGAATCGAACCGGCTACCCCTCGGTTCAGAGGTACACGTCCTTACCACTGAACCACCGAGGCTTTGTTTTATTTAATTAGAGAGATAAAAATTTAGACTGGCCCTGGATATGAGTTCTAGGTGGTCGGAAATTTTTGGAAAATTCGAATGTCGTGATTTCTCTAAAAGCGAATATTTTCTACAACAAGTCTGTAGGATGCTTTTGAATGCCACACAAACATTTGCATTATTATGTAAATAAACAAAGCAAAAAAACTGGTAATCCTTGAAGAATCTTGATCTTTTCGATGTTTGAAGTAGGTAAACATGTTAAACTCTGTGGATAAATAATCAGTTTTACAAAAAGTTCTATTTTTATAAGAGCTTCCTAAGATAACGAACTAATAAAATATATTTTGGTCTAAATTGTATTTATTTAAAACTAAATGAGATGTAAGATACGCTTTTTACACGTGTCGCCATCTCGTTGCGGAACGAAGTAGTATATTGTCACGGCAGCTACGTTCTGAAACATCAACATGTTTTTTGTAGTTGATAAGATAACACTACAAAAAATGAATAAATGATAACGTAAAAACAAGATCTGCATACCTATTTAAATGTACTGGTGTCAATAAAGAAGATAATTTAGGAGCTGCATTGACATTGTCACCTGTCAATTGTGGTCGTTGTTTTGCTTTTTCTTGTCCAATTAAAAAATTTGAAAATGGCAGTGAAACTGGCAGAATCTGAACGCATTGACATCTTGATGATATACGGATATGATGATCGTCAACGATCGTTGAAAGAAGTTCGCACTTTATTTAATACTATTCATTCGGATAGGCAGATTAGTAAAAGTGCGGTGCATCGCGTTGTTGAAAAGTATGAGGAATTTCGCCAAGTAAGGGATTTGTTAAGTGGACGTCCAATAACAGTAAGTGGCAAACACACAAGGTGGAATGTTCTATTACCAGTCCAAGAAAATTCTCATGTATCTACAACAGAATTGGGCCAAATTCATGACATATCCGAAAAGTCTGCTTACAAAATTCTGAAGTCTGAAAAAAGGAAACCCTTTGAAATCCAAGTGGTTCATGACTTGACCGACGATGACTCAAATCGCAGACTAAATTTTTCTGAAATAATGATAGAACTTATTCAAACACGGCCAAACTTTGTGAATTAAATAATTTTTGCAGACAAAGCAACATTTCATCTGAATGGTACAGTTAACAGGCACAATTGTCCTTTCTGGTCAACAGAGAACCCTCATTAGATGAGGGAAGTCCATACTCAGTATCCTCAAAAAGTGAATGTGTGGCCTGGTTTGGTCGGAAACAAATTAATTGGACCTTTTTTTATTAGCGTAAATTTAAATGGTGATGGCTACTTGGATTTATTGAGACACCAAATTGTACCATCTTAGAGCACTCTTCCCAAATCAAACGAGACCTAATCATCCAAGCGATAATATTTGGTTCCAACAATATGGAGCTCCGCCACACTACGAGTAATTTCCGTGATTATTTGGACCAAGTATTGCCTGGCCGCTGGATCGGACTCAGAAGAGCAATCGAGTGACCAGCTCGTTCTCCAGACCTGTCACCACTGGACTTTTTTGTGGGGTCACTTGAAATGCCAGGTGTATAAAAAACGACCTAATGATCTGGAACAATGATAGGAGCGGATAACTGAAGAAAGCAACCATATTACGCCAGAGATGATACAAAATTCAGTGAGACATTTTGTTGATAGATTATATCACTGTAAAGTTGTAGACGGAGCACTATTTGAACAATTATATTACAATCATATTACGAACTTTTATAACAGATATCTTGCTTTTGCATTATGAATAATATTTGATATTTTTTTTTTGTGGTGTTACCTTATCAATTACAAAAAAAAACATGTTGATGTTTCAGAACGTAGTTTTTTTACTGTATCTGAAAATGGTAAATAATACAAGGTGTCCCATTTAAAAAAAAGTTGCAGTCATTCCCTGTTAAACCGGAAGTGAGAAAAATATGAATGTGTTATAAAAAATGGCTTATTTTTGACCATTCGTCGTTACAAAAATCCAAAAAAATTTCGTCATTAATAACAGAGATATCCGACCGTTCCGGGACTTTTTACTAACCCTATATATATATATATATATATATATATATATATATATATATATATATATATATATATATTGTGAAATAAAAAGACAAACGTTTTTTTCTTTTCGCCTCAAAGTTTTGGTACTGTTTATGTTATAATATATAATTCGGTATTTCGTCTCTGGATTCCACTAAGAATGCAAGTAATGCGTTTTTGTGACACTAGAAAACAAATGTGTGAAATCATAGGCTGTACAGCAAACATGACAGAATTAAATTAAGAGTAAGTCTTTTATAAAAAAATATAAATACGAGAAAAATTTCACTACTCACATTTTATTTTCATCATCTATTTGTACCAAAGAGTATCCACCATTTAAATCACAATTGGGAAATTTATAGGAAAATACAATGTCATATCCTTGCTTCTTGTAATCGTCAACTTGATTTTTTAAATAGAGATATTCCCATTCACATTTTTTATAGTATTCCGTTAATTTGGTTTCAGGCTCTATTTGTTTTTGTGACACTGAAAAATTACGTTTTTTAATTTTAGTTAAAAAAAATTATATAAAGTTTAGTATGTAATTTATTATAAATATTTTAATTTCACCTAAAATGTATTAATTTAGTTTGCCCTCTAAAAACAATTTCTTAAGATTATGCCAATTTTTTAAAATTATACTAATCATATTAATATGAAAGCACCAAGCACTTTGACAATAGAATATAACCCACTGGATTCAGAAAATTTTAAAAGTAACCCAGAGCCATTTAAAAAACGCTCAGGCTATACAACCGCTGGCGGTATTGTCAATTGAAACGAAGGATACCGTCGTCCGTCGTTTTTTATGCATTACTTCCTATGAAAGTCGGCGAAATTAAAGTTCCATTAATGATAAGAAAGACCACCCATCTAAATTGTCGAAAACCACCGAGAATGGTAGATAGGTTAACCTATCTATTTGGATGTAGAAGCAAAAATACACGGAGGCAACCAGTGCACATTTGCAGCATTATTCGGAAGACCCTCAATTCAACGGCAACAACCAAATCGCCACGGAGGCAAAGAAATCACCTACGTGAGCATCCGGAGCCCAGGAACGATGCTGCAAATGTGCACTGGTTGCCTGTTGTGACTCCATGTATTTTTGCTTCTTCATCTAGAGTGTTCCCATCATCACCTGGCTATACCGTACTGATGATAGCTAATAAGCTTGAAACACGTGTATGCGGTTGTCTCCTTTCGGCATTGCCCTTAATCTTTCTCATTGTATAGTATATATATATATATATATATATATATATATATATATATATATATATATATATATATATATATATATATATATATATATATATATATATATATATATATATATATATATATATATATATATATATATATATATATATATATATATACCCCGATATATACACCGATAACTAAAAAAAGGCAGATTTTGATCAAATTTGGTGTGTACCTTCCTTTTGTAAATGGCTTAGATAAGTTCGTTAGCCAGGAAAATCATGGGTTTTCTTTCGAAAAAAATTTATATCTCCGAAAATTAAAAAGCTATGGTAACCAAATTAGGTACGCTGGTTTCTGTCATAAAGATATCCTCCATACCAAAATTCAGATCTCTAGGTTGAAAGACAAAGAAATTAAAAGTCTCTAATTAAAAAAAGTTGAAACGTCAAAATTGATTATTCTGGTAGTCGTACGCATTAGCGCCTTGTGACTTAAAAATACGGCTCAAAATGACTAACAAGCTCCTAGACCCGTGTCTCAACCGTCATTTTCCTTCATTTCGTTAAAATATGAGAATTTTTTAAATTTTAAACAAAAATTGTATGGGTAAATAATCAATACGTTAGCAACTTAATATACTAGGATATATACCTGTTAGTACATGTATCTGTCACTTCGAGAATGGACGAGCGGTGTAGGGAGCAGACTAAATTTAATAATGGACTCCTATAATACGCGTTCTAATCCCAGTTAATGACTTCCCTTTTTTTTAGCCTTTTATTTCATTTTACCGTTATCTAATCAGATTGTGTAATTCCGATGAATTTTTTAGTGAGTTTTTGTATAACAAATTCAATTAGGACGAGATGAAAACTTTTAAGACTTAATTCAATTTGAATAGCACTTCTAGTTGTTTGTTATGGCCCTAATTTACTGAAACCGTTTCATACTTAATACAGCCAAAGACTTCCCCGTGGCTTCACAAGTGCTTGTTCTTTTCTGCAACGATTTCAATTTATACTGGACGCAGCAAGTGTGGTATGGTAGCGAAATTTCAATAGCTCAATTTGCTAATAACCTAACGTTCTTTGGCCAGGAACTGGTTTTTTCTGGAACATTTTTAGTTTATTTTCGGAAATTTTTTGTACATTTTCAAACAATAAAGTCATTTTGATGAAATATGGTACATTGTTTCTACTAAATAGGTTATACTGGTAACCAAATTTCGCGCCTGCTTTCTTTAAAAAAAGAGACATACTTGTTATTAAAAACATTTTTATGAAAATTCACTATCAATACGCACTTGCTGCGTCCAGAATTTTTTATCATTCTCCTCACATTAACCATTCCTAAGATCTCTGTTATTATTCAGTTATTCTATTAGTAGTTGGTTTAGGTACCTAGTTTTGTCAGTTATATTTGCAGTTACAAAAGTTAACGATGGTTTTCTAAAGGGTAGAAACAAAAAATTCTGAGTGGTACATACAGCAAGGTAACTTTTGTGGTGTCAAATCTGTGATATTCACAAGTTTGTCATCAGGATACGATGGGCTTCCATCATGAGTGTCTACGCATAAGCATTTGTCATCAATACATTGAAGACTTTCGAAATCACCATTGGCTGCGCATCTAAAGTGCTCGCCTGGCTGAATCTTTCTGCCCAGGAGGTTTTCAGCTATCCTGTAGGCTCTTGAACACGCTGAAATAATAACAAGCCAAATTAACACGTAGGTATACCCATATAATTTACATTTATATAATTGCAACACTTACCACATCGTAAGTAAAATTGTGGTGTACTGCTGAAATCAGATTCTCCAAAAATTCTAGTGCCATCTTTGTCCACACAATAACATCTAAAATTATGACACAAGATATATGACATTTTAAAATGCAAAAAGTGTTAAAGAAACTATCATGTGTTATAAAATGTTTTGCTTGTACAAAGTCCTTTTATGTTTGGAAACTTTGGATTATTTCGAAAAGTAACAATTTGAAAAACAGTATCATATACAAGACCCATATATTCTCAAGATACCGCTATGCCCATTTTCTGTAAAATTTACAATTTCCTATTTTTTCAGCGGCATGTATTACTAGGTGAATATTGGAGCCTGTGATGAGCGCTGATAAGCACACTTGAAGGACCCAGTAGTAGTAGTAGCAGTGGTGTGGAGGCCAACTCCAAGCAAGTAGGCCACAATGGGCCCTTTTTGCCAACCCCAGCAACCCAGCAATCATGCTCTACTCTTCCTCGGTTCCTTCGCCAAACCGCCTCGACCTCGAGATGAAGGCCGTGACGGTCTTCAATTGGACGGTACTTACCTGGTTCCTCTGCAGAGTCCTCGATCCGAACAATTCTGCTCGAAGACTCCCAAAAGCTTCGCATTCACACAGGTAGTGGTAGGACGTTTCTTCATTCTCGCCGCATTCCTGGCAAATGGGATCCCTCTCTACGCCTATCAATGTGAGGTGTCTTCTAAGGGCGCAGTGGCCTGTCAGCACCCCAAGGATGCGGCGAAGCGTAGGTCGACTCCTTCCGAGTAGCCAGACAGCTTTATCTCTGTCCGGCCTCTCCACGAAGTCCCTCGCCTGCCTGCAGCCACCAACCGACCCCCAGTGCCTCTCCATTGCTTCCTCGGTCCACCTGTCTAAGGCGACAGAGACTGTCTTCCTACTTATGCCTATCGCAGGCTCCGGGCCACAGAAGGGCCGCCGGGAACCGAGTCTTGCGAGATTATTAGCCACCTCATTCCCCGCTACGCCACAGTAGCCCGGAACCCACACCAGTTGCACCTCCTTCGTCCTGGCTAGTCCTCTGAGGACGTCAGCGCACTCCTGAACTAGTGTTGACCTGATTCTGCCCGCGCAGACTGCCCGGAGGACAGCCTGGCTATGAAGGACCCAAATCGCCACAACACATTCTAAAAGACCTGACCTTCGTTTCACTAACCAAGTTAGCGCCAACATAGGATGAATAATTATAAATATCTTATATCCACAACTCTATTTATATTCTTTTGCAGGTAGTGGGTCACTAGCAACTTGGGGAGGTTCAACAACACCTAAATTAACATATTTTCGTTTGGCGGAAATATCTGCATTCTTTTATTATATCTCGGGCGTGCTTCTGTCGGTATTAGCGAATTTTTTTTAAATCGCTAATCAGGAGATCTGTGTTTATATATATATATATATATATATATATATATATATATATATATATATATATATATATATATATATATATATATATATATATATATATATATATATGACCGATGACTCAAAAAATAATAGACCGATCTTGATCAAATTTGGTGAGTACCTTTCTTTTGCAAGTGGCTTGGATAAGTTCGTTATCCAGGAAAATCGGACCAGGTTTTCCTGAAAATTTGTGTGTGTTCTTTCTAAAAAAAATTACATCTCCAGAAATAACAAAGTAAGGGCAATACGCGTGTTTGTATTATAAAGAGTGAACCCTGTACCAAAATTTAGGTCTCTAGCTTTAAAGACAAAGAAGTTATGGGCAGTTAAAGAAACAAATTTTGGAGTTTTCCTCACAACGTCAAACTCGCAATCTCCGAACCCTTAAGTTTTATATTCAACCGTCATTGCCCTTCATTTCACTAAAATATTTACAGAAAATTCATTTCAAATAGACCCTTTCTCTGATGCTTTGGCTGTCGGTTTAGTTAAGTTGATGCTTTCGCTGTAGGTTTAGTAAAGTTTATGATTTAACAGTCTATAATTTTTACCTAATTTTCGTAGAACAAATTCGTTAATGCATTTTTGCATTTTTTATCGAAATATGATGCGTTTGCAAGAAAAAATCTGGACGCAGTAAGTGCATTTTGGTAGCGAATTTTCATTAAATCCTTTAAATTTCAATAACTCAATTTGCTATTAACGTAAGTTTTGTTGGTTAGGAAATCAACATTTAAGTTTATTTGCGGAAAATTTTTGTATATTTTCAAACCATAAGTAATTTTGATAAAATACTGTACATTGTTTCTACTACATAGGCTATACCGGTAATCAAATTGATGCCTGCTCGCATTTCCTATTAAAACATTTTTATGGAAATTCACTTCCATAACACACTTGCTGCATCCAGACTTTTGAAAAATGTTTATATATTTTGAAACAATAAAGTTATTTCGATGAAATGTGGTACATTGTTTCTACTATATAGGCAACCAAGTTTGATGCCTGCTTTCATCAAAGAAACACATTTGCTATTAAAAACATTTTTAAGTAAATTCGCTACCATAACGCACTTGCTGCGTCCAGACTTTTTATTTTATAAAGCACTCTATCAGGTGACTGCTCATAAGCGGCGGAGCGAGGTGCATAAATTTCTTATTACTACTATATTTAGCAATATACATGCTCTCGAACGCGTTTAACTGTCCTGGTTATCTAACATTTTTTATTAATTTTAGATTTTCCTCATTAACGTGGTGATTATTATCCCAAATATGTCGGGCGACTATACTACCGTATCTTAATGTTGCTAAATGTTCTGTGAATCTAATTGCAATAGATCTTTTTGTTTGGCTGACGTGTTTAGGATCCCAATTTTTACAACTTATTTTATAAATTCCCGACATATTGGCCGTACTATTTTTCGCCTTTCTCTCTTCTGAACGTTATTGATTCCGCTAACATTTTCTTTGTTTTCTGTTTGCTAATTAATTTCTCCACTAGGCAAGCAGTGTATCCGTTAGACTCGGCCACGTTCTTAACATAATTTAATTCTTTGGTATGTCTACCGTTACTTAAAGGAAAATTAATTAATTTGTTTACTAAAAAATTCAGATTGGCCATTTATTGTGCGTACGTATGATGTGAGTCATTCAGAGTGGAGCTTAGGGTGAAGGTTTCTTTTCTATGGACATCGAATTCTAAGGTGTCTTTAATTTTGATAACTAGTACATCTAGAAAGGGTAATTTATTCTTATTTTCTATTTCGTGGGTACATTTTATAGAATAAAATTTATTGTTTAATTTGGCAATAAAATTTCCTATTCTGCAAATGTTTGTGTTAAACACTGCAAAAATGCCATCCACGTAACGAAACTACACTCTAGGAAAATACTCACTTTCACTTTCAAGATCCGTTGCAAATCTACTCATGAAAATTGCAGACCTGCAGTCACCTGATAGATTGCTTTATGAAATAAGTGCCGACAGAAGCACGTTCAAGACATAATAAAAGAATACAGATATTTCCGCCAAACTAAAATACGTTATCTTAGATGTCGTTGAACCTCTCCAAGTTGTTAGTGACCGACTACCTGCAGAATTGCAGAAGAATATAAATAAAGTTGCGGATTTAAGAGATTTAGAATTAGTCATCTTCTGATTACACTAACTTGGTTGGTGAAACGATTGACAGGTCTTTTAAAATATGTTGTGCTGATTTGGGTTCTCCAAGTGTGCTTATATGGCATGTATTACATTTAAAGGGAACATTTTCACTATGTGAAAACTGGAACCTGTGATGAGCACTAATAAGTACACTTGGAGAACACCCAAATCACCACAACACATATTTCAGAGACCTTACGATCGTAAGGTAAACGAACTAGTCCGAAGTTCGTTTACCTTGACGCGATATAAATATACGGGCTCTAGTTTTTTATGTTAGAATTTTTCTTCCTCTGAAGATGTTGACTTTGTCAACGAAACGATCGTAAGGTCTCTGAAATATGTGTTGTGGTGATTTGGGTGTTCTCCAAGTGTACTTATTAGGGAACATTTTAGAACAGAAAAACTTGCACTCGAAATTTTTATAATGTTAGACATATTCTAAGAATAATAGCTTTCTAGCAACATTATTTGAGGGTTACATCTAAAAAGGAGAAAAAATGTACCAAGCGGGCAACTTTTGGAAATCCTGGCCCAAGTGTGAAAGTTTCAATGAAATGAAAGGAGCTGCTAGAGAAAGAGAGTCATGGTTGCGGGGACAGGGCGATATTGCCTTTAAGTTATGATGAATGTTGCAAGGCTGGCATCGCTTACTTGATTTATTGCATTTTGTTAAGCAGGCATTCTTGTAACTTACATTTGTCCAGGAATGCACTGATAAGGCTCATATTCCCCATGGTCGTCACAATATGGAGCTTGCTCTAAATAGCCTAATGTTCCATCCCTTTTTCTTTTTTCGAAATCTCGTTGTGCTTTCACACATGTTGATAACTTCGAATCGTCTGTGACATCTTCATCTAAACAAAAAGATTTTCAAATTTTTTTTTTATACAAGTTGCCAAAATAACCTTACATTTCACACATTTACTGGTTGTAGGTTCACAGTACAATCCTGGACCACATATTGCTTTAGCAGTTAATCCAGTCTGACTTCCTACACTACAGTCTTCATCCTTCTCTGGAAATAGTTGTTTTGTAAGTAACTATGAGTAACAGTTTAATTAGAAAGCTACACCCAATAACTTTTTCTGGCTTTGAAACTTTACTATAAATAATTACTATAATTAAAAATCTTCATACTATTAATATTGTGACGAAAAAAAAAACCTTTTTAGTACCTCTATTAACTAAGTGGTTTACAGCCAAGCAGTGGCGTGTTGCCCATGGAGGGAGTAGAAGCACTGTTTCCCTAAATACTTCTAGTTAAATTGTATTTTCCTTTAAAATTGTATTTTTATAGATATTTGGGGTATTTATTTAGTTTGGCAATGTCGCAAACGCCAGACTGTGGGAATCACTTATTTCATACTGTCTCCTGTGTCTACTGCCTCAGCCTATAGCACTGCAGTCCGTGCGAAGGTTGTTGTTTTATCGATGCAGTTTATATCGTCTGAACTAAGCGGTTTAAAATCCGCTTATGCGAGTCAGTATTGGTAGGTTGGTCAGCGCGTGATATTTGAACTAAGGTGCAATGGAGGTCCCCCTCCCTCGTCCGTCTACGAGCGGTACCGTACAAGTTTGTAAATGTGTGTGTGTTATATGTAATTTAAGAAACAAATTGTTCTGTTTATCCTTTCAAGGAAAAACAATAAATAAAAAATGATGGTCGACCAACGCCTACATTAAAATTAACGCAGGAAATGAAAAGTTTTCATTTTTCAATATAGTCCCTCCTAACATGAATTCACTCATTACACCGTTTCAGCAACAATTAGATACCCCTAAAAATAGTATTTCTCTTTGTACTAGAAATGGGTCCAAACTGCAGCTTTCACGTCTCCGTCGTCATTGAAATGGCGCCCTTGATGGTCCTTTTTTAAATTTCCATAGTAGTAGTCAGTGGGGGCCATATCTGGACTATACGGTGCGTGATTAATTTGTTCGAAACCGCAGGCACAAATTGCTACTTGTGCAATTCTAGCAGTGTGCTCGGGTGCATCGGCATGGAGGAAACGCACGCCCCTGGTCACTGTTCCACGTCTTTTCTCCCGAATATTTTGTCGTAATTAGTACAAGAGTGTTCCATAATATGCCACGTTGACTGTGGTGTTGCGTTCTTTAAAGTCTATGAGAATACCCTCACAATCGCAAAAAATCGTGGACACTATTTGACTGACAGACCTTTTCTTAGCGGTGCTTTTCCTCTACGCCTCCATGCCATCGACTCCCTTGTGCACAAAATATCATACTAGAGAACCATAGATTCATCCCCTGTGACAGTTGTTTTCAGCACGTCCACGCGTTTTTTTTTTCCAGAGAGGTCCAAAAAGGATCGGGCACATTCAACACGACGCTGGCGCTGAATTGCTGAAAGACGTTTGGGGAAGCAAACTAACTAACTTTAACACTAACTTTATTTATGCCTAAATGTTCATGGAGGATTCGGCGAACGCTTGCATCTGAAAGCCCTGATATTTTTGATAATTATTTCACTTTCAAGCGTCGATCGCTTAATAGAAGATTCTCACCAAGGCTAATATTGTTGTCCATCATCACTTCCACCGTCCTTCCTGTTCTTAGGACATCTTCCAAGGATTCCTGCCCCATCGAAACTGTTTTGACCAATCTTTTTCTACATAATAACAGTGAGAATTTTCCCCGTACACTCCATCCAGCCGATCTTTGATGCTTTGGGGTGGAAAACAGTGGCGGCTCGTCAGATGACGCAGGTGAAGCGCTGCTTCACCTATATTTTTCGGTTAAGCTAAACTTTTTTATTCAAAAACTACCATAATTTTATTTTTTTTTCATTCAATTTCATTTGCTACAACCACATAAAAATGTCTAGTCAGATCGCGCCGCAGTTTATAATGTCTTTTTATAGTATTTAATGGTATGATATAGTTTGTAAGCCCCTGATTCCCGAATTGATATACATTATGCACAAACGCGCAGCGCATTACGTTTTGCAGAGCACAGAGTATTGGCAACGAGGAACTGAGCCAGAATCCTTTACACAGAAATGCTGGGTCGAAGTCTTATAGTTTGCATGAGACGGTTGCCATGGCAACGGCACCCGCGCTGTTAACTGGGTATTTATTATGGCCACCAAAGTGATGCAGGGTTATGAGTCTGCTTCAAAGCTTGGTTTTCGTCGTTTATTTAGATTTACTTGGACCGTCAGACGCGTATTTTTATTTTTACTATGTTGCCATTAACGTTAATGGATCTAATATGTGTCACATTTACAGACTTTGAAAAGCTGGATTTTTCATGTTTCTTTTTGTTGTGTAATTGATTTGTTTATTATCACCTTTAAAAGAATAATTTCAAAATAATAAAATATTAAATATAAAATTTCAAAGACTAGATGCATTCTCGCAATAAATTTAGTTAGTTGTATACAGTGACTATTTTTTTAACACTTTGTGTTATTTAGAGCTGGCGTGACAACATACTACTTGGTTCCGCAACTAAGTGGCGGCACGTCCACCACTCAGTATAAAATTTCAAGTTATAAAAAAAGTCTGGCCGCAGCAAGTGCGTTAAGGTAGTGAATTTTCATAGAAATGATCTAGCACCAAATATTTTTATAACTATTTTTTCTTGTAACGTAGAAATCTAAATTATGGTGTATAGTTTATCTTTTATATCGTAAATCTACCTACAAAATTTGGTTACCATAGCTTTTTTATTTTTTGAGATACAAATTTTTTTCGAAAGACAACTCAAAATTTTATCCAAGCTATTTACAAAAGTAAGGTACATACATGCCAAATTTTATCAAAATCGGCCAATTATTTTTTGAGTTATCAGTGTGACGAAAATTCACTAAAAGAGAGGGGCCTTGAATTTGAAAAAAAATATGCTTGTAGCTCATCCCACTATAAATAGATTTTCATACTACGCGCCGTCTTATATTACCGTACGCGGGCGTGTACAGTGTGACAAAAATAAGGTAAATAATAATAAATATATTTATTTATGTCCTCTCATCGAATATTCGTGGTCATTATTCCGAAAATTATTCTTTGTGAAACTTTATATTTTTGTACAAATGGATTTTTCATTTAACTACTGAAGTGCCAGGCGAACACGTGACCTTGAAACTTTTTTAAAATTTCGTCTGCGTTGCAGAGGGGAAACTGTATCAGCAACGTAACTAATTATTTCACCAGACGTTTCCACGCCCAACAAGTCATTAATGTAGAGCGTTAAAAGAGGTGGTCTCAGTAGATTCTCCTGAGACACCCCAGGTAGAATGCCACTCACAAAATTATCTATTTAGACCGCTTGCTCTCTGCTTGACAATTAGCTTTCAAAATTTCTATAGGAGCGTCCACTAATTCTAAATTTTTGAAATTTTCTAGTATTTTTTGTAACAATCAGTGTCAAAGGCTTTATACACGTCTAGACACATAGCATTTTTGAGTAGTTCATGTCTGAGGGCTCATATATTTATAAGTGATGTTACTTTATGAATAGCATCATTAGCTGATCTTCTCATTCTAAAGCCATACTGTTGATCTGACAAATTTTTAATTTTGTAAAAAGATTGCATAGTCTTTTCTGAATTATTTCATCCAAAAACGCTTTATAAATTTATATATATATATATATATATATATATATATATATATATATATATATATATATATATATATATATATATACAGTGTGGAACAGCCAAATGGAATAAATTCGATAACGGATAAATGAGGGCGTGTTGGGAAAAACGCTTGGACACGTCGACTTGTATTTTTAACTGCGCATCTTTTTCAAGAAAAAAAAATTATATAGGGTGCGTCATGTGACAGTGGCCAATACCAACTTTCTTATTTTAAATACAAGCCCCTGTATATTATTAATTTTTTGGATTCTTCAGAAAATTCTAGACATAATTCATGTACAATGTCCTATACCTATCTTCAACTGTTTCGGAAATATTAAGTATTTTCAGATTTATTACAAAAATTAACATTAAAAATATAAATTATTTTATTTCACAAATTCGCTACATTGCATTCAATACTTATTTCCCATTCAGCTCTTGATAATGAGAAAGTAAACAAAAACCATTCCTGCGTTTCTTTTTACTGATATGAAATGAAACAAAAACAAAAACAGTTTTCTTTCTGTTCGTATAAAACTCGTAGCCTTAGCAACTTGTTGTCTGCCTGCATGACAGTAGTGATTAGTGTCAGTGCTATTGTCGTTTGAATTTCGTTAACTGTACGTAATAATATCAGAAAAATGGTTCATTTAACAGAAATGCACAAAATAACCATTCTACAAATGATTGGTTATGGAGATAACACACGGACACAGATGGAAGTGTCTCGCTTATTTCACGAAAAATTTCCAAATTTGCCGCCTGTATCCCAAGGAACAATTAGCAAAATAGAAAAGCAGTTTCGCGAGCTTGGTCATGTGAGACAGATAAAAAAAGTAGCTGCCAATGCAGTAAGTGATGATACGAAATTGGATATTACGCTTGAGTTTCAAGAAAACACACATACTTCTGGTCGACAAGCAGCCCAACTATTCAACGTTAGCCACACAGCAATTTTTCGAACATTAAAGGAAAGTAAAATGCATCCCTATAAAATGATACCAACTCAGGAGCTCATGGAGGACGATTTCGATAGGAGAACGTATTTTTGTGAACAAATGATGGCAATGTTAGATAACAATGTGATCCAATTAGAAGATGTTTTGTTTTCTGATGAGAGCACATTTACACTTCACGGTCATGTTAATCGTCAAAATTGCCGCTATTGGTCTAATGAGAATCCTCATTGGATGAGAGAGGAACATACGCAATATCCTGAAAAAGTTAATGTTTGGGCAGGAATTGTTGGAAATCATATCGTAGGTCCCTTTTTCATTGATGGCAACTTGAATGGGGATAAATATTTAGAACTGCTCCAAAATAATGTCGTGCCAACTTTGACAAACTTATATCCAGATCCAGAAAACCCACAAGTTCCTGCCAATAAAATATGGTTTCAGCAAGATGGAGCACCGCCCCATTACCAAATCAATGTCCGGCAGTACCTGAACCAAATTTTTCCAAATCGGTGGATAGGGAGGCGCGGATCGATAGAATGGCCAGCACGATCTCCTGATCTGTCGCTATTAGACTACTTTTTGTGGGGATATGTCAAAAGTATTGTATACAAAACTAAGCCCCTCAACTTAGATGACTTAAAAAGACGAATCACGCTTGCGATTAGATCAGTCACGCCTGAGATGTTGAGTAATGTTAGAAGACATTTCTATACCAGATTAGCATGTTGCCAAGATGTTCGTGGCGAGCATTTTGAACATTTACTACATTGACATTATTTTTTTTTGTTTTTTTAAATTATTAAGAAATAATCAGTATTTCTTATTAGAATTTGTGAAATAAAATAATTTTCTATTTTTAATGTTAATTTTTGTAATAAATCTGAAAATACTTAATATTTCCGAAACAGTTGAAGATAGGTATAGGACATTGTACATGAATTATGTCTAGAATTTTCTGAAGAATCCAAAAAATTAATAATATACAGGGGCTTGTATTTAAAATAAGAAAGTTGGTATTGGCCACTGTCACATGACGCACCCTATATAAATTTTTTTTCTTGAAAAAGATGCGCAGTTAAAAATTCAAATCGACGTGTCCAAGCGTTTTTCCCAACACGTCCTCATTTATCCGTTATCGAATTTATTCCATTTGGCTGTTCCACACTGTATATATATATATATTGTAGTAGTCTATGATTTGAAAAATGAAGTCTATTTCCTTATTTGTTAAGAGGTTTCATGATAGCAAATATTCTCGGAAAACAACTATATCGAGACATTTATTTATGCTATGCAATTGCAAATGTTTAATGAGGTGAAGGTTTCGTTCACTTGAAAAAAAAAACGGCAAGAAGGAAGGCAGAAGAAACCCGTGTCAAGACTGTGAAACCTGAGGAGATAAGGTGCTCTAGAAAATTACACAGGGGCATCACAACAGGTCCTAAAGGTCACGGTGATAAGAGTGAATTGCAAGCTTCCTCTTTAAATCTTATCTAACCCAAATTTTACCTGGAATACATAAAAAATTTACCTACCTAAATATTCCACACAATATTCACAACAATTGCATGTTACTGGTGAGGGCAGATATAATCCCTTGCCTTGTTCCTTGCATTTTTTACTAATAGTTTCACACACTAGTGGATCATCTGATGTCTGTTTGTTCTGAAAAAAGTTAACAAAACAATAATACATCTAGTCTACAATAAGTCAGCTTTTTTTAGTGACTTTTAAAAGAAAAAATCGCCAGCGAGGATGTCACGACTTTTTAACTTTGAAAAGAATTCCGCAAGTGACTGTGAACTGAGTCCCATAACCCAGATCAATTTAATGCTATATATATATATATATATATATATATATATATATATATATATATATATATATATATATATATATATATATATATATATCTATATATATATATATATATATATATATATATATATATATATATATATATATATATATATATATTTAATGGTTATGTAGAAAATCCTTGGTGGCAGAGTTTTGTGCGAGGAAGTAAGGTAGTATATATTCATTTGGAATTTAGTACTACATTTTTGTAAAAAAAAAGAAAATTTCTGTATTCAATAATACCCACACTCTTCGGATGACATACTTATATATTATAGATTGACAATTTGTGTTTTGGCTACGCTTGCGATACTGCTGGGTTCCAACTATATAAGTTAGATGGGTCAGACAAAGATGCCAAAGATTTTTTGCAATATAATGCAAGTAAGGTTGTTATGAAATTAATGGAACCTGCACTATTTTCTTAAGCAAGGCAGTTATACCCCTGTTCGAAGATTGGCAAATATGTAAAACTATGTTTTGTTTTAGAAATATTGTTTTATGTGCATTCTCTTTTCTAGGTGTTTTTACTGGTGCATTGTGGGGCCTGGAAGCTTCAATTATGAACCACTATAGTATTTAGATGGAAAAATCGGTGTGGACGTTAGACAGTAGCTGGGTAACTTGGAATATAACTTTAGATATGTACCACCTATTCAAAATTCATTACTATCTTAGCTGATTTTTAAAACCAGTAATAATCTGAATACTTATATAGTATGTGTTATAATACATACAGACTTGGAGACTCAAAGTCTTTATGTAGTATAGACCAGTTTCACCAAGTAAGGTCAACAACAATCAATGCAAACGAAAAATATACGACAACTGGACCATAGTTTTAGGAAATTGCGGTAATAAAATTATTTTTTTTATTATTATTTTTATTTGAGGTTATAAGTACAGACCATAGCGCGGAATTTTCAAATGACAGGCAAATGCCAAAAAATATTACTTGGAGTAATTGACAAATGCGTTTATAAGATCTACAACCCCTGAATTCTACCAATGGTCAAGAGATGAGTTCTTAAACTCAACTGTCAGCCCTAGTAAACGCATAAGGGCAAAATTTATTCGACATATTTCTGATATAATGTTTTTCCGACAACAATATTGGAAGGACACAAACATGAAAAAATGCGAACCAGGGGGAAAACTTCTGGAAAACCTTGCCCGGTTAATATAATAATGATAATAATAATGCTTATGTTTACAAGTAGAAAGGTACATATATAAACGCCAATATAAGTAAATAGAAAAATTGTAAATAAATTACTTAACTTCAATTATGCCATGACTTGTTTGTAAAGTAAAAGAAACTAAAATTTAAATACACAGAGTATATAGATACTTTTTGTGACACACCGAGACAAAACTCATCTACTAGCAACATTAAATACCATTCTAAATACTTTAGGTATATGAACTCTGTGATATATATATATATATATATATATATATATATATATATATATATATATATATATATATATATATATATATATATATATATATATATATATATATATCAGACCAGTTTTTCCGGGAAAATTTTTAGTTTTCTTTCGAAAAAAATTTTTATCTCCGAAAATTACAAAGGTATTTTGATGAAATTTGGTTGATTTGTTGCATTAGGGAAGACCTTACTACACACCAAAATTAAACTGTTTAGGAGTATATAGAAAATTGAGTTATTCAAATTTGAAGCATTTAATGAACATTCGCTACCATAACGCACTTGTGGCGTCCCAAACTTTTAGATTTTTGTCGGTTCAATATAGATTTCTGTGACCAATGAACGTAAAGTTCCAAGTTAACCTAGCAAACACACACACGAGACAAGAGACCCACTACCTTTCCTTGAGGGAACCCACAATCCACAGCACATGCTTTAGTCAACCTATATTCCACTCTCACTTGTTGAGTTCTTTGTGACAAGTTGTCTTTAAGAATATTATATGTGTGTGTGTGTGTTCTGTTTCTTTAACGTCGGCCTATATCCGCGACTATGGCCAATCACCGACGCCAGGGAGCAGTTTCACCCCACCGTCCTGGAAATTTTGCCGAACCTGCCTTTCTGTAAGGAGGGTTGGGATCTTTAACGTGCCCAACATCGCATGGACACGGGACCGACGGCTTTACGCCCCCTCCGCAGGGCGGAACGTGCAGACATTTAACTTGCTCAAATACAATGCCAGAACCTCGGTTGTTGTTAATTGTACAGTATGTACTGAAAAAGTGAAAGGAGTAGCCCGGGATCGAACCCAGTACCCTTTGGTTCAGAGGCACACGTTCTTACCTCTGAACCTCCAAGGCTCTTAATATTATATGTGATAACTCATATTTTCCATGAGGTGAAACATTATAACTTTCTTACAACATTGTTTAATTGGGAAAAATGAAACTAGCAGACAAATAAAAAACCTTCTAATCAAATCTGGCCTGTTTGATAATGTGCAGAAGCTAAAATGAAATGAAAAGAAAAAGAACTGCTGGAGAGAGATAATCATGACTGCCACTACAAGGCGACATGGTCTTTAGACTGTGATGATGATAATGATGGTCATTTGATGATGAAACTTTTAATACATCAAAGTTACCTACCTTGCAGTAATCTTTGCTACATAATACACTTTTTTCGGGTTCGTTTTGAGCTTGAATTGCTGTTATCGTCAGAAGTAACACTAAAAATTTCATTGTTGTGACAATAAAAACCCTAATAGGCACATCTGATACAATAATATGTCTCACTAAATAGGTAGCTATTTGTTAATCTGATCTCAGGTACACATATCTTATCAGATTCGATAAGTAATTAATCAACATCTATTGATGACGTTTAGACAGATAATCATAGGGTATAAAATATATAAAGGATGACTCAATGCTGCCAGTTACAAAATACTATGGGAATAATAGAAGTTGTATGAATTTGGCACTTCTGCCTACATACACTTTATAAAAAGATTGAGGTTGGACACTGTGGTTGGAAACTGAAACATAAAACAGAATCACCCCAAAAATCACCAAAAAAAAATTAGAGAGGGTTATCCGCTAGATATGCATTTCTACAACGAAGTTGCCTTATCAGTAGCTGTCGCTAAACTAACCGTATGGGCAAAATTATCCTAGTTATATACCTAAACTATACACTAAAAAACTCGGGACGCAGCAAGTGCGTTATGGTAGTGAATTTTCATAAAACTATTTTTTAATAGCAATAATGTGTTTTTTTTTAAGAAAGCAGGCATCAAATTTGGTCACCAGTATAATCTATATAGTAAAAACAATGTGCCATGTTTCATCAAAATAACTTTATTGTTTGAAAATGTACAAAAATTTCCGAAAGTAAACTTAAAGTGTTCCAGAAAAAACTCGTTTCTTGGTCAACCTTATAGGTTAATAGCAAATTGAGCTATTCAAATATTAGGCATTTGATCAAAATTCGCTACCATAACGCACTTATTGCGTCTAGAATTTTTTTTCTTACAAACATGCATTATATTTCGATGGAAAATGCAAAAATGCAATAAGGCGTGTTTGATTAAAAAAAAAAGAAAATTTGTATCACCAACGACTTATGGGCCAGCCTGTGATTGTAGAAATAATTTTTTAAGATGTAGCTCAAGACACCCTATAATTAATATGTACAATTTTTTTTTCATATCTTGTATAATAACAGATATATTGAGCTTTATTGATTTTTTTACGAACATTCTACAAAAATTATATACCATTAAACGATAAACTCTACAGGTAAGGCTACTGCCAAGCGTCAGAGAAAGGGTCTATTTGAAATGAATTTTCTGGAAACCTTTTATTAAAATGAAGGACAGTGACGGTTGAAACTAAGACTTCAGGGTTTGTAAAACATTCTTCTTGAGACATTTGATTACCATAGCCCGTATTAGATTCAAGTTCTTTTCCTAAATGTTGCCAATTTTGACGTTTAAATCGGAACTTTGAGGTTTTGTGAAAAACCCCAATTTATTTTTCTTTAAATGCCTATAACTTTTTTGTGTTTTGACTTACAGAGCTAAATTTTGGTATGTAGCTTATCTATAAGGATGTAAACCCGCGTACCAATTGGTTGCCCTTACTTTGTTAATTCCAGAAATATAAATTTTTTTCGAAAGAAAATACAAAATTTTCCGGAAAAACCTGGACCGATTTTCCTGGCTAACGAACTTATCCAAGCCATTTGCAAAAGGAATTTATTCACCAAATTTATTCAAAATCGGCCCACTATTTTTTGAGTTATCGGTGTGATACATATATATATATATATATATATATATATATATATATATATATATATATATATATATATATATATATATATATATATATATATATATATATATATATATATATATATATATATAAACATATAAAAATTTAAACTGACCCCGAATATGTGTTCTGGGGGGCCTAATTAGCGCTCATTTGAAGAAATTTTTTCAAAATTCAAAAGTCGGGATCTCCTTATTAGTGAATTTTTTTAAGAAAATTCACTAAAATGAGGTAATCTCGATGATGCAATACTGAATGATGATGCGATACCAGATGATGTAATACCGGATGATGAAATACCGGATGATGCAACACCGTATGATGCAATATCACATGCCTCAGTACCGGATGATATAACACCGGATGACGTAACACCGGGTGACGTAATTCAAGGACTGTTGTTGTGTCAGTGGATATGCCCAACCGGTTGTGTCGATGTTCAAAGGAACCATGGATTATTTCGTGCTATTTCAACAAGTGCTGAATTGACCGTACCCATGTCTGAATTCATCAAATTCTGTGGATTCACCTTGCGGATTTCCAAACTTTCCAAAGCATCTAACGTGCGATAATCCGTGGTTGAAACACAACACAACTTAAGATTAGTGTCGCCTACCTTATGTCTCGAGTCAATCATATGTTGGGCAATGCTAGATTTTTCTGCTCTATTGATTCTTAAATGATCTAGGTGCTCTTTGAATCTTGTTGTTATTGATCTCCGCGTTTGCCCAATATAGATTTTCTCGCAATTTTTACAAGATATTTCATAAATACTGGATTTTTGTCGGAAGTCAATAGTATCCTTTGGCCCACCCAAAAGGTTCTTCAACTTATCAACTTTATAAACAACTCTCAAGTCGTTATCTTTGAATATTTTCTTTAAACCCTTTATTAAGAAAAAGATAGAATCGAAGTACTTACTGAAACGGGGGAAAGAAAAAACCCTACAAAAATTGTTCACATCACATATTCTGCAAGGCAGAAGGATCGTTAAGGGCAATTTACTTTTTTAGTGAATTTTTATTAAAACAAATTCACTAGTAGACCGGTATCGATGGTGAAACTTCGCAAAAATTTTTTCAAATGAGCGCGAACTAGGACCCCTAGAACCCATATCCGGGGTCAGTTTCAATTTTTATATGTTTATATATATATATATATATATATATATATATATATATATATATATATATATATATATATATATATATATATATATATATATATATATATTTGTGTGTGTGTGTGTATCCATCCGATAACTCAAAAAATAATTAACCGATTTTAATGAAACTCGGCAAGTGCTTTTCTTTTATTAATAGCTTGGATGAGTTCGTTAGCCAGAAAAATCGGACGGGGTTTTCTGGGAAATTTTGAGTTTTCGATCGAAAAAAAATTTGTTCACCGAAAATTACAAAGCTGTTTTAATGAAAGTTATATTGCCTTAGTGGAGACCTTACTAAGTACCAAAATTTGACATTCTAGGTTTATAGAAAATTGAGTTATTTAAATTTTGAATTTCCTTTTGAAAAAAAATTTTTTCTCCGAAAATCATAAAGTTATTTTAATGAAATTTAGTGGATATGTTGCCTTAGAAAAGACCTTACTACATATCAAAATTAAACTTTCTAAGTTTATAGAAAATTGAGTTATTCAAATTTGAAACATTTAATAAAAATTCACTACCATAACGCACTTGCTGCGTCCCGAACTTTTTTCTTCATGCTTTCGGTGGTTGCGACATTACTTCTGCTCTTTTCAACTAAGGAAAGATATAATTATTTTCTTACACTGTACGATTTTAAATGAAATGTCCCTGGACATTCACCGCTACCCCTGCTCTTTGATGTCACTGACCAAAAGTACATTCAACCACGCATCTTTGCCACCCACAGTTACAGCCACACGGCAACATTCACTGAGGGCCTACTAACAAGTCCAGTGGTGGTGTGGGTTGGAACAAAATGCGGAAGAATGATGGTGGAGAAGAAGCAAAACTGGTCCAACTCCAATTACAACGCTGAACAACCCTGCTCCCGAAGTGTTGCTTAAATTAATATCTTGCAAATGCAAGACGGGATGTGGTGCAGCATGTGGTTGCAGAAAGGCCGGTTTGAAATGTTCACTTGTTTGCGACCTCTACAAGGGGCAATCCTGTGAAAACTTGATAGGCTCGAAATCTGACAAGGAAGAAGAAGTCGATTCACCCCTCGTAACTATCCTGTCACACGTGGACACCGACGAACCAGTTCAATCTGACAAAGGCGACAAGGAATCGGAAACAGAAGCAAGCACCGAAGAATATCAAAGCGAAGGGCCTGGCCCATAAACAAAATCACCAAGACGAAGAAAATTACGATAAACATGCAGTTGAGGATTAGGTCTGCAGGGGATACCACATTAAAAAACGCGCCATGTACTCTACCTCTTGGTGGTGCCTAAAAGAGTACTTCATTTGCGAAGGAAATTGTGTTCTTGCAATAAAACCGAAACATCTAGAGCACGAAGTTACAAAATTACATTTCACAAAGCCTTTCATTCATACCAACGGCTCCTCCCTCTTATTTTGAGATAACTAAGGTGCTCCGGGGTTTCTGGGCCCATGGGGCAACTGAGCCATGTGTAAATCATATTCTTATATGTGGGAACTATAACTTTAGACGGTTGGCAAACCTGCATCTTCTTGTTTTCATTCTCAAACAACAGCCCTAACCCCTAACCTCATTTGGAGCCTTTTTTTTACTTTGACAAGTTGTGTCATTTAGGAGAAGACATTTTCATTAACAACGTTGTGTTTCTACATTATATATGGCCATACTCCCTTATAACGTTAGTACCTGTGTATTGTTTACTAGTTAGGCATAAACATAATGAATGATTCTATCTATAAATATGGCTATTACCGTTCCTAGGTTTCTTGTTTGGCAGGGGTGGTCCAGTTACCCCTAAAAAGTTTTAGGAATGGGGTAACTGGGCCATGAGATCGGGGTAACTGGGTCCAGAGGGACCCAGTTACCCCGACAGTTGAAAATTAATGTTACAACATGTTATTATTTTTGCTTTGTTGCAGGTAATGGTGCGAAACTACAAAAGGGAAACTGAAAAGAGTGCTGTGTCGACGTACTCACCTGAAGACCTCGAAAAAGCCATCTGCGATGTGAAAAATTGAAATAAAACTACTTGAGGAGCAGTGATGTTCTACAGCATTCCAAGGAGCACTCTAAAACATTATGTTTTAGAAACTCGTGGAAAGGCAAACACCTCTCAATGTCCAAATAAAGGTGGCGGGGGTGTAAAGTCGTACCTTTCTTCTGCAAATGAAAACGAACTCGCTTATGGAATTATAATTATGGAGCAAAATGGATTTGGTCTCACTCGTGAAGAGGTGTTGGATGTAGTCCATTGTTATATAGTTCAAAACAAGCTAGAAACCTGATTCAAAAATAACCGGCCTAGGCAAGATTGATTTCAATCGTTTAGAAAAAGGAATCGGCTATCAATTAAGTTGCCCCAAAGCATCGAACATGTTCGCTGCGACCAAACCAATCCTTGGGTAATTTATGATTTTTTTGATAAACTAACGCAGGCTTTTAAAGACCTCGGACTGAATGGAAAGCCAAGTCAAGTCTACAACGGTGAAGAGACATATTTCTGCCACGATCGCTCAAAAACTAGAGTCAAAGGAGCTATTAATGAGAAGAGCCAACACAAAACAAGTGCTTCTGGAAGAGAAAATACTACGGCATTGATGTGTGTTTCTGCTGCTGGTAAGTGGATGCCTTTGCTTTGCGTTTTTAAGTGGAAATTCGTGATGGAAAATTGGGTAGATCAAGAAGTGCATACACAAATAGCTGTGTCTGCCAGTGAAAGAGGATGGATGGAGACTACGCTGCTTTTTAATTGGTTCAGAGATGTATTCATAACTAACATAGGCACAGAGAGACCAGTGCTCCTACTTAACGATGGACATACAACACACATTTCAACAAAGCTCATACATTTGGCACAACAAAATAATGTCACTACTATGAAACTACCACATCGCATGTTTTGCAGCCATTAAATGTGGCAGTATTCATGGGCCTAAAACAGAAATGGGATAAGGAGCTTTGTAAATAGCAAAGACGGAACCCAAGAAGGAAAAACCCTAAACCAGACTTTATAGCTCTTCTGACAAAAACCACCCAGGGGGTTTCTTCCTCTAGTATAATAAACGGATTTAGGGCCACCGGCATTTATGATCCTGATCCAAAAATACAAGGACCTAACAGACAAGCGATTCATGAGTCAATCTTCAAGTAGACCTTCAAAAACACAAGACAAGTCTTCTCCCGAATGTTGTTCATACAGACGAAAACCTGGAGACAGGACCCCCAACAGCCGAGCTTGGGGGCCCTACAATAGTGGATCTTGAGCAGTCACAGACAGCTGAGTATAAGCAGCTTTCATCAGCCAAGCTTCAGCAGCCTATGCAAGTTGTACATGAGCAATCTAACAGCTGGACATGAGCTACATTTGCTAGTTGAACCCAAACAGCCTCTTACAGCTGAATATGAGCAGCCTTCAACATTCAGACAACAGCAGTCACTGAGCGTCGTTCCGGGGCAGCCTTCAACAGCTGGATATGAGCAGCCACTTGTGATCGAGCCCAATGAGACTCAGTCAGCTGAATATGAGCAACCATCAACATCCGAGCATTCATCAACATTAAAAAGAAAGACTTTTGAAGAGCTTCTCCTGGACCTTGTAAAATCGGACTAAAACCCAGAAAAAACAAAGAAAAGAAAAAAAAATTGTAAACAATTGTGAAATAATAACTACAGAAAAATATCTTGAGATTAAAAAAAATAGAAGAGAAATATAAAGAAAAAGCATTGATTGAAAAGCAAGAAAAACGTAAAAAAAGAGAGGAAATGCTAAAGCAATGAAGGAAAAAATATCTGAAAAACAATCAAAGACAGTAAAAGTTAAATCTAAGTCCCAAGCAACTAATTGTGACTCGTCTACTGATGAAAATTATTGCGATAATTCCTGTATAAGAGACAGCGATGAAGATTATCACGAAAGCTTCTCAGAGATTGGGAATGAGAATGAAGAAATTATACTTGAGTCTGGTAAGTTTTGCATCGCAAAAGTTTTTGGGAAAACTAAGGATTCTTTTATGTTATATGTTGCAAAGGTATTGGAAAAACAGGATGAAGGCTACACAGTTATTTTTTATAAAAGATTTTGTCAAACAATGAAGTTTAAGGAAACGGATGAAGAATCTTATATCAGAGGAAGTGACATCGTGCGGAAACTGCGTCAACCAGTAACCAGTAGTTCCGCTCGTTTCAGTAACATGATTGTTTTTTCAGCAGACCTTAGTGATTTAACTAACATACATTAAATATTTGTATAAATACATTGTTTTTTCCTTCTTATTTCCTTTTTTTCTTTGATTTTTCCTTCTTAAGCCCTCATACGAGTCCTGTTACAACGGTCATGATGTTTATATAAATTAAGCATACTAATATTTTTAGTGAATTTTTATTTTAAAAAATTCACTAATAGAGAGGTATCGATGGTGAGACTTTGCAAAAAAAATTTCAAATGAGCGCGAACTAGGACCCCTAGAAGCCATATCCGGGGTCAGTTTCAAATTTTTATATGTTTATATATATATATATATATATATATATATATATATATATATATATATATATATATATATATATATATATATATATATATATATATATATATATATATATATATATATATATATATATATATATATATATATATATATGTATCCGTCTGATAAGTCAAAAAATAATTAACCGATTTCGATGAAACTTGGCAAGTGCCTTTCGTTTATTAATGGCTCGTATGAGTTCGTTATCCAGAAAAATCAGACGGGGTTTTCCGGAAAAATTTTGACTTTTCTTTCGAAAAAAATTTTTTCTCCGAAAGTAACAAAGCTGTTTTAATGAAATTTACTATATTATGTTGCACCTGGAGAGATCTTACTACGTACTAAAATTCAACTTTCTAACTGTATATAAAATTGAGTTATTCAACTTTTAAATTTTCTTTCGAAAAATTTTTTTTCTCCGAAAATTACAAAGTTATTTTAATGAAATTTGGTGGATATCTTGCCTTAGGAAAGACCTTACTACGTACCGAAATTAAACTCTCTAAGTGTATAAAAAATTGGGTTATTCAAATTTGAAGCATTTAATAAAAATTCACTACCATAACGCACTTGCTGCGTCCCGAGATTTTTTTATACATCAATAGAATACCCAACAATAGGTCGGGATACCCCAGTCATTTGTTTCAATGTTCTTATAGAATATACCCAGTGGTGGTCCAGACACTGGGCAACTGGGCCAGTATGACAAAAGTGTTAACATTTTTTTTAATATAAATAGTTGAAAACTTTTTTCAATTGATATGTAATATTAAAGCCTGCTTCTTACTAAATAGTATTTAATATGTTTACAGTGAAAATATTGATAATTACTTGTCCAAAATAAGGTTTTATATTAGGAACCCAAGGTAATGTTGTAAAATCATGACCCAGTTACCCCGGACCACCTTACTTGAAATTCTTAGAAAATGGTGTTGTTTAAATTTGGTAGTAACTATTTTTGCCATAGAAGACGAGGTATTAAAGAAAGTTCGGGACGCAGCAAGTGCGTTATGGTAGTGAATTTTTATTAAATGCTTCAAATTTGAATAACTCAAATTTCTATTAACTTAGAAAGTTCAATTTTGGTGCGTGGTAAGGTCTTTCCCAAGGCAACATATCCGCTAAATTTCATTAAAATAGCTTTGTAATTTTAGGAGAAAATGTTTTTTTCGAATTAAAACTCAAAACCTGAATAACTCCATTTTTTTATAAACTTAGAAAGTTTCATTTTGGTAGGTAGTAAGGTCTTCCCCAATGCAACATCCCAAGGCAACATATTCACAAAATTTCATTAAAATATCGTTGTAATTTTCGGAGAAAAAATTTTTTTGGAAGAAAAATTTTCCCGGAAAACTTGTCCGATTTTCCTGACTAACGAACTCATCCAAGCCATTAATAAAAGAAATGCACGTGCCGAGTTTCATTGAAATATGTTAATTATTGTTTAGTTATCGGTTGGATACACACACACACACACGCGCGCGCGCACAAATATATATATATATATATATATATATATATATATATATATATATATATATATATATATATATATATATATAAATTGAAACTGAGTTCTAGGGGTCCTAGTTCGCGCTGATTTAAAAAAAATGTTTGCAAAGTCTCACCATCGATACCTCTTTATTAGTGAATTTTTTAAAATAAAAATTCATTAATAACTATTTCACCAATATTGTTGTGTCGGCGGCAACAATCGGATTTTACAAAATGAGGAATCGCGTTCAGGACATCTAAATTTACAAATTCGCCAAGTTTCAGAACTTCACAAATTACTCGGATCAGACACATAACGAGAACACATGTCTGAATTGTTAAGCAATAACTCTCTGCAAATAAGTAGCAAGGCCTTTAAAATTCAGCCTCGCCTGTTTTGATTCGTAGATGAATATGATTTAGTAATACTTATTTGAGTCTTAATATGCCAATTTCCGTATATCTTTGAGCTGACGCAACATTTTATCAAAATCGCTTATATGTCAAGGTACCAAGAATCGGACCATGACATATAGCCACAGATTATAAATATATTGGGCTCGGGTGGTAAACAAATAAAACATCCTCCATAAGTAAATCTTAAATAAAGAAGAGGAAAATACTGACACATGTCATATGTCATGTAAAGTCGATAAAACAGAACATTGACCTTTCCGTTTGCTTCTTGCTCTTGCTTCATTTGTAGAGAAAATTGTGATAAATCGTCCCTATTTTATAAGCAATTAAATTAAGACTTTTGTAGTGTAATTAATTATTAAACCTTAGAATAATGGCCGATTTAGATGATTTCTTCGCAAAGAAAGACCGTAAGAGGAATAAAAGCAGTAAAAAGTTTTCGACTACAGATGAAGTAGCAAAAAAGTTGGAAGATACTGCTAAAAAAACCGAAAAACAGAAAAAGGAACGTGCTCCAGAAGGTGACGAAGCAAACGCTACCATACACGTAAGTTTCTTTTCTTAGTTAATATCGCAGACATATCACCGACGGATTGTAATGAAAAACACTATAATCGCACATTGGATTGAAAGGTTAGTTTTTATTAGCCATATTGCACATATTTTGCAGGAACAGGATGAATGGAAAGATTTTGAAGAAGAGAAGAAAGACTACACAGGACTGAAGATAGGCAACCTGACTATTAGCGGTAATGCGGAAGGTACAACCGGGAATGCTGAGTCTACCAGTGACCAACAGCAAGGTAATGATGAATCGGGGCAAGATAACGATAAGAAGACGGGACCATGGAAATGCGTCGAAGTTGAAGTAGTACAAGAGGAAGTCCAGCCACCTCAGCAACAACCGCAGCAGCAGCAGCAGCAACCTCAGCCTCAGGTTGAAAAAAGGAGTGGGGCCTATGTGGCTCCCAGTTTGAGAAACCAACCGCAACACCCTACTCCTTTACATTCAGTCCGTATGAAATCAAAGGCTGCTCCCGATATACACAATGAAGAGTCGTTTCCAACATTATCCAGACCTAACGAACATAAGAAGTAAGTAAACTTGATGAAGTTAACTATATTAATGTGCAGTGTTGTATGCTACAACTATTTATTGAGTAGATATTCAAGTAACTGATCAGAAATGTATTATATGCGAACTTGTGACTATGTTTTTTATTGGTAGTGATGATTTTGTTATGTTACTATAATTTCTAAAGTTATATAATAAATTTAAAAGTGATTAAACTGCAAAATTAATAAATTTTCATCTCGAGGCGATCAGAAATGTATTATATAGAAATTCATAATGTATGTTTGATACTGTTGACGATTTCTATTTCAGAGTTATTTCTAAAATTATCTGATCCAGATTACCATGTGCTAAAATTATTAGGTTTGGTCATATGAATTATTGAGATTAGATACATGATAATTACATGACTAGCTCAAAGCACACCTTTGAAAATCTTTAATTACCAGAGGTGGCCTTCATACCTGTGGAACCTTTGTTTCTTAATTCACAAGTAGGTAATCTTCAAGATTGATACGACAAGGATGCGCGGATATTTGCCATGTGTGCCGAAACGTTGCTCGGCTGTTTGAATTTCACACAGCGTTGCCACATCGTATTCCGGAATCAATAGTCGGGGAAAATAATTAAATATATCAGTTAATTGAAATTTTTATTTTTATTTATTAAATAAATATTGAAATAACCCTCAAGATGTTTTGGGTATGGGATTCTCTAGCATTGTCTTCAAAAACGTAGGTATCATCGATCTGGCCTACATGACAATTGTAATTTTATGGCTAGGGCATTTCCCAGAAGAATCGCCATTCATGCACTGGGCGCCCATGAGATTAAGAAAGAAAACACAATGCAGTCCAAGAGTAGTTAGAATTTCAAATGATACTTGTGTCACGCGGAAATAGGTCCCCATAAAAGCAACAAAAGAACGCACAAGTCGATTTACTTTTAATGACAAGAAAATTATTAACATTTATTTGCCTTTTAGTATGATTAATGTACTACATCCTTACATAATTTCTGTGTGTGTGTTTGTTTCCTTAACTCAGGTCTATTTTCGCGACTGGCCAAACATCAACCCCAGTGAAATTTTCTCGAACGTATTCAAGTGTAGTATTTATTAATGTTACTTTTCTTTGTCGTGCCAAGCGTAAATATTATGCTATGAGGCACTTGTTAAGAGCCGTACATTGTTTTCCATAACTGTCTTGCACCTTGGATGGTCCAGAGGTGAACTAAGTGAAGATTGGAACCTGTGATGAGCATTGATAAGTACACTTGAAGCGCCCAGGTCCAGGGGCAAGAACGTGTGCTTCTGGGCGTAAGGGTGCCGGTCAAATCCCAGGAAATGTTTAATACTGTCCCCTTCGGGGGCCGTGTAGCAGTCAGGCCTGTGTACCATGCGATATTAGGCACGTGCAAGATCGCAACCCTCCTTCCAGACAGCAAGAGATTCGCCAAAATTTCCAGCATAGTGAGGTTAAACTGCCCCCCAGTGATTGGCCATCGTTGCGGAAATAAACCGACGTCAAAGACACAAAATACAAATACAATCCAATAATACATTACTGTCGCATAATGTTATTCACAAAAGTAATTTCTGAAGTAACAATTTAAAAAAATTGTATATCTAGTATTGTATCGCATTTCGTTTCTGTAATTCAGTCTATTTTCGCAACTATGGAAAATCAGTGGCGAGAGGGAGCACTTCCTTCACAACCTCACCATTTTGCCACTTTTGCCGAACCCCTTTTCTTATGTAAGAAATGTGGTGATATTTAACACGCCTAACATCGCATAGTAAACGGGAGCGACAGCTTTACGTTCCCTCCGAACTGCAGAACGCGAGAGGTTTATATAGCTGGCACCATTTTACATGACGCTGTTTCTTTCAGGATATTAATTCGCTAACCTGAACTATACTGCTTTCTAATCATAGCTCTGGAGATACGATGGTACAGCATATTAGTTCTAAATTCCACCCCACGTGACCTTGCTCTACTAATAAGAGCAGCAGCTATGGTGGCGCACAGGTAATAGTGTGCCTGTGAAGCCAAGGGTTGCAACTTCAAATCCCAGTAAAGCGAATATGTGGCATTGTCTTTGAGCAAGTTTAATGTTGTTTGGTAGCGGGCGTTATGACGCCGGTCCCGTGTAGTATGCGATCTTCGACACGTAAAATATCCGTATGCTCCTTATGGGATTAGGTCAAATGTACGAAATGGTATGCTGGAACTGTTGGCGGCTCTGATTGGCCATAGTCGTGGAAACAGGTCGACGTGAAAATAAAAATACAAAGCAATAGAAACATCGTAGAATAAGGGATTATATTTCAAAGTACACAAAACCTATTATATTATATATTAATGAAGGGTTAGCAAGCTTAATATTATATAGTGGCGGGCGTAATGACGCTGATCCCGTGTACTATGCGATGTTTGACACGTTAAATATCCGTAAGCTCCTTATAGAATGGAAGGGATTAGGTAAAATGTACGAAATGGTAAGGTGGAACTGTTGGCGTCGCTAATTGGTCATAGTCGTGGAAACATCGTAGAATAAGGGTTATGTTTCAAAGTACACAAAACCTATTATATTATATATTAATGAAGGGTTAGCAAGTTTAAAAGGTGGCGGGCGTAATGACATCGGTCCCGTGTGCAATGCGATGTTTGACACATTAAATATCCGTATGCTCCTTATAGTATGGAAGGGATTAGGTAAAATGTACAAATGTAGGAAAACATTAAAATAAAAATACAAAGACATCAATAGAAACATCATAAAATAAGGGTCATGTTTCAAAGTACACAAATCCTACCTTATTATTAACTCATTAAGTGTTATGCTTCAAAGTACAATAGTATTTTACTTAGTGAATAAAAATTATTTTATGTGATTCAATATAATTCTCGATTCTGTAATAGGACGTGGCAACGCTGTGTGACATTTAAACAGCCGAACGGAACTTAAGGACACGCCCAAATATGCAGAGAGTCTTGTCGTATCAATCTTGAAGATTACCCACAAATGTAACACCCTTCTGAATTGACACAATCCGGGCTCACATTTGGCTGTTATTGTTGATAATGATCTGGAAATTAAGCATTTGCTGAACAGAGCATGGCCTATTATGGTATATATGTATATATTTTGTTTCTTTAATGGCAGCCTATTTCCCACGTCATTTTTTCCCTTAGGGCCGCTGTGTTGGAGGTTGACCTGAAGGAACCTAAGTCCTATTAACCCCTAGTTGCCTCCCCAGTGGGCGGAAGCTAACCCTTCCCAGGTCCCAGAATGCCTTGAAGGAGGTTCCTTCAAGGGCTCTGTAAGACGCCTGGTCGATCGAGAAGGCGAGAGTCTGTCCTTTCTCCTCTGCCTTCCTGCTTAGAACCGACCGGTGTTGTGTCCCCAGTTCAGGATTCTCGATCTTCAATCTACTGATCACCATCTCCTGCGGGACGGTGTCAAGGATCTGTACGAGGACCTTGCGTCTCTTTGGGAGTTCCTTGGGCTCGACGGCTGTCAAGTTCACCCTATCCCTAATCTGACCGAGGCCAGTCCCGCGACTGCGGGCCGGCACAGGTTCTCGAGAGGATGTCTCCCGCCAGGCGCGCCTGGTGGAACTGAGGCAGGGTCTCCCCTTCCTAAAAAGAGTCCACCGCAGCCTAGATCAGGTCCGCCTTCCCCTGGTCTAGCGTGACCTCAGGATGGCGTCTGTCAATCACTGCTATCCTGGGGCCCTCCGCAACCTCCCTATACGAGCCAGTCTGCGTTGGTGTTCCGGCCCTGGTCCTTTTGAGACGTGTGTCTGTAGTAGGCGTGCTAGAGCCCGAGCGCGTCCTCTTCTCACTCGCACTCCCCTCTTGCGCCTTTACAGGTTTCTCGACTGTCCACGTTTCGGTCGCCATTTTCTGCGTCCTCCGGAGCTTCTTTGTTGGCGCCCTGGAAAGACGCTTGAACTGCCGGGGCAGTCCCTCTACCCCTATAGTGGGGTCCTCACTGATGGAGGGGTCCGCGGGCCTCGCCGCCCTCCGGTGGGACCCAGCATCCAGCTTGGGTGTCGAGGTCAAGTCTGTGGAAACTTTTGTGTTATCTCTTTCTACTAATAATATATATTTTTGTAGTTAATTAAGTCATTATGTTTTTGGTACATTGCTGTGTATGAGAATGTAATTATGTATGTGTAAGCAAATTTTCCCGAAAATTGACTAACTTATGTCATTAAAAAGAATGAGTAATTGTTGTTTTCTTGTTTGGATAACTCATTACTCATTTGCTTGTAATTATGCATAAATGAATATTTAATACTATGTAACTACAACATAATTAATAGATACTTGTATTTATATAATTTGATTGTTTGAAAAACATTCCACTTTAACTAATATAATACAGATTATGATGTGTGTATTGTACATATTTTGTTTATTTTTAACTTAAGCTTATTTTCGAGACTATGGCCGAGTTCACCAGGTGCCAACAGCTGAGTTTAAGTGCTCATACTAACTACCAATACATTTCAGCAGTTAGAAACTAATGAAAGCACTGTTGACTTCAAGCACTATTTTGTAACATTTGTCTGTAATTCCTTTTGACAAATCAGCGACAGTTGAGTTCCAGCAGAAACTGGTGAACACATACTTTGGCACAACTATCAACTGTTGAAGCCTAGTGAATGATCATTCAATGACAGCCGGACACAGTTTCATCTCACCAACATAAGAAAATTGGGCGCAGCAAGTGCATTTTAGTAGTGAATTTTCATAAGTTTTATAATACATAAGGCAACTTACTTCATCTACTAAGCATATCATTGGACCTTTAAACTTATTTATGTTAAATTTAAGTAGCTGAGTTTTATAAACCATTCACTCCAAAGCATCTGAATTTTTTCTATCAATTTAATATGAAAAGTCACTCAAACCTTGTGAGATCACATAGCTTAGAATCACTGACGACTAAATAATTTAATATATCCATCTTTGTTTATTCTATTCCACTTTATACTGCACAATAATGCCTTTTTCTAACAACAACGAACAGACGAACTCTGAGAGAGGCTATCTTCTGTGAGCTTCGAAACGGGAACGCCACCTCGCTTGGATGTTGCTTGCGAGCGGGACTCTACATGACACTGCCTCAAGTTAAAGGTTGAGGCCTCCGCTGTGTGCTTCGAAACAGGCAAGCAACCTTGTTTTGGGTGATGCTCATGAGCGGGATCCTGTCAAACCAACTTTTACCCTCAAAAATATCGTCTCCTGCAGGGAGCTGGATTTGATGGGTGAAATTCAAGCAAACACTAGCTGGTGTCAAGTCTTGACCAACTCTGAGATAGGCTATCTCTCTGTGAGCTTCAAAATGGGAATGTGACCACCCTTGGATGGTGCTCGAGACTCCGCATGATACCGCCTCGAGTCAAACACTGGCTGATATCTTGCCCAGATGAACTCAGAGAGAGGTTTTCTCTCTGTGAGCTTCAAAACAGGCATACTACTTCGCTCGGGTGGCCGTACAACTCGACAGCGGGCGAAAAAAAAAAGCTAAAGGTGCAACATATTTGCATTTCACCGAACCCCTGCTTTCTGTAAGGTGGGAAGGGTGGAACATGCAGGCATTCAACTTGCTCAAACACAATGCCACATCCTTGGTTGATGTTAATTTTACAGTATTTACTGAAAAATTGAAAGGGCCGTCGAGCCCAATACCCTTGGGTTCAAAATCACACGTTCTTACCACTAGACTACCGTGGCCTTACTTGTATAGTTGGTTTTATTAGCTTGTATAATTAACTGTGTTCTTAAAATATTTTATTTATACACTTGTGTGTGTTTTACGATGCTAATTTTGTTTAGGTTACACTTTCATCTTGTGACTTATGCCATGTACAGGTTGTCCCATGTTGGCTGGAATTGCTGGGTATCTCGGTTGTTAGTAATGACAGAACCTTGCGCTTTTCGCAAACCTCAGCTACTTTTTTGGTTATATCGTCAGACGAAGCTAATTTCAGTAATTCTGGTATACTTAATAGGCACAATAGTAGGTTCTGGTCCCGGAAAACCAACACCAAATATTTCTCAGAAGATAGCTGGGCAGGGTTTGGTCTAAATGTCTCTTGCTTCATATTAAGAACACAAATAAAATTTTATATATTTGAGGGAAACAGCCAATGGGTACGTTGAAATTTTAGAGACAGCTATATTCCGATTGCTCATTGGTGTTCCTCTAGCGCATGTAAACGAAATTAATTTTCAACAGGACGGGGCTCCTACACACAATTCTCAAACAGCGAGGTTATTTCTGGAGAACAATTTTCCAAATCCATGGATCGGAACCAATGGGCCTATAAGATGGCCCCTATGTCTTCAGACTTGTCTATATTAGATTTCTTTCTATGGGGATATCTGGAGAATAAAATTAACAAAGTTCATTATGTTAAGATTTAGGAAATACAATTAGAGAAAGATTTTGCTACTTACAAAATTATCACATTGTTTTGCTTAGTTCCTTAAAACGAATAGGAAAAGTATGTGAAGCTTGCATATATGGAAATTATTTTGAACAGTTCTTTTGATTTACTAGATTACTTTAGTGTGTTACGATTTTATTAAATAATTTCCTAGATTTTTATATATTTCAACAACACACCACAAGGGCTTACAGCCTAAATATTATCGTACCGTGGGTGTCGACAAGGGGGAAACAGGCAACTTGTTAATTCTGGACTTGAAGGTTCGGAGGAGAAGGAAAAACATGTGCCGGCAAGGAATTCCCCAACTTGGAAGTCCTCGGAACAAAAGAGCGGGCATAACAAGATGTTCTATGTCTGGTGACCTGGAGAGTAAAAGGGTGCATTCACTCTGTTCCCCTGGTACATCTGTTGGGGGCAGTAGGTGAAGGAACTATGGAAGAAAGCTCCTCTAAGCAGTGCCTGTGCAGATATCTATAAAATATATATATATATATATATATATATATATATATATATATATATATATATATATATATATATATATATATATATATGTGTGTGTGTGTGTGTGTATATATATATATATATATATATATATATATATATATATATATATATATATATATATATATATATATATATATATATATATATATGTGTGTGTGTGTGTGTATATATATATATATATATATATATATATATATATATATATATATATATATATATATATATATATATATAGACAGGCTTAGAATATTGTATATTTGAGTGGAGGCTGCTGTCGTCCGTGTAACTGTGAACTGGGTTGGATGTGCTAGAGCGGAGGTCAACAAGAGGTGGGAACGTGCTCTTACAGAAATTATTCCCAATAGAGTTAGCAAGAGTCCAGAAGGGTTTACTGCCATTGGAGCTTGAGAGGACTTTGTTTATAATAAGGTTATTAAACGAGTTTTTTGCCTCAGAAAGAATACTGACATAGCAGTTTCTGGCATCGTTAAATGCTTGACGGTTTTTTGGACTAGAATTGTGTAGAAGCGTTTTGGGAGCTTTGACCTTTTCAAGTCTGGCCTTGTCACAGGATTTAGTGAACCAGTGCTTTTGAGTGGCTGAAGAGGTTTTCTGTGTACGTGGAATAAATAATTCCGTGCCAGCTTGGATAATTTCGGTGACGTTTCGTGAGATATCAGAGGGGTCAGGATGAGAGAAGCAGACAGACACCCATGGAAATGAGTTATCCCGCATTTTGTCACAGTTCGCGGAGTTGTAGTGCCAAACTATACGTGGATGTGATGACTGTGTCACCTCAGGTTGCATTGCGCAGGAAGCAGTGACCATGCCATGATCTGGGCGTCCAAGGCGGACGGTGACTTATAGCATTCAGGTTTAAGGAGATCCAAGGGATTTGAGCTGTGTGTTGGGATGTGAGGAAAGTAAGTATGTTGCTGAACCATATTGGCTAAAGAATTGCTGACTCTCCCATATGGATCGGTTTTTGGAGATCCTAGCCATTCCTTATTATGGACATTGAAGTCACCAAGAATAATGACCTCGGAGGAAGGATATTCAGAAATCAGATGGTCGGTTCTTTTCAGAAAGGTGGTCGAACAGCTGGACAAAGTTGTTGTCAGAAGGTGACCGCTAAATGCAATAGCTGAATTTACTTGCAGCCCTGAGAGAGTTTCTTCCAAAGTATGTCTTTTCTTCCAGCTTCTAAATTGGGGAGTCTGGTGCAGGGTAGATTGCTACGGATGTATACGCACACGCCTCCATGCAATCTAAAGGAAGTAAGGAGCTCATACCCCGGGAAATTAAGGTGATTAGTGGCTGTTTTGGCACTGATTTTGGTTTCGGTGAGGAAGATGAGTTGGGGCCTATTAGCCTGGACGAAATGGTGGACGGAGTTTAGGTTAGAATTTAGGCCTCATATATTCAAGAAGGATATGTTAAATCTTGATGCCGGCGCCCCCTGCTCACCCCTTTTCCGGAGATCCGAATGGAGGGGTATTTTATCTCCAAAATCTTTTGTACAAGGAGTAGCCATCATAATTTTTGTTTATAAGGGAAACCGACTCATACACCAGAACCGGAAACGTCCGTTGGGAGTTCACCGATGTAAGGGGTGGTACCACATCGGACGTGAAAAATTTACTGTTTGCATATAGAAATAATCAGCAGCATTTTTTTGTCTGCTGCAAAATTAGGCTTTTTTTTTTCGTTGCTTATTAAAATGGATTGTTGTTGCCCTTACTTGGTGAAACTTGTCCATACTACATACAGACTTGGAGACTACTTCTCTGGCTTCACTGTTGGTTTTCGTTGGTGAAGGACGCAGCCAGCGCGTAAGCTAACTGTGACTATAGTTTCGCTGCTTGACAGCATTTTCAGACAGATTGAAAATGCTGTCAAGCAGCGAAACTATAGTCACAGAAACGTTGAAGAACTTTCTAGAACTTCCAGAATTCGTAGGGCCACTTGCTCCAGTTAGCTTACGCGCTGGCTACGTCCTTCACCAACGAAAACCAACAGTGAAGCCAGAGAAGTAGTCTCCAAGTCTGTATGTAGTATGGACAAGTTTCACCAAGTAAGGGCAACAACAATCAATGAATTGAAGAGGTCTTCTATCGAAGAGCTTGTCCATTTGTATTAAAATGGACCCATAATGTTATATATTTTGGATAAGCTTGTAAAAATAAAAATTAATTTCTTGACAAATATACAGGTGTCCCATTATATATAAAAAAAACATTGGTCAAGTCAGCTTTTTGAAAAACAGTAATATTTAGAAAAAACTAACTATGTTGCTAGACTCTGCGTTGAAAGTTCTAAAATGATTCGTTTTTACCTTTTTGGCAAGCTGTCACACAACTGAAATACAAGAGGTACCTAAAAATGCAACTTTTTCAATATCGCCCTGTAGCTCGGAACCTAAGAGGGGCTATGACAATTTTGTTGTGGCATCTTTCGTTGCACAAAAAAGTGGCACAGGTTCGCGAAAACTGCAAGGTTCTATCATTACTGGTAGCCGAAATACCCAGCAATTGCAACTAAAATGGGACACCTGTACGTAGAATGAAACTAAAAGTGGCACCTAAACAAAATTAGCATCGTAAAACACACACACAAGTGTATAAATAAATTTTAAGGACATACAGTTAACAATGATACCAGCTAATAAAACCAAATATACAAGTAAGGCCTCGGGTGTCTACTGATAAGAACGTGTGTCTTTGTACTGAGGGGTATTGGCTTCAATTCCCATCTACCTGCCTGCACATGTTGTGTACAAGAGAACCAATAAATATATTTATCTATAATTATGAATTCCTTCTTTGTTACAGGAACCGTAGTGAAGGAACTTTTGAAGTAGTGGCGCACAACAGATCGAGTTCTCATCGTCACGCCGAACAGACAAAGATAAGTTCAAGTCAGGGGCCTAAGTTGAACTTAGGAAATCGTTATAACACTCTAAGAAATGACAGCTAGTGTTGTTGACTATTTATGTGCAGTTTGTAATAATGTGGTGACCGATTCTTAGCATAATTGGAACTTTCATCTGACTCGTAAACCTTCTATCCTTTAACCCCAGGTGTCTTTTATGTTATACATATATATTTATATTTTCGATATTAAGTGAGCAAGTTAAAACAAGTCAAAAACATTTTTAAACGTCTTTCATTTCCATAAATCATTTTGGTGGTGATTTTTAAAATAGATAAGTTTTTTTTTCTGTTAATAGAGGCATATCCAAGTATCTCTGAATTAGGTAGCAAATCATATTTTGTTTATATTATAAATATTCCATCGAAATTGATTGATTAGTTTATTTTGTGAATTGTATTTACAAATTGTTCTGGTCTGTATGTAAAATCTCTGATTGGAATTATAAAATTTTATAAAATAAAAGTTTCAATTCTGAAAACATGTCTCTTAATACATTGATTGTTGTTGCCCCACAAAAATGTCGTCTCCTGGGGGAAGCTCGATTTGATCGGTGAAATTTAAGTAAACTGATATGTAACATTCTCAATCCTGGCAGGATTGTCATAATTTGCTATGTAAAATCCTGGCAGGAGCGCCATATCTTTGTTCGGTTATCGTGCCGGTTCATTTGGGGTGTGGTATGTAGTCTAATATGAGGGACTGTTATTAAATTAGATTTCAATTTACTCAATAAAATATATTTACCTTTACTTAATATCTGCTATCAATAAACCTATTTATTCTATGGTTTCTTGTTTATTTTATTTCTCACTTAGGAAATTTTCTATCAACCATGCTCTATGTTTTATATAAGATGGCTGGCAATGAGCCAATCCTGAGCTGTGCAGTTATTGCAGCAAAAAGGTAGATTTAAAAGGTGCAAAGTGTGTAGAATGTGAGGCAATATAGGAGGGCGGGTCAAAAATCCATGACTTTGAATTTCCCGCATCTTCACAGGAAGGGCAACACTGCTCCTGTCAACAAGCATCTGACAATTGACTCCTGTAAAATATTGAACAAGCTGCGTCATTTAGTTTGTGTTAGATAGCCATTGAAAGCAGACAACCACTTGAGTTATAACGAAAATGGGAAAAAGTAAATTTCGTGTGCTCATCAAACATTATTTTTTGCGGAAAAAAAAATCACTCAAACCAAGGCTAAGCTTCGTAAATACTATGGGGACTCAACCATCAATTTCCATGGTAAAAAAAAGTGGTTTACTGAATTTCGTTGCGGCCGTACAAGCACAAATGAGCACAGTTGAGGTCGCTAGACCCGAAACAATTGAAAAAATTCACGATATGGTGTTGGCCGATCAGAGATTGAAAGTGCGGGAAATTGTGGAAGCCATAGGCATATCACATGGCTCAATGGTTTCGATTTGGGGTTAAGGAGTCGCGGGCCAAAGGACTCCAGGGGGCAAGCTGAGGAAGTGGAAATAACAACATAAACTCCCGATGAAGCTTTCCCCAAGACCGTCATGCGCGGTAAAAATCCGCATCCTGCACGAGGTGACCCTGCTAATAACTAAACATGACGGATCTAGACAAGGAGGTCGAACTAAACTCCCCCAATCTACGGTGTCACGTGACCCGTGCCTATGGATGGATGGCACCAGGGCGATGGTGTCGTGAACGGAACCTCTGGAGTACCAGGCAACCCTCCAGAGTAACCCGCCTTGCACCACACAGGGGGTTCTGATGGTGTGGACAGTATTTCCCCCATTCTCGTGGGAACAACATGATTATAAATACATATAAAACCAAAACCAATGAGGCTCGAGGAGTGGCTCCGGCTACAGACTTGAGCCTTGAGTCTATCCCGGAAACGGAGACGAGCCAGGGTGCGGCAGCGGACTCTGGAGGTCCCACGACCGGCGTAGATACGGGGGATCAGGGGGTAGCTTCGGCCAGAGACCTGTCCCCGACACCCAAGCTGGAGGCTGGGTCCCACCGGAGGGCGGCGAGCTCCGCGGACTCCGGGGGCCCCTCCACCAGTGAGGACTCTACTGTTAGAGTAGAGGGACTGCCCCGGCAGTCCAAGCGTCTTTCCGGGGCGCAGAGAAAGAAGCTCCGGAGGGCGCAAAAAATGGCGGCCGGGACCTGGACGGTCGAGAAACCTGTAAAGGCGCAAGAGGGGAGTGCGGGTCAGAAGAGGACGCGCTCGAACTCTAGCACGCCCACTACAGACAGACGTTCCAAAAGGGCCAGGGTGCCTGTAAAGGCGCAAGAGGAGAGTGCGAGTCGGAAGACGCCGCGCTCTGGCTCTAGCACGCCTACTACAGACAGACCTCCCAAAGGAACTAAGGCCGGAACACCGGCGCAGACTGGCTCTTACAGGGAGGCTGCGGAGGGCCTCGGGATGGCGGTGATTGACAGACGCCATCCTGAGGTCACGCTAGACCAGGGGAAGGCGGACCTGATCCAGGCTGCGGTGGTAGCTGCAGTGGACTCTCTTCAGGAAGGGGAGAGCCCGCCTCAGTTCCACCGGACGCGCCTGACGGGGGGCATCCTCTGGATAACCTGTGCCGGCCCGCAGTCGCGGGACTGGCTGCGGAAAACGATCGGGGGCCTCGGTCAGATTTGGGAGGGGGCGGACTTGACAGCCGTCGAGCCCAAGGAACTCCCAAAGAGACGCAAGGTCCTCGTACGGATCCCTGACACCGTCCCGCAGGAGACGGTGATCAGCAGACTTAAGATCCAGAACCCTGAACTGGGGACGCAACACTGGTCGGTTCTAAGCAGGAAGGCAGAGGAGAAAGGACAGACGCTCGCCTTCTCGATCGACCCGACATCTTACAGAGCCCTTGAAGGAACCTCCTTCAAGGCATTCTGGGGCATGGGAAGGGTTAGCTTCCGCCCACTGGGGAAGCAATTAAGGGTTAATGGGACTTAGGTTCCTTCAGGTCAACCTCCAACACAGTAGGGCAGCCACGGCCGGACTACTAATGGCTCTGAGGAACACGGATGTGGCCCTCATCCAGGAACCGTACTCCTACAAAGGAGAGATCAAGGGACTCGGCGGAGCTAATGGAAAGCTCATCTACAGCAGGTCCAGCGAGAATCCGAGGGCCTGCATTTTTGTCAGGGAAGGGATAGAGTTTCTCCCTCTAATGAATTTCTGTTCCAGGGACCTGGCAACGATCAAAATCCGATGTGGAGGAGCGGATGGGCTGAGGGACATTACTGTCGCGTCAGCCTATCTGCCAGGGGACAGCACGGACCCTCCTCCACCCAACGAATTGGAGCAGCTGATGGTGGGTAGCAGAGCAGGTGGATGGCAGACCATCATCGGCATGGATGCGAATGCGCACCATGAGTTGTGGGGTAGCTCGGACACAAACTCTAGGGGTGAGGCACTTTTACAATTCTTTATGAAATTTAATTTAGACATATTGAATAGAGGTAATAAACCGACATTCGTCACAACACGGCGTGAGGAAGTTTTAGACCTAACAGTTTCCACCCAGTTTCTGGGTGACTTTGTTAAAAGCTGGGCTGTGTCTGGGGAAGTGAGTAGCTCAGACCACAGATACATCCGGTTTGAAATCGCCAAAGTCGAAAGAGAAACGGTATGGTACCGGGACCCCCGCAAGGCGGACTGGGAAGCCTACAGGGCAGACCTAGCTGTGGAACTGCGGGGGGTTGAGAGGGCCATAAGGGATTCAATAGACCTCGAGATTGCAGCAGTCCAATTGCGAGACGCAATTACCTCGGCCTATAACGCCAACTGCCCCCTGAAAATGAGGGTGTCCACCAGGAACGTCCCATGGTGGAACGAGGACCTCAGGCAAAGGAGGACGCAGGTTCGTAAGCTGTTTAACGCGGCCAAAAGGTCGGGAGCATGGGATGAATATAGACAGGCCCTATCGACCTATAACAAAAGACTGAGGGACGCCAAGAAGGAGTCGTGGAGGAGGCACTGCGAAGAAGTGGAAAACACGTCCGAGAGTGCTCGACTACACAAGATCCTGTCTAAGGGCCCTCAGACTAACATAGGCTCCCTTAGAACACCCACGGGGGCTTTACAAGCTCGGGGGAGGAAACTATGGAAATTTTACTCCAGACGCACTTCCCCGGCTGTAACATAATAAACCAATCACCTCCGGACTGGGAACACTCAGAAATAGAGGCGCCTTATAGGCGGGCATCTAGAGTAGACTGGACAGTCGCTAAAGAGGTGGTTACCTGGAGCAAAATCAGATGGGCCATTAACAGCTTTAAGCCATACAAATCGCCGGGATTTGATGGAATAATGCCCATCATGCTCCAACAGGGGATAGATATACTGGCGCCGGTGCTTACCCTCATTATGAGGGCCAGCCTGGCTCTGGGGTACATTCCGAGGGCATGGAGACTGGCCAGGGTTGTATTTATTCCTAAACCTGGGCGTCCAACAGACCAGGCAAAGTCCCTGAGGCCAATAAGTCTCATGTCCTTCTTGCTGAAAACAGTGGAAAAACTGCTCGACCGGCACATTAGGGGCGGTGTACTGGAAGCATATCCTCTACACTGCGGACAATATGCATACAGAGCAGGATTCTCAACAGAAACAGCACTGCACCAACTGGTGCTGAAACTGGAGAATACGCTGGAGAACAAGGAGGTGGCGCTGGGGGCCTTCCTAGACATAGAGGGGGCCTTTAGCAACACCTCGTTCGGATCGGTTCTGGCAGCTGCCCGGGAGCGTGGAATAGAGGAGACCTGCTGCAGGTGGATCGGTTCCATGCTCAGGGACAGGGCGGTGTTCACCTCACTCGCGGGAGGGACTCTGCTGGCGGGGGTCGCGGCGGGGTGTCCGCAGGGGAGCGTTCTGTCTCCCTTGCTCTGGTGTCTAGTCGTGGACGGCCTGCTGGGGAGGCTCTCGGGAGGGGGGTATGAGGTACAGGGCTATGCGGACGACATTGTCATCATAGTCCGAGGAAAGGTCACACAGGCAGTGTGGGAGCGTATGCAGACTGCACTGAAAGTGGTGGAAGGGTGGACGGTTGATCAAGGGCTCGGGGTGAGCCCCGAGAAAGCAACCGTCGTGCCGTTTACGAGGAGGAGGAAGTGTGAAAGCCACAGAACTCTCACTCTATACGGTAGGAGCGTTCCAATGGCCAGGGAGGTAAAATATCTTGGGGTCGTATTGGACTCTAAGCTAACCTGGAATGGTCACATTGGAAAAATACTGCGTAAGGCAGTCATGACCTTAGCCGTCACTAGGCGGCTATATGGAAAAACGTGGGGACTAAGACCTAGTATGGCCCACTGGCTGTACACAAGGGTGGTCAGACCATCGTTAACATATGCGGCACTGGTCTGGTGGCCTAAGGTGACACAATCCAGTGCCAAACAAAAACTAGGCAAGATCCAAAGGATGGCTTGCCTAGGCATCACAGGGGCCATGTCTTCAACCCCAACAGCCGCCATGGAGGTGTTGCTGGATCTACCCCCCCCTACACTTCGTTATTATGGGAGAGGCCAGGCTAGGACTATACAGACTAGCCTGCAATGGTAGACTGAAGATCAGCCCAGGCTTCAGGGGCCACTGCAAAATTCAGGAGATCGTGAAGGAACCCATGCTTGAAATGAGGTCAGACTTCGCGAGCCCGCGAATGTGCAGGGAAAACAACTTCACAGTGGAAATCCCTGATCGCGGGGCATGGCGGGAGGAGACACCGGGCATACCACGGGACGCGCTCGTCTGGTTCACGGACGGATCTGGCGGGGAGCGTGGGACGGGGGCAGGTGTTTACTCGGAAGGACCGAGGGTAAGTCACAGTATTTCCCTCGGAGCCCATGCAACGGTGTTTCAGGCCGAGATGTACGCCATCCTGCACTGTGTGCGGGAGAACAAGAGGAGGGGCTACACCAACAAGCGGATCCTCATAGCCACAGACAGCCAGGCAGCCCTTAAGGCACTAAGTAGCCCACGGGTAAATTCCTGGCTGGTGAGTGAGTGCCGAGACGAGACGAGCGACCTGGCTGGGCAGAATGAGGTGACCCTCATCTGGGTGCCGGGTCACTCGGGGGTCAAAGGCAATGAAGAAGCTGACAGTCTCGCAAAGAGGGGGTCAGCAGAACCATTTATGGGACCAGAACCGGCTCTGGGCGTGTCAAAGAGCACTGCCAGGGGAGCCATTAAGTCCTGGGTCAGAAACCAACACAAGGTGTACTGGGCGGACTGTCCAGGGCTCAGACATGGGAAGTCAATAATTGACGGACCCAGTTCAAAGAGAGCTGTGGAGCTGCTAAACCTTAGCAGAGGACAGCTCAGAAACACAACAGGTCTCTTGACGGGACACATGGCCGTCAAGAAACACCTACATAAAATGGGGCGGTTCGAAGGGGACCTCGCATGCAGACTCTGCGGCGAGGGGGAGGAATCAGCCCAGCACATCTTGTGCGAGTGTATAGCTCTGGACCGGAAAAGACAACTGATCTACGGTCACTCTAGACCGGAGACAGAGCAATATAAAACTTCACCCTACCAATCGCTGTGCAGACTAGTTCAAGGCACAGTGATTTTGGAATGGGTGGAGTAAGACTAGGGGTATGCACAATCAACCAAGGGTTGCGGTGCTATCGGGGCGGCAAGGCCGCGGACGAGCCCTGAGGGAACAAAAAAAAATGGTTTCGATTTTGCATGATCACTTGGGTATGAGAAAGCTATCCACAAAATGGGTGCCGCATGTGCTCACAAATGCAATCATGTGACAACTTCGAAAGAGTGTTTGGCATTGTTCAACTGCAATAGGGACGAGTTTTTGCGCCGTTTCGTAACCGTGGACGAAACATGGATTCACCACAACACACCAGAGACCAAGCAGCAGTTAAAACAGTGGGTTTCTCTGTGCGAATCGGCGCCGAAGAAGGCCAAGGTGGGTTTATCAGCCAATAAGGTCATGGCGACGTATAATCCACATTGATTACCTTCAAAAGGGAAGAACAATTAATGGCGAATATTATACCAACTTATTAGAGCGATTCAATGACGATTTGAAGAAAAAACGACCTCATTTGGCCAAGACGTTCTTTTCGACCAAGACAATTCAAGGGTGCACACATGTGTAGTCTCAATGGCGAAATTGCATAAATTGGGCTACGAATTGCTCCCTCATCCGCCCTATTCTCCGGATTTAGCCCCGAGTGACTATTTCTTGTTTCCAAACTTAAAGAAATGGCTTGGCAGAAACAGATTTGACTCCAATGATGAAATCATCTCACAAACAAATACCTATGTTGACGACCTCGGCAAATCTTATTTTTTGGAAGGGATTAAAAAATTGGAGAAACGTGGGACGAAGTGTATAGAGCTCAAAGGAGACTATGTGGGGAAATAAAATGATTTTTTGTCAAAAGACCTGTGTTTCATTCAAAAAGGTCACGGACTTGTTGACCCGCCCTCGTATCATGCTTCATGTTCACAAAATAAAAATGTGAAAATGTATGATTTGGATCAAAATTTGAAATGTTGTCTTGAGAAACAGAATAAAAGTGATCATGTAAATAAGGATATTGTGTGCTATCAAATTGAAATGAATTACCTGAAAAAGAAGCAAGAATACAAGAACTTATCAAATTGAATCACTTATTAGAAGAAAAATGTTCTAATAATGTAAATAAAAACTATTCACAAATGCAGAATCAGTATAAGAAAAGAGAAGCTGCCATATCAGAAGAGATAAAAACAAAACAACAAACAAATGTGAAAGAATATGTAAATAAACAAAGATAATGAACGATATCATTGATTTGGGAAAATCTGAGGATGATACAGGTGGTGATTTTTAAACAGTGTTATACAAAAAAATAAAAGTAAACAAACATTTCCTGAAGTGGCAAAAACCAACACTAAACAAATTAAATACTGAAAACAACCAGAAATAAAAGAGACTGCTACCTCAGAGACAGGTGACCATTTTAAATCACAACCAAGAAAAATGTGGCTATACATAGGAAAAGCCCAAGAAAATGTTAGTGAAAATACAGTAAGAAATTATGTCAAGAATAACTGTGGAATAGTGTGATGAAGCACTTGTGGTTAGACCGCTGGCTACCAAAGGAAAAGCAAAAACATTCCAAGTATGTATAACTAATGACCTACATGAAATTACGAACAAGCCGGAATTTTGGCCAGCTGGCATAATTATTAGACGATTCAACTTTAACTTTAAAACAAGTGAATTGCAGAGGGAATTTTTTTAAACATCAAAAAGGACAAAGAAATAAACCTTAAAATTATCTGGGATAAATAACAATAACCAAAATAAATAGGAAGATAATGAAGAAAAAAGTCTGAGAAAAATTGAAGATGACGGAAAACTGTGATACAGTGGTTTATCATCAGAACATTCAATCACTCAAGAATAAAATGTTGGAAATGGAAGTGTTTCTACAAACTTTGGAAGAAAAACCAGATGTCATAGGCCTTACAGGGCGCTGGTGTTTGCAAGAGAATATTTAAGTGAAGGGTTATGAAATAAAGTCAGTGTTTTCCAGGCAAAACAGGAAACATGGTGGAAGTGTAATTTATGTAAAAAATGGAAGGAATCTCTAGAAATTAAACAGGGTAGGGTTGAAGGTCAGTTTGAGTGCTCTTCTGTGGTGATTAAGCCTTTGAAAACTGTAATTTTGTGTATCTACAGACCCCCAATGGCTGAAATAAACATTTACTTGGAAAGATTAGATTATGTTCTAAATAAATGTTGAAAGTTGTATAAGAACTTTAAAATAATTCTAGCCGGTGATTTCAATATAGGTTTAAACAAAGAAACAAATAATAAAATATCTTTCATGGATTTACTGCATACCTACAATTTAAAACCAAAAATCTTTGAAGCAACACTAAAATTACTACTTCTACAATAGACAACATATTTGTAACTTTTGATAGTAATTTAAAAGTAACAGTTATTAACTCAGCGCTCTCAGACCATTATGGGCAGTTGTTGTCATTTTCTGGAACAACAATGAAGAGTGAAAGAAAAATTTGGAAAGAAAATATACTAAGATAAAGCTAAATCAAATGTCAGATGAACTGAGCAAGATAGATTGGACTGAAATTTACAACATGCATGATGCAAATAAAGCGTATAATACATTTCTATTTATCATCAAAATTTTGCATGATCAAATTTTCAATCTTGAAACTGTTACATCAAAAATCTCAAAGTCATGGATAACAAAAGGCATAATGATCTCTAGTAAAAATAAAAGATGTTTATACTCAAAAAAAAAAGGTTTAATATCAAACGAAGATTACCAAAAATATTAAAAAAGGTTGTTACGCAGGCAGAGAAGATATCGAACATTTCTTATATAGTAAACGCTGCAAATAAAAATAAAGCGGTTTGGTTTCTTGTGAATAATTATAATGTAAACACTAATAAAAGAAGCAGTTCACTTATAGAAAACTTAGAAATAAAAAATACAGGTAAACAAAATACTCTAAATCAAGTAAATACATTTCTTGTTAACCAGTGTTCAAACTTGCCACAGGTTGTAGAATATTCAAATGTAAACAAAATAGAATAAACAATTTATGTTACCCAATGGCTATATACAGGTTCATAGCACAATAAAATTACTGAAAAACAGTGCTTCGGTAGGTGAAGATCCAATCCCAGTCATTTTAGTTAAAAATATTGCACAACAAATAATACATCCACCATCCACTAACGCACATAATAAACTTAACCCTGTCAACAGGTGTCTTTCCAGATAAGTTAAAAACAGCAGATATAATAGCGATATACAAGAAAGGAGATAAAAAACTACAGCTATTCTCCCAATATTTGAAAAAATAATATACACCACAATAAACTCCTACTTAGAAAATAATAAATTACTCTCTGATACACAGAATGGCTTTAGTAGAGGTAAATCTAGAATCAGAGCAACTTATGATGCACTACAAGAAGTTATAGAGGCCTTAAATAAATCACAAAAAACAGCTTTGCTATGCTTAGACTTAAGTAAAACATTTGATATGATGTAAAATATGATATATTATTCTTAAAGCTTAGCATGTATGGAATCAGAGGTTTAGCACTAACACTGATAAAATCATACTTGAAAAGTCGAACTCAAAGCATCGTTCAGAAATATAACCACAACATATATAGATCACAAAAGAAACAGATAATAAAAGGTATCCCACAAGGGTCGATATTTGGACCGCTTTTATACATTATATATACAAATGACACCAGAATTAATAGATGAAATGTTAATATCGTTTGCAGACGATTCGTCTGTGATCTACAGAAGCAACACTACAAATGAACTAAAAAGAAAAAAAAAATCATCTGTTAACACACTAAATTCATGGGTTTCAAATAAAAATTTAATAATGAACATTGAAAAAACCAAGTTAATACATTTTTTTTTTAATTTTCTTTAGTTTTTTATTTCACTTTACCGCTAATTGATCAGAGTGTGTAATTCTGCAGAATTTTTTGTATAAAAAATTCACTAAAGAGGAGATGAAAACTTTTAGGACTTAATTCGATTTGAATAGCAGTTCTGGTTGTTTGATACTGTCCTAACTTGGTGAAACCATTCCATACTTAGTACTGGGTACAGATACCTTTCCTGTTGCTTCATAAGTGCTTGTTTTTTCTCTGCAACCAATTTTGCTTTTCGTCAGGCAAAAGAAAATTTTCTCTGTGAAGCCAGCTATTTAGATCAGATTGTATAATGTTTATTTATTTTATTACATTTCATGTACAAAATTTATTGAAATAGCGAATTTTCTTACAAGAAAGCTTTAGTGAATTTTCTATTCTTAAAAGAGAAATTAGTTTCAAATTTTTTTGTAAAAGAATATTTTGGGAGGTTTTGTTGCAATGTTTTATTAACGAAATTCGTGGCAAATAAAGTTTCAATGATTTTTTGTGCTTTGTGTTTGGGAAATTTGGGTAAAAAATATACATACAATAGATTTTTTCAGCAAATTTTTGTAGAAGTATTTAGTTTTAGCGAAATTTTGTGGAAACATTTTTTCTAAAATGGTGGTGGATTTTTGTAAATAATTTTTTAGAACTGAGACCCCTAGAAACTATTATCCGACATTAGGGTAAATGCAATTTAACTCTCTGTACCAGCGAGATTCTCGTGGTGCCACTTCCTTCTCTTAAATGTAGACTTTGTTTTAACATCTGTCTATTTCCGCGACTATGTCCAATCACGGACGCCAGGGAGCAGTTTCACCTCACTATCCTGGGAATTTTTCCGAACTCTTGCCTTTCTGTAATGAGGGTAGGGATCTTTAACATGCCCAACATCGCATTGACACGAGACCGACGGCTTTACGCCCCCTCCGAGAGGCGGCACGTGCAGCCATTCAACTTGCTCAAATACAATGCCACAACCTCGGTTGATGTTAATTCTACAGTATGTACTGAAAAAGTGAAAGGGAAACCCTGGGAATCAAACCCGGTACGCCCTCGGTTCAGAGGTACACATTCTTATCACTGAACCACCATGGCTCTACTGTAGACTCAATTGAGAAAGTATATTTCAAAATACTGACTTGGCAAGTGCGTTATGGTAACCAATAAGGTGTCAACGTACATTATGAAAGAAATACTGATGCAGCAAGTGCTTTATGGTAACAAATAAGATATCAATGTGCATTATGAAAGAAATACTGAGGGAGTAAGTGCGTTATGGTAACGAATAAGGTAAGTATTTAACTAAAAACTAAATTTAAAAATATGGACACAGCAAATGTGTTATTGTAACGGATATCAATACGTATTATGAAAAAATACTGACACAACAAGTGTGTTAAGGTTACACATAAGATAATATATATACTGACGCAGCAAGTGCGTTATGGTAACGAATTAGGTATCATAATACACACATATATTATATACTTTAATTCAATCCCTGCCAATCACAGATAAAATTGTTAGCATCTTTTTCAGACATTTTGTTATAACATTTACACAAAAACTAAATATATTCCACGTGCCACCTAATTTTATATACCTTTTTTTTTTAAAGAAAGTCATGAAGGAGCCATAAAACAGTGAGCTATATATAGTTCACTGTCATAAAATTATAATTTAAGAATAATGTGTCTTATAATTCCTTATTAAGTCGTTAAAGAGAAAGGACGTGCAAACACTGCATAGACTCGAACACAAGAATCTTGCCGGCAAGGAGAGCTAAACTGTAGGATTGCCGTGGTTAGTTTCAATGTACATATATATATATATATATATATATATATATATATATATATATATATATATATATATATATATATATATATATATAAATTTTGTAAAAATGTGTATATCATCTCCATGAAAATCCGCTACCATAACGCACGTGCTGCATCTTTGGAAATGCATTTTTTTAGTGTGTCAGAAGCTTTGTAAAATGAAGATGGTTATGTCAGTAGCCAATTTCACACGAAGCGCTCGGCTCTGTCGTCAGCGAATCGTTTGCATTACAACGCTTCTTTGAGTGGCCAAAAGAGTTGAAACTCGCAGGGCAATAACTCAGGACTGTAGTGAGGGTGTTGTGGTGTCCAATGTTTGGCTGTTAGCGCTGCTGTGTAGGGCAGAGCATTGCGTGAAGAAGAATCAGATCTCGCAACTCTGGCAGCGATAAGCAAGTTTAACCTCATACAAAAGGTCGCTGTAGTACACCACGTTGATGGCGTGATGGTTGTGCCAAACGTCACACGGGTCAAAATAGTCGCAAACACCTTGCCAGCTGGCAGCCAAGTCTTGCTTTTTTCACCACTCCACACTGGCTTGTTTCAACTGGGGTGTGTAGTGATGTACCCACATTTCATCATAGGTTACGATACAATGTTTCACCTTCTCCAAACCGTACTGAGAGCCACTCACAGGCCTACAAACATGCCACCTTCCGTTCTGCAGTCAACAGATGAGGAACCCATCGAGCAGACATGTTACCAAACCCCAAGTCTTCCATAACTTATTCCGACCCTAGCAAAAATTTCTGAAACCGTCAAATATCAGTTGTCTTCAAAAAGGTCACAATAGCGTGCCTACTCTCGTCTGTAGTGCTCCTCTGTGGACGACGATCCTGGCTCTAATTTTTGACCACTTCACAGCTTTGTAATTTTCCAATATTTGGGTGAATAAAACATATATTTCATTCTTCAGCAAATTAAGATACTCCAGTCAAATTACCAGGACTGAAAATGGGACCAACAATTTTGATTTCCCATAATCTAGACCTTCCAATATTTTGGTAGGTCCCCATGTAATCTCTCGGCTGATGATCTTAAAGAAGAGCATTGAGAAGAACCCCACTGTTTATAGAAAACCTGTAATTTTGTGTTTATGTAGCACTATACATGAAGCGTCCTTATACAGTTTCTTTATGAGGTTAACAATTGCCGCATGATTTCCCACCAAATTAAAAATATTCTGGAGGGTCTGGTAGTCTAAATGCAGGCAGAAATTGTAATGCACTGTAACAGACTGGTAAATTCAAATTTCTTAACAGATAAACAGCTTTAGGAAGACAACAGACAAAAGTTAGTCTGGCATTTTTATCAAAATAATGTGAATACACGCTTAAACTCTTAATATCACCTTATTGTGAACTCATTACATTTTTCAGTAAACCACTAACCACGTCTGTGAAGTCATGTTTTTGAGCAATAACCATAGAACCTGTGCCAACAGCTTTGTGCAATAAATTAACGTATAATTGGATAATTAAGTTATAAATGCCCTGCAACTATGTTTTTTATTTAAGTTGATATAAAGTCAAACAAAACAAGACTTGAAAAAATGATGTATTTCTGTTAGTAAGATTAATTTGTCTACAATTGAGACTAAACTATTTTAAACATTGGCACTATTATGAAAAAGAACTTCTATTTCACTGAAATACCTATACTGTTAATCATATGCTATTAAAATCTTCAATGGTTGACTCCTCGCTGCAAAAATTATTTTTGTAAGTAAGTATTCAATATTTCACTTTTATGGTCATATCCATTTTGCCTTAGGTACCTTTCAACATATTTCAATCCATGTGATCCATTATTATTATAACTTTCATATGTCGGTTTTTTCAACAAGTCCGGTTTAAAATTTTTCATAAAATATACCCATACTTTAATTTTATCGCCTTTTTGATATTCATCTAAACATTCTACCTCATTCTCTTCCCGTACATAATAATTCGGATGGTCTTCTAAAATATCAAGATCTGCAAAAACCTTGTCATCTACTTCGTAGACTTCACCTCTTACATGAGTACCATTTCCTGAAATGATATCAGTAATATTAATAAGAAAAACTTATAATTGCACTTTTTTTTAATATGGCAGTTCATGGGGAAAGATTAATATTCTGTGCATTTTCTTTGTTGATTTCGGAACAGTTTGATCAGGTTAAGATAGGTCGGAATACCCTTTCGAATCTGCCTCAGTCAGATTTTAAAATCCAACTTTTTGGTATAGCTCAGAAGATGCTGATATGAAATTATCATTGCTTTAAATGTTAAGTCTGGAAAAAATATAACCCCCAAGAATGTCGAGAAAACTGTACTATTCGGTCAGATTCAATTTGCTCAACATTTTGTTAATATTGCTACCAGTGACTAGACTCCTTGAATGCAATTTGCCAATAAAGTTAAATACTTTAGATCTTGTTTAGATCTAAAATTGAAGTGAAACACACACTTGCACAAAACTTTTTCAAGAGCCACCATGGCAATCTGAACATGCCGCATACTTGTAGGAAAGGCATGGGGGCTGAATTCCAGGATGGTATACTGGTTATACTAAATTGTGGTCAAACCAATGGTCACAGATGCATCTATAGTATGGTGGCCAAAAACGGAACAAGCCTCAACACAAAGCAAATTGCAAAAAGTGGAGAGGCTGATCTGTCTTGGAATAACGGGAGCTAGGGAATCATGCCTCACAGCTGCATTAGAGGCAATGCTGAATCTTGCTCCACTGCACATATGTGTGAAGAAGGAAGCGGCACTAACTGCCTCAAAACTATTCCAAGCGGACAAAACCAAACCAGGAGACATGGTTGGCCACTTGAAAATCCTGGAATTTATTCCACTGAAATCACTCGCCAGACCAAATGCCAGCCAAACTGGACTTGGTTGGCCACTTGAAAATCCTGGAATTTATTCCACTGAAGTCGCTCGCCAAACCAACAGACCAACTGCCAGCCAAACCGGGCTTCATAATTTCATTCGACGTTGTCATAAATGATCGCCAAACATCGAACAGAGACGCAGTGCAAGGCTGACAAACAACTCATTTGTATGGTATACAGACGGGGACCTAAACAAATGGATGGAGCAGGACTGGGAATAAGAGGACCCAACTTTAGACGCCTAGTCCCTAGGCATAACTTCCACCATCTTCCAAGCAGAAATGATTGCTATAAATCTCTGTAGACAGGAGTGCATACAAAGAAGATTCAGAAATAGGGAGATCTACATCGTATCAGGCAGTACTAAACACTCTGGAATCTTTTAAGACCGAGTCTAAGCTAACCTGGGAATGCAAAAAACTCCTTGAAGCACGAACAACAAAGTAACTTTGATGTGGGTACCAGAGCATTATCAAGGCATCGAACGAGGAAGCAGATCTTGCAAAAAGGGAAACAACAACACCATTATATGGTCCAGAACCATGTTGTGGACTAACAAAAAGACATGTAAAAAACGAACTTGATACTTGGTAGAACCAAATGCTGTCATACTGGAGGAAAACGGCATGCTTAAGGAAGTTAAAACGGTTCATCACCATATCAACAAAGAAGTCTGAACTGTATCTTGGATGGAAGTAAACTCCCCAACACCACCCGCCCCCCCACACTTAGTTATCATGGGGGAGGCCAGACTAGGACTATACAGACTAGCCTGCAACTGTAGACTGAAGATCAACCCAGGCTTCAGCGGCGACTGCAAAATTCAGGAGATCAGGAAGGAGCCCATGCTTGAAATAAGGTCAGACTTCGCAAGCCCGCGAATCTGCGGGGAAAACAACCGAGAGACATGGCGGGAGGAGACGCCGGGCTTAACACGAGATGGGCTCGTTTGTTTCACGGACGGATCCGACGGGGAGCGTGGGACGGGGGCAGGTGTTTATTCGGAAGGACCGAGGGTAAGTCATAGCATTTCCCTCGGAGCCCATGCAACGGTTCTTTAGTCCGAAATGTACGCCATCCTGCACTGTGTGCGGGAGAACAAGAGGAGGGGCTGCACCAAAGAGCGGATATTCATAGGCAGGCCTTAAGGCCCCAAGTAGCGCACGGGTAAACTGCAGACTGGTAAGTGAATGCCGAGATGAGACGAGCGACCTGGCTGAGCAGAATGAGGTCACCCTCATCTGGGTGCCGGGTCACCCGGGGGTGAAAGGCAATGAAGAAGCTGACAGTCTCGCGAAGAGAGTCAGCAAAACTATTTATGGGACCAGAACCGGTTCTGGGCGTGACAAAGAGCACTGCCAGCGGACCATTAAGTCCTGGGTCAGAAACGAACACAAGGTGTGCTGGGCAGACTGCCCAGGGCTCAGGCATGGGAAGTCAGTAATTGACGAACTCAATTCAAATAGAGCTGTGGAGCTGCTAAATGTTAGCAGAGGACAGCTCAGAAACATAACAGGTCTCTTGACGGGACACATGGCGGTCAAGAAACACCTGCATAAAATGGGGCGGTTCGAGGGGGACCTCGCATCCAGACTCTGAGGCGAGGGGGAGGAATCAGTGCAGCACATCTTGTGCGAGTGTAAAGCTCTGGACCGCAAAAGACAACTAATCTACGGTCAGTCTAGATGAGAGACTGAGCAATATAAAACTTCACCCTACCAATCGCTGTGCAGACCAGTTCAAGGCACAGTGATTTTGGAATGGGTGGAGTAAAAAGACTAAGGGCATGCACAATAAGCCAAAGGCTGCAGTGCTATCGTGGCGGCAAAGTCGCGGACGAGCCCTGTGGGAAACAATGAAGATGGGCAAGGCATACAGTGAAAACTGTAGATACAGCACCGAAGCAGCAAAAACAACAGAACACTCGCTATGCGACTGCGTCGCTCAGTTCTGCAAAAGGCTCAGATACCTTGGAGTGGGACCCTAACACCGTAGGAAATGGGTAAAATAGCCCCCAAGAGGATAGTGGACTACATAAAAAGTCTGAGCTTTTTGAGTAACTTTTATAGGAAAAAGAGTCATGCACAAAATCTCCGTTGGGGTGGCAGCGCTGAGAGGTCAGACTCAATTTGCTCAACATGTTGTTAATGTCACTACCAGAGACTGGATTTCTTAAATGTCTTGGGAACCAGAGAAATGCTTCTTAGTTTGCAGGTGGCGTAATCCAAATGACTTTGTATCCTTTCTGGGCTTTGAAACAGCCTTCGGCACTATCACGCAGCAAAATGGTTGATTGTTTAAAATCTACAAGTGTTGATAACAAAGACTTGAAAATTATTGCAAATTTGTGCTGGAACCAAAGTACTACAGTTGGAATAGATTGAGAACAAATTGAAGAAATCCAAATATAACATAGAGTACACCAAGGATACATGCTTTCGCTTTTTATATTTAATATATGCTAAGATAAATTATGTTTGCTGAAGCATTGAAGAATTTATTAGATCGGCTGGTGGAAAAATTTAATAACTATGAGTTGAGTCTTAACATCAAGAAAACCAATTAAATGATTATAGGTAAAAATAATCCTACTATCGACAGCGGACATTAATGTATGTGAGATTTGTTTTTATAAAAAGCTTATGGCGTTTTTTACGTAAATAATATAAATAAAGCAATGTTTGGCAACATTGTATAACAAAATTTTTGATAAGCTTGTCAAATGTCAAACGTTTCCTAACCTCAAAATGAAAAGCTTCAATATTTTCATTTACAAACATCTGGAATCTGGAAAAACATTAAAAAACATTAATCCCCCTTGTTTTTTTTCAAATATAATGCAATTGTGTGTAATAAATACCATACACACGGGTTCATAAAATAAATCAAGAAGCTTTTATTTTGATATTAAGAAATTATATTAAGTTCTTATAGGTACCTACGTAACATAAGTTTGTAGCTACGTAAAATGAGTTAACTAATTAATAAATAATTAAAGTTAAGTTAGTTTAATATAGGTATGTGTAGTAAATTACAGCACAACAGTTATAATTATAATAATTATTACCTGGACTATATAACAAAAATGGAATGTTGTATTTTGTCCCAATTATAAGTGGATATTTGTCCACCGTTTTTGCATTACAAACAAACTTGTGATATGTTCCTGTGTCCTTTGAAAACCAATGATGATTGGGTTCACCTCTTTTGAGTGTTCCATACACAAAAACTTTATGTAACGTACTAGTCATGGTTACCGGAATGTTTTGTTCAAAGTTTGCCTGTATCTGGTGCATAAAAATAATAATCACAATTAAATGTACAAAACATCTAAAATACATGTTAAGTAGAAGCCGAATTATGTGACAAAATTAATTAAATTAATTGTACTTAAATTATGTTAATTACGGTCCTGTTCTACTTGGGAGACAAGTGCCCCTATAATTTTTACCTAATGAAACGGAAGAGGCGATCAGCTGTTTGTGTTTGTTGTTGAGAGGTTGAAGTTTTGAAGGGTGTGGTAAATCATTGTGCTTTGTATTAAATACATACAATATACACACCCATTTTATCATAAATGGCAATAATTTACTCTGGTAAGTTGTTGTCGTTCATATTTTTTAATGTATCTATAAGAGGTTATAACCTGTATTCTTTCTGAAGTTATTTACAAAAAACAAATTAATACATACGCCTTTGAGGAGGTAAATTTTAAACTTCAATTACTGCTAATCCTTCTAATAAGTCTTAATTATGTGATGGCATTGACCTTAGTATGAACCATGCAGTCAAAAAATTGTCTACCTCTTATTAAAATCTATTTAGCTTTGCGGACTCTTAACTGAATCCATTAACAATGACGTTTTGTTATTAGAGATAAGCACTAAGTACCTATCATAACTATTAAAATATTGTTTTTGATTTAGTTAAATTATTGTTGATTTTCTATGTGTAATCCTTATTCAGTGACTAATAAAAGCTTAAATTCTTACACCAAATAGAAATAAGATGACTAGGACTGGGAAAGTTAACTAGTTGGGTACTTTTTAATCATATAACGCCAAGATTGTATTATAGGTAGATTTTCAGGGATAATATATATATATATATATATATATATATATATATATATATATATATATATATATATATATATATATATATATATATATATATATATATATATATATATATATATATATATATATATAATTATGTATTTTATTTATTTCTGCCTACCGGATACACTTTTATTAGGTATCGAAGTAATACAGAATATCATTTCTAAGATGGTGTGATGTTTTGTAACACTCCTAACCGTTAAGGAAATTTGTTTTTAATTTGACAAAGGATCTTAAATTTTCATATCTTTAAATTTTCAGGTTCAAAATTGTCCATAACTTTTCGACTGTAAATGTAGTTCTGTCACTTTCATGGAAATTTTCCTTTAAATTGATTTAGTAAATACCTACCTGGAATAATAGTTACGTTATTTCAAAATAAAATGAAACAACTTATAGGTAAATAGCATTTTATGACAAATTGGTGTGATATAAGCTCAATCTCTATATCTTTAAAATGATTGTTCTGACTCATTATCTCATTGGTGCCACACCCCAAACTTGTAAAAGTAGAAAAATGAAATCTCAGAAATATATGTTTCACAAATTATGCGCCCGCTTAGGAAGCTGAAAAGGCTGACATATATTTTATAAATTCTCCACATTCTTTGATTCAAGGGGATAATAACAAATGTCTAAATTTGTGGCTCATTTTTCTCTACAATATTTTAAACGGATAAAACACAGTTGTTTTCAGGGTTCCGAAATATTCGTTGAAATTTCAATTTCGTTTGTGATTGTAACTATTACTACTACCACTATGTGTTTGTTTTCAGGATTCCAATATTATTTCTTTGATTTATTTAAATTTCAAATTGGTCTGTGCTTATAAAGATTACCTAAATAAAAGATGCAAAAAAATGCAGTCAATTACATGTTTTATATTGTTGTTGATCAACAATTCTGTGTTAGTTTCAATAAGACCTTGAAAACATATAGCCAGTATCTGGAAACTTGTAAAACTTTTCTAAAGGTGAAAATTTCTTATAAAAAAACGTTTCTTCTGGAGCACTTCATTGCTTTTCCTCAGCAGATATTATTAATTTTATGTATTGTTTTTTTTATAATATTTTCTGTATTGTCGAAGAAATTTTCATTGTTTAAGTTTTAGCGAATTTTCATTAAGAAAAAATCGCTAATAGAAAGGTCACGATGAAAAGCTTTTGAAAAAACTTCTTTAGATGAGCGTGAATTGGGACTTAGAACCCAAAACCAAGGTCCGTTAAAACTTTTATGTTTATATATATATATATATATATATATATATATATATATATATATATATATATATATATATATATATATATATATATATATATATGTATCCGAGCGATAACTCAAAAAATACTAAACTGATTTCAATCAAACTTGGCAAAAATCTTGTTTGGACGAAAACCGAGTTCGAGTTCGTTAATCAGCCTTTAGGCTCAAGTTTTTCCGCCGGAAAATCGGGGAAAACTTTTTGGAAACGCTATATTTTTTAAATTATTAATGAAGTGAGTTGGAATGAAATTTTTCACATATATAGAGTATTCAAAAATCTTCTCATATGCTAATTTTGAGGCGATTCTCTCAACTCAAATTTAAGTTATCCTGAATTAAAGAAATTTAAAAGCTATGACACGCTCCTAAATTTATGAAGACATTGTGTAATGTTTGTGAGAGAGGTTGACATAACGGATGTCTTAGTTTGTTTTCTTTGAATGTTGTCTAGCTAGAAAATCTGCCTACTAAATTGAAACAGCCAGAGTTGTCGGTTTCAAAATTTTATTACACAAACTTGGGAACTTTCCCTCGTTGGGAAAATTAACGGTAATATTTATTTCTAGAATTGATTTGTTATTCAAGAAGCTATATGGTAAAATCGGCAGCTAAAGAGTTTAAGTCTGATTTTAAGTTGTGATCCAAACAATAACTAAATAAAAACCTTATATGTTGAATAAAACTTCTACAATTATAACACTTAGTCTAGGGGGATTTATCTATAGATTTGGCATTCTGAAATGACCAACGACACGATTCTTGGTCACGTGGTCAGGAATTAAATTGCCATTGGTTTGTTGTGTTATTTGCATTCCAAAGCAAAATGGCCCGGTTTATGTAGCGTCATATGTCATATTTTTTTATTTATTTTAGGTTAATGAGAGAATAGGTGGTTTTTCAATTAATAATTTTAGTTTATATGAAAAGTTTGTGAATTAAATCATTGCCGAAAACAACAAAGTTGTTTGATCATATTGTGAAATAACTGAGTTGTCCAAGACCCTAACCGATAAAATAAGTTATGTTAAATTCTTTTACATGGGAACACTACGTATGCAATCAGGAATGTTAAAAAATGTGTAAATATTGCAAAATTAGAAAATAATTTAATAAATATTTATTTAAAATCGAAACATAAAAATTAGTCATATATAAACCTTGGATAAATAATTATCTCGAGCGAACGGCTGTACCACGTTGAAAAAATCGATTCTCGTCAGATTACCGAAATAAAGCAACCTCGGGCATAGTCAGTGGCTGAGGCTGAGTGGGTGACCGCCTGGGAACACCGTGTGCTGTTGCCTTTTAATTTTTATATGTTTATATATATATATATATATATATATATATATATATATATATATATATATATATATATATGTATGTATGTATGTATGTACGTATGTATGTATGTATCCACACGATAACTCAATAAGTTATTAACCGATTTTGATGAAACTCGGCAAGAATCTTTATTTCATTAATAGCTTGGATGAGTTCGTTAGCCGGACAATTTTTCTAAAAAAAAATAATTTTTCCGAAAAAAAAAAATTGTATCTCAAAAAAATAACCAATTTATTTTGATCGAATTTGGTTGGTATGTTGCCCTCGTAAATACCTTACTCCACCAAAACTCAACTTTATAGGTTTATAAAAAAATTGAGTTATACAAATTTCAAGAATTTAATGAAAATTCGCAACCATAACGCACTTGCTGCGTCCCGAAATTTTATTTTCGTGATAAAATATAAGGATTAAAACATCTTATTGCTGTGAACACTTTATTTGTACCTATTCATATAAATTTTATTAATGTACTGAATTAGGCTCAAAGCAAAAAAGTTCTCGAGTCAAGATTACACCGTCACCTGAATGACGTTTCCAAATGGTAAATCCATCTTCACGCCAGATGGTCTATCGTGTCTTAACACAAAGTACAACAAGACGTTTTTGAAAGAAACTTAGTAAAAACTCTGCTGTTGTCTGGAAATATCCCAGATTTGAACCCCATTGAGAATCTTTGGATCATTGTCAAGAAGAAACTGAAAACACTAGCATAACAGCAAAAGAGGTATCAACCCTGATAAAGAGCTGGCATCATGATGAGAAAATCAAGACCTCTTGCAAAAAAACTGATGGAAAGCTTGCTAAGGCGTATTGAATCACTTATTAAAAGCAAGGGCATGCGTACTGAATATTAAATGTAACAGCATTATGTTCATTTTCCATAAAAAAGGGAATAATATGAATTAGTAGAAAAAAATTCCCCACAACTTTCGTGGTTAGCATTTTTTCAGCCAAGTCAAAAATTAATAATTGAGGAGGTGGGGTGTACAATAACTTATATCAGTTACGCTATGGAATAGATCTTCTTGAGCCTTGACGGTTCCTGCTAGTAACGCTGGCTAGACTTGATTTTGACCTTAACGAAGCCCTGGATCTGGTTTGGCTATACCTTCTGAGTAAAAGGTGAATTTCTTTTACCTCTCCGCTTGTCATATCTATACTATTACCATCTAGCACTAATCTTGATAGTCCCCTTAAGGATTCTGTGCAGTGTTCTGATTGATATTTCATTGTATCCAATATGTTCGGTAACATTATATTTGTTATCTTGTTATCTGCGAAAAGAAAATTATGTAAAAAACTTTTAGCACATACTTAATTTAGCGACGGCTACTGGTGATGAAAACGTTGTTGTCGAAATACGTATCTAGCGCATAACTCTGTTATATTTATTTTTGATGATTCTGCTTTTTGTTTAAAATTTTAATTAACTTAGTAAATTTAGTAGTAATAAAATTTTGCTACCTAAAGCCTTGTTCTTTTTTTCCCTTAGGGCTCGTCAGGGTCTTTGCCGCCCCGATAGCACCGCAGCCCTTTGTCTTTTCTACTCCACCCATTCCAAAATCACTGTGCCTTGAACTAGTCTGCACAGCAATTGGTAGGGTGAAGTTTTATATTGCTCTGTCTCTGTCTAGGCTGTGCATAGATCAGTTGTCTTTTGCGGTCCAGAGCTTTACACTCGCACAAGATGTGCTGGGGTGATTCCTCCCCCTTGCCGCAGAATCTGCATGCCAGGTCCCCTTCGAACCGCCCCTTATTTTATGCAGGTGTTTCTTGACAGCCATGTGTTCCGACACGAGTCCTGTTATGTTCCTGAGCTGTCCTCTGCTAAGATTTAGCAGCTCCACAGCTCTCTTTGAACTGGGATCCCCAATTAGTGTCTTTCCATGTCTGAGCACTAGACAATCTGCCCAGTATACCTTATGCTGGTCCCTGACCCAGGACTTGATGGTTGCCCGGGGCGTGCCTTTCGATACGCGCAGGACTCCTCTTGTTCACTCGCACGCAGTGCAAGATTGCGTACATTTCGGCCTGAAAGACCGTTGCATGAGCTCCGAGGGAAATACTATGACTTACCCACGGTCCTTCCGAATAAACATCTGCCCCCATCCCACGCTCCCCGCAGGATCCGTCAGTGGACCAGACGAGCGCGTCCCGCTGTGAAACCCTGAATCCATGTCAGACCGGAAAATTTTTACGCTTACCTCGCATACACGGCAAAAAACACCCACGTAATAAAAACACCCTTCAAATGAGGGAATGTATTTAATGTTACGAGAATAATATTCTAATGGTCAGAGCTGAAAAGCTCTTGATCACATAGGGATAGATGACGTTACAATACTGTTGAATTTTAACTAAAAATTTTGAAAGTTGATAAACGTAAGTATAGCTTTGTGATTTTTGAAACGATTTCGAACTTTTTTTTAGAAATAATTTTATTTTGGCCTATATTTTACTATCAATGAAAAAATATTGCATTATCAAGGTCAGGAAACTATCGAGGTGTATATATTTACAGGATAAGTTGATGCTGAGAAGGCTGAAGTTTCCTTTACAGTAAATTTCTTTGTTTTCTTCCCAGCTGTCTCGCACAAATGGGTGTGGGTCGATTCCTAATTCATCTTCAATCATTTTTATCATCAAATTTTTTCTATCGGAAGTTGATTGTGGAAGGTTTGGTTCCGAACCTTTTGAACTTCGTTTCTGTAAGTTTCCTGGAACGAAATGATTAATAGGTTATACCTAGTTTTAATAACCTGCTTCGAGAGCCTCGGTGTTTCAGTAGTAATAACGTGTGCCTCTGCACAGAAGTGTACTGGGTTCGACCCCCAGTGAACCACCTTTCACTTTTTGAGTACATACTGTAAAATTAACATCAACCGAGGAGCAAGTTCTGCACGTTCCGCCCGTCGGGGGGACGTAAAGCCATTGGTCCCGTGTCCATGCGATGTTGGCCACGTTAAAGATCCCTACCCTCCTTACAGAAAGGCAGGGGTTCGGCAGAGTTTGAAGGATAGTGAGGTGGAACTGCTCCCTGGCGTCGGTGATTGTCGCGGAAATAGGCCGACGTTAAAAAACCAAAACACACACACACAATAACCTGCTTTTATAAAATCCCTAAGTTCAACAATCCTATTGGTTTGTTTCACACATGCTAAACGAACCTTAGTCGACGATTAAAATTAATTTAGGACTTAAAAGGTTTTTAGTTTCAAAGCGGTGCAATTTAAAGAGTTAAAATTATATAAAAATCAATAATTAAATGCGGTCTTTAATTAGAACGTAACAAACGTTTGAAAAATCGGTGAATATCAGTTCTGTTTCTAATTACAGGTGTTTCTTTAATATTGCGAAAAATTTGATGATGAGTTTCCCTGCGTAAGAATAAGAAAAATAGTTCCTATAAACTTATACTCCGGAAATACTTCGTTTCGGAAATACAGGATGATAAACTTTTATTTTTGGTATTTCTAACTAATTTTTGAAATAAATTATATTTTCACATTTTCATGTCAAAAAAAAAACCCCAGATACAATTTTTTATTCAAATATCGACATTATTTCAAAAATTATTCAGAAAAAACAAAATTAAAAATAAAAGTTTAACACCCTGTATCTCCGAAACGAAGTATTTCCGAACATAACTTTATAGGAAGTTTTTTCTGATTTTTTTCGCAATACTAAAGAAACATCTTGTATATAAGGCTAGATGTGTTCTCACCACAATTAGAACCGTAGACCGGTTTCGCTCTAATTAGAGCTCTTCAGTACGGCATACTAATTACAGCAAAAATACCCCTATAAAGTAATACGGCTATGGTAGTCAACCGCACAGCACATAGTGAGATGTAAGACCGGTGTCGCCATCTCGTTGCGGAACCAAGTAGTATGTTGTCACGACAGCTCCAAATAACACAAAATGTTATAAAATAGAGACTGTGTACAACCAACCAACATTTTGTTGTTGGTTGGTTGTACACAGTTGGTTGTGTTATTTGGAGCCGGAAAAATCCACAGGATATCCAGAGAAATACTAATACAGCCGATCAGAAGGGTGGTCTAGGACTGATAGATCCTTAAAGTAAGTGTAATGCATTTATCAATAGCTAGAACGATAAAATCCGTAAAAGACAATCCTGATATGTTTGAATATTTAAAGTTCTCTGTACTGTGCCCTGGAAACCCACCTTTTTCTGCTCAGGTTCCTCATCAAGTACCACACATTCGCCGAATCTTCGAGGAGATGGCCTATCTAGAGATAACTGCTTTTCAGAGCACTACAACAAAAATAGTGTATTGGGATATCATGAGAGGGAAAAGAAAAGCAGACACCAGAAATAATCAGCTGGAGAAATGTTAACGATCAATACTTGTCACATCAAGAAAAAAATCCTTCTGTACGGTATTGCGAAGATTTTTTTTACATAAAATTGGTCTGAGTAATTCACCAAATTGCAGAAGATGCAAATTGTACCCAGACACCTTAGTGCATAGATTAACGTGTGGTAGTGAATGGTTAAAAATAACAGATTATAGTTTGTAATTCATCAGAGCAGAGACACTTATAAATAAACTGGACATAAGTTTACTGCTAGGCTTAGATCTTAAATTTAATGGATGGCAAAATAATATTGTTGTTATTGTGATTGCTTTCTTAATTAACTATACAATATTTGAATCTGACAACCATGTGAAGTTAAATGTGTTTATTGAGTTACTGAAAGACAGGATAAGACAATATCAACAGATACTGAGATAACAAGAAAAAGGTCAATTTATTAAATAGGAAAAAAAAGGTAAAGGTAAGATGCTTACTGGCAATTAGGCCAATTCTGACCCTTTTATTCATCTAAACTAACCTACCGTCCACTTTAAGCTCTATCTCAACGACAGACTTGATTTGAAAAATCATCCGCTGCCGGTGAATCTCGAACCGTCGTCCCCCGAGTCCGAATTGGGAAGTTTGACTAGACTTTCCAACACGGCCACAACAACGCTTATTAAATAGGAAATATTTTTATTTATATGTTTAAAATGTAGTAATTTACTTTTTGATTGATTTTGAGAAATATGTACCTCATTTTATTGTACATAAAGAATTTTGCATACAGACTTGGAGAATACTTCTCTAGCTTCACTGTTGGTTTTTAGTGGTGAAGGACGTAGCCAGCGCGTGAGCTAACTGGAGCAAGTGGCCCTTCGAATTCTGGAAGTTCTAGGATGTTCTTCAATGCTTCTGTGACTATAGTTTCGCTGCTTGACAGCATTTTCAGACAGATTAAAATTGAATTAGTACGAAATCATGACAACTACAAATAAATGTCTGTTGCTATGTTATGATATGATGTTTTGATCAAAAAATTTTATCAAATTGAAAATAGAATGAAACACAGATGACAGATGAGGTTTTTAAAATGTCTATGTGATGTATGTCAATATTTAACATAAAAACTAGAACTAGCCTATAATAACTATGATAACAGTTACAACAATAAAATAACTAAACAATAACAGTATAAAAGTAGTCTCTATACAACGAAAATATCGACATACATCAACTCATTATTTTATTACAACTTTTTTGAAATAATAGTTAAATTTATTTTCTTTGACATATTTAATTAGAAAGAAGAATATCTAAGAAAGGGGAATTCATTAAATCAGTTTGCTCGTTTAAAACAAGGTAGTTATTGTCGTGTGTGTGCCTTTTGACTTCTAAAGCTTCAAAAAAGTCTAGTTTACGTTTGTTATCATAAAAATGTAGTGGTTGTATGCGGTTATTTATTGTAGGTCTATGTTCGGTATCAATAATATATTTTGCAAATGTAGATTTGTCAACGTGGTTATTTCTAAATGCAGAAATATGTTCTTTGTATCGGGTGTTAAAATTTCTAGAAGTTTGACCTATGTAGATTGCGTTACAATGTGTACAAGCTAATTTATAAACTCCAGCTTTTGTCAGGAAACAAGATTTTTCTTTCGCGTTAAATAACAAATCACGCGTCGTGTTGTAAGATTTAAAAGCAACCTTTGTATTTGTACAAGTGTTTAAAATTTTTTTTTTTGAAATGTTTTCTGAAATGGTTCCAAAATAAGTTATCGAAACGTATTTGTTGTCTTCTTTGTCTCTAATATTTGGATAAATTAAATTAATCGCTGATTTGTATTCTTTTCTCTCTATCATTTTATCTATTATTTTAACAGAGTAGCCATTATTAAATGCTGTTTGCTTAATTATTGAAATTTCTTTTTCAAAATTGTTTTGTGACATAGGTATTGAAAATGCACGATGTATCATAGAATGATAGGTTGACAGCTTTTGTGAAAAAGGGTGACATGAATCGTATGGTATGGTTGTGTCAGTGTAAGTTGGTTTCCTATATATTGAAAAGTCAAATGAATTATTTTCTAATTTTCTAATTGTAAAGTCTAAAAAGTTTATACAACTGTTAGCTTCTTCTTCTAAAGTAAACTTAATATTTGTGTGAAAGCTATTAATAAAATTAAAAAATTCATTTAATTCTGTATGACTACCTTGAAAACATGCTAAAATATCATCTACGTATCTGTACCAAAAGACAATATTATGTGAAAGTTCTGATGTTAAAATTGGGTTTTCTAAGTTTTCCATAAATATGTTGGCTAATAAAGGTGACAACGGACTACCCATAGGCAGACCTTCATTTTGCATATAAATTTTATTATTAAATTTAAAATAGTTTTGTTTTATACATTCATTAAAAAGATTCATCATTTCTTGTCTTTTTATGACATGTACGTTCTTTTCTATTAAAACGTTTTCTAATAGAGGTAAACATTCTTTAGGGGGTATCTTATACATGCTACAAACATCAAACGAGACTAATTTACTATTTGTGGGAATAATTAAGTTATTTAATTTTTGTGTAAGTTCATAAGAATTCTTAACTGAATATTTTGGAAAGTAATTGTATTCTTTAATAAGTGAAACCAGTTTGCTCGCTATCTTATGATTAGGTGTATTAACATAGCTAACTACTGGTCTCACTGGTATATTTGGCTTATGAATTTTCAGATGGCCATATAATTTTGGTGGTTGCGGGCTTTTATATAAAAGATATTTCTTTTCTTGTTGACTAAACAGAGACACATTTTTAAGTTCATTTTTTAGTTTTGTCTAAAATGCGTTTGTTGGGTGTGGCGGTGGTTCCGACCGCAGTGTTTTAGTCAACACTACCCTATGTTTCTCTTGACAGCTAAAACGTTGCGTTACGTTATTCGACAGCAAGCTGTCAAGAACTACTATATAAGAGACACCAGGGATCTCTCTCGCTCTCTCCTCGCTACTAACCGACACAGTGAAGATACGTCTCTCCACGCTCGGTCAGTTATCTGTTATGTGCTGTCTGTGATTGTTTTATAGTTAAATGTATAGTTTATTCAGTTAGTGAAATAATAAAGTATATTAAATGTTTACGTATGGATTTAATATCAACAAGTGCAATTAACATCCATATTGGTGACCCCGTGCCGCAAGCCGAAGATGCCCAGCCTGATGTTCCAGCCGACGTCGCCTAACTTCCACGCACGTGCTCATGCCTACAGAAAACTAATATCTAAACAGGTCAGTCTTTTCTAATTTAAAAATTATCTGATTTTTTTCACAATGGCCGAAGATTCTTCAAGCAGCAATATCATGGCAAGGGTTGCAATAAAATTACCTCCTATATGGAGACGTAACGTGAAAATCTGGCAAATGCAGGTTGACGCCCAGTTTGATATATCGCAGATCAGTTCTGAAAAGACAAAATTCAGTCATGTACTCGCTATACTCGATCCTGATGTCGCAGAGTCAATTTCAGATTTTTTAACCCAACCATTATCATCAACCCCCTATTCAGATCTAATGAAACGTCTTTTATTAGAATTTGAAGAGTCCGATAGTCGCAAACTAAATAAACTTTTAACAGAATTAGAATTAGGCGACAGAAAACCATCGCAACTTTTACGCGAAATGAAGTTTTTAGCCGGTAGTCAGATTGGAGAAAATTTCCTTAAAATTTTATTTCTACAACGTTTACCAGTCAACGTTCGTTCAATTTTGGCTTTGAGCAACGATTCTCTAGAAAATTTGTCGGTTACAGCAGACAAAATCGTGGAATTTTCCAGAGATAAATACAACGTGGCTGAAATTCAGTCACGCGAGCCCGACAAGCTAGCCAAATTAGAAGCGCAATTAGAGAAGCTAACAGCATCAGTCAACGAATTGCGAACGCGTTCCCGATCTACCTCCCGAGAAAGACCCAAGCTTTCTCGAAACTCCATAACCGCAAATTCCTCAACCTCCACGTGTTGGTATCATGAACGATTTGGCAACAAGGCCAAACGTTGCATCCAACCTTGCAATTTCAAAGCAAAACATGTGTCGGAAAACTAATAAGGCACTCCCTCCACGCGGCAGGAGACGAGAGCCACCTAACACGCCGCCTTTTTATTTTTGATAGACGCTCCAATATGAAATTTCTAATCGACTCTGGAGCGGATATTTCAGTTATTCCACCCACTCACGACCAACGGAAATTTCAATCGAAACGTACCTTGTATGCTGCAAACGGGACCCCTATTCATACCTATGGCGAACAACTATTAGATTTGGATCTAGGTTTACGCCGTAGGTTCTGCTGGCCCTTCACACTTGCCGATATCAAGCAACCAATTATAGGCGCTGATTTTCTAGCAGAGTTTGCTTTACTTGTAGATATGAAACATAGACGTTTAATCGATACAAAGACAAACCTCTCTAAGACCGGTGCTAACCCACCACCAGGATTTAATTCTAAAATTCATCTCGTAGACCCGACACACCAGTACTTCAAATTGCTACAACAATTTCCTGACCTGTTTAAGGAAACTTCTTCTAGCAACCTTCCAGAGGTTGAGTTCTTCCATACTATAAGTACGGAAGGACCACCTGTCACTGCAAAAGCTAGAAGATTGCCCCCGGAAAAGCTAGCTCAAGCAAAGCTAGAATTCCAGCACATGATGGACTTGGGAATTTGTAGACCCTCCAAAAGTCCATGGTCAAGCCCCCTCCACATGGTGCAAAAAAAGGATGGCTCATGGAGACCATGTGGGGATTACCGAGCACTAAACGCTAAAACAATCCCAGACAAATATCCCATTCCAAATTTGCAGGATTTTAATGCCCAGTTAGAAGGCAAACGTATTTTTTCAAAATTAGATATCATTCGCGCTTTCCATCACATCCCAGTAGCACCTCAAGATATTCCCAAAACAGCAGTCATAACTCCATTTGGGTTATTCGAATTTGTTAAAACCCCATTTGGCCTTCGTAATTCAGCACAAACATTTCAAAGATATTTACATTCAATTTTAAGACATCTTGACTTTGCCTACTCCTATCTTGACGATATTCTCGTTGCATCAGCCTCTGAAAAAGAACATCAAGAGCATCTAGCAAAACTTTTTCAGACACTTCAAGACAACGGCATCCGTATCAATTCATCTAAATGTGAATTCGGAGTGGCCGAAATTTCATTTTTAGGTTTTCGTGTAAATAAATCTGGATTATTTCCACTTCCTGAACGCATCAAAGCTATTACCGACCTACCTCTTCCCGATACCATTGAAAAACTCAGAAGATTTCTAGGTCTCATAAATTTCTACCGTCGTTCTCTTCCACGTGCTGCGGAAATTCAGCAACCACTATTCGACCTCTGCCAGAATCCCAAAAAACGCGACAAACGTAAAATCGAGTGGACTCCTCAGACTCGAGAAGCATTCGAACGTTTGAAAGAGGCACTAAAGAACGCTACACTAATAGCTCATCCGTCTTCTTCGCTACCACTGATTCTCCATGTCGATGCTTCTGATTATGCCGTAGGCGCTTCCCTCCAACAATTACGTGATCAAACACTAGAACCACTAGGTTTCTACTCTAAAAAGCTTACTTCAGCCCAAAAATCTTACAGCACCTACGATCGCGAACTTCTAGCTGCTTATCAGGCAGTTAAATACTTTAGATATACCCTAGAAGGTCGCCATTTCACCATTTATACGGACCACAAACCTTTGACATACGCTTTTGAACAACGCGTCGATAAAGCATCTCCAAGGCAACTACGACATTTAGACTTCCTAGGTCAATTTACCACAGACATTCGCTACATACCAGGTCCTACAAACATTCCCGCAGACTATTGTTCTCGCATTGAAACAATTTCACTTTCTTCCACTGTGTCACTCCAAGAAATTGCGCAAGCTCAGTCATCTTGTGAGGAACTCAAACACCTTCTGCAGTCTAAATCTTCCTCATACAAATTTCAAAACATGCCTCTTGACAACGGAATGAATCTTATTTGCGATTCTCCTTCAAAGAAACTTCGCCCATTCATTCCGCTCAAATTTCGCCGAAAGATTTTCGATTCTATCCACAATTTATCTCACCCAGGCATATCAGCTTCAGTCGATCTGGTCCAGGATAGATTTTGTTGGCCCAAATTGAAACGCGATGTATCTCTTTGGTCTAAAACTTGCATTCCCTGCCAGAAAGTCAAGATATGGAGACACACTTCCAGTGCCATTGGACAATACACCCCAGCCATGAGAAGATTCTCGCATATAAATGTTGACATTGTGGGACCATTACCACTATCACAAGGTCAACGCTATCTGTTAACAATAATAGACAGATTTTCTCGATGGCCCGAAGCAATTCCATTGTCAGATATTACAGCAGAAACAGTAGCGAACACTATTTTATCATGCTGGATCTCTCGTTTCGGTGTTCCGCAATACATCACCACAGACAGAGGTAAACAATTCGATTGCCACCTTTTCACACACCTCACTAAAACACTAGGTGCAGACCACATCAAGACCACAGCTTACCACCCAGCAGCAAATGGTGTAATCGAGAGATGGCATAGAGTTCTGAAACAGGCCTTGAAAGCTCATATGGACGAAAACTGGGTCGCTAAATTGCCAATTGTGTTACTAGGACTCAGATCGTACATAATTCCAGAATATCGCTCAACACCCGCTGAAATAGTCTATGGAGAATCAATCAAACTTCCCACCGACTTTTTTAACAGCACACAAGCTCATGATGTTCCACCACTTATATCTCAGCTGAAAGAAGACATAAGGAAACTTCGACCAGTACCTTTTAAACACCATACTGCAAAAAAGGTATTTGTCCATCCTAAGCTTATGGAAGCTCCTTTTGTTTTTGTTCGCATTGATATTCCGCGAAAAACTCTCGAACCAGTTTATGACGGCCCCTTTGAAGTGTTATCCCGAACTGACAAAGTCTTCAAAATCAAGAAATCACACGGAGAAGAGACAATTTCTGTTGACCGTCTTAAACCCGCATTCATTCTTTGTGATAACGAACAGACAACTTTCCACCCTCAGAGACATCCTAGTGAAACTGAAAGTGACAGTGAAAGTCCAACACCTAGTGAAACTGAAAGTGACAGTGAAAGTCCAACACCCAGGGAAACTGAAAGTGACAGTGAAGTTCCCGTTCCCGTTCAAACTACACGCCATGGACGTAGAGTTCGATTTCCACGAAGATACTTGAACTAATAGCGTTGCCACTGAGAGGGGAGTATGTGGCGGTGGTTCCGACCGCAGTGTTTTAGTCAACACTACCCTATGTTTCTCTTGACAGCTAAAACGTTGCGTTACGTTATTCGACAGCAAGCTGTCAAGAACTACTATATAAGAGACACCAGGGATCTCTCTCGCTCTCTCCTCGCTACTAACCGACACAGTGAAGATACGTCTCTCCACGCTCGGTCAGTTATCTGTTATGTGCTGTCTGTGATTGTTTTATAGTTAAATGTATAGTTTATTCAGTTAGTGAAATAATAAAGTATATTAAATGTTTACGTATGGATTTAATATCAACAAGTGCAATTAACATCCATATTGGGTCTCTCCTAATTTCTGTTAAATTTTCCGTAGTAATAAAATCATTAATTTTAATGTTATATGCGTCCCTACTTATAGCTACAGTTGTATTTCCTTTATCAGCTTTAGTAAAAATTAGATCATTGTCTAATATTTTATGCTGAACAGATTTTAAAATTTGAGTTTCGTTAATCTGACGTTTGTCATATTTTGAAGTTAAATGTCTTAAAAATTCACATATTTTTAATTTTTCATATTGCCTTATAGATCTGGAAGCAATTTCGGATTCAGAAGCTAATATCTCTTTAATTTTGTTTGTAAATTTAAATTTTGGGCAGTATTTATATCCTTTATTTAGAAAAGAAATTTCTTCAGTTGTAAAAATTGTATCGCTTAGGTTTTCAAACCTTTTGTAAAACTTATGTGTTTGTGGGGGAGATCTTTCTCGATTATGTAAATGTTGTGTGCTTTCTAGGTTTCTAATTTTGTTTGTCTGTGTTAAGCGTTTTTTAAATTTCAATTCACTAACTAAAATATGTATTTGGTCATCTAATATATCAAATTCTACTGGATGTAATTTATAAGCAAGTTCTGAATGGATTACCTTGATATAAAGAAGCAAACTATCACGAATTGAAAACCATTTTTTGGATTCTTCTTTCAGCCAGATGAAACTGGCTTTTCTAATAGCAATTTTTGATTGATTTGATGTTATAGTAGTTGTTATGATTACGTACTTCGGGATGACCTTCTTTCTTATGCACTCTTGGTTAAACCATGCATTCTGGGAAGCGTTCATCTGCTTGATTTTCAATTTTCTATACAAATGGGCAAGCTCTTCGATAGAAGACCTCTTCAATTCATTGATTGTTGTTGCCCTTACTTGTGAAACTTGTCCATACTGCTTGTACACATTGTAACGCAATCTACATAGGTCAAACTTCTAGAAATTTTAACACCCGATACAAAGAACATATTTCTGCATTTAGAAATAACCACGCTGACAAATCTACATTTGCAAAACATATTATTGATACCGAACATAGACCTACAATAAATAACCGCATACAACCACTACATTTTTATGATAACAAACGTAAACTAGACTTTTTTGAAGCTTTAGAAGTCAAAAGGCACACACACGACAATAACTACCTTGTTTTAAACGAGCAAACTGATTTAATGAATTCCCCTTTCTTAGATATTCTTCTTTCTAATTAAATATGTCAAAGAAAATAAATTTAACTATTATTTCAAAAAAGTTGTAATAAAATAATGAGTTGATGTATGTCGATATTTTCGTTGTATAGAGACTACTTTTATACTGTTATTGTTTAGTTATTTTATTGTTGTAACTGTTATCATAGTTATTATAGGCTAGTTCTAGTTTTTATGTTAAATATTGACATACATCACATAGACATTTTAAAAACCTCATCTGTCATCTGTGTTTCATTCTATTTTCAATTTGATAAAATTTTTTGATCAAAACATCATATCATAACCTAGCAACAGACATTTATTTGTAGTTGTCATGATTTCGTACTAATTTAATTTTAATCTGTCTGAAAATGCTGTCAAGCAGCGAAACTATAGTCACAGAAGCATTGAAGAACATCCTAGAACTTCCAGAATTCGAAGGGCCACTTGCTCCAGTTAGCTCACGCGCTGGCTACGTCCTTCACCACTAAAAACCAACAGTGAAACTAGAGAAGTATTCTCCAAGTCTGTATGCAGTATGGACAAGTTTCACCAAGTAAGGGCAACAACAATCAATGAAATAAAGAATTTTGTTTAAAAAAGTGAAGCATAGGGATGCGGGGGAACAACGACTTGGCATCAAAAGAGATCAGTACTTTATTTGGTTTTTACTTAATATCTTTGATTCTATTAATGAATTCAATGCAATTTTTCACCGAAAAACTAGGAGGTTGAATTTCCAATGTACTGGGGTCTTTCGATAACCATGTGGAAAGTTCATAGCACGGGGAACCGATACCGGAGACTATTGCTGTCATTTCATTCATTCATTCATACCATTGACATCCTACAAAAATCGGGCATTCATCAAATATCTTGTGATAATTGCAAAAAATCTATATTGGGCAAACGCGGAGATCAATAACAAGATTTAAAGAGCGCATAGCTCATTTCAGTCAATAGACCAGAAAAATCTAGCGTTGACCAACATATGATTGACTCGAGACATAAGGCAGGCGATAGTAATCTTAAGTTGTTGAAGGATTATCGCAAGTTACATGTTTTGGAAAGTTTGGAAATCCGCAAGGTGAATCCGCAAAATTTGATGAGTTCAGGCATGGTTCCGGTAATTAAGCACTTTTTGAAATAGCACGAAATAATCCATGGTTGCTTTCAACATCGACACAATTAGTTGGGCGTGTCCACTGACACGACAATAGTCCTTGAATTGCGTCACCCGGTGTTACGTCATCCGGTGATACATCATCCGGTACGGAGGCATCTGATATTGCATCATGCGGTTAGTTTAGCGACCGCTGCTGATGAAGACAACTTCGTTGTCGAAATACGTATCTAGCGCATTACTTTCTGTCATTATTTTTGTAGTTTTTGGGGTGATTCTGCTTTTTGTTTCAGTTTCGAGCCAGTGTCCAACCTCAGTCTTTTAAGGAAATAAGAATAAATTTCTTTAAACAAAAAGGATTTTACGATTTATTACAAATAGTACCCTACTTAAACATTCTCGTGTTTCTTAAAAACAATTAGAATTTGATAGAAAAACTATAGAATAATGGGGGATGGGCGAGGGCGGCCGTTTTAAGCGTTTGCGCCGCCTCGAAAAAAAATCCAAGATCCAGAGCTGAAAGTAATTCTATATATTAACATAAATAAAATAATTGTTTCATTATCTCTAGGTAATTGTGGTCATAAAGCTTTAAAATATTGTGGCTTTAATAGAAAATGAAAAATCCTACCTTTTGACATTTTCTGAGTAGAAGATTGTTTTCTAATTTTCTTTGGTGGACTTTCCTTTTTGGTCACCTTTTTTGTCGTTACAGAATCAGTTACAACTATAGGGCATTCTATTTTAGGTCGTTCAACTAGATGGAGCTGTTTCATCTGAAAGTATTTTGAAGTTTTGTACTTTTGGCGAATTCCATTTAGAAATCACTGCTTTGAGATTTCCAAAACAGTTCTTCTAGCGCGAATAGCACCCTCAGAACCCATATCCAGGGTTAGTTTCGAAATATATATATATATATATATATATATATATATATATATATATATATATATATATATATATATATATATATATATATTAATTCTCGAACCACACGTGACCGCTTAAGTTAGGCAACCCATCATACACGGTTGTACAACCTGAATTAATGAAATCCCTAGGATGCCAGTGTTGTCTCATATTTCCTTTTGGGTTTTATAAAAAATATAAAAATTATAATAAGGTGAAACAGTAAATGTCTTAAATGTATTTATTATTTAGTATTTTTAACAGCAAGTCGGTTCATGTATGGTTAGTGTTATTGATTGTTCAAAAAATAAATTAAAAACAATAAATAATTACTTTTATTTTGTATAGATATCAAAATTTTGTAATGTACGTAAACACATTGAGATCCGATTATTTAAACTTCTAATTTACGGTTTTAGGAATTTGTATTGTGTAACATGGTATGTACCTGTTTGGGCAGATTACCGACGAACAGATTTGGTAGGGCTTTAACAACATAACGTAACATACCTACACTTTTAACTTAGGTAAGAACGCAATGAAAATGTTAAGTTTTGATAAAAACTGTTTATTTTTATTGTCCAACAGAGAAAATTATTTGAAGAAGGTAAACACTGGTCGAACTTGGAAAATGCACAATATACATACAAAATAACCGTCAAAAGGGAATTGAGCGCCAATGGACTGAACTGTCAATTGTCAATTGATTTAGTAACTTTAGGGTCCCTAGTCTAGTGGTTTTTTGGTTACTTTTTGACTGCCAACTCATAAAATCATATTCCACTAAGAAACAGAATCTGGTCACGTGGGATTCGGGAATTAATGAAAGCCCTGTATATAGTGTATCCACCTTAAGCGGTTAACCACCCAAGAATAGTCTTTATTTTTTGGTCGATTGCGGTTTACATTTTTTGTTAGCTATTCAAAATGCCAATTCAACGAATGACCAACCTTATTTTTGGACTGTAATCCTGACCGTGACCTTTTTTATTCAAAAAATTCATTTTCAGGTCTTTTTTAGACAACAACTGATGACTGAGAATCCCTTCAAACCTGCCTGTACCGATTTTTATTATTGTGAACTATAGAGTCTTCGAGGCATTTTTTTTAATTACCAAATTATTTATTTATTTGAAAATTACTATTATCGGTTTTTTTTAGAGAAAAAGTGAGGCTGATTCTTCTTTAGAATCCCTTAAGATTGCATGTACTAATTTTCATTGTTCTACAGTACAGGGGTTCCATTTTGGGTGCAATTGCTGGGTATCTCGGTTATTAGTAATAATAGAACCTTGCGGTTTTCGCGGACCTGAGCTACTTTTTTGTGAAACGAAAGATACCGCAAACAAAATTGTCATATAACCCTCTTAGTTTCCGAGCTACAGGACGATATAGAAAATATTGCATTTTCAGGTACCCCTTGTATTTCAGTTGTCTGACAACTTGTCAAAAAGGTACAAACAGGTCCTTTTACTACTTTTTTACGTAGAATCTAGTGGCAGGGTTAGTTTTTTCTAAATTTTACTGTTTCTAGTAAATTTTCTTAAAAAAAAATTCACTAATCAGGAGATCCCGACTTTTGAATTTCGTAAAAATTTCTTCAAATGAGCGCTATTTAGGACCCCTGGAACCCAAATCCGAGGTCGGTTTCAGACTTTATATGTTTATATATATATATATATATATATATATATATATATATATATATATATATATATATATATATATATATATATATATATATATATATATATATATAAATTTATGTGTCACATCTATAACTAAAAAAATAATGGACCGATTTTGATAAAACTCAGGGAATACTTTCCTTTCGCAAGTGGCTTGGATAAGTTCGTTAGCCAGGAAAATCAGCCAAGGTTTTCCCGGAAAATTTTGTGTTTTCTTTGGAAAAAAATTTATATCTTCGGAAATAACAAAGTAAGGGCAACCAAATTTGGTACGCGGTTTATATAATTATAGGTAAGTTACCTACCAACATTTAGCTCTGTAGGTTAAAGGACAAAAAAGTTACAGGCATTTAAAGAAAATTAAATTTGGGTTTTCCTCAAAACGTCAAAGTCGTGATTTAAAACGTCAAAATTGGTGATAATTAGGCGATGAACCTGAAACTAATATGAGCTATGGAAAGAAAATGTCTCAAGAACAATGTTTTACAAAGCCTGAAGTCTTAGTTTCAATAGTCATTGTCCTTCATTTTACTAAAATGTACCCAGAAAATTCATTTCAAATATACCCTTTCTCTGGTGCTTTGGCAGTGGTGTTGGCTATAGAGTTTATCGGTTAATAGTATATCATTTTTGTCGAATTTTCGTAAAAAATATTTAAAGCTCAATATCCGTTATTATGCAAGATACGAAAAAAATTTTATGCATTAATTATAGGGTGTCTTGAGCTACATCTTAAAAAAATATTTATACAATTACAGGGTGGCCCATAAGTCGTTAGTGATTCAAATTTTCTTTTTTTTTTTAATCGAACGCGCCTTGTGTATTGCATTTTTGCATTTGCCATCGAAATATAATACATCTTTGTAAGAAAAGAAATTCGGGACGCAGCAAGTGGGTTATGGTGGCGAATTATCATTAAATGCGTCAAATTTGGATAGCTCAATTTGCTATTAACCTATAAGGTTGACCAAGAAACCAGTTTTTTTTTAGGAACACTTTAAGTTTACTTGCGGAAATTTTTGTACATTTTCAAACAATAAAGTTAGTTTGATGAAACATGGCACATTGTTTCTACTATATAGGTTATACTGGTAACCAAATTCGATGCCTGCTTTCTTTAAAAAAAACATTTGCTATAAAAAACATTTTAATGAAAATTCACTACCATAACGCACTTGCTGCGTCCAGACTTTTTCTTTATATGATGTTAATATTTACTCGTGTACAAATTTTGAAAATCTTATCTTTAGTCGTTTTAAAGATAATTAAGGAAAATCGCTTTAAGCGTAACCATTTTAACACCCTGTATCTCAGTATCACGACCTTAAAATGAAAAATATACGAACCACCCCCACTATTTTTTCAAGGTCAATTCGCACCTTAATTTTTTGAAGTATAATAAGGACACCTGTATAAATAATATTTATATACAGGTGTATTTATTAATAATACACTTTATATTTTAGTAGTGTGGTAGTTTTTACAAATGAAGCTAATTTTTCAAGCCACGTGATATCTATTTTTACAGTAATTATATTTGCTCACTATTTTAGAGCTTATGGTAGACTACACATTTTCTCCTAATTTAAATTTCATATTTTTCATTAATTGTTGTTGCCCCATTTTTCCTCAGGGCTCGTCCGCGGCCCTGCCGCCCCGATAGCACTGCAACCTTTGGTTGATTGTGCATACCCTTAGTCTTACTCCACCCATTCCAAAATCACTGTGCCTTGAACTAGTCTGCACAGCGATTGGAAGGGTGAAGTTTTATATTGCTCTGTCTCCGGTCTAGACTGACCGTAGATCAGTTGTCTTTTGCGGTCCAGAGCTTTACACTCGCACAAGGTGTGCTGGGCTGATTCCTCCCCTCGTCGCAGAGTGCATGCGAGGTCCCCTTCGAACCGCCCCATTTTATGCAGGTGTTTCTTGACGGCCATGTGTCCCGTCAAGAGACCTGTTGTGTTTCTGAGCTGTCCTCTACTAAGATTTAGCAGCTTCACGGCTCTCTTTGAACTGGGTCCGTCAATTATTGACTTCCCATGTCTAAGCCCTGGATAGTCCGCCCAGTACACCTTGTGTTGGTTTCTGACACAGGACTTAATGGCTCCCCTGGCACTGCTCTTTGTCACGCCCAGAGCCGGTTCTGGTCCCATAAATGGTTCTGCTGACCCTCTCTTCGCGAGACTTAGCTTCTTCATTGCCTTTGACCCCCGAGTGACCCGGCACCCAGATGAGGGTCACCTCATTCTGCCCAGCCAGGTCGCTCGTCTCGTCTCGGCACTCACTCACCAGCCAGGAATTTACCCGTGGGCTACTTAGTGCCTTAAGGGCCGTCTGTGGCTATGAGGATCCTCTTGTTCTCCCACACGCAGTGCAGGATGGCGTATATCTCGGCCTGAAACACCGTTGCATGGGCTCCGAGGGAAATACTATGACTTACCCTCGGTCCTTCCGAATAAACACCTGCCCACGCTCCCCGCCGGATCCGTCTGTGAACCAGACGAGCGCGTCCTGTGGTATGCCCGGCGTCTCCTCCCGCCATGCCTCGCGGACGGGGATTTCCACTGTAAAGTTGTTTTCCCTGCATATTCGCGGGCTCGCGAAGTCTGACCTCATTTCAAGCATGGGGTCCTTCACCATCTCCTGAATTTTGCAGTGGCCCCTGAAGCCTGGGTTGATCTTCAGTCTACCATTGCAGGCTAGTCTGTATAGTCCTAGCCTGGCCTCCCCCATAATAACTAAGTGTAGGGGGGGCAGATCCAGCAACACCTCCATGGTGTGATCCTTTGGATCTTGCCTAGTTTTTGTTTGGCACTGGATTGTGTCACCTTAGGCCACCAGACCAGTGCCGCGTATGTTAACGATGGTCTGACCACCCTTGTGTACAGCCAGTGGGCCATACTAGGTCTTAGTCCCCACGTTTTTCCATATAGCCGCCTAGTGACGGCTAAGGTCATGACTGCCTTACGCAGTATTTTTCCAATGTGACCATTCCAGGTTAGCTTAGCGTCCAATACGACCCCAAGATATTTTAACTCCCTGGCCATTGGAATGCTCCTACCGTATAGAGTGAAAGTTCTGTGGCTGTCGCACTTCTTCCTCGTAAACGTCACGGCGGTTGCTTTCTCTGGGCTCACCCCGAGCCCTTGATCAACCGTCCACCCTTCCACCACTTTCAGTGCAGTCTGCATGCGCTCCCACACTGCCTGTGTGACTTTTCCTCGGACTATGATGACAATGTCATCCGCATAGCCCTGTACCTCATACCCCCTTCCCGAGAGCCTCCCCAGCAGGCCGTCCACGACTAGGCACTAGAGCAAGGGAGACAGAACGCTCCCCTGCGGACACACCGCCGCGACCCCCGCAAGTGAGGTTGCGCTTACTTGGTGAAATCGTTCCATGCTAAATACATAACTAGAAAGTATTTTTCTGGCTTCACAAATGATTTTTTTCTTCTCTGTAACTGGTTTCGCTGATTGACAGCATCATCAGACAAGAGAAAATTGATATTTTTCATGGTTTTAAATTTTTTAAAGCTTTTCTTTTCAAATTTTGCTACCCCGTTTCTCACTAACGAAGCTAATGCAAACTGTTCCACTGAAAATGGACCAGGAATACGCCAGCCAATTGTATTTTAATTTAAAAAGAACACCTGTATATTTCCAGCTTAATTTTTTTTGTAATCGGATACGAGAGTTGCTTTTTATACTTTGGGATTAGAGAACAAAAATAAGTATTTACCATCGAAAATGCCTTTATTGCTTTTCAAAATATTCTCATTAAAGACATTTGCATGCGTGTGAACCAATTTTCCAAGCATTTTTTCACTCCCATTGAGGTGCCTCGAAAACATGGATTTTGAACACAACGAAAAACGTTGATCTGCAATTCATTTTTGATGTTCGAAAATAAAAAGAAGTCATTGGGGGCAAGTCAGGACTATACGGCGGATATCTCTTCAAATCGACCTTTTGAGTGCTCAAAAATTCACTAGGTCGTGCAGATTTGTGAGAGCTCGCATTAACGTGTTGGAGAATGGTCCGTCTTCGGCGGTTGATTTTCCATATTTCTCCGAAGATTTGTGGCAAGGAAATGGTTGTGTACCACTCAGAATTGACTGTTCTACGTTGCACCGGTGGTACGGTTCAGGCACGTCCATCTTTTGCCGAAGAACATGTGGCCATTTGCTTCGAAGTGCTTCGAGCACGAACGACTTTTATTGGGCTTGGCTCGCCTTGGAAGACCCATATCGACTGCTGCTTACTTTCGGTTTCTTACGCATAGATTTATGATCCACATATCTGTTACTATGTCAAACACACGTTTTGAAGTATCGCGATCAAATTTTTTGAGCAATTCTTACGACCAATTGACAGGAGCTGGGTTTTGAGCGATTGTCAATTTATGTGCGACCCAACGCGAACAATGTTTTTTTGCGCCCAAATGTTCATGTAGTATTGAATGTATGCTGGTCCCACTATTTATTGGGTTTGGCTTGCCTTGGAAGACCCATACAGTCGACTGCTGCTTACTTTCGGTTTCATACGCATAGATCCATGATCCACATATCTGTCACTATGTCATACACATGTTTTGAAGTATCGCGATCAAATTTTTTGAGCAATTCTTACGACCAATTGGCAGGAGCTGGGTTTTGAGCGATTGTCAATTTATGTGCGACCCAACGCGAACAATGTTTTTTGCAGGCAAATATTTATGTAATATTGAATGTATGCTGGTCCCACTAATGTCCAAGGATAACTCAATTAGTTCACACACGGCATCAATGTTTTTCTGGACTACAAACTATTTTGGACGACCTTCACGAAATCCGTTTTTCAGCGAATACGGCCACGATTGAATTCGGTAAACCATCGATAAATACTGGTACTTGATGGTGCTTCGTCCGCAAAAGTCGAAATAAGTTTATCGATGCACTCTTGTTGAGTTAATCCACGTCGAAAGTGGTAAAAAAAATTATTCCATTTTTTGGCCGATATGAACTTTTCAAGTTTACTGTGAACAGCACAGCTGGTACATAAAAATATGACCGCAAAAATGTCAATCTTTACGATAATGACGTCGGTTGGTAGATGGCAACACTAGGTTTGCTCAATTCCATATTATAAAACTCTGGACGCACCAAGTGCCTTATGGAAGTGAATTTTCATAAAAATGTTTTTAATTTCAAATATATCACTCTAATGCGAGCAGGCATCAATTTGGTTACCGGTATAACCTATATAGTAGGAATAATATACCATATTTTATCAAAATAATTATTTGAAAATGTACAAAAAAATTTCGAAAATAAACTTTAAATGTTTCTGAGAAAACTGGTATCCTAGCCAATGAACCTTAGGTTAATAACAAATTAAGTTATTGAAATTTGAAACATTTAAGGAAAATTCGCAACCAACACGCCCTTGCTGCGTTGATACAAAAAATTTCGAAAATAAAGTTAAATGTTGGTTTCCTAACAAACAAAACTTACGTGAATAGCAAATTGAGTTATTGAAATTTGAAGGATTTAATGAAAATTTGCTACCAAAACGCACTTACTGCGTCCAAATTTTTTCTTACAAGCATGCATCATATTTCGATAAAAAATGCTAAAATGCAGTAACGAATTTGTTCTACGAAAATTAGCTAAAAATTATAGACCGTTAAATCATAAACTTCACTAAACCTACAGCGAAAGCATCACCTTAACTAAACCGACAGCCAAAGCATCAGAGAAAGGGTCTATTTGAAATGGATTTTCTGTCAATATTTAAGTAAAATGAAGGGCAATGACGGTTGAATCTGAAATTTAAGGGTTCGCAGAACACTCTTCTTTAAACATTTTCTTTTCACAATCCGTATTTGTTTCACGTTCTTTGCCTAAACATTGCCAATTTTGACGTTTTAAATTGCGAGTTTGACGTTTTGAGGAAAACTCCAAAATTTGTTGTTTAGCTGCCCGTAACTTTTTTGTCCTTAAACTTAGAGACCAAAATTTTGGTGCATGGTTCTTTATAATACAAATACGCGTACCAAATTAGGTTGCCTCACTTTGTTATTTCCGGAAATATGCATTTTTTTAGAAAGAAAACCACATTTTCCGGGAAAACCTGGTCCGATTTTCCTGGCTAACGAACTTATCCAAGTCACTTGCAAAAGGAAGGTACTCACCAGATTTGATCAAGATCAGTCTATTATTTTTTGAGTTTTCGGTACGATATATATATATATATATATATTATATATATATATATATATATATATATATATATATATATTATATATATATATATATATATATATATATATATATATATATATATATATATATATATATATATATATATATATGTATATATAAACACGAATCTTCCCATTAGTGAATTTTTTAAAGAAAATTCACTAAAAAAGAAAATTTGAATCACCAACGACTTATGGGCCACCCTGTAATTGTAGAAATATTTTTTTAAGATGTAGCTTCAGACACCCTATAATTAATGTATACAATTTTTTCGTATCTTGCATAATGAAGGATATATTGAGCTTTAAAGATTTTTTACGAAAATTCGACAAAAATGATATACCATTAACTGATAAACTCTATAGCCAACACTACTGCCAGAGCATCAGAGAAGGGGTCTATTTGAAATGAATTTTCTGGGAATATTTTAGTGAAATGAAGGACAATTGCGGTTTAAACTAAGACTTCAGGCTTTGTAAAACATTATTCTTGAG